>CAKJTW010000043.1:13474101-14758203 GCA_917880005.1 Nanger dama
TTTCTTCATCTCAGAAGCTAGCAATGGCAGATTCCCTCTGAGTGCATCCTGAGCTATTCTTCCACCTCCTTCTTCCAGTTTTAAGGATTCATGGGACTAGATTGATCCCAGTTGGAATTACAGGATAATCTCAGTATTGTAATCTCAGTACTGTAAGATCTTTAATCTTAATTACACCTGCAAAGTCTCCTTTGTCATATAAGGTAACATATTTATACATTCCAAGGTTAGGGTATAGTCAACTTTGGGAAGCCAATATTCTGCCTATTAAAAGAGCCTGGAATATTTTAACTGATAAATAATGTGCTGAGTGACAAAAATAAATGTATGCAGATATATTATTATTTAGGTATTTTGAGTGTATTAGGCAATTTTTAGGCCATTGATAAATAATTTGATGGGTTTAAAATTATTTTTTATTGAAGGATAATTGCTTTACAGAATTTTGTTGTTTTCTGTCAAACCTGAACATGAATCAGACATAGGTAGACATATATCCCCTCCCTTTTGAACCCCCTTCCCATCTGCCTTCCCATCCCACCCCCTCTAGGTTGATACAGAGCCCCTGTTTGAGTTTCCTGAGCCATACAGCAAATTCCCGTTGGCTATCTATCTTACATATGGTAATGTAAGTTTCCATGTTACTCTTTCCATACATCTCACCTTCTCCTCCCCTCTCCCCATGTCCATAAGTCTTTTCTCTATGTCTGTCTCTCCACTGCTGCCCTGTAAATAAGTTCTTCAGTACCATTCTTCTAGATTCCATATATGTGTGTTAGAATATGATATTTATCTTTATCTTTCTGACTCACTTCACTCTGTATAATAGGTTCTAGGTTCATTCACCTCATCAGAACTGACTCAAACGCATACCTTTTTATGGCTGAGTAATATTCCATTGTGTATATGTACCACCACTTCTTTATCGATTCATCTGCCAATGGACATCTAGGTGGCTTCCATGCTCTAGCTATTGTAAGTAGTGCTGCAGTGAACAATGGGATACATGAGTCCTTTTCAGTTTTGGTTTCCTCAGGGTATACATCCAGGAGTGGGATTGCTGGGGCATCACTGACTCAATGGACATGAGTTTGAGTAAGCTCAGGGAGTTAGGAAATCTGGTGTGCTGCAGTCCATGGTGTTGCAAAGAGTTGGACACAACTGAGTGACTGAATTGAACTGATGGTGGTTTTATTCCTAATTTTTTTAAGGAATCTCCATACTGTCTTCCATAGTGGCTGTATCAATTTACATTCCCACCAACAGTGCAAGAGTGTTCCCCTTTCTCCACACTCTCTCCAGCATTTATTATTTGTACACTTTTTGGTGATGGCCATTCTGACCAGTGTGAGGTGATATCTCATTGTAACTTGATTTGCATTTCTCTAATAATGAGTAACGTTGAACATCTTTTCATGTGTTTGTTAGACTTTTTGGTGATGGCCATTCTGACCAGTGTGAGGTGATATCTCACTGTAGCTTGATTTGCATTTCTCTAATAATGAGCAGTGTTGAGCATCTTTTCATGTGTCTGCATGTCTTCTTTGGAGAAATGTCTGCTTAGGTCTTTTCCCACTTTTTGATTGGGTTGTTTGTTTTTCTGGTATTGACTTGTATGCTGCTGCTGCTGCTAAGTCACTTTAGTCGTGTCCGACTCTGTGTGACCCCATAGACAGCAGCCCACCAGGCTCCCCTGTCCCTGGGATTCTCCAGGCAAGAACACACTGGAGTGGGTTGCCATTTCCTTCTCCAATGCATTAAAGTGAAAAGTGAAAGTGAAGTCGCTGACTTGTATGAGCTGGCGGTATATTTTAGAAATTAATCCTTTGTCAGTTGTTTCATTTGCTAGTATTTTCTTCCATTCTGAGGCCTGTCTTTTCACCTTGCTTATAGTTTCCTGTGCTGTGCAAAAGCTTTTAAGTTTAATCAGGTCTCACTTGTTTACTTCTGTTTTTATTTCATTACTCTAGGAGGTGGGTCATAGAGGATCTTGCTTTGGTTTATGTCATTGAGTGTTCTGCCTATGTTTTCCTCTAAGCATTTCATAGCTTTTGGTCTTAGATTTAGGTCTTTAATCCATTTTGAGTTTATCTTTGTGTATGGTGTTAGGAGGAGAAGGAAATGGCAACTCATTCCAGTATTCTTGCCTGGAGAATCCCAGGGACAGAGAAACCTGGTGGGCTGCCATCTATGGGGTCGCACAGAGTCGGACACAACTGATGCAACTTAGCAGCAGCAGCAGCAGCAGCATGGTGTTAGGAAATGTTCTAATTTCATTCATTTACATGTAGCTGTCCAGTTTTCCCAGAACCATTTATTGAAGACTATCTTTGCCCCATTGCATATTCTTGCCTCCTTTGTCAAGGTACCCATAGGTGCATGGGTTTATTTCTGGGCTTTCTATCTTAATTTGATATTCTTACCTAGTTTATTCACTGTAACTTTTTACAGAAAGGCTAGACATCATGTTTTCTAGATGTTTGCCCTTCATGGAACAATGCAAATGAGTTGTAACCAAATAGATCAAATGAATCTTTTTACAACTTCTGACTTACCATAAATCATCAATATTATTAGTAAAGGCTACTTAAAGTCAGGAGTCTTTTGCCCTGTCCTTTCTGTGACTTATTACAGAAAGATTTATCAGTTGTATGAAGTTACTATGAACTCATACTTTTATTCTAAAAGTATTAGAGTCTCTTTGTGAGCCACGTTTTGTGAAATGTGATGACAAGTAGTAAATAAAACATTGTCCCTTCCTAGAAGGCATACAGAATAATTGAGAGACAGATAATTAAGCAAATTATACCTGTAGGAAATACATATAGGAAAAAACAGATTTGGGCATACAAAAATAATAAAGGCATATTATACTCTAAGACAAAGTTTTTCTTGGAAAGGTAATATTACAGTCTGGTCAGAAATACAAAGATACTGCCAAATGTCACCACTACAATGTAATATAACCAATAATAGACATATTTTCAAGTTACAGTGATGCATGAAGGAGGAAGAAATCTATCACACTTGGAATGAGCCTGGGATGATTTCAAATAAGAGGAGATTTTAAGTTGTATCTTGAGGAATAAATAGAACTTTTCCAGATGGATGAACACAGAGGGATGGAAGGGAGAAGAGACCTAAAGAGAAGGTTAAACACTTACTAAAGCACTTCTCCCAGTTCAGAAGGAGAGCAGGTCAAGAATGGTCTCTGTATAAAAGGTTATCTTAGCTGAGACCTGGAGGGTAAATATGTGCTTGTTGAATTAAGGGGAGAGTGTGGGGAAAACGAATTTTCCAGGCAGAGAAAATGGCATGTACAAAGGATTGGAGGGTGAGAATGACTATGAAGGTTGAGGAAATGATAAAAATTCAGAATGACCACAGTATAAAAAGTGAGGAATGAGGAGAGAAATGATACCAGAAAAGTAGTCATAAATCAGATCAAGAAGGGAGGCTAAGGGAGAAGGGGTGGATTTCCTCCAAAGAATCCTGGAAAGCCATTTATGTGTTTTAAGTAGGGAGAGGAGAAGACAGATTTCCATCTTGTTCAACTCCATTATCCTTTGACTTTCTGAATTAGCAGTAGTTCCGCCTCTGCTATGCTGGATCTAATCTATTCTTGCTACATGAAGTCAGTCCCCTTTCATTCATTATTCTATTTCTCTTTTTCTCTACAACAAAGAGAAAATGCAGGATTCTTAGAAAAGATTGGCTGATGTTCTTCTAATCTACAAAAGAGTACCAGAGGGAAATGTTCAACTTGTTTGGGATCAACATCAGATTGGATTGAGTTGAGGTTCCCTCAAGTTGTCTCTGACAAGCCCATGGAAAGTCTCCTATGACTCTGTCTGATAGACAGAAAAGCAGACATCCATACGTGAAAACCATGCAGCTGTGCTATTACCATATCCAAGCTGGGTGGGGCTTCCCCAGTGGCTCTGCAGTAAAGAATCTGCCTGCAATGCAGGAAACGTGGCAGGAGCCACAGGTGTGATCCCTTGGCCAAGGAGGAAGGAAATGGCAACCCACACCAGTATTCCTGCCTGGAAAATCTCATGGCCAGAGATGCCCGGAGGGCTATGGTCCATGGGGTCACAAAAGAGTCAGATACAACTTAGCAACTAGACAGCAACGAAGTGGGGCGTGCAATGGGAGAATTAAAGTTATGCATAAGATAGCCCACTGAAAACCTGAGCAAAAAGAAGTTTTGAAATCAAATCTGTAAAGGCGAAGTTCTATATGATGGGATTTGTTTCTTGCGGTAGTACATGTATCACAGCCCATTACTCTTTAATGAGAAGAAAAGCTTAGGGAGTACTCAGGCTTGACATTCAGAACATGGTTTTGAGAATATGGGAAGTTCATACCTTTGTCAAAGAACTCAGAGGCAGTTTAAAAGTCAACAAACAAAAATGAAAAAAGAAAGCAGAACTTTAGAAGCTAAAATCCAATCTATTAAAAAGAAAGATGCCCTGACACCAGATAAATGAAACCTATTGTGTTTGTACAGGTTTCTGATTTAAACTTTGTTCTTAAAAGCTAAAGAGCTGGAGGAAGTTTTAAAAATTATGAGAGGAGTTCTAAATTGGAAAACAAAAAGACCCCTTTGCATGTCCTTGTCCTTCACGAATTCTCTAGTGTCGCCTCGATATTTATAAAGACAAAAGGAAGACAGAGGGCTTTGAGAGCCTCTTCACAGGCAATAAATTTTAAATATGTAGTTTTTCTATAAAATAATTGACACAGGCAATTAAACTTCTTGTTACAAGATATAAACAAGCTGCATGCCAGACTCAGGATGATATTATCATTCACACAGAGCTCAAAACTGTGTAGTTACTTTCTGATTCTTTAATGTATATATTCCAGTGATTTGTAGAGGAGAAAAACAGAAAGGAAGAAAGAAGAAAGGGCCATTTTTCTATAAAGTGTGAGTGTGTGCGTGCTCAGTTGTATCTATTTGTGACCCTATGGACTGTAGCCCACCAGGCTCCTCTGTCCACGGGATTCTCCAGGCAAGAATACTGGAGGGGGTTGCCATTTCCTCTTTCAGGGGATATTCCCAATCCAGGGATCAAAACCAGGTCTGCTGCACTGCAGGCAGATTCTTTACCACTGAGCTACCAGGGAAGCCCTCTGTGAAGTGTGGTAGTCATATAAGTAATAGACCAGAGAGTGGAGAAAGAGAGATGCAGTAGTGGAAAGTAGGGATGATGGGAAGCTGGTGGGTGGAGTCAGTTTGGTCATTTGTGCCATAGAATTGTTTAGGAAGTTATATACCATCTCAACCTTGGGAAATGAAGTAGGCAGTGATGAACCTTAATGCCATGAGCGACGGATTCCTTCCTGAGCTGGGACTTTGTATCAGAGCATTCCAGGATTTATCATGAAGGTGTTGGTGCCATGTAAGGGAGAGGGTTGGTATGGTGGGCCATCTGGTGAGATGCAGCTTGTCAATCTCCCAGATGGCTTGTGAAAAGAGAGAGACTTGATATTGAACTGAGATCAGCATATGACAAGAGCCATGAAATCACAAACTTAAAATATTTTTTTCCATATAGTGGTTGGAAATTTTCTTTAAGGAAATATCATGTGAATTTTTTATGATCTGAAAGATCACATATAGAAGTTTTAATTTATAACATGGACCCATTTCAATAATACATACTACACTTGCTTTCATCTCTTTTAATAGGTGTTTTACTAATCTTAAGTTACTAAGTTAGGAGGAAGAAACTGATATTATTTTCACTGACTTATATGCATATACCCTTGTATTAGAAGACTTCTATAGAAGGAGATGTAATAGAATTTGGCAATCCTTTGTAAACATGTTCTGAAAAATCAGTACCATGTCTGTGAAATACATCCTATTACTTGAAGGTGATCTGCTCTTGGAACTTAAATTTCCAAATAAATGTATTTTAGAGCCATTTGATTATGCTCACTGATCATTCTGAAAATGATGTCATCAGCAAGCACTACACTCACAGTATGACATAGTCCCCATGTTCCCATAACTCTGGGAGTTATGGGGAAATCTTGAAATGATGCAAATTTCTTATTTTTTCCCTTTTAAGATATAAAACCTGCTTTATATATTTTTCTTCTATTCTTGCTAGGACATGATAATTATTAGATTGTTGTTTAGTTATTAAGTCATGTCTGACTCCTTTGTGACCCCATGGACTGTAGGCCACCAGGCTCCTCCATCCATGGAGCAGGAATACTGGAGTGGGTGGCCATTTTCTTCTTGAAGGGATCTTCTCAGCCCAGGGATAGAACCTGCGTCTCCTGCATTGGCAGGCAGATTCTTTACCACTGAGCCACCGGGGAAGGAAGCCTAATTATAAAGTACACTCATATAAAAATTACTTTAAGTTAGAATATGTTCATAAAACAATAAAGCTCTTTCAAATTCTAATTGCAAATTTATGTAAAATGGCTACTTATTTCAGACATTTAATGTAAAATATAAATACCCTTGATATAAATAGAACTTTTAGTAATTTTTAATATCTCAATACATGCTAAGCTGCTTCAGTTACATCTGGTTCCCTACTCTCTGCAACCCTATGAACTGTAACCCACCAGGCTCCTATGTCCATAGGGTTTTCCAGGCAAGAATACAGGAATGGGTTGTCATTTCTTTCCTCAGGAGATCTTCTCAACCCAGGAATCAGACCCACATCTTTTAAATCCTCTGCATTAGCAGGTGGGTGCTTTACCACTAGCGCCACCTGGGAATATAAATAAATGCCCGAGACAGAATATCAAATCTATATAAAATTTGACCTTGTATCTATTATTTTTACATTCAGTTGTCAAAGTTTTATAAAGTTCATAACACAGAATGCATTTAACACAAGTTTTTTTCTTTCTTTGTTGTCTTCATTTAAAAAAATCTTCCAGTTAGCTACTAAACATTGATATTTCACTGTCCGCTAGTTTACTCAACTTGACTAGATGGTGGACACGGCAAATAAGAGGAAGATCAAATTAGATGAGTAGTTTTTGCTATTTCTAATGTGATGCAGTTTGAGGGAGGAGAACCAAGTTTACGTCTACATGGAAATTACACATGCTTCAAGAATTAGTGGCACAGGAATTCCAGAAATCTATTTGGCTTATGGCTGACAAGTCCCTAGGGGAAAAAAACGATAAAAATAAAATTAAAAAAAAAATGCATGGTTGAGTCAGTAAGAAAGGTTAGCTATCAAAGGAATGGAAATTTATTTTTCTTTTTTGAAATATTTTATTGGAGTATAGTCGATTTACAGTGCTGTGTTAGTTTCAGGCATACAGTAAAGTGAATCAGTTATGCATATACACATATCCTCTCTTTTTAAGATTCTTTCCCCATATTTTTGAATGCATCAGGAAAGGTGCTGAGGTTGGCAGGGGTAGTACCTGGTGGAACGAGAGAGAAGTCTAAAAGGGAAATCAGAGGTAGTAACCAGAAGAACTAGGGTTCCATAGCTCATGCCCCACTAAATAGTCTGAGAAATACTGAGTGAGCACTTTGTAGGAAGAAGGTGGATGCTTTGTGTGCCTCTATAATTGGAATTATTATTGTAAATATGAAGCTATTTATACCATGGATGAGTGAAACCCAAAGAAACAGTGAATGTTCAGAACAATATTTAGCATACAATTGTTGCTCAATAAATGTTCATGGAGAGAAAGAAAGGATAATTGTTGAACATGTATGAAAGACAACAGGTGATCATAGATAGAAACCTGTATGAATAGACTGCTTAGCAATATTATATCATGAAGTTAAATGAAAATCACTTTCTTATGAGAATGATCTGATCAGTAGATGAGAGCTAGAGCTGATTTGAAAATATTTTGCTGCATTTAATAAATTGTTACATAATCAAGTTATGATGATAGGAGAACCAAACTTGGATATAGCAAATTTTACTTTTTAAGAAGAAAACGAATGTGTTGCAGTGTTAACTACAGACCTTAATAACACATCCCACACACAAAGACAGTTACATGTGGGTAAAGAAAACACCTCTATACCAGACTAAATGAAACGGGGGTGCAATTAGTTTTAATAAAATAATATTTTATATTTAAATTTTGCTTTACAGTTTACAAAGAGATTTCACAGATTATCTCATTTAGCCTGCACTGTAATCCTGGGAGGGGAAGTGATTATGGGTCTCATTTTTGCAGAGAGATTGTGTAACTAAGTGATTGTGGGCAAGTTTTCTTTATGTTGCCTTGTTTTATTGATAACTCTCACATGTTTTTCATCAAATATTTGGTTTTCTTTAACCCAAGGCATATACTTAGTATCTGTGTTTGCTCAGTCGTGTTTGACTTTTGCAACCCCATTGACTATGACCAACTTAGATAGCATATTGAAAAGCAGAGACATTACTTCGCCAACAAAAGTTCATTTAGTCAAAGCTATGGTTTTTCCTGTGGTCATGTATGGATGTGAGAGTTGGACTATGAAGAAAGCTGAGTACTAAAGAACTGATGCTTTTGAACTGTGTTGTTGGAGAAGACTCTTGAGAGTCCCTTGGACTGCAAAGAGATCCAACCAATACATTCTAAAGGAGATCAGCCCTGGATGTTCTTTGGAACAACTGATACTGAAGCTGAAACTCCAGTACTTTGGCCACCTCATGCAAAGAGTTGACTCATTGGAAAATATTGATGCTGGGAGGGATTGGGGGCAGGAGGAAGAGGGGACAGCAGAGGATGAGATGGCTAGATGGCATCACTGACTCTATGGACGTGAGTTTGGGTGAACTCTGGAAGTTGGTGATGGACAGAGAGGCCTGGCGTGCTGCAGTTCATGTGGTCGCAAAGAGTTGGACACGACTGAGTGACTTAACTGAACTGACCTGACTATAGTCAGCCAAATTCCTCTGTCCAAGCTCCAGTATACTAGAGTGAGTTGCCATTTCCTCCTCCAGGGGATCTTCCTGGACTAGGGATCAAACCCACATCTCCTGTATCTCCTACATTGGCAAGTGGATTCTCTACCTGCTGAGCAACTGAGGACACATATACTACATGTTGGGCTTCCCTTGTGGCTCAGCTGGTAAAGAATCCACCTGCAATGTTCTGGGGTCCGATCCCTGGGTTGGGAAGAGTCCCTGAAGAAGGTAACCTCTCTACCCACTCCAGTATTCTGGCCTGGTGAATTCCATCGACTGTATAGTCCATGGGGTCGCAAAGAGTCGGACAGGACTGACTTTCACTTTCACTATACTACATGTTATTAAATAGCTATTGAAACTTAGAAACAGCGTTCACTCAACATCTCTTCCTAGCCATCATTTTCCTTCAAAGTGATAGAAATCTATAAAGGCAATACACCTTTTAATAATAGTACAGCACATTTTGTCATGAGCAGTTTGCTCCTTCAAAAATTATCATGAAACAGATTGAGGGCTAAATATGAAATGCTAAGCTCTCCAGTTAAAGAAGAAGCATCATTTTATTCAGATCAACCCTTGACAGACAAAGCAGAAGAAACGGCTTAACAATTACTCAACTTTGTTTTCAGTCATAGTAGTACATTTCCTGGCTCGGGAGTCAGGCAATTTATGGAAGGGATAGCATGGCATAGTCTGCTTGGCTAATAACTTTCTTAGCAGGATAATAGATTTTCTAGAAGGATAATAATCATATTCTGAGGTCTTTCTCTATAGAAGCTTTGTTATTTTTATGACTTTCATAGGGTTTGGTATCTCACAAACACAAAAATTTTTTTAAAAGAGAAACAACATCCCCTTGGGCAAATGAAATAAGCTCCTTAAAATTATGTTAACAGTTAATGTTGTTCCTCCATATCTTTATTCAGATACTCTACTAAATTAAGTAAAAGGAGAGAAAAACAAAACTCTTATCTTTAGGTATGCTTTTCCTTTGCAAAACTAATTTCATGGAACAGTCAGATATGTAATAATGGGCCTCTTGGGGAGGTAATTTTTATTCAACTTGACACGCAAGTTATGAGTAATTAATTATGTCTTCTGTTTACACTTTGTCAGATAAGAGTATTAAACAGAAGAGCTGAGAGGAACACAGAACCTTGCCACTAATCTGTTTAATTTGCAAATCTAATGCAATCAGAAGAAGACATTAGTGTTCAAATTGTTTTTGTCCAGGTGGTATCTTTCATGGGGGGACAGGCCTGTCTGAGGTGTAAATGTAACATATTGGAAGCAAGTCACAGAATTCCATGTAGGTTTCTAAAGCCAGGGCAAAATCTTCCCTCATGCTTCTAGCACCGACTCTGAAAGCTCTGTATATACAAAAACCGAAACCCAGGCCCCCGCATCAGCACATTCCACTCCTTTCAGCTCTGTGCAATTATCCAACAAAGCGCAGACACCACAGATCCACTAAACTGAAGAAGGTGATAAACAAAAGCATAAATCTGACACTTGTGAATTTGCAGGAATCCTCTGACAGTCAGCAGACCTTGGTCGGGGAACATGTGACTCACAGACTGATTGACAGAGAAGAGAAACTGCGGGAAAATTTGCGGATGAATGGAAATCAGTTGTCCCCGGGCTACTCCATTCCCCACACTTGCATGGGTGCTAAGTCGCTTCGGTCGTGTCCGACTCTGTGTGACTCCACAGACTGAAGCCCGCCAGGGTCCTCTCTCTGTGGGATTCTCCAGGCAAGAACGCTGGAGTGGGCTGCCATGCCGTCCCCAGCAGCCCTTCCTGACCCATGGATCAAATCTGTGTCTCTTAAGTCTATCTGCATTGGCAGGTGGGTTTTTTTACCTCTAATGCCACCTACGAAGCCCACTCCATCTCTCAATTCTCTCCAAATGGCAGTCCTCACCAAGGACTTCAAAACTGACCCAGTCAGTTGCCTGTGTCTTGGGATATTTCTGGAGGAAGAGGCAGAGGTTGTAATCTAGAGAGTGGGGAAGTAAAAGCTGTGTCAGAGTTTTCACAAAAAACAATATGGGATAGTGTGCAAAGGTTCTGTGGTTAGTCGAAGGTTTCCCTCTGAACTGTTTCAGTACCTCTCTGGAACTCAGTTTCCCCATTACTAAAGTGGTGATGCTCAAGATTAGACAAGGATGCCCTCTAAACAGCAGCTACCCAGTAAATGGGAGAGATTTTCAGTTATCATCACAATCGTTCTCAGCAAACCAGTCAGGCTTGGAGGAACTTCTGACTTCTGCCCAAGACACTTTTATTGGTTGCTTCCAAGGGACAAGCCTTATGCAACACAATTTGTAGTTCACTGATTTCTGAGTTGGCAGGATGTTGAGGTACTGGGTTGCCTAAAATGTTCCTTTGGGTTTTTTCATAAGTGTGTGTGCGTGAGTGCTCAGCTGTGTCTGACTCTTTGCTATCCATGGACTGTAGCCCACCAGGATCCTCTGTCCATGGAATTTTCCAGGCAGGAATACTGGAATGGGTTGCCATTTCCTCCTCCAGGGAATCTTCCCCACACAGTAATCCAACCTGTATCTCCTGCATTGACAGGAAGGTTCTTTACTACATAAGGCCTTACAGAAAAACCCGAATGAAAATTTTGGTCAACCCAATACATGAAAGAGAGGTTTAAATTCTTTATTTAGTTTTGACTAGCAACATGTAATTTTAACTGAAGCAGTTTTAAGTGAAGTATAAAACTGCAGAAGAAATTTTACATGTATAGGATAATATACATGTGAATAATAATTACTTTGATAAACATGGCAATTTTTCAGTCACATGTGGAGGATATAATTTGAAAGTATGCTGACAGTTACAACTTATCTCTGCAAGAAAAGAATCCATTTATTTTCCATTTATCTCTAAAGAATGCATAAAGATTAATGCATAAACAACATGATCCAGGGGAGTTTAAGCCTAGGGACTAATTTACCAAACTACCCAAGCAACAGAGGATTATTTTATCTAATTAAGACAGAGCACAAGTATTTAGAATAAAGCATTTGCATTTAACAGCAAATTCAGAATTATAAAAGCAATTAAAGCTAAAACGAGGTATAATTTTTTTTTTCTGCACACCACTGCTGAGCTAAAGCTCATTTTAATGTTTGCCTTTGTAGCACTGCTGAACAGAAGGTTATGAATAAAAGCTCATGGCTGGGCAAAACCACCTCACTTCCATCCGCCCTGTTTTTATTCAACTCTCCTAACCAGGACTTATATTTTCTCACATTCCTGTGTTTTCTCCTCTGTTTCTTCAATCTGGAATGTTTTCTTTAACCTGTCTGAGCTTCAACAGACAAGGTTTAGATCAAAATCTGTCTTCGTTCATGAAACCAGTGCTCCTTCAAGCCTAAGTGTGTTCTCCCTTATCTGAAGAGAAAGACACTTGGCTGGATAGAGGTGTCTGTCTCTTTGCTTTGCAAATTAGTATGTTACTACTTCAGGGTTTTCTTACAGTGGTAAGTCATATACATATAGCTCTTTAGCATGTAACATATTTATGTTATTTTTCCCTTGTTTGACAGACTTCCTGAGGACATAACTTTTTGTTTGTTTCTTTATACGTATACATATTCATTTATTTATTTGGCTGCACCAGGTCTTACTTGCAGCATGTGGAATCAAGTTCCCTGACTAAGATTCAAACCTGGGCCCCTTGCCATGGGAGTATGGAGTCTTAGCCACTGGACAACCAAGGAAGTCCCATAACTTTGTTTTCTACTCTTCAAAATGATGAATACAGCACTTTTCTTTTATGTTCAGATAAATACCTGTTTGATGAGAGGTTAGTTGAAATATTTAAATGTCTATTCACCTTCATATATCCTCCACTCATTGCCCCTGTTTTACTAAAGCCTCCCAAGCTCTTCTTTAACTTACTATTTCATTCTGATTTATTTATATTCCTTCCAAATATGTCATTTAATAATTGCTAAAAAAAAAAATGGAAGGACATTACTTCATCCAAGTATTTTGTCCTAATCTCCCCAAATGGTAGTTTCCATGACTCCATTCTTAACTGATTCTCTAAAGAGTCATGAAAATGTTGTCTTTAACATTGATGGGATGGGAATTATTTCTTTCCAGGATTCAGTAGCTATCTCACAAGATCATCATTCAACATGCCATCTTTCTCATAATGCATTTGAGTTTGCAGCTAATCTTATTATATTGAGGTTCTTGTATATTTTCCTTATTTTTTTCACATTTGCTTAGATGGCTTTCCTTTCCCTGCACATATAATTATTGTCTTTCACATACAGTCCTCATCACTAAAAGTCTGTATCAATTAGTCGGTTAAATACCTTAGCAGAGTGCCAGGCACAGAAAAAAGAGAAGAAGATAATACAAACTAAACAAATTTATTTAACCTTTTTCTTTGGAAAACTATAGATTTATAGGAGGTTGCAAAGAAATGTACAGGCAGGTCCCATGCACCCTTCACCCTGGCTCCTCCAAGGTTGATATTTTGCATACCAAAACAAGAAAATATCCCCAAACAAAGAAATACCCAAACTAAGAGACTGACATTGGTAAAATCCATAGGATTTACTAAGATTCCACAAATGATAATGTGCTCATCTGTGTGTGTATATGTAGATCTACACACTTTGATGACATGTATAATTTCATGTAACTCTCACAGTGATCAAGATACACAACGGTTCACTTACTAGCCTCTTTCATGTTATGCCTTCATAGTCATGTACACTTCCTCCTCCACCCCACTTAATCCCTAATCCTTGGGAACCAGCAATTTGTTCTCCATCCCCATAATTTTGTTATTTCTAGGGTGCTGTATAAATGAAGGGCTTCCCTGGTAGTTCATATGGTAAAGAATTTTCCTGAAATACGGGTGACCTGGGTTCGATCCCTGGGTCGGGAAGATCCCCTGGAGAAAGGAATGGCAGTCCACTCCAGTATTTTTGCCTGGAGAATCCCATGGACAGAGGAGCCTGGTGGGCTATAGTCCATGGAGTCGCAGAGTCGGACACGACTGAGTGACTAACACTTTCACTTCCATATAAATGAAATTATACATTTTGCAACATTTTGAGAGTGGCTTGTTTTCAGTCAGCATGATTTCTTTGTGGTTCATTCAAGTTCCTGTGGGTTTCAATAATTTATTCTTTTTTGTTGCTGAGTAATAATATCACATGGTACCAAAAATACCACCGTTTGTTTAAACATTCACTTATTGAAGGTCATTTTGGTTATTTGCAGTGTTTGGCTAGTACAAACCAAGCTACTATAAACATTCCTATACCAGCTTTAGATTTTTGACAAAGACAATTACAATTCCTCTGACACAGCCAACTTGTCTTGTTTAGAACAGAAGTTTTCAGAGATGGATGACATGGGCAAGGAGCTAGTGACTCCATACTGCATCAAACATGCCTGTTAGTACCTTCAGGAAGGAGTAACCATCTGTCCTGCTTTTCCAGGACAGATCAGGCCGATTTACGTCTGCTGTCCTGGCATAATGATCCCTTTCAGTCTTGGAAGGGCCCCAGTTTGTATGATAAATTGTATCATACCAACTCAGATTCACATCTTTTTTTTAATAGAAGTACAGTTGATTTACAATGTTGTCTTAGCTTTAGGTGTACAAGATTCAGATTTCTTAAAGATTCCAAGCATTTCTGTGCCTGCTTGACTGTGATAGAACTGCATTTTTGTAGACTGCTGTAGAGTGATGCTAGAGTCGAGAAGTGAGATAGTCTTTGTGCAGTGAAACATGTCTTGCTGAAGCCTCTACTGTTTCTGTTGTTGTTTTTAGTTGCTAAGTTGTGTCTGACAGTTTGCAGCCCCGTGGATTATAGCCCACAGGAGGCTCCTCTGTCCACGGGATTTCCCAGGCAAGAATACTGGAGTGGATTGTCATTCCCTTCTCCAGGGGATCTTCCCGACCCAGGGATCGAACCTATGGCTCCTGTGTTGGCAGGCAGGTTCTTTACAACAGAGCCACCAGGGAAGCCCCTCCATTGCTCTATCTCCTCCTTCTCTGCTAGAAAATGTTTCTTCTTATGAATCAGCTTTACTGGGGATAGCTTTCAGGCTCGTGTCTTAGCTCCTGTGTCTTAGCTCATGTCACAGCTGAAGCATATTCTTTCCAACCATTGCCAGTTTGGAAGTAATTACAGGGAAAGATTCTGATAGGTTTGGCTTAGATCTCATGCCAATCTCAAAGACAGTGGTGGGGTACAGTCCTCATTGGGTTTAGCTCAGGTCAGGGTTCACCCCTCGACTGATCACTCTGCCCAGGACATTAAGGTCAAGGAGGACCCTTTCCAGTCATAAAAATCAAATCAAAAGGTGTTTTCCTCAAAAGATGGCAGGTGGTGGAGAAAATGGCAGACTTGGCCACTGGAAAAAATAATGATTTGGGTAGTCACTATAATTTGCGTCTTCAATGAAGAAGTCAGTACAAAGTCAGTACACCATCAGATGACACACAGCTAGAAGAGCAGAGCCAAAATTCAACCCTGTATCTTTTTTGACTACAGAGTTTATTGCTGTGTTGTTGTTATTGATCAGTTGGTAAGTCATCTCCAACTCTGCAACCCCATGAACTCAAGCATGCCAGGCTTCCCTATCCTTCACTATTTCCCAGAGTTTGCTCAAACTCATGATGCCATCCAACCATCTCATCCTCTGTCACCCACTTCTCCTGCCCTCAGTCTTTCCCAGCATCAGGGTCTTTTCCAATGAGTCTGCTCCTCCCAACAGGTGGTCAAAGTATTGGAGCTTTGGAAGTATTGGAAGACTATTGGAAGAGCCATTCAGGGTTGATTTTCTTCAGGACTGAGCCTATACTCTTAAGTTTTTAAAAGTCTTTATTGAACTTGTTGCAATGTTGTCTCTGTTTCATGTTTGTTTGTTTTTTTGTTTGTTTTTGGCCCTGAGGCATTTGGGGTCTTAACTCCCCAACTTGGGATCAAACCCACACCACCTGCATTGGAAGATGAAGTCTTAACCAACAGACTGCCAGGGATGTCCCTATTCCTAATTTTTTTTTTTAATGCATGATATTTAACTATGGAGAAATAGAAAATAAATGCCTGTCAACATAGCCTTTGAAGTTTTTCTGTGACTAATTCTGAGCTAATCATGCTAATGGAAGGCACACATATAGGTGATGATCCCCAGCAGTTCATGGTCTTAATCAATACGTATGATTATCCATGTCCTTCACTGGTGCAAACACAACTGGGACTTGAATATAATTGACCCTCAGACCCGTGGCTTAATTCATAAACTGAAGAGAACTGAAAACACTCCAGTCTTGTAAAAATTATCATAATACATTTAAGTGAAAAGAGCATGCTAAAATAGTAGGACAATTTGATGCTTTTTTTTTTACTTACCCACTCAGCTACACAGACATGGGGGAAAAAAAATTGGAATGATATATCTCCAGATGGTAGTTATTTTAGAATTGAATGTGTAGGAATGACAACTTTCTTCCCTTTCTGCTGGTGGTATTTTATACATTTTCCACAGTGAACATGTATTAGTTCTCAAATTTTTAATCCATTTTAGAAAATTCTTTATTTGGTGATGCATGCCTGATTCAGACTTACTTCAAATTAAGAACTCCCTACTTCAGAACCGCAAGAAATCACATGGTTAAAAAAAAAAAAAGGCTAATTGAAGCCCTTAACATAGCAACAATAATTTCAATGAAAGAGTCTTATTAGATTTCCAACTAGCCTTCAGAAAATAAATAAAAAGATGTGGCAACAATCAGATGCAGAAAAGAATTAGAAATACAGTTGTCTTTTGTCAGGTGCAAATAGACAAAAAAATAAATTCAAGGAAGGAAGCTGGAACACATCTAAAGGTAGGGGGCTTATTTTTGCATATCTAAGTTTTACCTAATTAAAAATAAGCAATTGATAAGAAACTTCTTTATAATTAGGTAAAACTGTTCTGTAACTCAACCCTGAATATTCATTGGAAAGACTGATAGTGAAGCTGAAGCTCCAATACTCTGGCCACCTGATGAGAAGAGCCAACTCACTGGAAAATACCTTAATGCTAGGAAAGACTGAGGGCAGGAGGAGAAAGGGGGTGACAGAGGATGAGATGGTTGGATGGCATCACCAATTCAATGCACGTAAGTCTGAGCAAGCTCCATGAGATAGTGAAGGACAGGGAAGCCTGGCATGCTGTAGTCCATAGGGTCGCAAAGAGTCGGACACAACCTAGCAACTGAACAACAACTAATAAGCTAAATTTTCAGGATTAAGTCCACAGTTTCATCTAGTCAAGGCTATGGTTTTTCCTGTGGTCATGTATGGATGTGAGAGTTGGACTGTGAAGAAAGCTGAGCACCGAAGAATTGATGCTTTTGAACTGTGTTGTTGGAGAAGACTCTTGAGAGTCCCTTGGACTGCAAGGAGATCCAACCAGTCCATTCTAAAGGAGATCAGCCCTGGGTGTTCTTTGGAAGGAATGATGCTAAAGTTGAAACTCCAGTACTTTGGCTACCTCATGCGAAGAGTTGACTCATTGGAAAAGACTCTGATGATGGGAGGGATTGGGAGCAGGAGGAAAAGGGGACGACAGAGGATGAGATGGCTGGATGGCATCACCAACTCGATGGATGTAAATTTGAGTGCACTCCGGGAGTTGGTGATAGACAGGGAGGCCTGGCGTGCTGTGATTCATGGGGTTGCAAAGAGTCGGACACGACTGAGCAATTGAACTGAACTTAAATCTGAGTCCTTGCAATCATTTTTGAACAGTTTTGGTAATACCAGAATCTTCATATCATAAATTCCAAGTACTTATCCATCTTGAGTGAAGCCTATAGTTATTTCTGAAAGACTAATTAAAAAGTATAATTTAGTTCGGGGAAACTGGAAGAAAGTCCCCATGATGATGCAAAATTAACTTGGCCACATCTAATCTCTATATTTATATGTAAATAACTCTATAATAAGCCAGCTTTTTCTAAAACCCTTTAAGGGAGAACCACATGACTCACTGTTTAATAATACATTACAGACATTATCCAATTCCCTTGGCTTTTTCTTATTCACCTTATTAAACCACTTAACATTCAGAAAATTTAGAAGTCAATTTTTCCTCCTAGATAAAATAATAAGGGTTTTTAGTACATCCAAGTAATAAGGGACTTCTTATGGTAATGCTGTCAACCCTTATTGTAAAAATGATGCTTACTACTTTGTGGCATTTGTCAAGACACTCCATTTTTAGGATTACACTTTAGTTTTCAGCACACCATCAAAGTAAACAGACATCCCAAAGCAATATCGCTAGACTATATTTTCTCGACCACCAAGTTGACTTCAATAGGAAAGCACGATGTATGACAATTAGCCAAATTCTGAGGCACCACACAGAGACAGAAAGAGACTCATATAACTGTGTTCATAGAGATTTCTAGAAATTTTGCTTCGGTACTAAAAAAAAAAAAAGAAAGAAAGAAAACTGCTACACTTAAAAAATAATGATTTACCTGGACTTCTCTGGAGGTCCAGTGGTTAAGACTCCACGCTTCCGCTGCAGGAGGCGCAGGTTCTACCCCTGGTCAGGGAACTAAGATACCACATGCCATCAGGGGTAGCTAGAGCAAATCAATAGATAACTACAGACTTCAATTTTAAAAAGCACTAATTTAAAATATCTATTGATCATAGAATTATTAATATTATTTTCGTATTCTCCACATGCATTTCTCCTTATCATAAATCCATGGAAGGGGAAAATCCTTTTTAAGCCATTTATGTGACTGTACAAGCTATCTGATCACAATTTTCCTCTGTTTTTGACTCTTAAGATACTGAATTATCAACAAACAATAAGAAAATTAGTCATAGAGAAAAGTAATTGCAAAGAACTCAAAATCCCACTTTTTACCAATACAGGAGTAGACTGTGGACAGAATGTAGTACATTACAAGACAATGTAATACCTTTCAATTCTCTAGCAGAATAGCGTAAGTAAAAATAGCATGTGTTTTATGTATATAGTTTTATATTTTAGTCACTGGTGTATATGTACTAACATTTTAATTACTACAACATGAATTCAATCAGACTATTTAATGGTCAGTACATGTTTGGATAATGAAATATGTATTACCTAGTATTCAGTTGTGGAGAAGGCAATGGCACTCTACCCCAGAATTCTTGCCTGGAGAATCCCATGGATGGAGGGAGCCTGGTAGGCTGCAGTCCATGGGGTCGTGAAGAGTCGGAGATGACTCATTTTCACTTTTCTGTGTTGGAGAAGGAAATGGCAACCCACTCCAGTGTTCTTGCCTGGAGAATCCCGGGGACAGGGGAGCCAGGTGGGCTGCCATCTATGGGGTCGCACAGAGTCAGACACGACTGAAGTGACTTAGCAGTAGCAGGAGTATTCAATTGAATATGAAAATTACCATTTGTTTCTGTATAAAATGACTTATTGGAATCTTATAAGACATTCATTATCTAAAATCCATTAAAGAATTTCTAGGAGATACTAACATGTATTTCATATACATATAATTAAGGAATAAAGGGAATCATAGCTTTCAATTACTGAAGTGAAGTTGCTCAGTCGTGTCCAACTCTTTGCGACCCCATGGACTGTAGCATACTACACTCCCTCCATCCATGGGATTTTCCAGGCAAGAGTACTGGAGTGGGTTGCCATTTCCTTCTCCAGAGGATCTTCCTGACCCAGGGGTCAAACCCAGGTCTCCCACACTGTAGGCAGACGCTTTACCGTCTGAGCCACCAGGGGAGTCTTCAATTACTGAAGGAAAATAATAATCAACTGAGTTTCAATCAGTCATGTGAGTTTCTGAGAATGTTTTTAGTGGTCTACAGTCATTCTGAGCACAATAATATGCATGGTGAGAGAAAAATAAAGGAAAAGTTTTATTTGTAAAATTATTTTTATTTTTGATATTCTCAAATTGTAGAACTAAGAGCACATTTTTGGATTTGAAAAACACCAAAACCACTTTGTTTGGAAATTAAAGTAAATTGTATGCATAGTCAGTGAATAAAATAGAGAATAAGTGATCAGAAAGGCTGAGTTTTACTTCACAACAGATGAGAATTTGCCACAGAAGGGAACGCATCCATTGCTTGAACATACATCATTCGTCAGTACTTTATTCTGACAGTACAATAGCAAGGGGGTGGGGGTGGGGAATGTATGAAGCAGCTTATCTTAATGTCCAAAAGACTTCATTGTCATTGGGGTAATAAAACCTCTGCTTCCTCCACAAGACCGATAAAATAGCATTTCAAGATTATCTCCCCGCTCTGACTCCACTCTCTGCTGGAGCCTTGCTCAGCACTGCGCGCCTGATGGACTCTTCCTCCTGGTTCACCTCACTGTGCACTGGCTCCGCTCCCGGAACTTGCACCTGCTTCCAACCTGCTCTTCCTCTGTCTCAAGCCTGTCCCGTAACTCCTGTTTGACCTTTCTCACTCCGTGTGTTCATTCGATGTTCATTCATATATTCAACAAATATTTCACTGAGCATCTACCCTGGACTAGGCACCCTTCCAACAGCCGGAGATACAGCAGTCAGCAAAAAAAAAAATAAAGATGTTGCCTTCATGGAACCTACATGCATTCCAGGAGAGGAGTTAACTCATAATAAAGAGTTGGTATAATGTCTTGGAGGGAGTAATACCTTCTCTTAAGAAACTAAACCTGCATAAAAGTGGTAGTATTTTGGAGCGATGGGGTGATTTTAGATTGGCTGCTTGGGAAAAACATGTTGAGGAATTTTCTTTGAGCAGAGATGGGCGCTCTTGATGGTTCATCATGGAACTTGAGAAGAAAGAGAACTGTCTTTTGCCCGAATGGCTATTATGGCCATGAAAGAGAAGAATGGCAATAGGCAGAAATTCTGGGTTGCTGTAAACAGCTTAAAGTGGAATGATAGAGGGCTGAGGACAGGACAGAGCAATGACAAGCTTCTCACATATTATCTTTATAGCCTGACAAGTCTGTTGGCAAGCAATTGTTCCGAACATTCAAGTAAGCAGGAACAGTCACAACATAGCCCCATACTAAAATAAGACAGGGATAGAAATAATATGTGAAAGATACATCCAGAGCCAGCTTACCTCAACACCAAACCAAACAATGAAATGACTGCTCCAAAGTGGAACAGTTATCTCTTAGCTGACAGCAGTTCTTCCACTGATGACCAACTGGCAGTCATATTAGATAAGTAGTAGCTTGCTTCCCTGGTGGCTCAGAGATTAACGCGTCTGCCTCCAATGCGGGAGACCTGGGTTTGATCCCTGGGTTGGGAAGACCCCTGGAGAAGGAAATGGCAAGCCACTCCAGTACTCTTGCCTGGAGAATCCCATGGACGGAGGAGCCTGGTAGGCTACAGTCCACGGGGTTGCAAAGAGTCGGACACAACTGAGCGACTTCACTTATACTTTCACTTCAAGCACTGAATTACATGACCTTTGAAAAGTATAGTTTTATATTCAATGAAATAGACTGAACAAAATTGTTCTAAGTCAAGTCATATATTAGGACAATGATATTTGAAAAATAATGTTAAATTAATTTTCCACCCTTTTAATAAAAACCAAAGAAATTTTTGTATGTACAGTTACCAAACCTAGAGTTAGCATAACCCATAAAATATGGAAAACAGGCACGCATTTTTTCTTCCAAGAGAGCTGAACATCAGTCCTTGGAAAGAAGGCAGGGAATAGTTGCTCTCCTTCATGCAAATTCTTCAGATTCTGAGATTTAGATTATAATCAATCTTACTGTTATGTTTTCCCTATCATTAGGGTTACTTTCCTCATAAAAAAAGAGAAACAAAGAAAAAAGTGTCTTAGTGTACAAGCATATTATTTCTTAAGGTGTATTCACTATTTCCATGAAGCATTTTACAGTGAATACACCTTAAGAAATAATACACTTGTACACTAGACACTTTTTTCTTTATGTCTTTCTTTTATAATAAAGAAAATAATCCTAATGATAGGGAAAACATAGAAGTAAGGTTTATCATAGTCTAAATTTCAGAATCTGAAGAATTTGCATGAAGGAGAGCAACTATTCCTGCTTTCTTTCCAAGGACTGATGTTCAGCTCTCTTGGAAGAAAAAAATGCACATGTTTTCTGTATTTTAAGGTGTATTCACTATTCCAGTGAATCATTTTGTGGCTTCCCTGGTGGCTCAGATGGTAACGAATCCACCTGTAATGCAGGAGACCTAGCTTCACTCCCTGGGTTGGGAAGATACCTTAAGGGAGGGAATGGATACCAACTCCAGTATTCTTGCCTGGAGAATCCCTATGGACAGAGAAGCCTTGCGGGCTACAATCAATGGGGTCACAGAAAGTTGAACATAATCATACACATACACATGAATCATTTTTAAAAACAGAATTCTGCAGTCAAACTTGGAAAATGTTACACACTATGTCTTCCTTTTTGAAAACACAATGAATATTAACAGTAAACTTTTCAAGAAATCCTGGTACAAAAAATAATAAATTAATTGATATTAGTTTAAAACAAAGTTATTAATAAATAGATTACTTCCCAAATTCGTGTCTGCACAAAAGTGTTTATTTTTAACACCACCTTTTAATACTTTAAGTCTCTAGTGTTCCATGGGGTACATTTGGGAAGATGCTGCTTTAGATGCAGTTTTAATTGTTTATCTTCTTTGATTTTCCATTGGTTATTTTTTTATCCTGTTTCTTTCTATTTTTGTTTTTAGACACAACATTTACTAAGTGCTTTCTGCATTCTAGGCACTGTTTAAGATATTTTATGGTCATTATCCCAATTATTCCTGACAGTAATCCTCCTAGATAAATATAGCCAATCACCATAGGAACCCCAGAGAAGAGAAATAATTTCCCCACATCCTGCTGCTAGTAAGAGAAACAACCTAGAGAGTTGAGATTGAAATCAGGTCTCTCTGCCCCAACAATATCTATCTATTTTTTTCTTGTTAAAGTGGTAATTCATTTATTTTTTTTTACTAATTTTTATTGGAGTGCATTAGTTTCTGCTCTACAGCAATGTGAATCAGCTCTGTGTTTACATATATCCCCTCTTTTGTGAGTTTCCTTCCCATTTAGGTCACATGGAGCACAGAGTGGAGCTCCTATGCTATACAGTAGGATCTCACTAGCTACATATTTTATACATAGTATCAATTGTGTGTATATGTCAATTGCAATCTCCCAGTTAATCCTACCATTCCCTCCTTTCCTCCTTGGTGTCCATACATTTTTTTTCTCTACATCTTATTTGCAAAGTATAAATACAGACAGGGACGTGATGCTTACCCTAACAAACAAGAGGCCAGTTCTTAACTCTTCAATTCCCAGAAGCATGCCACCCTTCCCAAGCTCTAAGAGACCAACAGACTATTTCCCAATCCAAAGATTTTCCAGGCCTTAGTTTACAGGAAGTTGTTTTGATGCTGTTGACAGATCACTCCCACTCAAAACCAGAGCTTGGGTTCCTTGGTTTTTATACCTCTCTGGCTATTCCTTCTTCACCTTCGAAGGTTCCTGATTAAATGTTAGTGCTCCTCAAGGTCCCACCCTGGCCCACTGCCCTTCTCTCCTTTGCCCTCTGCTGAAACACCCCCATTCACAACTTCAGGTCTGCCCTTTCCCCTAGATCAGACTCATCTAACTAAGCACCTGCTTTTTCAGGCAAGTCAAACTCGAGAGGCCCTCCACTAACCTCATCATGCACTAGAGCAGTAGAGGTCCCAGCAGTGCAGGTAGGAGAAACTTCATAGAGTTTAATCAAAAGACTGTTAATTAAGGTGTGGAGCAGAAATAATGATACTAAATAAGAATGTTAAAGTACCCAGGGAGAAGCAGCAGTGAGAAGCTATTATCCCACAGGGACCAAGAAGCTGTTTCTGGAACTTGGCCAGAACTTGGCCTTAATAGAAAGGCTGACTACAAGACTGGAAGAGAGACTGAATCTACTGCCTATCAGGGTCCAGCCAAGGTGGACACTGGGGAAATAAGGACTCTGATGCTTCCTATCAGTCAAACTCACTATAGGCCAAAGGGCAAGGGGACCTGAAGAAGCAGCCTTTATAGGGGAGCTCCCTGGCACTGTGGGTGGAGAAAGGGGTATGTTGATCTGGAGGAGAGAATGGATACCACCAGCCCACTTGGTATCATAATGCTGCTGCTGCTAAGTGGCTTCAGTTGTGTCCGACTCTGTGCGACCCCAGAGACAGCAGCCCATTGGGCTCTGCCATCCCTGAGATTCTCCAGGCAAGAACACTGGAGTGGGTTGCCATTTCCTTCTCCAATGCATGAAAGTGAAAAGTGAAAGTCAAGCCGCTCAGTCGTGTCTGACTCAGAGACCCCATGGACTGCAGCCTACCAGGCTCCTCCATCCAGAGGAGTTTCCAGGCAGGAGTACTGGAGTCGGGTGCCATTGCCTTCTCCGTGGTATCATAATAATAGCAACATTTCAAGTAAACATATCAGTTACTTGGAAAAGACCTTGGACTCCTCTTTCATTAATTTCCCACATTTAACTAGTCTTGTCAATTTAGCTATTTTGAACACCACCTCTCTTTCTTTGGTCCCTTCTCCCATCACCCTAGTGTCAAGGTTTACATTATATCTCTTAATTGAATCATTACAATAACCTCCTAGCAGTTTAACTGCTTCCCGATCTGGTATACCTTTGAGAAAGCCTTTCCTACAGCCAAAGGCTCTATTAAATATGCAAATCTTATTCCATTCAGCTTTGATTAAACCCTTCAGTAGTCTTCTTCACCTAGACGGTAAAGACTACATTCTGGCATAGCATACAGGAATCTCCTTAACCTGACTTCCATCCCTTGATTTCCATGCATATAAATTTATATTTTCCTAAATGCTACCATGCTTTTCACAACAGTGGGTCTGAAAAAAAGGCAACAAAACTCTCAGTTTTCTAAATAACAGTTAAATGAGATGATACAAAACAAGAAAAACATTCATAATTTAAATCACATATACATTAGTGTTACAAAAAATAATTCTGATTTTGTACCTCTACATTGTAGATAAATTACATCCCTACTATTTTCATTTGCTAGTAAAGGTGCAAAATGACCAGATTCATTTGGTTTTAATTTGCTTTATGAGAGAAAACAACATTTTTATTGTTAGAAAAATGAACTGCATAGTATTCCTATTTAGGAAGAGTGGGAAACCAAACAAATGAAGAGTATTCAAGAAGAAACACATTTACATATAGATAGAGAAGGTTGGCAATATACTGTTTTCATCAAACTTTTTCTTTTGATTCCTTAATTTTCCCTATATTCATTTGCTTACAGAAATTACCATGAGTATTTATAATTTGTAACACAGCCCTTGAACTCAAAGTCCTAGTTTCAATTCTGATTCTCTGTTTCTGAAAGATTTTTTCAAGCATATATCATTTGTCTCTTTCATCTCAATTTCTTGACAAAAAGGAGAGGAAAACTGCTCTATCCAGAAACATCTACAACCTTGTTTCAAACATCCTCTTGTATGTTTGGTGATTTTAGTATATTTAGAAGTAAGAGGAATTGATTTAGAATGCCTAAGGAAAGGAGACACATTTTACTGGAGAATTAGATTCTGAATGAATGAGTTGAGGATGATTTTCTGACACAGAGATAAGATACGGTTATACTCATAGAAATAAATTGGAAGGCACCATGTTCAGAGGAAAAAGAAAACTAGAAATTAGCACTCTGAAGACCAAGAACAAGCTTAGGAAAGAACAAGCTCATTAATTAGGAGTAACTAGTGATGACAGATTACATAAGAGGTGTTCAAGAAGGTTACTTATATACCTTTCTGAATCACTGATAGAAACAATATGGAACCTGCTGGAACCAGCAGCACCAGAAGAGGACAGGACGAGAGACTTTGTGTGCTGTCTCTAGTTTTTCCTACCCCATTTACCCTCGTGTTCATTCCACTGGTGCCATGTTAACCTTGTTTTAGCTTCTCAAATCAGTGACACAAGTGCACAAGGAGGTCTCCCACATATTTATTTGGCAGAAGGAGCTGACACCAGTGTGGCTCCAGGAGCACCACAGAAGAGTTCTTTAAGGCTTTGCATTGGTTTATGCCCCTGGATTGAACACTACCACAGATACGACTAACACTAGACTGTAGAAAAGGCCTCATCTCCTAAAAGCAAAGTTACGGCAAAAAATCAGAGGGATTTCTATTAGAAGAATGCAGAAAGCTTTGTCAGTTCCAGTTGGCACTGGTCACAGAAGAAGGATGATATGGAAGAGGAAGCAAAAATATCACCTGTGTATCTGCATATTGGCTGAAGTTGTAGGTCACATATAAAGGTAAGGAAAGTTATTCCTCATAGTTTTTTAACTCAAACTTCTACAAAATATATCGTATTTTAAACATATTATTTATTTTTGGCTGCATTGGGTCTTTGTTGCTGTTGCAGACTTTCTCAAGTTGAAGTGAGCATGGGCTTCAGTAGTTGTGGCACATGGGCTTAACTGCCTCCCAACAGGTGGAATTCTCACAGACCAGGGACTGAACCATGTCACCTGCATTGACAGGGGTATTCCCAACCACCAGCCCACCAGGGAACCTCAACACAAACTTTTAATTGATGACAGCTAATAGAAGTTGAGGTAACAGTGATGAATAAATGAGCAACCCAAAGTATTCTTTTGGAGGGAAATACCATACGGGTATTTCCTTTACCAACAAACGTCTGTCTAATCAAAGTTATGGTTTTTCCAGTAGTCGTGTATGGAAATGAAGAGCTGGACTATAAAGAAGCTGAGCACCAAAGAATTGATGCTTTTGAACTGTGTTGGAGAAGACTCTTGAGAGTCCCTTGGACTGCAAGGAGATCCAACCAATCCATCCTAAAGGAGATCAGTCCTGAGTGTTCATTGGAAGGACTGATGATGAAGCTGAAACTCCAATACTTTGGCCACTTGATGTGAAGAACTGACTCACTGGAAAAGACATTGATTCTGGGAAAGACTGAAGGCAGGAGGAGAAGGGGATGACAGAGAGTGAGATGGTTGGATGGCATCAGCAACTCAATGGACATGAATTTGAGTAGGCTCTGGGTGTTGTGGATGGACAGGGAAGCCTGGTGTGTTGCAGTCCAGAGGGTCACAAAGAGTCCAACATGACTGAGCAACTGAACTGAACTGACCAGGTAGGTGTTTTGATTTAAGACTTTTATAAGTTAAACTGTGGTGTTGGAGAAGACTCTTGAGAGTCCCTTGGACTGCAAGGAAATCCAACCAGTCCATTCTGAAGGAGATCAGCCCTGGGATTTCTTTGGAAGGAATGATGCTAAAGCTGAAACTCCAGTACTTTGGCCACCTCATGTGAAGAGTTGACTCATTGGAAAAGACTTTGATGCTGGGAGGGACTGGGGGCAGGGGGGAGAAGGGGATGACAGAGGATGAGATGGTAGGATGGCATCACTGATTCGATGAACTTGAGTCTGAGTGAATTCCAGGGGTTGGTGATGGACAGGGAGACCTGGCGTGCTGCGATTCATGGGGTTGCAAAGAGTCGGACATGACTGAGCGACTGTACTGAACTGAACTGAATATAAGAGATGGGTAATATATTTTTGGTATAATGATTGCATTGTAATTATAATGATTTAATTCACACAGTGCTAATTTCCTCATGTTTTCCTTAAAGATGAGTTCACAACTCAGTATTACTGATACTTAACCACATCTCTGTCAAAAACTACTTATACAATGCCAAAAATTTAAATCCTGTTTATTCAACTTCTATCATATGCCTAACACTGCATACTAGGCACAATAGAAGACAAAAACTTACAATGAAAGTGGAAGTGAAAGTCGCTCAGTTGTATTCAACTCTTGCCTAGAATTCTCTAGGCAAGAATACTGGAGTGGGTAGCCTTTCCCTTCTCCAAGAGATCTTCCCAACTCAGGGATCGAAATCGAACCCAGGTCTCCTACATTGCAGGTGGATTCTTTGCCAGCTGAGCCACAAGGGAAGCCCAAAATTTACAACAGACTTGGCTTTATTTCAAAAACATTTACAATGTATTTGGAGTAACGAAATGAACATACTGCTTTTTTCCTGTAAAGCTCATCACTGCACTATGCTATACTTCTGAAAATGCAACACCACTGGAACTGTGTACCTGAAGGTATTATATTAGGAAGAAAATGAAAAATAAATATCTGTGCTCACAGCTGTGAGACATTCTACTGTGCTAAGCTGCTGCCAATCACAATGGCTTACACAGATGTACCAACTCTATCCAACACCAAGATCCTTTGGAAACACTAAAGACTCAAGTCAAAATCATGTTCATAAAACAAAAGAATCAATGTACTTATAAATTTAAATACCTGTAAGTTGGATATTTAAATACTAGAACTAGCACTACATTTAAAAAATAAAGTAAAACTCCCCTTGCTTTAAATTATTTATTCATACAGACACATATTTTCTTATGAGCCAAAATGAGAAACAGGTAAGTCTGAATTTTTATACCTTCACAGAGCAGCAATCTTTCACATAGCAAAGAACAGAAGCAAACAGATGCTCACGTTGGGAAAGATTATCACCCTATTCCCTGTAGAAGTCCAGCCCAGTGAACCTTCTCCAATTTACTAGGGATGTCACATGTAAAAGAGTTTTTCTAATAGGTTGGCAACAACATTTGCCAAGGAAGTCAATTGACAAAGAAATTAATGGCAGCAAACTTCACTGCAAGGAGAATGGTATAAGCTGCTTCAGAAAGATGAAAAGATTGTGGTTCAACTGCCAACCTTGTGTGATACAGAATGTGAATGTAAAACTTCAAAAAGGAAAGTGAAGATTTTCTGTGTGTCTGTGCCTGTATGTGCGTGGGGGTGGGCGGGAGAGCAGGGAAAGAGGGAGAAAAATGGAGGTGGTGAAGAGAATTAGGGAGAAAAAGAAAGATAAGGGACTTTCCTGGCAGTCCAGTAGTTAAGAC
Source organism: Nanger dama (assembly GCA_917880005.1). Taxonomy (NCBI): domain Eukaryota; kingdom Metazoa; phylum Chordata; class Mammalia; order Artiodactyla; family Bovidae; genus Nanger; species Nanger dama. The sequence goes on from CAKJTW010000043.1 coordinate 13,503,039, forward strand.
TTTGTCTTCTAATGGAGGGAGTGAGGATCCTATCCCTGGTTGGGAAGCTGAGATCTCACATATCTCATGTACAAAAATCTCAGAACATAAAACAGAAGCAGTATTGTAACAAATTCAGTAAAGACTTTAAAAATGGCCCACATCAAAAGAGAGGGGCAGGGGAAAGGAAGTGGAGAAAGACAGACCTTGGAAAGTGAGTATTTCTCCTGAATAAATACTATGGTCAGCATGATAACAGTTATGCTTCATAGAATTAAACATAAACTTCTTTCAGAAAATGTAATTGAGTCCCTTTCAAATTTAATGTTCCCTGATTATATATCAAGTAAGAGCAGAGATGGAAGGAAATATAGAGGAGGTTCAGAAAGAAAGAAGGTTTCATGCCAAGCCGATGACTTTAGGGAAACCTTCCAGTTGACCACTAATGGGAACCATTTCAGGGAAGGCAGAATTTTAATTCCTATGATGTCATATTCCACAATTTACATCTTCACTGAGAAGACACTGATGTGGAGTGAAGTGATATAGGAAGTAATTTTCAAGGAGAGGTTTAGTAAAGATAGGCTGGGCAAGAGAAATTACATTGTTTCCCTGAAATTATGGGAAGACGTATGGAGAGGGAGAAACACCAGATAAATATTAACACTACTCCATTTACGTTTACACATGGGTGGAATGGCTTCCCTGGTAGCTCAGCTGATAAAGAATCCCCCTGCAATGCAGGAGACACTGGTTCAATTACTGGGTTGGGAAGATCCCCAGAGAAGGGATAGGTTACCCACTCCAGTATTCTTGGCCTTCCCAAGTGGTTCAGATGGTAAAGAAACTGCCTGCAATGCAGCAGACCTGGGTTCAATCCCTATGTTGGGAAGATCCCCCAGAGGAGGGCATGTCAACCCACTCCAGTATTCTTGCCTGGAGAATCTCATGGACTGAGGAGCCTGGCAGGCTACAGTCCATGGGGTCAGAAAGTATCGGACATGACTAAGCGACTAAGCACAGCACAGCGTGTGTAGAACACTTTGAGATTGGTGTGTGCGCACATCGCTCAGTCATGTCAGAGTCTGTGACCCCCATAGATGGTAGCCCATCAGACTCCCCTCTCTGTGGAATTTTTCTAGGCAAGAATACTGGAGTGGGTTACCATTTCCTTCTCCAGGGCATCTATCTGACCCAGGGATAGAACCAGCATCTCCTGCATCTATCGGCAGCGGATTCTGTATCACTGGGCCACCTGGGAAGCTCAAGTGAGTTTGGTAGGATCCCAGTATATTTGATAACAACGTTCTTCTTTTGTTTTCTCTTTTTATGCCACTATTTATATGAAAGTAGAAATCCTCATAACCAACATTGTGCTTAGGAAACATTAATTATGCAGATATTAACTTCATAACAAAGTGGGTGACTTAAACAATTGGATATGCCTGATTAAATGTGTCCATCTCTAAACCATGAACAGAGAACAACGCACAAAGGCTTCCTTCGCCAGGCATCTTGAGGCTACAGCAATGAAATCGGTTATAGTCAATCACATAGGGAAATGGGTTTGTTCTGACTCAACACAGATAAACCTTTTTAGATTTCATCACTGAGATTCAACCAACAACTTGGCATTTAATAATGGAATGCTATGTTTCCTTTTCTTTAATTTTTAAAATTATTTTCTACTAAACTTTCATTTTATGTTGGAATATGGCCAATTAACAATGTTGTGATAGTTTCCAGTGGACTGTTTGACTAGCACTTATTCAGGATCTTGAATGCAAAAGCATCTCCAAATTGTGGAAAGATTATGCTGTGAACCAAATTTACTGTGAAAAATACTATTTCCAAAATGTAAATGCATTATTCTATGTGCCTGGTTAACCACTTTCTTGTCAGTTGTAACAAAATAAGTGAATGAAATAGCATATGCAAAATACCTAGAAGACTGACATAGTGGGTATTCAGTATATATATATATGTATATGTATATGTATATATACATATGTATATATACACAGACATATAGGGAAGGGAATGGCTACCCACTCCAGTGTTCTTGCCTGGGAAATCCCAGGGACAGAGGAGCCTGCTGGGCTGCAGTCCATGGGGTTGCGATGAGTCAGATACGACTAAGTGACTAAACACTTTCATATATATATATATCCTTTCTCTGTTATACTTTATATTCAGGAGACATAAAATGCTGCATTTACATGAAATATAAAATAATGATTTTCTTTACAAGATCATTTGTCCCATGACAGTATTTATTAAATGACAAGCTTTATTAATGCACTTACTATCATACGTTACACTAAACTAAAAATGTGCAGGAAACATTTATTATGTGGAACTGGGTGAACATCTATTAGTCTGTCCCATTACTGACTGCAATTTCTAATTCCAATATCAAGTTTCTGATTAGAACTCCTGCCACAAATTTTTCCATTTTATTTATGGCACTCTTCCTCCACTCCCAAACTCATCATTTGATCATTTCTGAAATTCTTGCTCAGTATAAAGCATTCAAATAAAAACCTGAGATACTGCCAAAGGTTCAATTTGGATCAGATGTCATATGTGCAAGTCCTAGCTGTTACTTAGTAAAATGTGTGGTTATTCAATTTCTCACTTTACATTCATGACAAGTATTGCATAGACATAATAGACATGACAGAATATGACAAATAGAAATATTAATAGGAACTTCAAAGTTTGTGCATGTTCATAGAACATACACATTTATGGTGTCTACTTAGAGAGCAACCTCTTAGAGTAAAAATATATGACCAAGCTCATTATTTATCAGATTTAAAAAATTATTGAAGCTTCAGAAAATGTAAAAACATATTAAGTATAATTTGGAATCGTGTTTAGGCTCTCTATTGCTGGTTCTCCCAGAAACAATTTTTCCTTTTTCCACGAAGGTAAATGAAAATATGGAATGTTTAAAAGTGACTGTTCTCAATCCTTTGGCTCTGTTCCACTATCTCTTTATCAGACATTCATAATTAATGGTGCGTATGAGCAAGAAGTGACTCTTTGATAAGAAAACGTTTGCATCCATTAATATTTCATCCATCTCTAAGGTAGATAGCGCTGTGGTGCTGAAAGGATAGCTCCTGGTCACCTGTCGACACATTTGAGTTTGCTTTGCCAAAAAAAGGGACTAAATAACACAACTGAAGTAGGCACCCGGAAGACACGAAAAAAAGACAATTACCTTCCTTATAACTTCATAACACTTCTCCAAAGACATCTAACTTAAATTTCTTTAACATTTTTTATATACAGTATAGTTATCAAACTAGGATTTCTTTTAAAGCAGCCCTTGTCTGGTTTATATTCCCCCAAAGTAAAACACTGAGGAAGATATTCCAAAGAAGACACGACAAAGTTAATCATACAGATGTCGACACTGAAATTTAGAGGTAGCAGCCTCAGTACATATAGTGAGGGAAAGTCAAGAGACTTTGTGAAGGTTGGAGAGGAGAACTTGGGGAGAAGGGTCCTGTCCAGCCTCAAGCTTACACTCCTTAGTCAAAGACAGCCAAGCTCACTACCCACCCCGGCAGTCCATTTTCGGCCAGGGAGCAGCCCCGGTGTATCATTCCAGCAGAAAGTAAATTAAGACAAAGACTCCACAACCCCGTTGGGGAGGGTAGAAAGGTGAAGCAGCATTGGGGTGCAGTGGCGACCAGAAGGAAAAGTGACCTCATTTTGTCTGAGAAAGCACCAGCGGAGAGCCGACCTTTGGTGGAGATGCCGAAGGCGGTCAAAGAGCACAAAGGGTCAAAGCTGGAGGGAGCAAACTTCGTTGTTCTTCCACCCCATCCCTGAAGCCCGCGGGGAACACGCAGAGGCAAGGACAACAAAGCGTGCGCTCCGGCGGCACAGCTGGCGCTGCCGGCAGCCGGGCCATCCCGCCCGCGGGGCGCGCGGCTCCCGGGCGGCAGAGCTAGGGCGCCGGAGCGCGGGCGCAGGCAGGACCGCGGGGGGCTGGGGGAGGGGGTCCCCTACCTTGAACAGCACAAAGAGCCAGAGCAGAGGCAGGAGGCGGCGGCCGCCGCGCGTCCTCGTGGGCAGGTGCCCCATCGCGGCGTGGACGGGGAGCCGGGAGTACGGTGGCGCCGCCTGGCTCTGCCGGCGGCTCACAGTGGCGAGCTGGGGCTTCAGCCTCAGACCCTGGGCGCCGAGGTTGCTCCGGGAGGGCGCATCCTGCTTTCCAGTCCCCCTGCGCCTGCTCCCCTTCCGCCTTCTGCACCCGGGATCCTCTCGGAACGCGCCAGGCGCCGCTGTTCTTTAGCAGTTAAGGATGGTGAGGGTGGGGGTTGGAGTGGGCGAGGCTCTGGCGCGGCGTCCGCGTGGGGAGCGAGAGGCGGGGACCCTGCGCGCCGCCCGCCGCGGTCCTCCGGCAGCCGAGATACTCACGCTCCGGGCCGCGGACTCGTCAAGTGACAGCAGCCGCGGGCCCCTCCCACCAGGGTCCGCCCGCCGCCTCCTGGCGCTGGACGGCCCCTCACCCAGGCTCCGCCCCAGCGCTTTCCACAGTCTCTGGGACGCCAGAGTTCTTCCCGGACTCCTCTGGAGGAACTCATGAGCTGGAAACCCGGGTCCCCTCTAGATCTACCTACATCTGCTACCAGTTGCAGCTAACCCTTGTGGGGGGAAGTGGCGGTTGTGAATGTAATGATGCAACTCCGTGTGTGTGTGTGAGTGTGCGCGCTTGCGCGCGCGTGTGTCTCTTTCCGACCTTATGAACTGCAGCCCGCCAGGCTCCTCTGTCCATGGACTTTTCCAGGCTAGAATACCGGAGGAGGTTGCCACTTCCTACTCCAGTGTATCATGCGGACCCAGGGATTGAACCTGCATCTCTTGCATCTCCTGCATTGGCAAGCGGATTCTTGAGCACTAGCGCCACCTGGGAAGCCCACTCAGGAGGATAATCCTTCCTGTTTCCACTCTGTTCCTCCCATTTAAATACTCCCATTCTCCAGCCTACTGTATGGTACAGAGAGTTTCGCAGTTTACTCTGTGATGACCTAAATGGGAAGGAAATCCAAAAAAGAGGAGATATATGTACAGGTATGGGTGTTCTTTGGAAGGACTGGGACTGAAACTCCAGTACTTTGGTCACCTCATGCAAAGAGTTGACTCTGATGCTGGGAGGGATTGGGGGCAGAAGAGGACGACAGAGGATGAGATGGCTGGATGGCATCACTGACTCGATGGATGTGAGTCCGAGTGAACCCCGGGAGTTGATGATGGACAGGGAGGCCTGGCGTGCTGCAATTCATGGGGTCGCAAGAGTCGGACATGACTGAGCGACTCAACTGAACTGAACTGATGGGCTTCCCAGGTGGCCTTAGTGAAAAAGAGGCTGCCTGCAAAATGCAAGAGACATAAGAGAGGTGGACTGGATCCCTGGATGGGGACGGTCCCCTAGAGGAGGGCATGGCTACCCACTCCAGTATTCTTGCCTGGAGAATTCCATGGACAGAGGAGCCTAGCCGGCTATTGTCCATAGGGTCACAAAGAGTGAGACATGACTGAAGCTAATTTGCATGTGCTCATGTACAAGTAGAGCTGATTCACTTTGCTGTACAGCAGAAGCTCACACAACATTGTAACCCAGCTACACTTCCCTTGTGGTTCAGCTAGTGAAGAATCTGCCTGCCATGTGCGAGATCCTGGATTCGATCCCTGGGTTGGGAAGATCCCCTGGAGAAGGGAAAGGCTACCCACTCCAGTATTCTTGCCTGGAGAAGTCCATGGGCTGTATAGTCCATGGGATCTCAAAAAGTTGGACAGGACTGAGTGACTTTCACTTTCACTTCATACTTCAATAAAATTAATAAGATAAATAAACACTCTCATTCTATCTATCCAACACTCACCCAGGAGGAACTAGCATATATATATATATATTTTTTTTTTTTTTTCTGTTTGAAGTCAGAGGTTTTGTAAACTGCAAGGGCTGTCCTTTGAAACCTGAGTGGAATATAGGAGAAGGTTTGTTCACATTATATGACTCATATTTATAAACATTTATATACTTTTAAAAATGTTTAATGATTACAGAACCTATTGAACATTTCCAGAGTCGAAGTGTCATTTTACATTCCCACTAGCAAAGTATGAGTAGGAGGAGGGGAAAGAGAGGGTGTGTAAGTTAAAAGTGGTGATAAAATAGTTCTATATCTTGACTGTGGTGGTGGTTACACAAATCTACCCAGATGATAAAATTGTATAGAAACACAAATGAGTGCATACCGGTGAAATTTGAATAAGGTCTGCGAATGCTCCCACTGGCAGTTGTCTGATTTTAATACCTAAATACTATAGTTATCTAAGATGTTTTTCTTAAAAGAAACTGGTTAGAGGTACGTGGGACTTTCTGTACTATTTTTCTTTTTTATTGAGCTATAATTGACATATGACATTGTATTAGTTTCAGAGGTATAACATAATGATTCCATATTTGTTTGCACAGATGGCTGGTATGTATTTGTGCATCTGAAAAGGTTTAAATTGAATATATTTACATGAGTATATATATGGACTGATTTCTTATTTGCATAAATATAGAATAATGGTCTGAATTTATGCCTGTGATGTCTTCCTTTAAAAACTACTCCCTTCTCACCTTCTTCTCTTCACATACTCAATTTAGTGCCCTCATGTCCACCCTTGACTGGCCTGGACCTTCTCTTTCTCTTGAGAAAATATTAGTTGTTTCTCCATCCCTCTAAGTCAGAGTCATGGGCTATCTGAAAATTTTATTCTTGGGACTAGACTTGTAGGGTTTTAGTTTGGTATATTCTCTTTATTCAGAAGCTCCTAAAAGCAGAATTCTATTCCCACTCACTCGCAAAAGTGACAGTAAAATGATCTCATGTCTGGAACCAAAAGGATGTTTAGGCCAAAACCACACTCATAAGTTTCCAACAATTTCTACTTTAAATAAAGTTAGATTTTAAAGTATGTGTGCCCATGTTGTGGATTATGAATCTATGTAAAGATACATATATGTGTGCACATGTTCATGTATGCCTGTGTAGACGGGCTTCCTCGGTGGCTCAGTGGTAAAGAATCCGCCTGCAAAGCAGGAGCGGTAGGAGACACAAGTTTTTCCCTGGATAGGGAAGATCCCCTGGAGGTGGCATGGCAACCCACTTCAGTATTCTTGCCTGGAAAATCCCATGGACAGAGGAGCCTGATGGGCTACGGTCCATGGGGTCACAAAGAGTCAGACACGACTGAGTGACTGAGCACCCACCCATGGGTGTGTAGATACTGCACGGATAAGGCTTAATGGATATGTGTAGGGTGTTAGAAATAGTCTACTAATCATACATTCATCATGTAAATGCAAAAAGAACTTTCACAATAATGTGCATTTTTACAATAATCATCTTTTCTATGTTGTTTTTCTGTATTTCTCTTTATCACTTACATCACAGTTTGCTTAGCCCTTTATGCCCTTGTACACTTGCACACATGGACCACTCTGGGAGAACAATAACAGTAAACAGTAAAGCATTCCCCAGTGAAAAATTAGTTGTTAACATTTTAAATATTCCATTCTAATACTGTGATTAGGTGGCCTGAATACTGAGGGTGTTATTTCATAATCAGAGAAAATTTTCTCTTCAGAGAAGATAAGTCACTTAGCCATTGCTGGAAAAAAAATACTTTCATTTGTTTTTATTGCACTTTAAAAAATAACAGGCTTGAGAATCTTTCTGGGAGAGATAACCAAGAAGAATGTAAATGCTGCATCATCACCTGTGTGGGATTTTCAGTCCAAAGAGCCTGCTGTGTGTTTTTTGAACTATTGATTGGTTTTTCCAGTGCAGTACTTCCAAAGGATGGTGAATCTTATTTCGCTATTTTCAGGGCTCCAAATCCACAATAATGGCCATGGGCAACATACGTGCCTATAGTAATGTACGCTTCAAAATGTTTGTTGTAATTACATGACTACAGTGATACTGCTTGATAAAGAAGGCCGAGATCGTTAGCACCAACTGTTTCTTCTATAATGCTGCATTTCTGGGACAAGTAATAAATGCAGATAAAACAGAATCTCTTGCATTCCCTAAGACAGGCATTTAAAAATGAATTCTCACAAAATGAAATAAAGCTCTCTACTTCCTTAGGAAATAATAAGGTGGTTAATGAGCAAGAAACTGGAAGACCTTTTTTTTTTAAATCTGCAAGAGACTTTGTTTTGGTTAGGAAAAGTAAGCTTTTCCTAAAAACAAAACAAAACAAAAAAATGATACCCAGGACTAAGCATTCATATCTATCTCTTCTGTAGAAAGAGAAGCCATAGCAGCCACAGAGAAGGAGCTGTAATCCCTATGAGAGGCTTAATGAGGAGTCAAATGGAACTCTTACTGCGCCCTTGCCGGTGAAGTTCACGTCTGTCCTCCAGGGACCAACTCTAATGTAGCTCAGTGTGTTTAGTCCTGGCTTCCACCGCTGAAAGCACCTCCCAGGCTGTCAGCAGCTTCAGTGTGATAGGGCTGTATTTATGGGAGTTATACTCAATGAGAAATAGTTTACTGTTTAAGGAATGCAGAAAAAAACTCCAGTCACTGATCTCCAGAATATAATCCATCTAAGACGCGCACTAAGAGTTATGCATTTTATCATCTGTTTTTCACATATTATAGTTGTTATCACATAGGTACTGTAGGTTATATGGAATATGTTCTCAAGATCAGATGACCAGGAAGCATTTTGATTTTCAATTTATTTGAGCATTTGTTTTCATTTTACTCTTGATGAACGCTAGTTTCTCTCCTAAAAGATGTGTTGACAATTCACAAATTCTGTCTCTCAAAATGGGAGTGATTGGCAGCCCTCAGGTGAACAGCAAGTTTCAACTGCCAAGATTTATTATTCTTGCCACACTTGAAAAACAGTGAAATTCACTACAGAAGGTCATTTTTGCTTTTGCATGTAGTCTGTTTTCCCATTACCTCTTTTTTCTTCCTAAATAATTCCTGTTAAAGCATCTATATCTATATATATATATATATATATAAACTTGAATATAACATAGTTTTAAGAAAAATCAAGTAAGAATATTGTACTACAAGGTAAAAGCTTCATGACACAAAATTATCCACTCAAAGGAATAAGAAAACAGAAAACATTAGCAGATATTTATCCTGGACGCAGCCTACAGGCTGTAGATGAGTGATCCTAAATCAGGAAGGCAGATGGTCATTTTAAGATACTATTCCCTCTTACAGTTAATTTCTAAAATTGCTGTGTGCTGTTAACATTTTCTTTAACAGAACAAAATTTTTTTAAAATAGAATACATTAAAAAGCCTTAAGTCATGCAGCTTTGTTTTATATTTTGTTTATACACATTAGCAATGAACTTTAATTATATTTTTTTCTGAGCACCCAGACATTGATATCATATAAGCATCTAATTTTTCTTCATAACTAGGCTCCTTGACCAATTATAATTTAAAGCATTAACACCTGCATGGGAGGATTCACTTTAGCTTAGCAAAAAGGCATGACTAAAACTTGAATATAATTTATAAATAAAGACATATTTACAATTTATAATATATTTTACTATATTCTGTTGCAAAGTGGACATGGTGTCTTCCTTCTCTTCTTCCCTTACTTCTCTCAAATTAAAGGTGGAATGCAACGTTCACTGTCTACTGTGTGACACACATAGTGTCTGTATTTGTGTTACTAAAAAGTGGTTGCCAATATATAATTATGGAAAATTTGGTCATAATGATTTCATAGAAACTATGAAAACATTAATCACATACTTTGATAATGCACTGTTTTAGCTGTGAAGGACTTTACCAAGAGGCACAAAATATTACATGGACAATTTTACTCCAGGCCAATTACACCAAATCAATTTTTTATGCTAAAAATCACAGAGTTAATAATATGCTCAAATCCATGAGAAGACGCCTAGAGTCTAAAGAGGAATGGGGAATGCCACCGATAGATTGATATCTCAGCAGAAGTATCGAGAAGAAAAATTTTGAGGAAGCCACAAATGTTCTGGGGGAAATTCCAGTGCCCACGGGAATAACATTTTCCTCATGAAGGGACATAAAGAAAAGGCATAATTGTGAAGCTGTGCATTTCTAGATATGTCTGCATAGTATGACTATCTGTGAAAGAACAATTTGGGAGAAAGAGCTGAATGTAGAGATTTCCTCTCATTTGTTTGGTAATTCGATACTGCAGAGACTGTTACAAAGGTAAGCATTGAACATATGGGTAGAGGATGATTTGAATGCAATCCAGGAAGGGATCAGTTTATGTCAAGCCTATGCCAGTCTCTGTTAATTCACTCTCTCACATTTCATCTGTCATTTCCAACCTTTTCTATTCAGTTTAAACCACCAACACTCAGACCTGCAGACTCTTTCAGTGCTTTGATTTACCTTCTACCTTACAGAGAGAATGGGCTTCCCTGGCAGCTCATATGGTAAAGAATCTGCTTGTAATGCAAGAGACCAGGGTTTGATCCCTGGAGGAAGATACCCTGGAGAAGGAAACAGCAACCCACTCCAGCATTCTTGCCTGGAGAATTCCATGGACAGAGTAGCCTGTGGGCTTCAGTTCGTGGGGTCGCAAAGAGTCGACACAAGTCAGCAATTAACACTTTACAGAGGAAACATCTGGCATTAAGTGCCAACTTTTTGTCTTCCCTGACAGCAAAAAAAAAAAAAAAAAAAAATCCTGTATCTGTTTCTATCTTTCTCACTAAAAGCAAGAAGCTCTCTCTTAATAACCACCTAAAGCTAATTCTACCACCTATTTTCTAGAACCCATTCCTTCCAGCCTTCCCTGCCCTCTTATTCTAAACACCTCCCTTTTAATATATTCCATCTCTTGGGTTTTTTGTTTTAAGATTTGTTTTGATGTGGACATTTTTTAAAGTTTTTATTGAATTTGTTACAATATCACTTCTGCTTTATGTTTCGGGTTTTTTTTTTTTTTTTTTTTTGACTGCAGGGCATGTGAGATGTTAGCCTCACAACCAGGGACTGAAGCCGCACCCCCAGCATTGGAGGGCAAAATTTTAATTGCTGGACTACCAAGGAAGTCCCTCTTTTAGCTTTTTTAGCCATGTTCATGTCTTTAAGATTAAAGGAAAGAAAATCTTCACCAAATCATTCATGCTCTCAGTTGCCACGTTTGCTTCCTCCTGATGTTTCACCACTGCCCCTTTACAGTAATATTTTTCTGAAGTGTTGTGTGTATTCTCTGTCTACATTTTTTCATCATCTATTTACCCTTCAAACCACTCTGATGTGACTTCTACTCTCGTTATCTCTCTAACACTGCTCTCACTTGGTAGCATTTGCTATGTTGCCTTGTCCCTCCTTTCTGAAACACTCTCATCTCTGAATTTTCATCATTCTGCACACTTCTGGCTTTTTTGTATATCTCTGGATGTTCTTCTAAAATCTCCCTTGCTGGATTAGTCTCCCCTTTCTGTCTATTTAATGTTGCAGTTTTAAAAGATTAATCTTAATTTCTACTATTTTCCTCTGTATCTATACCCTAGCATTCTAATCTATGACTGTGTTTCAATTCCCACATAGGCAGACTGTCCAAAAAGTTATATCAGCAGACTTAGCACAACACTCTTTTGACCCATGCCAACCCTGAATGCTTAGAAGTCCTTTTAAATGTTTAAAACACCTTAAGCATTAAAAAGTCTATAAATAACAAATGCTGGAGAGGGTGTAGAGAAAAAGGAACCCTCCTACACTGTTGATGCTAATGTAAATTCCACAGCCATTATGGAAAACCATACGAAGATTCCTTTTCCTTAAAAAACTAAAAATAGAATTGCCATATGATACAGCAACCCCACTCCTGAGTTTAGATCCAGAAAAGATGAAAACTAAAAGATACATGTACTCCAATATTCATAGCAACACCGTTAACAATAAGCAAGATATGGAACAACTTAAATGTCCATAGAGAGATGAATGGTGTATCTATATCACGTCTTTATATACACACACACATACACATACACACACACGCATGCACACAATAGAATACTGCTGCTGCTGCTGCTAAGTCGCTTCAGTCGTGTCCGATTCTGTGCGACCCCATAGATGGCAGCCCACCAGGCTCCTCTGTCTCTGGGATTCTCCAGGCAAGAACACTGGAGTGGGTTGCCATTTCCTTCTCCAATGAATGGAAGTGAAAAGTGAAAGTGAAGTCGCTCAGTCGTGCCCGACTCTTTGCGACCCCATGGACTGCAGCCTTCCAGGCTCCTCCGTCCATGGGATTTTCCAGGCAAGAGTATTGGAGTGGGGTGCCATTGCCTTCTCCTAATAGAGCCATAAAAAAGAATGAAATAATGATATTTGTAGCAACATGGGTGGCCCTAAAGATTATCGTACTAACTGAAGTAAGTCAGAAAGAGAAAGATAAATGCTATATGATGTAAAGTATACATGGGATCTAAAATATGACACAAATAAACAAACTCACAGACGTAGAAAACAAATTTATGTTAACCAAAGGGGGAAAAGAGTGGGGAGGGGGATAAAGTAAGAGTTTGAGTTTAGCAGGTACAAACTACTATGTATAAAATAGATTGACAACAAAGTCCTATTGTACATTACTGGGAACTATATTCAATATATGGTAATAAAACATACTGAAAATAATATAATAAAGAATATGTGTGTGTGTGCACGCGCATGCACACATGCAAAATCACTTCAGTTTTGTCTGACTCTTTGTGACCCTGTGGACCACAGCCTGCCAGATTTCCCTGTCCATGGGGTTCTATAGGCAAGAATACTAGAGTCGTTGCCATGCTCCTCCAGGGGGTCTTCCCGACCCAGGGATCGAACCTGCATCTCCTGTGCCTCCTGCACTGTAGGCAGACTCTTTACCATATACGTGCTTCCCAGTGATAGCTAAAATCACTTTGCTGTACACCATAAAGTAACACAACATTGTAAACCAACTATACTTCAATTAAAAATTAAAACACCTCAAAATTTAAAACTTTGAAACTGAGCTCCTAATAATTCCCCCAGAATTATCTTATTTCCATAAACACGACTCAGCGACTGAACTGCCTGACTGTGGCTCCTAAGTCCTTCCGACTCTTACCTTCATTTCAAGTCTCTCGTCACACCTCCATCTCCTTTGCTCTCTCAACTTCTAAATTTCATACATACTGTGCTTCCTCCTGACAGAGTCATGTGTCTGCTCTCTGTTTCTAGAATGCTCCTCTCTTCTCTTTAATCTGATGTCTGCTCAAACTTCACTTCCTGAGCCTTACCTCACAGTTTCAGGTTTCAGAGCCCATTAGTACTTTTATTATTGATACTTTTTCTTTTTAAATCACCATTTACCTAACTGAATGTCTCCTTCATTAGACAGTAAACTCTGCAAGCATAGAAATTATGTCAAGTATTTGCTTGCCACTGTCTCCAGAGGATTTGTCAGTTTCAGGAAAAAAGTAAGTACCCAGAAACTATTGGTGTAATGAATAAAGCATCATAATTACCGATTAAAATTATACTATCAAAAATTGAAATATGAACTATTTATGTTAATGTTTTGGTCTGATTGTTCAAGACGCAAATCTCTATTCCAGGTTCACTTATGCGTTTTTATAAAACAGCAGATAAGTGTCAGCAAAGTAGTAGTAATAGTATGACTTATCCTGAGAAACCTTGCACAGCAGCTAAGAATAGTGAATGACGAAGAGGAAAGCAGAAGGGCAAATAATTTTTATTAGGATGATGCGCTGTGCTATGCCTAGTCGCTCAGTCATGTCCAACTCTTTGCGACCCTGTGGACCACAGCCTGCCAGCCTCCTCTGTCGATGGAGATTCTCCAGACAAGAATACTGGAGTGTGTTGCCATGCCCTGCTCCAGAGGATCTTCCAACTTAGGATGATAATTTTACTCAAAATTTAAGCAATCCTTCAACTTTTGAATGGATAAAGAAACCATGATCTATACAACAACAAAATATTACTCAGGAATAAAAATAAACTACATGCCACAAATGAGTGAATCTCAGATACGTTATGCTAAGTGAAGAGAAGTCAGACTCAAAAATCCACCTGCTGTATGATGCCACTTTTTGGAAATGGCACAACTATAGGCAAAAAGGAAAAAAACAGATCAATGGTTGCCAAGGGCCAGAGGGGACGAGAGAGAGTGACTCAAAAGGGACACAAGGGGACTTTTAGGGTAATGGAAATGTTCTAAGTCTTGATTTTGTTGGCAGTCACATGACATGGATTTGTCAAAACTCATCAAACTTTACCTTAATAAGAATGAATTTTACTGTATTTTTAATTTAAAAAAAATCCAGGCAAGAATTAAGTATGGTCAAAAGCATTCTGTCCCATGACAAAATAGTTTTTAAAATGAAAATATTATTTTATGTTCTTATATGAGAGTATCAGCATTTCTAAGAGCATTTCAAAATGTTTAAAGATAAAGTGTTTTAGTTACAGTGTGACTGACTCTCCCCAAATATCTCAGGATAAAATCTTAGGATTAAGCTTATGAAATTACTTAGCTCTCATCCACTTTTTCTCCTTTTAACTGAGAGATTTACATGGATTATTCATTAAGTCATTCAGCATACAGGTATTTTCCAACTCATGCCATATTGGGCACAGCTATGACAGTCAACAACAGCTCAGGGAGCTTTCAACCTGATGGAAAAATAGTATACTAAAAGAACTCTCAAAAAGAGAAAATACACTAAGTAAAGGCAAAAATAGAGACAAATGCTAAAAGCATTCTAGAAGGGGAGAGACTGTTTACATATCTGAAGATCCTGGAATCTGGAAAACCCAGATTATGTCTTGAAACATGAGTAATTAGGGGAGCTGGGATGACAAGCTGACATACAGAAAATCCTTTGCTCACCTATACCCATATCTGTCTTTTCTTCCTGGGAGCACACAGCTTGATTGCACTTCCCAGTTTCTCTTTAAGTGTTGAGATAAGTCATGGAATGTGGCAAAAGCTATGCCCATCTCCAAGCCTGGTCCATGAAAACCTCCAGGCACAATCTTCACTTTCATCCTGAAGAGAGAAGCCTCTAATGACCTAGAGAAGTTAAGAATCCCAAGATGAAAGGACCCTTGATCTCTGGCCTTTGCAAGAAAAGAGAACACCAGCCAACCCACTCTGGACCATGATCTGAAAGGTGAAAAGATATATTTAGACCAGGAGACCATCAAAGTCCAGATTAGGGAACTGGGACTATTGAAATATTTTTGCAGTTACATGATCAGAACTGGATCCTATAGAAAAAAATGGTCTGCATATATATACATATATTTTTTGTAAGATGGATTGATTGGGGAAAAGAGAGTACCAAGGGATTTGAAATGTTAGGAAAGGTTGAACTAAATCATTTATAAAATCTGTATTGGGAAAGTGACTGCAGAGGTAAAAGATTTGTGAAGGTGAAAACATGTTCAAACCTCTGTGAACCCTTAACTTGCTACGCACAAGAGCCTTGCCACAGACAACACCCCAACACCCTGGCCCTGCACATATGGTTTAGCCAAGGGAAATGCTTTCCGCTTGAGACCTGTAGAACCTGCTTGCTCTGTCAAGCTTTCAAGCTGTGTTATACCTACTCATCTTCACAGTGTCACTCAGTTTGTTTGCTTGGTTTTCCTTTCTCGATGCTTCACTTCTACGGACTTCGTGTATGTCTCCCTGAACTCCATTTTTGGCAATTTAAATTATCTGAGTCTCTTCAAAATTGTTTCTGGTCATTCTTATTAGATTCCATTGATCTTTAAGCCTATTCTTACTTTTTGGCACTGTATGACGAATTTAAAAATCTGTCCTTTTGATGAAACAAATTAAATTGACAGAGGTCTTAAATTATAATTTATTAAATTGCTTGACAAATGTTTATTGTGCACTTACTATGTGGCAGGCTCTGTTTTAATGCTCAGAATAGGAACAAAACCAGGAATGGTCCTGGAGGCAGTGATCTCTCTGATGTGTTCAAGTGCTGTGTTGGAGTGAAATGTTTATAGAGAACATTGGTGGTAGAGGAGGGTGAGAGATATTGACAGAAGATTGCATGAGACCTCAAAGATCGTTATAAAGACCTTGACTTTAACCAGAGAGATAAGAAACCAGTTCAGAGTCTTGTGTAGAGGAGTGATATTGTCTAACTTAGGTGTACTCCTAGCCTCTGTGTTGAGACTATCCTCTTGGAAGAGGTTAGAAGACCTGTTAGAAGGCTATTAGATATGCAGACAAGAAATAATGTGCAGTGGAGATGCTGAGAAAGTTTGAGAGTCAAGAATGAAAAACATTTGCTCAGGAATCAGATATGAATTAGTGAGAATAAGTAAAAGAGGAATTGAGATGACATCCAGTTTAGTTTAGACAGGATGGACATACCATTATTTGGCTAAAGAAAGACTGAGCTAGTGTAGGTGTTGAGGATAGATTAGTTCAGTTTTAGACATGTTAATTTTTAATACTTATTAGACCTCTCTTTAGACAGATGGATAGGATGTAGACAAATCATTCTGGAAATGAGGGGTTCAATCTGGACTGGAGTTATACATTTAAATAACTTCAGTGTATAAATGGTATTTAAAACTTTGAAACTGAGATCACCAAGGGAGAGTGTAGATAGAGAAAAGAAGAAATCAAAGGGTTGAGAATTAGCTTTATTTCAACTTCGGGCCTTGCAAAATGCAGCAATAAACTCCCTAGAAACAAATGAAGAGAAAAACCTCCTCTCCCTTCATCATGGTGAAGATAAATTGTCCACCTATGTGTAAGATAGTTGTATGATAGCTATTTGATAGTATGAGTAATTTATAAAATAAGTATCATAATCTATCTTAATAGAGCAATCTGAATATGTAGCGTCTATATTTATATACACTTTACTAAAGAAACACAAGCTGGAATCAAGATTGCCGGGAGAAATATCAATAACCTCAGATATGCAGATGACACCACCCTTATGGCAGAAAGTGAAGGGGAGCTAAAAAGCCTCTTGATGAAAGTGAAAGAGGAGAGTGAAAAAGTTGGCTTAAAGCTCAACATTCAGAAAACGAAGATCATGGCATCTGGTCCCATCACTTCATGGGAAATAGATGGGGAAATAGTGTCAGACTTTATTTTTGGGGGCTCCAAAATCACTGCAGATGGTGACTGCAGTCATGAAATTAGAAGACGCTTAGTCCTTGGAAGAAAAGTTATGACCAACCTAGATAGTATATTCAAAAGCAGAGACATTACTTTGCCGACTAAGGTCCATCTAGTCAAGGCTATGGTTTTTCCTGTGGTCATGTATGGATGTGAGAGTTGGACTGTGAAGAAGGCTGAGCACTGAGGAATTGATGCTTTTGAACTGTGGTGTTGGAGAAGACTTGAGAGTCCCTTCTGCAAGGAGATCCAACCAGTCCATTCTGAAGGAGATCAGCCCTGGGATTTCTTTGGAAGGAATGATGCTGAAGCTGAAACTTCAGTACTTTGGCCACCTCATGCGAAGACTTGACTCATTAGAAAAGACTTTGATGCTGGGAGGGATTGGGGGCAGGAGAAGAAGGGGGACGACAGAGGATGAGATGGCTGGATGGCATCACTGACTCGATGGACGCGAGTCTGAGTGAACTCCAGGAGTTGGTGATGGACAGGGAGGTCTGGCGTGCTGCAATTCATGGGGTCGCAAAGAGTCAGACACGACTGAGTGACTGAACTGAACTGAACTGAAGCATTTTGTTGGTAGTGTTTTCCGTCTTTTTGGCTTAATATGTGTTTTTTCATCAGCTGGACCCTTGATTAGAAAAAAGCTCTCATTTGTTTATTCTCTTTTCAAATGCTATTTGTTAAGTGCCTTCTATTTGTTCAGTATTTTTGTGGCTAGGTCTTGTGATTATAAACATCAATATTTTTACTATCTTTCTATTCCTTATTCTTTGAAAAACTCTGAGTTGAAATTTTTAGCAGAAACCAAGTGTGAATATTGCTATTTTTAGATTGTTGAAAACAGATATGCAAAAATCAAATACGAATGCATCCACTCTGTTTTTATAACTACAACAACATCAGCAAAATTTCATGTTGAGAAACTTTGTTATAAAAATGATTTTTAAAATCCCACAACTGATACATCCAAAGATCTTATAAAGTCAAATGAGCTCAATTACTTCAAGCTTAAAAAGCCAATTAAATATTGGAGTCCTGGGGTTCTTTGGCAATGACCTTGAAGAGCTGAAGGATGTTCTGGGAATCTCCCTGCTTTATTTCTGAAGCTACTAATTCTTGCAGGTCCCCACTGAGCCATCTCAACTACTGTTGGGCTTTTGATCCTAGACTAAGTACACTGACCTATCTTTGATATCATGAATTCTTTTGTTTTCATTTGCTTAAATATAAAACCTCAGTGTTCCTTAATAGTTATATTTTAGATGATAGCTGCAAGGTGAGGTAAATAGTTTTTAAAAGCTGCAGAAGTTTTATTTCCAATTTCCAGATTTCCTGTCTCACGAATTAAGTGAGCATATTGGCAGTGGTTTAATAAAAAGAGATTTATTTACATGGGTAACATATGTCCCTTCTGACTCTTCCTTATAACTTTTGAACTTTAAAATGGTAGAAAAATTAAGTTGATACTAAATCACTATGTCACATAATATCAGTTATAGCAGCAGCCAAACAACCTACGTTTCTATCTCTTGCAAACAAAATATCCCGAAACATTCATGGTTCTTCATAAAGCGTGTAATTACCTCCTGTTATTGAGTCACAGAATAGAACTGGAGCATAAAATAAAGATAAAGATCCATACCAACCTGAAGAAAACTTGTCTACTTACAGATGTGCAAAGAAAAGCACAAGCATATGCCAGGGTCTGAGAAAGCCCCAAAGCTACAAAGAAATAGTTAGAAGCTTCATGCTTCTGGGCAATAGAATTTTGAAATTATTAATATGGGAAGTGTCGTCTACAAAAAATGCAAATCATTCCAGAAGCAAAAAGTTTTAAATGTCATTACTTGCACTCAGTGAGAAAAACATATTTAGGAATACCAAGATCAATAACTAAATGTCACACTTTCCATGAATTGTTCATGAAACCCAGTGAAGTGTGGAAGATAATGAATGCCCTGAAATTTGCTGGTCTGAATTTTGGTGTTACAGAGATTTAAAAATAAATGAGTAACGCATATAGCTTTAAAGGTTAGCAAATAGAAGATAAAACCAAGGAAAGTTGTTGAAAATAATGAGATGCTCTTACATAGACTGAAATGTAAAGCTCTTCCAGATATTATTAAGAAGAAATAATTTGTGAGTGAGTGAGTGAAAATCACTGTCGTGTCTGACTCTGCGACTCCTTGGACTATACAAGTCCATGGAATTCTCCCGCCCAGAATATTGGAATGAATAGCCGTTTCCTTCTCCGGGGGATCTTCCCAACCCAGGGATTGAACCCAGGTCTCCTGCACCGCAGGTGGATTCTTTACCAGCTGAGCCACCAGGAAAGCCCAAGAAGAAATAATGTGTAGAAAAATGTATATTGTGTAATGCTACTTGTACAAAAATATGCATTTGTATAAGTGGACAGGAAAAACTGCCAGTAGAGCTGATTTCTGAAGAAGGTAGAGTGGATGCAAAGCTTTTACATTTTATTCAACATATTTTCACAATGCTGAAAATTTTTACATTAAAAATACATTTGATGGGCCCACTGGCTTTATAAAAACATTTTACACCAAATAGATATACACAGAAAAATCAATTATAAGCAAGATTTAGAACCTTATGAATTAATTGAAAAATAGGCAAATGAATTGCTTACTAAAGACCTCAAAATACTGAGGATATAAGCGGGAACACCATGAATGCATTTGAAATAGACATAAAAGAGTAGTCACATATTAAAAAACATCTGTAGGAAGAAGTTCCTCAAACTAGATCCACATGACTAAGAACAATGCTGCCATCTTCGTTGGCCTATTTCACTTAGGTGTCTATGACAGAAGACAGGTAGATAACAATGGCTGTAAACCTGTGAGTTGCAAATAAGCTATTTTCAGTCCACTTAAAAAAAAAAAAATCAATGTTATCGTCGCAAATGTTTTACATTGGAATGACAAGAGGTTAGAAAATTTATGTTATTCTGTATAATATCTAATACATTTAATTCTTTGCTGGCCCTTTAGAATAAATTCTTTCTGTGCAATATTATTAACTATGTCAGCATCAGACATTTGTGCTGCTTAATATTCTGCAGTGAGGCAGGAAGATCCTTCAATGAGTTTAACTTTCCCTCAGGATTACGAATTTCATTAGAAACTAACAGCAATTAAAATGTGTCTGAGAGAAGTTAGTGACATCTGTATCAAAATAATGGAGCCAGGGAGATATCACCATTAACCTGTTATGGTTAGCAGAGATGACAGGAAAAAGAAATGAAAAAAATGTGTGTTGATTGTTTGCTTTCATGCACACACACACACACAAATGATGCATGATTTGATCCCAAACATTACAGGAATAAAACAGCTTTTATATTTCTGACTCAAGCAAGCACAAATTTTTACTTGAGGGCATTTTTTGGTCACTTGTCTTTCTGATATTTTAAATCTCAAAACAAAATAACTTATCCAGTCACAAAAGGAAAGAGTTATTCATTTATATCTACTCTCAAATCATATCAGAGATAAAGTACTTTGACATGTTCATATTTTATGTGAGATGTTTCTAAATAATTAATAAAAGATTCCAGGAAATCAGCTCTGAAGACTGAAATTGTAGGGAAACAAGTAACATACAGGCACGTTTATATTTAAAAATAAATATTTTAAAATTTACATTATTCTATTCAGGATCTTCGAAAGGATTCAGTTTTATCTGTGGGGGAAGTATCATACCTCAGTGCATGGTAATATTGTGGGTCCTAGAAACTCAAGTCTGAGAAATTCCATTCCTTGTCTTCTATAAGTAACTATACTCTAATTTCCAAATTGTCTTAATAGAGCAAAGTCAAATAACCATACTGGACTCTGTATGGTGACAGCCTGGTGGTGTGTGTCGATGAGGAAGAAATAATTCTATGAAGTGACACTAAACAGCTTCAGAGCCCAGAGATAGACCTGAGACCTCAAAGCTTATAATTTAGGAAGATATTTAAAAGACAAAGATTAAAAATGGAAATCCAAAATTAGATGTGAAAGTAAATATTTGCTTAGGATGAGAGAAAGTCACAATGAACTACACAATGTTAAGCTAATAACTGCACAGGAGTCATGAAAATCTGGAAAAATAACCACACTTTTATCTGCCATAATCTTGTAATTTTTGTCTACAGTTATTGGTTCATACTCTGGTTGCCTCTTTGTCTGAAAATAATATTGCACTATCATTTTGGTTGACCAATAGAAATATATTACAGCTTTTTTTTTAAGCATGGGTGATCAAAACTTACATTTTATTATTAACAGTTGGCACACATAAAGCATTTACTTTCCAAATATGTTCATTTTATGTTTGCGGCTTCAGTTAGGCTTCCCAGGTTGCTAAGTGGGTAAAGAATCTGCCTGCAATGCAGGAGACACAGGAGATGTGGATTCTGTCCTTGGGTTGGGAAGATCCCCTGGAATAGGAAATGGCAACCCACTCCAGTTCCAGTTCTTGCCAGAAAAATCCCGTGGACAGAGGAGCCTGGTGGGTTATGGTCCATGTGGTCACAAAGAGTCAGACGCAACTAAAATGACTGAGCATGCATTCTTGGCTTTAGTTGGACCTTAAAAATACAAATTCTGATTTTATATTGCTTGCTTGCTGATGCTACTGCTAAGTTGCTTCAGTCGTGTCCAACTCTGTGTGACTCCATAGATGGCAGCCCATCAGGCTCCCTGTCCCTGGGACTCTCCAGGCAAGAACACTGGAGTGGGTTGCCATTTCCTTCTCCAGTGCATGAAAGTGAAAAGTGAAAGTGAAGTCGTTCAGTCCTGTCCGACTCTTGGTGACCCCATGGACTGCAGCCCACCAGGCTCCTTGGTCCATGGGATTTTCCAGGCAAGAGTACTGGAGTAGGGTGCCATATTACCATCAAAAAAAAATATGATCTGGTTATAATTATATATGATACAATTTAAGAATATATCTGACAGGAGAGAGTATCTGTATTAACATGATACTAAAGACAAAATCCTCTCCTTACACCTTTAATGTCTGATGACTGAAGAATTTTTCAGCTTCTATATGTGCTCATTCATGCTGAGCACTGTTTGTAAATAATAGTTCTTATTTTATCATATGTTGCAAAGAGTCAGACATGACTGAAGCAACTTAGCATGAACACACGCACATAGCTGTTTCATTTCATTGTATGCCAGAAACTAACAGCATTGTAAGGCAACTATGCTCCAATAAAAATATATTAAAATAACAAGTTTCATTAGCTTCAGAGCCTCTGCCAGCCACTCACACGCACATAGCCAGAGCTACACCTTCCCCTTCTTCCCCATGGATGGGAACAGTGTTGTCATCCTACAGCAAAGCCTTCCCCCAGCTCTCTATATACTCTTTGGCTATAGTCTCACCTGGCTTCGGTTTTCTGAAAAATGTTGGTGGGATTAGTAGTGGTTACAAGCTGGTGGGCTAACAGGATGGTGATTTTTTCTCCAGGACTGTCCCAACCATAATTACAAAATCCAGAAGGCATTCATCAGGACTATACTGAATAAATCACCTTCAATATTGCAGTGAGGCATCTACTACTCTGGGTGCTTATATGGGGTATATGCTATAATCTGTCCTGTGAATACATGGCAAGTGGTTGGTTTTTTTTCATGAATTATTTTATTAGTGTGTACTATTTAACCCTCAAACCAATATGCTAAAACAAACTATCTGATCAGTTCGATCAAAAATAAGTAGCATAGTAATGATGATCAGGTTAGGCAATTTACTCAGTATAGCCGAAACCCCACAACCTCACATTTAATAGTTTATGCTTCTTCTTGTATACAAAGAAACAAAAATCTGGCTCTTGATAATAAAATAAGATTATTTAATTTGATATTATATAGAGTGCCTGGTAAGTGACTTTGGGCAACACTGATTTGGAAGAAATTCAATTTCAAGTAGTCAGTTGTCATATGAGATTTCGTGAGGGCATTTTATAATTAAATTTAATCATAGCAATCACCACACTTTAATGCCAAAAGGTCCTAATTTTAGATCTTTATCCCCCAATTTTTTCTTAAAATATTTCTGCCTGATTCTCAAGTTACTTTTGTGACTACTACATAATGAACATAAAGTAAAATAATTCCTGACCTATTGCTGTTGGGAAGCTAGCTAATGAGAATACACAGGCATGATATGAAATGACACTGAATCCCCTGAAGTGAATTCGTTTTCAGTTTGGTCTTCAAAAAGTAACTCACCTTCTCCACTGAGGGGAATCAAATACATTTCTTTCTTTTTCACCTTCAGATTACAGAAAACTGTCATTGTGTAGAGTAGGGAATATGTTGAAAATTAGAGAAACAAGACAGAGAACATTTGGATCTGAGGAAAAGAATCTAGTCCTGGAGGAAAAAGTTCTGACCTTCAGGATGGGGGCATTCCAATGTAATCAACCTGCCACAAGGTAGCAAGCCCACAGTGTAGAAAATAGTGCCATGTGAGGACTCAGCTATGATTTCATATGGTTGTTGCCATCTGTTTATTTTATTTGGTGATATGTTCAAATCTTTTGCCTATTTTTTCTTTAGTGGTTAGTTTTCTTGTTATTTTTGTTCCAGGAGCTCTTTATGTGTTTCTGATAAAAGTCTTTTATCACATAGACAATTTTCAAATACTATCTTCCAGCCTATTCCTTATAGCTCATTTTCTTAACAGTGACCTTCAAGTAGCAGAAGAGTTTTATTTAAATGTAATTCAATTTATTATGCTTTTTCTTTCTGTTTGGATGATGTCTCTGGTGTTGTATCTAAGAATCTTTAACTTGTTGTATCTCAAAAATCTTTAATTTTTGCCTTATTATAGACCAAAGAGAGTTTCTTCCAGGCTTTCTTTCACAAGTTTAATGTTTCAGGACTTACATTTAGGTCTGTGATCCATATTTTTCATATCACCACTTTAACAAATACTGTCTTGGGACTTCCCTGGTGGTCCAGTGCTTAAGACTTCATCTTTCAGTGCAGATGTGGGTTTGATTCCTTGTAGGAGAGCAAAGATCCCATATGCCTCATGGCCAAAACGCCAAAAACAACAGAAGCAATATTGCAACAAATTCAATAAAGACTTTAAAAATGGTCCAGTTCAGTTCAGTTCAGTCGCTCAGTTGTGTCCAACTCTTTGCCACCCCATGAATTGCAGCACACCAGGCCTCTCTGTCCATCACCAACTCCCAGAGTTCACTTAGACTCATGTCCATCGAGTCAGTGATGCCATCCAGCCATCTCATTCTCGGTTGTCCCCTTCTTCTCCTGCCCCCAATCCCTTCCAGCATCAGAGTCTTTTCCAATGAGTCAACTCTTCACATGAGATGGCCAAAGTACTGGAGTTTCAGCTTCAGCATCATTCCTTCCAAAGAAATCCCAGGGCTGGTCTGCTTCAGAATGGACTGGTTGGATCTCCAGAGTCTTCTCCAACACCACAGTTCAAAAGCATCAATTCTTAGGCGCTCAGCCTTCTTCACAGTCCAACTCTCACATCCATACATGACCACAGGAAAAACCATAGCCACATACACACAAAAACTTTAAAAATAAATAATTTAAAAAGACTGCCTTTTCCCAATGAATTACCTTTGTAATTTTGTGACACATAACTTGTCCATGAATGCAGGAATCCGTTTCTGAACTTTCTGTGAATTCCCTAGATCTGTTTTTCTATTTTCTGTGAATTCCCTAGATCTGTTTTCCCAATACCACACTGCTTTAATTACTGAGCTTTACATTAAGGTATGTGTTATTAGTATTAGTAGTATTAGTCTTTCAAATTTATCAAAGTTGATTTGTTATTCTAGGTCCCTTTCATTTCTGTAAGAATTTGTTTATTGGCCTGTAAATATCGACAGAAAGTGTACTGAGATCTGATAGGGACTATGAGGAATCTGTAAATCAACTTGGGAGAGTAAAGAAAAGTGAAAGAGTTACTCACTTAGTCGTGTCTGACTCTTTGTGAGTCCATGAACTGTAGCCCGCAGGCGCCTCTCTCCATGGGATTCCAGGCAAGAATACTTGAGTGGATTGCTATGTTCCTTCTCCAGGGGATCTTCCTGACCCAGGGACTGATCCCAGGTCTCCCGTATTGCATGCAGACTCTTTACCAACTGAGCCCCCAGGAGAGGAAATACATGTTAATAATATTGAATCTTCCAATATATAAACAGCCTTAAGAATTTTCAAAATAATTTAGAAGATTTTTTTGCATCTGTGTTATAAGTGACACCATAGTGCAGCTCCTCTTCTTTTATGGTTATGGTGTCAAAGTGACACTGATCTCATACTAATATGGGCTGTATTACTAGCTCTTTGGGCTTCCCGGTGGCTCAGACTGTAAAAAAATCTGCCTGAAATGCAGGAGACCTCGCTTAGATCCCTAGGTTGGGAAGATTCCCCTGGAGAACAGACTGGCTACCCACTCCAGTATTCTGTCCTGGAGAATTCCATGGACTGTATAGTCCATGGGGGTGCAAAGAGTCAGAAGCAACTGAACAATTTTCACTCTCACTTCACCAGTTCTTTAATACTCAGGAAGAGTTTGTGCAGAATTAATATGGTGGCCTTCTTCATTACTTTGAAGAATCCACCAGTGAAGCCATCTGGGGCTAAAATTTGTTAGTTGGAAATTTTGTAATTAAAAGTTTAATATATTTTATAGGTATGCCTATTAAAGTTATCTATTTCTTATTGAATGAACTTATTACCCTTTTAACACCTTTTTCATTTCTGATATGATAATTTGTGCCCTCTTTCTTCTTTTTCTAGATCATTCTGGTTAAAGATTTATAAATATTATTGATCATAATGAATCAAGATTTGGTTTCATTAATTGATGTATGCTCAGGTCTTTGCTATTTCTTTTCTTCTTCTTACTCTGTGTTTAATTTGCTTCTTTATTCGGGCTTCTTAAAGCAGGGGGCTGAATTCACTTATTTGTGATGTTTTTCTTTTGTAATATAGGTGTTTAGTACTATTAAATTTCCCCTAATTATTGCTTGAAGTCAACATTTCTTAATGCAAGCATTATTGACATTTGGGGGCAGATGATTCTTTTATTTATTTATTTATTTATTTATTTATTTTTGGTTTTATTTTTATTTTTATTTATTTTTTTAAAATTACAATACTGTATTTGTTTTGCCATACATTGACACGAATCAGCCATAGGTGAACACAATCTCCCAATGCCGAAGCCCCCTCCCACCTCCCACCCCACATCCTCTACTTGAATCATCCTGTGCATCAGCCCCATGCATCCTGCATCCTACATTGAACATAGATTGGCGCTTCGTTTCTTACAGGAAAATATACATGTTTCATTGCCATTGGGAAGTTGTGTGCATTGTAGAATATTGACCAGAATCCTTTGTTTCTACTCTCTAGATGTCAGTAAGATCCCTCACTCCTCACCCTTCACCACTGTGACAAGGAAAAATGTCTCCAGACATTGCTAAATGTCCCCTGAGGGAGAGGGGGCAAAATTACTCCTAATAAGGAGCCACTGATTTAGATGCATCTCTCAGGGGGCAAGGCCTTCCTTGGTGGCTCAGACCATAAAGAGTCTGCCTGCAGTGCGGGAGACCTGGGTTTGATCTCTGGGATGCGAAGATTCCCTGGAGGAGGACATGGCAACCCACTCCAGTATTCTTAACTGGAGAATATAACAAACAGAGAAGCCTGACAGGCTGCAGTCCAGGAGTTCGCAAAAGTCCACCACAACTGAACAGTTAATCACAGCACACTCGGGGTGAAGAATCTGGCTGCAATGTGGGAGACCTGGGTTTGATCTCTGGGATGGGAAGATCCCTTGGAGCAGGAAATGGCAACCCACTCCAGTATTCTTACAGAGAGAATCCTGTGGTCAGAGGAGCCTTGTGGGCTACAGTCCATGCAGTCACAAAGAGCTGGACACGACTGAGCAGCAAACATTAACTCAAGTCTGGCATACACTCAGTTCAGTCACTCTGTCATGCCCAACTCTTTGCGACCCCATGGACTGCAGCACACCAGGTTTCCCTGTCCATCACCAACTGGAGTCCACCCAAACCAATGTCCACTGAGTCAGTGATGCCATCCAACCATCTCACCCTCTGTTGTCCCCTTCTCCTCCTGCCTTCAATCTTACCCAGCATCAGGGTATTTTCCAATGAGTCAGTTCTATGCATCAGGTGGCCAAAGTACTGGAGTTACAGCTTCAGCATCAGTCCTTCCAATGAATATTCAGGACTGATTTCCTTTATGGACTGGTTGGATCTCCCCGTAGTCCAAGGGACTCTAAAGAGTCTTATCCAACACCACAGTTCAAAAGCATCAATTCTTTGGTGCTCAGCTTTCTTATAGTCCAACTGTCACATCCATACATGACTACTGGAAAAGCCATAGCTTTGACTAGATGGACCTTTGTTGGTAAAGTAATATCTCTGCTTTTTAATATACTGTCTAGGTTGGTCATAGCTTTTCTTCCAAGGAGCAAGCATTTTTTATTCTGGTATGGTGTTTTAGTTGAAAACACTGTAATTTCCTCTTTGATTTCCTTGATCCAAGGGCTACTTAATTTACAAATATTTAAGGATTTTCCAGAGTTGTTTCTATTATTAATTTGTAATTTAACTCCATTCTGGTTAATGGACATACTTTTTAAGATCTAAATCCTTTTAATTTTGTTAAATCTTGTTTTATGAGCCCAAATATGGTCTATCTTAATAAATAATAATTTGTGCTAAGTTGCGTCAGACTCTTTGTGACCCCATGGACTACCCACCAGGCTCTTTGTCCATGAGATTCTCTAGGTAAAAATACTGGAGTGGGTTGCCATTCCCTCCTCCAGGGGATCTTCCCGACCCAGGAATCGACCCTGCATCTCATACATCTCCTGAATTGGCAGGCGGGTTCTTTACCACTGTGCCACCTGGGAAGCCCCCACGCTACACTTGATCTTAACCAAAAAAAAACAAGAAGCAGCTGAGAACCTATTTGGAAATAGGTTATTCTATAGAGACTGTTTTTGATTTGTTTTGTGGGACCTGAGCAGGTGAATTAATCCCCATCATGAGGCAATACCTCAAGATTTCTGAGTACTCTTCCCAGTGAACTATTAATTATGAGGTTTCTCCATCTGGCTAGTGGGAACTAGAACCATCTCCAACCTGGTGTGAGTGTAGACTGTTGTTCCTTCTAATCGGCAGTTCTTTCCTGGAAATGAGCAATTTCCTCACATGTGTGCACTAAGTGTTCTGCGGATCACTTGAGAATACACCTTTTGCAGATCTCTGGGCTAATCTCCCTTTGCAGCTTTCTTTTCTGGTACCCTGTCCTATAAACTCTAGCCACTTTAGTCTTCCCAGACCCAGAGCTTGTTTCCTCAGCTTGGCACCACCTCAGTTTTCCCACCTTTAGTTCCTGCAAAGCACTCTCTTAAAACAGTAAGCTGGCACAATCAGGGGTATATTTTATTTGTTTACTGCTTATCGTGAGTCACTGCTTTTTATGCCTGAATTCCAGTGGTGTAAAAATGATCATTTTATTTATTGTGTCTGTTTCTTAAAAAATAATTTCAGGCTAGAGGGTAAATCTGGTTACTGTTACTGTCTTTGGCAGAAATAGAAGTTCCTAAATGCATTTTATTTTGAAAATTGATTCAAATGGCTATCCCATCTGAAAAAGATGTCTTCAGTTATAAATAGATGCAAATGAATGAAGTACATAGTTTTTCATGCTTATCATATCATGGTACTGACTTTTATATTCCATGTATCAATTATACAGAGATTTTTGTTGGAACATAACTTATATTTCTATCTCCCCAAATGCACTCATTCTTTTTGAACACAAGTGGAAATATGTTGTGTTTTTATATTTTAAGAAAATGACTTAACATGCATCAAAGCTCTTTGGAAAAAACTTGAAACTGCTTAAGCAAATCTGTAGTCATATTTTTAAGTGTGTGAATATGAAATTTTCATAGATAACACACTTATACCATTTTCCAAATCACACAGTGATGGAGACACGAGAAGATAGCAGTTCTCAAAATGTACTTTGCATGTCAAGGAGCTCTTTTTAAAAGTAGGTAGTTTCTCACTTGTTAAAATCTTTGCCTAGAAGGAACAGATTAAATATTTTTTATTTTAGGAAACATATTTTATGGGTAGCATATTATTGTAAGTCACTTATTATCACTAGAAAGGTCAGCAAATTGGGTTTTATGTGGCTTAAAGCATCAGTGGAAAGAATTGCAAAGGTTTGTCTGCATTTTCTGGTTGCTTAGATTCTAAATGTCTTACTAATTGTGATGGCTCCACATTATCATTAGCTAACATTTCAAGGCAGAAAATACACTTAATGTGAGATTCAAATAGCCTCGATAATTTTGAGTTATTTTGGCTTCTTTCTTGTCTTATCTGATTACATCTTCATTGTTTCTTCCCCTTGGTGTGCTTGACAAAGAGGTCAAACTAGGAGTAGAGGTATCTACCAATATTTGCTGTTAGCCTATGAATTATTGGTATTATGTTTAGGCCAAGTTTCTTGCATGAAATCTCAGGTAAGAAGCGATGGCTGTCACCTACTTTGTACTTGGAATGTAACTTAGAATCTGCCCTCCCCCCAGCTTGCCTCAGTCATCTCACATGACACAAGCCTATCTTATATACAGAGTAAATCCAGGCACCTGTATCTATCTCCATGTGACAGGTAAATAAAGGTTAATTTCCTATTTTTTAAATTTAAAATATATAATTCAAAGTTCTCTTATTGTAATCCATATCTCACAACACAGAGAAGGCTGGTTTGGCTTTTGGTTATGGTGTTTACTCAGCCAAATTAGAAGACTACAAGGAAGGAGGGAATTACATTCCCGATGCTGTAACTATCGAGCGATGGAAGCAAAGACAGACCGCTCAAGCAACTACTGCAGCAATTAAGAGCCTATATGAAAAAAAAAAAAATCTACTCAGGACTAAGACTTTAATACCAAGGACATTTCTAGGAATGAATGAATATATAAGGATCATACTCAAAAATTTAAACTTATGTAACTATTGGAGATCAAACTAGTCAATCTTAAAGGAAATCAGTCCTGAATGTTCACTGGAAGGACTGATGTTGAAGCTGAAGCTCCAATATTTTGGCCACCTGATGTGAAG
The DNA here is from genome assembly GCA_917880005.1 of Nanger dama. Taxonomy (NCBI): domain Eukaryota; kingdom Metazoa; phylum Chordata; class Mammalia; order Artiodactyla; family Bovidae; genus Nanger; species Nanger dama. The sequence continues at coordinate 13,533,414 of CAKJTW010000043.1, forward strand.
AACTGACTCATTGGAAAAGACCCTGATGCTATGGAAGATTGAGAGCAGGAGGAAAAAGAGGTGACAGAGGATGAGATGGTTGGATGGCATCACTCACTCGATGGACATGAGTTTGAACAAGCTCTGGGAGTTGGTGATGGACAGGGAAGCCTGGCATACTCAAGTCCATGAGGTCACAAAGAGTCAGAAATGACTGAGCGACTGAACTGAACTATTGGAAAATTAAAACAAATTCCTTGTAATATAAAACTGCTTGCTACCTCAAGATTAAACATCAGGATGACACCTAGATTATATACTTTCTCACATAAGAAAACATGCAAAGAGATTAACTGACATATTAGTGGATCTTAAGTTCAGCTGTCAGCAGATTTTGTCGTTCAACAGATGTTTATAATATCCAGGACATGGAAGCAACCTAGATGTCCATCAGCAGATGAATGGATAAGAAAGCTGTGGTACATATACACAATGGAATACTACTCAGCCCTTAAAAAGAATAAATTTGACTCAGTTCTAATGAGATGAATGAAATTGGAACCGATTATACAGAGTGAAGTAAGCCAGAAAGAAAAACACCAATACAGTATACTGACACATATATATGGAATTTAGAAGATAGTAATGATGACCCTATATATGAGACAACAAAGAGACACAGAGGTATAGAGTGGACTTTTGGACTCTGAGGGAGAGGGAAAGGGTGGGATGGTTTGGGAGAATGGCAATGAAACGTGTGTATTTTCTTGTAAGAAACAAAGCGCCAATCTATGTTCAATGTAGGATGCAGGATGCATGGGGCTGATGCACAGGATGATTCAAGTAGAGGATGTGGGGTGGGAGGTGGGAGGGGGCTTCGGCATTGGGAGATTGTGTTCACCTATGGCTGATTCGTGTCAGTGTATGGCAAAACAAATATAGTATTGTAATTATAAAAATAAATAAATTTAATAATAATTAAAAAATTTAAAAATAAATAAATAAATTATAATGGAAGAGAATATTTTAAAAAGAATGTACATATGTGTATAAATGAATCAACTGCTATATAGCAGAAATTAAAACAACAGTGTAAATCAACTATACTTCAGTAAAAAAACTGCACCATGAAAAAAAAAAAACATTAAGCAGTTCACTCTTTAAAAATTCTTTAAAATTCATATTCTTTAAAAATTTTTATTTTGGAAAGAATTTTAAGATCCAGTAAGTAGGAACTATTTTACCAAAACTGTACTCATTTTCCTGAGTCATAGTCTCTGCTCTTTCATAGTCTCTAATTTTAAACTTGTCCCTTTGGGTTCTGCTGCTGCTGCTAAGTCGCTTCAGTCACTATGTCCGACTCTGTGCGACCCCATAGACGGCAGCCCACCAGGCTCCCCCCCGTCCCTGGGATTCTCCAGGCAAGAACACTGGAGTGGGTTGCCATTTCCTTCTCCAATGCATAAAAGTGAAAGGTGAAAGTGAAGTCGCTCAGTCGTGTCTGACTCCTAGAGACCCCATGGACTGCAGCCCACCAGGCTCCTCCGTCCATGGGATTTTCCAGGCAAGAGTACTGGAGTGGGTTGCCATTGCCTTCTTCGCCCATTGGGTTCAACCTGTAGTAATTTTTGCAAGTGTACAAAGCTTGCTTTTCAAGATAGAGTGGATCTCAAGGTTCTAGCCTCTCTGTGCTGCAATTATTCCAGGAGGAATGTGTGATGGCTAGGTAGTTGTGAAAGTCTATTATGCTGGAGATGAAGAGCAAAGCCTTGACCCTAAAGTATTTTGTTGACATCTGGCTCATCTTCTGCACATTGACATACTTTGTTTGTCAGAAGAGTTGTTAAAAATTCCACAGTCAATCCAGTGAAAATGGGAAAAGCCAGGAGACAGAGCCACTATCCCAGGGTCTTTATCATCTGTTTGCCTTTGTTTGCATTCGCCTGTGATAACGTGGTGCATCCTACAAGTCTCTCTTTGAAGATGATATCCTTGACTCAGCTCCCAGCTGTGAGAATCATGGTCCCAGTAACCTGAGCAGATGGCCATGGATGCCTCTTCCTCCTTCAAGAAAAGCATCTGAACATAGTGATGTTACATTACCATCCTGAGTGTTTCAAGTTTTTAGATCTCTTCTTGTTAAGTGAACTTCAATTTAATCATTAAATGAGGTAACAGAAACATGTCAGATGACCTAGGAAAATTCAAACATTGATGACAAAATGCAGATATGAAAGGATTTTTGAACTATTTCTGCTTTTCTTAAAAAAAAAAAGAAATTTATTTGGCTCCTCCAGGTCTTAGTTGTGGCTCATGGGATCTTCAGTCTTCGTTGTGGCATTTGATATCTTTGGTTGCAGCATGTGGGATCTAGTTACCTGACCAAGCATTGAACCCAGGCCTCTTGCACTGGGATCATAATGTCAGCCCTTGGACCACCAGGGAAGTCTCTATTTTTGTTTTTTAAAAATGGATACTTCTTTCTTTTTTTATTCATCAGCATAACTCAGGATTATTGGCAAGATCAGAAATTAAGATAAAATTCAAAAATATGTATTGAAATTTAAAAAAACCCGACAATAAATTATTCCATGTCTAATATGAACACAGTCAGTTCAGTCGCTCAGTCATGTCAGACTTTTTGCGACCCGATGGACTGCAGCATGCCAGGGTTCCTGGTCCATCACCAATCCCCGGATATGAACACAGCTCTGCAGAAATACTATAAACCAGTACAAACGGATTTTTCAAATCAGATGGAAGTATTTTTACTTTTATCATGTTTGTACCATGTGCATTGGATGGTGGTTGATGAAATGATATTTATATGAATATATATATATTTTAGTGTGTGTTAAAGTTTAATTAGAATTTCAAATGCATACTTCAGAAATACTCATTTAAAACAGTAGTTTAAAAGCCATTTAAAAACAACTTTTAGATAAATAGTTGCATCAGTCACATGCAAATATGGTCAAATAGTGCAGGTGAATAGCTGAGTGTTTGAGAGATATCGCACTGTGTTACTTGTAGTGCCACAGGCATAACTTATGGGCTTTGTTGACAAACTTCCCTGGTGGCTCAGATGGTAATCTGTTTGCAATGCATGACAGCTAGGTTTGATCCCTAGGTCAGAAAGATCCCCTGGAGGAGGAAATGGCAACTCACTCCAGTAGTCTTGCCTGGAGAATTCCATGGACAGAGCAGCCTGGCGGGCTATAGTTCACGCGGTTGCAAAGAATTAGACACAACTGAGCAACCAACACTTTTGTTGACAAAAACATCTTACATGTTGTTTTAGCTGGATTCCTGAGACGTGGAGCCTGAGGCAAGGATTTCCGTACAGGTGATTTCTTAAGGTGAGGATTTCAGGAAAAACCTGAAGGGAAGAAGGGCAGGAGAAGAAGGTAGGTAAATCCGTAATGTTAGGAGAATTCTGGCTTCAGACAGATCCTACAGGGAATTTGAGTATGTAATTGCAACAGAAGACTTGCTCTGCCCAGAGGCAAGGAGGACCAGCTGTTATAAGCCCACTTTAGTCTGTTGTGGGCCATAGAACACTTTGGGGGAACAGCATAATTTCCCAGGTATATGCTGGTAAGGAAGCAACTGTCTGAAGGGGAGAGCAACAGTAATAGAAACAGGGAGAAAGGCAGTCCGGCCTGGCGAAGGAAATCTGGAGGGAGACAGAGAGTACCTGCCATGCAATCTTACTCTGGACAAGAAAATATCCCAAACAACAGTAAACACCCAAAGTCCCTGGATATAGTTCATTTGTAGATTGCAGTCTACTCAGATCTTGAAATTAACTGGCAACAATGACAATACATCATTTGGAAGAATTTCTGGAAGAAAAGTGTGTACTTTATTTGCTTAATTGGGTCTGACTCTTTTCGACCCCATGGACTATAGCCCATCAAGTTCCTCTGTCCATGGGATTCTCCAGGCAAGAATACTGAAGTGGGTTGCCATGCCCTCCTCCAGGGGATGTTCCTGACCCAGGAATTGAACCTCGGTCTCCTGCATTGCAAGCAGATCCTTCACCACCTGAGACACCAGGGGGAGTCTCATCAGTTCTAAAGGTCATGTTGACCATCTTCATACTGGTGTCTTGCTTTCTAGGCTGACTTCCCTGGGGCTGATGGCACCGGGTGACACCAGCAGGACTGTGACAATGCCATCGGCAGGGGACTGGCTTTGTCTGATGGCATCCCTGACCTGAGTGTTCTGTGGATGTAGTACGGCTAGCTGATACTCTGTTTCTGTTCAGTCATCACAAGGCAGAAATATTTCCTCTTTATTAGAGAGTCTATTATAAAGGGATAAAATGTGCAGAATCAATTAGCTATGTGGCAGGCACTCAGAGGAAAGAGAGATTAGGTTTCCACTTGCAGGAGATCTGGCTTCCGGAGAGGGCTGGCCCACTTCGGGGCATGCCAATTCATTGCAGTTGACCACATATTTCCACCTAGTATCTTGTGGACACAAACCGGATGCATCTGATTAAGTGCTCTCGGCTCTGGCTGTTGTAAGTGCCTCCCTGGCAGCTCGCCTTCTTGCAGCTATTCTAGGCTCTGGGCTCAGAGCTGGGAGCTACTGAGATTCGCCATGATCACCCCAGAGGCTGTTTCAGCAGGACCAGGTACCTGGCAGTGTTCCTCTGCAAACTCTTTCAACTCCTTTCAGTTCTTGGTTTTGTTTTTCCCCATTCTACTCTCAACATTGTGCCTTGCTCAGCAGACCTTAACCCTCTTTGTTCTGCCTGCTTGCTACTTGTCTTCTTTGGCCTGACTGCCCAATTTGGAGCAGCACAGAGAGCCCCATCAGGGGCAGCTGGAGCTCTCCTGGGAGGGAGAATTCTTAGTAACTTTGGGCAATGACCCGGTGCCGGCCCCTGGCAATCAAGGATGCACAGTGTTTTTCCTGTTAGACATACAACTTGATTGGCCACACAGTGACTGATAACACAGACTCTACAGCCAGACTCGTCGCATTTGGGCAATGTCACTTAAGACGCTGTGTCACCCTGAGCAATGTATCTGCTTTCCTGTGCCTCAGAATGACCAAATAGTCTACCACATAGTAGGCTGTTGTTTAGTTGCTAAGTTATGTCTGACTCTTTTGCGGCCCCATGGACTATAGCCCACCAGTCTTCTCTATCCATGGGTTTTCCCAAGCAAAAATACTGGAGTGGGCTGTCATTTCCTTCTGCAGAGGATCTTCTTGATTCTGGGATAGAACCTGCGTCTCCTGCATTAACAGGCAGATTCTTTACCATTGAGCCACCACAGTAGCCAATCATAGTAGGTTACTCCTGTGGAATAGCTATAGTAGGTTATTTCTATGATGCATACAAATGGTTAGAAATAGTTCCTGCTACACTGAAAAATGTTGGTGAAGTATGAGCAATTTTCCTTATTAGCATTATATAGCTAATGTAATTTATATTAATTTATATTAATTTCATAGCTCTTCTAAGCAAATAAATGTCTCTAATATCTTAGCTGATGAATTCACATCATAACCCTGAATTATTTTATGTTGTATCTTTCCATTTACTAAAGTCGTGCACAAAGAAATCTACCTTGTCTCTCATTAAAGTGTTAATTGTATGCAGTAGACAGGGATCAAGACCATCCCCATGGAAAAGAAATGCAAAAGGCAAAATGGCTTTACAAATAGCTGTGAAAAGAAGAGAGGTGAAAAGCAAAGGAGACAAGGAAAGACATAAGCATCTGAATGCAGAGTTCCAGAGAATAGCAAGAAGAGATAAGAAGGCCTTCTTCAGTGATCAGTGCAAAGGAATAGAGGAAAAGAACAGAATGGGAAAGACTAGAGATCTCTTCAAGAAAATTAGAGATACCAAAGGAACATTTCATGCAAAGATGGGCTCGATAAAGGACAGAAATGGTATGGACCTAACAGAAGCAGAAGATATTAAGAAGAGGTGGCAAGAATACCCAGAAGAACTGTACAAAAAAGATCTTCATGACCCAGATAATCACGATGGTGTGAGCACTCATCTAGAGCCAGACATTCTGGAATGTGAAGTCAAGTGGGCCTTAGGAAGCATCACTATGAACAAAGCTAGTGGAGGTGATGGAATTCCAGTTGACCTATTTCAAATCCTGAAATATGATGCTGTGAAAGTGCTGCATTCAATATGCCAGCAAATTTGGAAAACTCAGCAGTGGCCACAGGACTGGAAAAGGTCAGTTTTCATTCTAATCCCAAAGAAAGGCAATGCCAAAAACGCTCAAACTACCGCACAATTGCACTCATCTCACATGCTAGTAAAGTAATGCTCAAAATTCTCCAAGCCAGGCTTCAGCAATATGCGAACCATGAACTTCCAGATGTTCAAGCTGGTTTTAGAAAAGGCAGAGGAACCAGAGAGCAAATTGCCAACATCCGATGGATCATGGAAAAAGCAAGAAAGTTCCAGAAAAAAATCTATTTCTGCTTTATTGACTATGCCAAAGCCTTTGACTGTGTGAATCACAATAAACTGTGGAAAATTCTGAAGGAGATGGGAATACCAGACTACCTGACCTGCCTCTTGAGAAGTCTGTATACAGGTCAGGAAGCAACAGTTAGAACTGGACGTGGAACAACAGACTGGTTCCAAATAGGAAAAGGAATATGTCAAGGCTGTATATTGTCACCCTGTTTATTTAACTTATATGTAGAGTACATCATGAGAAACGCTGGACTGGAAGAAACACAAGCTGGAATCAAGATTGCCAGGAGAAATATCAATAACCTCAGATATGCAGATGACATTACCCTTATTGCAGAAAGTGAAGAGGAACTAAAAAGCCTCTTGATGAACGTGAAAGAGGAGAGTGAAAAAGTTGGCTTAAAGCTCAACATTCAGAAAACGAAGATCATGGCATCTGGTCCCATCACTTCATGGGAAACAGATGGGGAAACAGTGGAAGCAGTGTATTTTCTGAGGGGATCCAAAATCACTGCAGATGGTGACTGCAGCCATGAAATTAGAAGACGCTTAGTCCTTGGAAGAAAAGTTATGACCAACCTAGATAGCATATTAAAAAGCAGAGACATTACTTTGCCGACTAAGGTCCGTCTAGTCAAGGCTATGGTTTTTCCAGTGGTCATGTATGGATGTGAGAGTTGGACTGTGAAGAAGGCTGAGTGCCGAAGAATTGATGCTTTTGAACTGTGGTGTTCCCTTGGACTGCAAGGAGATCCAACCAGTCCATTCTGAAGCAGATCAGCCCTAGGATTTCTTTGGAAGCAATGATGCTAAAGCTGAAGTTCCAGGACTTTGGCCATCTCAAGCAAAGAGCTGACTCATTGGAAAAGACTCTGATGCTGAGAGGGATTGGGGGCAGGAGGAGAAAGGGACGATCGAGGATCAGATGGCTGGATGGCATCACTGAGTCAGTAGACGTGAGTCTGAGTGAACTCCGGGAGTTGGTGATGGACAGGGAGGCCTGGCGTGCTGTGATTCATGGGATTGCAAAGAGTCGTACATGACTGAGCAACTGAACTGAACTGAATTGAATGAAAAAGTGTGATTGATTTCTGAAAAGTGAAAGTGAAAGTCACTCAGTTTTGTTTGACTCTTTGTGACCCCATGGACTGTATATTTCCTGGAATTCTCCAGGCCAGAATATTGGAGTGGATAGTGTTTCCCTTCTCCAGGGGATCTTCCCAACCCAGGGATTGAACCCAGGTATCACACATTGCAGGCAGATTCTTGACCAGCTGAGCCACAAGGGAAGTCAAAGAAATGGAGTGCGTAGCCTATCCCTTCTCCAGGGGATCTTCCTGACCCAGAAATGGAACTAGAGTCTCCTGCATTGCAGACAGATTCTTTACCAACTGAGCTATGAGGGAAGCCTTGTAAAAATAAGATACAATATTGAGGAGCAACTAAAAATCACAAAACAGTATGTGTAATATGACTCTATAATCCCATTTTAGGTTAAAAAGCAAATTTATAAATATATATAATTAAGTATGTGATTACATTTATGGAGCCATTATAATATGAAACAGAAATTAACCTTTAGAATTACAGGCACAGGAATTGTTTTGTGGGAAGAGACCACTTTTGTTGAATCTGTACATTAAGAAAGTGTCTTAGCCTGATGGTCAAAGTACACAGGAGAGGGGGCGGAGGCGAAGAAAGATAGAGGTGGGAGTGGACGAGTGCGGTGCCCAGTATAGTGCGGCAGACCACCAGAGCAGAGAACCCCCAGCTGGCGGAAGTGGGCGTGATGTAAGAACATTGAAAGACAAAGAAATGCTTAGCAAAGAAGGACCCGTCGGTAAACTTAACACTGCCCCCTAATACTTCAGAGAGTGAATTTCCTTTATGTAGACCATAGGAAAAGGCTCTATTCAGCTTCCAGGTTGCAAAGGAGAAGAGACAGGGTTTTCAGCTGGAAACGAGCAGCGTTTGAATTATTGGGTTGACCAAAGAGTTTGTTTGAGTTTTTCCATAAATCGGAATGAAAAACACAGACTTTTGGCCAACCCAGCATACGTACAGACCTATGGGGAGATGTGCATATAGGGACACACACACGTACACAGAGAACCCAAAAGCCCCAAAGTGAGACCCATGCATCTCAGAGTGTCATGCAACTGAGAGGGTGAGGACAGGAGGGTACACTGTCTAGACTCACTCTCTCTGTCTCTCTGTGTCTGTCTGTGGCAAGGAGTGTGTCTTCATATCTGTGGTAGCAAAATGAGCAAACAAGTGGCTCCTCTCCAGGTCTCCTTGGTGAGATGCTTCCGTCTTTCTCAGGACCCAGAGCCCAGGCTGTCACTTAACTCTTCCTTCAATTCCTAGTGCTGAACAGGTGTTGAAGGCTCTGGGGTCAACTTTGCAACGGGTTTATGTGCCCAGCATGGGGGTCCTGTATCCTCCTTGCGTTTTCTGCTAACTTTGTAAATGCTTTGACGGAGAAGTAAAGCAATAGATGTTCTGTTGTCAACAATGTGTGCCAGGCACATCTGTTGCAGTGAAGAGGAAAAGAGGAGGGATGAGGTTTTTTTTTTTTTTTTCCTTCCCCTTTCTGGAGAAAAAGGAAGATAAAGAGAACAGTGAGCAGGCTTAAACATTCCTAGTTTTTTTTTTTTTAACTGTTCCTAACCCTGTATGTCTGTAACTAAAGTTGTTTTCTGTCCCCTAACTCTGCAGAAGCTACATTTGGCACCTATTTTCCTTTGACTCTATGCTAAATACATCCTGTGTCTGGTATTTACCCTTACAACATCCTTCTCTTTGTAGTTATATTATCAGAAAGCAGGCCTCAGAGCTACCAAACTGCCAGACTCAATTACTGGGTTACTGACGCCAGCCTATGCCTGTTTTTGACAAGATCCTAACACTTTTGTTCCTCATCACTGACTCTTGACTGCGAGTCCTCATTTCTTGAAGCGTGAACCTACTGTGATCCCCTCTCCACCGGCTGAGAATTAAAGCCACCTTTCTGTTTCCTCCAAACTCCGTCTCCGTCATTTTTATTCATCTTCGGTGGGCAGAGAAAGCCAAGATTTTGACCAGCAATGCATCCACTCATGTTTCCCCTTTAATATTCTCAGTAACCCCCTGAGTTAGTCACTGCAGGCTCCATTTTACAGATCAAAACTTCAGGCTCAGAAAGATTGGCCTGACAGTGAAGATCCGATGGCTAGCCCGTCTTGGAGTCAGGGTTGAAAGCCAAGGGTTTGTGGTTGTAGTTAGGTTGTGTGGGCTTAAAAAGATTCATAACCGCAAAGTTGAGAGTTGAGTTTTATTCAGTGGGAATTCTTAGGACTTCAAGTCCAGAAAGTAGCATCTCCTGTGACCGTGAGGGAACTGCTCTGAGGAGGCGAAGTGGGGAGCCAGGTTACATAGAAGCTTTGTGAAAAACAAAGGGCAGGTAGTCTGAACTTATTGTGAGTTAAAGGAAAACCAAGTGTTGCAAAGAATTTAGCACTCTTCTGTGTAAGGGAAGATGCAAGCGTGTGGGCTTACTGAGGCCATTCCTTCGCACCTCAGTGGTCTGGGAGTGGCTGCAGCCTGATGGCTGCTACAGCTGGCAGGTTTTCTTTCCTTACTAAATTCTCTCAAGGCTTTCGACTGCAAGACTGCAATCACTAAAGGCTGTGGCATCCTCTGTTTACTAATATGGCAGGAAATATTCCATTTCTCAGTTGTTTTGTTTCTGCTTTTTATTTTCATTTCACAGCAGGCTCTAATTGGATTGCAAGCGTTAAATCCTCAACTCCCTAGGGTGACTTCGTTTTCCAATCCTCTATCTTATCTCACTGTCTCCTCTTCCTTGGTATTAATCCTGCCTGCTGTCCTCTGTGTTCTTCATCTGCTTGCTGCTTGTCCAGTCTCCTTCCCAGTTGTTCCATAGTTGGTTCTGTTTTGTGTGTTAGTCAAGTTGCCATATACAGATTTTCTTTTCTTCAGTCATCTCTAGATACAGTCTAACAGCTCTTTGAAGGCAGTACTGTGCTTTGTCCATCCTTCCGTTCCTGGGAACATCACACTCCTAGGAAGTCAATAGTTTTGAATAAAGATTGGTTGGACACATGGATGAATCACTGCCGTACAGCTTTATGTGTTCATGGTTTTCTGCTAAGCTTGAGGCACTTCTATGTCTGCCCTTCACACCTCCAGGTGCAAACATAATTCCTCCTTCAACAATTTCCCCTTTATTTCTGCCCTGAAAGTTTGCCCCTCCCTTGCCTCCCTACGCTTTTCTGTCGAAGGTGCAAAAAATGTGTCTGCAATGGCGGTCTTCCTACTTGCTCCTTCTGAGAAATCCTTGACAAAGGAGCACAGCATCCAGGCGGTTCCCCAGACCTCATCCAATGAGAGAGTTGAGAGACCCATTAATAAATAAAGCCAGAACTTTCCCCATAGCTTTCCATTTGTGGATGCCAACTATATTCCATGAATGGCTGACTCTTGACATTTTAAAACTATAAAACAGAAGTCCTTGAACCGTATTTGTATTTCAGTTATGAGAGTGTCAAGTCTCTTGAGAGGAGAGAGTCAAGCCGAAATTACTACCATCTAGCGATATTAACCTTGTTGGCAAGAGGATGCCTTTCATCTACAGGAAAGTGCTGAAGTCCTACCATCTAGTGGCCAGCAGAGGTATGACCTCTGCTGATTTTCTCTCAATTCTGAAACTGCAGTGGGGAATAGCAAGCAGCCACCAATTGCCTGCTTAAGAACTATTCTTCACCACAAGCAGAGTGACCTGAGGCTGTTTCCTTCCAGCTGCACTCTTTAATGCTCAGCATCTCTGCTTCTTAAAAAAACACAAAAAGTCAACAATGTATTTCATTCTTTCGAAAAATATATTTGTCCAGTGGAAGTCTAGATATTCAATCCATATACTCAAATGAATTTTGCAGCTGGAAGGTGTATGGTGGGCTTTTTGTTCAAACTGCAGGAGATATTTTGATTTCTTTGAATCTCAGGGAACAGAAGCAGGCAAACAATGCCTTCCAAGTGCTTTCTTTCACTTTTCTGCTCTTTGTCTGGCTGCACCCTCCACTGAAACAGATTTCTAAACACGCAAATCAACCAGGATTAGAATGACCATTTCGTAGACAGGAGGACAAACAAAGGATAGATAAGTGATGAGATGGTGATTCTTCAGTGAGACTGCGAAAGGCCTAGATGAAGCCACACTGTGTGTGGTCAGCAGACGCAAAGCCCAGGCTTAGTGGGAGCCACCCTCTTGCTTTAATCTCCCTGTTTGTCCAAGTAATGCCCCGAAAGGGGGAAGAATGCTTCTCTGAAAGCCATTGCCACACACATCTCCTGCACGTGGAGAGAGTGGAGGGCATGTACAAACTGCTGATCTGATGGTCTTGCCGGTGGGCAGATTGTACAGTGACCAAATGCATTGGGTCTGAATACATTTATCATAATTTGATTAACGATTTGGTTCCCTTATGCTTATACCCTAGAAATTGGGTTGTTCTAATTTTTTTCAATATTACAACGAAATGAAAATGAGCTATTAATGTTGCTAGTGAAGTGAAAGTCGCTCAGTCGTGTTTGACTCTTTGAAACCCCATGGACTATTACAGTATATGGAATTCTCCAGGCCAGAATACTGGAATGGATAGCATTTCCCTTCTCCAGGGGATCTTCCCAGCCCAAGGATCCAACCCAGGTCTCCCACATTGCAGGCAGATCCCAAACTCAGTCACAGGGATCCAGATCTCTCCAAGTGTTTCAGATCATTTAGTAGCAGTTATCCACATCCCTGTCCCACATTTATAGAAACAAAGTCTTTGTGGAACTCTGCTCAGTGTTATGTGGATGGGAGGAGAATTTGGGGGAGAATGGATACATGTATATGTATGGCTGAATCCTTTTACTGTCCACCTGGAACTGTCGCAACATTGTTAATCAGCTATACGCCAACACAAAATAAAAAGTTTCTTAAAAAAAAAAAAAAGCAAACTCTTAAATAAAACTGTAGAGACTGTGACTCATTCTGAGAAAGCTTGTCTCTTCCTTCTGTAGTTTATGGCAGTAATGACTCTCAGAGGTTAAGAAAATCAGGGCACTAGTAAAACATTTTGTGTGCAGGATCGTTTTTCTTGGTAAGAAGTCCAGTCCCTGGTACTGGATGTACTTTATAAAAATGACTCACTGTTGTGAGTTAGGATTCCATAAACACCTGAGCTGGTGTAGAACTTTCCAGAAAGACAGTTTCTATGGCATTGCAAAGACATGGTTACCTCTGAAGTGGGGTGCTGGGGGCCCTGTAGAAGACACACTGGTGTATTTGTGTAGACCTCTGGGCCCCGTGGCAGACCGGGCAGACGGGACTCCCTGGAACGTGGCCCTGGACTCTGCATTTCTGAGTCAGGTCAGGTGACTCTTGTGTTCACCAACATTTGTGAAGGCTTGCTCTGAAATAGTAGTTCTCAGCGTCCCAGAGACTTTTTAAAAATATTTTAAAACATAATGCCCATACACTTTGATACTGTGTATAAAATAGACCAAGGAGAACATATTGTACAGCTCGGGCTTCCCAGGTGGTACTAGGGGTAAAGAACCTGCCGGCCAAAGCAGGAGACATAGGAGATGTGGGTTCCATCTCTGGGGTGGGAAGATCCCCTGGAGGAGGGCATGGCAATCCACTCCAGTACTCTTGCCTAGAGAATCCCATAGACAGAGGAGCCTGCCAGGGCCACAAAGAGTCCAGACATGACTGGAGACTTAGTGGGTACACATGCACAGTATAGCTGAGGGAACTCTATGCAGTGCTCTGTGGTGACCTGAATGAGAAGATCAAAAAGAGGGAAAATGTGTGTATGCAATAGCTGATTCACTGCTGTATGGTAGAAACTAGCATTGCAAAGCAACTATACCATAGTAAATATTTTAAGAAGGTATATATGTAGAAGGGGAAAAAAATGATGTCCTGTTCCCTTGAGATCCTGAATTAAATGGCCTGAATTAATTCCCTTGAGATGCTGAGTATGGCATGGGCCGTCTGGATTTTAAAATATTCAGTAGGTCGCTGTGACATGCAACAAAGGTTGACAACCCGCGCTCCAAGACTGGGGTGGGCAATTTTTTGTTTTTAAATATAAAGGGCCAGGTAGTAAATATTTTAACCTTTGCAGGCCATCTGGTCTCTGCCACCACACACCTACTGTACTGTGTTATTGGCGCCTGAATGCAGCCACAGATCATAAGTAAACAAACAGAGGTGGACTGCGTTCCAGAGGAACACTGTTTACAATAAAAGGCTGTGGGTTGGATTTGGTCTGCAGGCTGGAGTTTGCTACCCTTTGGTCTCCAGTTTAAGGCAGACCCTTAAGACTCACCCAGGTGGCTCAGAGGTAAAAGAATCTGCTTGCCAAAGAGGAGAAAACACCTGCCCAAGCACCCCGGGTTCAATCCCAGGGTGGAGAAGATCCCCTAGAGGAGGAAATGGCAAGCCCCTCCAGTATTCTTGCCTGGAAAATTCCATGGACAGAGGAGCCTGGCAGACCACATACAGTCCACGGGGTAGCAAAGAGTCGGACACGACTTAGTGCCCTATGCTTACTGAATCAGACTGTGTATTTCAGCCTGTACCTACACTAAAGCCCAGGAAACACTGCTCTAGAAGACAGGGGGATAGAGAAAGGAAAGAGCAAGCATTTGTGTGTGTGTGAGCTCAGTCGTGCCAGACTCTTTACAACCCTATGGATGTAGCGCATCAGGCTTCTCTGTCCATGGGGTTTCCCAGGCAAGAATGCTGGAGCGGGTTGCCACTTCCTTCTCCAGGGATCTTCTTGACCCAGGGATTGAACCCAGGTCTCCTGCATTGGCAGGTAGATTCTTTACCGCTAGTCATACCCTCTATCATGCCCATGGTAGAGGCTCTGAAAGTTCTAGTGCCCTCTTCAGCAGGGTCTCCAGATGACTTCAGAATCACTCTTAGCCCAGTAATCCAGGTGACATGACTTATTAGCTGTATCATATGGAACACAGCACTCAGCTCTTCTATTTCCTCATAGATTAAATGAAATAGTTTAGAAAATTTCCAAGCTCCTTTTTTGAGATAGTTCAGAAATTTTTGAAACTTTCCCAGTTCCTGAAAGGAGATCAAACCAGTCAATCCTAAAGGAAATCAACCCTGAATATTCATTGGAAGGACTGATGCTGAAGCTGAAACTCCAATACTTTGGCCACCTGATGCAAAGAACTGACTCATTGGAAAAGACCCTGATGCTGGGAAAGATTGAGGGCAGGAGGAGAAGGGGATGATGGAGGATGAGATGGCTGGATGGCATCACTGACTCAATGGACGTCAGTATGAGCAAATTTCGGGAGATGGTGAAAGACAGGGAAGCGTGGTGTGATGCAGTCCATGGGATCATGAAGAGTTAAACACGACTGAGAGACGGAGCATCAGCAAATGTTCTGTAATGCTGACTAACTGTGGCCTAAATAATTAGCATTAATTAGTAAAAAACAAACAAAAACAACTAATTGAAATAGAAAGCAGAAAATATTATTTTGTACTTCAGAAACTGAGCAAAGCATTGTAGTGCCCAATTACTAAGGGAACTTAGAAATCTAAGAAGAGAAGATGTAAACTTGAAGAAGTATAACTCCCATCCCCTAGAAAACCTCACATAACTGGCAGGAGGGGAATAAAGAGGATGTTGGAGAGTCATCTTTAAAATATTAAAAAATAACTGTTTCAATGGATCAAAGAGAAAAGGAAAATGTACAGACAGGTGAAGGGATGCCCAGAGATGTGGATGGAATTTGAATACATTAATTTAACTTAAAAAGGAGTCTTTCTCTACAAACAGGAAAGAAATTCACTGCTTCCCCAGTAAAGGGTAACTGTTGTGAAGTTTATTGATTTATGGGGCAGTAGGTAAACTCATTCCCTGCTCTTTAGCTGTTTGGATTAGAAACCAGACCGCACACACCCTTTTTCCTCTTAGTCAGTTTGACCTTGGTCAGGGCAAGTGGGTGAGTCCAGGCAGACTGAGGTCTGAAGAGCCAGCGTGTATGCTGTAACACCCGAGCTAAATGTCCACAGAGCTGTAGATGGGACTGGCCCATCTTACGTCTGCCGTTTCTTTCACAGGATGAAAAGAATGGACTATCAGAAACTAAAGGACCCTTCAGTCAAAATAGGACTCAATTTTAATTCTCTCTCCACCATTTACAATTGCTTTGACCTGGGCCAAATCACTCACCATCTTGGATCTTCAAATTTCTTAACCGATTTCATGCCTTAGGATAGCTGTGAGCATTAAAGGGATAAAGAGGATTTTACTCCAAACCATAGTACACATCAGTAATTATTAGCTTCCTTTCTGGGCCTCTTTTTTAGGTATTCAAGAAAGTAATTTTTTTTCCTTGGTGAGTGCCTAGTGATGAATATATTATTTATACAAATTTTTGTAAATACAGCAATGAGGAAAGAGAACATAAATGCCTGCAAGTAAACAGTTTATGAATGAGTGGAACTTGAAAGGCACATGCTTTCATATTTTTTTCCAGTCACTATTTTCATTTTTGCTCTGTCTCATCTCTATTCCCCATCTGTTAATTCTAATTGGTGTCATTTCATAGCTTTCCAGCCACTTTTAGGTATTATAAGAACATGATTACTTTTCAGGTATGAAAATGCTCAGTCAAATCTAAATAAAAATTATCTTCTCGTCTTCAGTTCAAAACTCATTTCCTTCATCCAACCAAGCCCTGAATCATGGCTTTGGGGCCCACTGTAGCGGGGGGAGGTGAGGGGAAGTGGGGGGGTGGTGAAGGGTGTGATTGAGAGTACAGGAGCGCAAGTCGCTCAGTCGTTTCTGACTCTTTGCGACTCCACGGACTGCAGCATGCCAGGCTTCCCTGTCCTTTACCATCTCCTGAAGTTCGCTGAAACCCATGTCCGTTGAATCGGTGATACCATCCAGCCATCTCATCCTTAGTCGTCCCCTTCCCTTCCTGCCCCCAATCCCTCCCACCATCAGAGTCTTTTCCAATGAGTCAGCTCTTCTCATCAGGTGGCCAGAGTATTAAAGCTTCAGCTTCAGCATCAGTCCTTCCAGTGAATATTCAGGGCTGATTTTCGTTTGGATTGACTGGTTTGATCTCCTTGCTGTGGAAGGAACTCTCAAAACCAGCATACAATAGACAAACAGAATAACTGTTGACCAAAGATTTAAAAAGAAAAGCCAGGTCATTAAAACTATAAAACTAATTGATTTGTAAGTTATCTTCAAATACCTATTTGATTCCACATACATTTACTGAACATCAACTCAAGGCAAAGCCTTTTAGTGAAGTAGTAGTGTGAAGGGGAAAGAAAGCACACTAGAGAAAGGAGAGGTGGATATATATATTCGATTTTGATATAAACTGATTGTGGTAAATTCAAGTAGAATATAATCTCTTTGAAGGTAGGAGTTTTTTTAATCCTAAAGCTGAGAAATACGCAGTAATACAAATGGAATGTACTATGAAGATACAGAAAACAAAATACAAAATTTCATAAAGTGTCAGAAGGAAAAAGTGGGGCATAATTTGGGGGAAAACCATAATTACAATAGGTTTTATATCTTAAGCACTTTAGGTAAGATTGTTACCAGTGTAACTGAAATGCGTTCCATGTTTCCACTGTGGACTGACATTTCTTTGCTCTGTTTCAATTCTGAACAATTTTTTTAAAGTATAATTGATGAATAATATTATATGTTACAGTTGTATAATATAGTTCATAATTTTAAAGATTATGCTCCTTTTATAATTATGATAAAATATTTGCTATATGTTCCCCACATTGTATCCAGAAGGCAATGGCACCCCACTCCAGTACTCTTGCCTGGAAAATCCCATGGACGGAGGAGCCTGGTGGGCTGCAGTCCATGGGGTCACGAAAAGTCGGACAGGACTGAGCGACTTCACTTTCACTTTTCACCTACATGCATTGGAGAAGGAAATGGCAACCCACTCCAGTGTTCTTGCCTGGAGAATCCCAGGGACGGGGGGAGCCTGGTGGGCTGCCGTCTACGGGGTTGCACAGAGTCGGATACGACTGAAGTGACTCAGCAGCAGCAGCAGCAGCAGCAGCAGCAGCAGCAGCAGCAGCAGCAGCTTCTTTTATGCTGAATAGTTGTCAACTTCTAAAACTGTCATTGCCTTTCTTGAACACTAGGTGACACTACAAATGCAGGCAATGGAGTAAAAATTTATTTTTCGGATTCCTGCCTAGATACTTAGAAAGGGAATCTTTTACCTATTTTGTGGGACTTTTTAAGCTAGCCATAGCTATAGAAAGAAAAATAATGAAGGAGAAATACAAGTGGTTCTTGCTTTTGCAAGAACAGGGATACTATCTAATATTTGGATTTTAATCAGTATTTCTTTGATGAAAGTTGCCATTTGAAAATCAAATTTTATTAAGATTTTTCTGTAAGACCTTATTTTATTTTTAGCATATAGGACTTTGGGAAAAGATGCTTTTTGAATTTGATATATCATCAAACTTTTTTCAGTCATTACATATTTAATCAAATTCCCTCAGATGTTTAAAACTACAGTGACAGTTTCAATATTTTGTGGCTGGATTGCCTCAAAGGGTTAATCATCTAAGATACATACAGATTTTACTTTAAATACTCAAATACAGATCTAACAACATCTTGCTAAGCCCTGCATTTGTAAATCAAATAAATCAGATGCACAAACATAGTAGATCAAATTCGTCTAAGCATTTCAAACAGCTTGAGAAGCAGACCACACAGACAGCATCATAAATGATTCGTTACTGACAGACTAAGCCAAGCTCCATTGCTTTGGGCTCTTTTGCACGGTCACCTTTGTGACTGTTATCTGAGCAGAAGCTTTCTGAAATTCTCTTTTCCTCTGAAATTAACTAGCTACTTACATTTGCATGATTGCAACCCAGTGCATTTGCCCCAAGTGATTGGTCCCTTAAATTCAAAGAGAATGTTCAGGTTTTTGGCCTTATAACTCTTTTCTGTAATTATTATGTGACATCTACAGTAAGGTCTAGTGTGTGCTGATGAAGTTCAGGACCTCTTCCTTTGGCTAGGGTTATTTCCTTTCACTCTCATAATTTATGCTCTTCACTATCCCCAATTTTGGGTTTCCCAGATGGCTCAGTGGTAAAGAAGCCACCTGGCAATGCAACAGACACACAGGAGACCTGGGTTCAGCCCCTGGGTCGGGAAGCTCTCCTGGAGGAGGAAATGGCAACCCAATCCAGTATTCTTGCCTGGAGAATCCCACGGACAGAGGAGCCTGGTGGGCTACTGTCTATAGGGTTGCAAAGAGATGGACACAGCTCAGTGACTGAGCAGGCACTCATCCTCTCTTTATCCGAGAGCAGGGAATAATCCTTTATCCTTTGTCTCAAATACAGTTCCTTCGATACTAGATACTGGAGTCAAGACAAGCAGGCTTGTACCTTTGATCAAAATAGTGCCAGACAGCAATTCTCAGCCACTGATTATGAACTATTATGGTACCAGCCAAATGAATTCCTCTAACTTTCAATTCATTTGTGCTTTTGCTTCCCTATTATCCATTGCCTTCCAGGACCAAAAGTGTTAGAGAATCTGATCTGATACCAAAAGTTTCAGACATATTGGAGACCATATTCACTCAACTCTGCAGTTTTACAGAGAAGGATTCTGAGGTTCCTTCATAGGCCTGACCAAGGTCAAAAATCTGGGCAAGATTAGAGTTGACACTTGAAGCCAGGAATCAAACTCTTTTGAACAGTTCCCCTGATGCGATGTGGGTTTACGACAGGGGCCAACTGTGTTATGTACACAGTTATGTACACAGGGAGTCATTTAATTGAATCTACTTTTTTTTTTTGAAGAAAAATCAATAACCTCAAGATCACAAAACTATTGACCTTAGAAAATGACTTGATTTTATGAACTTCAATGATAGCTACTATTTATTTATTGAATAAATAGCATGTTGCAGGAGTGGAATTGCTGTTTTCCACACGTAACAACAATGTTGTAAGGAAGAAATTATTAACTAATATAACAGGTGAGGTATCTGAGACTAAGCTGTTAAGGAACTTTTTCAATGCAAAAAGAAAAAGATTTGGAATGAATTTCAGAAACATCTGCTCCAAAACCAGTGCTATTTCTTCAGCATTGGAAGTTCTCTTCATCTTTGTTTAGTCTTAGTTTCCACTGCTTTTATTTTTAATATGACTTCCTATAATTTTATAGCTCACTAACAGTTTATTTCAAAATTGGTTTTGAAATTATCTTTTACCTAGGTATGTTATTAAGTCCAATTTCAAATGACTGTTACTCAATTTATGGCATAGGGTTCTAGATGGGGCCTGTTTATCTCCCTGAAGAGAAAGAATTCTGCACTTCTAATAGTTCTGGAAACACTTGATCTTATGGATGCAGCCTCTGAACTTGATGGTGTCAGGATCCTGAAGGTTCGTGATCACTGCAGCTGCTCAGCAGTCCTGATGGGGACCTAGGTTTGATCCAAGCTTCTGCTCCACAAGCTATGGTCTATTTGCTTTAGTCTTCAAACCTGCTGCTTCATTTTGGAGAGATACACCTGCCAGTGGGGTTTCCCCAGTGGCTCAGAGGTAAAGAATCCACCTGCAATGCAGGAGATGCAGGAGGCTCAGGTTCGATCCCTGGGTCGGGAAAATCCCCTGGGGGAGGGGATAGCAACCCACTCCCTATTCTTGCCTGGAGAATCCCATGTACAGAGGAACCTGGTGGGTTACAGTCCGTAGGGTCACAAAGAGTCAGACATGACTGAAGTAACGCCTGCCCCTATCTGTATCTCACACCTGTATGTATCTCTACTGCATTAAGAGAGGGTCCTTGTACCAAGAAAGCAAGTTTTCTAAGGAGCCCCACCTAGCAGCCTTCTGCTTCTGTCTCTACTCCCACGGGGCCACTCCTAGAGAGAACGTTACTAGGGAGACTAGGGAGAAGGAGGTGGTGGGTAAGTGTTGACTCAGGCAACCTACAAAAGGTAAATTACCAAAAGAAAAAAACACACACACATACACACACACAAACCCTCTGGAATTTAGAAAAATTGTGCAAGGGGTGAAAGTTCAATGACAAATCCTGAAAAGTTGAAGCCTGTTTTATGGCCTTAGGATTTCAGCAGAGTCAGGAAATACTTCAAGCTGCCAGTCTCCAGAGCAGTACGCCAAGTTGGGGAAAAACCAAATCCACGGAGTGGGATGGTCTACATCTGTCTCACGCAGGGATTAGTTCTAAAGTATGCGCACTGTCTCTGGAAAATCCTTTAGAAATGAATCAAGTTAACCACGGATATATTGATTCTTGGTGAGTGCATTGTAGAAAATTTCTGCTTCAAGTTTTCAAACAAATCTTCTTTTATTTTTGGTTGACCATCAGATGACTAGTTGGCTTTTATTTATGCACATGGTTGTATAAAAAATACATACCTTTAAAACTATAATTGCACTTACGTATCTCAGGTAATGAACAGCTTATGTGCAGCGGACACTTGCTAACTCCTTACCAAATGCCTACTTTCTTTTTCCTCCTTAAACAAAATTTCGTTGTTACTATTACTGTGTTTTTCACCCTCCCAGATTCTGTGTGACTAGGGTTGGCCAAATGACACTTCTCTGTCTAATAAAAAATTTAGGCGCTTCAATTGTGAAATATACTTACATAGAGAAAGAATGTGTATATTCAGTTTGGGTTTCCCAAGTGACGCTGTGGTAAAGAATTCACTTGCAAATGCAAGAGACGCAGGTTTGATCCCTGGGTCAGGAAGATCCTCTAGAGTGGAAAATGGCAATGCATTCTGGTATTCTTGCCTGGGAAATCCCGCGGACAGAGGAGCCTGGTGGGCTACAGTCCATGGGGTTGGAAAAGGTCTGACACAGCGGAGTGGCTGAGCACATGCATGTATGCACACACACATATCCAGTTTAATAAATAATTATGATGAAGACAACACCTGGGTAACCATAACTATCAGATTTTTAAAATCTTGTTTGGGAGAGTCATCCGTGTTCTTATGGCTTTAGTTCACTTCTTTTCACTGTTGCAAGGTATTTCATTGTATGAATATATTCGGGTCTAATATTGTAACCACTTGTATACAATGGATGATGATAGGATTATTTTACAGTGTATAAAATTAGCAAATTGCTGTGGTGTACACCTGAAACTAATATAAATTTGTATGTCAAATAAGACAATGAAAAAGAAGATTATGTTCTGTTTATTTACTTTGCTGTCTATATCTGTATCAAGTTTGTTTCTCATTTTGCTTCTTATTACACATTCTTAGGCTTCCCTGGTGGCTTAGTAGTAAACAATCTGACTGCAATGCAGGAAACCTGGGTTCAATCCCTGGGTCAGGAAGATCCCCTGGAGAAGGAAATGGAAACCCATTCCAGTATTCTTGCCTGGAGAATTCTGTGGGCAGAGGAACCTGGTGGGCGAGAGTCCATAAGGTTGCAAAAAGTTGGACATGACTGAAAGACTAACATTTTCACTTTCACATTCTTAATATATGTATCTTGGTGCAGAGAAGTCATTATACTCACTGATTAATTACTAGGGTATATGCCTAAGCATGGAATTGGAAAAGCAGGTGTCCTGAGGTAGAAAGGAGATAGAGGGTTTTTTTACTTTGATAGTCATTATCATTATCTTTTTATTTTGTATTTAGTCATAGGAGATTAACAACATTGTGATAGCTTCAGGTGACCAGTGAAGGGTCTCAGTCATACATATACATGTACCCATTCTCCCCCAAACTTCAGGAGAGAGCCAGAGGTTTCAAGGAAGAGCACCGAGGCCATTGCACCTGGGGCAGAATAAGTGAGATTAGTCAGAGATGAAATCAGACATAAGGGTACGTGTGTGTGTGTTTGTGTGTGTCTATGTCCGTGTCTCTATCAGTACATGTGAGAAATCCTGCAAGATTTCTGAACCACCCTCATGGTTCATTGTAAGAGTCTTGTATTTTATTCTGCCTAAATAAAGGGTCTTTAGAGAGTTTTGACAAAGAAGTGACATGACCTGGGGTATGTTTTAAGGGGATTACTCTAACTGATTTATGGAGAATAAACTGTAGAACGGTAGGGGGAATAGCTAGGAGGCTAGTGAGAGAGTGAGATGATGATGGCTCACTCCAGGGTAGTGGCGATGAAAATGGTAATCAGTAGATAGATTTTGTGGAGAAGGCAACGGCACCCCACTCCAGTACTCTTGCCTGGAAACTCCCATGGACGGAGGAGCCTGGTGGGCTGCAGTCCATGGGGTTGCTGAGTCGGACACGACTGAGCAACTTCACTTTCACTTTTCACTCTCATGCATTGGAGACGGAAATGGCAACCTACTCAGTGTTCTTGCCTGGAGAATCCCAGGGATGGGGAGCCTGGTGGGCTGCCATCTCTAGGGATGCACAGAGTTGGACATGACTGAAGCGAGCAGCAGCAGCAGCAGCAGCAGCATAGATGTTTAAAGACAGCACCAACAGAATTTATTGAGGGGTGGGGGATAAAGGAATTGATTATGGGGCAAAAGAGATAGAGAGGGGTCAAGTATGACTAAAATTTTTTCTAGTGCAAATAGAAAGCTGGAGTACCATCAACTGAAATAGAAGAGAATTGTGCATAGAGTAGATGAAAGGGAGAAGACAAGTCAATAAGTGGTGAATATGTTTTTGCTAAAAATTTTATGAGATAACCCAGTGGGGCTACAAGTAGAATATGAGTCTAGAGTTTGCAAGGGAGGTCTAGATTGCTGTGAAAGTATCCAGCATAGAGATAGTATTTGAAATCATGACATTAGATGAGTGTAGAGAGAAAAGGCAATGGCATCCCACTCCAGTACTCTTGCCTGGAAAATCCCATGGATGGAAGAGCCTGGTAGGCTGCAGTCCATGGGATCGCAAAGAGTTGGACACAACTGAACAACTTCACTTTCATGCATTGGAGAAGGAAATGGCAACCCACTCCAGTGTTCTTGCCTGGAGAATCCCAAGGATGGCTGAGCCTGGCGGGCTGCCATCTATGGGGTCGCACAAGTCGGACACGACTGAAGTGACTTAGCAACAGCAGAGAGAAAAGATGGAGAAGGAAATGGTAACCTACTCCAGTATTCTTGCCTGAAGAATCCCATGGACAGAGAAGCCAGGTGGGCTAGAGTCCATAGGGTCACAAAGAGTTGGAGATGACTAAAGCGACTTAACATTCATGCACACAGAGAGAAAAGAAGGAAACAGATGTAGAGAAGGGAAGTCTAAGAACTTAAGCCCTTGCATACTCTAAGGATAAATATTAGAGAGAAAAGGAAGTACCATTACAGAAAACATGGCCAGTGGTTTAGGGAGAAGAGCAAGAATGTATCTTTGGAAGCAAAATGAAGAAAATGTTTCAAGGAAGATGGACTCACCTGTGGATTGTGTCAAATACTACTGATGGGATGAGTAAAATGAAAGCTGAGAACTGGCTATAAGGGATTTGATTTAGGTCACACCTGAATGGTCTAGCGGTTTTCCCTACTTTCTTCAGTTTAAGTCTGAATTTGGTAATGAGAAAGAGATTTAAGGGCCTAGATCTGATAGATAGGGTGCCTGATGAACTATGGAATGAGGTTCGTGACATTGTACAGGAGACAGGGATTAAGACCATCCCCATGGAAAAGAAATGCAAAAAAAACAAAATGGCTGTCTGGGGAGGACTTAAAAATAGCTGTGAAAAGAAGAGAGGCAAAAAGCAAAGGAGAAAAGGAAAGATATAAGCATCTGAATGCAGAGTTCCAAAGAATAGCAAGAAGAGATAAGAAAGCCTTTTTCAGCAATCAAGGCAAAGGAATAGAGGAAAAGAACAGAATGGGAAAGACTAGAGATCTCTTCAAGAAAATTAGAGATACCAAGGGAACATTTCATGAAAAGATGGGCTCAATAAAGGACAGAAATGGTCTGGACCTAACAGAAGCAGAAGATATTAAGAAGAGGTGGCAAGAATACATGGAAGAACTGTACAAAAAGATCTTCACGACCCAGATAATCATGATGACATGATCACTAATCTAGAGCCAGACATCTTGGAATGTGAAGTCAAGTAGGCTTTAGAAAATATCATTACGAACAAAGCTAGTGGAGGTGATGGAATTCCAGTTAAGCTATTTCAAATCCTGAAAGATGATGCTGTGAAAGTGCTGCACTCAGTATGCCAGCAAATTTGGAAAACTCAGCAGTGGCCACAGGACTGGAAATGGTCAGTTTTCATTCCAATCCTTAAGAAAGGCAATGCCAAAGAATGCTCAAACTACTGCACAGTTGCACTAATCTCACATGCTAGTAAAGTAATGCTCAAAATTCTCCAAGCCAGGCTTTAGCAATACATGAACCGTGAACTCCCTGATGTTCAAGCTGGTTTTAGAAAAGGCAGAGGAACCAGAGATCAAATTGCCAGCATCCGATGGATCATGGACAAAGCAAGAGAGTTCAAGAAAAACATCTATTTCTGTTTTATTGACTATGCCAAAGCCTTTGACTGTGTGGATCACAATAAACTGTGGAAAATTCTGAAGGAGATGGGAATACCAGACCACCTGACCTGCCTCTTGAGAAATCTGTATACAGGTCAGGAAGCAACAGTTAGAACTTGACATGGAACAACAGACTGGTTCCAAATAGGAAAAAGAGTATGTCAAGGCTCTATATTGTCACCCTGTTTATTTAACTTCTATGCAGAGTACATCCTGAGAAAGGCTGGACTGGAAGAAACACAAGCTGGAATCAAGATTGCCAGGAGAAATATCAATAACCTCAGATATGCAGATGACATTACCCTTACGGCAGAAAATGAAGAAGAGCTAAAAAGCCTCTTGATGAAAGTGAAAGAGGAGATTGAAAATTTTGGCTTAAAGCTCAACATTCAGAAAATGCAGATCATGGCATCTGGTCCCATCACTTCATGGGAAATAGATGGGGAAACAGTGGAAACAGTGTCAGACTTTATTTTTGGGGGCTCCAAAATCACTGCAGATGGTGACTGCAGCCATGAAATTAGAAGACGCTTAGTCCTTGGAAGAAAAGTTATGACCAACCTAGATAGTATATTCAAAAGCAGAGACATTACTTTGCAGAGTAAGGTCCGTCTAGTCAAGGCTATGGTTTTTCCTGTGGTCATGTATGGATGTGAGAGTTGGACTGTGAAGAAGGCTGAGCGCCAAAGAATTGATGCTTTTGAACTGTGGTGTTGGAGAAGACTCTTGAGAGTCCCTTGGACTGCAAGGAGATCCAACCAGTCCGTTCTGAAGGACATCAGCCCTAGGATTTCTTTGAAAGGACTGATGTTGAAGCTGAAACTTTAGTATTTTGGCCACCTCATGCAAAGAGTTGACTCATTGGAAAAGACTCTGATGCTGGGAGGATTGAGGGCACGAGGAGAAGGGGATGACCAAGGATGAGATGGCTGGATGGCATCACAGACTCGATGGATGTGAGTCTGAGTGAACTCAGAGAGATGGTAATGAACAGGGAGGTCTGGCGTGCTGCGATTCATGGGGTCCCAAAGAGTCAGACATGACTGAGCGACTGAACTGAACTGAGAACTGGCTACTGTTTTGAGGCCACAATGGGAGGTCACTGGAGTGAGGATTTAGAAGAAAAAGAAAGAAAGATTAGAAATCGTAAGAACAACCAACCCCTTGAAGAAGTCTTGAGAAAAAAAAAAATGAAACAGGGAAATAATATGGTATGGATGTAGACTGTTTATAATGTTAAAAGTAAATTCCTACTCCTTGTTTCCTCTGAGACTCTCCATAAGATGCAGCAATGATTTCCCATTTTATAATTAAGAAATCAAAACTCAGAAAGGCAAATTGTCTTGGTTGTTATTACGCAGCTATCAGGTAACAGAGCCAGAAGAGGAGTCCAGACCGGACTTCTAGTCCAAACTGTTGCAGAATGCACAATGCAGATGCTAGCCACAGTGAAGATAAATTCTGTCGCTTAATGGTTCTGCTTAGAGTCATGCTCAGCTCAGTCCACTAGCGCACTAGGGATGATTTTTTTTTTTCCACAGGTTGATGAAGTAATTTATTTGTTCAGCTCCAGAAACCCTGTGGGTGTTCAATATGTGTTAATTCATTAATTGATTCTCAGGAGGAAACTTGTAAACACCAGTCTGTTTTCTTTATTGAAGAATATAATCACAATTCACACATAATCACTATAATCACATATTTACTCCTCAAACGAAGATCCTTTTGATTTTCTCAGTGACAACTGGGGACCTCATTTCAGTTGCGGCTTGTAGTGTAGCATCATCCAAAGGGCCATTATGGTCATAATTAGCATGTAAATTTAATTTAATGTCTACAGCAGGCAGAGGAAATTAGTCAAACACATCATATTCTTCCTAGGCCCTTTGCAATTTCTTTTTACAGCAAACTGATTAAGTCCAAATTAATGTCCATCAGATAGGGAAAAGAAATTTTTCCAGAGATATATGTAAATAGGCATTTATGTTCCTCAGCTGTAAACAATGCATTTGTGAGAGCTTGTCAGGCCACTGAGTGAAATCCCTAGCTGTTTTATGTTTCTACACTCCAGTGTGGAGAGGAGAAATAACATTCCTGGAATGGAAGAGTCAGTAACACAGGAAAAAAAATGGTTTAAGATGATAAATGGAATTATCATTATTACTCTTATAGTCTAGAAAAATAAATGAAAATCCCCCAGTCAGCACACACACACACACACACACACACACACACACACACACACACACACACACCACTCTCTCTTCTCTGTTGCACTGCTGTCTGTCTTTATCTTTCCTGATTTCTAGAATCTTTCATGTGTATTAGGCATTCACGCACATGCTAAGTCACTTCAGCTGTGTTCAACTCTTTGCAACCCTATGGGCTGTAGCCTGCCAAGCTACTCTGCCCGCGGGATTCTCCAGGCAAGAATCCTGGAGTGGGCTGCCATGCCCTCCTCCAGGGGGTCTTCCTGATCCAGGGATGGAACCTGGGTCTCTTAGTCTCCTACATGGGCAGCTGGGCTCTCTACCACTCGTGCCACCTGGGAAGCCCCAGTTTCCTGTAATATATTTCTGGACATACATTTTTAAAAATTTCCTAATTCATAAAATTCCAATTTTCTGTTTTCATTTTAACCAAATCTTTAATCAAGTGGATGGGAAGCTCAAATATAAGGACCAAAATGTTTCTGAATTTTGTTTTGTTATCTTGTGGACAAATACATTGGCATATTTTCTCCATGTGAAAAAAATAATAATTCCAAACTAACACTGATAAAAAGCCAAACATCACTGAGGTAACAGCAATCCTTAGTTGATCCTTAACAGGATATTTTCTTGTTATGTATTGAAAGAACCTCTATAATCAAACTGAGCTAAACTTGACCGGTTTCAATTTATTTATCTTTCTTTTTAAAGTAAGAGTTTCCAACTGATTGCACTGAGAAAAATGTGTAACACCGTCATTATGTAAACATTTTCCCTTGTTTCTCTTACTATTTGCTTTTCCTAAAGCAAAATGATTAATTTTCCTGAAGCTTAAAGAAAGAAGTCTTTTATAACCTGTGACATGTGGGACTTGAGAAGGTAGAAATGCAATTTTATGATAAACTATAAAGGAATTTAGGCACAAGTGATTAAGGCATCAAACATCCATTAAAGATCATGGTCTGCTGTAGAACACAAGAGCATTTTTATTTAGGAAGCATGATTTATGTTCACTTCTTTAAATAGCATTTCAAGCAACATAACTGAAGCAAAGCTGCAGCGGTTGGCAGTGTGGTGATGAGGAAATTGGACAGGTAGGTGGGGAAGAGAGTAGCTGCATATAGTTGGATGGAGTGGGAAAGAGAACATCAGAGGGAGGGAGAGTAAATTAGCGGCGAAGAGAATCAGGGTGGTGAAGTCGGGTGTTTATGTACTTATTTTATCCCCTGTGTATGTGTGTATGGTCAGTCCTGTCCAGCTCTTTGCAACACTGTGGACTACAGCCCACCAGGCTCCTCTGCCCATGAAATGTTCCAGGCAAGGATACTGGAGTGGGTTGCCATTTCCTTCTCTAGGAGATCTTCCCAACCCAGGGATCAAACCCAAATCTCTTGTGTCCCCTTCATGGGCAGGTGGATTCCTTGCCACTACACCACCTGGGAAGCCCTGTCACCTCATATAAGGAATTACAGGCAGTTTATAGAGAATATATGCTACATACCAAAAGAGCTAGCTTTCTTTTCCCTTTCTTCCTTCCTGTCTACCTGCCTTGTCTCCTCCCTCCTCTCTTTTTTCTTCCTTTCTTCTCTTTTTTCCCCACAGACTGCTACTTTTCAAGAAGGAATGCATTACTAAGAAAATGAAATATAAAGAAAACACTCAAATTGCTCCATCTTTTTTCAGTGAGATGAGTACGCTGACCATAGGCTTGAATATCGTGTAAATGTCAAATCATTCTTAGTTCTCAATTTCTTTACTTATCTGTCATGAACTATGCTTTTACAAGCACTGAGCTATTCAAACATAAATTAAAATAAAACTGAAGAAAGCAGATAATCACCTACAGCATCCAGAAAACTGTGTGTTAGAGAAGGAAACACCCCTACTTATTTGCTCTTGAACATGGTCCTTGGCGATGCTTGCATTTATATACATGCCTCTGGTTTATGTATAGTAGTAGGAGTCACTATTTTCTGCTTTGTAAACAGTTTTCAGTTGCAAATGCCTTCATTTATGTGAATCCTAGGAAGAACAGAATTAGAACAGATTTCAGAGATTTGTGGAACCTGGCAAGGTGGTGACTACATAATCTCCATTTTCTTTTTCTCATCCTTCCTAAATGAGCCTCAGAGTTTGTTGGGTGAGGGAAGGTAAGTATGAGGGGAGCCTGACAGTTAGGATTTGGTTGTATGAGCTCTTCCTCAGTGTTTGAGCCCTCTATGCTACCAATTCCTGGAGGAGGAAATGGCAACCCACTTTAGTATTCTTGCCTGGAGAAACCTGTGGACAGAGGAGCCTGGTGGGCTACAGTCTTTGGAGCTGCAAAGAGTGGGACATGACTGAAGCAACTTAGTATGCTGCACGCACATGCTACCAATTATGGGCATAACGAATCAGAGGGGGATGGATATTGACAACCTCCACCCCGCTGGGTTCCCAGCTTCTGAGATGTGGGGAGTTTAGATCGATCTCACATTTCCCTTCAGGGGCGGGAGAGGTTCTAGAGAAAGGATGGGATTGTATGCTTGATCACGTGGAATAAGAGGCACAAATGTCATAAGAATACGGTGGGAACAGTTATGGCAGAGTGATGGAAGACATGGCTTATGTTACAAGAGACCAGTGATGCCCAGGAGAGTGCTACTGCCCAGCCACTGCAGGTCGCAGACAATGAGATGGAAAAGCAGTCACCAAGCAAACGAGGAGATGGGGGAGGCCTTGCAAAGATGGCCACAGAGGAGAGCACTCTGTCACCCTGGTCTCGTCTTACCCCAGATCCAGTGAGGGAAAGAGTCAAGAAGGACCAAGTCCTTCCACTCAGAGCCACGTGAACTGCCAACAGCCTGCTGGCTGGTGGAGTGGAGAGAACAGCTAAATCTCACAGGAGATCAAAGTCTTCAAATAAACAGGTCTGAGTCTTAGAAGCGGAATGAGACCAATTGAGCAAAAGTGACCTTACAGAATCAAACTGAGCTATTGACCAGGAAGATACTCCTTAGCAGGAAACAGTGTCTCATCAAGTATTAGAAGTGTGTGCTGCGTGTGTCTGCTCAGTCATGGCTGACTCTTCAATCCCATGGATTGTAGCCTGCCAAGCTCCCCCATCCATGAGATTTTCCAGGCAAGGATACTGGAGTGGACTGTCTTGTCCTTCTTCATGGGATCTTACTCCTACATTGGCAAGAGGATTCTTCTCCTAGTCATCATTGTGTTATGTAAATGTAGGTGTCATCTGTACAGTAGTGAAGAGAACATTTACAGTATCAGACTACCTGAGAAAATTTAGGCAGAGAGAGAGCAGAGGGACCCACTTAAAGGCTCCAAGAAGCTTCAGTATTCATAAGTAAGGTAAGGAGGAACTTTTGAAGGAGTTTAGTGGAGAAGGCAATGGCATCCCACTCCAGTACTCTTGCCTGGAAAATCCCATGGACGGAGGAGCCTGGTGGCCTACAGTCCATGGGGTCACTAAGAGTCAGACACGACTGAGCAACTTCACTTTCTCCTGTCGCCTTCATGCATTGGAGAAGGAAATGGCAACCCACTCCAGTGTTCTTGCCTGGAGAATCTCAGGGATGGGGGAGCCTGATGGGTTGCCGTCTATGGGGTCGCACAGAGTCGGACACGGCTGAAGCGACTTAGCAGCAGCAGCAGCAGAGGTGATAAATAGAAGGCTGGTATCATAGAAGGTTGAAGAATAAAAGCAAAGTCTTACCACCATAGATCCTTCTCAACCAGAGATGAATCTTCCTTTGGTTCCTTTAGTTCTTTGACAGACCTAGTCTATTCGTCCTTTAGTTGTTGGGACATGTTGGAACATACTATAATTGATAGTAAAATTAAAAGTGCCAGTGAACCAAAAACTTCATAAAGCAACCCTTTAGACACAAATCAATTGTCTATAGTTCATTTGATTAGTAACAAAATCTAACAGATGGAAAGCACCATGGGGCACATTTTAGAATAAGTATATTATATACTGATGGTTTTTACTGCCCAAACACCAATGAAGTGAATAATCTTAAAAATGTTTGTCTGGAATGAGTGAATATACAAATGAATTAAAGAATGCATGCAGTGTGTATCATACTCCAAACAAGAAAAACTTGAGAATGTATGAAAGTTGAATTAATATTTCTCCATCCGCTTTTTAAGCAGGGCATCATTTTCTAGTTAAAGAATGTCATATAACTTATCTTAATAGAGCTTAGGCTCTGAGAAGCTTTTAATTATAAATTTTGTTTTGACTTTGTGGTTCAAATTGTCTAATGGAGCTAGAAAATTGTATATGTAATTTTAAATGAAGATTTAGCTGTTAGGATTCAGGATTAATTTTCACAATTGTTTAGTTGCATTCTCTTCCTTTAAAAAGGCTCAAAACTAAGACAAAATGGCTTAAACAATATTTTATCCATCACTGGAACATTGTTGTCTGAAGCCATTTTGGACTGAAATATGATTTTTAGCATTTTCTAAACTCTAGAAAGCAACTTTAAACATTGGAATCTAGAAATTTCAATCAATGCATCAATTTCTTTTAGGGAACAATGGTAATTAGGTTTTTGCCAAGTAGAAAAGGGGCTTTCTCACACAAAGATATACTATCTTGATCATATAAAGTAGCAATTATTGCCATCCAGAGCTATTTTTGTTTGCCCCTGATTTAATGTTTGTGGAAATCAGTTCTAGCTGAGGGAAAGCTTGATTTAACTACTTAGCTGGCATAAATACCACACATGATTTGCTCTAATAAGTGTGAACAGAAAGAAGTGATTCTTGTTTTCTTTAAAATCCTTAATGGTAGGAATTCACTTTTGAAATGTTATCATCCTTTGTTCTCAAATTGCTCATTTGCCAGTGGTGCATCTTGGTTCATTTCTGCAGATTTTCTATACTTGTGCTGCACTGGGGCCAGTTTTCCAGGAAGCCTGGCTAGATTTTCAGCCTCAGGGGAGTATATTCAGCACAGTGGTAAGTGTGAGGGGAATTTGGTTGGTGTTGAGTCAACTTGGATGGTTCAATTGCCAGGAAATGGAGAAGTGGAACTATGTCAAAGAGTTATTTGTTGGTCATGGGGCAGGGTCAAAGTTCTTAAAGGCTGCCAGCAGTCAAGTCAAAGGGCATCTGGTGTGGTATACTTGTAGACTCTCATGGCGGCCAAAACAGTGTGGGTGGAAGGTTAGTATTAAAGAGTTCTCCCCATCCTGGAGACAGGGCAGTATATTTGGGAATCAGCTATATATATATTTCCTTCCTCTTCTTAAAGAGTTACATTGGTGGCTCAATCTATAAGGAGACCACTGGGTTGGGAAGATCCCCTGGAGAAGGAAATGGCTACCCACTCCAGTATTCTTGCCTGGAGAATCCCATGGACAGATGACCTGGTGGGCTCCATGGGGTCACAAGAGTCGGACATGACTGAACAACTAAACCATACATCTTCTGATACTTTTTATAGTTTTATTTAATTTAAAAATTTTCACAGGTAATTACATAGATGTAATAAAATATTAATAAACTAAAAATGGTATACAATGACAGGTAAGTACTTCTTCAAGCCTTCAGTTCTGTTTTCCAGAAGAAACCACTGTACCGGTGGCTTGTATACCCTCCCTCCAAAGACAGTCTGCATATGCATGAGGACACATGCGTGGGTATAAAGACAATGTTAAAACATACAAATTGTGTCATACTGGTTTGCTCTTTATTTCCTATTTAACAACATATCTTGGAGTTCATTCCTTATCAGTACCTAAAGACATTATTCCTTTCCTGCTTTGAATGGGTTCTGTTGTCTTTTTTTTTTTTTTTGGTGTATAGTTGCTTTACAATGTTGTGTTAATGTCTGCTGTACAACAGTGAATCAGTTGTATGTGTACATATATTCCTCTCCCTTTTGGGCCTCCCTCCCACCCTACTCACCCATCCCACCTGTCTAGGTCATCACACAGCATTGAGCTGAGCTCCCTGTGCTATCTATTTTACACATGGAAGTGTATATATGACAATCCTCATCTCCCAATCTATTCCACCGACCCCTTCCCCTGCTGTGTCTACATGTTGGTTCTCTACATTTGCATCTCTCTTCCAGCCCTGCAGATAGGTTCATCTGTATCACTTTTTTAGATTCCACATATATGTGTTGGAGAAGGCAATGGTATTCCACTCCAGTACTCTTGCCTGGAAAATCCCATGGATGGAGGAGCCTGGTGGGCTGCAGTCCATGGGGTCGCGAAGAGTTGGATACGACTGAGCGACTTCACTTTCACTTTTCACTTTCATGCATTGGAGAAGGACATGGTAACCCACTCCAGTGTTCTTGCCTGGAGAATTCCAGGGACAGGGGAGCCTGGTGGGCTGCCGTCTATGGGGCTGCACAGAGTTGGACATGACAGAAGCAACGTAGCATATACATGTTAATATATGATATTTGTTTTTCTCTTTCTGATTTATTTCACCCTGTATGACACTCTCTACGTCCACCTATGAATCCCATTCCAGTATATTTGCCTGGGAAATCCCATGGACAGAGGAGCCTGGCAGGCTACAGTCTATGGTGGTCACAAAGGGTTGGACACAAGTGAGCAACTGAGCATGCAGGCACTGTGCTGGGAGGAATTGTCTCCCCCTTGGAGGACTCCAGGACTCTGTCTCCAATCTGTGGCTCACACAGCTAATTCCCCAGGGCAGGTGTTTTCCTACCTACGTAATCTCCCTTTTTCTCTGAGTCACCTCCCAGGGGCACAGGTTGCTTTCGTTCCCTTCCTACCTGATCATACGTGTGTCTTTCATATCGCCTTGGTCGCATTTGAGTCCTGCCAGCTTAGAGTTAGGTTTCAGTAGAACTGTTCCATATGTCGATGTATTTTGCACATGTCTGTGGTGGGAGGGAGGTGAATTCCATATCTTCTTACTCCTCCGTGTTGGTCAGTCTGGGCTTCATCATTTTTATAGGTTCTATTTCTCTATTAAAATCTAAAAATGGACAAAATATAGTAAATATTTTGTCTTTTTATGTATTTGTTCACTATCTCCTTTAGAAAAATGATCCTATAAATTTTGAAGTTCTAGTCTAGTTTCTCCAATGTTTAGGTCATCTATTTGCCTGCTTCTATTGACTTTTATCTCTATATTATTAGAGGTAAATCTTTTTATGCTTCTTGCTTATCTGGTAATTTTATTCTGTTTTATTTTATTATTGGAGTATAATTACTATACAACATTGTGTTAATTTCTGCAGTCCAGTAAAGTGAATCAGCTATATGTATGCTTTTATCTCCTCCTTCTTGAACCTCCCTCCCACCTCCCCATCCCCCTCACCCCTCTAGGTCATCACAGAGCACCGAGCTGAACTCCTTGTGCCATACACCAGCTTCCTGCTAGTGGTCGGTTTACTCATGGTAGTGTATATACGTCAATGTCACTCTCCCAATTTGACCTACCCTCCTCTTCCCTCCTGTTGTGTGCACATGCCAGTTCTCTACATCTGCATCTCTATTTCGTCTGTACCATTTTTTTAAGCAATTTTTATTGTATGTACTACAGATTAAAGGTCTGTGTCCCTCCAGATTTCGTATGTTGAAGCCCCACCCCCTCAATGTGGTTCTATTTTGGCATAGGACCTTTACAGAATTAGAGTTAGAGTGAAGTCGCTCAGTCGTGTCCGACTCTTTGTGACCCATGGACTGTAGCCTAACCAGGTTCCTCTGTCCGTGAGATTTTCCAGGCAAGAATACTGGAGTGGGTTGCCGTTTCCTTCTCCAGGGTTAAAGGAGAGGTTAAAGGAGACCTTAAGAGTGGGGGCCTGATTTGACAGGATTTGACAGGATTAGTGTCCTCATAAGAGGAGATAAGGTGCCACTAGTGGTAAAGAATCCAGTGGTCATGTGTGGATGTGAGAGGTGGACTATAAAGAAAGCTGAGTGCTGAAGAATTGATGCTTTTGAACTGTGGTGTTGGAGAAGAGTCTTGAGAGTCCCTTGGACTGCAAGGAGATCCAACCATTCCATTATGAAGGAGATCGGTCCTGAATATTTATTGGAAAGACTGATGTTGAAGCTGAAGCTCCAATACTTTGGCCACTCGATGCAAAGAGCTGACCCATTTGAAAAGATCCTGATGCTGGGAAAGATTGAGGGCAGGAGGAGAAGGGGATGACAGAGGATGAGATAGCTGGATGGCATCACTGACTCAATGGACATGAGTTTGAGTAAATTCCCAGAGTTGGTGATAGACAAGGAGGCCTGGAGTGCTGCAGTCCATGGGGTTGCAAAAGGTCGGACATGACTGAGCAGCTGAACTTAACTGAACAGCAGTAAAGAGAGGGCAATGGCAACCCACTCCAGTACTCTTGCCTGGCAAATCCCATGGACAGAGGAGCCTGGTGGGCTGCCATCTATAGGGTCGCACAGAGTCAGACACGACTGAAGTGACTTAGCAGCAGCAGCAGCAGCAAAGAATCCACCTGCCAATGCAAGCAGACAAGAGAAGCAAGTTTGATCCCTGGATCAGGAAGATTCCCTGGAGTAGGAAAGGGTACCTTGCTCTAGTATCCTTGCCTGGAAAAATTGCATGGGCAGAGGGGCCTGGTGGGCTACAGGCCACGGGGCTGCAAAGAGTCGGATGCAACTGAGCACTGTACAGAGCACAGTAAGAAGAGATACCAGGGTCTCTGCAGTCTCAAAGAAGAGGTCGTGTAAGTACACAGTGAACTAACAGCCACCTAAGAGCCAGCAGAGGAAGGAGGCCTCATAATGCAGCCTACTTAACCAGAACCTTGATCTTGAAATTTGCAGCTTCCAGAACTGTGAGAAATAAGTTTCTGTTGTTTACTTTACTCGGTCTGTGTTATTTTGCTGTGGCGGCCCAAGAAGACAAATGCTAATGTCTGACATTATGGATGATGATTAGAGAAGCTCTGGATAGTGTTCTCTCTCTCAACAGTTTTGTTTTAGCAGGCTGTTAATTTACCGGTGGATGAGCCTTTCCCTCTCAAGGTCTCGTCTTAGTCTTCATTCAGGGGAGGGAATGTATTTCACATTTACCATTCTTCTTAGATTCTTGTTCTTATTCCCAAGCATGACTCTCACTCCTAGGATATGGGCCTACTGAAGTCTCAGTCAGACATCCAGGATGTTCACTGAGTTCTCTGAACTCTGGCTTGGGTCAACTCCAGTGTCTCCTCAAGGACTCTGAAATCTCTGGAATCTCCGCCCAGCTTTCAGACACTACACAGCTGTTCTTCTCCTAGGTCTCCCAGAGACTCATGAGACAAAGGGCAAGCTCAAGGACTGGCCAAGGTCCCAGGGGCATGTCTATGCAAATATCTGGAATTCTCTCTCTGTGACTATCTTCTACAAGATTTTACATCTGTTCCCAGGCAGAGGGAAAGTCCAGCCATGGCCCAAATCAGATTTTCCTTTGCCTACTATTGAAGCAACTGAGCACGGGCAATATCTAATTAAATAGAGAATAACAGCAATAACGCCCATCCACAGACCAGAGAAAAAAGTCATTTGCAGCAACAAAATCAGGAAATGGTTTTGATTTCTTGCCATAAAACTTTAAAATGAATCTTCTAATGAAACAAAAGATTATGGTATAGACAGGCTCTGACTTCCTGAAGCAGTTTCAGTGAGTCATCAAATCCTGAGTATTCTTTTCACCAATAATGAATACCTCCAAGTTTGGAGAGAAATAAACTGTGCAACTATCCTTCTCCTGTTCTAACAGGAGGGACAGGGTGAGTGGGAATGGCTTAAGAGAGAGTGTAGAGGGCTCTGAGAATGAATGGAGCCTCTCAAGCCTGGGGGAATCTTTTCTTCGGAACAGTGTGGATCCTGATTGCCTACACTAAATCCTGGCACTCAGCCATTAAACAAGGCTACACAGAAACTGCAGTGACCTCTCCTCTTTTCTTTACCTTCACATCTCAGCATGATAGACAGAGTGAAATGTTTAGCCCTCAAGCCGTGGCTCCACAGTAAAAAACAAACAGGTTTCAGATAAGGGAGGAACAGAGCCAAGAAGAATTCCTTTATTATGTATTGCAGCAAATATAATATCTGATTAAAATAAACAATATAATAAACAGAAAAATATGTTTTGCAAGAAAAAAGGAGGAAGGGGATCACATAAATAAAAGAAGGGTAATAACAAAATAAATTTAAAATAGCAAAGAAAGAAACAGTTGAATATACTCCATTATACAATACAGCCCATCCAAGACTTTCTTGAGAGCATTACATCAGGAAGAAATGAAAAGGGATGAATCAAAATAATCACAAGAAGAAAAACTACAGCAAAATAATTGAATAAATTTATTTATTTTAAATATAGGACTACATTTAAAGCCCTTTGGGACTTAGAGTTACAGAACAAATGCAGATATTATAAAATCTTGATAAAAAATAATATAGAACTAAAAATATAGGAAGAGGGATGGGAAAGTAAGAAGCTAATTTCCTCCTTATTAAATGGCAAGAAATCAACTGACATTAACTAAAAATATGTGGTCAAATATGAACCATATAGGGGCTTCCCCTGTAGCTCAGCTGGGAAAGAATCTGCCTGCAATGTTGGAAACCTGAGTTTGATCCATGGGTCAGGAAGGTTTCCTGGAAAAGTAAATGGCAACCCTCTCCAGTATTCTTGCCTGGAAAATTCCATGGACGGAAGAGCCTGGCAGGCTACAGTCCATAGGGTCAAAAGAGTTGGACATGACTGAGACTAACATTTTTACTTTCAAAGTGAGTAAATATCTAAAATGAAGACATTCTTTTAAGGTTCACTTTCATTTCTTTATCTTCTGCTTAATTTAGTGTATTTATTAAATTAAAAAATAACATTTATTTATTATTAAAAGGATATGACAGCCCTCAGCATATCTACACGCCATTTAATATCAGTATATCCATCCATTGATTGATTTGTGTTCTACAGCATCTTTAATGAGGTTCTCTTATGATAACAGTGGTTATTTCCGGATGACATCATTTGGAGTGTGATTTTCTTCTCTATATTTTTCAACTACTCCAATTATTTGCAATGAACATGATTAGCAACTACACACACACACACACACACACACACACACACACATACACACATTCCAGCCTGTAATGGGTATTTTGGGCTTATACTGATGATTCACCTACTAATTTTGTGTTAGAAGTTTTAGCTTAAGCCTGAAGTCAGGCTGAGGGACGGGACGATAACAAGAGCTCTCCCGAAGGCTATTGCTGCCTAGCAAGCAAATATGCTGTGATATTACTCTCACAGAGTATAGGCTACTGAAGATACCGAGGCTTCTCCAGTGGATCAGTGGTAAAGAACTAGCCTGTGATACATGAGCCACAGGAGACGTGGGTTGGATCCCTGGGTGGGGAAAAATCTCTGGAGGAGAGCATGGAAACCTACTCCAGTATTCTTGCCTGGAGAATCCCATGGACAGAGGAGCCTGGTCATCTACAGTCCATAGGGGCACAAAAAGTTGGCCACAGCTAAAGTGACTGAGCATGCGCGCATGTGCAGAAAATATCACACAAGGGGTATCAGGCTCCAACATGGCTACTTCATCTCTGTGGGTACAGCACGTCAGGAGCTGTAGGTATGCCCGCACGTGCTTCCCTAACTGAAAGGGGAATGCTGGCCTACCTACATGGGCTAAGCAGAAGGACGGAGAGAACAGATTCTGTAGACAAGTTCCCAAGAACTGTTACAAAGGAGCCTGGCTTGGACCCTTTTCAATAACTCCAATTAGATACGGGTGGCAAAGTAGGAGTTCAACTTAAGTCTCTGTAAGTAGGAAAATAGGTATCTACATACAGATATGTAAATACAGATATTTTTGGTAGCTCCTTTCATGAATACTGGAGAAGGAAATGGCAACCCACTCCAGTACTCTTGCCTGGGAAATTCCATGAATGGGCAGTACATGGGGTCACAAAGAGTCAAACATGACTGTATAAATTCAGTTTCTTTTTCTTTTTTTCCATGAATACAGGGTTTGCTAGGCGAGGAAGGTAACATGTGAAACCTAAACACCTTAAAGCCACAGAATTCCATGTAATTGGATATCTATAAAATTCCATATAATCTACCTGGATCATTTTTTCCACAGCCGAAGCTTTGAAAACTTCCTGTATGCTGAGACACTTCAATCTCTCTCTCAAACCTCCTTCCTGAGCTTCAGACTCATATGTTCAACTTCTTACTAGCTATTCTATCCCAAATTAAGCATGTGCCAATAAATCCAATATGCACAGTCCCAGTTTGTTCTCTTCATTCGCTCCATGGTTTTTTTAACACCCAGTATGTGCTACCATGATTGTAGATCCTGGAGGTACAGAGACAATTATGCTCTATCCCTACATGCAGGAATATCAAAGTTTCATGGAGAAGACTGAGAGATAAAAATGAGTACAATGCAAATGGAATGATGGAGCGTGGGGCGCTAGGAGACATCGAGTTAAGTCATCTAATGCAAGTGTGTGTTTAGCAGTAGGACATAGCTCTGCGATCACAAAAAGTCACAGAGGAGACAGTATTTGATTTCTCAGAGAATTCTTAGGACAGCTCCTGAGCTGCAAGGAGATTCCTGCCTCTGTCCCAGACCCAACTGCTCTGGTCAGTGTGGCCCACAACTCATGGCTGCAGTGGCTCTTCAGGTGAGCCTCCGTGTCCACAGCTCGCCCATCAGGAACACACTGCAGGCTGCACACTCAGCCCCAGGGGCCTGTCCGCTCTATGTGACAGTTTCCTGGAGCCCACCTGGTATCTTGCGAAAGATACTTAGGCTTCAAAGGAAAACAATAACCTAGGTGTTTCCTGTTCCTTTAACCAGAAGTGTCATAGTCTGGAAAATCATTTAACCTCTCTGAAATGCATCTCCTCATCTCTGAAAGGATAATAATTTTAAATATGAGTGCTTACCTCAAGGAGGGTATAACTACC
Organism: Nanger dama; assembly: GCA_917880005.1. Lineage (NCBI taxonomy): Eukaryota > Metazoa > Chordata > Mammalia > Artiodactyla > Bovidae > Nanger > Nanger dama. Next base: position 13,573,595 of record CAKJTW010000043.1, read on the forward strand.
AAATGAGATAAGAGATGTGAAAAGTGGTCTAGCATAGCATGAATATTAATTATCTTTGCTAGGTTTTGAGGACGATAGACAGTGACTTCAATTCAACCTTTATAAATGCTGATCTTGCAAGGAGAGTGTGGAGTTTTTGCAACTTTCTCAAATGTATAGATATGAATTTCCATTAAATTCAGTATGTGGGTCATGGTGGAGAGGGCTGGCAGAATGGGGTCCACTGGAGAAGGGAATGGCAAACCACTTCAGTATTCTTGCCTTGAGAACCCCATGCACAGTATGAGAAGGCAAAAGATAGGACACTGAAAGATGAACTCCCCAGGTCAGTAGGTGCCCAATTTGCTACTGGAGATCAGTAGGAAATAACTCCAAAAAGAATGACGGGATGGAGCCAAAGCAAAAACGACACCCAGTTGTAGATGTGACTGGTGATGGAAGAAAGGTCCGATGCTGTAAGAGCAATATTGCATAGGAACCTGGAATGTTAGGTCCATGAATCAAGGCAAATTGGAAGTGGTCAAACAGAAGTTGGCAAGAGTGAATGTCGACATTCTAGGAATCAGTGAACTAAAATGGACTGGAATGGGTGAATTTAACTCAGATGACAATTTAATCTACTACTGTGGGCATGAATCCCTTAGAAGAAATGGAGTAGACATCATAGTCAACAAAGGAGTCTGAAATGCAGTAATTGGATGCAGTCTCAGAAACTACAGAATGATCTCCATTTGTTTCCAAGGCAAACCATTCAATATCACGGTAATCCAAGTCTATGCCCTGACCAGTAATGCTGAAGAAGTTGAAGTTGAATGGTTCTATGAAGACCTACAAAACCTTTTAGAACACCCCAAAAGATGTCCTTTTCATTATAGGGGAATAGAATGCAAAAATAGGAAGTCAAGAAACACCTGGAGTAACAGGCAAATTTGGCCTTGGAGTACAGAATGAAGCAGGGCAAAGGCTAATAGAGTTTTGCCAAGAGAACGCACTGGTCATAGGAAACACCCTCTTCCAACAACATAAGAGAAGACTCTACACATGGCCATAATCAGATGTCCAACACTGAAATCAGATTGATTATATTCTTTGCAGCCAAAGATGGAGAAGCTCTATACAGTCAGCAAAAATGAGACTGGGAGCTGACCATAGCTCAGATCATGAACTCCTTATTGCCAAATTCAGACTTAAATTGAAGAAAGTGGGGAAAACCACCAGACCATTCAGGTATGACCTAAGCCAAATCCCTTATGAGTGAGAAATAGATTTACGGGACTGGATCTGATAGTCAGAGTGCCTGATGAACTATGGATGGAGGTTCATGACATTGTACAGGAGACAGGGACCAAGACCATCCCCAAGGAAAAGAAATGCAAAAAAAGGCAAAATGGCTGTCTGAGGAGGCCTAATAAATAACTGTGAAAAGAAAAGCAAAAAGCAAAGAAAAAAAAGGAAAGATATAAGCATTTGAATGTAGAGTTCCAAAGAATAGCAAAGATAGATAAAAAGCCTTTTTCAGTGATCAATGTAAAGAAATAGAGGAAAACAACAGAATGGGAAAGACTAGATATCTCTTCAAGAAAATTAGAGATACCAAGGGAACATTTCATGCAAAGATGGGCTCGATAAAGGACAGAAATGGTATGGACCTAACAGAAGCAGAAGATGTTAAGAAAAGGTGGCAAAAATACACAGGAGAACTGTACAAAAAAGATCTTCACGACCCAGATAATCACGATGATGTGATCACTCACCTAGAGCCAGACATCCTGGAATGTGAAGTCAAGTGGGCCTTAGGAAGCATCACTATGAACAAAGCTAGTGGAGGTGATGGAATTCCAGTTGACCTATTTCAAATCCTGAAAGACGATGCTGTGAAAGTGCTGCACTCCATCTGCCAGCAGATTTGGAAAACTCAGCAGTGGCCACAGGACTGGAAAAGGTCAGTTTTCATTCCAATTCCAAAGAAAGGCAATGCCAAAGAATGCTCAAACTACTGCACAGTTGCACTCATCTCACATGCTAGTAAAGTAATGCTCAAAATTCTCCAAGCCAGACTTCAGCAATATGTGAACCGTGAACTTCCTGATGTTCAAGCTGGTTTTAGAAAAGACAGAGGAACCAGAGATCAAATTGCCAGCATCTGATGGATCATGGAAAAAGCAAGAGAGTTCCAGAAAAACATCTATTTCTTCTTTACTGACTATGCCAAAGCCTTTGACTGTGTGGATCACAAGAAACTGTGGAAAATTCTGAAAGAGATGGGAATACCAGGCCACCTGACCTGCCTCTTGAGAAACCTATATGCAGGTCAGGAAGCAACAGTTAGAACTGGGTATGGAACAACAGACTGGTTCCAAATAAGAAAAGGAATACATCAAGGCTATATATTGTCACCCTGCTTATGTAACTTATATGCAGAGTACATCATGAGAAACGCTGGGCTGGAAGAAGCACAAACTGGAATCAAGATTACTGAGAGAAATACCAGTAACCTCAGATATGCAGATGACACCACCCTTATGGCAGAAAGTGAAGAAGAACTAAGAGCCTCTTGATGAAAGTGAAAGAGGAGAGTGAAAAAGTTGGCTTAAAGCTCAACATTTAGAAAACTAAGATCATGGCATCTGGTCCCATCACTTCATGGCAAATAGATGGGGAAACAATGGCTGATTTTATTTTTGGCGGCTCCAAAATCACTGCAGATGGTGACTGCAGCCATGAAATTAAAAACACTTACTCCTTGGAAGGAAAGTTATGACCAACCTAGACAGCATATTAAAAAGCAGAGACATTGCTTTGCTGACTAAGGTCCGTCTAGTCAAGGCTATGATTTTTCCAGTAACCATGTATGGATGTGAGAGTTGGACTACAAAGAAAGCTGAGCACCGAAGAATTGATGCTTTTGAACTGTGGTGTTGGAGAAAACTGTTGAGAGTCCCTTGGACTGCAAGGAGATTCAACCAGTCCCTCCAGAGGAGATCAGTCCTGGATGTTCATTGGAAGGACTGATGTTGAAGCTGAAACTCCAATACTTCGACTACGTGATAGGAAGAGCTGACTCATTTGAAAAGACCGTGAGGCTGGGAAAGATTGAGGGCAGGAGGAGAAAGAAGGGGATGACAGAGGATGAGATGGTTGGATGGCATCATCGACTCAATGGCCATGAATTTGGGTATACTTCAGGAGCTGGTGATGGACAGCGAGGCCTGGCGCTGTGGGTCATGAGGTCGCTAAGAATTGGACACGATTGAGTGACTGAACTGAACTGATGTATCTTCTAGCATCTCTGCTTCCAATCCGGCCCGAATTTCATTCCAACCCTTTACTAGCCTTGGGGACAAGTTTTGCGCTAAGTCGTGTCAGACTCTGCGATCTCATGGACTATAGCCTGCCAGGCTCCTCTGTCCATGGGATTCCCCAGGCAAGAATATTGGAGTGAGTTGCTATCTCCTCCGAGGGATCTTCGCCACCCCGGGACCGATCCCGCGCCTCCTGCATTGCAGGCGGATTCTTTACCGCTGAGCCATCCAGGAAGCCCCCAGGACAAGTTATTTATCCTCTGTTTTCTCTTGGGTCTCATGGGGATAATTAAACATGCCTCTAAACGATAGTGTGAGGATGGTTTGAAGTAGGGAATAGAAAACATCACGTAGTGATGCATTCACACGCGAGATTTTAACCAAGGGACGAGGTCCTTCTGTGAGAACCCAGAGGTCGGACCTGAGTGGGGCTGGGGTGCAAGGAAGGCGGGTTGGATATATGGATGCTCGCACTCTGCAGCTAGAGGCAGCCTCGCGGGGGGGAACTGGGGCTGGCGCCGGTAGGGGGCGCCGGAGCGCCGCACTGCAGCATCCCGGCGGCCTCCCGGGCTGAGCTCGCGTCCTGCCGCAGTCCCTCGGCCGCTAGTCGGAGCGAGCGGCAGCGAGGAGCCCCCGGCCGCTCCGCCAGCGCTTGCCGCCGCTCCCACCCACGATCTCAGCCCAGCGGCTGGGAAACGCCCCCCGCAGACTGCGCTGCGCAGCGTGGGAGGGTTAGCGGTCCCGGGGAACGGCTTCCGAACTTGCCAGCGGACCACGGCTCTCCCGGGCCTGGAGAGTGAACAGGTGAGTGTAACTCACGTGCCCAGGTGGCCCTTTCGGGATGACTTCCTGCAGACCCTTCAGAGCCCCTGAACGCTCGGCCTCTGAGGCGGTCCTCTTGGTCCCTGAGTCCTCCCAGGCGGGGGTTGGGGGTCTCCGGGTTGGGGGTCACCGAGAGGGAGATGTTAGCGCCAACGCCAGGGGCTTGACAGCGCCCTCCATCCGGGGCTAAGATCAGAAATGCCCTTTTGACTCAGGTTCCATCCGCCGCCTGGATTGAGAACAAGTGAGCTGCAGTCCACTATGGGCTTGTTTATCATTCCAGGATACCTGTTGCTTTCTGAGCAACGCTATAGCCAGGGGTCTCCTACCATCTTCCTCCTCCCTGTGCGTGCTGCGTTGTGATAGGATGAGGGACAATTCCTGGTAATGAGACTGGCAAAACTTGGTTTCAGAGCTAGAGAAGGAGTGGCCCAAAGAGAATCTCATCCCCACCATCAGATTAGATTCTTTGTTTCCCTAAACACCTGCACTTTATTTTGATGAGACCATAAACACAGAAGTTAAGACAACTATTACCTTATAAAGATGCTTGTGTTTCCAACCTCCTCCTCTCCCCACAAGAAGACGTAGAAAGCAAGGACTGTGGTAAGTATAATAGTTTAGGGATTTATTGTGAATAAATTTAAAAAAAATAAGATCAGCTTGTTAGTGAACTAAATGTCATAGGCCTATTGGATTGTAAGCTCTTTGAAAATGACCATTTGTGACTAGCATGAATGTGGGATGAATGAATGCATGCGTTAACAGTAACAGAATTTGGAGTCTTCCTAAGCTTTCTTTTTGTATCTTTCTATTTAGGAAAAAGATCAGTACACCTTTAATCTCTCAAATGAACCTCTTCCTGTGATTTTAGCTTTAGTAGTGATAGGAACTGAGAAATTTTTGTCCTATTAAAACACTGTCCACCTAAAAACTGAATGGCAACTTTGAGACCCAGACAGAATACTTCTGCCCAACAACATGAAAACAAATGTTTTCTTCCATCCATGTTATGGAAGGTCTTGGATCATGAATTATTTTGAACATCACAGACTTGGCAACAGGTCTCTTATTAATACAACTGACACATTTATCTTTATCAAATGTAACTTTTTCACATATTCATGTGAGAAAATGTTCAAAGATATATGTCAGTTTTGTGCCTCCCTTTAAGGGGTTTTTCTTAACATAACCTTAAATTGACGCTAACTAGCTGTATCTTGGAGAAGGCAATGGCACCCCACTCCAGTACTCTTGTCTGGAAAATCCCATGGACAGAGGAACCTGGTAGGCTGCAGTCCATGGGGTCACTAAGAGTCGGACACGACTGAGCGACTTCACTTTCACTTCTCACTTTCATGCATTAGAGAAGGAAATGGCAACCCACTCCAGTGTTCTTGCCTGGAGAATCCCAGGGATTGGGGAGCCTGGTGGGCTACCGTCTGTGGGGTCGCACAGAGTCGGACACGACTGAAGCGACTTAGCAGCAGCAGCAGCTGTATCTTTATTATGTTATATATGAAACATTCAACTCACACAATTTCTTTCTTATGTGAAGTTCCTATGCCTCTGAGGCCATTTGGGAATTACTGAAAATTTTGACTTAACAAGTGTTTTTTTTTTTTTTTTTTAAATCACATTTGATGACTACTCTCTTGAAACATAAATCAGATAGTAAATTATTTGGATTTTTATGGGCATGGGAATGAGCAGTCCTGCATGAGATAGCAAACTGTTGTTTATATAAGCTCCAGACACTTGCATGTTCTATGTTTCAAAGAAATGCTTGCCATTCTTATTTGGAATTCATTTAGTTAATATATCTCAATAGATTATGCTTCTGTGATGCTTCTGTGATGAAGTGCTGAACCTTAAACATAGAAGCCTTTTCTTAATGAATACACATAAAATGACAACATTCTTTTATCTTTAGCTGAAAGTGTGGGACTGGACAAATTACAGATGTTACAACTTCTGTGTTTTGTGCTACTAATGATCACTAAGGAGTTTTTTCATTATTTTGATGAAGTAAACAATAGCCAATGCTAATGTTGACCTTTCTGTCCTTCGGAGGAAGCTCTGACACTGTGGAAGTCAGCAGATGCAGAATTTGTGAGGCAGAGGTCAATGGTTTAGATGCACAGGGAAGGAAACAATTACATGTTAATGTCTTTGTAGAAATACTTTTTCAGAAGAACTTTTCCTTTTTTTCTTTCTTTGGAAAAGCTCTTTTAGAAAATTTCTAAATGCCAAAACTCTGGCAGGAGAGGTTCATATGTTTAGATAACAGACTTGAAAGTGCAGTCTTGTATTTAAGATGAAAACATGGATTGCAGAAGTTCAGAATGGGAGACTTAAAAGCGAAGTCTTATATTTATGATTAAAACATAGATTGCAGAAGTTCAGAATGGGGGAGCCTACAGTTCATGTGAAAAATGTGAGCCTTAATATGAATATAGCCACCATGCCTTGTTGAAGAGGAGGATGAATCCCATGAAACTTGTGCTGGGTCATTTGTCGGGTCACATTTCAAGGGGTTGAATGCAGAGGATGCCATGTTTTTGAGTGATTAAAATGGCAAATGCCAGAGAAGGGAGCTGCATATGGTCAAGAGGGAAGGTGAGGGTCAAAAAGCATAAACAAGAACAGACGTCTCCGTGTAGAACCAAGGAAGAGGACTGGGTCTCACTTTCCTAGAAAGTAGATGTCTAGAATGGGACAAAGGCTCCTAGTAATTGCTAGGTACTTGAAGGGCTCTGAGTGAAAAAAAAGAAAAAGTTGATGTTATGCTGCTCCTCCTCCCACCTCTGGAAGTGGTAAATTTGACCCTGCGTGGTTATTAGATGGTTGCCTGTTCATATGAAAGGGCTCCTATGATGGCTGGAGGATGTTTTTTTAATTAACTCCAAGACTGTTTCCAATTTTACATTTCCATGGTACCAAGGACCTTGGCGTCATTCCTCAAGCACCCATAATATAAACTGGGCTTGTGTCCATGCTAAGTTGCTTCAGTTGTGTCCAACTTTGTGTGACCCTATGGACTATAGCCTGCCAGGGTCTTCTGTCCAGGGTATTCTTCAGGCAAGAATACTGGAGGGGTTGTAGTGCTCTCCTCCAGGGGGTCTTCAGGGACTGAACCCACATCTCTTATATCTCCTGCATTGGCAGGCAGATTCTTTACCACTAGTGCCACCTGGGAAGCTTAAGTTTACGTAATGTCATCCTTGGAAGAAAAGTTATGACCAATCTAGACAGTATATTCAAAAGCAGAGATATTACTTTGCCAACAAAGGTCCGTCTAGTCAAGGCTATGGTTTTTCCAGTGGTCATGTATGGATGTGAGAGTTGGACTGTAAAGAAAGCTGAGCACTGAGGAATTGATGCTTTTGAACTGTGGTGTTGGAGAAGACTCTTGAGAGTCCCTTGGACTGCAAGGAGATCTAACCAGTCCATTCTGAAGGAGATCAACCTTGGGATTTCTTTGGAAGGAATGATGCTAAAACTGAAACTCCAGTACTTTGGCCACGTCATCCGAAGAGTTGACTCACTGGAAAAGACTCTGATGTTGGGAGGGATTGGGGGCAGGAGGAAAAGGGGATGACAGAGGATGAGATGACTGGATGGCATCACCGACTCGATGGATGTGAGTCTGAGTGAACTCTGAGAGTTGGTGATGGACAGGGAGGCCTGGCGTGCTGGGATTCATGGGGTTGCAGAGAGTCGGACAGGACTGAGCAACGGAAATAAACTGAACTGAACTGAACTAGTGGTGAAGAATCTGCCTGCCAGTGCAGGAGACAGGCAGGAGTCGGGGTTTCTGATCTCTGGGTCAGGAAGATCCCCTGGAAGAGAAAATGGCAACCAACCCCAGTAGTCTTGCCTGGAGAATCCCATGGACAGAGGAGCCTGGCAGGCTACAGTTCATGGGGTCACAAGGAGTCAGACATGACTGAGCACCCAAGTATTAGGACAATGCCATAAACTAATGTACTTGAGGTTGTTATCTTTTGTGTTCCAGGGCATTGTGCCTAGGAAAATGTAAAAATATCTAGATGTTATACATAGGTTTTAGGAATGTGGGTATCTGTGACGTGACTTGACCTTGTGATCTAGTGAATGGAGATAAAACTTAAACCTTGAAAGGCAAATTCAATCATATTACAGTGGGGTTAGCTAGTAGGAATGTGTATTAGCCCACAGGGAAATAAAATTCCAAATGTGACTGTCTCCATCATGTGTCTGTGTATATTGGGTGTTTACAGGCACATGGTAAATACTTTTATTCACAGACAAGGATTTGTTATCAATTACTGACATAAAACATTCTTTGAGGAAGTGCTTTTGAAAATGCTATCTTATGTTAAAAAAAAAAAAAAGGAGGTATGGTTTAGAACCAGACAGATTGAAGAGCAAGTCCTGGAACTATCAGTTTTTAGTTGAATGGTTTACAGTAAATTGCTCGAGCCCTCTTGCAGGATTGTGGTGGTGATCAACAGGGAAGATACTGATCAAGTCAATGATTCTGGGACATAGAAGATGCTTAAAAATATGAAATTCTTTCTCCAGTCATTTGTGAATTTGCAAATCTCTTTTGTTTAAGGATTGCAGATTTACCATGATATGGTGAATCCCAAGGCTGGAATCAAAAGATCTTCTCAGCTCTTTAGTTTGAACCACAGTGAACTGTCTACCACTACCCAGCATGGCTAAAAGTGCAGAGGTCAAACTGGCAATATTTGGGAGAGCAGGCGTGGGCAAGTCAGGTAAGGTGTTTGTTGTGGTAGTAGTGTGTGTGTGTGTCTTTGTGTGTCTTTTTAATTGTGCTTTGTTACTGACTGAGGCGGCGGGGCGGGGGGGTGGAGGGGAAGGGGGCAGTTGGCGTATCTCCTGTTCTCCTGTATGGCTCTATTAGATAAAGCGTCTTTCTCTTCAACTCAGATTTTCATTTTGCATAATCAGGTTTTATGTCCTCTTTTGCTTCTTTATGGTAAAGCAGCACTGTTGATAATACACAACGCAATGGACACGTCAGAGGTCTTGATATTCCAAGGAAGGATGTCCGACTTCCAGAGAAATAAGATTGGAGAAATTAAAAATATATTTGCTCCTTTTTTTTGTCTATATGAGATCCTAAGGGGCCAATGTAATATCTCATCAATCTCGATATGCTCAGCAAGCGGCTCAATGTCAAGTATGTGTTGAGTGCTGAATAAATGCGTCTTTACAAGGAGAAGAATTCTATTATTGTTATCCAAAACAGAGTTTTACTGCTTGCTGCTCAAAAGTCAATAAAGAGACCAGATTGGGTCGAAAGGAAAGTTTGCTTTATTTTGGATATTGGCAACCAGTCAGGGAGAGATGTCATCTGTCTAAAGGCTGACTCCCCTGCACCCCAATCAGGGCACATGAATTTTTATAGACAGAGGGAGGGGGCTACATGCAGAAACCACACAGTCAGCTCTGGCAGTCATCTTGAAATTGCTCATCGCTGGTCTGACCAGCATCATCTTGATTGTTTTTAGTACAGTTAATTTTCAGTTCCCGGGTCAGTTTGTTTCCATGTCCTTGAGGCTAGTTCTCGGAATTGTGGCAGCTTATGTCAGAGCTACAGTCTGGCCATCCTGTAGTTGGCTTCTCCACCTGGTAGGGCTGTCGGTGTCTATAAGACAGCTCACAGGATATGGCTCAGAATCTTATCTACAACCCTTGAGAAGGAACTAAGGGTCCTTGACTTTGCTTAATGACATTATTATTATTCAGTCTCCTTTGACTATTTTCCTTTGTTTCTTCATGTTCTCACTTCTCTGATTAAATGTATTCTTTGGCTAAAGTTTTTCCGCAGACAAAAGGCAGGCAGAGGGCATGGGGGGAAGGGCCATAGGGTTCTGCTTCATTTCGTTGTCACTCGACACGTCTAAAATCAGGGAGGACTGTGCAGGCTGGGATGTGCCTGACCTCAAGTGAGACAGATATTGCCAGCACCTCCGGGTGGATTTAAATGACCAGATCGTGGTGCTCCTCAGTAACTGAGAACTTTTAGTGTTCCACATCTGAGGAAAGGTTTGCAGACCTTTCAGGTGAAGGGCAAAATGGTGGAAGTGAAAAATGTGTCTAGTCCAATTTGAAAAACAGATCTCAGATTTTATAATTAAAGAGTGCTAAGCAGGTGTTGCTAAAATGCCAGGGTAACGTGGCTTTTCAGAGAACGTTGCTTTGGTATCTTACTGGAAGAACGACTCATAATTGACTTTGTCCACTGAGCTTTTGGTTCTCAAGAAAGGACTCTAACAGACATAGTGTGTGTGTGTTCGTAGAGAGAAGCCTGTTCAGATCATCCAATACAACAGGTCATCCACATAATCTTAAACACTTACGTTGTTGTTGTTCAGTCATTAAGTCATGTCTGACTTTTGCGACACCATAGACTGTAGCCCACTAGGCATCCCTGTCTTCCACTATCTCTCGAAGTTTGCTCAAATTCATATCCCAAACACATATGAGCAGTCATTAATTCTGTGACCAACCTCTCTTTCCAAATTGGCTCTCTTGTTTAATTTCAGCAGTAAATACTGCCTACTGTAAGTATTTCTCTCTCTTTTTCTCTTCATTTTCTTGAGAGGGCTCTTCTCTGCCATCACCCTTTTCTCCCACTTGCTATTTGCTTTGGCCTTTGGCAGAAACTAGGTAAAGAAAGTAACAGACAATTGGCAAGGTTAACAAACTGCAAGCTTTCACAAGCTCTAAGACTGTTAAACTCCACCCTATTCATCTTAATTTCCTAATGGCAAGCATGCATGCTTTCTTGCATGCCTGCTAGGTCACCTCAGTCATGTCCTACTCTTTGTGACCCTATGGACTGTAGCCTGCCAGGCTCCTCTGTCACTGAGATTCTCCAGGCAACAATACTGGAGTGGGTTGTCATGCCCTCCTCCAGGGAATCTTCCTGACACAGGATCAAGCCTGTCTCTCTTATGCTGCCTGCATTGTAGGGGTGTTCTTTACCACTAGTGCCACCTGGGAAGCCTTCCTGATGATGTGAGAACCTAACTTTTGTAGCTGGTGGAATGATCTGGAGAATGAGGAGACTGTTTCAGTGAGTGGCGGATGAGGGTGAGGCAGTGTGTGGGACGATCCGTTCTGCCCACAAGAGCTGGCCTGAATTTTCACCAGTGAGGATCAAGGCTTAGAGCTCACTTTTTAACATCCATTCATTCACAATTTAACATAGGCAATAAGGGAAGGGGAATCTTTAAACCTTATGTCATCACCAAAAGAAAGTCTACCTGCTTTGGAAAGTGAATCATGAAAATAAAAATACAGTTGAGAGAACCGCTTACTTTCTGTACTGTATGCATGCTGCATGCTGAGTTGCTTCAGCCATGTCTGACTCTGTGTGATACTATGGACTGTAGCCCACCAGCCTCCTCTGTCCATGGAATTTTCCAGGTAGGAATACTGGAGTGGCTTGCCATGTACTCCTCCAGGGGATCTTTCTGACCCAGGGATTGAACCTGCACCTCTGACGTATACTGCGTTGGCAGGGAGGTTCTTTACCACTAACATCACCTGGGAAGCCCGTGTACCCTATAACCACCCCCTTTTCATCTGTATTATCTCTGAACAAACTGGGTGTCTCCTTCTGTCAAGGCTGATCCGTCAGTCAGAGCATAGACCTCAGTTGGCTTTGTCTTCCCCTAAGTAGTTTCAATCCTTGTTTCAAGGATTCCTCTCATTCTCTACCGACCTTTCCCCCACCCCCCGCCCCCCCGAGCATTCCTTTGTGTACCACTCGTTTTCTTTTCTCCAAGGTTATTGAACATGGGTTCTGGCCTCAGTGTCTTTTAACTTTTTTTTTTTTTACTTCCTGTTCATCGCTTAAGCATCTTTCACAGTGATCATGCTGCTGAAACTGATTTTACAAAGGTCAGGGCTTCCCAGGGGACCCAGAGGTAAAGAATCCACCTGCCAGTGCGGGAGACGCAAGAGATGAGGGTTTGGTCCCTGGGTTGGGAAGATCCCCTGGAGGAGGAAATAGCAACGCACTCCAGCATTCTTGCCTGAAAAATCCTGTGGACAGAGGGGCCTGTTGGCCTACAGTCCATGGGGTTGCAAAGAGCTGGACATGACCGATCACACACACACCACTGATCAATAACCAACCAATCTAATGAGTCTTTCCCAGTTTTTAGAACTCTTGTTACCGTTTAACACTGCTGCTTACTCTCTCCTAAAACTCCTGCCTTCCCAGGCTCCCATTACGTCAGCCTGTGTGGCTTTTCTGCCACTTCTCTGCTGACCCTAAGCAGCTGTTTCGGGGCTGCTGTTTACTGGCCTACCTCTCAAAGATCGGGGCTTCCAGCTTCCACATACAATTCTCTCTTCTTCACTCTCCATACCCTCAGGGAATGAGCCCTCAGTGCCCAGAGCTTGAAGATGATACCTGCACGAGAAGTCCCCATTCTGCCGACCTTGGTTTTAATTTAGGGAAAGTACAGAAGTGAAACTTGTTTGTTAAGGTCCTTCCCAAGTCTTAAATCATATGACTCTTGATTAATAACTCTTCTTTGGACTGATTTCTCATTCCACCTTACATACATTCTGCCATGGGTGTTTGTTTTCGTTTAGGTGAAGATGACAGTGATAGACCACATGCCTTTAAACAATTGCCTTTTTGTCTGTCATCTATAAACAGGCAGTGTTTTCCTATTTCAACATGGGACTGTTTTCCTGAGACCTTGTAACCACACCTCCCATTTAAAAAGAAGTGCTGCTCAACTTATGTATGGGAGTCAGTTCTGAGACCTTTTCCCAGAGTTCAGTGAAAACAACCACAGAGGACTTGATAATCTATCAGCTTTGAAACCAGACTCTAGCCGTGGTGAATTCATGTTGATTCTAGTTCTTTATTAATATGGATAGCTCATCTCTGCCTTGACATTGTACTCTACCTTCATCTTCCTATTGTACAGATTGTACTTGTTTTGTAAGTAACTTTTGTTTTTTTAAGTCTGCAAGAAATTATACCTTCTGGAATGTATTCGGCTCCTCACTTACTCAAATGCCTCCCCAAATGACCATGATCTACCTGTGGGCTCAAACATTCCATTTCTTACCAAACACCCGGCACTCCTAGGACGGGCAGGGCAATAGGTGACCTTGGAGTGGTAGAAACTGGGTGTCTCTGCTTTGAACCTGGGTCTAAGTGTCAGACATGACTTGGCAACTGAACAACAACTGTGTGAATTGCTTCAGAGGCTTCAAGTCTGACATGGCCTATCTGCTTTCCCCCACACTCAATACCAATTTGAAATTTAGTGTGCTTAGTTACTCAGTCATGTCCGACTCTTTGAGACCCCTTGGACTGTAGCCCACCAGGTGCCTCTGTTCATGGGATTCTCCTTGCAAGAATTCTGGAGTGGGTAGCCATTTCCTTCTCTAGGGGAATCTTCCTGACCCAGGGATCGAACCCAAGTCTCCTGCATTGCAAGCAGATTCTGTACAGTCTGAATCTCCAGGGAAGCCCGGGCATTTAGGGTAAATAAGACCAATTGTCTATTTGCTAACAGTGACTCGGGTGGCCTGGAGTCAAGTACAAGAGCCCCTGAGTCCTACTGTTAGGTCTGACTCCCAGTTCTACACTTTATTAGCTGTGTGAACTTGACAACTTTGACACGGCACTTAAATTCTCAATTTGTGCAATTATACAAAGATTATAATAGGGCCTATCTCAGAGTTGTTGTTAGAACTGAGTGAAATATTATACACAAGTTTTATAGATCAGTATCCGGCACAGCGTAAGTGCTCAAGTATATTATAGTTTTCAAGGTGTACACTTTAAGTTTGTTAGTTGTCTAGTGAAAACATACAAAGATATATTTCTACTCAAGTGAGTATTTGGGTTTTCAGTAAAAGTCAGAAAACTTATAATAAAAAAATTCTGTATCACTGCTCAGCGCCGCGCGCGCACACACACACACACACTTTCTGTCTCTCTCTTCTTAAATCCACAGTCTGGTTTATGTCAATTACAGCTTGACCACTGATGATCATAACAATACTTATCCTGGCTAATATCTTGGAAATCTTGGGGAAAAACAGCCAGAAATATTTTGGTGTCCTTAATAAATTAAACCTCTTAGATTTGAAAGCGCGTCTGGTATGTAGCTGATGGCTTCCTAAGTCCAGGTAACAGATAAGCCCTCCATGTTTAAAACAGACTTTAACGGTAACCAGAGCTCTTTGGTTGACAGGTTGACATTAGACACGTCAGCACGGGCGAAATTTAATAATGTGTTAATTACCAAACACATGGGGTATGTCTGTGTGTGTATGTGTATTGCACTATTTACAGGGTCTTTTGGATCAGGAAGATTCTTCCTTCTGTCTAGTTTTGGCCGTTCTTGCAGTTCTGTCTTCAAGTGATCTTTCTGGCTTAGCGAGCTCACTGGTTCAGCATGGGGAGCACTGAATGGATACTTCAAAGTGTAGAGTCCAGGGAAGCCCCGAGTTTTCCCAACCCTTTCCTTTTTCTGTTGCCCCAGCAGAGCAAATGTTTTTCTTCTCTGGCTAAGGATAAGGCAGCCAGTAATAACATGGCATGTAGGACATCGATTTTCCTTACATGTTTGCATCAGCCTCTAATATGAGAAGTAATGAAAGCAAAAAGACCTGTTGTAAAACCTAGAATGCACACCATATTTATTATGTAAATGCTTCCTGGATTCACAGTATTTAAATAGGTAGTATGTGTGGGAGGAGAAACAACTGAAATTTTCAATTCCGTTTCACAGTTGACATTCTCATTTTAGGACTGAAATACTGTGTGCCTTAGCTAAATATATTTCTTGAAAGGGCTAGTCTCAAAGTTAATGGAGTAACGCTTGTTCTCTAATTCAAAAGCCAGTTGATTCACTCATCCGTGAAGGCCTAAGTTCATAGATTCAGATTGCTGGGCTGTAAACTGGGGTGCCAAACACAAGCAAGCATGTGATATCGTTTCCCTTGGCACAGAGAGATTTTTTTTTTCTTCCCTTCTCTTGCTCTTGTTTGATTTTCCCTCTCTCTCAATTATAAAAAGTTTTGAAAAGTTCATTTTATCTTCAAGTAGGATAGGCAAGGACAATGCTGATTTTAAATGTAACTCTTCCAATGAGCATCGGACACTGCTTTAATATGTATGTGTCCTTTATGGCTGAGTTATGTTTATGAGATCACATATAATCAATGTATTAAATAAAAACAATATCAGTGGTGTCTTGGATAGGTCAATTTCCTTAATGCTATAGAACCAAGCTTTATGTTTTAGAACTTTTTCTTTACTCAAGTAGTTAAACCAGTCTATATCCTTCATTTATACTGAACAGTGTAGTATGATGCTTCTTAAACATTGTCTCCAAGGTACTTTACAAAAGAAGGAGAAGGGGACTTCCCTGGTGACCCAGTGGTTAAGATTTTGCTTTCCAGTGCAGGGGGTGTGGGTTTGACCTTTGATACGTAAACTAAGGTCTCACATGCCTTGAGGCTGAAAAACCAAAACATGAAACAGAAACAATATTGTCACAAATTCAATACAGACTTTAAAAATGTGCCACATCAAAAAAAAATCTTAAAAAACTAAATAAAGGGAGGAGAAAGATCTAGGGGATTGGGTCATATAAGCATCTCATTACAGTCATGTAATTCTATTGCATGTTTTATTGATTGCATAAATATAGGCAAAATTTAATATTAATAGTAACATAGATAGCATATTCAAAAGCAGAGATATTACTTTGCCAACAAAGGTCCATCTAGTCAAGGCTATGATTTTCCCAGTGGTCATGTATGGATGTGAGAGTTAGACTGTGAAGAAGGCTGAGTGCTGAAGAATTGATGCTTTTGAACTGTGGTGTTGGAGTAGACTCTTGAGAGTCCCTTGGACTTCAGGGGAGATCAAACCAGTCCATTCTGAAGGAGATCAACCTTGGGATTTCTTTGGAAGGACTGATGTTGAAGCTGAAACTCCAATACTGTGGCCACCTCATGTGAAGAGTTGACTCATTGGAAAAGATTCTGATGCTGGGAGGGATTGGGGGCAGGAGGAGAAGGGGACAACAGAGAATGAGATGGCTGGATGGCATCACCGACTCGATAGATGTGAGTTTAAGTGAACTCCAGGAAATGGTGATAGACATGGAGGCCTGGCGTGCTACAGTTCATGGGGTTGCAAAGAGTCGGACATGACGGAGCAACTGAACTGAACTGAATATATAAAATTAACTGAAATAATGTGTATAATATTATCATTAAATTATTAATAGTAATGTGTGAATGTTAACATACCATGCTGTTTGAATATAAAAATTTTTTTCTCTAAAAATCAGTGACCAAAAGGGACTCTTCATGAAGATACAGCAAGTCGCTCTGTGGCTTCCATAACACCTGGGCCTCGCGTGCAGTTCCAGGAACAAGCTCTGTGCATCACATGGTGTGGGCAGTGACTCCTGTACTTTACCTACTTAAGAGCCAATCAGCTCTTCAGATTCTTGTTTATTATTGTCCTAAGACTATACAGTATAATCATAATGGTAAATTTTCTTTAGCTATTTGTTTAGGTGAAAAGAGGGACAAGTTGTGTTTCAGGTGGGTGCAGAGCTTCCATGGCTCCTGGAAGAAGTCTGTGTGTGCGTATATGTGTGTGTGTATGAAGAAGCTTTTCCTAAGTAGTTGTTGAAATTTAAAGATTACCAGCAATGAGGTCCATTGGTTATTGTGTAGTTAGTTGATGGTTAGAGAAGTAATTGTTTTTTTTTTGTGTGGATTGGATCAAAGAGAGGAAAGTGACATTGAGATGTTTCAATGGGACTGGAAAAATAGTTGCTCTCTAATCATAAAATATGGTAATATGGCCTTGGAAGATTTATACCTTCCTTTACCTGCAAAGATGGAAAACCAGAAAGAGGCAAACAGCCAAAACAAGTTGATTTTCTTTTGGTTGTTCTACCCCAAGAGGAATAAAAGGATGTTTTCAAATTGCAGGTGTCTGCCTATATGTGAGTGCTAAGTACCTTTAGTCGTGTCTGACTCTTTGCAACCCTATGGACTATAGCCCAGCGGGCTCCTCTGTCCATGGAGTTCTCCAGGCAAGAATGCTGAAATGGGTTATCATGCTGTCCTCCAGGGGGTCTTCCTGACCCAGGGATTGAACCCATGTCTCCTGAAGCTCCTGAATTGCAGGTGGATTCTTTTACTGCGGGAAAGTCAATGGGGAAGGCTATACCTACGGAAATGTACAAAAAGTCAGACTTTATGCAAGGCTTAAGTCATGCTGGTCTTTCATGCATGCCCAGGAAGTCAAGCAAAAATGAGGGATCATGCTTATAAGGGTTTAGAAAATGGAAAGGAAAGAAAGAAGAGGAAAGAAAAAATTAAAATCATCAAAATCAGTTGCTTATTGGTGGGTAAACATTTTTGTAGGCTGGCAGTGACCAATTCTTAAACTTTTCTCTTAAAAATATATATAATTAGGAAGAAACGATACTGGAAAACAAACAAAATCAAGAACTATTTTTCAAAGTGAAAAGGGCATATCTCTGTCCTGTTTTATTTCTGTTGAAATGTATTATTAGAATTCAATTGTCCTTTATTTTTATCTGATAGCTAATTTACTCATTGAAATACTTCCCTGTAGTTAATTATCAGTCGCTAGCTGGTTCCATTTTGATCTTGTTTTCTTGGCAACTGACAAAGACAAACTTTGAGGAAAGGGAGGGGAGAAAATTGTAAATCATCCTTATAATTCCCCTTTTTATTACTGGTATTTCTCCAACTTACGGGTTTGGGGAAATCAGCCAAATTTTCAAGGTGGTACTGGCCTTGAAGCCAAAATTCCAGTGCAAACACGTCCTTGTTGCTCGCACTGCCTTTGAAAATTGATGTGGTTTCAGAAAAACAGCCATAATATCCTCCATCCCATTAAAAATGAAAGTAGTTATATTATGAAGACAAGGCGGCCTGAAATAGCTAATTTCAGCCTGGAATAAGAAAATATCTAAAACTCCTATACATACACGTGAGAGAGAGGACTTCCTTGATGGTTTAGACAGTAAAGAATCTGCCTGTAATACAGGTGACCTGGGTTTGATCCCTGGTTTGGGAAGATCCCCTGTAGAAAGAAATGGCTACCACTCCAGTATTCTTGCCTGAGAATTCCATGGACCAAGGAGCCTGGCAGGCTACAGTCCATGGGGGTCACAATATATATATATGTGTGTGTGTGTGTGTGTGTGTGTGTGTGTGTGTGTGTGTATGTGTGAAAAAGAGTATTACCTAGATCATCATCTGGGTGGCTCTATGGAGCCACAGCCAAGTCACAAAGCCCAGTTTAAGATTGTGCAAAGCTTTTGCAACTTTACTACTAAATGTTTTCATTTTGTAATACCCTATTCCTTTCAAACACCTTATGTTAGAAAATTAAATGATCATTAGAATTTTGTAGTATGATTTTTGTTTTTTAAAAACTAGAATTTATTTTTATCAGAGATTTCCAGTAATCAATGAATTACCAATGCCTGACAAAGACCCCTGGGAGTCCCATATAAGTTGCCAGTCAATTCAGTCAACATTCTCAGCAACCTGTGTATATGGATGTTCCCCTAAAATGCAGTATTCCATTTCTTACAGCTTTGGATCAAACATAAGAAGGCTGTTGAATCATCTTCTGTGAAAGGACACATTATTTTTGCTGTTATCAAAGAAGAATATTATGTACCATATTCTATCAATATGATCTAATTTTTTTAGAAAGTGTCCAACCGAACTGACTATCAAGATTGGGGTTTAAACTTCAAACCATCCATCACTCTCTCTTTTCATTCATCTATCAAATGATACATCTATTTACTTTTTTCCTGTGATGCCAGTCAGGTTGTGAAGGTGCTTTGAAAAAGTACAAGTGTGATATAAAAGATGCTCCTAATATTATCATACTCTTTTAAAAATTAATTAATTAATTAATGTTAATTTTTGGCTTCCCTGGGTCATCGTTGCTGCACACAGGCTTTCTCTAGTTTTGGAGAGCAGGGCCTACCCTCTAGTTGTGGTGCACAAGCATCTCACCATGGTGACTTGCCTTGTTGCAGAGCCTGGGTGCGAGGGCATGCAGGCTCAGTAGCTGTGGCGCATAGCACAGGCTTAATTGCTCTACAGCATGTGGAATCTTCCCGGACCAGGAATAGAACCTGTGTCCTCTGCACTGGCAGGCAGATGCTTATGCATTGTACCACCAGGGAAGTCATCATGCTCTTGTTATTGATATCTGTGCAGTTCTTCCCCTGTGTTCCTTAACATTTGTATTTGGAAAAGCAGTATGGTCAGTTTCCTGTCTGTCCATCACAGGGGGCTGGATGGATATGCTCAGGCCAGTAGTCATCTGTGAGTGTTCTTCCACTGAATGTATGCTGTTACAGACTATCAGAAGGTTATAGATTTTCTTCTGAAGGAATTTGCACTTTCAAATGTGTGAAATGAATGCATGTCGAGTTGGAGTATTTTTTTAGGATCATTATGTAAGAGAGTCAAAAAGGGAGGTGGGTTTGGGAAAATAATTTGAACTTATGCCTTACTGGAGAAGGAAGTATGGCATGTTATAGAATTTTTTGATAGTCAAATTTTATCCTTATTAAAAAATTAAGGTTTTAAACATTTACACATTTTTGATAGAAAGATTTCTCAAAAGTATATATAAATATATGTATCTATAAAGTGTTAGTTACTCAGCTGTGTCCTGTTCGGTGACTCCATGGACTATAGCCTGACAGGCTCCTCAGTCATGGAATTCTCGAGGCAACAGTAGTGGAGTGGGCTGCCATTTCCTTCTCTGGGGAGTCTTCCCAACCCAGGGATTGAACCCAGGTCTCCTGCATTGTAGGCAGATTCTTTTACCATCTGAGCCACCAAGTGAGCCCATATGTTTCCTTATAATCTTAAACTGTGCTTTTGTTCATTCATTCAATTATTCATTCAACAAGTATGTATTTAATACCAATTCTGTATTCTAGAATAGCTTGCTCATAGTACAGGATTCATATACTTTCTAAAAAGGCAGAGTGGCTATTTCTGCTCTTTATTATCTCCCCAGAGCAGATGAAGACAGTATCCTCAATACACTGAATAAATTGAGTTGGACTTATGTGGTCATCAAATGCCAACTGTCACTGGAGAAGCCCAGTTGTCTACGAAGCCTCTGTTGCAAGATGGTATCTCCTCTCTTCTTTGAACAGGAAAAGTAGGCAGGAAGCCCAATTGTGGAGAGCTCGGCTATTTTTATTCTTGGTTTTCCATTGCCTTCCTTCTACAAGTATATTAGAGAACCATTGGAGAGAGAAAACTATGAAGTGTTGCTTTTTAGAAATGACTATGAAAGCTTTTATCACTGCTATACCCTTAAGAGCCAAAGCTCTATGCTTTTGAAATTTTCGGAAGAGTGAGCCTATAATTTCAAGATACCTTAAGTAGCAAAATTTGAACCATGTCTCCCAAGTGCCTTTCTTCGAAAATCTATTTAGAATCAAACTTAAAAATCACCACCAGCAAATCATTTTTGTAGCCTATATGGCAACTGAACTTTCTTCTGTTTAATTTTTCAGCTGCTTTATTATAAGACATAGGTTGTAAAAAATAATAAGCTATTTGTATTGTAAGCTGAAAAAAATGAGAATCATAGAGTAGATTTGCAGCAGTCTGTTCTGAGGATGGCAAGAAAAATAGACATTTCAACTGTGCCTTTAGATTCGCAGTCAGGTTGATGGAAATAAATAGCCCCAGGTCATTCAATTTAAAAGCTAAATAAAGAAACAATTGGCCAACCAGAGGTGTAGAATTGGTATAAAATTTAAATACTCAAGAGACAGTTTTCTATAACAGGTTAACCTGGGGTATCCTCTGATGCACATTAATTAAGTCTCCTTTATGTACAGTTAGAAAGGTCCCCTGGAGGAGGAAATGGCAACCCACTCCAGTATTTTTTGCCTAGAGAATCCCATGGACAGAGGAGCCTGATGGGCTACAGTCCATGAGGTCACAAGTTGGACATGACTGAGCAACTAATACTAAAAATACCATGTGGTCTATACATGCTACGTAATTTCATCAAGAATTGTGTGTGTGTGTATATATATATATATATATATATATATATATATATATATATATGTGAGTGCGTGTATGCATTCATGCTCAGTCGTGTCTAACTCTTTGTGACCCCATGGACTGTAGTATGCCAGGTTCCTCTGTCCATGGAATTCTCAGCAGGTTGCCATTTCCTATCCCAGGAGATCTTCCCAACCCAGGGATTGAATCCCAGGTCTCCTGCATTGGCAGGCTGGTTCTTTAACACTAGTGGCACCTGGGAACCCAACTCTGTGAGGCAAATGGGATCTCAGTCCCCCAACCAGGGATCAAACCCTTGCCCCTGTGAAGTGAAAGCATGAAGTCTCAATCATTGGATTGCCAGGGAAATCCAAGAATCACATATTTTAAATGGTCTCTTTATCATAAGCAAAGTGGTTTCCTCGCCTGCCTTTGAATATCTTGGTTGAAGGGAACTCAGCATGATGGGAAATAGACCATTCCATTCTTGGGCAACTATAGTCTTCCAGAGAACAGAACAAGTAAGACATACACTCACCACACAAATTATGTATGTCTGTATTTATTTGGGCTAGCAAGACTGATTTACCTGGAGAATCCCAGGCATGGCAGAGCCTGGTGGGCTGCTGTCTGTGGGATCACATAGAGTCAGACACAACTGAAGTGACTTAGCAGCAGCAGCAAGACTGAAATCTGTAAAGGAAAGTGGCAGACTAAAACCTCAGGGAGAAGTGAATAATACAATCTCAAAGCAGAATTTCTTTTTGACTCTGGGAAACCTCAGTTTTTGTACTGTAAGCCTTCCAATAATTGGATGAGGCCTGCCCACATTATTAAGAATAATCTTCCTTGTTTAAGGTCAACTGATTGTAAATGTTAACCATGTCTACACAATAGCTTTACTGTAACTCCTACATTTGATTGAATAACTGGGTCCTAGAGCGCAGCCAAACTGTCTCATGAAGTGATCACAAGTCTTCCAGTTTGTTATTTTACCTTCTTTGGAACCAAAGGCTGTTCATCAGCTTTTACTCATTAGCTTAACTCCCTTAAAGTTCCACTGTTATTGTTTAGTCACTAAATTGTGTCTGACTCTTTGCATCTCCATGGACTGTAGACCTCCAGGCTCCTCTGTTCATGGGATTTCCCAGGCAAGAATGCTGGAGTGGAGAGTTCCATAGAGCGCATTAAATCCCTCTTCTTTAAGATAGCCCTGAACGTATGTGAAGACAGCTATCATGCCTCTGGGGGCTTCTCTGGTAGCTCAGTTAGTAAAGAGTCTGCCTGCAATGCAGCAAACCCTGGTTTGATTCCTGGGTTGGGAAGATCCCCTGGCAAAGAGATAGGCTACCTATTCCAGTATTCTGGGGCTTCCCTGGTGGCTCAGATGGTAAAGTATCTGCCTGCAATGCGGGAGACCTGGGTTCGATCTCTGGGTTGGGAAGAACCCCTAGAGGAGGAGATGGCAACCCACTCCAGTGTTCTTGCCTGGAAAATTCCATGAACAGAGGAGCCCATTGGGCTACAATACATAGCGTCAAGTCAGACACAACTGAGCACAAATGCACGCAGAGCCTGCCTCCACCCATGCCTGAGTTTTCTCTTCCATCATCTAGTACTCAAAGTGTATTTCATTTGCTCTACAGAGATCACAGTTTCTGGCCACAGCATCACCCTTTATGTCCTATTGCAGCTGTGCATTCTATGAAGTGTGGGGCTTAGAAATGAGTGCAGGTGTTTTAGACGTGGGGTGCCCAATCCAGATCAGAGCACAGCTGTGGTTTTGATACCAGATCCTCTGCTTCTGCTTAGACAGTCTAACGTCACTCTTGCTTTTACAGTCACGATGGGCACAGTGTTGACTCATGGAATATATACTGCAAGTGAAGTATATGTGTTCTTTTATATATATTTTGCTATATATAGCTATATATATGTATGCTATTGCTGAGTCAAGTCTTCCCAAGCCTATACCTGAGAGTATGTATATTTCATTCAGGAATAGAAGTTAATTTTGTCCCCTTTAATACTGTTTTGTTAAATTTAATTCATTCTTCCAGCATGTCAGGAGCCTTTTGGATCCAGTATGTGTATCATCCTTCACTCCTTTCTGTCATCTAGAAATATGTTGGTTTTGGAACATTTTAGGCCCTGGATGCTCTTATTGAATTGTAGAATTTTCCACTTTGGTATTATTTAGCTCATCAAAATGATGAAGAATCCCAGTGAGTTTTTTTGGATTATTTTCAGCTAGTAAAGAAAAACAAAGCTCTTTGGCTCTTGGTGTGAGGACATTAACACCATATCACATTACTTCTATGTTCATTAACTTAAGTTCTATTTAGACGTGCCATAAAATAGGTTGTCTGGGAGAAAGCCTTTCAGTTATAATCCCTTGTTTGCCATTTTATTTAACATTTTTTGTCTCTCACATTCTTGTCTTAAGATTCAAGGCATCTTGTTATATAAAGGGCATAACAGTGATATACTCTTATTGGTCCAAATATCTATCCCATACAGAAAGTCATTTTCTAGTCACATTCCAGGATATGTATGTGTGTTCTGTACCAAAATAATTGAGTTTCAGTTCAGTTCACTTCAGTCGCTCAGTCGTATCCAATTCTTTGCGACCCTATGAACGTAGCATGCCAGGCCTCCCTGTCCATCCCCAACTGCTGGAGTCTACCCAAACCCATGTCCATTGAGTCAGTGATGCCATCCAACCATCTCATCCTCTATCGTCCCCTTCTCTTCCTGCCCTCAGTCTTTCCCAGCATCATGGTCTTTTCAAATGAATCAGCTCTTCCCAACAGGTGGACAAAATATTGGAGTTTCAGCTTCAACATCAGTCCTTCCAATGAACACCCAGGACTGACCTCCTTTAGGATGGACTGGTTGGGTCTCTTTGCAGTCCAAGGGACTCTCAACAGTCTTCTCTAATACCACAGTTCAAAAGCATCAATTCTTTGGCTCTCAGCTTTCTTTATAGTCCAAATCTCACATCCATATATGACTACTGGAAAACCATAGCCTTGACTAGATGGCCTTTTATTGACAAAGTAATGTCTCTGTTTTTTAATATGCTGTATAAGTTGGTCATAACTTTCCTTCCAAGGAGGAAGCATCTTTTAATTTCATGACTGCAATCACCATCTGCAGTGATTTTGGAGCCCCAAAAGTAAAGTCAGCCACTGTTTGCCCATCTATTTGCCATGAAGTGATGGGACCAAATGCCATGATCTTAGTTTTCTGAATGTTGAACTTTAAGCCAACTTTTTCACTCTCTTCTTTCACATATGTGATGCAAATCAGAGATGACTTTGGGAAAGAGTTTTCTCCATTGGATTATAAAGGTAGAGATAACAAACTTCAATCTGCCTCAGAATAAGCTAAGGTGTGTGTGTCTGTGTATGTGTATGCACGCGTGCATGCATGCTCAGGTATATCTGACTCTTTGTGACCCCACAGATTGTAGCCCATCAGACTCCTTTGTCCACGGGATTCTCCAGGCAAGAATATTGGAGTAGGTTCCCATTTCCTCTTCCAGGGGATCTTCCTGACCCAGGGATCGAACCAGTGTCTCCTGCATTGGCAGGCAGATTCTTTGTCATTGAGCCACCTGGGAGGCCTCCTAGAATCACATGGAAGACTTGTTAAAATATAGGATTCAGGTCTTCCTCCCTGAGGCTCTGATTCAGTAGGCCCAAGCATTTGTATTGCTAATGTATTCCAAGAGGATGCTGGTGCTGCTAGTCTGGGGATCGCATTTTGCGAACCATTGTTTAAGTTTGCCGAGTGTTCAGTTTCCATTTGATATAGGTGTTTTCAGCTTTGAAAAGGGATATAGCTTTTAGTGAGCTGCACGTAATAAACATTGAGTGCCAGGAATGTCATGAGTAACTGATGATACAAAGGTAAATAAAACAGACAATCTTTCTGCCCTCATGAAGCTAATATTCTAGTGGGCGTAGACTAGGTGAGCCAAAAATACTCCACTGAGGCAGAGCAAATGTGAGACTTTTCTGTAGTGTCTTAAGAGTAGACTTTTATTCGCTTCATAGCAAGATAAGTTTTGTTTAAAACAAAACAGTGTAAGCCTCAAAAACTGTGACATACTGAGCTTTGTTTTTAAGATGATACCTTGAGCTATTTGGCAATAGTAGGGGTATGTTAAGGCTTCCCTGATAACCCAGTTGATAAAGAATCTGCCTGCAATGCAGGAGACCCAGATTTGATCCCTGGATCAGGAAAATTCCTTTGAGAAGGAAATGACAACCCGCTGTAGTATTTTCGCCTGGGAAATTCCATGAACAGAGGAGCCTGGCGGGCTGCATAGGGTCACAAGAGCTGAATACAACTTAGCGACTAAACCACCACTACCACAGAGGTAGGTTGGGCTATACTACTAGAGTCTGGAAATTAAATATGGTCTAAGATCCAACCAATCCATTCTAAAGGAGATCAGCCCTGGGATTTCTTTGGAAGGACTGATGCTAAAGCTGAAACTCCAGTGCTTTGGCCACCTCATGCGAAGAGTTGACTCATTGGAAAAGACTCTGATGCTGGGAAAGACTGGGGGCAGGAGGAGAAGGGGACGACAGAGGATGAGATAGCTGGATGGCATCACTGACTCGATGAACGTGAGTCTGAGTGAACTCCGGGAGATGGTGATGGACGGGGAGGCCTGGCGTGCTGCGATTCATGGGGTCGCGAAGAGTCGGACACGACTGAACGATTGAACTGAACTGAACTGAAGACCATGGTACCAAATATTATACTGAGAAAAGCTAAATAGACCATATAGGAATTGAAATTGGTAAGCTTGAGTTTTTAAACCATGCTAAGGACTTCCCTAGTGGTCCAGTGGTTAAGAATCTGCCTTTCAATGCAGGGGATGTGGGTTCAAACCCTGGTTGGGGAACCAAGATCCCATCTGCCACAGGGCAACTAAGCCTGCGAGCCACAACTAGAGAAAGTCAGCATGCCACAACTACTAAGCCTGCGCGCTCTAGAGCCTGTGCTCCACAAGAGAAGCCCATGCACTGCAACTAGAGAAAGCCCACTACTGTCGATTAGCTTTAATTAATATACAATAGTTATTCCTTCTCCAACATTTGGAAAAAATAATTGTCAATCATTTGCTGACAGTGGCATTTATAAAACTTATGCAATGGTTGTACAGACAGAGCTGCAATATTGAGAAAAGTTCATGAATTTCCACTGTTTTGGATTGAAAGATAACATCTTTTTCTCAATGATGCATTTCCTGTTTTTTTAAAAAATATTTTTCAAAAGTCCTCTTTGTTTTATGCCATTGGGTAGTCATTTAAGAGGTGAAGCCAGAAATTTAAAAGTTAGAATAAAAAGTTGGGACTGTGTATCTGTCTGAAAAGCATTTGACTTCTTTTTGCATTAAGAATCTCATAAATTACAACTGAACCTAATAACTGAGCCAGCTTCCTAGTCATTTGGCAACATGTGTTGAGTTAGATGTTTTAAAGGAAGACTCAGCCACACTTGGTAGTGTGAGTAATGGTTGTCTGTTCCAATGCCTGGGACTATTTTTCCACTCAAATGTTTTATATCTTGAATTTATTTTTCTAGCAGTGTTCCAAAAAGACGTGAAATCCGGAGGACAGTAACCATACATTTAAGTACTTGAGTCCCCAAATTTAACCCATGATTTCTTAATGTCTCCCATTTAACAATTTACAAAGATTTGTGAAATTCCTTCTAT
Organism: Nanger dama; assembly: GCA_917880005.1. Taxonomy (NCBI): domain Eukaryota; kingdom Metazoa; phylum Chordata; class Mammalia; order Artiodactyla; family Bovidae; genus Nanger; species Nanger dama. Next base: position 13,600,583 of record CAKJTW010000043.1, read on the forward strand.
GTTCCCAATTCTTCCACTCTCTCCACCTTCCCATCATATTCCCAATAAAGTGCCAGTGTTTTTGGGAGAAGTCCAGAGAACTCTGTGACTGTCCTTGCCTTCAAGGACCTTAATGTTTTGTTGGACCTGTCTGGCTAGAAATCAGCTGGTGATGGTTTTTAGCCCATTGATGGGTTTTGACAAATTTCAGTTCATTTCAGTCCCTCAGCTGTGTCCGACTCCCTGTGACCCCATGAACTGCAGCCTGCCAGGCTTCCCTGCCATCACCAACTCCTGGAGTCTATCCAAACCCATGTCCATTGAGTCGGTGAGACCATCCAACCGTCTCATAAATTTACATCTCGAAATATTTTTAGAAAATTGTCAGAGTTGCAGAAACAGACAGAGAGTACTTGTATACCTTTCACCTAGCTTCCCCACAGTGATTACACCTCACATAACCATTATCAAAACCAGGAAACTGACATGGACAGGGTATCAGTTGTATAATATGGATACAACTAAGCTGCAACTCTTAGAATGATTGACTTTTGACACCATTCAGTCTCAGGGTCCATTTGAAAAGACAATGGGAGAGCAATACAGAAGGAGAGACTTCAACTGTTTTAAAATGTGTGATTATTTATTTTGTAGTTTGAAACAGGCTTCTAATAAGGGCTGTGGATTGCAATTTTGCTTAATATGTTTCTTTCATTTCACAAAAAAAATTATGAGATTTAAGTTTCCTCCTCCATCAAATTTTGAGGTTTATTTTTGTTAAGGAAAGTGCATCATTTGTTCTGGTCGGTGATCCACGGTCTTTGGACTTTGCTGACTGGATCCTCATAATGTTGTGTAACAGTCCTCTGTCCCCTATATTTCCTGTAATCGCAGGAAATTGGCAGTTAGATCCAGAGGATTCATTTTATTCAGTTTTTTTTTAAAATTTGTCTGTTTTGCAAGGTGCTATTATGTACCTTTGTCAATCAGTGTCTGGTAGAAATTGACCTTCATTGTCTAGAGTTATGCTTTCTAGAACAGCACTTTCCAGTAGAAATTTCTCTGGTGATGGAAGAGGTCCATCTATTTTTACTTATTATTTGTAGTATTTTTTATAAAGAGAAACTTCCTCTTAACAACTACTTTGCTACTATGAAGTTCAGTTTATACTGAAAAGGTAGAAAAATTGCTTACTTCTTACTCTCTATTATCAGCTGTCAGAATAAGTTGTTTCCTTTTCTTTCTCAAAAAGTGATCATCTATGGCTGATTCGTGTCAATGTATGGCAAAACAAATACAGTATTGTAATTAAAAAATAAATAATATTTTAAAAAAAGTGATACATCTTCACTCTTCTGTGATTTTTGCTATTGTCATGTGGTCAGAATGTGTATTTTATTTTACTGTAGTCATTCTTGTTGAGGTTCAAATTTGTCCATCCTTGGCTGGAAGGGGGTTTACTCAGATCTCATCATGGGTTTTAAAAGGTGAAATTCGATAAGCTGTTTACTATCAGAAATTGTATGTGTTGAGATCTGTGCACGTTAGTGTCTTAAATTGTACATAAGATGGCATTCTAGCAGTTGAGTTCAGGCCATATGTGCTATAGGGATTAAGAAGAGAAAAAAAAAAATCAGTGGGAGATACTTGGGGAGGTTTTGAAGGAGGCATTGAGACTGAAATACTGTACATTCATTGGGGTTTTTATGATTCTCTCTCATTTCTTATCTTTCAAAATTATGATGTTTTCTTCATACCAATTCACATATGTCATTAATATTGGAGTTAGGAGGGGAAAACGGATAACCAAGTGATTAACGAATGGGATAGGAACTGGATAATGCTTAAGGAGAGTGAAGAGCTTTGGGAATCCTGGTGATTCAGTTGCAGGAAGGGCCCTTTTAAAGCTCCCCAGTGCCAGCTCTTCAGCCCTCATTTCCCTTCAGTGGCAAGAACACAGGTTTGCAGCCTGACAGGCCATATGTTAACTGCGTGTGTGGTCAGCTTGCTTAACTGTGCTACACTTCAGTTTTGTCTTCAGTAAAATGCAGAGGATAATAAGCATCTTCTATTAGGGCTGTTGTGCACCAAACCCATGTGAAATCTGATGATAACCAGCAATCATAATAATTAGCTAATGCTTATAGCACTGACTACAAGCCAACCACTGTTGGAGGACTTGACACATATGAATTCATATAATCATTGCCACTCTTCTATGAACTGGCCCTATTATCATCCCTTCTTAACAGTTGAGGAGGATATAAATAAGTTGCCCAGGGTCTTACAGGTAGAGACAGAACTCCAGCAGACAGGATTCAAACCCAGGCAGTTTGTCTCCTGTGTCTGTGCTGTTACCCTCAGTACTTGAAAAATGTCTAACAAAATGCCAGGCTAGAGTTATCCATGCTCAGAGAATGCCTCCTTCCTTTCTCCTTCTCTTGTCTTCTCTTCCTTGTTACTTGGGATCTTTCATTTAGATTAATCAGAATCTATGAAAAGCACTCTGGGCTTCCCCGGTGGCTCAGTGGTAAAGAGTCTGCCTGCCAGTGCAGAAGCCCCAGGAGCTGTGGGTTGGATTCCTGGGTCAGGAAGAGCCCCAGAAGGAGGAAATGGCAGCCAACTCCAGTATTCTTGCTTGAAGAACCCCAGGGACAGAGGAGCCTGGCGGGCTACAGTCCACGGGATTGCAATAAGTGGGACATGACTGAGTGATCGCACATGCATACAGGCATGAAAAGTACTTTAGGGTACTTCCCTAGTGGCCAGTGATTAGGACTCCAGTTTCCAATGGGGAACATGGGTTCAATTCCTGGTTAGGGACCTAAGGTCCCAAATGCCACAGGGTGTGGCCAAAAATTTAAAAGTGAATAAAATAATTTTAAAAAAGAAAATGAATGCATTTCTTAAAGAAAAAGAAAAGTGCTTCACTTCACTGGAACCATTACTAAGGAAAAATGAAGAATCAGGACAGAGGAAACTGTGATTAAACTACCAAGAGATATTCTAGCTTTATATTACAGTTTTCTTCAGCTCAGTTTTTAAAATAATATTTCTATTCCAAATTCTGCCTATGATTTCATGCTAAAACCTCTTATTGGACTTGGAGGCACAACTATATGTGAAGGAGGTGTTACTGGAGGAGAGTGGAAGTTGTAAAGAAAGATGGGAGAGCTTAACATTGAATATGTGAAAAATGTGAAGTGTGTTAAATATCCTCAGTGGGAAGGGAGGATGCATTAATAATTTGACCTGGAAGGGCACCAAAAGCAAAACTCAGAAGCTATTTTAAAATGTGCAAGTCCTGGGATGTCAACATTAAGGAAAATAGATAGTCAAGTCAAAATTTTTAAATGATGGGATGTTTTAAAAATATTGGATTGCAGAGTTTCTTCATTATTTATCACAATAGGAGGGTGTTTTTTTCCTCCACCGAAATACAAGATGTTCTTGTGAACCAAATAGCTGAAAGACTCGGGCTCCTACACAGGGCAAAATGCCAGAAGCCTTCAAACATTTTATGAGGGCATATTGGGTAGGACTGGATCCCATCAGATAACTGGAGATCTTTAATCTGCTATGAATAATTCATAATTAATTATTACTGGAGAGTTATAGGTCAATAAATATTGAAGACTAGGATACTTATAAAGGCAAAGGGACCACTGTCATCATTGTTGATGATTATTTTTGATTCTGTAATTTGTTATTCAAAATTATGTTATGGTGGTGGTGTTTTGGGTGAATAATTGCTGTAAATAGCCTTGATGGCGAAGTGGAAACTTTACATACAGTTTTCTTAAGTCATTTTTTTCAGATTCAGTGAAAAGGAGATTTTGTTTCATACGAATTCAGAAATTTCTCAAACCAACCATCATGAGGAAACATGAGCTTTTGTTAATCATATTTTATTTAAGGTGTAACGAAACAAGATTTTGAGGGAGGGTATTATTATCTTTTATTTATGCAGTGTAGCTTTTCCATAGTTAGTTAGTGAACACTTATTTAACTTGGTCACCTCTGGTTTATTCATTGCTGTTGTTCAGTTGCTATGTCATGTCTGACTCTTTCATGACCCCATGGAATATAGCCCTCCAGGCTCCTCTGTCCATGGGACTTCCCAGGCAAGAATACTGGAGTGCGTTGCCCTTTCCTTCTCTAGGTACCTTCCTGGACCAGGGATCAAACCCTCATCTCTTGCATTGGCAGGAGGATTCTTTTGCCACTGAGCCACCAGGGAAGCCCCCAGTATGTTCATTCAGTTCAGTTCAGTTCAGTCGCTCAGTTGTGTCCGACTCTTTGTGACCCCATGAATCACAGCACACCAGGCCCTCCCGGTCCATCACCAACTCCTGGAGTTCACTCAGACTCACAAATCTCCCAAATACCTCTGTCTGTCTGCTCAATCAAGTCTAACATACCTTGTGCCCAGTACCAATAGCATTCACACTGTTATAGGTTTTATTTCTAATGTGTTCTGGTTTGAATGGCTCAAAAGTTACTGTAGAGTAATTTTACTGGAGTGAAAGGATTTTATTTTATTGAGAGACACATGCAAGCAAAAAGAATTTGCCAGGAAATATCCACTTCATTTTAACCTTGGAATGCTGTTTCTATAAAGATGTATTGATAAAGTTAGAAACAAAACTGAATTCTTCAAGTTCCACATTTTAAAGATACTGGACTAGCCATTAGAGCAAATTAGATAATTTTCAAATCTCCACTGGTATCTGATGAGTGTATATATGTGACTGTGTGTGTCTATATATGTGTGTCTCTGTGTTAGCTAAGAGAGCTAGTTCAGAAAATCTGAACCTCAACCAATTATGAATGGCTGTATTTTCTACATTTTAAACCCATGAAAAATTTTAAGATAGTGGTGGGTTTAATATTTAGTCTCTACTTAGTCTCATATTTAGCATTTCTCTCCATATGTGGCAAGCACAAACCTAGAACATAGGACTATCAGAAAAAAACATGTAACTAGCTCTACCCTGGGAGCAGAGAGTTGCAGTCAGAATGGGAAGATAATAATGGCCTACAGTGGGCATGGTGGGACATGCAGGGAAAGAAACACTTTCCATACAAAAACACCTCCAAATACAGTTTCATCACCAAGTGTAAACCTTGATAAAATGTGTAAACTAGAGAGACAGCAATTGAGTTATTTCAAAACACTCATATTGGAGAAAAGACTACCTTATGTTGCTACCTATAGCCTCAGCCATCCTGGTTTATCTGAAATAAATAATAAGATTCCAGACTTTTGATTTGGGATTTTTGGACTTCTGGAATGCATTGAAAATATTGAGGATCTTAAGATGGCATGAATATATTTGCACAAAGAATTCCCTTTAGGGGCCAGAGAGAGGAATGCAATGGATGGAATAATGACCCCAAAGATGTACAAATCTGTACATCTTTACAAAGATGTCCTAATCTCCAGAATCTGTGACTATGTTATCTTACAGGGCAAGAGGGACTTTACAGGTGTGGTTGGAGTTATGAACCTTAATTGGGGAGTTTATCCTAGATTATTCAGGTGTGCCCAGCTTAGTAGGGAGTCACGTGACTCCTTGACGTTGAAGAACCTTTCCAGGCTGAGGTCAGAGGCCAAGGTTAAGAGGAAATGTGAATAAGAAGAAATGGACACAGACATGTAATGCAGCTGGCTTTGAGGGTAGAAGAAGGTGAACTTTAGCAAAGAATTATGGATAGACTCTGGAAGGTGACCCTGTGAACTTAGCCCGCCAGGCTCTTCTGTCCATGAAATTCTCCAGGCAAGAATACTAGAGTGGGTAGGCATTCCCTTCTCCAGGGGATCTTTCCCAGCCCAGGGATCCAACCCAGGTCTCCTGCAGTGTAGGCGGATTCTTTACATCTCAGTCACCAGGGAAGCCTGATGAAAACTCACGAATGAATCCCAAATCAGACTTGAGGGTGACCAAGTGGATAGGGATGACCAATATCCTGAAGAATCCTAGCTGGTTAGTTTCCAAGTTTAGGGAATTGCCTTGAGCGATTACTTGGGTGAGGCATGACCTGAGAGGACTTGAGTCCTGCATCTTTCTTGGTAAAGAAGGGGGTTGCCTGTGAGTACTGCACAGAGAGGAGGCTACTAACAGATCAGACCATATAGACTGACCAGTGGAAGTATCCCCACAGAGAGAGAGGACAGGAAGATAGAAACCAAAGAAAGTTAGGTACAGGGGTTGTAAATGAAAGAGGACCAAGGCCCCAGGGATAGAGCAGCCAGGCCAAGAGACAGCCTCATGGACAAAGTGATAAGTGAACTTCAAGCATCTCTGCTTTCAATGGGCCCTGGGTGATCAGGTCATGTTGAAGACAGAGACCTAAAGAGCTGATGATAGGGGATGAAGGACTCAGGCTCCTTGACAGAGGAGCTCCCTTTCAGTGCCCCTGGGTAATGCAGGGCGCTGTGCCTTCTTTCTCTCTCTATTGCCTACATCCATGCACATGCACACTGAAGACAGATGGGCCGGAGGCCTCCACTCCCCCTCAGTCTGTGCTGTCAGGCATTTATCCAGCACAGGGCTGACATCCAAGATGCCTTCTTTCAGTTTCTCATATTCTCTTGCCTGGGTTTGTGGACACCTAAACAACAATGAAGAAGAATAGTTTACTTAAACAAAACAAAACAAAACTTTTTGTCTGCATTTGGAGGTATATGGGATCTTACTTCCCCAGCCAGGAACCATACCTGTGCCCCCTGCAGTGGAAGCTCAGAGTCTTAACTGCTAGACCACCAGGGAAATTCCAGAATAGTTTACTTTCTATAATTGCAGGCTTTTTACCCAGTATTTTATTTCTCTTATCTCATTTAATAGCTCACCACAACACAGGAAATGCAGGTCTTGTTATAATTTCTGTCTTCCAGATGATACTCAGAGAGGTTTAACAATCTTGCCCCTAAGCACCCGTGGTATAAATGGCAGAGCCAGGACTTGAACCCAAGTTGGCTGACTCCAAACACCAGGTCTCTTCAGTTTCAAGCCCTGCTCCAACTGTTCCCATGGAGATGAGCTCAGTCTCAGGAATCCAGCCACACTGGTCACAGAACACACATCTCTCCCAGTTGCTTCACATTTAACTGTTTGCAGTCTAGGAGATTCTCATTGGTCCCCAAAGATGCTTCGTTTTGCGACACCTGCTAATAACTATGATGCTTTTACAGCCCAGCGGCCAGGCTCTTTGGATTCAAATCCTGGCTATGCTAAGTTACAGAATGCAGGCCTTTGTGTGTGTGTTGATCTGCACAGTAGCCCCAGCTCCCAGACTAGGTTTGACACATTGTTGTTGTTGTTTAGTTACTAAGGCCTGTCCAACTCTTTCCCACCCCCTGGACTGTAACTGACCAGGCTCCTCTGTCCAAGGGATTTTCCAGGCAAGAATACTGGAGTGGGTTGCCATTTTCTCCTCCAGGGGATCTTCCTGACCCAGAGATCAAACTCAGGTCTCTTGCCCTGGCAGGAGGATTCTTTACCACTGAACCACCTGGGAAGTCTTGACACTTTGTAGGTGCTAAATAAATATTTGGAGAGTAAATGACTGCTTCAGTTGTCACTGTAAGTACTAAGTGGAAGAATCCATGAACATACTTAGAACAGCGGCTGACAATGTATAAGTACTCTGCCAATGTGAGCGATTGTTATTGTATATGAAACTGACATGGTTGGTCTGTGGTCCAGGAGGTTTGTGATCCCTTGAGGAGGTATGGTTGTTATACAATTCCTGACCTTTCATATTTCTCTTCTCAGTCTCACCTAGGACTGTTTTGTTTCAGTGGCAGCAATTAAAGGTTACGCAGTATTTCTAAAATATTAACTGTGCTATGGATGCTGAATAATCTCTCCTCTGCAGTGTTGTTATCTATAAAATACCTTTCTCCGAATGAATTACTGACAGTAATTGGCAAATCACCACATCTAAAGGTCTTTCAAAACCATTTCTCAGCCCAGAGAGGTGGGTTTTGCTTTCACTTTAAACCAAGAGCTCACAAGACATCAGATAGCTTTCCCTTCAAATGTGTTTACTTGAGTTCATTCTTAGCATATTTTTTTGTGTAAGATTCACAGCCTCTGTAGCAGAAGAGACCTGATTGACCTTTCTGCCAGGGCTTTGAACTTGAGCCTGGCTTCACTTTAATGTGAAGCCCAAGCATGGGGTTGCATCTGTTTGAGAAATCCTCGTTCAGGGGAAAATGATGATGCAGACAAGGTGTCATTTTTCTTGCATGTTTCTGCCAACCTTGTAACAAGCTGATAATGTTAATTATCTCTTTCGGAGAAGACAGGGTCATCTCTTTGGGTCGTCTCTTCCATCAGAAAAGCTCTGCCTGGGCAGAACAAAATGTTCTTTTTTCTTGTAAATACGTAAAAGCTCTGTCTCCACACCCTTTTATTGGGAAAGGTGGTATGCTTCTTCTCACAGCATCTTTCCTCCTGGGCTGCTTTCTCATTCAACTCAAGATGATTCCTGTTCAGTAAATCATTGACTAGAGAGGTCTCACTTATGCAAACTTGTGAAGGAGTAGCAACCTCTTTCTTGGATTTTTAAATGTCCTAAAAGGAGGTAGGAAGTGATGGGATCGTAGTCTTCAGGTGATTAGGGCTCACACACTCAGCTTTCATGGGGCATGTCTGCAGCCCACTGAGTTTCATGGGTGGATATAGCTATATCCCATCCACATGCTTATCTGTTTAGCCTGTAATGTGTCTCATGATATGCAAAATCTAAAATCATCTGACTGAGCGGCTCTTCGCCTTCTGTTGTCCAATTTAAGCCATGATCAGGGGACAGGAGCATGAGACAGAACAGAAGCTGTGAGCCTTCTGGACAGGAGGATGGCATATGAGCAGTGCATCCATTATCAGTGACATAATTTCCGGATTTCTGCTTCCCCTCAGTGTGGTGCCCTGTAGTAACCCATGTTTGTTTCCGCCCACCTTCCTGAACTGATTTTCTTTTGACCTCAGTTCAATTTGAGACAAATAAATTCTGATGGATGTGGATAATTAACTAAACCAACAAGAGAAAACAAATTAATAACCCACAGCCAAGTTTTCTGTACATTAACAAGGTAAATGGAGATTTTTCCATGGATGGCTACAGAACCAGGATGTACAATCATTCACAAGGCAGAGTGAAGGCCACCTACTTAGCAAGAAAAAAAAAAAAAGAGTGGGCAGAAACTACTGAGAGAGTAACAATGACCTCTGTTGATCCAATTGTTCATTTCCTAATTAGGCACGCTTGGCATTCAGGACAGCACCCTTTGTGTGTGAGGTGGGAAGCCGGGGGGTGAGATGGTCCTATAGCATTGACACCTCATTCCCTTTCTGCCATTTTAGATTGATTCTCAGCTGTATAGGACCTTACCCAAAGCAGGACCTTATTCCTGAAGGCAGTATGGGAATCTCAATTCTGCCACCATCTCCAGGTGGCTAATTAGAATCTTTCCATTTCAACACTTGTTTGTTCGTTAGCCATGCCTCTAATGATGTTCAGAAGGGCTAGACCCAAGCCACTTTGCAAGCATTCATTTGAGAAGCTCTCTAGCTTTCTGGTTGATCCATTAAACTTTTCCATGCAGTGTATTTATGGAAGATAATATAGATAGGATATTTCAAAAGCCAAAGCAATCTCCCAAACTCCATTTATGATGGATGACTCCTTGACATGTTACCGCATACAATCTGGCAACTGGAAATTGGTTTTGCTGAGATAGTGCATTTTGAGTTGGTTATGGAAATCATGGGCTTCTTAGGTGGCTCAGGGGTAAAGAATAGGCCTGCCAATGCAGGAGATGCAGGAGACTTGGGTTTGATCCCTGGGTTGGGAAGATGCCCTGGAGGAGTAAATGGCAGCCCACTCCAGTATTCTTGCTTGGAGAATCCCATGGACAGAGGAGCCTGGTGGGCTACAGTCCATGGAGTCACAAAGAATTGGACATGACTGAGCATGCATTCATGCATGAAAATCATGGCTGGAGAGCATAACATCAATGGTATGATTTTTTCTGTGGATTTCATCAAGTTCTCAGTGGTCAGACCATCAACCCAGTATCCTGCAGCAACCGGAAGTTGAAAAATTGATATAGCAAGAGATCCTGCTTTGTCAGCAGCATTGCTCTGGCCAATAAAGCAAATGAGGACTTCTTTCTTGGTAACTGTCAACTGGACATCATGCTAAGCATGCCTGGAAAAGATGAGATCCAGGCTTTTAAACGACACTACAAGTGTATATACAGTGCATGAGTCTGAGCTAATGAAATGTCAATAAAAGAGTAAAGCATTCCTCGTACAGATTTCACTTGAACACCAGTTTTATTTTTTCCAGGAGATCAGAAAACTTCTTTTTTTCTCTCTTAATTAAAAACATTCAGTCTACTAAAGCCTGTTGTCAAAAGCATAGGTTCTGGAAGGAGAATGTGGAGAACTGAGGAGCAGCAGACCTTATGTGAGAGGGGATAGGAAAAGGGTGTTTAAAGAGATCTGTTTCTAGGGACCTGGGGAGGATCATTTACGATCCTCCTGGAATGCCTTCTGCCTTTGCTCCCTGCACAGCAGGCCTGGAATGTGTTGCTGAAGGAAGTCAGGGTTTGTTGTCTAGAGTCCAGCCTGGATCCTGTAAATCCATGTCAGCAAGCATGGCTGTCCAGCTCCACATGGTTTCTTTTTCATCCTTCAGCAAATAATATAACATAATCCCCAAAGTTCTCAAACCAGGGAAATAATCTTAAATCTCTGCCCTGAGTTTGTGAGTCATTGTTTTGATTGTTCTTGTAAAGGTACTTACCTTTTTTTTCCTGCTGGCAAATAGAAAATCTCAGATTCAGATTCTCTTGAAAGAAGGGTGGGAAAGTCGAGAAGAAAAAGAAACAAGGCATTCTTTTTCCCATTCACGCCATTTTATAGTATAAAAATAATATGAAATTTAAAGACACTTGCTCCTTGGAAGGAAAGCTATGATAAACCCAGACAGAGTACTAAAAAGCAGAGATATCACTTTGCAACAGAGGTTCATATATTCAAAGCTATGGTTTTTCCAATAGTCATTAGTTGGACCATAAAGAAGGCTGAGTGCCGAAGAATTGATGCTTTTGAATTGTAGTGCTGGAGAAGACTCTTGAGAGTCCCTTGGGCTGCAGGGAGATCAAACCAGTCAATCCTAAAGAAATCAACCCTGAATATTCATAGGAAGGACTGATGCTGAAGCTGAAGCTCCAATACTTTGGCCACCTGACTGGAAGAGTGGACTCATTGGAAAAGACCTTGATCCTGGGAAAGACTGAAAGCAAAAGGAGAAGGGAGTGGCAGAGGATGAGATGGTTGGATGTCATCATCGACTCAAGGGTCATGAGTCTGAGCAAACCCCGGGAGATAGTGAATGACAGGGAAGCCTGGCATGCTTCAGTCCATGGGCTCACAAAGAGTTGGACATGACCTAGCAACTGAACAACAACAATAACTGAGTCGTTTGCCTGCCTCTGAAATTTGAGAATGTGAGAATGAATGGTGAAATAATAGCCAAGTGTTCACAGGCAGATTTTTCTCACTTGAAATAATATTCATCATTTCCTTTACTTACAATATCTTTTCATTCCAATCCAGACCCTGAGTCAAAATGCCAGATTATTCGAAATATCTCTCAGCTCTAGGTTCAGTGCTCTTTCTGCTACACTGTATTGCCATGTCTCCATTATTATGTCCTGGACCCACAGAATTTCTAAAACTCATTGTAAGCGTGTCTTTCTTTGAAGAAAACAGAAGAGGGGACCCCACTGTGGGGAATGTGGGAAGGAGTGCACAGGTAAGACTGTCACAGTGTCAGAGGAACAGGTATAATTCTGTACTGAAAGGAACTGGAATTCCTTGGAGAAGGGGTCTCAAAGCAGAGCCAGGCAAATGAAACGTGAGCATCTTGTGGCACCAGAAAGTGAGGACGTGCTGAGAAACAAGAGAGGGGAGAGGCATATTTACCAACTTGCAAGGGCTCCCACTGGCCAGAGCTGGAAGAATTCAAGCAAAGTAAATAACAACATAAATCCAATAACAGTATTGATTATAACCCAATGGATAACATGGGTATCCTTGAGTCTACACTGATGGAAACAAATAACCAAGTAAATAAGTAAAAGAGGAAGAAATAGCAAGGCTTCTTTAAAAAACAATTCCAGTGAATAAGTACAGACTGAATGAGGGGAACAGAACACTAGAACATCACTGTAATTTTTTCTGCAGGCAACCATGGATGGATTCCATGGGTGAAAGTTTAAGCCCAAATGGGATATCTGCATAGTTCCAAGAGATCTCCCTAAAATAAACATTTACTAATTGCAAAAGGAAAAAAAAAGTAATGTTACAGGAAAAAACTTGACAAGCACCACTTTAAACAAGCACTAAAGGGGAAACTAAATAAATAAGTAAATAAGTTAATCAATCAAATAATCACTAAGTATAAGGCATATCTAAATGGTACTATTCACCTCAGTGTCATTCTTTCCAATAATGTATAATCCTACTCTAATCATGGATTAATGCCAGACAAACCCACACTGAAGGATATTCTGCAAACAGCTGGCTACTACTGTTTCAAAGTGTCAGGAAAGTTGAGAAAATGAAACTGAGGAACTGTCACAGAATACAGGGAAACTAAGGAGACATGATACAGAATGCAGCATAGCATTCTGGATGGTATCCTGGAAGAGGGGAAAAGGGGCGTTATTGGAAAACCTGGTAAAACCTAGATAAAATCTGTAGTTTGGTCAATAGTATAGTATGACTGTTAATGTATTAGTTTTGATCATTGTACTGTGGTTACATGAGGTATTATCATTACGTGGATGTGGGTGAAAGGTATACGGAGCTGTCTATTTTTATAACTCTTCAGTAAGTCTCAGTTTACCTCAAAATGAAAAATTACTGCATCTGTGATTTTTAATTAGTGAAAGTTGCTCAGTTGTGTCCAACTCTTTGTGACCCCATGGACTATACAGTCCATGGAATTCTCCAGGCCAGAATGCAGGAGTGGGTAGCCTTTCCATTCTCCAGGGTATCTTCCCAACCCAGAAATCGAACCCAGGCCTCCCTCATTGCTGGCAGATTCTTTACCAGCTGAGTCACAAGGGAAGCCCAAGAATACTGGAGTAGGTAGCCTATCCCTTCTCCAGTGGATCTTTCTGACCCAAGAATTGAACTGGGATCTTAAGACATCAAGGGTGGTGGCAAGATAGCAGCTTTCAAGAAAACTTGGCATTTGTTCATTTAACAGTTACTCAGAGATTTATCAGCTAGCTGGCCAGATAGATCCTAACAAAGCCGTAAGTGCCAGGATAAAGGAAGTACATGGTACTATATGAAAACACAGAAGCAATGCTTAACTTAGGATTAGAGAATCAGAAGTCACAAAACTGAAGATGAGTACAAACAAGCCAAGTTGGGTGGAGAGGGGATATAGGGTTGAGGAGGGTGGGTAAAAGACAGTAGAAACAGTATATCAAGGTGGAGGCAAGAGATGACTTCCTGGGTGGTCCAGTGGTTTAGACTTCACCTTCCAGTGCAGGGGAGCAGGTTCAATCCCTGGTTGGGGAGCTAAGATCCCACATGCCTCAAGGCCAAAAAACCAAAACACAAAACAGAAGCAATATTGAAACAAATCCAATAAAGGCTTTAAAAATGGTCCATGTCAAAAAAAAAAAAAAATTCTTGAAAAAAAATTAGAGCAAAAGGAAAAAAATAGCATAGAACTTTTGAAAAACAAAGAAATAGCTAACTTGTTATTAGTTTTGTATTTTAGAAAACACTCTGGCTTCCTTGTGAGGACCAGGTTAAACAGGAGGGTGGGACAGAGTTAGGGAGGCAGGGGAGACCAAGCAGGCGACTACTGCAACAGTCCAAGCAAGGGAAAGCAATGGCCTTGACACCACGGTGAGGGCAGGTCTTCTGCATTGCAGGCAGATTCTTTATTGTCTGAGCCACCAGGGAAACTTTAAAGAGAAAGTGGAGAGACTTAAGAAGTTTCAGGAAGGTATAAGCAACAGAAATCAATGCTAGACTGTAAGAGGATGGTGAGGCAGAGAGAGGATTTACTGTTGTTCAATTCTAGATGTTCAATTCTGCATCTAGAAACTATAAATCATTCCTTGGGCTACAGGTAGATTGATGCTATCTTGTATGGCAGTGGCCAGGGACTCAAATATGAGTATTGGAAGATTTAGGATGATGCTAGTGTGAGTGTGGCAGACACACCCTAAGACAATCCCTAATGAGTTAGGTCCCTTTCCCTTGAGTTCAGATAGAACTTGTAACTTGCTTCTAGCCAGCAGAAAATGGCAAAGGTAATTGGTGTCACTTCCTGTGATCAAGTTACATTGTAAAAGACTCTTTCTTAGCAAACTGGAGTGAGAGAGACCCCGATGCTGGCTTTGAAGGGGTAAGATGCTTTATTTTGAGAAGGCTAAGTGGCAAGGAATTATGGGGTAACTTCTATGAGTTGAGAGCCCTCTGCCACCAACAGCCAGGCCAAAATGAGGAACCCACAGCCATGAGAAATTGAATTCTATACCAACAACCTGAGAAGACTTGAAAATGAATCTTTTCTAAGTCAAGCTTCTGAGGAGACCACAGTCCCCAGTTCAGTTCAGTGACTGAGTCGTGTCCGACACTTTGCGACCCCATGAATCGCAGCACGCCAGGCCTCCCTGTCCATCACCAACTCCCGGAGCTCACTCAGACTCACGTCCATCAAGTCAGTGATGCCATCCAGCCATCTCATCTTCTGTCGTCCCCTTCTCCTCCTGCCTGCAATCCCTCCCAGCATCAGAGTCTTTTCCAATGAGTCAACTCTTCGCATGAGGTGGCCAAAGTACTGGAGTTTCAGCTTCAGTATCACTCCCTCCAAAGAATACCCAGGACTGATCTCCTTCAGAATGGACTGGTTGGATCTCCTTGCAGTCCAAGGGACTCTCAAGAGTCTTCTCCAGCATCACAGCTCAAAAGCATCAATTCTGCGGCACTCAGCTTTCTTCACAGTCCAACTCTCATGTCCATACATGACCACTGGAAAAACCATAGCCTTGACTAGACAGATCTTTGTTGGCAAAGTAATGTCTCTGCTTTTGAATATGCTGTCTAGGTTGGTCATAACGTTTCTTCCAAGGAGTCTTTTTTTTTTTTAATTTGTTTTTTTGTTTTTTTTTAAATTAAATTTATTTATTTTTTAAATTACAATACTGTATTTGTTTTGCCATACATTGACACGAATCAGCCATAGGTGAACACAATCTCCCAATGCCGAAGCCCCCTCCCACCTCCCACCCCACATCCTCTACTTGAATCATCCTATGCATCAGCCCCATGCATCGTGCATCCTACATTGAACATAGATTGGTGCTTCATTTCTTACAGGAAAATATACATGTTTCATTGCCATTCTCCCAAACCATCCCACCCTTTCCCTCTCCCTCAGAGTCCAAAAGTCTCATGGTGGCAGTCACCATCTGCAGTGATTTTGGAGGCTTTATTTTTATAAAGTCTGACAGTTTCCACTGTTTCCCCATCTATTTCCCATGAAGTGATGGGACCAGATGCCATGATCTTAGTTTTCTGAATGTTGAGCTTTAAGCCAACTTTTTCACTCTCTACTTTCACTTTCATCAAGAGGCTTTTTAGTTCCTCTTCACTTTCTGCCAACTGACCCCTTAAGTGCAGCTGGTGAGACCTTGAGCATTGTAGTGAGACAAAAAACTATGAGATAACTTTAGGATGTTTTGAGCCCCTATGTTTGTTGCAATTTTTTATGCAGGCACAAAAAATGAATACACTTTTTCAGATGCTTTTATTCCCTTTTCATATTTCCTGTCATAAACTCTGTTTTCTCAGTATCTTCAACCAGAGATCTTCTTGTTTTTATCCATACTTAAATTTTCAGCAACTTAACCCAAATGTTCCAAAAATCAGAAAAATTTTTGACTCTAGTACCAGAACCTGGGTTAACTTAAAAATTAAGGAACATCTTACCACCTTTGGACAACTCTAGAGCTTTGATGTGTACATAACCCGTGACCTGTGACATTTGCTTCCAGATTTTGGAGCAACCCAAAGATCTTCCCATTGTTCAATCTCTGAGGGCCTGTCATAGACTCAAGCTGCCTTGCATGTTCTCCTGCATCCCTTACAATAGGCCCTGTCAGAAACATCTGATGGAAGATGTTTTAGGATTTAGGCTGTCAACATCTGCCTTAATTTTTGCAGTTCTTGAACCTCCTAAGCTAATCTCTCAAAAGGACTCTATATAGAGCAGCCCCAACTCCTCTCTGTCTTACTATTACAAAGAAAAGTAACACTTTAAATTAATATTAGGAAATAGATGATTATGAAAAGAGCATAATTAGCAATGTACAGCATCTAAGAAATCATACAGATTCCTTAATGTCTGGCTTGTATCCTGACTGAAGTAGGTGATAATTAGGAGACTGTGGCTTTCTGTCTTATTCATGAATTTCTGAGGATGGGATTTATTCATACCAAAGTGAAAGTGAAGTTGCTCAGTCGTCTCCAACTCTTTGCGACCCCGTGGACTGTAGCCTACCAGGCTTCTCTGGCCATGGCTCTCTCCCTTTTAAAATATTTTTTTGATGTGGGTCTCTTTTTTCTTTTTTTTTTAATCTTTGTTGAATTTGTTACAGTATTGCTTCTATTTTATGTTCTGGGTTTTTGGCTGCCAGACATGTGGAAATTTGCTCCCCAACCAGGGATTGAATCTGTACCCCTTATGTTGGAAGATGAAGTCTTAACCACTGAACCACCAGGGAAGTCCTGCTCTCTACTTCTCACTTATGGAGAAGGTCATGTAAATTTCTCTCCTAGGAGCCCTTTCTTCTTAACACTCTAGCTATAGAACCATTTAGTCAACCAATATTTACCATCTGGTTCCAAATAGGAAAAGGAGTACGTCAAGGCTGTATATTGTCACTCTGCTTATTTAACTTACATGCAGAGTACATCATGAGAAGCACTGGACTGGAAGAAACACAAGCTGGAATCAAGATTGCTGGGAGAAATATCAATAACCTCAGATATGCAGATGATACCACCCTTATGGCAGAAAGTGAAGAGGAACCAAAAAGCCTCTTGATGAAAGTAAAAGATGAGAGTGAAAAAGTTGGCTTAAAGCTCAACATTCAGAAAATGAAGATCATGGCATGTGGTCCTATCAGTTCAGTTCAGTTCAGTTGCTCAGACGTGTCCGACTCTTCACGACCCCATGAAATGCAGCACGCCAGGCCTCCCTGTCCATCACCATCTCCCAGAGTTCACTGAGACTCACGTTCATCGAGTCAGTGATGCCATCCAGCCGTCTCATCCTATGTCATCCCCTTCTCCTCCTGCCCCCAATCCTTCCCAGCATCAGAGTCTTTTCCAGTGATTCAACTCTTCTCATGAGGTGGCCAAAGTACTGGAGTTTCAGCTTTACATCATTCCTTCCAAAGAACACCCAGGGCTGATCTCCTTCAGAATGGACTGGTTGGATCTCCTTGCAGTCCAAGGGACTCTCAAGAGTCTTCTCGAACACCACAGTTCAAAAGCATCAATTCCTCGGTGCTCAGCCTTCTTTACAGTCCAACTTTCACATCCATATATGACCACAGGAAAAACCATAGCCTTGACCAGACGGACCTTCGTCGGCAAAGTAATGTCTCTGCTTTTGAATATGCTCTCTAAGTTGGTCATAACTTTTCTTCCAAGGATTAAGCGTCATCTAATTTCATGGCTGCAGTCACCATCTGCAGTGATTTTGGAGCCCCCAAAAATAAAGTCTGTCACTGTTTCCACTGTTTCTCCATCTATTTCCCATGAAGTGATGGGACCTGATGCCATGATCTTTGTTTTCTGAATGTTGAGCTTTAAACCAACTTTTTCACTCTCCTCTTTCACTTTCATCAAGAGGCTCTTTAATTCTTCTTCACTTTCTGCTATAAGGGTGGTATCATCTGCATTTCTGAGGTTATTGATATTTCTCCCGGCCATCTTGATTCCAGCTTGTGTTTCTTCTAGCCCAGCATTTCTCATGATGTACTCTGCATATAAGTTAAATAAACAGGGTGACAGTTTACAGCCTTGACATACTCCTTGGGAAATAGATGGAGAAACAGTGTTAGACTTTATTTTGGGGGCTCCAAAATCACTGCAGATGGTGACTGCAACCATGAAATTAAAAGACACTTACTCCTTGGAAGAAAAGTTATGATTAATCTAGATAGCATATTCAAAAGCAGAGACATTACTTTGCCGACGAAGGTCCGTCTAGTCAAGGCTATGGTTTTTCCTGTGGTCATGTATGGATGTGAGAGTTGGACTGTGAAGAAGGCTGAGCGCCGAAGAATTGATGCTTTTGAACTGTGGTGTTCGAGAAGACTCTTGAGAGTCCCTTGGACTGCAAGGAGATCCAACCAGTCCACTCTGAAGGAGATCAGACCTGGGATTTCTTTGGAAGGAATGATGTAAAAGCTGAAACTCCAGTACTTTGGCCACCTCATGCGAAGAGTTGACTCATTGGAAAAGACTCCTGATGCTGGGAAGGATTGGGGGCAGGAGGAGAAGGGAATGACAGAGGATGAGATGGCTGGATGGCATCACTGACTCGATGGATGTGAGTCTGGGTGAGCTCCGGGAGTTGGTGATGGACAGGAAGGCCTGCCGTGCTGCGATTCATGGGGTCACACAGAGTTGGACACGACTGAAGAGACTTAGCAGCATCAGAAGCATATACTAGCCACCTGTCTGAGGCTCTGGGAATATAGCAATGAACAAACTATTAAAAATAATGGAATTTGCACTCTAAAGGGTCAGAGATAAAATGAATATTTGTAACGTGTGTTACATAAGATGATGATGGCTGTAATGGGAACAAAAATACAAATATGGGAATAGAAACAGAGTGTTGAAGATTGCAATTCTAAATAGACTGATCTGAGAAGATTTCAGTAAGACTGCATTAAAGCAAAGATTTGAAGAAAATAAGGGAGTGAGTCATGTGGTTATCTGAATAAAGAACATTCCTGGCAAAGGGAACAGTGAGTGCAAAAGTCTGATGTCAGTAAGGACATCAAGAAGGAAGCCAGTTCAGCTGGAGAGGAGAGAAGGAAGAGAAAGAGATCAAAGTGAATCTTGAGGCTGATGAAATCATGCTGGTTTGGGGTCACTGTAAAGACTTTGACTCTTACTGGAATGACACAAAAAGCCATTTGAATATTTTAAGCAGAGGGATGCCATGATGTAGCTTTTGTTTTAATACAACTGCTCTAATTTCTACACCAAGTATACAATATGGTGTGTGTTGGGGAAAAGAGATTGAAACCAAAGGTTGGAAGAGAGAGGCTGGTCAGGAGACTATTTAATAATTCAGGTAACACAGTGCAAATATAGAGCAACTCCATCATCACAGAAAGTTCTATTTGATTTATCAAGAAGAGGGACAGTCTGAAATACCTTGGCTTCTTCTAGGGACTGATGTCAAGAAATTCCTTGATCTCTTTACTCTGAAAGGATGTGAGGGGCTAGGGTGTTTTATTAACTCCTGCCAGTGGAAAACAGAGAGCTGTGGAAGGAGTTCCTCCTTCTATTAAGTAGAACATTTATTTCTCTCTAAGAATTTTAATTTGGGTAGAAAGGCAAGAATACTAGAGTGGATTGCCATTTCCTCCTCCAGGGGTTATTTCCAACACAGAAATCAAATCTTGGTCTCCTGCACTGCAGGCATCTGCCATCTGCCATTCTCTACCATCTGAGCCACCAGGGAAGCCCCCTTATTTCTCTCTACGAATTTTAACTTGGGCTAGAAAAGCCATTTGAAGAAAGAGCAAATAAAATCTAGCTACTGAGCATTCATTATATGCTAAATACAATTTAAGTATCACATTGGTATAAGAACACATTATGTGTGCCCATTATGTATGAAATACAGTTTAAATGGTATCTCATTTTTTAAATTTTATTTTTATTAGATTAATTTATTTATTTTAATTGGAGGCTAACTACTTTGCAGTATTGTGGTGGTATCTCATTTTAGCTCCACACTAAGTATATAAAGGATATCTTATTTCTTGGTAAAGTCACAATTCAGAAAAAAATTAATGACATGTTCAGAATAGGAGCTAGCGTTAGAACAAGAATTGATCCCAAAGACCATTCCCTGTTCGTCATTGTACTTTGTACCGCCTCCTTTCTGAGCATTTCTTCATGCATGATGATCAAAGAATGTTAGTAGATTTGAATTCTCTGTATATCTGTTTGTGTAACTTCCTCAATATAGCTATAGAGACACTGTGACCTTCTTCAAGTAATAGTGGTTACTCAACCTTGGATCTTTGAGCAGACTGTGCTTTCTTATCCTTTGTTGAAAGCCTATTCTGTTAGAGCGTGAAAGATAAACATCTCTTCCCTGAGAAGGCATTAAAGCTGGCCATGTGAGCAAAAGAAAACACTGCTGGCAGCCATGTGCATTGGATTGGGTGAAGGAGGGGGACATAAGCTATGGTCTTGACTTTGCAACTAATTAGCCTTGTGACTTTGAGCAAGTAAGTCATCCATCTCTCTGGATATCCATATCTCATCCTTAAACTATGACTACTGCCTGTCTAAGAACCTTTCTAGCTCTGGAACTCTAGAATTCAGTTTGGTATTCTTTAGTCTTCTTTACTCTGACAGGAAGAAATTTTCTAGGTCCCTGTATCTTCTGTATTTATTTCCTGAATAATATAGAGGATAGCAATATGCAGTCTTACACAATTATCATAAAGTCTTGCTTCACTGTAATTCCCCTAGTATAATGTCAAACAGGGTCTCAGAGTATTTCATTTTGCTATTAAAAATGGGACTTTGCTGGAGATCCAGTGATTAAGACTCCATACTTCCAATACAGGGGCATGGCTTTAGTCCCTGGTCAGGCAACTAAGATCCTACATGTAGTGCAATGCGGCCAAAAACGAAGAATAAGCAAAACACCAAGACGAAGCAGTATATATGTACTACCTTAATTCCCATTTGTATCTAACACTGTCAAACTTAAGAGCTGACAATGTTATATCTGGCTGTTGACGCGTGAGCAAATTAGTAATAGTGCTAAAACTCCAAACCTAAAAACTTTCAGACTGCCAGTCAAATGATATTTAAATTTTGCATTAATATGTTCATACTTAGCATTTGGTTGTGCTAAATACTACATTTACTCTCAGATTTGTTGTAAGCTTTGCTTTCCAAAAAGAGTAGTGTCTTTTACTTAGGATTCATTATGATGCCTTACCTCAAACTCTGATTCTCCCACCTCTTGAAATCCCAGTTTTCATAATGTCTATTCATCCCTCTTCCCACTTTCTCAAGAATGATCTTGATCATGACTCCCAGTTTAGCCTGGGGTAACAGAAAAGTTTTACCCTTAGTTCAGAGACTTGAAGAGTGAGAGATGAAATAGGCAGTCTGATGATCTCTGGAGGAATCTTAATTGAAACCAAATTGTTCTCTTTGTTAATTTTAGTTTTTAAATACTAAGAGAGAAATAAGAAGGCAAAACTAAGCACCCAAATCATCCTCCATTTTCCGCTTCATAGCGAAGTTAACAAGAGGCTTTTCCTGGGTATTATTCATTGACTGGGCTCATTTTGGCTGTCCCCAGGGCCATCGACTCTTCCCAGCTGCTCCATTAATCTCCGGGAAATCCCCAGGGCTGCAACTGTCACTGTATAATTAAATGCTTTGTTATTTTCTGCATGGTCCTGTACTTTAGCAGCTTATTTTCATTAATAGCAGGGCCTGTTCTTTGTCACTTACCCCATATGGCTGTGAAAAAGTAGTCTCTAAATCTTTCCTCTTTTTATTTCTTCCTCTTCTCCTTCTGAATCAAGCAGTTTACTTCCCTCCTCCTCTATCTCCTTCCTCCCCTACCCCCTCCTCCCCACCCTTTCTCCTCCTCCATCCCATCTCTCTTCCTCCTTTCCACCCATTCACCCCTCCCCTCCTCCTCCTTCCTCCTCCTCCTCCAACCACTTTCCCTCCCCCTCCCTCCCCCTTCCTCCTCCTCCAACTACTTTCCCTCCCCCTCCTCCCCCTTCCTCCTCCTCCAAGCACTTTCCCTCCCCCTTCCTCCTCCTCCAAGCACTTTCCTTTCCCTCCTCTGACCTTTCCTTCTCTTCCTTTCCTCCTTCTCCATGCTCTTCTCTTCTTCATCTCTTTGACACCAAGACAAATTCTCTAAGTAGTATATCAGATTGATATTCACCATTTTCTTTCCTTTTAATCTTTTCCTCCCCAGAAGACTTAAAGCTTTAGAACTTATTGTGCATTGCTTTTTAATTTCCCCCCCACATGGGGTTAATCTTTATCTTGAGCGAAGAAGGACTCAACAAACATCCAGACACCATGGATGGCTATGAAAGCAGCACAGGAGAAAGAGTCAGCAATTTCACTTCTTAATGTTGTCATCATGCTAGTAGTAATTTCTTTTTGAAAAAAATTTTATTTATTTTTAATTGGAGGATAATTGCTTTATAATGCTGTGTTGGTTTCTGCCATTCATCAACATGGATCAGCCATAGGTGTACACATGTCTCTTGTCTCTTGAACCTCCCTCCCATCTCCCACCCCATCCCGCTCATCTAGGTTGCCACAGATCACCAGACTGAGCTCCCTCTGTATCAACGTCCCATTAGCTGTCTATTTCACACATCATCATGCACTAGCATTTCTTAATTGCAGTAACAAGGGCTATGCTTTGATAATAATACAGGAAGATCTCTTAAAAATCATTATTCTTCCCAGAGTCCAACCTCAGAATTTTTGCCTAAGATACGTTTGGTGGTTGTTTTTCAGTCACTAAGTTGTGTCCAACTCTTTTGTGACCACATGGACTATATAGCCCACCAAGCTCCTCTGTTCATGGGATTTCCCAGGCAAGAATACTGGAGTGGGTTGCCATTTCCTTCTCCAGGGGATCTTCCTGACCCAGGGATTGAACCTGCACCTCCTGCCTTGGCAGGCAGATTCTTTACCACAGCCCCCCAGGAAGCCCAAGATTCCCTATTATTGCTCAAAAGTGATGCCGTTGCTTTCACACATCTTGAAGAGGCTTCTAGACAGTAAATGACATATTTTCCTCCAGTGAAAAGTAGTGGCTTCCCAGGAGATCCAGGGGAATGAGGGGTTCTAAGGGTGAATTTTCACTGATTTGAACTGCAAGCTCCCTATGGAATGTTCCTTCCCGTCTTTGTTTCCCCTGTCAGATGATTCTCAGTCTTTGGGGGCACATTAGAGTTAGGTTGGGGGAGCTTTCAAAATCTTGATGTCTAGATCACAGCCAAGACCAATGCTGGAGGGGACTGTTACAGGGAGAGGTTACTAATTTCATACCTCCAAAGGAGACATGGATGATGAGAAATGACTAAGAAGTCTCACGGGAGGCCAGATGATTACATGGTTATAAAGTTGGCACCTGCCTAGCTGTATCACCTTCTCCTGACATGGAGACAGTATAGTGGATCGAGTGATGATTAGACTCTGGAATCAGACCCAGATAAGAACTACTACTGCTGCCTGCAATCCTGGAGCAATGCCCCTGGCTTCTCTGGCCCTCAATTGTAAGTGAAATAATTTACCCAATGCATGTATGTCCCATGAAATTTCAGCAAGAATACATTTTAAAAGCACACACCTGATCTGTGACACTCCCAAGAACCTGGTAAATGAGGAAGGCTTTGTTTGGCATGATAACTGTCACACACCTTGTTTTTGTTCCTACAAACTCATACGGATGATCCAGTGCTCACACTTCTCTTTTGTGCCTCTATAGTTTTATTTTTGTTTTTCATTCTAACCGTGGGAAGCTATCTCCTTGTTTACTAGGCAAAGTAATATATATCCTTCCAGCCTTAGCTTGCTTTCTGTGTGTGAAACATTCTTCCACTTCTCTATTCTGGAGGAGGGCATGGCCCACCCACTCTGTAATCTTGCCTGGAGAATCCCATGGACAGAGGAGTCTGGTGGGCTGCCGTCCTTAGGGTCGCAAAGAGTTGGACACGACTGAAGCAACTGAGCCCACATGCAATCAGACTTACGTTCTTTTGGCAATTCTTCTCCTGCACTTTGTACCTTCCTTGAAAAGTGTAAAAAGTATGTTATTTATTAAAAGACCCATCTATCTTCCCACTGAGGCTTCTCCAGTGGCTCAGCAATAAAGCATCCACCTGCAATGCAGGAGATACCAGTTTGATCCCAGGGTTGGGGAGATCCCCTGCAGGAGGAAATGGCAACCCACTCCACTCCTGGAAAATCCCTTAGACAGAGGAACTGGGCAGGCTACAGTACCTGGGGGTTGCAGAGTCAGACATGACTGAGCAACTGATCACGCATGCATGCTATATTCCCACTATATTCTAGTTACTAAGGCAAGAACTAAGTGATTTTGCTTAATACCCTAGTGCCAAGTATAATACCCAGAACAGAATAACTGTTCAATAAATATTTTTTTTTGAATTAATGGAAACAAATGAGTTCCTTTGATACAGTTTTCACACACATACAAGGCTGGAGTTGCCCAGAATGCTGTCATGAGTCAGAAAGGAGAAGAAGACATAGACCTCCAAAGGTGGAGATTATCTGGTAGGGAGAGAAAAGAAACTCTCAAGTTGAAAAGAGGTGGTCAAAAACCACTGACCTCTCAAGGAAAATTGGTTTTTGTTTTTGTTTGTTTGTTTTGCCATGTGGCATATCAGATCTAGATCCCCAACCAGGGATCAAACCCACACCCACTGCAGTAGAAGCACAGAGTCTTAACTACTGGACCCCCAGGGAAGTTCCAGGAAAAAATGTTTTGATTGTTCTTTGAGGGTTCAAGTTTTATTTCATTAAATTTGAGCAAACTCTGGGAGATAGTTAAGGACAGGGGAGCCTGGCATGCTGCAGTCCATGGGTTCACAAAGAGTTGGATCCCAGCTTAGGTACTGAACAAGAACAACAAATTGAACTGAACTGCAAACATCCTGAGGGATTTCATATCCACTTTGGTCCCCTTATCCACTGACTCTCACGCTGTCAGGGTATACTGGAATTATCTGGGAGCTTTAAAAAAAATCTTTGACCACAGCCTAGACCCAGCATCAGTATTTTTAAAGTCCCTCTCTACCATCAATGAGAAGCCAATATTGAGAGCTATTGCCTAGCACAGAATCCAGCTTAGTTTGTTGCCCACAGTGGAGGTTTGTAGTCTGTTTTCTAATTGCATAACTGAATCTCTCACTCATTACCTAACTCCTTCCTAGCTTATCATAGCTGAGAATGAGAGCAAATAGCAGCGTTTCCCAAATAGTGAATTAATCAACCCTGCTAAGTTGCTTCAGTCATGTCCGACCCTGTGCAACCCCATAGATGGCAGCCCACCGGGGTCCCCATCCCTGGGATTCTCCAGGCAAGAACACTGGAGTGGGTTGCCATTTCCTTCTCCAATGCATAAAAGTGAAAAGTGAAAGTGAAATCACGCAGTCGTGTCCGACTCTTAGCGATCCCATGGACTGCAGCCCACCAGGCTCCTCTGTCCAAGGGATTGTCCAGGCAAGAGTACTGGAGTGGGGTGCCAGTGCCTTCTCCATAATCAACCCTACAGATCTTCAAAACAGACAGGAGCAACTAATTTGTACCTTTGTGGAATGAATGTTTGTTATTACTATATTTTTGCATGTGATCATCTTTGCTGTCAAATTAATATATTATGTTCTTAGAGTAGTCAGACAACTCTAGAACTACTGTGGCAGAAGATGGTGATTCAGGAAGGGAAATAGAGCAGTGGGAGCCTCTGTTTCTGCCAGTTGATCATTCAGGTATTTAGTTACCCTTACCAAAGCAAACAGATGATTTGCCTCTTAAGAGGCCATTGACCATTCAACACATAAAGCTTCGTAGGCATTTCCCGAAACTGCTGCTTTGGAATTAATCATTAGTGTCAGTGAAGGATTTCCCAGCCACATAAGGTAAAGGGAAGAATCCCCAAGGACTGGGACTTCCCTGCTGGTCCAAAGGTTAAGACTTCACCTTCCAATGCAAGGGGTGCGAGTTCGAGCCTTGCTTAGGTAGCCAAGATCCCACATGCCTCCTGGCCAAAAGAACAGAACATGAAACAACAGAAGCAAAGTTGTAACAAATTCAATAGAGAGTTTTTAAAAATGAAAACGAAAAAAAAAAAAGAATCCATGGGGCTCAAGGTAGCATTCACTCCCAGATTTGGAGACAGGAGGTGAAGGAAGAGAAGAGATTTAAAATGAATACCACTTTTTCACTGTGGTTTCCTTACCATCTTGGAAATCAAGGAATTCTGACCTCCAAACCAAACCTCAGAGCCAGTGGATTCATGTTGAAGCACACAGTGCCAGTGTGCTACTGATGGCTTCTGCAACACTTACATGTCACGGAGGGAAACTCTTAAAAGCTCATCTTTCGTTAGCATTCCTTGA
Organism: Nanger dama; assembly: GCA_917880005.1. NCBI lineage: Eukaryota > Metazoa > Chordata > Mammalia > Artiodactyla > Bovidae > Nanger > Nanger dama. Next base: position 13,627,077 of record CAKJTW010000043.1, read on the forward strand.
GAGGGTGGATAAGATGTGCCTTATAGACTGGCACAGATAAATATCATTAAAGAGATTGACTTCGCATTGTTCAGAAGTGCGTTGCCATAGAAGAAGCAGTTTAACTCTTTCATCTTCATAGACCTTGCATGTCTGAGGCCCTGTGTGTTATGAAGATAGGTAATATTTGTACTAGCTTTCTATTGCTGTATAACACATTTCTGCACATTTAGTGGAGAAGGCAATGGCAACCTGCTCCAGTACTCTTGCCTGGAAAATCCCATGGACGGAGGAACCTGAGGGCTGCAGTCCATGGGGTCGCTGAGGGTTGGACACGACTGAGCGACTTCACTTTCACTTTTCACTTTCTTGCATTGGAGAAGGAAATGGCAACCCATTTCAGTACTCTTGCCTGGAGAATCCCAGGGACGGGGGACCCTGGTGGGCTGCCGTCTATGTGATCACACAGAGTAGGAAACGACTGAAGTGACTTAGCAGCAGCAGCAGTGGCTTCACACAATTCTTCCTTATGATCTCAGTTTTCATGTGACAGGTGTCTGGGATCATCTCAGATGGGTCCTCTGCTAAGGGGTCATCTTAGATGGGTTCTCAGGATCTCAATCCAGGAATTGCTGGCATAAAGTTTCATTGAGAGGCTTGACTAGGGATAAAATCTGCTTCTAAGCTCACTTAGGATTTTCATAGAATATGTTGCCTTGCAGCTGTGTGTCTGAGGTCCCCATGCCCATGCTGACTGTCAGCCAGGGTCCTCTGTCAGCTCTAGATGTGCCCACAGGTCCTTGCCACACAACCTTCCTGCAACATGGCAGCTTACTTCTTCAAACCCAGCCAGGGACTCTCTCTCATCCCAGTTTTGTGTAACATATGATTATGGGATGGACATTCCAACACCTTTGCCATATTTCATTGACTCAAAGCCAAACACAGGCTTTACACTCAAGAAGATGGGTGGTGGAGTAGCTTATACACGTTGTGACTCAATGCTGTGACTGTATTGTGTGTGTTGACCACAATATTCTGAACAGGCATTTTACTGAAGTTGTTGATTTATTAGAACCAGCTCAGTAAAGTTGGCATCTTGTGGAGTAGAAGAGAGAGCCCTGGGATTAATGTACTTTGCAATCACATATCTCCATGGTCTTTGACTAGTTACTTAAACTCTGAGACTCAGTTTTATTTCCAGTAAAGTGGGAACAACTAACATCTGCTCTATAGAGCAGTAAAGATAAAATTACACATGCATTTGGAAATTCCTGTATGTTGTCCAATCAATCTTAGTTTCCATTAAAAAGCATGATCAGTAGAGATTATTTTAGTATGTCTGTGTTCTTTAATCCCAAAATCAAGTCAACAGATTAAATTCCTCTTTAACTCAATATCTAAAATTTTAGCAACCTATCTGGAAACAATATAACTTACTTTCTCTAGCTAGTATGAATCCCCATGTGGAGGGGAAACCTTCTGTTGAATTCTCCAGGGCCAGATTATGTAAAGGGAAAAATAATCAGACAAACTGAGGTAATTTAATTACCCACAACTTTTCCCTCCCTACAAAAAGGGTGAAAGAAGCAGATTTTTTTAAACATGAAGTTAATAATGAAAGGCTTAGAATATCAAGCTTTAACTTACAGAATTCTATCCCAGTCCATACTATTCCTTTTAAGGAATGCATTTGAGGTTTAACTTGTTAACAGACACTATGTTAAGAATATAGAACATACCTTCAGAGCAAAGAAACTAAATATTTTGTGTTCTATATTCTAGTTGTTGAAACGTTGCATGATTTGGATTCAAAGTATGTGTATTCTGGCAACTGCAGCAATCAACATCAGATCTAAGTGTTTTAGGGGGAAAGGAAATTATATAAATATAGCCACAAGGAAAAAAAATACCATGGACATGCACCCTTCCCTAAGAATTTGCCTGCTTGGAAATAAAGTAAATATTGGGGAAATTATATGGAGGCTTTTTGTGCCATGCATAAGAAACACACATGTCTGTGTTTGAAAAATTACTGGGGCTGCTTTTCTGTCACTTGCCATTAGAGTTGGGTTAAGAGAAAATAAAATTATATGTAAGACAGAATATCCTTTATGCCTGCCACCACTCTTCTCTGTGGTCTTTCAAATTTTGTCACGTAAGGAAGACGTTATGAGTATCTCTGTTCATACTCTGAAAGAACTCCTGAGGGTTAGCCCACTTAAGAAGTATAGTTGCCCCAAAACTGACTCAGTAATATACGTTTTTCATAATTCACCTCTGACGGCTTTAATGGCACACACTCTGTCACTGTGATTTGCTGTCATTGGATGCTATTAAATTCATCAGTTCAAACACACTCTCTTCCCATGTTTACAGCTTGTAATAATGACCTAGATCTGTGTGCATTCCTGATGCATTGGGCTGGGATGATCACGTAGCATGCATAGGGAAAGTTAACTGGGTTTAAAAGCTCAGGCATTGTGACTTACTGTGTGTTCTCTAAAATAAATGTCATGGGTCAGATTTCTTTCTTTCTTTCTTTCTTTTTTTTTTTTTTTGAAAAAGCAACCCAAAAGTTTAGAAAAACCAGCAACATACATTTGAGGAGAAATAAGACCTGCTTTCCTGCAAAACTAGTCCTATATACAAAGGAGCATCTTTCCCTTTATGTTTGAACTAGGCCCATTTAGTTTCATTACCTGTCACTATGGTGCTGATATACTATTTTCATCATAGAAATGTATAAAGTGTAGACATTTTTAAAAGATGAGATTAAAATTAATAGAAAGAGCAGTTTGAATTTTTTTTTCCTGCATCCCTTGGAAGACTTTTGGTGTGGGTGAGGAAATGGGATAAAAGGTGTGGTGATTCACTCCTTTCTTCCGTTCTCTGGTTGGTGCTCCCCATCACATTCTGACAGGTGAGTGTCATTGGGTTTGATGTGGGTGTCTTCTTACAGGAGATGAGGAGTGACAGCGCTGTAGAGTACATTTCCATAAATTCACATCATATATTTAATTTTGGGGAAAGTTAGTTGGTTTCCTACAAAAATCTGATAGTAGGACAGAGAAGGGATGGCAGAGATATTAGGGCTTTTCATTAGACTCTTCGGGAAGAGGAAGGGACACATAGTTGAAATAACTAATGAGAACCTACTGGAGAGCACAGAGAGCTCTACTCAGAACTCTGTGGTGACCTAAATGAAGTGAGTGAAAGTCGCTCAGTCATGTCTGACTCTGCGACCCTATGGATTATACAGTCCATGGAATTCTCCAGGCCAAAATACGGGAGTGGGTAGCCTTTCCCTTCTCCAGGGGAATCTTCCCAACCCAGGATTAGAACCCAGGTCTCCTGCATTGCAGGCAGATTCTTTGCCTGCTGAGCCACAGGGAAGCCCAAGAAAATTGGAGCAGGTAGCTTTTCCCTTCTCCAGTGGATCTTCCCGACCCAGGAATCAAACTGGGGTCTCCTGCATTGCAGGCAGATTCTTTACCAACTAAGCTATCAGGTGACATAAATGGGAAGGAAATCTAAAACAGAGGACAGATATGTATATGTATAACTGATTCACATTGGTGTACAGCAGAAACTAATATAACATTGTAAAGCAACTATACTCCAGACAACCTGGAGGGATGGGTGGGGAGGGAGACAGGAGGGGTGTTCAGGATGGAGGGGACACATAGATACCTATGGCTGATTCATACTGATGTGTGGAAAAAATCATCACAGTACTTTATCATCCAGTTGAAATAAATAAATACATTAAAAAAAAACCCACTGAGCATTATTCCCAGCTGGATTCATGGCAGGCTAATCCTAAAATGTGTGAATTTACGCTTAATCAGGATGATCTTTTTCTTCTACCCTATTCATGGGCCTGTGTAAGAACTTTGCTTTTTATGGATTTAGGATAAACTGTAATAAAACAATATAATCAGAAAGACTAGAGATCACTTCAAAAAAAAAAAATTAGAGATACCAAGGGAACATTTCATGCAAAGATGGGCTCAATAAAGGACAGAAATGGTATGGACCTAACAGAAGCAGAAGATATTAAGAAGAGTTGGCAAGATTATACAGAAAAATTATAGAAAAAAGATCTTCACGACCCAGATAATCAACGATGGTGTGATCACTCACCTAGAGCTGGACATCCTAGAATGCAAAGTGGGCCTTAGGAAGCATCACTACAAACAAAGCTAGTGAAGGTGATGGAATTCAGTTGAGCTATTTCAAATCCTAAAAAATGCTGCTGTGAAAGTGCTGCGCTCAATATGCCAGCAAATTTGGAAAACTCAGAAGTGGCCACAGGACTAGAAAAGGTCAGTTTTCATTCCAAATCCCATAGAAAGGCAATGCCAAAGAATGTTCAAGCTACTGCACAATTGCACTCATCTCACATGCTAGCAAAGTAATGCTCAAAATTCTCCAAGCCAGGCTTCAACAGTATGTGAACCGTGAACTTCCAGATGTTCAAGCTGGTTTTAGAAAAGGCAGAGGAACCAGAGATCAAATTGCCAACATCCACTGGATCATGGAAAAAGCAAGAGAGTTCCAGAAAAACGTCTACTTCTGCTTTATTAACTATGCTAAAGCCTCTGACTGTGTGGATCACAACAAACTGTGGAAAATTCTTCAAGAGATGGGAATACCAGACTACCTGACCTACCTCCTGAGAAATCTATATGCAGGTCAGGAAGCAACAGTTAGAACTTGACATGGAACAATGGACTGTTTCCAAATTGGGAAAGGAGTATGTCAAGGCTGTATATTTCAATTATATGCAGAGTACATCATGAGAAACGCTGGGCTGGATGAAACACAAGCTGGAATCAAGATTGCCAGGAGAAATATCAATAACCTCAGATATGCAGATGGTACCACCCTTATGGCAGAGAGTGAAGAACTAAATAGCATTTTGATGAAAGTGAAAGAGGAGAGTGAACAAGTTAGCTTAAAGTTAAACAGTCAGAAAACAAAGATCATGGCATCTGGTCCCATGCAGTTCAGTTCAATCGCTTAGTCCTTTCCGACTATTTGCAACCCCATGAACCGCAGCACACCAGGCCTCCCTGTATATCACCAACTCCCGGAGTCCACCCAAACCCATGTCCATTGAGTTGGTGATGCCATCCAACCATCTCATCCTCTGTCATCCCCTTCTCCTCCTGCCCTCAATCTTTCCCAGCATCAGGGTCTTTTCAAATGAGTCAGCTCTTCACATCAGGTGACCAAAATATTGGAGATTCAGCTTCAACATCAGTCCTTCCAACGAACACCCAGGACTGATCTCCTTTAGGATGGATTGGTTGGATCTCCTTGCAGTCCAAGGGACTCTCAAGAGTCTTCTCCAACACCACAGTTAAAAGCATCAATTCTTCAGCACTCAGCTTTCTTCACAGTCCAACTCTTACATCCATACATGACTACTGGAAAAATCATAGCCTTGACTAGATGGACCTTTGTTGGCCAAGTAATGTCTCTGCTTTTTAATATGCTGTCTAGGTTGGTGATAACTTTCCTTCCAAGGAGTAAGCGTCTTTTAATTCATTGCTACAGTCACCATCTGCAGTGATTTTGGAGCCCCTCAAAATAAAGTCTGACACTGTTTCCCCATCTATTTGCCATGAGGTGATGGGACCAGATGCCATGATCTTACTTTTCTGAATGTTGAGCTTTAAGCCAACTTTTTCACTCTCCTCTTTCACTTTCATCAAGAGGCTTTTTAGTTCCTCTTCACTTTCTACTATAATGGTGGTGTCATCTGCATATCTGAGGTTATTGTTATTTCTCCCGGCAATCTTGATTCCAGCTTGTGCTTCTTCCACCCCAGCGTTTCTCATGATGTGCTCTGCATAGAAGTTAAATAAGCAGGGTGACAATATATAGCCTTGACGTACTCCTTTTCCTATTTGGAACCAGTCTGTTGTTGCTTCCTGACCCGCATATAGGTTTCTCAAGAGGCAGGTCAGGTGGTCTGGTATTCCCATCTCTTTCAGAATTTTCCACAGTTTATTGTGATCCACACAGTCAAAGGCTTTGGCATAGTCAATAAAGCAGAAATAGATGTTTTTCTGGAACTCGCTTGCTTTTTCCATGATCCATCAGATGCTGGCAATTTGATCTCTGGTTCCTCTGCCTTTTCTAAAACCAGCTTGAACATCAGGGAGTTCACGGTTCATGTATTCCTGAAGCCTGGCTTAGAGAATTTTAAGCACTACTTTACTAGCGTGGGAGATGAGTGCAACTGTGCGGTAGTTTGAGCATTCTTTGGCATTGCCTTTCTTAGGGATTGGAATGAAAACGGACCTTTTCAGGCCTGTGGCCACTGCTGAGTTTTCCAAATTTGCTGGCATATTGAGTGCAGCACTTTCACAGCATCATCTTTCAGGATTTGAAATAGCTCAACTGGAATTCCATCACCTCCACTACCTTTGTTCCCAATATTTCATGGCAAATAGATGGGAAAACAGTGGCTGACTTCGTTTTTTTGGAGCTCCAAAATCACTGTGGATGGTAACTGCAGCCATGCAATTAAAAGACACTTACTCTTTGGAAGGAAAGTTATGACCAACCTAGACAGCATATTGAAAAGCAGAGACATAGCTTTGCAAACAAAGGTCCGTCTAGTCAAGGCTATGGTTTTTCCAGTAGTCATGTATAGATGTGAGAGTTGGACTATAAAGAAAGCTGAGTGCTGAAGAATTGATGCTTTTGAACTGTGGTGTTGGAGAAGACTCCTGACAGTCCCTTGGACTGCAAGGAGATCCAACCAATCCATCCTAAAGGAGATCAATCCTGAGTGTTCAGGACACCATTGAGCAACTGAACTGAACTGAACTGTAATAAAATAATTTTTCTAAAATGATATATGCAGGTCAGTTATTTAAAAAGTAGAAAACATCTTAATAGCTTAATTTTTTTGACATCTCATAATGACAAATTGTAAAATAAACATACTCTAAGGCATAAAAGTTTATATAACATCAAGGAAAATACTCTTTCTGTGTTAGAAATTGTACACCTGAACTAGGAGTTTGGGTTGAATGCCATATTTCCTGCCTTGTTTGGTTTTCTTTAACAATAGAGATGTTGTTGCTTAGTTGCTTTTGTTCCTAGCACATGAAGAGATGCTAGTTGGTGACCTTCCTTACCCCTTGTGAGAATAATGGCAGCTGAGAGAGTCCTTTCCAAGGTTTTGTTTTTTTTCCTTCTTTGTTGTTATGCTCAGCTGTGTCCAACTCTTTGCGACACGATGGACTGTAACCCGCCAGGCTCCTCTGTCCATGGAATTTTTCAGGCAAGAATACAGGAGTGGGTACCTGTTCCCTGTGCCAGGGGATCTTCAAAAAAATCGAACTCGCGTCTCTGGTGCCTCCTGCATTGGCAGGCAGATTCTTTACCAATGTACCACCTTCCAAGGTTTAATGTCACCTGAAAGTCACTCAAGAGTGTCCAACTCTGTGACCCCATGGACTGTAGCCTGCTAGGCTCCTCTGTCTATAGAATTCTGCTGGCAAGAATACTGGATTGGGTAGGGGTTCCCTTCTCCAGGAGATCTTCCCAACCCAGGGGATCAAACCCAGGTCTCCCCCATTGCAGGTGGATTCTTTACCAGCTGAGCCACAAGGGAAGCCCAAGAATACTGAAGTGGGTTGCCATTTCCTTCTCCAAACAATTGAGATAGACGCTTACATGTTTTGGCTGCCAAAAAGAAAGGCTTTTGTGTATCAGGATATATTTCAGGAAGATGGCAGAAATTTTTGAGTTGCAAACAAGACAGATAATGAGTATATATTACACATTTAAATTTGTAAACAAAATTATTTTTATTTAGCATTTACTTTTTAAAATTCTAAACTGAATTGCTTAGTCAGTGTTAATACTCTGATGCTTTCTTAATCACAGATTATTATATGTTCTGTTTGTGCCACCGGTTTATGTTAAAATTTAAATAGCATCATGACTGAAAAGATTTTTTAAACCATAAAAAATGATATGATATGACATTATTACATTATATATTATTACATACATTATTGTTATGTGTCAAGTTATTATTACCTTCACTGCATTTTATGTCTTTCAGCCCACATATCTTCCATCATACTTTTTCATAATGTTTGGACACAAATCTCCCTTTAATACCTTCTTAATGAGATAATGTCTGTAAAATATTTTGAGGTCATCAGGAAGTGAAAGATCACTGTTGTTAAGTCAGAACATAAAGATGCACTGTTTATATCACTCATTGTTGATGTCATTCTGAAATCAACATGTCTATGTAGAAAGCACATGTTTTGCAATTTGGCAATTGACTCATCTTTCCTAGCATTATATATAGTTTAATGGCTTTAGAGGAGGAAAGAGAAAAAAGATATGTATTTTAGGATGTGATCTTACATCTTTGAGTCAATATTTGATTTTTTTTTCTAACTTCTGAGATTCTTACTAGCAAACAGCCTTCCTTTGGTTCCTGTATGGTTAACGCTTTGCAGGACTTTCTTTGTATAGATGGATAGTTCTTTTAGCAAGGAGCCAGGAGGCCTTTTTAAAGCTTAATCTGCCAGTTAGTTCTTCTTCTGAGATAAAATTGTCTCATGACCTATAATTTAATTCTTCAAAGTGTAAAAGAGGGACTTCCCTGGTGGTCCAGTGGCTTAGACGCTGCACTCCCAATGCAAGGGGCTCAGGTCTCATCCCTGGTTGGGGATTAGATCTCACATGCTGTAGCTAACAGTTCACGTGCTGCATGTGGAAGATCCCGCATGCCTCAACTGAGACCTGGCACAGCCAGATAAGTAAAATGAAAATAAATATTTTAAATGCTTTCTCATAATAATTTTTTAACAATATGATAATTTAAAAAAATATATATATATAAAAGAAAGTGACTGAATTTCCTGGTGGCTCCTGCCAGTGGTCACAGTGACATTCTTCCAAACTTTACTGTATGAATATCAGAACCACTTGGCCATACCTTTGTAACAACCTTCCTGGACATTTTTCACCTGGCTATAAGTATGACCTCACTTTTCACCTTCTTTTTCCTGTTCTCCACTCTCTTCTCATTGATGTAAATTTAGAGGGACATCTTAGCAGGTTTTTGTCTTTTCCTTTCTTCCTATATGGGATGGAGAGTATGTTCATACAGATATAATAATAAAATCTAACATTTACAGAGCTATTTTGATGTTCCAGGAGTTGTTCTGAACATTATATATATATATATATATAAATTTATGCTATAACAGCTCTATGAAAGAGAGGGGAAATTGATGGGGAAATTGAGGAGAGGAGGTTAATTTTAAGGAAATGGCACAACCAAGATTTCATACCTAGCAACACGGGCACCAGAACCCTGTACTATGTCCCTGTTGTTCAGTGTCCAACTCCTGGTGGCCCCATGGGCACATGGCTTCCCTGTCCTTCACTGTCTCCCCGAGTTGGCTCAAATTCACTTGAGTTGGTGATGCGATCTCCCTATAATTATTTACTGTTCTGTCTTTAAGTCTTCAAAGCCCAACTATTAGCCAGCTTGATAAATGGCATATCTGTGAACACAAACAAGGAAACAAACCCCATGCCAGCTTTTGAATTGGGTGTGGAATTTCATAAAAGTGTCTTAGCTTACTATTTCACATATTGTTTGGATTGTTAAAACTCTTCATAATGGAGAGGACTCCTTTACTGGCGACTGGGTTCCTAGGTTAAATCCACATGACTCAGTCGTTATGGGAATGGCTCAGGGCCTCTACGGGGAGGTTTGAGGGCTTTCTTTGGATTGCTACGTATATGCTGGTTGTAAATGAAATCAGAGTCTTGAAGGCAGAAAGTGAACCAAAAACAGATTTTCGAAGCTATTGATGTCTGTGCTTGGTTTCTTCTCAAGGGAAAAAAATAAATAAGTGTAAAAAACAAATGTCCGGATACAATAGAATTGTCACTCTTCATCATTTGTACATGTGAGAAGAACTGAGACTGAGAATGCATGAGATATCTTTATAATTCATGGTCTGCCTAAAAAACTAGGAGCAACCTGGCTGTGTGGTCTTATTCCCCAGTTTGAACAAAGAATACTGAACCTAACTGTGCATGCATGAAGTTATTTTTGGTCCCATGTAGTTTCTTTGTATTTTGTTGCTTGTGGAGAGATGTGTCCAGGTGCAAGCATTGCAGCACTGCAAAGGGTCCCATATCCCAGCCTGTCTCATCCTCCACAAGACACTCTACACCCTTATTCTAAAGGACTAAAGAGCCACAGATCCCTTCTGAAACTTCTTCCTGCTGGACAGGGGCCTCAGACCCTGGCCTGTCTTAGAGGCATAGAAGTCCCTCGCTGACTCTTACAAAGACCTGGGGCACTTTCTGCTGGAATGGGCTGAATTCCTTGAGCTATGAGCCTTACTTCAAATTGTTGGAACCTAAAAGACACAAACTTAACCAAAAGTTAAACACACAAGAATAAGGAGAAGAACAACAATAGCCACTGAGGGGCCTAAAAGGGGAAGAAACCAGGTAAACTTTGGGCTTTCTTAACTGTTAACTAGACAAGGGAGGTGATACTTCCCTGCCAAATTTATGAAGCTGCTCTGCCTGGGTATATAGCAGTTAGGGCAAATTCTGGACAAAAGATACCAAGAGACTCAAAAAACCAGCTGCCACCTCTGAAGAGCCCTGAACAAAAGCGGGTACTACTCATGCCCCTCGCACACAATACCACCTAAAGGGTGGGCCGACCACCTAATCCACCCCTCCCACTTGACCCCTGCACACACCCCTACCCTATATAAGGAACAAACTCACCCCCCACCTTGGGGAGCAAGCAAGGGAACCTGTTGTTTGTTCTGACTCCCTACTGCTGCAGCAGGGGCCCCAAGAAAGCCTTGCCTGGAAAAAAAAAAAAAAGAATAATACTGGATAATTCTGCTTTCCTCTTTGAAATCTAGGGCCTCCCACCCCCAGTCCCATGCCTTGCCAAATCAGAAGGGGAAAATATGTCCCCATGGAGTCTTCAGTGAGGCTTTTACCACTGAGTGAGGCTGACAGCCACCTCGGGTTTATCAGCAGTGCTGTGAAAGAGCTTGAGTCACCCAGCTTCTAGCAGACAGGAGGGCTCCACATTTTCCCTGTTGCCTTCAGCCAGTATGACTTCAGTCTTTAAGGCTGTGCCTCCAGTTAGAGGCTGTTGGGGATGATTTATTAGGTTTGCCTTAAGGGTGTAGAGTTTTGCGTTTGAACATTCTTGGCCACAGCCTGGGCAGCTACTGCTCACAGGAGGCTTGGCTGTTGGGACTGCAGAGAGGCAGGGTTCCTTCTCCTGCCAGAGTCAGAGCTGGGGCCTCAGACCTCCCCGTTCAGGGCCCCAGATCTACCCCCTCCCCACCGCACTCCAGGACAGGAAGGGGTGGTTTGAAGAGGGCTTCTGAGGGCTTGAATGGCCTTAGGAAGGGGCTCTCCAGGATCCACAGCGGATGTGACTTATGGGTTCATTTCATGTGGAAAATCAGCTGCAGCTTTATCTTTTTCTAATTTTTCACTGAAGTATATTTGATTTACATTGTTGTGTTAATTTGGTTCACAGTAAAGTGATTCAGTTATAAATAGATAGATAGATATTCTTTTGCAGATTATTTTCCCTGATGTGCTGTGCTATGCTAACTCACTTCAGTTGTGTCTGACTCTTTAAAACCCCATGGACTGTAACCCAACAGGCTTCTCTGTTCATGGAGGGAGGTTGCCATGCCCTCCTCCAGGGGATCTTCCCAACCCAGAGATTGCACCCACATCTCTTATGTCTCCTGCATTGGCAAGGAGGTTCTTTACCACTGTACCACCACCACCTGGGAAACCCATTATAGTTTACTACAAAATATTGAGTACAGTTTCCTGTGCCATGCAATAAGCCCTTTTTAAAAAAATTAATTATATATATATATATATATATATATATATATAGAGAGAGAGAGAGAGAGAGAGAGCAGTGTGTACATGTTAATCCCAAACTCCTAATTTATCACTCCTAATATCTTTGGACTTTCCTGGTGGTTCAGACGGTAAAGAATCAGGCTACCTGGCTTCAATGCTTGAGACTGGGGTTCAATCCCTGGGTCAGCAAGGTCCCCTGGAGAAGGAAATGGCTACCTGGAGAATTCCATGTACAGAGGAGCTTAGTGGGGTACAGTCCATGCGGTCCCAAATTGTTGGACACACTTTAATACGTTTTTGTAATTTTATAATTTAAAAATCATTGTTCACTTCCTATATCAGTTTTTTACAGCAAAATTCCAAGATCTCCTGTGAAATGACATTCTTCTCTGTTTGAAAGGGTAGTCTTATATGAGATTTTTGACTTTTCAGTCTAAAAAGTTCAATTTTAGCCATGAAATACTGTTTTTATTTTATTTTTAAAAATTATTTTCTTGCACTGGAAACCTCCCCAGCTATGTTCACATGGGTAAATTTCTTGTCTCTTCTTTCTTCTCCCCCAACTACTAAACTCAGCCCATCTGCTTTTCATTACAACTTTGGCCTGGCCGCTGACCCTGATGATCTGCTCCAAGCTTGGGAAGTGCTATGCGCTTCCAGACATGATCTTTCGAAGCTCCCGCTGTGTGGTGGAGAAGCTGCAAGAAAGCATGATCAGAATTGCAGCTGCCCATACTGTATCCCTCAGTGCCTCATTTAGCTTTCTCTGTTGATCGGTAATTTTCTCCATGAAAAGCCATGAGTCACTCTGTTGTGGCTTTCAGAGATGGCAATTGGAATAAGAAAACCTGTAGGCATTTTCTCACACATCTCTTAATGTCTTGATATTTTGGGATGTTACATGGCAGCAAGCAAATGTTTCCTAACAATTTTTTGGAGAAAGAGGCAACCTAAATTTGGAAGCTAATGCATTCAGGGGAATAAGCCAGACACTTCAAATTTTTTTTTTAATGGAAATTCACAAAATCTATACATTTAACTGCAGTATGGTGGGACAGGAGGTTGCTTTCAACCAGGTACAGAACTCTCATCCTAGAATTAACAGAGATTGCTAGCAGAGACCTTAAAGCAGTTCTACAGTTCAATTTATTAATAGTTAGATAAAAGCAGTGCCTAGCACTAGTTTTCAGCCTTGCTCCAAATTACACTGGTTTTGAAGAACCTTCCCTTCTAAACTGCCTTTGAGATTGCAAAAAAGTTATGGCTGATCAGGTAAGAGAAAATCACTACTGTTTTTATAAGCAATTGAATTTAATTAATATAATACAAATTTAACTCTGACAATAGAAGAGTTTAATTTGGTCCCAGGATAGCTAAGTAGTAGCCACCCTCAGGAGCTTCTGTGCTAGTTCAGTGTTAAAGAATCCACCTGTCAATGCAAGAGCTGATGGTTGGATCCCTGGGTCAGGGAGATCCCCTGGAGAAGAAAATGGCAACCCACTCCAGTATTCTTGCCCAGGAAATCCCATGGAAATAGGAGCCTGGTGGGCTCTAGTCCTGGGGTTGCAAAGAGCTGGACACTACTTAGTGACAAAACAACAACAGCAGCCACCCTCAGCCACTCCTCCCTACACACACACACACACACACACACACACACACATACACACACACACACACACACACACACACACACACATACACACACACAAACACTCACTTTCTTCCTCATCCCCTTACCGCATATAATTACACATTCTTGCTTGCTCTCTTTCTTCCTTTCCTGTTATTTCTTTTCCTTTTACATTTCTGACATCCAATATCTTCATTTAACTGGGACATGGGGAAATGATTGTGTTTTAGGCAACACACCAACTAAAGAAGGTAAAGTTATAATTTCAACACGAACTTTTAGTAAATAATTAAGAAACTTTTACTGTAGGTATTCACCTCTTATAACTGAGATAAAAGAGTTCACCTGATTTCTGTAACTCTAGAAAAGCACACAGTTATTTGCAGATCCTCTTCAGGAAAGGCTGTTTTTTGTTTTTTTTTCCACATCTTTAAAAGCAGAGACATGAGTTGGTCAACAAAAGTGCTTATAGTAAAAGCTATAGTTTTTCCAGTACTCATGTATGGATGTAAGAGATGGACCATAAAGAAGGCTGAACCCCAAAGAATTAATGCTTTCAAACTGGTGGTGGAGAAGACTCTTGAGAGTCCCTTGGACAGCAAGGAGATCAAACTAGTTAATCCTAAAGGAAACCAGCTCTCAATATTCACTGGAAGGACTGATGCTGAAGCTGAAGCTTCAATACTCTGGCCACCTGATGCAAAGAGCCAACTCACTGGAAAAGACCCTGATGCTTGAAAAGATTGAGAGTAGGAGGAGACGGCAGAGGATGAGATGGTTGGATACCATCACCAGCTCAGTGGACATAAGTTTGAGCAAACTCCAGGAGATGGTGAAGGACGTGGAAGCCTGGCGTGCTGCAATATATGGATTTTCGAAGAATCAGATACGACTGAACAACTGAACAACAAGGGTTGGTCCCTATACCTCATCTCCAAAACACAGAGGAATCTGGAGAATGTTGCAGTGTACATGTCCTGGATGAATGTCCTGGGGTTTGTAGGAGTCAAACTTTGTTTCAATGCAATCATTTAATTTATGTTTATGATTTGGCCCTCACATCAGGTTTTGTTATCCATATTTTACAGATGAGAAAATTAATGCTCAAATATAATATGTAGCTTGTATAAGATCACATGCAAGAGAAGAACTTGGAACTCAAATATGAATCCGAAGCATATTCTCTCCCCAAATAAAACAGTCTGTAAAATTGATGAAAAAAAAGAAAATAAATAGATGGATATTGTTTTGGGTACTTTCCTTGATACTATATTAATAATTTCTGGTATTTTAATTTTGCAGAGTGTAGATCAAGCCTATTCATTACTGCCAAGGTCCCAGTCTTCATATTTTCACTATAATCCTTCAAATATGTAACAATAAATATTGTAGAAAACCCAAGAATGTCATTTTTAAATGGAGTGGGAAAGTACAAAGCTTCAGTCAGAAGAATGGTTGAAATGAATAAGAAGAATGTCATCAGTAAATTTCTAAAGACCTAAAGCTACTCTTGAATCTGTTACATTGTAGAAGCAAGTTCTTAACACATAGTCAAAACGCAAGAACTGCAGAGCATCTGTCCATTATACCATCAGACTTTCCCCTTCCTTGCTCCGATTTAGCATTAAAAAGGTGAAGTCTGTTTCCTCAGTCATCCAGGGAAGGGTTTTTAAATATTTTGGGAAAAATACTGAAAAAGGCAAATCTGGAAATGATAGCATGCAAACGTCTAAACGTATGCTTCCAGCTCCCTTTGTTCTATGTGCTCTGACTTTCTGGTTAATACAACAAACAGAAAAGTGTGATATCGTGTTTTTAAGCAGCAAAAATAATAGATGATAAAAATAGAAAAGAGGTGGAATCAAGAGATGTCACAGTTTTAGCCTCTTATTATGTCTTTTGCTTCCTTATTCCTCATGTCCTTCATATAGGTTCTGTCTTTATAACATAATGATATATAAAATATATAATAATATATATTGTAACACATACAATAACTATTATATAATATATATAATATATTATATAAATTATATATTATATTATAAAATAGATAATGCAATAATATATAATAATTATAATTATATACAATTATAATTATAATATATATAATATAAATTATATATTATATTATAAAATATATATAATATAATAATATATATAGTAAGTCCCCTACATAAAGGACTTCCTTGGTGGCTCAGACGGTAAAGCATCTGTCTACAATGCAGGAGACCCAGTTTGATCCCTGGGTCGGGAAGATCCCCTGGAGAAGGAAATGGCAATCCACTCCAGTACTATTGCCTGGAAAATCCCATGGACAGAGGAGCCTGGTAGGCTACAGTCCATGGGGTCGTAAAGAGTCAGACATGAGTGTGTGACTTCACTCACTCACTCACTCCCCTACATAAAAATGAGTTCCATTCTGAGAGTGCAATCATAAGTCCAATTTGTTTGTAAATCCAACCAAAATTAGCCTAGGTACCCAACTAACACAATTGGCTGTATGTACTGTACTGTACAGGTTTATAATACTTTTCATACAAATAATACATAAACACAAAATATTAAAAAAAACCATTTTTTAATCTTATAATACTTTGACAAGTACAATGGTACAGTACAGCAACTGGCACACAAGGGCTGGCATCGAGTGAACAGGCAGGAAGAGTTACTGACTGGAGGAGGGAGGGGGTGGGAGATGGCAGAGCTGAAGGAGCGTCAGTGATAGGAGACTGAGGGCAAGCTGCAACTTTGCTTGCACCTGACGCTCATGGCGCAGGTTCCGGTTCCTTGATGGTTTCAATTCTATCTACCCTCTCGAAAAAACCACCCGGTGAGTCGAGGTAGTACTGTACCAGCCTCCTCACCACTGCTTTTAGGCTTGCTTCTGGACATTTTGAGCTTGAAATAGAGATCCTGTACCACTGTACTCTATACAGTACAGTCAGTAAAGTACACAAAAGCACAACCACTTGAAGATGCACACACATGACAGTGTGTGTACACGAGACACATGAACTAACTTACATGATTGGACATGCAAACCTATGCTGATATCTTTGAAAGTTCACAAATTGAAGGTTTGTGTGTAAGGGACTTACTCTGTATGTGTGTGTGTGTGTGTGTGTGTGTTTGTGTGTATTTGGTCTGTCTAGATTTTCAGCTGTAGTCAATATGTTTGTAGGCTATGAGACTGATAAAAATGCTCCTTTAAGCTGACAGCTTTGTTGCCTTTAATTCTGAAGTACTGTGATTATTTTTGCTGCCTTTAATGGTCAAACATGGAGATTTTGGACTTACTAGAAAGAAACGCACTTTGAGGTGCTCTCTTTGCAGGTGGCTCTAGTGGTAAAGAACCCTCCTGCCCAAGCAGGACATGCCGGAGATGTGAGTTTGATCCCTAGGTCGGGATGATTCCCTGGAGGAGGAAATGGCAGCCCACTCCAGTATTCCTGCCTGGAGAATCCTGTGGGCAGAGGAGCTTGGTGGGCTAGTCCATGGCGTTGCAAAGTCGGACACGACTGAAGCAACTTAGCATGCACAGTAAGCAGTGGTATGAATCACAGAAAAAGTTCATAAACAAATTGACTAAATTATAGAGGGAGAGTTTTTCTATATGAATGTTAAAGTTTTAAAGAAATTAGAAGTGATCATATCAAAATATACTCTTAAATTGATTTGAAAGTAAATGAAAAGATTATACACAGCTATATACCATTTAGATGTAGAAAAACTGAGTGATGACATTTTCAGGAAAATTAATCATTTTCATACATTATGATAACATGTTAGTAAGACATCAGAAAGATAGTAGTCAAATAAACGTGTTTACCCTTTTTGTTTGCATTATTGGTACTTAAGGGTATAAGGGGTAATTAGTTAATGTGTGCATGCTTAGTCGTGTCCAACTCTTTGTGACTGCATGGACTGTAGCCCACCAGGCTCCTCTGCCCATGGGATTTTGCAGGCAAGAATACTGGAGTCTGTTGCCATTTCCTTCTCCAGAGGATCTTCCTGATCAAGGGATCAAACCCATGTCTCCTGCGTCTCCTGCACTGGCAGGCAGATTCTTGCCACTAAGCCACCTAGGAAGCCCAGTTAGTTAATGGGAGTGAGTTATTTTGTTGAAAGATCAAATATTATTAGAAAAGTTGTTCTAAGGCAATGCATTTCCCAATGGAAGAAGAAACTAGATTAATCTAGGATTTAAAGTAAAACAATTAAAATATCTTTAAAGAACACAAAGAAAGTACCAAGTAAAATTATGTGTGTGCTGGTATTTTACATTATATCCTTATAATCATGAAAGATGGGTGGGATTTTTTCTTTCTGTTATTTCCTAAAATAGTTATATGCATCATGGTAGGCAGTTTGAAAGATATGTGTCAGCATTCTGAC
Source organism: Nanger dama (assembly GCA_917880005.1). Lineage (NCBI taxonomy): Eukaryota > Metazoa > Chordata > Mammalia > Artiodactyla > Bovidae > Nanger > Nanger dama. Next base: position 13,645,021 of record CAKJTW010000043.1, read on the forward strand.
CATTAGCCTTCTGACCATTTTCAAACTGCAGTGTTCCTGACCTTCAATAGTTAAAAACTAACTTTTTCAGCATGTTTTACAATTTTCATTTTTCAGTGTCCTATTTCAAGCTGATAAGAATCTATGCAGATTCATGTACTCAAGCAGGTGTGTACACTGAAAAACAACAGCAATATAATCATAATACTTGTTACAGGAAGGCAAAAAATTCTCCTATGTTCTGCAAAGGCCTGAGCACAGCATAGAAATACTGTGTTCTGTTCTAAGTACCAACAGTAACAAAGGCACAATCAAAATAAGGGGAAACAAAGGAGAGCCACATAGGAGATTTAATGTTATTTGTAATATGAGGAACTATGTGATATGAAGAAGGAACTGGAAAAAAGTTGGAAAGTTTATATTTATGCCATATGTCATAAATTCGTGAACTTTGAACTATATGTAATCTCTTAAACTATATGAAAACAAAGATAAAAAACTACTTATACTGTATGAAAAGTTTCAATCAAATTACATTTCTCTTTAAGGATGAATAATGATAGGAGACACGCCAAATGAAGACCTCTGTAAATTCACCTTCCCAAACAAGCAATGAAAACACTGGCAAAACCATCAAAATCACCATTTTTAGACCACAAGAAATTAGCTAAAGTCTTGTAACAATCCGAGAATAGTTTATTCAGGAAAAAAATGCTGAACCTTAAGAACTATAGGGTTTGTGTCATTTTAACTTGATCGATCTACTATTTTATCACTCTTTTCCCAGCTCTGCACAGTGACCTTGAAAACCAGTCTCACAACCATGTAACTGTGAAAAATGGCAGACTCAGAGTCACTGGAGGGACAGGCAGGTCAGGTTTGGAGCCTCACAGAAAGTTCTACCTAGAGAGTATTGTCAGTGTTTGACTTTTCTCACAGCCTGAGGAAAAGCCCAATTCAGGATATTGTTATTTGATTGGACTCAGGACACATGCTGGAGAAAAAAACAAAAACAAAACCCTATCTCCAGGGCATTTGTCTGAGAAGAAAAAAAAAAAAATCAGTAGTGATTGTTTAACATCACAGACAAATGAGCTTGACTAGAAACATGAAAAGGAAGATAAGGGAAATGTGACATTCACAGTGGGTTTTGAAAAGCTCTATAGTGTTCCTGGGGATCTGGAAGGTTGGACTCATGTACAAAGTTATATGCATGCTCAGAAAAGACCTGAGAGGGCCTCAGTCTCTCATGTGTGGCTGATCCTAAAGCTCTGTACAAGCAGAAAATGACATCTGAGGCAGAATCATAAACTGCCTAGACCATGAAATTGTGTCCCAAGACACAGGGAGAGTCTGATAGAAAAGGCTGGAAGGCTTATTTTTGCTGAAATTTGTAAGTTGGTCCTAAAATTCATATGGAAATTTAATGAATCTAGAGTAGCTAAACAGTCTTGATAAAGAGGAGCAAAACTGGCGACTCATATCCCCAGATTACAAAGCTACAATAATCGAGAAAGTGTGCCACTGGCATAGGCATAGAAATATGGAACAGAATTGACAGCCCAGAAGTAAATTCATATTTATGACCAATTAATATTTGACTGAAGTATCAAGACAATTCAGTGATGAAAGGATAGCCTTTCCAACAATGGTTTTGTGACAAGTTAATATACACATGTAAAAGAATGAATGTGGACATGTACCACACCATATAACATTTCTAACTCAAAATGGATCGTAAATCTGAACATAAGAGCTAAACCTATAAATTTTTAGAAGAAAAAGAATAATAGTATTATTGATTTTGGGTTTGTGAGATATGGCATGTAAACACAAGCTACAAAAGGAAAAAATAGGTACATTTGACTTCACAAAAATTAACTATTTTTCATATGTTAAAGGACATTACAAAGAAAGTGAAAAAATAACTCACAGAGTGTGAGAAAATACATTCAAATCAAATATCTGATAAGGGACTTATATCCAGAATTTTATAAAGAAGCTTTATACTAAATGATAGAAAAGATGAATAACCCAAATTAAAAATGAATAGAGGGTTTGAACAGACATTTCTCCCTGGAAGATATCATAATGAACAATAAGTACACAAAGAGATGCTCAATGTCATTAGCCATTAAGGAAATGCAAATCGAAAACAACGAGATATCACTTTGTACTCACTAGAATGGCTATGATAAAAAACAGACAATGATAAATATTGACAAGGATGTCAATCCCAACTTTAAGTTGGGGTTCTCAAAAAAGTGCTGATAGGTGTGTAAAATGGTGTGGGCCTTTGGGGAAAAAAAAATGACAATTCCTCAAAATGTTAAAGAGTTACTATATGGTCAAGCAAGTCTTCTAGCTATGCTAAGTTGCTTCATTTGTGTCCGACTCTGTGCGATCCCATAGACGACAGCCCATCAGGCTTCTCAGTCCACAAGATTCTCTAGGCAAGAATACTGGAGTGGGTTGCCATTTCCTTCTCCTTCTCTTCTAGCTATATACCCACCCAATAAAAGGAAACATATGTTTACATAGAACCATGCAAGTGAATGTTTATAACAGTGTTATTTATCAGTTCAGTCACTCAATCATGTCCAACTCTTTGTGACCCCATGGACTGCAGCATGCCAGGCTTCCCTGTACATCACCAACTCCTGGAGCTTGCTCAAACTCATGTCCATGGAGTCAGTGATGCCATCCAACCATCCCATCCTCTGTCATCCCCTTCTCCTCCTGCTCTCAATGTTTCAGCATCAGGGTCTTTTCCAGTGAGTCAGTCCTTCCCATTAAGTGGCCAAAGTATTGGAGTTTCAGCTTCAGCGTCAGTCTTTCCAATGAATATTCAGACTGATGTCCTTTAGGATGGACTGGCTGGATCTCACTGCTGTCCACGGGCCTCTCAAGAGTTTTCTCTAACACCACAATTCAAAGCCATCAATTCTTCGGTGCCCAGCTGTCCTTATAGTCCAACTCTCATGTCCATACATGACTACTGGAAAAATCTTAGCTTTGACTAGACAGACTTTTGTTGGCAAAGTAATGTATCTGCTTTTTAATATGCTGTCTAGGTTTTTCTTCCAAGGTGCAAGCATCATCAGTGTGTCTATTAGATACTTATTTTGACTCATCATCACTACTAATCACAGTTTTCCTGAAGTGTGCTTTCTTGCTTTCACTGTTTCTCAGTGTTCGGGCCCCACTAAGAACCCTTTCTCGGTTCCAGTGGCCAGCCTTATCTGCCATTCTTACATAAATTCTGTAAATCATGCAAATTATTTAGTCTCCGAATTCATCTGGCATTTATTCATCATTTATTTCATTAGTCTTTTAGTTAAAATATTTGTTCAATATCTCCTATATAAGTACTATAAGCTCAAGGTCTAGATATGTGGGGAAAAATCAGAAGACCACAAGGCGGAGTAAAAAATAATTGTATTAATTCATACATATGCAGCAAGAAGGCCCAAAATCAGCTCTAGTCACCAGCTCTGATGGTTGTTGTTGTTGAGTCACTCAATCATGTCTCACTCTTTGTAACTCCATGGACTGAAGCACACCAGGCTTCCCTGATCTCCACTATCTCTTGGAGTTTGCTTAAACTCGTGTCTATTGAGTCGATGATGCCACCCAATCATCTCATCCTCTGTTGCCCCTTTCACCTCCTGCCCTCAATCTTTCCTGGCATCAGGGTCTTTTCCAATGAATCGGCTGTTCACCTCAGGTACTGAAGTATTGGAGCTTTAGCTTCAGCATCAGTCCTTCCAATGAATATTGAGAGCTAGTTTCCTTTAGGGTTGATTTTGCGTGAAATGTTCCCTTGGTATCTCTAGCTTTCTTGAAGAGATCGCTAGTCTTTCCCATTCTGTTGTTTTCCTCTATTTCTTTGCATTGATCGCTGAGGAAGGCTTTCTTTCTCTTCTTGCTATTCTTTGGAACTCTGCATTCAGATGCTTATATCTTTCCTTTTCTCCTTTGCTTTTCACTTTTCTTTACACAGCTATTTGTAAGGCCTCCCCAGACAGCCATTTTGCTTTTTGCATTTCTTTTCCATGGGGATGGTCTTGATCCCTGTCTCCTGTACAATGTCATGAACCTCAATCCATAGTTCATCAGGGACTCTATCTATCAGATCTAGTCCCTTAAATCTATTTCTCACTTCCACTGTATAATCATAAGGGATTTGATTTAGGTCATACCTGAATGGTCCAGTGGTTTTCCCTACTTTCTTCAATTTAAGTCTGAACTTGGCAATATAAAGAGCTCATGATCTGAGCCACAGTCATCTCCTGGTCTTGTTTTTGTTGACTGTATAGAGCTTTTACATCTTTGGCTGCAAAGAACATAATCAATCTGATTTCGGTGTTGACCATCTGGTGATGTCCATGTGTAGAGTCTTCTCTTGTGTTGTTGGAAGAGGGTGTTTGCTATGACCAGTGCATTTTCTTGGCAAAACTCTATTAGAGGTGGCAAGAATACACAGAAGAACTGTACAAAAAGATCTTCATGACCCATATAATCATGATGGTGTGATCACTCACCTAGAGCCAGACATCCTGGAATATGAAGTCAAGTGGGCCTTAGAAAGCATCACTATGAACAAAGCTAGTGGAGGTGATGGAATTCCAGTTGAGCTATTTCAAATCCTGAAAGACGATGCTGTGAAAGTGCTGCACTCCATCTGCCAGCAGATTTGGAAAACTCAGCAGTGGCCACAGGACTGGAAAAGGTCAGTTTTCATTCCAATCCCAAAGAAAGGCAATGCCAAAGAATGCTCAAACTACTGCACAGTTGCACTCATCTCACACGCTTGTAAAGTAATGCTCAAAATTCTCCAAGCCAGACTTCAGCAATATGTGAACCATGAACTTCCAGATGTTCAAGCTGGCTTTAGAAAAGGCAGAGGAGCCAGAGATCAAATTGCCAACATCCACTGGATCATGGAAAAAGCAAGAGAGTTCCAGAAAAACATCTATTTCTGCTTTATTGACTATGCCAAAGCCTTTGACTGTGTGGATCACAATAAACTGTGGAAAATTCTGAAAGAGATGGGAATACCAGGCCACCTGACCTGCCTCTTGAGAAACCTATATGTGGGTCAGGAAGCAACAGTTAGAACTGGACATGAAACAACAGACTGGTTCCAAATAGGAAAAGGAATACGTCAAGGCTGTATATTGTCACCCTGCTTATTTAATTTCTATGCAGAGTACCTCCTGGGAATCTCTGGGCTGCAAGAAGCACAAGCTGGAATCAAGATTGCCAGGAGAAATACCAATAACCTCAAATATGCAGATGACACCAACCTAATGGCAGAAAGTGAAGGGGAACTAAAAAGCCTCTTGATGAAAGTGAAAGAGGAGAGTGAAAAAGTTGTCTTAAAGCTCAACATTCAGAAAACGAAGATCATGGCATCTGGTCCCATCACTTCTTGGGAAATAGTGGAAACAGTGACAGACTTTATTTTTGGCGGCTCCAAAATCACTGCAGGTGGTACTACAGCCATGAAATTAGAATACGCTTACTCCTTGGAAGAAAAGTTATGACCAACCTAGATAGCATATTGAAAAGCAGAGACATTACTTTGCCAACAAAGGTCCATCTAGTCAAGGCTATGGTTTTCCAGTGGTCATGTATGATATAAGAGTTGGACTGTGAAGAAAGCTGAGCACCAAAGAATTGATGCTTTTGAACTGTGGTGTTCGAGAAGACTCTTGAGAGTCCCTTGGACTGCAAGGAGATCCAACCAGTCCATTCTGAAGGAGATCAGCCCTGGGATTTCTTTGGAAGGAATGATGCTGAAGCTGAAACACCAGTACTTTGGCCACCTCATGCGAAGAGTTGACTCATTGGAAAAGACTTTGATCCTGGGAGGGATTGGGGGCAGGAGGAACAGGGGATGACAGAGGATGAGATGGCTGGATGGCATCACTGACTCAGTGGTCGTGAGTCTGAGTGAACTCCGGGAGTCAGTGATGGACAGGGAGGCCTGGCGTGCTGTGATTCATGGGGTAGCAAAGAGTCAGACACAACTGAGCCACTGAACTGAACTGAACTGAGGGTTGACTAGTTCAATCTCCTTGCAGTCCAAGGGATTCTCAAACATCTTCTTCACCATCACAGTTTGAAAGATTCAGTTCTTCAGCACTCAGCCTTCTTTATGGTCCAACTCTCACATCCATACATGACTACTGTAAAGGCCACAGACAACTTTGTTTGAAAGGTTGAAATACTCCTTTCCCAATTTGGAACGATTCCATTGTTCCATGTCCAATTCTAACTGTTGCTTCTTGACCTGCATACAGGTTTCTCAGGAGGCAGGTAAGGTGGTCTGCTATTCCCATCTCTTTAAGAATTTTCCACAGTTTGTTGTGATCCACACAGCTTCCTAGCTCTGATTACAACTTCCCAAACAGAGGAATGCACACATTCCAAAGCAAGACAATAACATCATGCTGCAGTGATCCTCATAAGCCAAAGATACCTGAAAATCGTCATTCATGCTATTCAGAGTGCCAGTAAATACATCAAGTAAAGCCTCTGTGTTGGTAAATCAAAGACAATAATAACCTATGCTATAGGTGAGTTTTTCTAAAGCTCCCTTAAGTTGTCTGCAGAGCAGACATGAATATAGTAAAGGAAAAAGGTGATTTCTATTTCCCCTTGTTAGGGAAGCGATTTATATTTTTAAAAAGTGACTGTTGGAATTCCCAAACTGTGCTTCCAGTGCAGGGAGCACAGGCTGAATCCCTGTTCGGGGAACTAAGAATTCTGCATGCAGTGTGCAGCAAAAAAAAAAAAGAAACAGTGATTGTTTAGGGTCAGTTTCTCTTTGGGGAGCTAAAATATTTAGGAGGCAGCCTGTATGGGAAAGCTATGTTATCTTCAGTGAGAGCTGGAAATGTCATTTTGATCTAGAGTGCCTTAACACTGCAGAATTCTGCAGGTTTCCTTAGTTTGTGGCTGCTCATAGTCTGCTCTGCAAAACACATTCATTCAGAACAAAGGTCTGTGACCAAAAGTTACACTAGAATCTAGCCTTCAGACATATTGCACTCAGAGGTCAGAAGCATTGGCCCCTGCATGTTTAAGAAGTGTACTCTGGTCCTAAAACTTACGACTCCAGAAAGTGCACCTTAAAAATGAAGGTTATTTCTTTTTACAATAGAATGTGTTTTAGAGCAGTTTTACATTCATAACAAACTGAATGGACCGTATGGAGAGTTCCCATGTTAATTTCTACTATCCCTCCTGCCTCCCCAGTTTCAACATCCCACACCAGAGCGTGCGTTTGTTACAATCAGTGAGCCTACAGTAACATATAATAGTCACCCAAGTTTATGTTAGGGTTCACTCTTTTTAATATTTATTTTTAAATGATTTAGAACATAAATTTTATTTAAATAAAATTGTGTTTTTATGTTAAAGTGGTCCAAAGTCTTGGTTATCATTAGAGTTGTTGAATTCAGTCATAATGGCCATTTTTGTATATTTAAGTCTTACTTTATATTTGGTGGGGTTTACAAAGATTAAAAATACAAAAACACTGTGCAATCTGAGTCTTAATATCTGGTCTCAGAATTCCTGCATTGAGATCTCTCTCTCTTACAACATGCACACACACATTTAAATGGATGATGTGTTGGTGTGTGCCCTCGTTTCATTGCTTATGTCTGCATTCTGTTAATGATCCCACCTCCTGCTATCTAAAAGAAGTGTGGATTAGTCATTAAAAGAAGAAGTTTAGTACAGGTCAGGAATTGCTGTCACATGAATGCCTGGCTAGGAACTCATAAAAATAAATCTGCACACATTTAAAAGAGGGAGCGCTTTCTAGCTGCAAGAAATGCTACAGATCTGTCTTTATAGGCTGGCACACATTGAACCTGTCATGAGCTGAAACCATTTAAACCACACCACTTTGGGCATTATAGATCAAAATTTGGGCTTAGGGCTCATTTTTCTGACAAATCAGAGGTAACTCCCACTCTCCTGTTTTACTTTCCTGCTTTGCGATCTCTTGTGGCTGTTCATCGTCTCCTCTACAAAACATGTTCATTCAGAACAAGGGTCTGTGACCAAAAGTTACACTAGAATCTAGCCTTTAGACCAACCTATTGCACTCAGAGATTGGAAGCACTAGCCCCTGCATGTTTGTGAAGTGTACTTAATAACCATGATCGTAAAGCCTACAACTCCAGAAAGTGCACCTTAAAAAATGCTGAAAACTAAGTCAAACTACTTCATCCCAAAAGTCATTAAAGTAATTCTCTTCGCAAACAAAGGAGAAAACTTCAGTATATGGATGAATCACACCCTTTGGTTGGCTATCTGTCTATGTGTCCATCCATTATTTTTCTATCTACCTATCATCTATCTATCTACCTATGTATCTGTTCTTTAATTATTTAAATTTGGTTTCCCGTAAGAAAAGCATTTAGTGACAGAAAGACCATGGACTTTTTGAGAGGATTGGGTTCTGCTCCTTACTGTATACTTGGGAAGACAATAAGAATCTGTGTTTTTGTTTATCCATCTGTAAAGTGGAGGAAATCATATTTTAATTGTACAGGGATTTAAGAGCTGAGAGGGACCCTGTGTCTGAATGTGACTTTATTACTCATACCACAGCAAAGAAATGTCAGCACTGCTGTGGAGGTCAGCAGGTGTGGAGCCGTTATCCTCTCTCATCAGAATCCAGGCATACATTTGATAAACTGCTCACTATGACAGGGACCAGGGCGAACTAATAATCCATCACTGTGAATACAGAGCGCCCGTAACACAACACCAAGAAGAAGGAAACCTTGCTGTTTTCTAATGCAAGTTTCCAAAATGCAGTCACTCCTGTTATCTCATTCTTATTTTGATCATCAAAGCAGCACAGTGAAGTAGTCCAGGCACTGATTATTGGCTCCACTTTACAATGGAAAAATGTCTGGGAGGTCAAGGGCTTCTCTGGGTTCTGGAACCAATGGGCATTAAAGCTGGATGGAGGCTGTCTTTAAACTCAGAAGAGGACAGGTACTCTGCTGGGTTGCTCACTGGCTAGCCAGGCAGGCGGACCAAGTGAGGCAGAGGTTGGACCGTGCTTACACTTCACTCTGGCTAACAGTGGGTGATTGAAGCTATACACATCCATGTCATTAATACTGAGAATGAAAAAGAGCACATAAATTTCAGGAAATGTAGCCTTTTTAGGAAATTAGGGAACTGTACACATTTTGTTGAGATGCAGTATACTATTAAAGTGGAGCCTTGGAGCTCTGAGTGTGACAACAAGAAAGGCTAAGAGCTTAATTGGTTAATTATTAATGGATGGGCTTCCCTGGTGGCTCAGATGGTAAAGTGTCTGCCTACAATGTGGGAGACTCGGGTTCGATCCCTGGGTCGGGAAGATCCTCGGGAGAAGGAAATGGCAGCCCACTCCAGTACACTTGCCTGGAAAATCCCATGGATGGAGGAGCATGGTAGGCTACAGTCCACGGGGTCACAAAGAGTCGGACACAACTGAGCGACTTCACTTTCACTTTAATGGATGGGAAGCAATCATAAGCCAAACTTGCAAGTATAATGAAGGGGGAAACAGATCTAAAAGGGACTTTACCTTCTCTCAAGGCCTAATTCCTAATTCTTTTTTTTTTTTTAATTAATTAATTTATTTATTTATTTAAAAAATTACAATACTGTATTTGTTTTGCCATACATTGACACGAATCAGCCATAGGTGAACACAATCTCCCAATGCCGAAGCCCCCTCCCACCTCCCACCCCACATCCTCTACTTGAATCATCCTGTGCATCCGCCCCATGCATCCTGCATCCTACATTGAACATAGATTGGCGCTTCGTTTCTTACAGGAAAATATACATGTTTCATTGCCATTCTCCCAAACCATCCCACCCTTTCCCTCTCCCTCAGAGTCCGAAAGTCCACTCTATAACTCTGTGTCTCTGTTGTCTTATTCGACTTTCAAAGGACAAATTGTAAATCTGCATTGCCCATCTGAAAGGCTTTGACCTTGATTTGATTAAAGAACCAATTGAAACGTATTCAGTTTTAATAGCTCAGGATGCTTGGGGCTTGGGATAACCCAGAGGGATGGGATGGGGAGGGAGGTGGGAGGGGGTTCAGGATGGGGAACACGTGTATACCCGTGGGGGATTCATGCTAATGTATGGCAAAACCAATACAATATTATAAAGTATTAGCCTCTGATTAAAATAAATTTAAATTTTAAAAAAGTGACAGATAAATAAAGTAGATATCCAGAGTGTAAAACTAGTATGCTTTGCAAGAAGCAACATTTAATTTTAGATACACTCATATAAGGCATCTGTTGGGAAGATTTATAAAGATAAATACTTTGTAAAAAAAAAAAAAAAAAGATTAAACAACTGAACAATACAAGATGATTTTGTGTTTTATACAAATATTAAAATGTGAAGTCTATGTGAAAAAACATTATTTGGATATAATTTATATCACAACGCTATCTATTTTAAAAGTTTATATAGATTATCTACTTTTATTTTTGACTGTGCTGGGTCTTCGTTGCTGTGCAAGCTTCTCTCTAGCTGTGGTGAGTGGGAGCTACCCTCTAGTTGTGGTGCTCAGGTTTCTCATTGCAATGGTTTCTCTTATTGTGGAGAATGGGCTCTAAGGCACGTGGGCTCAATAGGTGAGATTTCTGGGCTCAAGGGCACCGGCTCAACAGCTGTGTTGCAGGGACAGAACCCATGTCTCCTCCACTGGCGGGCAGAGTCCTCACCACTGAGCCACCAGGGAAACCTCATCATTACCTTTCTAAACACGCTTTTTTCTGTGCTAGGTGCCATCAGAATCAGCACACGAGACTGCTTATTTTTGAGGCACATTTAAAAAGTTATTTTAGATACCAGCACAGGAGTTTGAGTAAGCTCTGGGAATTGGTGATGGACAGGGAAGCCTGGTGTGCTGCAGTCCATGGGGTCGCAAAGAGCCGCACACAACTGAGCGACTGACCTGAACTGAGCTGATAGATGCTGGCCCTGAAGAATGTGATTCTCAACGTGTGGTCCCTGGAACACAAGCGTCAGCATTGTCTTGGAAATGCAAGTTCTCAGGTACCACCCCAGACCTCCTAAACCAGAAACTCTAAAACTGGAGGTCCAGGAATCTAGATGACAACCCCAGCAGGTGATTCTAGTGATTCTGAACTTTGAAAACAACTGCTCCAAAAGAGTCAGGCTTTGTCATGGGGAGGTGGAATAGGGTTCTTCCAAGGCAGAAGAGGTTGATAATAATAGAAGTGTCTTTGGAATTATTGCCCAGACTACAAATGATAGTCTACATTTGACTGACTACAAATGATAGGGTCCTCATGGATCTAAGTCCTTCTCCACCCTGTGCATACAGAAATGAGTGTCTTGCATGATCTCCAGTGGTGCTGACTGTCCACCACTTACACATCCTCTCTCAGAGGTCCTGTAATTACACTGAGGAGATGATCAGGGCAACTCAGTATAGTCATGGAGCAGACTGTGATCCAAGCACGTCCTTCTATCTCAAAAAGACTGATAGGGAGAGATGGAGAGGATAATATTCTAAGATGAGGGAATTGCAGATGAATCCTGTGGGGTTGGAGTGATGGGGTTAGCTGATCCCTGAAACCAGAGTTAATTTGCAGGGAATCTAAAAATGTACAAGCTGGGAGTGTTATGGTTATTGCTATTTGTTTAAACTTCTTGGGTCTCCCTGATACTAACTCCAGGGCACCATAACCCAGGTTTGGGGAAAAAAGAATATGTTCTACTTGTGAAAGTCTACATTCCAAATCTAGGCAGGACTGTTATTTAAAGCCTTGCTGGCCCCTGCATGTTGCAGATGGAGACACCTTCCCCTGGTAACTTGTGGCACCACCCGTGACAACAAAACCAGTTGCCCAAGGGTAGACAGTGCGTGTGTGGAAGGAGGGAGCCCAGAATCCCACATCATCCATTCTGTGAGGACCCTCAGGGAAGCGCAGAGTGTATATTTTCTGGAAGTACAGTTTATTATGTTGTTTGAAAATGTTACTCTGAGCAACAGATGTTATTTTTGGAGGCCGAGCAACTTTGTTTTAGTGAGAAAAGCCTTGGCAGAAGTTAAAAGATTGTTGGCTAGAAGAAGGGGGTTGGTATGTGAGCTTCCAATCCTGGTCTCTTGAGTGGTACTGGGACAGTTTACATGCAGAGGCAGAGGGTTGTCATTTGCAGTCTGCCAGTGACCGCTGCTCTGTCGGGACTGATGCCACCAGGGCTCAGCAGCAAAGCAAGGACCCTTCCCCTCGTCTTCAGCTCTCAAGTGCCATAGGGAGAAGGAAAGGGGTTGACAGCTGGTTGTGTCCTCGGATCCACTGGGGTTTCAGGACACCCTGTTTCCCATCTTTATTTAACTCAGAGTCTGCTCTGAAGGAGCAGATTGAAACCTTGAAGAAAGAGCAGAATCCTCAGTGCTAAGAGGATTATATGCCATCTGCTCTTCTATTTACATTTTCAGAGTGGTGCACTGACTTCATGGAGAGAGCACTTCAGTGGAAAACTTCAGTAACACCCTTTTGATTCTCTCTGGGGCTTCCCAGGTGGCCCTAGTGATAAAGAACTTTCCTGCCAATGCAGGAGACATAAGAGACGTGGATTCAATCCCTCGGTGGGGAAAATTCCCTGGAGAAGGAAATGGCAACCCACTCCAGTATTCTTGCCTAGAGTGTCCCATGGACAGAAGAGCCTGGCAGGCTACAGTCCATGGGGTCTCAAAGAGTCAGACATGACTGAAGCGACTTAGCTTACATGTGATTCTCTCCAGGGAGAAAAGGTCAAGATTCCAAAGTAAATTTAGTTGTGTTTCCATCTTATTCTCAGGCACCTTTGAATCTTTTGTGTTGATTAACCTCTCTCATGGATGGCAAATAACTGAAGGACAGATAGAGAAGGAAAGCTCAATTTGACTGCTTATGGACCAGGGGCAATCTGAGTGCAGAGAACTGAATGGCAGCTCTGTTGCCCCCAAGGCTGGTAGCCTCAGAAAGAAAGCATGGTGCTTCTTGGGAAATTCTGGTATTGGCCATATCCAGGAGGTCCAATCCGGTGGATGGGGACACAGATCCTGGGGTCATAATGGTGATGATCCAGGATGTCTCATAGGTAGCTGATGATCTACTCATTGTGGATCAGTATCTTCATCCAAAATTAAGGGTTTAGGCCTTATATCCCCTAGAAGAGGGAGTTAATAAGAGCTGCTTACTAACAGGCTTTCAGAGTCTCAGAAAAATGCTTCAGGATCAGAATGGATTCTTTTTTTTTTTTTTTTTTCAGAATGGATTCTTGTGGTGAGCTGGAGGTTGACTTTATAAGAGCCCAGACACTTCGGTTGTTTAGGGAAACTCTAAAGTTTGGCACATAGGAGATGAGTTTGGAGCTTACTCCAAAAGTACTGAAGAGGAGGATGGACAAATACAGACCCTTTGGTAACAGAGGTCCTAATGGAAAACTTTCTTCACTTGGGGCTGGCTCAGAGATCAATGCAATGGAGATCTGCTGGAGTCAGACTTTATTAACTCTGTTGTGTGTTCTGGTCAACAAACAGTAATTTCAGATTCATTTCTGCCCTGCTTCTGCTTTGGAAATGGACTACATTGCAAATGAACTACATTGTTTAGGCTCCCATGTCCTTTGACCCCCCTTGTATGTTTGGCCAGTATGAAGCAATGACAGAAGATTGAAGGGCTAGAGGAGGGGAAACCACCGAATGTCTCCCTCTTTCTGTGTCTGCTCCTTGTTATCTCCTGTAGTAACAACATTTCTTCTTAAATTCTCATTACTTCAAAAGAGCGCCTACTTCCATGAGACTATCTCCTACAAGGCATTCTACACTTCCTTCTGGAAGGCTCCAGATGCTTGGCCCTGGTTACCTATTTCCTCCTGTTATCTCATCACCTCTACTTGTGATTACAGTTTTCCGCTTCTGCTTGTCCATCTCCATCTGGCTTTTCCATTCTTTCATTGTTTTCAATAGCAATTCCCCTCTATTAAAGCCCTTCTTTATTAAAAAAAAAAAACTATACTCCAGTAAATGATTTTTTTTAATACTTTATTCTACGTTACAATACTGTATTGGTTTTGCCATACATTGACATGAATCAGCCACAGGTGTACACGATCTCCCAATGCCGAAGCCCCCTCCCACCTCCCACCCCATATCATCTCTCTGGGTCATCCCGTGCACCAGCTCCAAGCATCCTGTATCCTGTATTGAACATAGACTGGTGCTTCGTTTCTTATATGATAGCATACATGTTTCAATGCCATTCTCCCAAATCATCCTTCTTTTGAAAGACCCATGGTGATTTCCTGTGTTCTTGGCAAGATACTAGGGTACACTCCTGATGAGCAGGTGTGGAATTACATCAGAGACCATCTGACTATTAAATTACTTCCTTTCCCCTGTTTCACATTTATGTCCTATCCTCTACTGGAAACATTTCCTCTTTCCTTTTTAAAAAATTGAGTTGTTTCTGATGTGTTTCAAGATTATTTATTTACTGTTATTATTTGCTGTACTGTAGCATGTGAGATCCTAGTTCCCCAGCCAGGGATTGAACCCACAGTGGAAGCTCTGAATTGTAACCACTGGACCACCAGGGAAGTCCCACGTTTCCCCTTTCTAGCCTTATCCTTCACATCCATGTTTAATTTTAGTTTCTTGGGGTCATTGTGTCCTTTTCATCTCAAATCTACATATTAATCTTAAAATTAGCTGGCACCATTTGAAATACAACCCAGGAAAAATGGCTTTATGAGTCACAAAATGAAATTATAGCTGTTAATTCCCGTCTCTTCTTCTTCTCTGCAGCCTGAGTCATCTACTTTTCCTACTATGTTATTCCTTTTTCCTATCTGAATATCAGGCCACCTGGCAGGGGTAGCATCTGCCCAAGTTTGTATAGTGCTTCTGGCGTTGTTGGCTCATTGTGAAAGGAAAGCACTCATGATCTCCACCTACATCTGTCGTGTTTCAACAAAAGGCAGAAATGCCATGTCACCACTGAAGCTAGGGATCCTCATTAACACAGCCAGGGGCTCCAGAGAAAACCATAACTTGTATTGCTTCAGCAAAGTCTGTTAAACTTCTTAACAAAAATTTATACTTATCAAGAATATCATTCCATAAAGCAATTGCTAATGGTAGAATTTAAATTTTTTGCAACATAGATGTATACTATAGCATTCCAAGATCTGGTACTTATTCATGATGCCAATAATTAGCTGTGTGACCAGAAGCAAGACTTTCATTTCTGGGTTTATTTTCACATTTACAAAATAAGGTAATTGAACTCAAAATAAGGTAATTGGACCTGAATTTGAGCAAACTCTGGGAGACAGTGGAGGATAGAGGAGCCTGTCATGCTGCCGTCCACAGGGTTGCAAAGAGTCTGATATGACTCAGTGACTGAACACCAATAACAAATCTCTAAGAGCCCATAAATATAAAGTTATAACTGTACAGTAAGTAGTTATTGCTTATATTGCTTCAGCAAAGTTTGTCAAATTCTTAGCAAGAATTTATGCATACCACGAATCATCCTAGAAAGCTACTGCTAATGGTAGAATTTAAATTTTTCACAATATAGATATATATATTATATACTCATCATGCTTTATTTTTCCTCCTTGAGAGCAAAAGAGATTGTTATGAACAAAAACCTTTTTCTGCTGGCTTTTCCCTCTTTCATACTCCTACCCATATTACCCCCTTTTTCCTCTAATGTATCATGCGTACTTAATATTGTCCTTTTACCCTAGAAGCAGTGCTAGGGGTGGGACCAAAGCCTAGTGGGGTTTTTGGTTCTGCATTTTCAGTTTGTGTAGTTACTTTTCATATACTCAAGCTCTCCCACCCTTCTTAGCTTGAAACATCTTAATTTTGGTATAGTGGAAGACTTGATCCCCTGACTTTTTTTTTTCTTTATCCTGATTGACCCACCCATTCTTTCTCCTGGTGGCAGTGCCCTGTCAGGGTGATGTATGGGTCTTGTTCCATTTAGGGCATAATTAGACTGGGCAGCCATTTCAGTGATGAGATTTGAATTCTTCTGCCCTCAAACTTTCCTCTTTTCAGTCCCCTCCTGTTGTCCTGCATGAGGACACTTAAAGCTGCATAAGAGATTCATTTTGACAAAGGTAGTGTCTCAGTTTTCAAGTCTTAGGTTATACAACAGTTTCTCAGGAAACCTTTTCATTTCTATCCCTAGCGTGTGTTAGAGTATATTTCCTTACTGTCCTATACTTTCTTTACCAAAGAGTACAGGTACTGGAGCCAAGTTTTAAATTCTTCCTCTGCCAGGTAGTAACTGTGTGAAAGTTACTTCAGCTTCACAAGACTTAATTTTTTAAATTGTGAAGCTAGAATAATAACTGTATGTGTGTGTGTGTGTGTGTGTATGGTTTTCCTTGGTGGCTCAGTGGTAAAGAATTACCCTGTAATACGCGAGACCCAGATTCAATCCCTGGGTTGGGAAAATCCCCTGGAGGAGGGCATGGCAACCCACTCCAGTATTCTTGCTTAGAGAATCCCATGGACAGAGGAGCTTGGTGGGCTACAGTCCATAGGGGGTTGCAAAGAGTCAGACATGACTGAACGACTGAGTATGCATATATATGTGTGTGTGTGTGTGTATATATATGTATGTATGTATCCATGTTTTGGGGAGAATTTTTCACATGAACACTTAGAACAGTGCCTGGCAATTAGTCAGTGCTCAGAAATGCGACCTGTCCTTGTTGATATTATTTTTTAATTTAAAGAATATTATTTTGACTGTACTGGGTCTTCACTGGAATTCGTCTCATTGCGGTGGCCTCTCTTGTTGCAAAGCATAGGCTCTAAGGTGCACGGGCTCAGTAGTTGTGGCTCATGGGCTGAGTTGCTCCACAGCATGTGGGATCTTCCCAGACCAAGAATCAAACCTATGTCCTCATCATTATCAGGCGGATAATTTATCACTGAGCCACCAGGGAAGCCCTAGTTGTTATTATTATGATTGTTGTTGATGTTATTGATTGTTTGATCACCTCTCCACCACCAAACTCTAACTACATGAGAGCAAAGATTGTATGTTTCTTCTGATGATCTTCTTCTTATGATCAGAGCCTGACCTGCTAACAGAACTGGTGCTTGATAAATATACAGTGAGTGAATGAATCTCTCAGATCTCTTCTAAAATGAATGTATTTCTAGGAGAATTAATTGAGTACCTCGGCCATTCAGACTGAGTGAAGGGAATCTGGGTAGTTCCTGAAGAGGCAAAATACAAATGAGAAGAGGGCAGAAGTGGGGTCCAAAGCATATGGAGAGCAGGTCTGTGCACTGCCCCAGGGTTTTCAGTGACTAGCTCACTCCTTGGAGAAGGAAATGGCACCCCCACTCCAGTATTTCTTGCCTGGAGAATCCCATGGATGGAGGAGCCTGGTGGGCTGCCGTCTATGGGGTCACACAGAGTCAGACACGACTGAAATAACTTAGCAGCAGCAGCAACTCACTCCTGAGATAAGAGAGGCTTCCAGGGGAGATAAAGAGGCTCCAAGAGATATACTTCTGTTGGCTCTGAGGTTTTCCTTAGCCCATTTCTATTGTTGTTCAGTCATTAACCCGTGTCCAGTTCTTTTGCAACCCCATGAACTGTAGCCCACCAGGCTCCTTTGTCCGTGGGATTTTCCAGGAAAGAATAGTGGAGTGGGTTGTCATTTTCTTCTCCAGAGGATCTTCCTGACCCACGACTCAAATACATGTCTCCTGTTGTGCAGATGGATTCTTTACTGCTGAGCCACCAAGAAAGTGTGATGGAGTAGCATACTTTATTTATACCAGATAGACTGGAACATTTAATGATGCCCCTGCTATTAAGAAGCATTATTCCCTAAGGTTTTAATGATTGTTGAGCACCCCAAGATGTATTTTCCCAACTCAGTTCTTAAATTTCCTTCTCTCCCATGTGATGGGAGCAATTAAATTCTTAATCCAGTAATCAGTATAATGTCCTCAAATGTCTTTGAACGATGTGTGTGATCATAATGTGACTGTCACATGCAGAGTATTTTATTGTGCAGATTTTCTTTTACAATAACGTGTGGGACAAGTAAGGTAAGTATTATTATCATCCCTTTTTAGAGATGATGGAGTTATGACTAAAAGCTTAAAAGACATTTTTAAGGTCACACCCCAAATTCTACGTACCTTTTACTGTGCGGTTCTTTTAGGTTTTCTTTATGGAAGGAACCTTTTCAGAATTTTCCAAATATGTGGGTTTTAAGGAGCCACATTTCAGTTGTATCTGCATGTCTCTTACATCTGCTTCAATCCTTGTGTGCCACATTCTAGCTCATGAAGTGGCCTGGAAACAGCAGGGCTCCTATGCTACCCAACAAAGGTCACAATGCTTCAGACTGAGAGCCAGTGGAATCAACACAATCTAACACTAATTCTTTCAGTTCAGTTTCAAGGAAAGGGTTTAAAAGGAAAATGGCATAAATGTGCTACAATATAGATATATGTAAATAATATATACTATACATATATACATATCTATATATGCATCTATATGTGTATATATACAGATATATACCATATATATATATATGCTCAACTACAGAGAAAGTATATCAGCCATTATAATGAAACATATTTGCAGTTTTATACAAAACAAATTTGTCATAGATGTGAAGTAGCTATGACTATTTTTCTCTTTTCCAACATTTAAGGCATTCTCTACTGCTCTCTTCTTTCTTATATGAATGATAGAATATCACAATTTTCCTTCCTTGTCTAAAACCTCTGTTGAGTCTCTCAGCCTCTAAGTCTCTGTTTTTCTATTCTCAGGAAGATAAACTTGGTTAAAATATTTTTGTCATTGGTTTTGTCTTTGGCCTGATTGATGCTTGTATCCGTAAGTATAAAGAAGTGCCTAAAATCAATAACTGACATAAAGAAAACCACAAATCATGAAAAGCAAAACACATAGTTTAAAAAATACATATATATAGTTAAATCAATCATTAATCATTATTATCCTTCCTGTTAAAGCACAATGAATCATCTTTATCAAAGAATCAAAGATTTATTTCTGTATTAGCAAGGCAACAAATTTTTCAGAAGAATGAAATCCTATTATTGTTATATTCAACAAATGGGAGCCTGTCAAAAGGACATAGGAGTCAGCTTGAAAGGGTACTTGCTAGACAATTCTGGGACAAAATAAATATTGATAATAATGAATTTCAACCTTGAAAAAATAATATATGAGTCCATGTCTTTTAAAAGTATCTATTTATTTTATTATTTGGCTGCATAGGGTCTTAGTTGCATCATGTGGGGTCTATGGTTGTGGCCCACAGACTCTCTAGTCGTGGCGCATAGGCTCAGTGGTTTCAGCACGTGAGTTTTGTTGCTCCGTAGCATGTGGGATCTTAGTTCCCTGACTGGAGATCAAACTCACATCCCCTACACTGGAAGGCAGATTATTAACCATTGGACCACCAGGGAAGTCCCTATGAGTCCAGGTTGATATAAACAAATGGACTGACTTAAGAATATCAGATGTGAAATGAACAGCAGACTTAGGTAACTACCATTTGAGAACCACTGTAGTACTAATCAATTAAAGAGTTGAATGTGGATGCTAAAAGTTCCAATGGATGAAAGTTTGATGAGAATCAGGATGTTAATAATTACATAGTCTTAGAGGATCTCTCACCTATTATTTATTCATTGGAAACAGAAAAATAGCAACTTTACAGTGGAGAAATCTGAACAATGCCACCTTCATCAGGTGATTAAAGTTAATTTCACCAATGGAGGCACAAATCAACCTGTGCCTTCTAATATAATTGACTGAGAAGGACACACTGTAACTTCTGTTACATTTCTCTCCCCAAATGTGTAAGCTGTATCTAGTCAATTGCCTTGTACTCTCCAAAAATGTCAAAACCTTGAAAATATATATATATATATATATATATGTATATATGAGTAAAGAAATATTCCAATTTTGGAGCAAGTTGAAATGATAATAACTAATTTCAATGTTTGCTTCTGTATTAGATACCGGACAGGAGGAAAGAAGGTAACTGTATAAAGAGTATTATGAGGACAATTGAAGAAATGTGATATTGACTGTGGATTAGATAATATTAGTGTATCAATGTTAAATCTTCTGATACTGGTAATTATATTGTTATAATACAAAATATCCTTGTTAAGTACACATATTGAAATATTTAGAGGTAAGGATGCACAATATCTCCAACTTACTCTCTAATGGTAAAAAAAAAAATGCAGATTGTATATAGTATATATTACATAAAGAGAAAGAGGGAGAGAGAATGATAGAACCAATGAGGCAAATTGTAAACAGTGGGTGGATCTCAATAAAGAATATATAAGAGTTATTTATTCTATTTTTTAGCTTTTTCTAAGTTTTTCTAAGTGTCCCCAAAAAAGTGACCAAAATGTTGAATAGCAAAATTTCCCCTTCAGCAGATTCCATCATTTGTATTTCACCATGATGAAATGCAGCGAAAGAAAGTAAAGCCCAGCTTCCAAAAATAAGCAGCCATAGCTGTCATTTCCTAGTCATCAGTTATCTTTGTGTACAAGTTCTGATTTAGTTTTGTTTGTTTGATTTGTTTTGTTTTTATGCTTTGCATCCTTAAGTATAAAGTGGAAACCAAAAAGAGTGAAAAAGGGACATTCCTATTAAGTTTAGCCCTACCACTTTAAGACAGGAAGCAGTTGATCAGTTTTAGGACCCTATTTTCATGAAACGGGAGTATGGTTGTTTCCCAAGAATGGCCATAAATTACAGCCTTCAACTCAGCCCCAACTAGTGGGAATTCATATGAAAAATTACTTGCTAGTTCTCTAGCTTCCTGCATGTCCCTCATGACATTTTGGCAAAGCAAAAGTGGGGGTGGCTGGATTGTAAACTATTTCCCAAAATTACAAAATATTTTGAAGCTGATACCAGACCTATGCTCTTATCTGCTGACTGCACATACTTTTAAACTATTCTGGTATGTCCTGCACATCTGCCTCAAATGCAATCTAAGTGGCCTCTTTTCTTTTCTTTTGCCCTCTTGAACCAAAGAGATCCAGAGGTCAGAACAAAAAACAGAGCTCATACGCTAAAGGGAAGATCCTTGAGCAGGTCCAAGAAAAGAAGCTGAAGACAGGCTGAGAGATGTCTGTTAATCTATGGCTGGTCCTCCTTTTTTCATTTCATGACGGGTGAGGGATACTTTATGGCAGGCACTGGTTTAGTACCTTAGGGTACATTGTCTCATTTGGTCCGTTAATATTTCTGAGATGGGCACTGCTTTTATTTCCACTTGGCAACTCAGATAACTTAAGTTTAGAGTAATAAAATGATTTGACAAATGTGAACTGAAGAGTTGTGATTTGGATAATTTGAATAATATTGCCTGACTTCAGAGTAGGCTTAGTAGGCTTTGCGTGCATGCTCAGGCTCCAGTCATGTCTGACTCTTTGCGACCCTATGGACTGTGGACCGCCAGGCTCCTCTGTCCATAGTGTTCTCAGGCAAGAATCCTGGAGTGAGTTTCCTTGCCCTCCTCTAGGGGACCTTCCTGACCCATCTCTTATGTCTCCCGCATTGACAGGCAGAGACTTCCCTGGTAGCTCAGATGCTGAAGAATCTTTCTGCAGTTTGGGAGACCTGGATTCGATCCCTGGGTTGGGAAGATCCCTTGGAGGAGGGCATAGCAGCCACTCCAGTATTCTTGCCTGGAGAATCCTATGGACAGAGGAATTTAGCGGGGCTCCAATCCATGGGGTTGCAGAGTCCGCAGGACTGCAACTTGCACTTTGCTTTTGTTTACACTAGAGCCACCTCGGAAGCCCATGTACCCTGTTTTATTAACTATAATGAATCCCCTGCTCTATATTTTTTTCCCCTGAAGACTCACGATGCAGTAATAATGTCAACCACTTTTGCAGAATATGTAGCACATCTTGGTTTAGAAACTATTATCTGTTTTCTGAACCCAGTGATTTCATCAACAAACATTCCTCCAATCTACAGGCTGATAGTATTTGATCCTTATGGTGTTACCTCTTGGCAATATAAGATTTTTAAGTGACTTCTGAATCTTTAGAGAGATAGAGATTGACACTTCTTTGATGTGGGCCGCTTTCAAAGTCTTTATTGAATTGTTAAAATATTGCTTCTGTCTTATGTTTTGTTTTTTTGACTGCGAGGCATGGAGTATCTTAGCTCCTGGGCTAGGGATCGAACCTGTCTGCTGCATTGGAAGGCAAAGTCTTAACCACTGGACCATCAGGGAAGTCCCAAGTTAACACTTTTATGAAGTGGGTGATCATAATATGATTGCTTTAAAACTGATGAGGTATTTGTGGCAAACTTCTGTATCAGGATGGATAAACCTCTATAGCAGTGTTTCTAACCTGAGGTCCAGACCCACCAAACAGTCTTTGGAGGGTCTGTCAGCTTGGATGGGAATATATTTCATCTTCATTTTCTAACATTTAAATTTCATATAAGTGAAATTTAGCACTGTTTTCCATTATGATGTTAATACCAATCAAAATGTTGTTAGCAATACCATGCCTGTTGACACTAGAAATCACAGATATTTTCAGTCATATCAGTTGCTGCTCCTATTTCAAAATGTCACCTGTACTCATAATTAACTTGAAATTATGATAATTATTAGATTATTATTAAACTCATGACTAGAGCTTATGTAAAATGTTCAAGAAGCATGTGTAATTGCTATATCACAAGTTTGTTTCTTTAAAACAGTACATCAATATTTTAATAGTGGTATTTCAACCCAGGTTTTACTTGTAATTATATTTTTATATTATATATTTTAAAATGTTATCCTGTTAATTGATTCACTAGCTATCCCCAAATGGTGCATGGCATGCAAATGGTTAGGAGTTCTGCTCTGCAGCACAAACCCCAGCATAGACTGAGTAGGGAATAGCCTGGCTTAACAACTGGCTGCTTTCAGGGTACCCTGGAAAATTGCAGTGACCCTAGGGATGAATAAAAGTTCTAAATGCTAGAACAAGATAATTGTTAGGTTCTACCAAGTACATCCTACCCAGTGCTGCAGCAACCTTCTCCCTGCTCCAGCCCCCACCCCTTCCAGAATCCAGAAGTCTGGGCAGTTATTCTGCTCAGCCCCACTGCTATACTCCTTCCTACTCAATTTTAATGAAAGCAGCTCTCTTGGCAGCAGCTCAAGTGCAGCCCCAGTGCTCTGGGGAGCCGGGCCTGTGTCAGCAGGCCATGGGGGTGGATCAGAGCCAAGACTTTTGTGACTCTCTCCACCCTCATTTTCCTGAGAAAACACAGCCCAGGAGGACTTTGCTGGAGGCTTGATCGACTTAGCTATATATTTACTTTGTTGAAAACTTCAGTTGTTCCTTTATGTGTCATTTTCTCTAATTTCATGTGTTTTAATCCTTTCTTCTGCAACAGGCAGAATTCTGGTCCACACCTACACAGGGGGCCACCAGGTGTGTGCATATTTTCCTGATACTTACAATACATCATAGACACTTGCTAGAAAATGAAAGATGAAAAAGTTAGTAGTGTTAGATTTCTTTATATGTTCCTAATAAAATGCCTGCTTCATTTCCGTTTTGTTTTTTGTTTGTTTTCTTATTGCTTCATATATTCTTCTTCTAGGTTTCCTTATTTGATCTTTTAATTTTACTTTATTTATTTATGCAGTCTGAATAGTTCTTAGCTGAGTTGTTCATCAAAACTGTTCATTTTATCCATAAACTATTCAGTTTCTTTCCCAAGTCTCTATGGAGCAAGGATCAAGACAGTGTGGCATCAGTGTCTAAATAACTTACGGGACTTCCCAGGTGATACTAGTGGTAAAGAACCCGCCTGCCAATGCAGGAGACAGAAGAGACGTAGGTCTGATCTCTGGGTTGGGAAGATCCCTGGAGGAAGAAGTGGTGATCCATCCCAGTGTTCTTGCCTGGAGAATCCCATGGACAGAGGAGCCTGGTGTGCTACAGTTTATTAGGTCACAAAGAGTCAGACACGACTAAAGTGACTTAGCACAACAGCACATGTAGCTTACATTTCAAAAATGGAAAATGTGTGATACTATCATCACATTTAGCTTCTTTGAAGCTCCTTCATCAAATACTAGGACAGGTCCCTTCTGAGGTTTAACATATCTTAAAAATTATAACTTAAAAATTCCACTTGCATGCAAGTTTTTAAGTTTTCATCTGACCCAGATGATATCAGAGATAATGTTCATAAGTGTGATTTCTGAGTGTGACTGCTGCTGCTAAGTTGCTTCAGTCATGTCCAACACTGTGCGACCCCCACGAGGCGAGTTCTAACCTGCATTATTGCCCCACTAGGCATGGGACCAATGAACTGCCACATTATGGAAGTACCAGATGTATCAATGGATGTCCATGATCACTTCTTGTAATCCCAGTATTTTTACATTCTGCAAAGTATTCCATGAATCAGACCTACTCTAGCCATTTGGCCAAATTTTCCTTGAAGATCATGAAATGCAGTCAACCTCATATTCTTTTCTAATTATTTGAACAGTAATCAAAATCAAAGGTATTTGGCTTCATAATGCAATATATGAGTTTCTGCAGCAGATTCACCCTCCTAATTGCTTTGCTCTGGCCAGTTCTAAAAGGAACTTGCCTTATGTGCATGGTAGAGTGAGAGAGTCCAGCACTGGACCAGGCGGTTGGCTCTGAGGGCAATCTGGATACAACTTCTGTGCTCTGTTAATTGCAGGAGACTTGGTGGTAAGTGGCAAACTACAAGACAGACATCAGGAATAGATACCTGGATTTATTTCTGGGGGCGCCATAACAAAGTACCATAAACTGGATGTCTCAAACCACAGAAATGTGTTATGGTTCTGAAGGTGAGAAGTCAAATCAAGGTGTCAGCAGCATGGGTCATTCCTTCCTTTCTATATATTTGTTTATTTCTGTGGCTGTGCAGGTCTTCCTTGTGACATGTGGGATCTTTTATGGCCTGTGAACTCTTAGTTGTGGCATGTGGGATCTACATCCCTGGGCAGGGGTCGAGCCCAGGACCCCTGCATTGGGAGCCTGGAGTATTAGCCACTGGACCACCAGGGAAGTCCCAACTGTGTACCTATAGAGGCTGTAGGGGAAATCTGTTTCTGCCTTCCTCCCAGCTTCCCGTAGCTTCAGGCATTCCTTGTGTTGTAGACGGTGTTCTCTCTGTGTCTTCACACTAACTCCCCTCTGCATGTGTCTGTCTCTGTGACCAGATTTATCCTGTTTATAAGAATGTGGTCACATTGGATGAGGACCCACCCTAATGATCTCATCTAAACTTGATCATCTGCAAAGACTCTATTTCCAAATAAGTTCTGATTTCATGTTCAAAGGCAGTGGGAGTTAGGACTTCAATATCAATTTCAGCTCAGTCCATGGAATTCTCCAGGCCAGAATACTGGAGTGAGTAGCCATTCCCTTCTCCAGAGGATCTTCCTGACCCAGGGATCAAACCTGGGTCTCCTGCATTGCAGGAAGATTCTTTACCATCTGAGCCACTCTAGACCCCAATATCAATTCAACTCATAACAATATCTATCATGAAAAACCACTAGAGAGAATAATTTGTAACTATAAATAAAATTTATGTGAATCCTACAGTTTAGCTTCTGTTAATTTTTTAATTCTAGATATCTTATTTAGATGATAGAATGCCAGAAGTACCATGAATGTTCTTGTTCTACAAATCATCAGTGCTATTCAGTTTTTCCTATATTTTCCAGAGACTGTGGTTCTTCATTGTTTTCTCATAGACCTTGTTGGCATTTTTCTAAATTTCACTGCTCCCCCTACATTTCATAAACACTAGACTCTCCCTCTTTTATGCCAGATAAGCACCTGTTTAAAGAATGGGTAACGGATTGCTTTTGTAAGTAAAATACACATCTGAGACCCTGCTATTTGGGAAACTTGATTCAATTTCATTCATTTCAAACAGTCAGAGTCTGTACCATTGCTTAATATTTTTCATTGTCCACAACAATAATCTTCACAGTGGTTATCTATGTTCTTTTAAAGTAGCATAGAATTGTAATGAAATTTAAAATCAAGCACCCATCACAACTCCCCCATTCACTGTTCCTTTTGGCTGCGCTCTGTGAAGCATATGGCATCTATTTCTCCAGTCAAGGATGAACCCCTGCCTCCACAGTGGCAGTGTAGAGTCTGAATCATTGGACCCCTAGGGAAGTCCTTCCCCGTTCTTCCATTCAAGAAAAACTAAAGAAACCTTGGGTGATCCTAAGACCCTGTCAGTTGCCTGGAAAAACACTGACCCAGAAAAGAAATGTGTAAGAAGTCACATTTTTTCCATTACTTAAGGGAAATTGTGGTGTTAATTTTTTTCTTAATCTCTGGGCTAAGTATAAATCTGTGACTCACCCAAACTACCTCATTCCTAGACCATAAATATTAGGAGTGATGACTTATAAGGGAGGTCATGTTGATGTGTGGTGAGTAAATGCTTGTCTGCACGTATTAATTTAACAAGAAAATAGCACTTTCCTAAGTAGCATAACATAAACAGTAGAGAAGTCAATGTAAGTGGAAAGCAGTGTTATTTTTGAAAAGCTATGATGGCAAAAGAATCCTTTTTTTCACCCCCAAATAATAATGCAATTGTATTAGGCTTTAGAACCTAAGAATACATGTGTAGATCTGGTTCCAATCAAAAAAAAAAAAAGTTCTATAAGTTTCCAATCTTATGGGAAAATTAAATTTTTAAATATACATATATATATTTGTTCATTGCAAATTTCTATGCCTAGTACATGGAAAACCCCAAGGAGGTGTTCCAGCTGCAATGAGTTTTCTCAAGTTATCCATGTTAAACTTCACTCCTAGGGCACTGCTACATAACTTGAGTTTCAGAGACAGAAATGGGATGGTGTCATGTGTTCTCTGCTCTTGGAATAAAGCTCTACTGTGTCCAGGATTAGGCAGGACACACCGAGGACCTCAGTCTCCAAGAGGTGGCTTGCTTCGTAGTCTACTCTGTTAAGAAAGATTGAACACTATAGAAAATAGCTTCAGAAAAAAAAACAAAAAACAAAAAACACCTATTACAGTAGATGGGACAGAAATATCACTTGCTCTCTAAAGCAGGTAAATTGGTGCATTTAAAACTTTTCTAAGTCCATTTTGACTGTCAGAAATATTAAATGAAAGTCTTTGGTGTTCCTTAGTCAGGAAATCTCTGCTTCTGTAACTTTGCTGATGCTGGTCTCTGCTTTCTTTTCTGCCTGTTTTAGTAGTCCACTGTTCTCTGCTTTTCTCCGATGGCTTTCCAAAATGACCATGGCTGATATTCCCATCGGTCAACCACAGTATTTTGCATTGCACAACAAAATAGCATCAACCTTCTATATTTTATAGTTCCTGGGTTATCTCATGTGCCTCTTGGTTATCTCAGAAGCTATTTATCTCCAACTTGCAGCAAGAGGGTGGTCTTGGAGTTAATTTATACCATGGTGGTGACAAGCTCAGGACTTAGCCCATGAGAAACATTCAACATTTGTTGTAAAATGACATATTTACAATCAAATGATTATGGCAGTTTAAGAGTCGTAAGAGTAAGGGGACCCTCTGTCCATCAATCCTTTCACAAGGAAGAAAAACCTCACCTAACTTATGCAGAAAGAGCAAGCAAAATAAAAGTGGAATTCTGTTGACCTAATCCCATCAGCTTTCTCTGCTTAGAAATAGGGGGTGAGAAAGATGTTCATGTCTTTCCTGAGGGCTCAGACCATATAGAATCTGCCTGCAATGCAGGAGACCCAGGTTGGGAAAATCTCCTAGAGTCGGGAATGGCAACCCACTCCAGCATTCTTGCTTGGGAAACCCCATGGGCAGAGAAGCCTGGCCGGCTACAGCCCACGGGGTCTCCAAGAGCACATTCACTTTTTTTTTTCCTCAAGGAGGTTCATACCTTTCCTGAGGAATGTTGTTTATTCTGGTAGTGCCCTCTAGCGGCTGGATAACTAACTTCTTGTGAAGTCGCTCAGTCCATGGACAGTTGCCTGCACCAAGCTCCTCCGTCCATTAGATTTTCAAGGCAAGAGTACTGGAGTGGGTTGCCATTTCCTTCTCCAGGGAATCTTCCCAACCCAGGGACTGAACCCAGATCTCTCGCATTATAGACAGACACTTTACCGTCTGAGCCACCAACTAACTTCTTGGGTCACTCCAATCCGTTTCACCTTCAACTACCAGTTAGCACTCTCCCAACCCCACTCCATTTCAGCAGATTTCTCTTTCAAAGAGACTTGGGATGCTACAGTCTACCGCAAATGTTGCTAGTGTGCCCTTTGCGAATTCAACTGAAGTGAATACCAGTTTTTACCCTTCCAAGTCATTCAGATGCCAGCGTGCGTGCAGTTTAACTGTTGCGTGCAAACCCTTGGCTTGGGTGTGTTTATGTAAACAGTTCAAAGCTGTGGACTATGTGTCTGGCATGCTGCTTCCAAGACACAAAGAGAAATCAGCATGTTTTCCATTTACAACACATGTGGTTCTTATTGCCTTATTGAGATTGGTCCTTGTTTGTACTTCATTTTATTTTTTTAAAGTGAGTTTTCCACCGTGAAATAAAATGTGTTCATTATAGACAATGTTGAAAAGACAGAAGAAAAAAAATCACCCAGAATTCCACCAAAGCCAAGGCGGATTTTAGATGCAGCCTGACAAGATAGCCTGCTTCCTTGGACCAGGGAACGTTAGAGCCTGTCCCCTAAGTGTCCTCAGGGAACAGGCTCCAAGGGACTGAGTGAGCGAGTCATTAACCTCCCTTGCAGCTGTTTTCTCAGTTTATAAAGTGCAGTGATAATATGGCATTTGTTTACTTTCATTTTCTGTCTCAAATTAGGTCCAGTAATTGCATAATAATAGCAGCCATTTATTTATTTAGCACAGAATTTCAAAGCCTAACCTTAGAGTTGCCATTTGCCTTCTGGAGAATAACAATTCAGCCCAAACTTGATTCATCCCTATAATCTCCCACATCTCTGCCAGGATTTGTTCTTATAATAATAATAACTGCCATTGATTAAGTTCTTATTATAGAAGATAATACAGTGGTTAAGTATGTAGCCTTGAATTTTAATTCAAGCTTTTCTCCTTCATAGCTGTGTGATCACGCATGAGCCTAAAGTCTGTTCTACAGTTTCCTGGTTTGTCAATAAAGGCCCTGCCCCACAGGGTTTTAAAGAGAAAACTAAGTCCTTAGAACAGACCTGGGTACCTGGGAAGCACTCTATAATTGTTAGGTATTATTATTACTATATGGTCTGTGAAGAAAGCTGAGCAGCGAAGAATTGATGCTTTTGAACTGTGGTGTTGGAGAAGACTCTTGACAGTCCCTTGGACTGCAAGGAGATCCAACCAGTCCATTCTGAAGGAGATCAGCTCTCGGATTTCTTTGGAAGGACTGATGCTGAAGCTAAAACTCCAGTACTTTGGCCACCTCATGCGAAGAACTGACTCATTGGAAAAGACTCTGATGCTGGGAGGGATTGGGGGCAGGAGGAGAAGGGGAAGACAGAGGATGAGATGGCTGGATGGCATCACTAACTCGATGGATGTGAGTCTGAGTGCACTCCTGGAGTTGGTGATGGGCAGGGAGGCCTGGCGTGCTGCAGTTCATGGGGTCACAAAGAGTCAGACACGACTGAACGACTGAACTGAACTGAACTGAACTGGATGACATATTTGACATTGTGCTGTGCATGTATGTTTAGTTGCTAAGTCGTGTCCGATTCTTGCTACCCTATGGACTGTGACCTGCCAGGCTCCTCTGTCCATGGCATTTTCCAGGCAAGAATACTGGGGTAGATTGCCATTTCCTTCTCCAAGGGATCTTCCCAACATCTCCTGCACTGCAGGCTGATTCTTTACTGCTGAGCCACCAGGAAGCCCCAGACATTATACTACATTCTTTTTAGTAATTATGCCACTGAACCCTTGTAGCAATCGTATGAGTTAGATATGCTTTACCCTGTTTCAGTGAACAAAAATAAAACAGAACTTCGGTGACTTGTTCAAATCACACAGCAAGTTACCAGTAGACCTAAATCCTAGCCTGGATTTGACTATCATAAAGCCTGAGCTCACCATCCTTTTTGGATGTAGTGGGTTAACTATCATTTGTTTCTTTAATTTTTATTGAAGTATAAGATATGTTTTATATATATATATATGC
Organism: Nanger dama; assembly: GCA_917880005.1. Taxonomy (NCBI): domain Eukaryota; kingdom Metazoa; phylum Chordata; class Mammalia; order Artiodactyla; family Bovidae; genus Nanger; species Nanger dama. Next base: position 13,675,347 of record CAKJTW010000043.1, read on the forward strand.
ACAAATCACAAGTTTAAAGCTATATGAATTTTCACAAATGAAGTCAACTGAGAAGTGAGCATCACAACTTTGACAGATCCTTGGGACGTGTCCTTATGGCTGCATCCAGTCAGTATTGCTTCCAACAGTCACTGCTAAGCTCATTTCCAAGACATAGATGGGTTTGCCTGTTTTAACCCTTTTCGTGTCTGACTTTATTCACTCGGTTTTATGTTTGCAGGATTCATCTTTATTGTTCATTTTCATTACTATATAGTTTATATCCATTGACAAATCCCAGTGCATCCATTCTACCCTTGGATATTTGGAAGATTTCCGGTTTGGGACTAACATGAATATTGTCCTATGTGCTACTGTGCTAAGTCGTGTCTGACACTCTCCATGGACGGTAGCCTGCCAGGCTCCTCTGTCCAAGGGATTCTCTAGGCAAGAATACTGGAGTGGGTTGCCATTTCCTTCTCCAGGGAGTCTTCCTGACCCAGGGATCAAACCCAGGTCTCCTACACTGCAAGGCAGATTCTTTACTGACTGAGCTGTGAAGGGAAGCCCCCAAATATGAATATTGTTATGAATATTGCTGCTATAATAATGTTTGTACATGACTTTTGGTGACTATACGTATGCTTTCCATTGGATTAAGACATAGGAGTAGGGGGTGCGGGGAAGGACTTTCCTGGTAGTCCAGTGGTTAAGACTCTGGGCTTCCAATGTAAGGGATGTGGGTTTGATTTCTGAAAGGGCAACTAAGATCCTGGATGCCGAGTGGTACAGTCAAAAAAAAGATCTGGGAGCGGAACTGTTGGGTTTTTGAGCAAGCATATTTTTAGCTTTAGTATTTATTGCCCTATTCTTTTCCAAATTAACTGTAGCAATTTATACTCCTTAGAGAGTTAACTTTTAACCTACTTAAGATAATTAGAGGCTACTTTTTATTTTTAAAGCCATTAGGACAAAAGATAATTTGTTCTAAATATTTTTGGATTTAAAAAGAAAATCAGTTAATAATTAGTTGCTCCTGTAAAAGCACATGAGTTTAATTTACTTACACAATAGAAATGGCTCATTTTTGATGTAGTTAAATATTATCATGTGAATAAACTATCAAGAAATTTAAAGGAATAAAAAGAGTAAGCAAAGCTGTGATATTTATGGCAAATTAACTCATGGACAGAATAGCTTGCTTGCTGATGTGCTTGGAAGCATATTACATAGTCATCCATAAATTGTGTGCGTCCACACAGAACTAGCTGTTTAATATCAGGGATCTTGTCTTTATCACTTGTGAAGATTGTGGAAAGACAGAAAGGGATCACATTAGAAAGTCCTAATAGTTTGCAAATTCTTAGTAGAAAATCCATTGCTCAAAAGAAATCTTATTCTGAATTGCCAAATGTTAACCAGAGGAGCTGCTATGTTAAAACAAATGTGAGAAGCCTCTCATCTCCACCTGTACTGCTTCCCTTCATTGCTCCTGGCAAGCTCCAAAGACATGATAGATCCAAGAAGCAGGACATGAGAATGAAGGCCTGTATCCCGGATGATAAAATGCACTTGTCTTGCATGACCTCAGTCAGTAAGTAGCAACTCTCAGGAACAATATGTCAGGGAAGGATCATAAGGCTACAGTGAGCACACAGGGCAAAGTATGCCCTGATCAATTAGTAATGACTGTCACAGGCATAGAAGGGAATAGTGAGTGTCTGTAGGCTCGCCTTAAATATCATTCATATATATGATATATATTGATATAGACAGAGTTTCTTTTATGTATTTTATTTACTAGTAACTCCAAACTCAGTATCAGAGTGATTGATATGTTGGCATAGTCAAGCAGACAGCTAATTGTTTGGTAAAGATAGGCTAAATTGTGACATAGGAATCACCAAGGTACATATTATCTTTTTGTATTTGTCCAGAATAGCTTTGGGGATAAATTACTAAAAGTGGAATTTCTTCCATTAGCATTAAATCTCCCATACTCTTCTGTAGAATTGAACTCTGCCTCGCTGACATGTAGCTCAGGTCACATTTTGCGCTATGCTATCATTATGGTGAATATCCATCTGAACTGCATCAGAACTGCAAAGCCCTGGAGTACAAGTTCTGTCTTGTTTATCTATATTTCATCCCTCTCTCCCACCAACTGAGTCTAGCACAGTGTTGTTTCCTTTTTCCATAACAAGTGTGGGTGCATATTTTTGCTTTAAATAATAATGATACATTTTAAAGAAATGCTAAGAATTGTGTCATAATTCAGCTTATGTAAAGAAAGCCTGAGGTGAATTAATAAAAACTAGGAGAACATTTTCTATATTTTAGTATAGAACAAAGAAACAAACACTGTCTTGTTCTTCTCAGTTATGATTATGGACAGCATTAACAGTTCAGTTCAGTTCAGTTCTGTCGCTCAGTCGTGTCCGACTCTTTACGACCCCATGAATCGCAGCACGCCAGGCCTCCTTGTCCATCACCAACTCCAGGAGTTCACTCAGATTCACATCCATCGAGTCAGTGATGCCACCCAGCCATCTCATCCTCTGTCATCCCCTTCTTCTCCTGCCCCCAACCCCTCCCAGCATCAGAGTCTTTTCCAATGAGTCAGCTCTTCTCATGAGGGGGCCAAAGTTAAAGGACCACTAAATGAATTTAATGGAACTGTTGTCCTGATCATTGATATTCATTGTAGAGACCAAACTTTCAGAGCTTAATATCAGAGTGGGAATATATGAATATTAAAAAAAAAATCTCTAAATGCCTACAAAGTCACTGGTTTTTAACAAAAGTGACCTTGTCTAGATCACTTCATGCCCCCCACCAAGTGCCTCTGCCCTTGGCATCAATGACTGATTTATCAAGCCATCTCACATAAAGCTTTTCCCCTGATAATTAATGTGTTTAGATTATTTTATATGAAGTTTCTTGTACTGACATCATAAAGACATTTTTCCAGGGTGTTTAAGTGTTTACGATTGCAGGACTCAGCTCCACTTTTTACAGAAACAGGAAGGTTCACTAAAGCAGACCATTACTAGTGTTGTTCATCACTTACTATTTGTTTTTTTTTTTAGGCCAGTTTGGATTTGGGCTCTACTTTCTTTTCCTTTTTTTTTTTAGTTTTACATTATGATTTTATTATGTGTTTTCACCCAGAATATTACAGCAGTGATGGTGTATCTTGTGTGCTCAGTCACCTGATAATCATTTGCCCCCTATAATGCCCGAGTTTCACTGTTTCTTGGAAAAAATATTTATCATTTGAGTTGAGCTTTGTTTCAGAAACGTAACATAACTGAGCATACATTAATAACATGATTCTTGTAAAAGTGTTTGAAAATACAGGAAGTGATAAAGAAGAGTATGTCTGTTACATAAGAACAGAGTGTAATGGAAACTTATAAGAACAAGGCTTGATCAATTACAGGCTCCACTGGTCTCTGCATATTTTATGCATCCCTTCTTGTTTTTTTCCAGTTAAAAGCTGGAAAATATTTTGTATTTTCCTTTTGGAAAATAAAAAGTCCCCATGATGGCCAGTCTGCCTAGTCTTCTGTGTCCTTTGAGTTTATTACCTACAATTCACTTACAGTTTGTTTTGAATGCACCTGTAGCCTTGTCTTCTGGAAAGCTTCTCCCTCTGGCTTTTTTCTCTCTGTTCAGTTGTTTAAGGAGATACTGCTCTCATTGGCTGGGTTGTGTCTCTGCTTTCAATTTTGCAGTGCTTTCTTAGATCTACCTAACCACTCTCTCTTTGAGAGAAGTTCTCAGATTTTACATGCCTCCATGTTATTCTGAGGGAAACTGATGGACTTTATATATATGTTTGACGTGTTTCCTGTGCACAGACTACTATTATCCATCAAGACTCTTAGACGTGTTGCCTGGCTCCAGAGACATATTTTTATAAAAGTGGTAGGATTAGCCCCAATTTTATGAACATACCTTTTTCCAAGTACAAAATAATTCAGTGGTCTCTCTTTTCTGGTTTGGCATCTTAATATATGAAATTCTCACAAACTACCTGCTACTGCATTCAGATCTTGTCTTCAGTTAATCATTCTAGAGCAATGTTTTGTTTGCTGTTGAATCTTGCTAAATAGTTTATCACATTTTGATGGAGGTATTCTGGATCAGTGGGTATAATTTCAGATACAAGTTCTACACATACACGTATTATTTTTTCAAAGTTTCAGTCTACCCCCATCTTATATCAGTATAACAGGATGCTAATTTATGCACTAGCTGTTCTAAAAAATAAATATATCTGCAAAATTACAGTTACAAAATAATTCCATTTTCTTCCATCTTTATTCAGATTATATCAGCCTAAATTAACTAAAGGCCATCCCCCCAAATAGTCATCTCATTCGGCTCCTAAAGACACAGTTTTAGTTCAAGACTGTTACAAAACACTCTTTTGCTTAGAGCAAATTTTACAGCATGAATAATGTTCATTTTCAGACTCAGATTTTCATCTTTTTGATTTATAGTATTAACTTAAGGTCATAGAATTCTGTGAGCCAAAGCCAGAGAGTCTTTCTGGTCACCAGTATAATTATAACTTTCATCCTCTGTTTACCAGGGGATAGTGAATTCATTTTGTTAAGATGAGATCTGGCATGAACCTTACTCCAGGCTTCACTAAGCAAACATACTTCAGTTCAGTTCAGTTCAGTCACTCAGTCGTGTCCGACTCTTTGCGACCCCGTGAATCACAGCACGCCAGGCCTCCCTGTCCATCACCAACTCCCAGAGTTCACTCAGACTCACGTCCATCGAGTCAGTGATGTCATCCAGCCATCTCATCCTCTGTCATCCCCTTCTCCTCCTGCCCCCAATCCCTCCTAGCATCAGAGTCTTTTCAGTGAGTCAACTCTTCACATGAGGTGGCCAAAGTACTGGCGTTTCAGCTTTAGCATCATTCCCTCCAAAGAAATCCCAGGGCTGATCTCCTTCAGAATGGACTGGTTGGATCTCCTTGCAGTCCAAGGGACTCTCAAGAGTCTTCTCCAACATCACAGTTCAAAAGCAGCAATTCTGCAGCGCTCAGCTTTCTTCACAGTCCAACTCTCACATCCATACATGACCACAGGAAAAACCATAGCCTTGACTAGACAGACCTTTGTTGGCAAAGTAATGTCTCTGCTTTTGAACATGCTATCTAAGTTGGTCATAACTTTTCTTCCAAGGAGTAAGGGTCTTTTAATTTCATGGTTGCAGTCACCATCTGCAGTGATTTTGGAGCCCCCCAAAATAAAGTCTGACAGTTTCCACTGTTTCCCCATCTATTTCCCATGAAGTGATGGGACCAGATGCCATGATCTTCATTTTCTGAATGGTGAGTTTTAAGCCAACTTTTTCACTCTCCTCTTTCACTTTCATCAAGAGGCTTTTTAGTTCCTCTTCACTTTCTGCCATAGGGTGATGTCATCTGCATATCTGAGGTTATTGATATTTCTTCTGGCAATCTTGATTCTAGCTTGTGCTTCTTCCAGTCCAACGTATCTCATGATGTACTCTGCCTATAAGTTAAATAAGCAGGGTGACAATATAGAGCCTTGATGTACTCCTTTTCCTATTTGGAACCAGTCTGTTGTTCCATGTCCAGTTCTAACTGTTGCTTCCTGACCCGCATATAGGTTTCTCAAGAGGCAGGTCAGGTGGTCTGTTATTCCCATCTCTTTCAGAATTTTCCACAGTTTCTTGTGATCCACACAGCCAAAGGCTTTGGCATAGTCAGTAAAGCAGAAATAGATGTTTTTCTGGAACTCTCTTGCTTCTTTGATGATCCAGCGGATGTTGGCAATTTAATCTCTGGTTCTTCTGCCTTTTCTAAAGCCAGCTTGAACATCAGGAAGTTCACGGTTCACGTATTGCTGAAGCCTGGCTTGGAGAATTTTGAGCATTACTTTACTAGTGTGTGAGATGAGTGCAATTGTGCGGTAGTTTGAGCATTCTTTGGCATTGCCTTTCTTTGGGATTGGAATGAAAACTGACCTTTTCCAGTCCTGTGGCCACTGCTGAGTTTTCCAAATTTGCTGGCATATTGAGTGCAGCACTTTCACAGTACCATCTTTCAGCAAACATAGCCCCCCTTTTTTGAGGTTTCAGTGAATTAGATTTACAAACTGGACATAATTAAAAGCTTTAGAATACCAAGGGAAAGGCAGATTTGAGGGAGATGGAGATTTTCTTTTAAGAATGTTTGACTGAAACCAAAATAAAAAAGAAAACTGAAGAGAGGGGTTGTTAATGTAATTTTTTTCTAAGTTGGTTTGCTTATAGCTAATCTGCATGCTTTTGTATTGCTTGCCAGTCCAATGCAAAGTCCAAATCCCTGAAGATAAACAGGATTTGGGAGGCTGCCTGCTCAGAAATGCAAGGATTAACCTTCACTGTGTTCTTGACTTGCTATTTCAGTCTAGGTGGGTCCCATCTCTGTGCCTCAAAAAAATGGTTTCAGTCTATATATACCAAGGGCTTTTCAGGTGGCTTAGTGCTAAAGAATCCTCCTACCAATGCAGGAGACCTGGGTTCAATCCCTGGGTCAGGAAGAGCCCCTGGAGGAGGAAATAGTAACCCACTCCAGTATTCTTGACTGGATAATCCCATGGATAGAGAGTCTGGCAGGCTACCGTCCATGGGGTCGCAAAGAGTCGGACATGACTTAGCAACTGAGATGCTTGTAGGCAGTTCTAAGGCAAATCAAAAGAGTAACTTTGTACTTTCCATGATAGCACAGTAGATAGAACAGCCTGGCCTTTCAAGCTGGTGGGCTTAGGTTTGATTTCTGATAAGGCAGTGTAACCCACTGAGGGAGGACAGGTAAATTGGTCAGGCCATTTGAACTTTAGGTGCCTCACCTATGAAAAGAAAATAAGAATATCTACTTTATCTTGCAAGGATATTGTATGAGACATATATACAGGGTGACCATGAAATTTATCATCTAAACCAAAAATACATCTGAGAGTGAAAGTGGCCTTTTAAAAAATTATGCCAAGGCAATAGCAGTAAAATAAGGCTTTCCTGGCAAACCAGGAACATAATATAATATAATATAATATAATATGCTGTAATGCAATATAATTATGTGCATGCTAAGTCACTTTGGTAATGTAATAAAATATAATTATGTGCGTGCTAAGTTGCTTCAGTCATGTCGACTCTTTGCAACCTTATGGACTATAGCCCACCAGGCTCCTCTGTCCATGGGATTCTCCAGGCAAGCATAGGGGAGTGGGTTACCATGCTCTCCTCCAGGGGATCTTCCTAACCTAAGGGTTGAACCCCACGTTTCTTACCAGCAGGCGGGTTCTTTGCCACTAGTGCCACCTGGGAAACACTATAATATAATTTCTACATATATTAAATATAACATAATACATATAATAGTTATCATAATACAAGGAGCCTGGTACGTTGTAGCATCTGGTGTCAATTTCTTTATCTTTTATTTGGAACATTTATAGTTTTTAAAACACTTTTATATATAGCATGGGATTTTATAGTCACAGCAGTCTTGTAAGGTATATTTACTTGTTCTTCTTTTACAAATAAAACCATTGGAGCTCAGAGAGCATAATTTCCTTGCTTTAAGTTCTTTGGAAAGTTGCAGAGGTGGGACTCAAATCTAATTCTTACCATTTCAAGTGTAGAGTATTGTATTTCCCTGTACCACAATTTCTCCTAAAGAGCTTGTAAACACACTTTCTGTGTAATTGTGGGCTCATGTGGCTGGTATAATTTTTCTAAAACCACCTAATTTCAATCTCCAATCACATTCCGTTTTCTGACATAAACTTAAAATAGCCAATTTTTATGAGTTTATTCTGAAACTTCAGATTTTTGCAGTGGACTTACAGTCTACTGTGGGGTTTTGTTGCTGCCTATTTGTCTCCTGATGTGATGTGGAAGATATTAATGCATGGATTTCCATCAAGCACTGGAAGTTCTTCACCATTGTCCCTGCAGGTGTCTGCTGGCATTGATATTCAGGCAGGTTCATCCCTCTGGGCTCTCTAACCATCTCAGCCTCTGGTTAGAGAGTGCAGAGGGATAGCATCACCAACTCAGTGGACATGAATTTGAGGAAACTCCGGGAGATGGTGAAGGACAGGGAATCCTAGTGTGCTGCAGTCCGTGGGGGTCACAAAAAGTCGGACAGAATGGAGAGACTGAGAACAACAACAACAAAAGAGTACGTAGTTTATATATATATATATATATATATATATATATGAAGTGAAGTGAAGTGAAGTAGCGCAGTCGTGTCCGACTCTTTGTGACCCCGTGGACTGTAGCCCACCAGGCTCCTCCGTCCATGGGATTCTCCAGGCGAGAATACTGGAGTGGATTGCCATTGCCTTCTCCGGGGGATCTTACCAACCCGAGGATCAAACCTGGGTCTCCCGCATTGCAGGCAGACGCTTTAACTTCTGGCTGCCATATATATATATATGGGCTTCCCTAGTGGCTCAGATGGTAAAGAATTTGCTTGTAATGCAGGAGACTCAGGTTCAGTCCCCAGGTTGGGAAAATCCCCTGGAGGAGGGCATGGAAACCCACTCCAGTATTCTTGCCTGGAGAATTCCATGGAAAGAGGAACCTGACAGGCTACAGTCCATGGGGTCACAAAGAGTAGGATACAACTGAATGACTAACACTAACATATATATATATATGTTATATGTATTCACATTCACATATAAATATATATTCATATATATATATGTCCCAAATATATTTTTTTCACATAATCTGTGAAATTAGTAATATGAGAAACTTGAGTCATACAAATTAAATAAAACTAAAAATGAATTATTAAATACTTGTTAATTGAGCTGTTTCTAGTCCTATGATGCCACTATAGGTCAGAGAAATCCATTTTGCATTGCCCACATGAAAAATGCTGGAATATATGTAACATACGGCTGAGCTAAAAGAATAGTAAAAGAGTACTGAAGAGGCAGAAATAACAATAAGATAAAGAACCCCTGGAATTTACTTATCCTGTAAAAAAATCTAAACCACAATCTGATTTCAGTCCTGAAATGTAAAGAGCTTCTAAATCATCACTTTTATCCTTACAACAACAACAACAACAGAAAGCTGAACACACAAAGTTAATTACTTTTTCTGGTCCAATCAAAAAAGTGAAGTTGCTGAGCAATATACCATATCCTGAAATCTGGAAAGATGAGTACAGAAAATGATAGCCAAGATTAGCTTACCTGAACATAAGCCAATGGAACTATCTCATGAACAAGCAAGAGAAGAGAAATCACAGAATTATAATTAGAGGTACAAAAAGACACTTGACAAAATCCAATACTCATTCATGCTGAAAACTCTCAGCAACCTAGGAACAGAGAAGAACTTCTTCAACTTAATAAGGAATATCTACAAAAACCAACAGCTAACATTATAATTAATGGTGAGACACTAGAAGTTTTCTTGCTAAAATCAAAAACAAGGAAAAAATGATTCTTTTCACCACTCCTTTTCCACAGTGTAGAATGGTCTAGAAGATGCAATAAGGCAAGAAAAGAGTAGAAATAGATTGGAAAGAAAGAAATAAACTGTCTTTGTTCACAATGACATCATCATATATGTAGAAAATCTCAAAAAGTAGACAAAAAGAAACCTCTTGGATATAATAAATTATTATAGCAAGGTTGCAACATATGAGATTAAAATACAAAAGTCCATTTTCTTCCTTTATACCAGCAATGTGCTTAGTTGCTCAGTCGTGTCCTACTCTTTTCAACCCCATGAACTGTAGCCTGTCAGGCTCCTCTGTCCATTGGGATTCTCCAGGCAAGAATACTGAAGTGGGTTGCCATATCCTCCTCCAGAGGATCTTCTCAACCCAGGAACTGAACCAGGGTCTTCTGCATTGCAGGCAGATTCTTTACCATCTGAGCCACCAGGGAAGCCCTTATACTAGCAAAGAACAAGTGGAATTGGAAACTAAAAGCATAATGTAATGTTTATTAGCACCCTAAAAATGAAACAATTGAGTAGAGACATAATAAGTATGTTTATGATGTATAGGAGAAAACTACTAAACTCTGATTTTAAAACCCAAAAAACTAAAAAACTCCATGTTTTTAGATAGGAAGACTCAGTATTGTCAAGATGACAGTTTTCCTCAATTCAACCTAAAGTACCATTCAAAGTCTCAAGGTTATTTTGTGAACATAGACAAATTAATCCTAAAGTTTATGTGGCGAGGGAAAAGACCCAGAAAAGCCAACACAGTACTGAAGGAGAACCAAACTGAAATGATACCACCCGACTTCAAGATTTACTATAACCTGAAACAATGAAGGGGGCTTCCCAGGTGGCTCAGTGACAAAGAATCCATCTGCCAATGCAGAGATGCAGATGCGGGTTCGATCTCTGGGGGTTCTCCTGGAGAAGGAAATGGCAACCCACTCGAGTATTCTTGCCTGGAAATTTCCATAAACAAAGGAGCCTGGCGGGCTACCATCCGTGGGGTCACAAAAATGTCAGAAACTACTTTGCAACCAAACTAACAAAATCTTACTACAATCCAGCAGTTGTACTCATAAATATTCACCCAAATTGTCTGGTAACTTCTGTTACATAAACACCTTCATGTGAATATTCATGATCAAAACATAATTGCCAAAAATTGGAAGCATCCAAGATGTTCTTCAGTTGGTGACTGGATAAACTATAGTATACCCATACAATGGAATAAGCTCACAGGCCAGGGCCTGACATGGAAGAAGTTAAAATGCACATTGCTAGGGAAAGACGTCAGACTGAAAAGGTCACATATAATTCCAATTATGACTTGACACATTTACTAGTGAAAGAGCAGTCATTCTGTCTTTTTTTTTTCTTCTGTAGTACTAAAATAGCTCCTTCACTAGTCCTCCTATCTCCAGCTTTACCTACCTCCTCCTAGTTCATTTTGGCACTGAAACAGCAGTGACCTTTGTAAAACAAAAGGCATCATGTCACCTTTGTGTTTATACTATGTTATTGGCTTCTCATCATCTCACACTGTCTTAGCTTGGTATCATTTTAAACCTAATTAGAAATGTCTTAGCTCTTCATAATGTGGGTCCTTTTCCAGTCCCATCACTCACAACTCCTCTTAGTTGCACTCTTATTTTGCCAGGCTCTAGTTCTCCATGTGCATTGTGACTTTTAAGGCCCCGTGTTTTGGTTTTATCTTATGAGGTTATGAAGGTACCTGTAGGAGTGATGATGCGGTTACAAATGGAGACACCCAACTGCTAGAGGTGAGACCCCCAGGCTAGAGTCATAGGCACAGCCTCTTAAATCTATTAATTTCAGTTCAGTTCAGTCACTCAGTCATGTCCGACTCTTTGTGACCCCATGAACTGCAGCATTCCAGGCCTCCATGTCCATCACCAACTCCCAGAGCCTACCCAAACTCATGTCCATTGAGTCGGTGATGCCATCCAACCATCTCATCCTCTGTCATCCCCTTCTTCTGCCTTCAATCTTTCCCAGCATCAGGATCTTTTCAAATGAGTCAGCTCTTCACATCAGGTGGCCAAAGTATTGTTGTTTCAGCTTCAACATCAGTCCCTCCAATGAACACCCAGGACTGATCTCCTTTGGGATGGACTGGTTAAATCTCCTTGCGGTCCAAGGGACTCTCAAGAGTCTTCTCCAACACCACAGTTCAAAAGCATCAATTCTTTGGCACTCAGCTTTCTTTATAGTCCAACTCTCGCATCCATACATGACTACTGGAAAAACCATAGCCTTAACTAGATGGACATTTGTTGGCCAAGTAATGTCTCTGCTTTTAATATGCTGTCTAGGTTGGTCATAGCTTTACTTCCAAGGAGTAAGCATCTTTTAATTTCATGGATGCAATCACCATCTGCAGTGATTTTGGAGCCCCCCAAAATAAAGTCAGCCACTGTTTCCACTGTTTCCCCATCTATTTGCCATGAAGTGATGGGACCGGATGCCATGGTCTTAGTCTATATAGGCAGGAAACAAAATGAGTCTGGAGCAGAGGCCATGTGGAAGCAGAATAAATTATAAGATACTTGGTTCTTTATGAAAGAAGGCATTCAGTGGGGATCATATGAGATATTCTTCTGCTTGTCTGCTTGTCTGGGCTACTGAGTCACTCTGAATCACTTTAATGCTCCCACAAATTCTATACATTTCCAGTTGCCAATTTCTTGGGTGTTCTAATAATACGAGCACAGGAAAAGAAACTCAGAAATTAACACCAAACGTGTTCCTCTTCCAAAAATGAGTAAAAATTAAAAATTCAAATTGTATGACCAAATCCTTTGATAAATTTAGAAAAGTCCTTAATATAAGGTACACAATTCTATTTCAATATAGTGCCTTGGTATGAAATATTATTCCAGTGAAAATAATTATAAATTGCAAATTATTAAATTAAAAACTCTGGCCTAGGAAATTTAGTGACTTATTTCTTAAGCATCACTTACAATTAAATTATAGTTGAAATGAATAATAATTTCCAACTTATATAAAGCTGGTTTGAATTCCTTGGCCCAGAATCCAAAGCTTTTCACTTATTAACTTTCAAATACAAACTAGGAAACAAAACCAAATCAGTTGATTACCATATTTCAAAGTTAACTTCTCTTGTTTCTACTTTCAAGTTAAATTCAGGAAGAATTTATTGTTAGTCAATCATACAAGTTAATTTTTAATTTAAAACAAGGTGTTTTTTTTTTTTAATTCTGCATTCTTTATAAGCATCCTCAAACCTCTACTCTCTATCAAACATTAAGTATTACAAGTCGTGGTCCTGCTATTTTCCTCATTCTGATTTGTCATCCTAAAGCCCTGCTGTCAGTACCAAATCCTTACCTTACCATTCCATAGCAAAATAATTCAATTTTCAAGACTTGAAATGCACTGAAGCTAGACTCCATGGCTAGGTTTCCAGATACAAAAGCATCTCTAATAATTCTTGAAGATTACACCATTTATCTTTAAGAATTTCCCTACATAGAGAACTGACATTAATTTTGCAACTCTTCCTCAAAGTGATATTTTTGTCAGAATGCAAGACAAGTCAAAATTTTCAGGCTTAAACAAATAATAATTTAAAAGCAATACTTAGACCCCCATCTGGAACCAATTTACTTCTCATCTGAACTTCTGGCTTTATAAAGCACCCAGTTTTATATTGCATTAATTTTAAATTTCCATTAAATTGCTCAATTTCCATGTTTTTATGGGGCTTCAATTTTTTTAAATTTTAGTTTATTTTGACCATCACAGGAAATGGAGCAAGGAGTAGAGGATTGGGGGTGGTACTGCTTCAGAAACTATATGAACAAATTTTTGTCCTCTGACTTGATCTGTTCAGTTTTTAGTTTGGCTAGAAATTTGAGGAGTTGACATGGAGAAGAAAATAGGAAGTAAAAGGGTTCACTATTAAGATGAGACTGAAGATAGAGCTCTGTGCTCAGTCCTCTGTTCTTATTTTAAACTTTCTACATGGGGCATCTTAACCATGCCCTTTGTATTTGCAAATCCCTAGATCATTCTATCAGTGATCAATTCTGTTCAGCTTCATGCTATGATGTCAGCTGCCTGTGGGGCAATGCTTACCTGCGACTGGAATATGACAGGCATTTAATAGATATACATTGAATGCATGATAGATGAGTGAATGAATGAAAGGATATAAAATGGATGAATGGATGGATGGAAGGAGAGATAGTACTTCTCTACCTGGATATTGTCATTAATGTCTCATGTTCAAGTCCAATCTCACCTTCTCTTAACTGACTTTTTCATTTTCTGCCTCAAAGAATAATGCTACTCCTATACTTTTATTCCATATTGGACCAGTCCCTCTATCACTCTCTGTAGCTAGTCGGTGAACAATTTCTATAGGTTACCAACTCAAATTAGGCCACCTTTCTACTCAGAATCTGTGTGCCCATAGGCTTCAGAGTAAAATTCAAGCTCTCCAATGTGGTATATAAGCTCCTTCATAGACTGGTCTCTGAAGAACCTCACAAACTACCCCTGACATAGTTCCGCCCACATACCACTCAACCTACCTTGAACCACTTGCAGTGCTAAACCAACCAGAGTCTCCCATTTCTAGGCCTTTGAACATGATGCTCTTTGCTCACATTGCTCTCCCTAAGTTAGCAAACTTTCAATTCATCCAAGACTCAGCTCTCAATTTAGGTCTAATATGAAGTCACTGCAAAGATCTTGCTTAGGGAATCCTCTCAATCTTGCTTTCTTTCATGTCTAGCACAGTGATCAATAAATATTTAATGATCAAATAAATGTGTTTAAAACTCATATCTGTGGGGAGGAGAGAAAGACTTAATGAGAGAACCAGATGGAGATGCATTTGAAAATTACTAAATTTAGATATCAGTAATTCTATCTGAAATCTGAATTCTGTGTATATATATTCCTTGCTCTGAACCCCTCTGTAAGATCTGACATCTCAGAAGATAAAGCAGAATATATAAATGTGTATAACAAAATCACTTTGCTGTGCAGCAAAAATTAACACAACATTGTAAATCAATTATACTTCAGTGAAATTTACAAGTAAAACCCCTGACATTTCAAGTCGCACAATTTCCTGGTGCTTTTTTGACATCTCATTTCCAGTCCAGCCTATTTCCATCCCTTTTCAGTTAAATTTCTCAGTTGAGAAAGCGCTTTTAGCCCCTTTGAATAGGGGTCCTAAGGTTCCACAGTGCCATATTCTTGGTTTCAGTCATCACTTACAGCTGTTAAGCCCAGATTTCAAAGAAGTGTGCTGGCCCCCAGGTCTTTCTAGGTCAAGTCTCTGTGCTGAGATTTGCACAGTCTTCTCCTTGATTTGAGGCACAGTGGCCCATGTTTATTGGGGGAGGTTAGTGTGGTCATAGGAAGAGAAGACTGCTAAAAGGAAAAACATGAACCTTGGGTTGGTGGTTCAAGAGAGACCCAGGAGTAAGGTACAGAAGTGTTAGATCCAGGTGCGATGAGGGTAGGAAGAGGGGAATTTGATTTGAAAGCTTAAATTGACAGGAGGATGATAGAGGTCCAGATGAGGGAGGAAAAAGATAAAACTGAACTTATCTTACCTTTTAGCCAAACCCCATCCATCTTGCAGATGGAACAGAGCAGTCACAGGATTGACAGTTTATACATATTACTCTGATTTTGTCCCTTACACTTTCCTTTCTGGAAAACACAAGCCTCTCTCACTTTGAGGCACTTAAGTTGGTTAAATTCACCTCAGTCTGGCCTCCTTTCATTTACCTGGGCAAAATAACAGGACTCAAATTAGATAATACTCTAAATTAGCCGCCTGTCTTTTGATTTTTCCTGGAATATGCAAAAGTACAAATTCTCAGCTTCTCAAAAACAGGAACTGCATCTTATTTTCTGTGCTGTGCTCTTTGCTGCCTACCATGTTCCCTGGCACCCCATTTGCGGTGCTGAAAGAAGGAACTTGTCAATGACAGAGGAAACGAGTAAGAAAAACAGTCGTTTATCACATGCTAATTTATGTCTGTATCATTACATACCTGTTTTTTTCCATTTGCTGCATCTTTTAAAGACCTTTTCAAGAGAAAAACAAAAATCTTATTTATGTAAAAGTTTCCTTCTTGCATCTTGAAATTCATATTCTCTTTCTGTGTTGCTATGGTTTCTGGTCAATATTCCCTCCACTCTGGATGAAGAAATCTAGTCAAAAATGCACTTGCAAAGCATGCTTCTTCATCAAATGTAAGCTCATAGGGAAAACAATTTCAACCATTCAGAATTAAATCATATTCATAGAAGTATTAAAATACAGTGGTAAATATTGGACATTAGAAAAAGCATGCATTTTAGAGTGAATGAACCAGGTTCAATCCAGTTCTGTCGCTTGCCTGCTCTGCAAAATAGATATGTTTATTACTGTTCAGTTCAGGTCTCTTATATGTAAAATAGGAACATTAATTCCTACTTTTGAGAGTGCTTATGAGAAATAAATAAGCTTGTAGTCAATATTCAATATAAACTCCCTTTTGGTAGTTACCATTCCAGAAATCCCATTAATGTCTTTATTTAAATAATAGCTAAAATCTACTTAATGGTGTTCCTAAAAGTATATATACTTTAATCCAACAGCTCATATAGTTATTAACTGGGTACTGAGTTCTACAAAATTAATTTATTTAGCAATAAGCTGTCTACCCAGATCTAGAGTAGAACTCAACCTGCTTTTGTAAATAAGCTCATTTTTATTTCTCTGAAGCTTATGACCACTGAAGGTTTGGAGTTAAACTCAGGGGTGATGGTAGTATGAGGTCTAGGACAGTGGTGCCCTCTGGTCCAAAAGAAGGGACCTGGTGGGTCTCAAGGTTGACCAATTAGATTTTCAATAGGCATCTGAACTAGGCATTGAACCTGAAAAGTGATGCCTTATAGTCAATGGAAGTTCCACTGTAAAGAAGATTTTTGCAAATAATAAAAGCACACTAGAGTACTGACTTGAGTACAGTAGTAATATGGGGGTCAAATAGTTTATCCAGATTTTAATTGTTTCCTCATTCATCTCTTTAAATATTTATTGAGCACATATTATGTATCAGGCAGTATTCCAGCCCCAGGAGACAAAGGGGAACAAGGCTTAATCTCTGACCTCAGATTATTCACAATTTGTAAGACATACAGGAATATAAGTGCATATTTTGTATGGCAGTTGTGCACATTCTATAATAGAGAAGAAACAAATGACAATTTCATTTCACCATGGGCAGCGATTATGGCTTGGGAAAGTCAAGGAAAACTTGAAAGAGGAAGTGATACTTCACTAGTAACTCTAAATAGAAATGCTCTGGTGAGCAATAACTATCTATGAGTTCATTGCTTTCTAGATATGTATTTCAATATCCCTTTCTTTGATTTAGTTCCATTCTGGGTTACCTGCATAATATGCTTACTAGGTTTTAGCTTCTTTGGGCTTTCTAGGGTGAAAACTTTTTTAAAAGACCAGCCTGAAATCATTTATGTGCTGTGCTGAGTTGCTCAGTCATGTCTGACTCTTTTGTGGCCCCATGGACTGTAGCCCACTAGGCTCCTCTGTCTGTGGGGATTCTCCAGGCCAGAATACTGCAGTGGGTTGCCATGCCCTTTTCCAGGTGATCTTCCCAACCCAGGGATCTAACCCAAGTCTCCCACATTTCAGGCAGATTCTTTACCATCAGACCCACCAGAGAAGCCCAAGAAAATTGGAGTGGGTAGCCTTATCCCTTCTCCAGGGGATCTTCCCAACCCAGGAATCAAACTGGGGTCTCCTGCATTGCAGGAGCATTCTTTATAAGTTGAGCTACCAGGGAAGCCCTGAAATCATTTACAGAACACTCAAAATAAGTGAGGGTCTCTGCATTGTATGCAAAATTGTAATAAATAGACAGGTGGCCAAGGGAGTGACAGGATGAGATGATTGGACAGTATCATTGACTTAATGGATGTGAATTTTCAGCAAACTCCAGGAGACAGTGAAGGACAGGGAAGCCTGGCATGCTGCAGTCCATGCTACAAAGAGTTGGACCCAACTGAGTGATCGAACAACAAAAACAACAACCAGCCACATTCAGATGAAGCAAAACATACCATGAAGATGACTGCATTGTCTGTGTGTCAGAATGAAAAGAGTGGGTCAACTGCTTCATACAGAAGTAATAAAAGAAGCCCAGGAAAGCTCAGAAGCATGTGTCTAGAAACTCACTTTTTTCTAGAGACATTTCCAGCCTTTATTTTCACCATAGTTTGATCCCTTTTTTGTCGCAAAAGCAGTGTTAGGTGACTAAAGCATGTATTTTCTTCAAAATGGAACCTATATGTAAAATACATACAACTTTCTCCCAGAATTTTTTTTCAAATTAAGAGTTTAGTAACAGAAGAGGAGGACACTAATAAGAGTTTCCAGTGGCAAATGCCTCATCTGTATTAAAAAAAGAAGCATCGTCATCATCCACTGAATGAATGACGGTGACCACTGAAAGAATGTGGTTCCTGGTATCAGACAGGAGTTGATACATATTTCAGGGAGGAATATAACTAATCTGAGCTTCAATTTCTTCTGTGAAATACACACATACCTATATATAGGTGTATCTATATGCATAGTCACATCCTATACTATATGTGTCCCATGCTATGGAGCAATGAAGAGTAAGGATATAGCACAGCACCAACCTGGAAGCACACACTCAATAAATAAAACTTGATAACAATATGGACAAAAACTGCACTATTTTTTGACTATTTTCCCATTATAATCTTTATATTGTTTAGACTGATGTTGTGCTTAGTAGAGCGAGAAAACAATTCCCAAGTCGTATTGAATTCTTTCATCCTTTTCCATTATTTTTCAAATACTTTACTTATTGTGATATCTTCCCTATATATTACAAAATTCAAGCTGAAAACGATTTAGTATTGATTTTTGCCACCCATTTAATCTTGGTAATCACCATTTCTTCTCATTTTTGCTGGCCAAGTGGTTACCTTGTAAGTAGTGTGATGAAGTGCAGAGGAGGAGGAAGAAGAAAAGAGATATTCTATTTTCTGTGCATTACAATATTGAGACATTTCACAGTTAAGATACTGTGTAAGTTTATTATAATGTCTTTTCATGGTTTTTAACCTTTTATATTCATTTAAACACTGAAAAAATTGGTTGCAAAAAAAAAAAAAATAAATAATTCAGATAACAAGTGGTAAAAATATTTATAACCCAGAATGGACTTTGATTGTGCTAATATTGCCCATATTTCCTTTCTTTTCCTATAATAAAATATTTAGTTTTTCACAGAATGATTAAAATTCTTTGTGAAATAATTATCCTAAATTTAGTAGACTCTTGTAGAAAGTCATTTAAAATTATTTAAAAGTTACCTGGTTTTACAATTTGGAATTAAATATATTTTTAATGAAAGTCCTACAGGTTACAAACAAAAACCACATATATCACTTAACACATATTCTTCCTAATAAGTTTTCATTATGATGCGAATAGACAAGATAATAAGCACCATGTTAGCATATGTATGACGTCAAGGATTTTCACTCAGTGTGTTACCAGGATCAGTGGCAAATTCAAAACTTACCCAAAACGGCAGGTGAAAATTAGTATTCCTTGAAGTACTCTCAATTGAAGCACAAATTCTTTTCCTATTCTAAAAATTCTGACCTAGCCATCTAAAACACTTTTCAGCTGAATTCTCTCTCTCTTTTTAAAATTTATTTATTTTAATTGGAGGCTACTTACTTTACATTATTGTAATGGTTTTGCCATACATCAACATGAATCCACCACAGGTGTACACGTGTTCTGCATCCTGAACCCCCCTCCCACCTCCCTCCCCATACCATCCCTCTGGGTCATTCCAGTGCACCAGCCCCAAGCATCCTGTATCCTGCATCGAACCTGGACTAGTGATTTGTTTCTTATATAATATTATACAGGTTTCAATGCCATTCTCTCAAATCATCCCACCCTCTCCCTCTCCCACAGAGTCCAAAAGACTGTTCTATACATCTGTGTCTTTTTGCTGTCTCGTGTAGAGGGTTATGGTTACCATCTGTCTAAATTCCATATATATGCATTAGTATACTGTATTGGTGTTTCTTTCTGGCTTACTTCACTCTGTATAATCGGCTCCAGTTTCATCCACCTCATTAGAACTGATTCAAACGTATTCTTTTTAATGGCTGGGTAATACTCCATTGTGTATATGTACCACAGCTTTCTTATCCATTCATCTGCTGATGGACATCTAGGTTGCTTCCATGTCCTGGCTATTATAAACAGTGCTGTGATGAACATTGGGGTACATGGGTCTCTTTCAATTCTGGTTTCTTCAGTGTGTATGCCCAGCAGTGGTATCATAAGGCAGTTCTATTTCCAGTGTTTTAAGGAATCTCCACACGTTCTCCATAGTGACTGTACTAGTTTGCATTCCCACCAACAGTGTAAAAGGGTTCTCTTTTCTCCACACCCTCTCCAGTATTTATTGCTTGTAGACTTTTGGATCACAACCATTCTGACTGGCATAAAATGGTACCTCATTGTGGTTTAGCCATCTGTATGTCTTCTTTGGAGAAATGTTTATTTAGTTCTTTGGCCCATTTTTGATTGGGTCGTTTATTTTTCTGGAATTGAGCTGCAGGAGTTGCTTGTATATTTTTGAGATTAGTTGTTTGTCAGTTGCTTCATTTGCTATTATTTTCTCCGATTCTGAAGGCTGTCTTTTCACCTTGCTTACAGTTTCTTTTGTTGTGCAGAAGCTTTTAGTTTTAATTAGGTCCCATTTGTTTATTTTTGCTTTTATTTCCAATATTCTGGGAGGTGGGTCATAGAGGATCCTGCTGTGATTTATATTGAAGAGTGTTTTACCTATGTTCTCCTCTAAGAGTTTTATAGTTTCTATTCTTACATTTAGATCTTTAATCCATTTTGAGTTTATTTTTGTGTATGGTGTTAGAAAGTGCTCTAGTTTCATTCTTTTACAAGTGGTTGACCAGTTTTCCCAGCACTACTTGTTAAAGATCATCTTTTCTCCATTGTATATTCTTGCCTTCTTTGTCAAAGATAAGGTGTCTACAGGTGCATGGATTTATCTCTGGGCTTTCTATTTTGTTCCATTGACCTATATTTCTGTCTTTGTGCCAGTACCATACTGTCTGATGACTGTGGCTTTGTAGTAGAGCCTGAAGTCAGGCAGGTTGATTCCTCCAGTTCCATTCTTCTTTCTCAAGATTGCTTTGGCTATTCGTGGTTTTTGTATTTCCATCCAAATTGTGAAATTATTTGTTCTAGCTCTGTGAAAAATACTGTTGGTAGGAGAAGGCAATGACACCCCATTCCAGTACTCTTGCCTGGAAAATTCCATGGACAGAGGAGCCTTGTAGGCTGTAATCCATGAGGTCACTAAGAGTTGGACATGACTGAGCAACTTCACTTTCACTTTCACTTTCATGCATTGGAGAAGGAAATGGCAACCCACTCCAGTGTTCTTGCCTGGAGAATCCCAGGGATGGTGGAACCTGGCTGCCATCTGTGGGGTCGCACAGAGTCAGACATGACTGAAGCGACTTAGCAGTAGCAGCAGCAGCAACAGCAGCAGCTTGATAGGGATTGCATTGAATCTATAGATTGCTTTGGGTAGTATACTCTTTTTCACTATATTGATTCTTCCGATCAATGAACATGGTATATTTCTCCATCTATTTGTGTCCTCTTTGATTTCTTTCACCAGTGTTTTATAGTTTTCTATGTATAGGTCTTTAGTTTCTTTAGGTAGATATATTCCTAAGTATTTTATTCTTTTCGTTGCGATGGTGAATGGCATTGTTTCTTTAATTTCTCTTTCTGTTTCCTCATTATTAGTGTATAGGAAGGCAAGGGATTTCTGTGTGTTGATTTTATATCCTGCAACTTTACTATATTCATTGATTAGCTCTAGTAATTTTCTGGTGGAGTCTTTAGGGTTTTTATGTAGAGGATCATGTCATCTGCAAACAGTGAGAGTTTTACTTCTTCTTTTCCAATTCGTATTCCTTTTACTTCTTTTTCTGCTCTGATTGCTGTGGCCAAAACTTCCAAAACTATGTTGAATAGTAGTGGTGAAAGTGGGCAACCTTGTCTTGTTCCTGACTGTAGGGGAAATGCTTTCAATTTTTCACCATTGAGGATAATGTTTGCTGTGGGTTTGTCATATATAGCTTTTATTATGTTGACATATGTTCCTTCTATTCCTGCTTTCTGGAGATTTTTATCATAAATGGATGTTGAGTTTTGTCAAAGGCTTTCTCTGCATCTATTGAGATAATCATATGACTTTTATTTTTCAATTTGTTAAAGTGGTGTATTACATTGATCGATTTGTGGATATTGAAGAATCCTTGCATCCCTGGGATAAAGCCCACTTGGTCATAGTGTATGATCTTTTTAAAGTGTTGTTGGATTCTGATTGCTAGGATTTTGTTAAGGATTTTTGCATCTATGTTCATCAGTGATTTTGGCCTGTAGTTTTCTTTTTCCGTGGCATCTTTGTCAGGTTTTGGTATTAGGGTGATGATGGCCTCATAGAATGAGTTTGGAAGTTTACCTTCCTCTGCGACTTTCTGGAAAAGTTTGAGTAGGATAGGTATTAGAAGAATATGTATTTAAGAGAATATAGAAATGACAATGATCACAAATATTTAGGGAGTTGAGTACACCTAAGTGTCTATGAAACAACTGTATCAGATATCTTGTTAATTAGGCTATTTCATGATTGTATAAGTGAAAAATAATGATATAACAAGACTTTTTTTTAAGACTATGAGCTCAAAAAGTAACCTTTGAAAGTTCTTTCTGACTGTCTTTTGAGGATATCTCTTAACTATTTTTTAGAGTGGAAGAATATCATGGGTGTTAGTTTTCATTTACTTTGAAAAGTTCATTTCTTTTTAAAAGCTAGTTTATTGAGCAGATTATATCTGGTCAGTTTTTATTTAACAATATTATTCTAACCCTTAAAGCTGATACTTCTGATGTCTGCTTCATTGTGATAATGACATCAGGAATTATTTTGAATAATTGGCCCAGCCTTGTTAACCTTTAGAAATAGTTTGACTATTTCAAAAGAAATAGTAGAAAAAAATTCAGTAGAGATTTTACCTGCTAGCTCTCGCTTTTAAAGAAAATTTTTATCCTATTTATTTATTACCTTGCTGTCACTTTTAATACTATTTCTTTGGATCAAATTCTACTTAGTGAATTTTCCATTTCATTGGAAACTAGCTTTCATTAATAATTATGAAATTCAGTGCCAGGAATACCAAAAATAAACCACATGTAAAGAAGAATTACTCAAGTAGGTTATAATTTAGGCAAAATGAGGAAAATGTTACTCACTAAATTAGAGATTTTTTACTTATTTAGTGGAAAGTATGGGTTTTCAAGGCAATGGGAAGAAAATAAGATATTTTATAATACAGTGACTTACTTGTGACTAATCAAATATGTCAAACCTTAAAACTTAGGAAAAACAAAACCATGTGTCAGACTCTTAGTGGAAGTAATTATTATCAATACCACCATTTTACATCAAAAGAAGACCTCAGGATTGTTGGGATGGAAACCAGAGAATATTCAAAAGATAACTAGATCAGTTTTACAGTTTTAATAAATTTTAAGAAAGGTAATTTGTATAAGCCTCATAAAATAGACATTTCAGCTTGTAAATTCACATGACGTTTTAGGAAAACATTATAGCATGATTCTGCTATAAATTCTCTTGGGTTAATTTTTCTGCTTATTCTCTTGATGAGTGGTTATTACTTAACTATTAAGAAGAGTGAATGGTGGATTGATACATCTTTTTTCTTCTATTCAGCAAGTATTAGTATGTTTAAGTCTACATGTGCCAGACACTAGAAAAATAGTGATGAACAAAGCAGATCCCATGCTTTCATGAAATATACATTCTAGAGAAGGAACCAAGTAAAATGATAACAATCATGATAACAACGAAGAATCGTTTTAGTTGTTTTAATTATTATTAGTCGTGGTGAGGGTGGTGATGGTGGTGATGCTGATGGTAAATTTATGGAAGGGGAAGGCATGACTGAAGGAAATAGCCTAATCAGCTTTGCTCACTCTTGCTCATTCTACTTTAGCCATACTGGCTAGCTTAATGCTCCTTGAGCATATCAAGTGCATATTCCTGTTTTAGCACCTTTTCAATGGCAGTTCTCTCTTTTTGAAATGCTGTTCTCCCCACATATATTCCCTCATCTCTTTCTTCTATCACCTTCTCAGCAAGAATTACCCTGGTTACCCACTTCTAAATAGTAGCTCTCGCACCTTCATCTCCCAGTGTGGAATCCCCCTTACCTTACTCTCCCTCTTTCATCCCTTAGCACTCATCACCTCTAACAGACTATATGATTATTTATTTTTTTTAATCTGTCTCCTAGTAGAATATAAGCTTGGTATGTTCAAAAGTCTTTGTCTCAACTGTTTACTAGATGATTTGTTGTTGTTCATGTCCAACTAAGTCATGTCCAACTTCTTGGGACCCCCCCGCCCCCACCGACCTTGGACTGCAGCACACTAGGCTCCCCAGTCCTTCACTATCTCATGGAGGTTGTTCAGATTCATAGCCATTGAGTTGGTGACGCTATGTAACAATCTCGTCCTCTGCTGCCCCCTTCTCCTTTTGCCTGCTGTGTGTTAAATGCCTATCACTTGTTATGCAGGCTTTCCAGGTGGCTCAGTGGAAAGAATCCACCTGGCAATTCAGGAGACAGAGGAGATGCAGGTTCAATCCCTGGGTCAAGAAGACTCCCTAGAGAAGGAAATGGCAAACCACTCCAGTATTCTTGCCTGAAAAACTCCATGGCCAGAGGAGCCTGGTGGGCTACAGTCCATAGGGTTGCAAAGAGTCAGACATGACTGAGAACACACACAATATGAAAAATATATTTATAGAACCAAAAATTAAAATCATTCAAGAGCCATAGCACTTTAGAATTGTTCTGCCTCTACCACTCTGCAGCTTCTAGAAGTATCTCCACAACTACACAGGGCACTAATAGATTCTTAACTAAGATCTAGACATTTAAAATGATTTAGTTCTACTCAGTACACTAGGTTTTGAAAGATAATGGCATGTCTAAAATATTTTCGAAAGATTTCTTTGAAAAATTATTGAAGTCTAAATGGTCTAGGAACCAGGCTGCTTCAAACTTCAGTTGTATGAGAAATTTTGTTAATTTTAATAGCTCATGGCTTAATGATACCAGATAAATGAATTTTGCTAGGTTACAAACTTTCAAGCTAAAACTCCATATTACAACAAAAATGTGAAATGCTTTGAATACTGCAGGCAGTTATGTTTACTACCACTGACAATTGAAAAGCAGAAAAATTCTGTCTAGAGCTTTCTACTTCCTACATGCAAAAAAAAATTTAAATGACTCAGTCTCAAGAGAGTGAATGGTGACAGACTCTGCAAATTGAAGATAAAACCACAAGTACATGCACTGTGGGAAGTACCATAGGGTCAGTGGCCTTGCTACTTTTGGCACTGCAAATATTTTGGCTCAAATCCAGCCTCACACTCTGTAATTGGAAGGAACATTGTAGCTTTCGGTCTACAGCCAAGCCACGTATCCTTGTGGTCTGTCTCATGAAGTTTTCATTGCTGTTTGCAGTGCAGTCTCTCATATAGGCCACCGTGGTAGGGAGTATATATCTCTGTTGATCTTAACAGAGGCAGTAGGAAAAGGAAAGACTGACAGTGCCTTTCAATTAAATAGTCTTGTTTCTCCAGGGAGTATCTTTAGAATACCACATACAGGGCATTTCACTAAAAATAAATAATGCAATTTCAGTAAACACTGATTCTTTAGTTAGGGTCAATGAGATCCCAGGAAGACCATGAGGGTATTCGAAGGGCTAGTGAGCCTGCTGAAATTACATACTAGACTGTATGTATATACATTTCTCCAGGGAAAGAATCCAAAGCTTTCATTCTAAAGTATCAGTGATGCTATCCTCCTAAAAAAGGGTTTTTGTAGATTAAAAACCATTGTTTTCAACTATAAACAAGTCTAAGAAAATGTCCAGCATTTGTCCCATCAGTTTTTTAAGGACGATAGAATCCACCTTTCTCAGCATCACTCTTTGTCTGACTCATCTTCTAGTTAAGTATTAGCCAGATGGTCTCGGCTTTAAAATCAGTTTTAGACAATGGAGAAATTACAGGTTTTGGAAATAGCCTTTTTTGGAGTCACATCCTGGCTTAGCCACTAACTGGCTAGATGAGCTTAGTTAAATGAGTTAACCTCTCAGAGCCTCAGTTGCCTTATCTGAAAAATGGGGTCAATCCTAGTGCCTGCCTCACAGAGATGAAGTACTGGTCGAGGAGATCATGGAAGTGAGGTGCTTAGCATAATTCCAGATCCTGATTCTTTCTGTAACTACCTCATCAGCTTTCATTTTCATGGGCTTTAATGATTCAGTAATAAAATCCTTAATTTTGAATATTTTTGTAATACAAACGGGGCTTCCCTGGTGGCTCAGTGGTAAACAATCTGCCTGCAATGCAGGAGATCCAGGTTCTACCCCTGGGTCAGGAAGATCCCCTGGAGGAAGGCATGGCAACCCACTCTAGTACTGCTGCCTAGAGAATCCCATGGACAGAGGAGCCTGGCATGGGACAGTCCATAGGGTCGCATAAAGAGTCAGATATGACTGAAGTGATTAAGCAGCAGCATAATACAAATATCTTTACATTACAGTAAAAATAATTACATTTTAACTGACCTGTATCAATCATTATTGGTATTCAAACTTTAGACACTAGTATTGTGATGCTGTATGGTTGAATTCATTGTTTTGCTAAAAATTGAGTATGTTTGCATTTTCACATTGTGATGTTTTTGACTCCAAGATTCAAGGGAAAAAAATCTAAGCTGTTCATTAAGGTACAACAAACCATTAAAACATTATACCAATTTTTAGACCACAATATGAAATTTTAAAATATTTGACTAAACATAAATAAATATATTGAGTTTATTTGCCAAGGAACCATAAAACGCATATAGTTTTATGGGCTATTCCTCTTTCTGAAGGAGGGTTAAAAGCTATTAAGAAAATTAACAAATTTGATTGAAATGTTGTTCTTTTTCCCACAGCTCTTGTAGTGAGATTTTTGACCAAACGGTTCATCTGGGAATATGATCCCACCCTCGGTAGGTCAAATTTTGTTTCATCTTCCTCTCCAATCAAAGTTTTGACCTGAAAGGGAGAATGACATTTTCTGTTGCAACATTTTTAAGCATCTTGCAGCTGTTTGAGAAGTGCTTTATCAAATCACGCAAAGAGCCCTGTAAGAAGATGGATGTGTGTTGTATGCTGTCTGTGCTTAGAACTCTGCAGGATTTTCATGCATACATGAAGAAATCAGGTCAAACCTGAGACAAGAAGGAAGTGGGTACAACGTGATGCTGTTCCATCAGGAAATGTAGCATCATTCTAGAGGGAGAAAGAGGATGCGATGGATGTGGCTAATTGAGTATGGGAGAGAAGAGCATGGGGAGAAGAGAATAATAGTAATATAAAGCTTGTGAATGCTCATTTTGGGAAAATGCATAAATAATCTATGTCCCCACCCGCCTTCTCTTCAATGAATCTGATTTAAGCCTATTTAAAATATAAAAAAGAAGCAAAAGTTGATATCTGTCGATCTTGAAAGTAGCAATAATATTGATGGATGAAGTATTCATCAACTGTATTTTTGTAGTCTAGAGCAGAGTCCTTACTGGTAACCTATTTAGTTCTCATTTTCAAAATAACACTGAAAATCCATGGGTTTCAAATTGAGCTAAAGTTTGACTCTGAATTAAGCCTTTGAGGTTTTGTTTGTTATGATTTGGGACCCTAATTGGTTTTGTAAAGGTCAACATCGTTGAAATCCAGAGGAAGAAGGAAAGGCATACATCATTTTATTACCATGCACAGTGTCCCAGACCAAGCTGGCCTTACTCAGAATGATGAAATGGGCAAAGATGATTCCCAGTTTCTTTTCTGTTTTAGTGTTTGTTACTACAAGTTTACACCATCCAGCTTAAAAGGGGGCTTTCTTTGCCCTTGTGAGCTTGCTTTCACTCATTCATCCCACAAATATGTATTAAATGCCTCCTATGAGTTAGATGATTCTAGTTGCTGAGGATAAACCAATAGGCAGACGGAGAAGGCATGGGCTTTGTTAAACTTACAGTTTAGTGAAGAAAGAAGAGTCAGTAAACAAATATATGTCAAATAGTGATAAGCACCATGAAGGGAAACTGAACAGGAAAGGGGATAGAGAGTGATCTTATATTTTATCTGATTTCTAACTTTTAGTCTGTAGAATTCATTGTAGTGAGAAGGACAAAGTAATGATGCAACATTTTCCCCAAAGAGTTGACCAGTTGTCCTCCTGTGACTTACTAAATTATCTCCACCTTTCCCCACTGCTTTCAATGCTGCCTTTTAAAAATACATGGAGGGATGATATGGGGTGAGAGGTGGGAAGGGGTTTTAGGATTGGGAGCTCGTGTACACCTGTGGCTGATTCATGTCAATGTATGGCAAAACCAATACAGTATTGTAAAGTAGAATAAAGTAAAAATAAAATTTTTTAAAATAAATAAATAAATAAAAATACATGGAATCATGTACACAAGGATGCAAGTCTAGATTTGCTTTTCACATCCAATGCCAGTACCACACTCTTTTGATAACTGTACGTTCCTTAGGACATGTTGATACTCAGTAGAGAAAGCCTTTCTTCTTTACTTTTTAACAAAATTATATTGGCTCCTATCTCTAGTTTATTCTCCCAGGTCAATTTTTAAAACTATATCATAGCATGAAATAATTTTGATTGGAATTGCATTAAAATTATACATTCCTTGGAGAAGATTCACAGCTTTATGCTATTCATTCTTTTAATCTAAGAGAATAGCATGTCTCTACATTTATTAGTCTTCTCTGGTTTCACTTTTAAATAAAAGGCTTTTCAACATCAATAATTTTTGACATGGTTTTAATATAGCCACAAGTTAATCTTAAGATGACATATTTGTATCTAAAACATTGTACTTGGTTTGAAAAAAATCATTATCTATTGTTTACCCCATCTATGTAAATGCTTACTCTCCTCTTATAATTTTATTACTTATATAAGCTTTATAAAGATTATAGCCCCCAAGAACCTTAATGATTTATGGGAGTTTAATAGAAAAATACTAATTTTATTTATCTATACCAGTACAACTTAACAAAAGATGAAGCTTCTCTTTAAAATTTTTGAATGCTGTCTGAGATTTGTTCTGGTAACTAATGTTGCTTTTTAATTAGTCTTAGGTCAACCATTTTCCCTTTGGTTTTATTCCTTCTGAAAAACAAATGCTATTAATAGAAATCTCCTGCACCAGTTATTTGTACCATGGGCTTCCTTCACTGAAACTTTATTGAGTGACCTTGTACTGTTCTGCTCCACAAGAATTGCAGCTGCTAGGCAACAAGGGGGCTTATTTGTATCAGATAGATGACTCACTCCCAGGTAAGGCTTTCATTCAGTCACCCTGGAAACTGGATGTGTGTGTGTGTGTGTGTGTGTGTGTGTGTGTGTGTGTACATTCATATACAAGAAGTCACTAACATTAGTGACTAGTCTACAGGAGTTCCAATCCATTTCATTCAAGATGAACCAAGCATTTCCTGGGCAAGCGTGCATGTGTGCTAATTCGCACCTGTCATGTCCTACTCTTTTCAACGTTATGGACTGTAGCCTGCCAGGTTCCTCTGTTCATGGGATTTCCCAGGGAAGAATACTGGAGTGGGTTGCCATGCCCTCCTCCAGGGGATCTTACAGACAGGGATCAAACCTGAGTTTCTTGTATCTCCTGCGTAGGCAGGCAGGTTCTCTTCCATTAGTGCCACCTGGGAAGCCCTTCCTGGGCATAACTTCATACTATTAGAGAGTTTCAAGACCACCACCCCAAAGGAAAGCTACTTTTGAAAGCAAAGTAGCTTATTTGTAAAAACAGTTTTGAATTCTGAATCCAGAGCCGTCCTCGAAAACATAGTGCTGTTTTTCAACCTGTAACAGAATTTTTGCTTCATCAGAAACTGAAGCCTGTGTACATCCTTCAGCATATTAACAGCCCTGGAATATCTATTGCTCTGAGATAATTCTGTAAAGAAATTGTTGGCTAGAATAAGCACAAGTGATTTTCAAACTTTTATTTATTTTTTTTTAAGGAGAGGAACTCTCATAAGAATTCCAGTTACAGATGGAGAGCTCAGAGGGTGAGGGAGAATTAAAAATTCTAGTGGTACTTCCATTTTCATATAAGAAGGAACTATTGTTAACATCCACGTGTTTTCAAGGATATAATATAAGCAAAAATCAGTCCTTGACATTGGACAATGTTATTTTTCCTTGAATTTTTCTCATTTCACCATGGACCAGTGAAATCTTTGTCAGAGGTCAGAAGTGCTCTGTGAATTGCATTTAAAAACTACCCATTCCCAGGTGGTGCTAAAGAATCCGCCTGCCAGTACCGGAGACACCAGAGGCTCCAATTTGATCCCTCTATTGGGAAGATCCCCTGGAGAAAGAAATGTCAACTCACTCCAGCATTTGAACCTGGGAAATCCCATGGATAGAGGAGAGGAGTCAGACATGACTGAGCACATGCACACACACATGCAGACATGCAGACACACAGACACACAGACACACAGACAGACACTGAAGCCTATAGCATTTGGGACTGGACCACCTAACCAAGAGAACTCCCTGCATGATGGAAGTGGCAGCAGTTTTCTGGGTACGGAACAGCTTCTGTGTCCTGTTTAGATTCAAAAAGAGCTGAGTCTCTACCTCCCAGAGTCATATTACCTTCAGAAAATGCTGATCATGGTAGAGAAGACAAAGACTTAGATCATGTACAGTTATGGTGTGTTTGTGTGCTTGTGTGTGTGTGCACACCTATGTGTGTTGGGGGCAGGTGGAGAGAGAGAGAGAGGGAAACTTTTACTACTTAGGAGGCACTGTACTCTATTTGAATGGGTTAAGGCTCAGACACAAATGAGAGTGGGGAAGTGGGTGATATACTGGACCCACTGGTGCTCTGAGTTTGTGACTGGTTCTCCCTACCTGAATTACAGTTCCCTCTGATTGGAAAAACTCATACTAGGAAAGAGACACACTCAGAACAAATTGTCTCAACTGGATACTAACGCAGAGGTTCTTAGCCAACTCTCAGAACTGGTTAATATTGGCACAGCAAGGAACTTTGAGATTGTCACTTGGCAAATAATAAAACAAGCCCAACGAAGTCAGTTTATCCGAGATTACGTGGCTATTTTGTGGTTAGATCAGCAATAGAACTCCAGTTAGTACAATTCCCACTCTAGCACAAATCAGCATTATTAACTGTTGCTGTTGTTGCACTAGCCAAATGTCCATATTAATATGTTGAAATTTGCAAAAGAGCTAAATTAGTAAAAGGATTAATGGCATGAAACATTCCTCTGAGCATCAGTTTCTCTTAGTATGAAAAATATGCTTTGGCTTATAAAATTATATGGAATGCAGGTCTTCAGTCATGTATCTCTCGTATACAGTAAACTTGAGATATATATTTAATAAGCCCAATTCCATCTTGGAGTTCCCTGGTGGCTCCATCAGTAAAGAATCCACCTGCAATGCAGGAGACTGCCTGCAAAGCAGGAGACCCAGATTCAATCCCTGTGTCAGGAAGATCCTCTGGAGGAGAAAATGGCAACCTACTCTGGTATTCTTGCCTGGAGAATCCCATGGAGAGAGGAGCCTGGCAGGCTACAGTCCAGGGGTCACAAAAAATCGATCACAACTAAATCACTGCCACCACCAGCACCACAATTCCATCTTGAAACTAATGTTGATGTTGTTCAGTCACCAAGTCATGTCCAACTCTGCAGCCCCATGGACTGCAGCACACCAGTCTTCCCTGTCCCTCACCATCTCCTGGAGTTTGCCCAAGTTCATGTCCATTGAATAGGTGATGCCAACTGTTGATCTTACAGTATCCAATATTTGGTTCATTTTGAAGCATCTCTTAAACAATCATCCCCTTATCCTTCAAGAAAAAAAGACTACAATGATCATTTTTTTGTGAGTATGAACAAAAAGTATTTCCATTCCCCATGTTTTCTTAACTTCCTTAACAAAAACTTACACATTTTTTCTTAACTTCCAGAATGAATAGTAGAGTTTCATTCCATTCTAACAGTACTTAGTGCAGTTTTTAGAATTATCTTCAGAAAAGCTAGCACACCGATGTACATTTTGCCTCTGTAAGCAATATTTCCGCTGTTTTACATGTAGCCATGAATTCCTAATGAGAGAGAAGGGACTTAAAGAAAATATTCTTCCAATGGCGTGAAACCAGTGTTCAGCTTAGATGAAATCACTGCTGCCTCCCGCTGCTGCCTGTGGCCGACATTCCCTCATTTCCTGCCTTTCATCGTTTTCATTTCAGTTAACAAACAGCCAAAGAATCTCACAACTTCATACCATTTTCTTTATATTTTATTCCCCCTACTGTGGCCTTCTGTGGTTGAAATACATATCCTATTTAGCACGGAGGCAACTCAGAAAAATGTCCCTGTCTGTCAGACAACTTGTGGTGCAAAGAGATGGACTAGAGCCCAGAACTCTGTTTTCCAGGCTCCAGGGCTGATGCCAGTCCTTTAAAAGGGAAAGCAGCACAAAGGTCACGGCAGAACAGTGGAGAGAGAAACAAAAAGGGCCTGGATCCTAGCATGTGCACTGCCCTCTGGGCTTGTCCTCCTCAGACTGGAGCCCAGAAGATGAAAAGGAAAGAATTGAGAGAACACTTAGAAATGAGCAGTGGCTGTCAGTGGTGTTTTAGAGCATTCAATTATACAAAACAATAATCTCCCATTTAACATAACAGAGGGGAGTGGAATGATCTAGAATTGAGAATCATACATACCCTGTAAGGATTACGTATTACAGGAGAATGATGATAACGTAAAATACACTTATTAAAATATATTGAACATAATCTCATTTCCATTTTTTTAAATTGAC
Source organism: Nanger dama (assembly GCA_917880005.1). Taxonomy (NCBI): domain Eukaryota; kingdom Metazoa; phylum Chordata; class Mammalia; order Artiodactyla; family Bovidae; genus Nanger; species Nanger dama. The sequence continues at coordinate 13,708,022 of CAKJTW010000043.1, forward strand.
AAATAGTGACTTACAAAATTATATTAGTTTCAGGTGTACAACATAGTGCTTTGATATTTTATAGATTACACACTATATAGAGTTATTATAAAATATTGGTTATATTCTCTGTGCTGTACAGTTATTTACAATAGCCACAATAAAGAAGGAACCTAAAATGTCCACTGACAGATAAATGGGTAAAGAAGATGTGAGATAAATACATGTACACATGCAGGCAATGGAATGTTGCTCAGCCATGGAAAAAGAATTGACTCTTGCCATTTGCCACAACATCGATGGACCTACTTAGTGAAATAAGTTAGAGACAGATGCTGTATCCTATCACTTATATGTGGAGTCTAAAAAAAATAAAACAAACATAACCTCATTTTAGACTTTTATTTTTCAGAAAATACATCTGCAGTGTGTCATGCCTTTGTGAATGATCATCACATATGACTGATGGCTAGGTTACACTGCTTAGCTAAGCTTCCTCTCTGTGGTTTGTATTTTGAGTAGGAGATTAGATTTACAGCAAAGTAACATAAAACTGTGGCCAAGAAAGAACTGTAAGATAGTTGATGAGTTGAAGAAGGAAACATGAGATAGATAGAGAATAGATAATAGGTAGGTAGATAGATTATAGGAAAAAATAAAAGCAATGGCTTACCGGTTACCCTGGTAGGAAAGAAATTTCTAGGTTTATTTAGTTGGTTAGTAACTTGAGTACTTTAGGGGCAAATAACTGAGTTAATACGTAAGTCAATCATGCGGCTCTATACCTAGCGCCATGTCATACCTCTGTAAAGGCTTTTTATTACTTCACTTTATTTTTCCTGCATGCCCTATTCTGACACCATTGCCTTCCTCTGTTCCCAAAGGCATATAATCTAATACAGTCGATGCTTAGCACAGTGGTTCAAAGTCTAAATTCCCAAAGCCAGTCTTCTGAGCTCCAGTCTTAATGGTACCATTTGCCATTTAACATCTGTGTGACCTTCGGCAACTTATTAAATGTAGCTATGCCTCAGTTTCTGCACATAAAATAGATCTGATAGTATTACATACTTCATAAAATATTTGTAAGAAATAAATAAGTTACCATGCGTAAGGCGTTTAGAACAATTTGTGTTCAAAGGGTAAGCACTATGTGTTAGTTATTACATATTTTTTTAAAAAGTCTCTATATGCACATATTTAAAATTTGTATACATTTTATCATGCTATAGATCTACCCAGAGACGTACTCGTGATTTTTCTTTAGTTCTTTAATGTGTTAATTGCACTGATAGCTATAAACAGTTTGTATTCCTGAAATAAACTCTACTATTTTATGATGTATTTTTTCTTATTATACTGTTGGATTCAACTGGATATTACTTTTTAGAATTTTTGAATCTATGTTCAAAAATGAAATGAACCAACGCTTTTTCCTTTTTCTCTTCTCTTCTGACTTCTCTCATCTTCTTGCTGGAATGCATGTAATGGGCAGCTAGCGTTTCTTTTTCCCCTGGAACAACTTGTTTAATATTTAATAGAAATCTATAAAGCCAACTGGGTGGTCATTTTTTTCTCATAAGAAATCTACCGTTAACATTTAAATTTCACAGGCTATTAACCTAGTTAAGTGTCTTATTTTTCATTGTACCAATCTGTGCATTTTTTTTCCTCAAAGAATCAGGCTTTGAAATTTGTTTGGTATACAGTTCATAACATTATTTTATTTCTATTTCACCAGAATATGTAATTACTTCCTATTTTTATGCTCATTTGGTTTGATTGCATCTTCTCTCTTAATTTCCTAGTTAGTTTTCTCTTATCTTTACCTCTCCCCCCACCTACTTCTTTTAAATTTTCAAGTGCCCTGCTTTGCTTTTGTTAAACTTATCTAATTTTTTCTGCTATTTTTCTCTTTTACTTTTCTCATATCTTTTGAATTTGCTTTGTTTTCCTCTTCTAATCATTGAGTTGAATAATTTGTTCACTTTTTTCTGTTCTAAATGCCTTTTTATTATATCATCACTTGGAATAATCCAAGTACATTAACTCCCTCAAACCTGCCTCTGGTCTCTTCCCTCATCTCCACCTTGATATTTTGGTGTTATCTAGAACTGTGGTTCTGAATTGCTTCTGGTATAGTTTTGTCGCTTTGCTGGACTCCATTAATCTTGAATTCTGTTTTGCTGATGAGAAATCCAGTGTCAATCTGACTCACATGCTTTTGTAGCTGATGGACTTTTTTTTTCTCTAGATCTTTTAAAATTTTCCTCTTTGTCATTGATATCTTTACATTTTGTTGTAATAGGTTGAAATTGGGGCTTTTCCCCTTGTGTGGCCTGTCAGTCCTTTTTAAAAACTTTTATTTATTGAAGTATAGTCGATTTTCAATGTTGTGTTAATTTCTGCTGTCTGGCAAAGTCAGTTATGCATATGTAAACATTCTTTTCCATATTCTTTTCCCATTATGGTTTATCACAGAATATTGACTCTAGTCCCCTGTGCTGTACAGTAGAGCCCTGTTGTTTATCTATTCTATACTAATAGTCCTTTTAATGTGAAGTCGTTTGGTGGCTCTAGTCCTGGGAAATTCTCAGTTACTACAGCCTCAGCTTCAACTATTTTCCACTCTTCTATGTATTTTATTCTCTCTTTGAGGCTCATTTCATAGGAGAAAATAACATGTCTGTTTCTATTATCCATACCTCTTATATTTTGCTTTCATATTTTCCTTCTTCTTATCACTTACTGGTACTTTCTGGGAGAATGTTTCACCCTGAACTTCATCAACTCAGACAATCATGTATGGAGTGCTTTATCTCATTTGTTTCCTTTTCATATAGAGCAAGACCATTTTAATGCCTGGTTTTCGTTTCATGTCAGAACCCTCAGAGCCACCTAGTGGTTGTATTCTTCCTGACTTCTGACCCCAGCAGAGCTTGAAGATTACTCTGATATTATCTTGAAGTGAAAGCGTTAGTCTCAGTCGTGCCAGACTCTTTGCAACCTCTGTAGACTCAATAGCCCTCCAGGCTTCTCTGTCCATGGAATTCTCCAGGCAAGAATACTGGAGTATGGAGCCCTTCCCTTCTCCAGGTGATCTCCCCAACGCAGGGATGGAACACAGATTCGACTGCAGGAAATCAGTCCTGCATTGCAAGCAGATTCTTTACTGTCTGAGCCACCAGCCTCCAGCTGGTACTAAGCAGCCTCTCTGCCTCAGCTTTGTTCTCTTTCCCCCTCGGTCCTCTACTGTGGGTGACCATTCCTTACCAATCCCTGAACACCCAGGTCCAACCACCCTCAACCACTCCAAGGGTTCCTCCTAGCTTTCCACAGTCATTTTTTACATGAATAGCGATCTGCCTCCCTCTAATGTTTAATACATTCCTAGAGTGGATGTCTAGATGGAAATGAGCAGCCCCTGTCTGTCTGCCATCTTGTCAGGAACGGGAATTAACATGATTCCGTAAACTGTATTTTTGAGAGTCTCAAGATAGAATGCCCTTGTGGGGAATCACTTTCTCTTTTTAGGATGTGGAAGTCTCATTTTAGAGACGAAAGAGTATTAGAACGCTTGCCTCACAGGAGAATAAAATAATAGAAAAAGGGAATCTCCCATGCTGTATCCTGAGCATCTGTGGATCCCATATTAGAATCTGTTACTCCCAAGAACGTATAGAGTGTAAAAATGGCACCTTCTTCCACCCCTTAGGCTGCACATTTTTTTAATGCTCTGGAAACAGGTATACATTGGAGACTAAGTTATAATTTCAAGGATCAAATCTAATTATGCATTTATTTACCATTTTACCTTCGTTTTGCTCATTCCCTCAGAATCAACCTACCGACACCAAGCAACCATTGATGATGAAGTTGTCACCGTGGAGATACTAGATACTGCTGGGCAGGTGAGACAGAAATTCAGCTCTAATACTTCCACATAAATCAAAATGAGATGTGCATAATGTGAACAGAATTAAGACACTTTTCTATAGTTAATGAGACCTAAAGACTTAATTATCTAGTTATGCTTTATATTAATTTGCAATAGCTTATATATGTGTCCTTATATAAATTACTCAGTGCTCCAAGAGGGTTTTGAAAATACCCTAACATTCATATGCTATCATCTAAAGTAGAATTGCTCACCTCTATTATGGGGAGATCACAAGGTATTAATGTTAGGTTTTCATGGTTGAATGTGTTTTGAAATACTCTGATCAAGTTAAATGTATATCTTTACTAGAGAAGTTCTCAGCACCTTTAATATGCTTATATATAAGTTGAATCTTAAAGAAATCTACAATATTTATATTCTCGACATATAACTTTAGAATCTTTTTTCAGAATATTTTAAGAATCTTTTCTGTAATATTCTTTCTAAACCTCATCACATTGGATTAAAGATTTGAGCCACATCATTGAATGATAACAACTTATTTTAAAATGAAACTAATATACATTTGCTTTGCAGCCAGTCAGTTCTGAAATTATAAACAGTTTATAGGAAGGCTTGATTCCCAAGAATAGAAAGAAGCGAAAGTAAAAGTTGCTCAGTTGTGTCTGACTCTTTGCAACTCCATGGACTATACAGTTCATGGAATTCTCCAGGCCAGAATATCAGAGAGGGTAGCCTTTCCTTTCTCCAGGGGTTCTTCCCAACCCAGGGATTAAACCCAGGTCTCCTGCATTGGAGGCGGATTCTTTACCAGCTGAGCCACAAGGGAAGCCCTCCCAGGAATAGTGGTGACCACTAAGAATGAGAGTTAGGAAGCTGAAGGATATCATGGTGCTTTCCAGTTACTACTTGATAAAACTGTTTAATCCAAGAAATATATTTGCAGCTAGTTATACAGTTTTCCTTCTCATCACTACCTGCTCCCTATATATGCTCTCACCTTCTGGTACTGACTCTAAAGAGAGAGACAGCAGGAAAATACATGCCTGGAGAAGTCATTTGAGCCTATAATGTCGATACATTTTCAAATCACACCTGCTTCAGAATGCTTTCAAATGCTACCTTCTTAAGCAGGAGGGATCACCTCTTTTGAGAATCACTGCAATTGAGTTTCTATCATTATTGAGACTGCATAATATATCAAAGGTGCTGAGATAGAAAATGAAGCCCAAATCCCCTAGCTTTTACTTAGATTCTATACAGTTTTTCACTTTTGTTTTGGTGGCTAATTGTCTCTAATCTGAAGAAAAGAAAATTAAAAAAACAAAACAAAATCAAAACCATTCACTAATTCATGCCTCTAATTCTGATCTCAGAGGATGGGTAAGGTCTACTTGTTTATTACCTACTGGCCAATTGTTTAATTGTGATGAAAAATCTCAGAGGCAGTGTGCTCAACTAGGAGGATGATTTCTTTATAGTCCTTGCAATTAGAAATTTAATGATGTGGCAAGAAAAAGTTAGAAACACAAAGTTAGGTTCCGCACAGTTAGAAAATGTTTAGTTCCCTAAGTTATGCTTCTGTTCCAAACTGAGAGGGTCAACTGGTTCAGGCAGTCTACCAAGAATTTCCAGCGCTGCTGAATGTAAGGAATGGTTGGTAAAGGATCACTGTTAGCAATTGCAGCATCTGTACACTACAATTACTTCCAGGTCTCCTGACGGCTATTTTTCCCTGCCAACAGGAAGACACCATTCAGAGGGAAGGACACGTGCGATGGGGGAAGGCTTTGTGCTGGTCTATGACATTACTGACCGAGGAAGTTTTGAGGAAGTGCTGCCACTTAAGAACATCCTGGACGAGATCAAAAAGCCCAAGAACGTGACTCTCATCTTGGTTGGAAACAAAGCTGATTTGGACCACTCCAGACAGGTCAGTACAGAAGAAGGGGAGAAGCTGGCCACAGAACTGGCATGTGCTTTTTATGAGTGTTCTGCCTGCACTGGAGAAGGGAACATCACCGAGATATTCTATGAGCTGTGTCGAGAGGCACGTCGCCGGAGGATGGTCCAGGGCAAGACGAGGCGACGCAGCTCCACCACGCATGTCAAGCAAGCCATTAATAAGATGCTCACCAAAATCAGCAGTTAGGCAGCTCCGTCCTTGGGAAGACCCTGCTCAGGTGGGTTTGGGTAATTGGAAACATTTTCTTGCCCTTTTTCTTCCTCCAAAGAAAAGAAGATACTACATTCCTTGTTCTGACTCTGGAAAAAGTTTGGGCTTCCCACTGACCCCAGCTTTCCATATGTTGGGACGTTTCAGAGTGTTTTAATGCAATTGCAGTGCTGACGATCTCTCTTTTGCCTGCTTGAATAAAACATGCTCTATTGCAGTTTGAACATGTAATCACTAGATTCTAAAATGGCTGGGTTCATATTAAGCTGTTTTTAGGCATCTTCACCTTGCTTCCATAGGTTGAAGTCTTTTCAAAAACGTTTTAAATTCTATTCCTTGTCAAAACCTACAAATGATCATCCTAAAAATCTAAGATAACAGAAAATACAGGGCTTCCCAGGTGGCACTAGTGGTAAAGAACCTGCCTGCCGATGCAGGAGACATGTTGGTTCAGTCCCTGGATTGGGAAGATCCCCTAGAGGAGGGCATGGCAACACTCCAATATTCTTGCCTGAGAGAATCCCATGGACAGAGGAGCCGGGTGGCCTACAGTCCATAGGGTCACAAAGAGTCGAACACAATTGAAGCGACTTAGCATGCATGCACGCAATAGAAAACACAGTAAGAGTAGCTGAGACGTTGTACTGAAGAATAGAGCCTTAGTTTCTATTTGAAGTGAGGCTTTTCTGAATGATCTTAAACCATCTAGTTTTTCTTTAACCTTTGCTCTGTTCTTAAATTCAAACATGCACTCACAAAGTTTTCCATTGTCACAGAGAGTTTCATTGCAATTTGAGTCGACTGTCTCCTTGATCTGTTTGTCGGTCATTGCATCCTAATTATTCTTCTGTGATTCCAACAAGACTTAACTATAACAGAGACAGCAGGGCCCCTCATTTCAAATCTGCCAGGCCATTTCTCATCAAGCCCGGGGTGAAATAAAGACAAAAGGAATTTTTTTCACCAAACCCTGACTTTATTGAATGCTAATAGAGGACTCGATGGACATGAGTCTGAACATCCGAGAGATGGTGATGAACAGGGAGGCCTGGCGTGCTGCGATTCATGAGGTCACAAAGAGTTGGACACGACTGAGCGACTGAACTGACTGAACTGAATAGAGGATTTAGAATTGGATTCTAGGATGCTAATAGAGGATTTAGTATTGGATTCTTAATAAATTAGATTTATTCATTTACATTTTTCTGTTTATCATCTTAGCAGAAAGACAACATTCAAATAAACAGGGAAATTAAAAATGATGCTTAACTACTCTTCTGCTGGGGAGCCCAGGTTCTGTGCCAGGCACAGTAAGAAGAATTAGCCTCTGATTCATTTAAACTGGTGACATGGCTTCTAATATATTGGATAAATTAATTCACTTAGAATTCAGAAAAGAGTGAGTGGTTAGAGTTCATTATACCTGAATAAATGTGTAAAACCAGATTCTTATATTGTGAAACAGTCTATAATTGATAAAGCTTTATGATTCTTTTTTCCTCTATTATGCCCCCATATATTAAGACTTGGGCACTTTATTTTAGAAGAAAATATATATCTTTTACATATATGTGTATTTATAAATGCATAGATATATGTATAAAACTTTGTAAGAGTTGGAGGCTTTAATTCACCAATGCATTTGGGCAACTCGGTGTAATTGACTATTTTATGTGAATATAATAAAAAGCATAATTTTCACATTCTGTCACATTCAGGCAGTCTTTCTTGTGGTAGCATGAGAAGTTTTCCATTTTAGGAGAGATTTTGGAAGTCTATTGGATTGCAGAGTTGATGACTTATTGAATGTGATACAAAGAAATAAGCACCTGTTCATAATAATCACTACTATTATTAGAGTCCTTACATGCTATTGTAGGCCCTTCATGTCTTATGTCATCATATTCTCACAATACCCCTATGCAAGAGATGATATTATGGTCCCATTTGTAAGGATGAAGAAACTGAGCCAAAAGGGAAAACAAGTTTGCACAGCTATTTAGTGGGTAAAGCTAGGATCTGAACTCAGAGAGGCAAAGTCAGACTGTAAGCCTACACTGTGATCCACCATAGTGTGTTAGTAGACTTATTCTTGAGTCATCAGTATGAAGAAACAGAAAGGAGAAAATTTAGGGAAGACTTGTTTTATTCATAGGGCTTCCCTGGTGGCTCAGTGGTAAATAATCCACCTGCCAGTGCAAGAGACAGGTTTCCATTCCTGGGTCAGGAAATCCACTGGATACGGAAATGGCAACCCACTCCAGTATACTTGCCTGGGAAATCCCATGGAGAGAGGAGCCTGGCAGGCTACAGTCCATGGGATCACAAAAGAGTCAGACACAACTTAACAACTGAACAACAATAACAACTGTTTCAGTTATGCTTTCATTTATTCATGAACAAATATTTACAGATAAACTGGACATGTGACTTGACACATTAGTCCATCTAGTGGTTTTTGAGCTGAACCTTGAAGAATATAGTTAACCTTTGAACAGTGGAGGGGGCTAAGGGTGCCAACTCTTCACACAGTTAAAAACCCATGTGTAACTTTTGACTTCTCCAAGAACATAACTACTAATAGCCTACTGTTGACCAGAAGCCTTACCAATAATATAAACTGTTGACTGACACATACTTTGTATGTTTTATGCATTATATATTGTATTCTTACATAAATTAAGCTAGAGAAAATGTCATTAAGAAAATCATAAGAGAAAACACAGTTACAACACTGTACTGTGGTGGGCTACAGTCCACGGAGTCACAAAGAGTCAGAGACAACTGAGCAACTGAACATGTATACATGCACTGTGTTTATCAATACTATAAGTTTATGTCATCTGTTTATAAAATGAATCATCTATCAGTACATACAGAAACATAGTCTTATGTGTTATGAAGCACTGTAGATGTTATATGTATTATATTTGATGTGAACAATGGAAAAATTTGTGAAAAAAATGTATTTTTATTTCATGTATTGATAATGAAGCAGCAGCGAGATGATTCCTTTATAGTAGCCTAGTGTAATCAACATGATTGCTTCATGTTGGCCTAGCCTGTATACAATGAATGACTCCATTATAAAATTTGTATGGTGTACAGTATTACAGTTAAATTCATAACACAGTATTGGAAAATTTACATTTTTCAAAAGCCTCTTACCCATGACAATAAGCTGATACATAGTTTCTTCAATTTTGGGAGCGTGGTACATTGTACTGTAATATGATTCTTTGAAAACAAAGTTATAAGTGTAAGAAAACGAACACATTATTAATTTTATAGTAAATATCACTCACCTTATACCTATATGATCTCCATATCTACATATTTTTAATGTATTCATGACATATCTTTTTCTTAATTGTTTCTATATTTCTAGGCTATGTGTTTTATCTGCAAGTTTTTTCAAATTGTCACAAACCTCCAAAAAGCTTTCCAATGTATTTGTTCAAAAAAAAATCCACACATATGTGGACCCATGCAGTTCAACCCTATGTTGCACAAGGATCACCTGTACGTACAAGTTATCTAGGAAAGAAATATGGTAAAAGTATCTAATCAAAAGGAATAGCACGGAACCAAAATATGGAGACATGAAAAGTGATGGTAATGTAGTAATTACGAGTTTAGAGAGCCACATATATCATTCTTCAAGAAGGAAAAAAGAAGGTGAGGAGAGAGAAGGGATTAAGAGAAAGAAAAAAAGATAAGGGATTCAGAAGTAAAGCTGACACATACATATGGAATTTAGAAAGATAGTAGTAATGATGACCCTCTATGTGAGACAACAAAAGACTCAGAGGTATAGAATGGACTTTTGGACTCTGAGGGAGAGGGAGAGGGTGGGATGATTTGGGAGAATGGCATTGAAACATGTATACTATCTTGTAAGAACGAAGCGCCAGTCTATGTTCAATACAGGATACAGGATGCATGGGGCTGGTGCACGGGATGATTCAGGGAGAGGATGTGGGGTGGGAGGTGGGAGGGGCTTCAGCATTGGGAAATCGTGGACACCTGTGGCTGATTCATGTCAATGTATGGCAGAACAAATATACTATTGTAATGTAGAATAAAGTATTAAAAAAATAATAAAAAAAGAAAAGAAAACATGTCACATCTATTCATAAAACTACAAGTTCATGTAACTACATGTTAAAGGACCAAATAGGTAACTTAGCTGTGATTCATTTTCAGTAATGTCCATTTAGGCAGGGCAGGGAAAATGAAAACAGAGAAAATTTGTTTTTAAAATGGCATCTTCTAGAAATACAATCTCTTTCATTCTCTCATGCTATACTTGGGGATGAAACTCAGCCAGTGCCCATTAAGAATATGCTGCTAAGGAGGCCTACTGTAATATCTGGATGCTGTCTTAGGTCAAACACTAACGAAGTGAACTTTACAGCCCCCAATACCAGCATCTTCCTTAGCCAGATGTATACAAATCCAGGCCTGTTAAAACACAGAACTACTGGCAGAAGTCCCAACTGGTAATTACAGAAGAACTTGAGATTGCACAAATATAAATTAGTTATTCCTCTCATGCCGCAGGCTTCTCCACAAATGAATATTATAAACACATTGGTTCTTTTACACATGACAGAAACCTGTGTATTCTTGAAAAGTAATGATGGGTTGTTATTACCACACTACCACTACCGATATTTGCTTTCTTGTAATCGTTTTTCTTTCAACAGTCAAAAGACTTTTTTCCGTATATTGTGTTTGTACTCATATGCCTCACAGCACTGAGAGAAGGCAAGATCTTTCTTTTTAAATAATATTTAAAAGACATAGACATAGATAAACACAGCATCTTGCATTCCAAGTTTGGTAACAATCAAGCTTTCTTATTAAAACAGCCTTTGTCCACTTTGAGGATAAGGAAAGTGGTCAGTTCACTGGGCCAAATCTAATCAAAGTAAAGTTGAATTAAGGGTAAAGATGTTGAGCTAATCAATTATTGGGAGAGTCTGAGAAGAAAAAGGACAAAGTAATTTTTTTTTCTCCATATTTTTGGCATGTTACATTTAGCGAATTCTGTATTCCCATATATATGAGTCTGTTTGGGAACTGTTCTGTTTCATTGGTCTGTTTGTTCATGCTCTAGAACCATGGTATGTTAAAATTTGAGCTCAATAATGTGTAATAATTACTCCTATTATAACATGATTTTTTTTCAGAGAACATATGCTCTTTATTTTCATGTAAAATTTTGTGTTCACCCTGAATTATGTACAATAATAAGAGTGGCAAGCTTACTTCTTTGTGACTGGAGTAGTGATACTCCCTGAGGTGATCAAAATTAAGAATAAATTTTTTTATTTGGGCATTACTGTACTCTGGGATTATGTAACTATTTGGTCTGAAAATAGAATCAGAAGGAAGATTTTCCATTTGTGCTTAGAAGATAGTGTCTATTTTCCCCCAGTCTTACTAAGATATAATTGACAAAACGTTGTGCAAGTTTAAGGTGTACAACCTGATGATTTAATGCATGTGTGTATTGTGACCACAATAATATTTCTTATCATGTGTATCACCTCACATAATTACCTTTTCTTTTTAATTCAAGTTTATTTATTTTAATTGAAGGCTAATTACTTTACAATATTGTATTGGTTCTGCCACCATGAATCCGCCATGGGCATACGCGTGGTCCCCATCCTGAACCGCCCTCCCACCTCCCTCCCCGTACCATCCTGGTCATCCCAGTGCACCAGCCCCGAGCATCCTGTATCGATACCTTTTCTTTGTTGTCATGAGACTACTTAAGGTTTACTATCTCAGCAACTGTTAAATACAGTATTTTAAACTGTAGTCATCATACTGAATATTAGATGCCCTGAACTACTTATTTTATAACTGGATGAGTGACTGGAACTTTGTACACATTGACCAAAATCTCCCCATTTCCCCTACTTCCCATCCTTGGCAACCACCATTCCACTTTGGTTTGGCTTTTTTAAAAGATTCTAATGTAGGTGAAGTCACATGATACTGTCTTTCACCGACTTATTTCACTTAGCCTGCTACCCTCAAGGTCCATCCACGTTGCTGCAAATGGCAAGATTTCTTCTTTTGCCTGATGAAATAATATTCAGTAGTGTATATGTGCATCTCCTTTTCTTTGTTCACTCATCTGTCGATGGGGATGCTTAGGTCCTTAGATCCCCAGTGTAAGGCCCTTTCAAGATCTCCAGGGGTGAAGACAAGAGTGTTTTCTACAGGGTTCCTGAGCCATCAGGATTGTTTATGGACTCTGGCTGGAATGGACTGGAGCCCAGGTACAAGACCCTTTCAGAGTTTGCATTTGGACTAAGTTTCAGAGGCTTACCTTTGGGGGTTCTCAGACTGTGGTCAAGAGGGGCTGGAGAAGGTTCATGAGCCTCTTCTGTTATCCAGTGCACAGGTGGGCATCACTCCTCCAGGCTTTCTCGGTATCTGGTGCTGGTAACAGACCCAAACCCAAAGGGGCTGTAGCTGAGTTCTTATGGGTATGGAACTGTTTGTCTGTAGGCAGGACCACAGTTCACAAGTCAGCCATATGATGGTGAACTGCTTTCTTAAAATAGCCCTCAGTCTTTGACTGCACTTCAGTGTCACAACCTCCAGTCTGGATCCCAAAGCTCCACGAAAGCACTTTTGTCCTTGCGAGTGCTGTGTGTTCAGTCCTGTCTGACTCTCTGTGACCCCATGGACTTTTGCCTGCCAGACTCCTCCATCCGTGGTATTTTCTAGGCAAGAATACTGGAGTGGGCGCCATTGCCTTCCCCAGGGAATCTTCCTGACCCAGGCATCGAACACACATCTCTTGCATCTCCTGCACTGGCAGGCAGATTCTTTACCACTGAGCCACCCAGGTAGCCATGTCAAATTATTGTTGCCGAGGGGAGGATATATGCGAGGGACAGCTTACTCAGTCATCCTGCTGATGTCACTTTAAATAAGTTAATATTACTAAGTGCGTGAATGGCAGTGAAGCAGGATTCACTTTGCTTCAGTAGGCACAGAGTCTTATTTTCAGTGTTAAAATTATATCATTCATCTGGCCGTGATGGAGTAACAGGGACCAGACCAGATGTTTTTACATATGAAACAACTAGAAAGAACCAGACAGAATATTTGAAACAATGGTTTTCAGTCTTTGAATGACAAGCAGTACAGTATGATAATCCTTGAGAGAAGGGAAAGAATGAGGTAAACCCTATAGTCGTTCCAGTTTCCTGCCAAATGGCAGGTTCCAAGAAGTAATATATTTCAAAACAGAGCCTGGGAGTTGTACTGAGTTGAGGAGATAAAAATCAGAGTTTGGGGAGGCCAAGTTGATAAGACCCTATTGGATAAAATGCCTAGAAAGGCTCAATGGGAAGAACCTTTTCAAATCAGGAGGCACAAGAGATGTGGGTTTGATCCCTGGGTATGGAAGATCCCTGGGAGGAGAAACGGCAACCCACTCCAGTATTCTTGCTGTGAGAATTCCAGGGACAAAGGATTCTGGTGGGCTTCAGTCCATGGGGTCCAAAAGTCTGACATGACTGAAGCAACTGAGTACAACACACACATGGGGAGATCTTCAGAAGCGTTCCTTATAGCCTTTGGCTGAGTCTGGATCTTTGCATGATGAGAAAAAATTCCCCAAGTTTGGAGAAAAAAGCCCTGGAAAGAAATAGGCCAAAAATTGGGAGGTGCATACATAGGGCTGACAATAGTGTTTGTATTCCCACTGGCCAGGGTGAAAACACCTTGTAATACGCAGGGCATCAGGTAATACGCAGGACTTCAAAAGCATATTGTGTTAATTATGAGTCTAAATTAGCCCTAGACCCAGCTGCCATAAGAAAGCTTGAAAGGATGTCTGAATTTTTTTCAAACTGAGTCCAGGGAACTTGATTTTATTCTGGAATAATACCCAATTCACTATACAATGGTATACAACAAATCCTGCACTCAAGATAAAAATTGCAAGGTCTGGTATCTAGTCAAAAATGACCATTTATGCTAGGAAATAGGAAAATATGATTCGTAAATAGGAGAAAATTCAGTCAACAGGAGCAGACCGAGATATGCCAGATGATAGCATTAAGAAACAAGTAACTTAGCTCTTCTAAATATGACACATATGCTTAAGAAGATAGAAACAAAAGACATGAACAAGGCTTAATTGTAACTTCCAGAGATTGAAGATACAGTATCTGAAATAACAAAACATTAGGATTAACACCAGATGAGGTCCTAAAAAATCACAGGGGAATTTAATGACATAGTACTAGAAATAATCCAAAATAAAGAGAGGAAACAAGACAATAATAAAGAATCAATGGCATCTGAAACAAACTCAAACAATCTAACATACATATAATTAGATTCCCAGAACTAAAGGAAAGGGATGGTGGAATAAAGAACTATTTGAACAAATAATGGCTGCAATTTTCTCAAATTATAAGCTCCACAGCTCCAAGAAGCTCACTAGACATCAAGTAATGAAAAACAGAGGCAGCAACACCAAAGAACATCAAAATCAAATTCCTGAAAAACAGTGAAAAAAGAACATTTAAAAAGCAGCCAAGGGTAAGCATAGTAGGCGGAAACATGAGCACAGTGAAACAAAAGATTATAAAATGTAATTATGTTACTTAAAGATGTGCAATGATAAGTTCAATGAGTATCATGTACACCTAACAACCATTTAAAACAAAAATGAAAGCAAGAACAAAAACATAGAGGTAGCTAATAAGTCAACAGTGTTTATAAAATGGAAGAAATACTAAATTCAAAAAAAGACAGAAAAAGGAAATAAGGAAAAAAATGACAGATGAGCTAAATAGAAAACATGAGCAAGATGGTAGCTTTAAATTTAATCATATCTTTAACTGTGTTAATTGTAACAAGTGGAATAGACCATAGAGGGGCTCATGTGAACCTTCTAGGGTGAAGAAACTATCCTACATTATGATTACTATGATAGTCATATGACTACATACATTTTCTAAAGCTCATCAATTTGTAAGCTTAAAATTGGCTTATTTATTGTATGTGAATTCTATCTCAAGAATGCTGAGCTTTCAGTTGGCAGTTCAGCAAGGGAGACATGTCAAAGAAAACCATCCTGAAATCTATTTAAAACAAATGTTCAATATCTCAGAATAGGTTTCTGATTTGTACTTTTCCCACTCTTAATAAAGTATCAATATTGTATTTTAAAATAATAGTTTCATTTGAATTGTCCATGCTCCTATATCATTCGGGCTCCCTGGCCTGAATTACCTCTAGTCCCTAGAGACCCATTGCAAGTGAATGTCATTCTGTTCTTTTGTGGGCCCAAAGACCTTTTTACTTTTCCTTTAGAAACACAAATGAGCACCTTAACTTACAAATTTTGGACTGCCCATGTGTTACATGTGTTTGTCTACTCTTTCTTTACCTATTTTATGATAGAAGAAAATAATTTGGTTTATTCCCTGGAAGAGTATTTTTAAGAATGAAATCTCATTGTTAAGCAATCTAAGAATGTGCTTGTTGATGCCTTCTTGATGCTCCTTAATGATTTATGAGAGCCTATAAACATTGTCATAGAAAACTTGTTCTATCTTCCTCTTCATCTTCTCCTTGTTATGGGAAGCAAAGGACTTATTGAGAAAAACAAGGTAGGTATTGAAACAAATACAGGATATTGATTGCTTCTATTCCCTGAGCCTCTGAGTCAATCTATACACAGGAAGTGTCCAACTACTATTTACGCTTCTAGCATTTGGTTGTAAATTGGCTTCTTGGGATGTTGAATGCAATTTCCCTGGAAAACAAAGCTATAAATCATATTTAGGTTCCCCAACCTGTCCACGGCAGCCTGTTAACCCATAACATTGCAATTTTCTTGATGAGAAATACTTTTAAAATAACATTTAAAAAAGGATAAACATCTTTCCAGCATCCTCTCATCTTTCCCACACATTTAGTAGACCCCCTCTGCTTCTCAGGTGGCTCAATCAGTAAAGAATCCACCTGCAGTGCAGGAGATCCCAGTTCAGTCTTTGTGTTGGGAAGATCTCCTGGAGGAGGGAATGGCAACCCACTCCAGTATTAGTGCCAGGGGAAATCCCATGGACAAAGGAATCTGGCGGGCTGCAGTCCATAGGGTCACAAGAGGTGAACATGAGTTAGCTACTAAACCAACACCACCTGTCCCTTGAACCCTTCACCATGTATACGTTCTTTGGAAAATGGGGCAAATCAGGGATTTTTTTAGGAGTAAAATTGATTACACAAACATATCTAATGGGTGACATCTCAAGTAGCCTAGAAAAGTGAATGAAAATGCAAATAATTATGCAAAATAAGGAGTGATTTTTTAGAAAATAAGGATGCATACACTGAAACAAGTACCGTTTATATAAACAGAGACAAAAGGAGCTTGGTGATCATTTAATTCAACAGCATTTGCTGCAGTAACACCTTTCTTGAGCCTGAAGACTGCTACTGGTTATCATTTTTAAAAGAGGATTGTTTCAAATGATTGGAAAACAGCATTTAATATAAGACAAGCATTCATTCATTCAAGCATGAATATTATCCTAGTGAATGCTATGAATTAGTAAGTGTTACCTAACTCACTTGGCTATGGGGTGCACCTCACGGGATTCTGTGAAATATACTTTAGAAATAATGTTCCATCCCATGATAATGTGTCTTCTACATCATCATGGTTTTCCATTAAGAATGGAGGATCTCTTTGTAGGTTGTACTGTCCTTTTAAAGTAGTCCTGTCAATGAAAATATAATGTGAGCCATACATGGAGGTCACAATTTTCTATTTTCAATTTATAAGATCATTATTAATTGTCTAAATGACCCAGAAATCCCTCTACTAGACATATACTCTGAGGAAACCAAAAGTGAAAAAGACACTCGTACCCCAATGTTCATTGCAGCACTATTACAATAGCTAGAACATGGAAGCAACCTAGATGTCCATTGACAGATGAATGGATAAAGAAGTGGTGGTACGTATATACAATGGAATATTACTCAGCCGTAAAAAAGAACACAGTTGAGCAGTTCTAATGATGTGGACAAACCTAGAGCCTAGTATACAGAGTGAAGGAAGTCAGAAAGAGGAAATATAAATATCATCTACTGATGCATATATTTTGGATCTAGAAATATGGTGCTGATGAACTTATTTTCAGGGCAGCAGTGGAGAAACAGACTTAGATAACGGAGCTATGAACACAAGGGGAGGGGAGGGGGGAGAGGGTAAGATGTATGGAGAGAGTAGCATGGGCATTTACAATACCATGTGTAAAATAGATAGCTAATGGGAATTTGCGTATGACTCAGGGAACTCAAGCAGGAGCTCTGTGACAATCTAGAAGGGTGGGATGCGGAGGGAGGTTTGGGAGGGAGGGGACATTGGTGTATCTATGGCTGATTCTTGTTGATGTGTGACAGAAAACCACAAAATTCTGTAAAGCAATTATCCTTCAATTAAAATAAATAAATAAAATGGCAAAAAATAAAATATGTAAAATGGTTTACATTTAAGGTAAAAAGAAACACATGAAATTTATTTTAATGTATTTTGTTTCACCCAACATGTCTGATACATGATCACTGGAGCCTACAATCAATATAAAATGAATTCACACAATATTTCACAATTTTTTGCACTACGTCTTTGAAATCCACTGTGTACTTTTACATTTACAGCACATTTCAATTTGGACCAATTATATTTAAGAGTTTAATAGCCACATGTGGCTAGTGGCTACCGTATTGGATGGTGCAGCTTTAAAATAGTTTAATATCTATTGTCTTAATCCTCCTTTATTCTGAAGAAGTCCAGTCATAAAAAGTTGAGAATAGAATACTAAAATTTTAGACATGAATGTGTTTTTGAGGTTGGTAGGCAGGTTACATTCTCCTGGTCCCTGATATACTGTATGGTTTTAAAATAGAAATGGTTAAGATTTAAATTTACAAAAAGAATCACTGGCTTTACCTTAAAAACTCACTACATAATTCCCCTTGAAAATGGTCCACCTCCAGAAAATTTAATACATGATACTTTAAAATAGAAATTCAATTTGAAACACATTTTCCAGACTTCATTTACTGCATAAAGTGATGCCACCTGCTCATTTTTGGTGCCAGGCTAAAAATGGGACATAGTTTGTAGATTAAAGACCAATTCTTGTCTGTTGCTATATTTGCATTGTATGAGGCCCCAAAGTCAGCTGTACAAACATATAACAAACTCAGCAACCACAGCCAAGTCAGTAAATGCTGGTCTTTCTCCATTTCTCTCAGGAGAAGAGGCAGCTAGCTTCCATTCATATGCTCAGCTGCCATGTACAAGGCAAACTGAGATTTATTTATATATGTGATCTTTACCAAACTATTCTTCAATAAAAATTATAACATTTCACATCCACATTGATTTTCTGTAATAAGTGGGTTTCTAGTTTTTCTAGCATAGCACTATTGACCTAATCGCTAGTTAACTGTCAATACATACTGAACATGTACCCCTGAGAAAACCAAAATTCAAAAGGCTATATGTACCCCAGTGTTCATTGCAGCACTCTTTACAGTAGCTAGAACATGGATGCAACCTAAATGTCAATTAACAGATGAATGGATAAAAAAGACATGGTCATACATACAATGAAATATTACTCAGGAATGAAAAGGAATGAAATTGGGTCATTTGTAGTCATGTGGATGAACCTAGAGTTTGTCTTACAGAGTATAGTTAAGTCTGGAAGAGAAAAACAAATATCAAATATTAATGCATATATGTGGAATCTAGAAAAATGGTGCTGATGAACCTATTTACAGGGCAGGAATAGAGGCACAGACATCGAGAATGGATATGCGGACAGAGAGAGGGAAGGAGAGGGAGGGGAGGATGAGTTGAGAAAGTAGCATTGACATATATACACTACCATGTGTAAAAGAGCTAAGTAATGGGAAGCTGCTCTATAGGACAGGAAGCTCAGCTCGGTGCTCTGTGATGACCTAAAGGAATGGGATGGGGTAGTGGGAGGGAGACTTAAGAGGGAGAGGATATATACACACAATAGGCTGCTTTGTGTTGTTGTACAGCGGAAACCAACGCAACATTGTAAAACAATTATACTCTAATTTTAGAAATAAAAATAATAAAAAGGTAAATATGAAGCACTCAAGTTAACCAGTGTATCAAACAAAAGCTTTTATTAGAATAAAAGAATATGACCCAAGGATACGTAAGAACAAAACAAACAAAGCCTTACTCACCCAGGTATCTTAGGATTATAGAGTGCTGATCTCTTCTTTGGAACTCTGCATTCAGATGCTTATATCTTTCCTTTTCTCCTTTGCTTTTCGTCTTCAAAGAATAGCAAGAAGAGATAAGAAAGCCTTCCTCAGTGATCAATGCAAAGAAATAGAGGAAAAGAACAGAATGGGAAAGACTAGAGATCTCTTCAAGAAAATTAGAGATACCAAGGGAACATTTCATACAAAGATGGGCTCAGTAAAGGACAGAAATGGTATGGACCTAACAGAAGCAAAGATATTAATAAGAGGTAGCAAGAAAACACTGAAGAACTGTACAAAAAAGATCTTCACTACCCAGATAATTACGATGGTGTGATCACTCACCTAGAGCCAGACATCCTGGAATGTGAAGTCAAGTGGGCCTCAGAAAGCATCACTATGAACAAACCTAGTGGAGGTGATGGAATTCCAGGTGAGCTATTTCAAATCCTGAAAGATGATGCTGTGAAAGTGCTGCACTCAATATGCCAGCAAATTTGGAAAACTCAGCAGTGGCCACAGGACTGGAAAAGGTCAGTTTTCATTCCAATCCCAAAGAAAGGCAATGCCAAAGAATGCTCAAACTACCGCACTATTGCACTCATCTCACTTGCTAGTAAAGTAATGCTCAAAATTCTCCAAGCCAGGCTACAGCAATACGTGAACCATGAACTTCCTGATGTTCAAGCTAGTTTTAGAAAAGGCAGAGAAACCAGAGATCAAAGTGCCAACATCTGCTGGATCATCGAAAAAGCAAGAGAGTTCTAGAAATACATCTATTTATGCTTTATTGACTATGCCAAAGCCTTTGATTGTGTGGATCACAATAAACTGTGGAAAATTCTGAAAGAGATGGGAATACCAGAACACCTGACCTGCCTCTTGAGAAACCTATATGCAAGTCAGAAAGCAAGAGTTAGAACTGGGCATGGAATAACAGACTGGTTCCAAATAGGAAAAGGAGTACATCAAGGCTGTATACTGTCACTCTGCTTATTTAACTTATATGCAGAGTACATCATGAGTAATGCTGGACTGGAAGAAACACAAGCTGGAATCAAGATTGTTGGGAGAAATATCAGTAACCTCATGTATGCAGATGACACCACCCTTATGGCAGAAAGTGAAGAGGAACTAAAAAGCCTCTTGATGAAAGTGAAAGAGGAGAATGAAAAAGTTGTCTTAAAGCTCACCATTCAGGCCATGGCATCTGGTCCCATCACTTCATGGGAAATAGATGGGGAAACAGTGGAAACAGTGTCAGACTTTATTTTGGGGGCTCCAAAATCACTGCAGATGGTGACTGCAGCCATGAAATTAAAGGAAGCTTACTCCTTGGAAGAAACGTTATGACCAACCTAGATAGCATATTCAAAAGCAGAGACATTACTTTGCTGACTAAGGTCCATCTAGTCAAGGCTATGGTTTTTCCAGTGATCATGTATGGATATGAGAGTTGGACTGTGAAGAAAGCAAGCACCGAATAATTGATGCTTTTGAACTGTGTGTTGCAGAAGACTCTTGAGAGTCCCTTGGACTGCAAGGAGATCCAACCAGTCCATTCTGAAGGAGATAGGTCCTGGGTGTTCTTTGGAAGAATGATGCTGAAGCTGAAACTCCAGTACTTTGGCCACCTCATGTGAAGAGCTGACTCATTGGAAAAGGCTCTGATGCTAGGATGGATTGGGGGCAGGAGGAGAAGGGGATGACGGAGGATGAGATGGCTGGGTGGCATCACCGACTCGATGGACGTGAGTTTGAGTGAACTCTGGAAGTTGGTGATGGACAGGGAGGCCTGGCGTGTTGCAGTTCATGGGGTCACAAAGAGTCGGACATGACTGAGCAACTGAACTGAACTGAATATTATCTTAGGAATAATGCCAAAAAAGAAAAAAAAGAGAGAGAGAGAGAGGTGCTAATGTGATCATCTTTCCAGCTGACATTATTAACAGTGAATCAACATCCTGTCTCCAGCTACCACCTTGGCTAGAAACAGTCCATTAAAGTCACAGCTTAGAGTGGGACACAGAATTTCTGCTGGACAAATAAGGATGCTGATAAATGATCAGACTTTGACCATAAAATTTCATGACCAATGAAAGCAGATTGGAACTCTTCTCACTAACTCTAATGACTGGGCACCTGTCCACAAACCATAATGTGTATCTGATTTTTGCAGAAACTATACCTAAACTGCACTCTGGATTGCCAACCCACCAGATGTTACCTCCATGTTGCAAATCATCTCCTTTCAAAAGAATCAAGGGTGAATCATGAGTGCAAAAATCTGAACCCATAAGTAAATAACTGTTTCTCCTGGAACCTCTTGGTCAAACCCTACTGGCTGCATACCACAGCCGAGCATCATGTCCCATTTTGATAGAGCTTGTTAGAATCCCTGGGCTTCCATGATGCAGCTGAGTACATTACTCCCTATGGCAATGTTTCTCCAAATACAGCCCATGGAATACTTTTAATATTAACAGTCATCTGGGAAGCATGTTTAACATTTAAATCCTGGGCCCACTCCAGTCCAACTAAGCCAGAATATATAGGAGCAGAGCCCAGAAATCTGCATTTTAACCAGCTCTCTAAATGATGATGGTGTACATCTATGTACACTGGGTAGAATGACAGTCATTTCTGGAGTGCCAATGAGACAGAGCAAGGAACCCGTATCACATATATCAAGTAACTATTTTCTGAAAAATCTGTGAATCTCATGGGGGTGAGAAAGTATCTCTAAATTGTTACCATTTCTTGCTACCCTACAAAACAGTATGCCATATCTTCACATTGCTGTGAAGGAGACAGAGTTCTCCAATGTCCTCTGAATGATAAGAGCGTTGACAAAAGCACCTGGATAATTTGTATAGCTCCTGGAGACAGGATGAAACTGAGATGCTAATGAAGTCTCTCACTTCCAACTTTACAGTAATACTTGTTTAATTAAAATGGTATAAAGAATAAGGCCACCATCCAGCACCTGAATACCAAAGTCTCTCTATCCATTTTTTATTTTTATTTTTTGTATCCAGAATAGACCTTGTCTCAGAATAGCTTTGACATCAGTTTATCAGGTTTCTTTAATGGGCAATTCTTACTTAAACTGAGCAGAAATGGTTCTAAGGTATGGATGGAAGGAGACAGATTAATTTCTGATTCTTCTGATACCAACCAGGGTTCTTGGCCTTCCTCAATCAGTAGAAATTAACTAGATGTCAAACAAGAAATTCAGGCAAAGCTTTATTGGGGTTCCTATGCCTGCTATAGGAGGGAGAGAAAACAAGTAACAGATTCCCTTGCTTGCTCCCTTGGGGGTGAACTGATTTCCTCATATCGGTTGAGGGTAGGGGTATGTCCAGGGATTGGGTTGGAAGGGCGGCTTAGGTGGTTTGTCCACCCCTATGTGGTGTTAGAGTCCCTTGGACTGCAAGGAGATCCAACCAGTCCATTCTAAAGGAGATCAGTCTTGAGTGTTCTTTGGAAGGACTGATGCTAAAGCTGAAACTCCAATACTTTGGCCACCTCATCTGAAGAGTTGACTCATTGGAAAAGACTCTGATGCTGGGAGGGATTGAGGGCAGGAGGAGAAGAGGACAACAGAGGATGAGATGGCAGGATGGCATCACTGACTCGATGGATGTGAGTCTGAGTGAACTCTGGGAGTTGGTGATGGACAAGGAGGCCTGGCATGCTGCAATTCATGGGGTCACAAAGAGTCGGACATGACTAAGCGACTGAACTGAACTGATGTGGTATTAAGTGCAGAGGGACATGCGTAGTACCCTGCTTTTGCTCCTGACACACAATTTTTTGCTCCCAGCTCTTCAGAAATGGCAGTTGGAGTTTTTAGTCATTGTGCCTTTTGGTTCAGCATTTGCCCCAACTGCACATGCAGTTATCTTTACTGCCATATAGTTTCTTCTTATTTTGTTGCTTAAGTTGAGGTGTGTCCAGGTCCAAGCTTTGCAGCACTGCAGTAAAGGGGTCCAGGTACCAGCCTGTCTCACCTCCACAGGGCAGTATGCCATGAGGTCAGCGTCTCCCAGCAGGCTGTAAATAAACTGTTAAACATCCTCAGTGACATTAGTACAAGGATAGGGACCTCTTCACTTTACTCTGCAGAGGGAAAAATAGAAGCATTTTCAAGCTTGTGAGGAGGCACCAAGGCCAAATTATACCTGAACTTACCTGGTGGCTCAGATGGTAAAAATTTGCCTGCAATTCAGGAGATACACATTCAGTCCCTGGGTTAGGAAGATCTCCCGGAGAAGAGAATGGCAATCCACTTCAGTATTCTTGCCTGGAGAATTCCATGGACTGAGGAGCTTGGCAGACTACAGTCCATGGGGTCACAAAGAGTTGGACAAGACTGAGCGACTCACATGTAAAAGGAAAAGAGAATATTTTTTAACCTAGGTATTGGGAGAGTCATGGAGAGATAACTACAACTGTCATCTGAAGCTCTTTTTATATCAAGCATCCAGATTATTCTGCATATAGCAAAGATCCTGTATCTAGACACAAATAATCAAAAGTTATAAAATGTAGAAAGAATTCACTACTTGGAAGGAAATGTAGAAGGAAGTGGGTAGCCATTTCCTTCTCCAAGGGGACCTTCCCATCCCAGGGATCAACCTAGATCTCCTGTATTGCAGGCAGACTTTTTATGATCTGAGCCACCTGGGAAGCTGAAAAAGGGACCATTTCTGGCTAAAGAATATTAATACTTCTTAGCATACAGTAAAGCAAAACAAATTTATAACCACTTTATTGGAATTGTAGAGGAGAGATAAGCATAAAACTTTCTAGCAAGCAAAGAATAGTATATAGAAATCCATTGATATCTATTATACAAAAGTAAAGGGAGGTCCAAGAGGGAGACGATATATGTAGACATATAGCTGACTCATTTCACTGTACAGCAGAAATTAACACAACACTGTAAAGCAGTTATACTGCAACTCAATAAAATAAAAGGCATTGAGATAAAAAGGAAAAAAATCAATAAGATATTCATTCGATGTTGAATTTGTTTGACTTTTTTAAATGTAATAAGCATTTGTAAGAGTCTTTGACCATCTAGTCTTGTTTTTATTACATCAAATTCCTTGAACTTTTCCAGGAAAAGTTCTTTCATCATGGGGAAAAGGAAATAGTAATCCACTTCCGTATTCTAGCCTGGAAAATCCCATGGATAGAAGAACCTGGTGGGCTACAGTCCATGGGGTCGCCAAGGGTCGGACACAACTGAAGCAACTTAGCATACACGCAAGCATTAGAAATATTGTTATCAGTACATTTTCAGTCATAGCTGACAGAAACTATGCAATCTAGCTCAAGTATGACTGTGAAGGTTAGGGATGAGGGCTTTAGGCATTGATGGATGCAGGGGATTCGAGTACAAAAGGATTCTGTCTCTCTTCATTCTCTGTGCACAAGACATAAAAAAGTTACTGAACCTGAATGATCTCCAACCACTTTTCTCAGATCCTTCTGAATCAGTGTTGTAATGACTTACATTGCAAAAAATTGAAACAGTTTAAGTCTTTCCTGTATCTAAAATTTTATTATAAGCACATAACGTTAAATTTTGCTTAAAACATTGGTGTGCACACACAAACATGAACACACCAACTGTTAAAATCTCACTCCATCAACAAAAAGACAATAACTTGATTAAAAGGGATTGAAGGACTTAAATAGACATTTTCAACTTTAATGAGAATATATATTTAAAGTACTGTATGTGATTGTCCTGTATCCTGCTTATTTTACTCATATTTCTGTTTTCATGCAAATAAATATGCAATTACAGCATAAAAATAGAAAGAAAAACAGTTACTGGCCAGCCCAAGAGAGAGAGCTCTTGATGATATTTTCTGCTAGGAAAAATTTCACATACCTTGCTTGTCCTAACACATGTGCTAAACTCATCCTTAAACCATTCATTGTATTCAGTGGGTTGAGTACTCTAATTACTCACGATCATGTTTGCTGCCAGCCCCTCTAGCTGGAGAAAAGCTCAGCTGCATGCAGATAACATGCACTGACTTCCCTATAAGAAAGAGAGGTTCTAGTTCTAGGAGAAGGGGAATCTAGCAGTGGGTATTTTTGTTTCTAAAGCACAGAAGCAGACAAAATGGAACTCTGTGTGAAACAGCCAGCGTGCTAGCAGATGTATTTCTTTTTGTTGCTATCACTCAGTGGCAAAAAGTGTTAGTTGCTCAGTTGTGTCCTACTCTTTGTGACCCCATTGACTATGTAGTCCACCAGTCTCTTCTGTCCGTGGGGGAATTCTCCAGGCAAGGATACTAGCCATTTCCTTCTCTAGGGGAATCTTTCATCCCAGGGATCAACCTAGATCTGCTGCATTGCAGACAGATTTTTTATCATCTGAGCCACCAGGAAGCCCCAAAAGGGACCATTGCTGGTTAAAGAACATCCCCTGGCCTGGTGTTTTCTTCTATTCAACCATCACAGCTAGTAGGAAAGGACTCTCAACTCTTCAATCTTTGTAGTTGGGTTGGGTACACTGGTGTTTCCTGACCTGGTTAAAAAAAAAAAAAAGATCTTCCAGTTAGATCTGAAGTGGTTTCATGTCACTCAGCAGCTAGGCTCCCCAAAAAAGCATCCAAAAATTCCTCCCAAGCTTCTTTCCATCATGATCCTTCTGTTCTAACCAAAAGAAATGGGCTCGGGCTTCCCTGGTGGCTAAGTGGTAAACAATCCACCTGCCACTGCAGGGAACATGGGTTTGATCCCTGATCCAGGGAGATTCCACATGCTGCAGGGCAACTAAGTCCTTGTACCACAGCTACTGAGCCTGTGACCTAGAGCCGGGGGAGCCAAAGCTACTGAAACCTACACATGCCTAGAACCTGTGCTCCACAGCAAGAGAAACAACCACAATGAGAAACCCATGCACCACAACTAGAAAGTGGTCCCCACTCACTGCAACTGGAGAAGGGCCATGCAAAGCAATGAAGACCCAGTGCAGCCATAAATAAAATAAACAAATGTTTATTTTAAAAAAGAAATGATCTCATGGGCCCATGCCTGGGTTGTTCCAGTCCCCATCTCCTCTTTCAGCCTCACTATTTCATCCCTAGAAAAATAAGATCGTCCTTAGAGTTCCTGTATGAATTTTGTTTGTCCAGCAGCTCACCATTAGCTCTTCTTTTTTGATTTTTGAATTAAGGATTCTGGATGCTATGCATTTAGCGATCTGGAGCCTCTCCGTTAGCAAGTCGTGCAACTGACAGGCTCCATCATCTTAAAACCACTTTAAAAATATTTTTAACTTTCCTTATTTATTTTTGGCCCTGCTGGGTCTTCATTGCTACATCAGCTTTCTCTAGTTGCAGCGAGCATGGGCTACTCTCTAGTTGTGGAGCTCAGTTCTCCTTGCAGTGGCTTCTCTCGCTGTGTGTGGAGCACAGGCTCTAGGGTACGTGGGCTTCAGTAGTTGCAGCTCCTAGGCTCTCGAGCACAGGCTCAATAGTTGTAGCTCAGGAGCGCCTAGTTGCTCTGGGGCGTGTGGGATCTTCCTGGATCAGGAATTGAACCCGAGTCTGTTGCATTGGCAGGTGAATTCTTTATGACTGAGCCACAGGGGAAGCCCTTAAAATCACTTTTACTTTTAACTTCCAAACCTCTGACCACTGGACTAGCTGTCTTTCATTGGGAGGTATCTTTGTTAGTATATTCAGCTCTTATGAGGTCTTTATCATTTAAAACATGCCTGCAGATTTCTGTTGTTTTTGTTTTCATGTACAGAGGACTCTGTATTCACATATTATGTAAGACCTATGTGGAAAAATCATCTCTGCATTTCCTGGTCATCTTTCTAGATGAAATTTACATTTCCGTAGTCATTTTTAAGCCAAGGAAATAGTCTGCCTGTGATTATGCTGTTCCCTGTACCTAGAATGTTATTTTTGTCTCTATCCCTTTATACCTCCAAATATTTACACTCAAGAGTCTACTTCTAGAAAACTATTTTAAAGAAAGAAAAAAATGCAGCAAAGACAATACCAAAGGTATTGAGGTAATTACATTGTCTCATAACAACAACAACAACAACAACAAAAACAAAGAAAGAAAAAAAAGACAGAGGAAGTTATTTACATATCCAGGAATGAGATTTATTTAAAATTATAGTAAAGGCAAATACATTTTATAGACATTGAATATTATTTACAAGTTTTAAAAAATACAAGAAAGTGCTTGTGACAATTTTTAAAAAGATAAATGGGATATAAATAATTCATGTAAATCTCAACCACATAAAAGCTGTGCATAAAAAGAAGAAAAATGAAATCTTTAAATAAAATTATCTTTTACTAGTTTTGGTGTTTGTCAAATAATCTGCATAGGCATAACTTTCAGAAGAAAAATAAGTTATTGGGAGTACTAAAAAAATACAACCGAATCTTAAGGATTAAATTTAAAAACATCTTTTCCGTGAAACTTCCACTGACCTTTCTCCTTTTCCTTCTTTGTATTCACAGATTACTTGGCTTATGATGAGCCCTTTTTAACTTCCATTGTGGTGATTAAAAGCAGAGACATTACTTTGCTGACAAAGATCTGTCTAGTCAAAGCTATGGTTTTTCCAGTAGTCGTGTATGGACATGAGAGTTGGACCATAAAGAAAGCTGAGCACTGAAGAATTGATGCTTCTGAATTGTGGTGTTGGAGAAGACTCTTGAGAGTCCCTTGGACTGCAAGGAGATCCAACCAGTTAATCCTAAAGGAAATCAGTCCTGCATATTCATTGGAAGGGCTAATGCTGAAGCTCTGATACTTTGGCCACCTGAGACAAAGAACTGACTCATTGGAAAACACCCTGATACTGGGAAAAATTGAAGGCAGGAGGAGAAGGGGATGAAAGAGGATGAGATGATTCGATGGCATCGCTGACTCGATGGACATGAGTTTGAGCAAGCTCCAAGAGTTGGTGATGGTCAGGGAAGCCTGTCGTGTTGCAGTCCATGGGGTCACAAAGAGTCAGAAACGACTGAGCGACTAAACTGAACTGTGGTGATTCATAGTTTTTCAGTCTCATGAATCAGGTAACCATTCAGTTAACTGTAGAAGTTGTGCCTTATTTGCTTTTGATTTCTATAACCCTGAGGCCAGGGTCTTCTAAAAGCTTAGTACTCATTTGCAATGTGTTGTATTAAATTGAAAGCATAAAAATTGCTGTTCCCTCAGTTTTTTGTTGTGACAGCTTCTATCTTCTATATGATGAGTTTCTGAGGATGTGGCAAGGAACTTAAAAAAAATTAAGTAACATCTGATCACAAGAGCCATCAGATATCAGTTACCTGGATACAAGGCCAGTCTCTGGGTGAAAATTGCTATTGCTCCCAGAAAAGAGTGAAATTAAAGGGACAACATACCAGAACTAGAATTATAGCCCAATGACAAAACCAAAATTTAAACCTTGGGAACCTGTACTCTTAATCTCTGTCTGAGATAGGAATGTCACTTTTGGTTTGACATGTCTGTGTCCACACAGTCACTGTCAAGGCTTGGTTTTGATCCTTGATCCTAGCTGTGACTGCTGAGCCAAAACCACTAGCTTAAAAATGTCTGCTTAAGTCAGTCATTTGTTTCCAGGAGACTCAGAATAAACCAGTTGTTAAGGTTTTTTTGTTGTTGTTTTTAATCAGAGGTTAGTAAATTGATCTGTGGTCTTGGTTTGCCAAAAATATGACCTTAAATGTGAACTCTGTATAGTTAAATATGGACCCAACCAACTCAGATTGCAAGATTGGACCAGCCTCAGTCAGAATTTGGAAATAAGCAATTTGCCTTAAGTCTCCTCCTTTTTCCTTATTTGTCTCTGCTCTTTCTGTCAGTCTGTTTCCCTTCCTTTCTCTTTCTCTCTCAATGTCTGCTTATCACAATTTGCTGTATAGCAAATGAATGTTTATAACTAAGACCTAATCTCAGAAAATAACATCTTAATTATATTCCTTAGTATCTTGAAGTGAACAGATAATCCACAATAATACGTTTTTAAATCCCCTTTCTTCTCTTTACTCCTAGTAGAGCTCTTTTGGCACATTTCTGCTCAAATCCTAGAAAAAAAAAAAAAAGCTAAAAGCTCCTCCCCTTCTTTCTCCTCCTGTTTGCATATTTCTCCAGATTTTGCATTATAGGAGCTCAAAGGACAAACCTAAAAGTGACAGGTTTTTCTTTGGGTGGACAAAAAGATGAAAAAAACCCAAAAAACAGACAGAGTAAAGCTGAAACCATTTTTGGTGACAAGGGAGAGGGGAAACACCTGGAAATGGTTTATATTTTTCAATTTACTGACCATGTTTGCTTTCTATAAATACCTGTCAGTCTTCACACGGGAAAGAAAAACTCATTTTCACTTATTAATTACCCTCAGTCTATGTTACTCTCCTTTCCCACTTTCTTCATATCAGTCACTAGAAAACCTGAAAACAAATAAAGCAACAATTTAAATATCAAGTGCTTCCTGTGTGCTAGACACTGTGATCAATAAATTTCATGCATTATTTAATCCTCAAATCAGACTTGTAAGTTAGAATATTACCACCTTTTAGCAGATGAGGATATGAAAATTTATATAAGGTGGTACTTTCCCAAGGCCATTCAGCTAGTAAATAACAGCAGACCAAGCGTTAAACTTCTATATCTTTGACTGTAAATAGCCAAATTATAAACTATAGTTTTGTACTCTATGAATATAACAGATTGCTACCGCTGCTAAGTCACTTCAGTCGTGTCCAACTCTGTGCGACCCCAAAGACGGCAGCCCACCAGGCTCCTCTGTCTCTGGGATTCTCCAGGCAAGAACACTGGAGTGGGTTGCCATTTCCTTCTCCAGTGCATGAAAGTGAAAAGCGAAAGTGAAGTCGCTCAGTCGTGCCCGACTCTTAGCGACCCCATGGACTACAGCCCACAAGGCTCTTCCATCCATGGGATTTTCCAGGCAAGAATGCTGGAGTGGGATGCCATTGCCTTCTCTGATAACAGATTAAAATATAGTATATATTGGTTATCCCTTATTTCTTATACATTGTATGGACTCGTCTCTACATGCTTATTGAAAAGAATAACAAACCAAGAAAAATATTCACATGTACTCTCAAATTATATCTTTAGTTTATTTTAGGACTAGCTCAATAAATTGTGGCTTTCAGGAATCTTAGAATATGGCTTTAACCTCAGCTTTGAGTTCAGTATCTAACATATAAGAATCATGGCCAAGTTTCAAAGAAAATTTCTGGTGTGGAACACTTGGAAAATGAGGTGTTCTAATTAAGTTTAAAATGTGGTAGTTATTGTGGTCCATTTCTGAAGCATTGGGTTGACCAAAAGTTCATTTGGATTTTTCTGTAATAACTTATGGAAAAACCCAAACAAACTTTTTGACCAATCCATAGTAATAGGAACTTGAACTTGGAATATAAGAGAGTACTATTATTAAGCACTAAAGTAAAAGAGAATCAGTGAGGTAAAAATCAGGTCAGGTGCAGGGGAGAAATTAAGGTAAGAATTTTATCAGCATGTGAGGAGAAACAACAGAATTTTTGTTTATGGTTTTGATAATCAGTCTTGGTTTCTCATATTGCTATAGAAGATAAGGAATCTTATTGAAGTATTGTTTCTCAAATAGAAAATTATGTATTACATTTTACAAACCTCTCAAGGTAAAGGCAGGGACCATAATATGTTCATTTTATTGTTAAAGAATTGGCTCATGAGAAAAATGTGTTCAAGGATGCTGTGTTGTGCTGTGCTTAGCTGCTCAGTCATGTCTGACTCTCTGTGACCCCATGGAGCCCCAGAGGGCCCGCCAGGGTCCCCTCTGTCCATGGGGATTTTCCAGGCAAGAAGACTGCAGTGAGTTTCCACGCACTCCTCCAGGGGATCTTCCCAACCCAGGGATTGAACCCAGGTCTCCGCAAATTCTTTACCGTCTAAGCCCCCAGTGTGGTAGACAGGATAATGGCCCTTATTATTTTGAATCATTGAATATGTCCTCTTACTCAGCAGAAGGGACTTGGCAGATGTGAATTAGTAAGAACCTTGAAATGGGAAGTTAGCCAATATAACTTAGATGGGTGTATCTAAGATTAGATGTATCTAATCTAATTAGGTGTATCTTAGATTAGATGGGTATATCCAATCTAATCACTTGGGCCCTTCTTTGTCTAGAGTCAGAGAGAAAGATGTACCAATGACAGAAGCAGGGTCAGAGAGATACTGACTCAACCCACCATTGTTGGCTTAGAGGATGAAGGAAGGGAGCCATGAGCCAAGAATAGCAGACAGCCTCTAGAAGCTGCAAAGGACAAGGAAATATATCCTAGCCCTACCAACACCTCCTAGAAAGGAAACTAGCCTTGTTGGCTCCTTGATTTTAAATAGTGTCAGACTTCTGACCTCTGGAGTTGTTAGATAATAAATCAACATTGTTTTAAGCTAATACATTTGTGGTCATTATTTTGACAGAAAATAAGTGCAAGGACAACAAGTTAACACATGGCAGAGGGAGAATTACCCTATTTTTACTAATATTTGAGTACTGCCATCTGTCAGCACTATATTCTCGCTTCACATAGTCAGTCAGTCAGTCAGTTCAGTCGCTCAGTCGTGTCCGACTCTTTGAGACTCCATGAATCGCAGCACACCAGGCCTCCCTATCCATCACCAACTCCCGGAGTTCACTCAGACTCACATCCATCGAGTCCGTGATGCCATCCAGCCATCTCATCCTCTGTCGTCCCCTTCTCCTCCTGCCCCCAATCCCTCCCAGCATCAGAGTCTTTTCCAATGAGTCAACTCTTTGCATGAGGTGCCCAAAGTACTGGAGTTTCAGCTTCAGCATCATTTCCTCCAAAGAAATCCCAGGGCTGATAGTTTTCAGAATGGACTGGTTGGATCTCCTTGCAGTCCAAGGGACTCTCAAGAGTCTTCTCCAACACCACAGTTCAAAAGTATCAATTCTTCAGCACTCAGCTTTCTTCACAGTCTAAATCTCAAGTCCATACATGACCACTGGAAAAACCATAGCCTTGACTAGACAGAAATGTCTCTGCTTTTGAATATGCTATCTAAGTTGGTCATAACTTTCCCTCCAAGGAGTAAGCGTCTTTTAATTTCATGGCTGCAGTCACCATCTGCAGTGATTTTGGAGCCCCCAAAAATAAAGTCTGACACTGTTTCCACTGTTGCCCCATCTATTTTCCATGAAGTGATGGGACCAGATGCCATATTACAGCCTACAAAATGCCTTGCAAGAGGGATTTTCTTCCCATTTTTCAGATAAAGAAAGTAGATGTGTCTATGTTCATATGATGGCTCAGCTGGTAAAGAATCTGCCTGCAGTGTGGGAGACCTGGGTTTGATCCCTGGTTGGGAAGATCCCCTGGAAAAGGGAAAGGCTATCCACTCCAATATTCTGGCCTGGAGAATTCTATGGGCGGTGTAGTACATAGGATCACAGAGTCGGACACGACTGAGGTACTTTCCCTTTCCGTTTCATGTTCATATGATATGTGAGCTGTCTTTGCCATTGACAGATACTGTAGGTTTCTACCATCCCATACTGTTTTGCAGCTCAGGGCTTTTGACTTCTAACAGACTGCCTTCATGATTCAGCCTATTGTTAGCAGAATGTTGAACTACATGGAATTTTTTTCCAAACATTTTTTGGTGTATGTTTAAGTTAAGCAGTACTTTTAAATAGCTTGAGACCCCTAAAGTAAGACTTCTAACCAATATTTTGAGCTGAATTGTGCTGTTCCCTGTCACCTGCCCCCACCCAAATTCCTCTTTAGAAATCTTAACCAGACTCAGATTGTGGCTGTATTTGAAAATGGCGCCTTAAAAGAGGAAATTACGGTAAAATGAGGGCATGAAAATGAGCTTTCCACTGTGACCAGTGTTGTTATAAGAGGAGAGAGGGGCACAGACAACACAGACAGCAGCATGATCATGTGAGGACACGGCACGAGAAAGAGGCCTTCTCAAGGCAAGGAGAGAGGCCTCAGAAGAGCATGAACACACCTTGATCTTGAACTTCTAGCCCCAGAACTGTGAGAAAATAAACTTCTGTTTGTCACTCAGCCTGTGGTGCTTTGTTATGGCAGCTGTAACAAACGAATACACACACCTTTCCAAGAATCAGGTCCCGTTCCTGTTTCCCAGAGATAGGTTTAATTGCTCTGAGTGCTGCTTTACTTCAGGTCAGTCGCTCAGTCATGTGCGACTCTTTGTGACCCCATGGGCAGCAACACGCCCCATGGACTGTTGCACACCAGGCTTCCCTGCCCATCACCAACTTATGTCCATCGAGTTGGTGATGCCATCCAACCATCTCATCCTCTGGTGCCCCCTTCTTCCCCTACCTTCAATCTTTCCCAGCATCAGGATCTTTTCTAATGAGTCGGCTCTTCGCATCAGGTGGCCAAAGTACTGCAGCTTCAGCTTCAGCATCAGTCTTCCAATGAATATTTAGGGTTGATTTCCTTTGGGACTGATTGGTTTGATATTCAGCCAGATGAAAAGGTAACGAGTGCTGCTTATGTATCAGGCTTTTGTTTATTTCAATTTAGATCAATTCTCTGGGTTTCTTTTTTTTTTTAATTTTTAAGATTTACTCTTACAGCATCTTTTAAAAAATATTTATTTATTTTTTGTTTACTTGGCTGCACAGTCTTAGTTATAGCATAAAGGATCTTTTGTTGGAGCATGCTGGATTTTAGTTGCACTGTTGCCACATGTGGGATCTAGCTCCCAATCCGCAATTGAACCTAGGCCCCTGCATTGGGAGCGTGGAGTCTTAGTCACTGTACCACCAGGGAAGTCTCAGGTCAATTCTGTCTATGGAGAATTTTAAAACTGGTCCTTTTAGATAAATACAATCTTTAATAGATGAAGAAGAATAATATCCAATAATTCAGATGTATTTACAAAACATTTCTTTCAATATTGTCATTCAGTCGCGGAGTCGTGTCTGACTCTCTGTGACTCAGCGAACTAAGTGCAGCACCCCAGGCTTCCCTGTCCTTCACAACCTCCCAGAGTTTGCTCAAACTCATGTCCATTGAGTCAGTGACGCCATCTAAACCTCTGTTGCCCCCTTCTCCTCCTGCCCTCAATCTTTCCCAGCATCCTGGTCTTTTCCAATGAGTCAGCTCTTCGCATCAGGTGGCCAATGTATTGGAGCCTCAGCTTCAGCATCAGTCTTTCCAACGATTTTCTTTATGAAATTGAATGCCTGAATATTATGTTGGGCATTATTAGCTTTTTGAAACAGTAGGAAATTAGCTTTACCTAGTTTTTGGGCAAGTATTTCTACTGAGAATTTTTCTGTATCTGAGCTATTTGAAGGTACTTACCTAAAAGAAAATTTGCTATTGTAGCTTAAGTGTTGAGAGAACAGTTTAAGTTCTGACTCTGCTCCCCCTCTGGGGGTAGCTTTAGTCTACCTCACCTTCCTGACTCTCCATTTCCTACAGTGTTATACCCTCATCTTTTCTTGAGAGTACAGACAAAAGGGATGTTAGTAATAGAAATGACTGTGCTAAAACCATTGGACACAATTTCAAGATATCCTAGCTTGAACTTCACAATAAGAAAAACTTGCTTCCTTTAAAAGGACACTTTTAGTTCCTCTTCTTATCTGAAATGCTGCAAATGGCAACCTTTTTTCTCAGTATCTCCTGAAGGCTTTAAGAAAAATCATTATTTTAGTAGCTATTTATGACAACAGCATGTATGAAAAGTGCTGCTTACTACTCTGGTCTGGGTAAATTGAAAGAGAAAAATTAGTATTATAGTTCTAGAAAGAGGATAAGGAACTACAGGCTGCCGCTCAGCTAATGCCAAATTCTTCACACGGTCAAGGTCAGCTACCTTCATCCTGGAATGCAAAGACTGAAATAGTTCCAAGCTCCTTTCTGTTTTAGTTATCTTCATGAGAGGAAAACGGTTTTTAGTAAATTCTCAGCATGTACTCACTTGCTCTCCAATTGAATCTGCAGCTTTAAGAAAGGCAATTCTAAATGTGGTAGCTATTTGAATTTTTCAAATTGGTGTTATTTAATGCCAGTTCATATCGATCCAATTTCTTCTAATGTTCTCAGAGCATTAATTACTTCAATATCTTCCTCCATCTCTGTTTCTATGCCCAGAGTTTCCCGGAGCAGCTTTATTCTATGCAGAGGAAAATGGCCCCTAAGTCTGAGTAACTGATTCAGACATAAAAAGGCAGTTCTTTATTATGCCGTTTGTTTCCCCAGGCTTCATATTTGGCAGCAGTTTGTTCAAGCGCTTGGCATGAGTGACGATAAAGCATTAATGTTCAGCATATAAGTGCCAAACACAGGTATTTTGTGCTTCATTCAAAGGCCCATATAGTAGGCAAATTCTAGTTGCCTCCTCTAAAATGCCTTTAAATTTTTCAAGTCATGCATTCTGTCACATAATCTTATATCCTATTTTTTGTGAATCTACCTCTATATAATGGTGTCATGCTTCTTCACTGAACTTTATGTCTCTATCTTGCCACCTCCGGCCCGTTTTTTTTTTTTATTCAACAACACTTTTCTGTGTAACCTTAAGACAGAATCTAAGAAGAAAGGGCAGCGGTGCCATCTATTTCTTTTATTTAAAACCAGAAAAGAGCTTGTCAGAATATAACTTTTATGACAAACATGTTTATTGATATTGTGGAAGAGTACCTATGACTTAAATAGATAAAGAACATAAGTAGATAATAATAAGCATAATAGATAATGAACAGCAGAGAGAAGGCCCCTTGTACTCAAAAACTTTCTGCTCTTTCCTACATAAAAGACCTCTTTACTTATAAATATAACCCATAACACTTGCTTTCTTTTTCCTGAGTAATTCAGAATTATTTGGTAGAATTTATCTGCACTGAAGACAGGAATAATTATAATCCAGAGTGTATTTAGTTTTTCTTCCAGATATAGAAACAATTGGTGATAAATTTCCAGTTATCACTGATGAAAGGACTGGTGTGCCACCCCAGTGCCACAGCTCAGTTTTCCATTATACCATCATTGTGTCTATGGGAGACCGTCTTGGAATCAGAAGCTAATTATTTGCTGAAGTAAATGCTTGTTGTTTGCCCCAATATTTTATAGACTAGTAGCATTCAAGGAATTGGAAAATATTTCCAGCTTACTTTTTAAGAATACACCAAAAAGTAGTTGTTTGAATATGATTTACACCTGCTAAAAATAAAGTGACCATGTTTACCATCCAAACTGAAGCACTTTGGAGCCTAAGAGAGGATTATTTATAAGTTTTCCAAGAAAATAGGTATAAACTAAGACTGTCCCAAGAAAAATGGCTTCTACATTCACCCTACTCATAAATACATTTTTGCCACAATACCAAGGAAAGGTAATTTGTGCTGTGAAATATATTATTCCTCTAAGAGTACCATGGTTTTCATCAAAATTTTGCAGTCTTTTATTGTCTGCAGTATTTTCTCTTGCCTGCTGGAATCTAAATGTCAATCCAATGAATAGAACTCACAAATATGCAAAATAGAAAACTCAAAATCTGACCTGTCCAACATCAGAACTTGACCTCTTTCAATGGTCTGTCAATCCCACCCCAAACAATAGTGAGAAACAGAATCAATGGTTTTGTCTAGACAGTATCAATCAATGTCATCCCTCAAAAAAATGAACAAGCATGGAAACTAATAGTGAGAAAGTGAACCTGAAGTGCTCACAATTAACTCATTGCATGTATCACCATACAGAGAAGCTCAAAAATATATGACTATTATAAATCCATAAGCGTTGCATAGACAGAGCCCCTAAAAACTGTTCTGATTCTAGAATTTGAATATTTAGGGAAAAAGAATAGAGTAAAAAACTTATCCCACATAATTGAATTTAGAACAGGAACCTTGTTTTGTAATAGAAAAAAAAAAGACATTGAGTGTGAGATGCTTTTGCCTTGAAACCTCAGGGAAACAGGAAATTACTTCATTCATTTCAGATGACACTTCTGTTCAAATGAACGTGTATAGGTCTTAAGAACTAAGGCATTCCTGGGACACAGATAAAAGAAGGCAAAGGCTACTTTCTTCTGGGTAGCCTGCCCTTCTGTGATGGGGAAGAAGAGAGACAATATCCCCATCTAAATCAGGCACTTCCAGTATCTTTGTACTAGAAAAGGCATAAAAGACTGGTCAAGGTCAACCTTTGGTTTGAGTTACACTCAATATCAGTTGTTGCTATTCCAGGGTCTGGCTGATGATAGAATATTATAAAAAATAATTTCTGGGGAAAATGTAACTGAATCCCTAGAGCTTAGTTAATGTTCTTCACCAAAGGCTTGTGTGGCCACCTGATGCAAAGAACTGACTCCTTTGAAAACACCCTGATGCTGGGAAAGACTGAAGGTGGAAGGAGAAGGGGACAACAGAGGATGAGGTGTTGGATGGCATCACCGACTCAATGGACATGAGTTTGAGTAGACTCCGGGAGTTGGTGATGGACAGGGAGGCCTGGTGTGCTGCAGTCCATGGGGTCGCAGAAGTCGGACACGACTGAGTGACTGAACTGAACTGAACTAAACTGAAGTTGTGTCTGACTCTCTGCTACTCCATGAACTGTAGCCCACCAGGCTCCTCTGTCCACAGGGATTCTCCAGGCAAGAATACTGGAATGGGTGGTCACGCCCTCCTCCAGGGCATCTTCCCAACCCAGGAATCGAACCTGTGTCTCTGCATTGGCAGGCAGGTTCTTTACCACTAGTACCACCTGGCAAGCCCCCACATAAGGCTTACATACTTTTAATTCTGTAGTCAGAGAGTTTTCAACCTAGAAAAACCTGAATTTGCAGAGTAAGAGTATTACCGTGCTCGCCATTGTAAGAAGAAGTTTAAATACAAATAGATTTTGTGGTTTACCTGAGATCACCCTGAGTGGGCGGCAGAGCTAAGGATGCACAATACAAGTACCTTCTGTTTTGTTAGACTACTGGAAAGTGAAGGATATTTTAGGCATTTCAAGAACAAAGTGTTACCACAATGTTTTTGGTAAAGAGTACATAGTATGTTTTAACATATCATGTTGACCATTGATTCACAAAGTGTGCATCAGCGTCTCTGAGGAACTTATTAGAAATGCAAAAATTTTGCCCCCTTCCCAACCAGATCTCCATGTTAGTTGCTCAGTCATGTCTACTCTTTGAGACCCCAGCTACTGTAACCCTCCAGGCTCCTCTGTCCAAGGAATCCTCCGGGCATGAATACTGGAGTGGGTAGACTTTCCCTTCTCCTGTAACGCAGGAGACCCGGGTTTGATTCCTGAGTCGGGAAGATCCCCCAGAGGAGGGCATGGCAACCAACTCCAGTATTCTTGCCTGGAGAATTCCATGGACAGAGGAGCCTAGAGGGCTACAGTCCATGGGGTCTCAAAGAATTGGACACAACTGAACAACTAAAACACACTCCCCCCGCCCCCAGGCTTTTCAAGTTAATGAATTTAGCTTTTTGTATGTATGGGAAGATGCAAAAGTCTGGGCTCATTGAAATCATTCCTCTGACATACACCTCAGTTATCTGGGCCAATATTCTGTGTTTTCCCATACTGAGTCTCCTCAGAAACATTGGCAGGTTGCCGCAGTGGCTGAAGACTTGATGGTAGGCATCCTGTTTCTATCTTGAATTCCCTTGGGGCTCACCATTGAGGCAGCTATAATATGATGGCTTGATGGTGGCAACATCCTTTGTTTACTGATAGAGCAGGCAACATTTTTTCATTGACAGAAATAATGTGCAAGTATTGTATATGCCTTCTATTTCCAAAGGCATACTGTTTTTAATGTAACAAAAATCTGGCCATCAGAGCAAAAAGGAATCACTACTACAATTCTACCTGAAACTTAATTTGGGAAGGTTTCTTCTAGAAATGTGTAGAATACATCTGGTCATTGCTAGCTGATATGATTGAATTTATTTCAAGAAATCCCATATGTGAGCAGTAGCAACATCAGTATCAGACACTCATCAATATGCTATAATTTTCCAAGAAAAGAAACTTCAGTTTCCATTGTGGGCAGTCAATTAACTTTTATGAGTTCTTGTGACACCAATATAACCTCTGATTCCACCCTCAAGAGCTCATGTAACAACACTGAGTATAATCAATCTGAAAAAATTAACTTTGATAACCAAGGAAACACAAAACCAGTGTTTTTACATAGGAAATTGAATACATGAATTTATAATTTTACTTAGCAATTCAAAATGAAAGGTCAAACCATATCCCTGGGGCAGGAAGTAGGAATGACTGTTGCTAAAGTGTAATTTAATAA
This sequence comes from Nanger dama, assembly GCA_917880005.1. Taxonomy (NCBI): domain Eukaryota; kingdom Metazoa; phylum Chordata; class Mammalia; order Artiodactyla; family Bovidae; genus Nanger; species Nanger dama. The sequence goes on from CAKJTW010000043.1 coordinate 13,747,753, forward strand.
GTGAATAAATGGCCAGATGACCTTGCAGTCATGGTAACTGATTTCTCTGTGACTATACTGAAAACAGATTTGCCGGAGAAAGTAAAAGCTCTCATTTTATTTATGCAGTCTGCTGCTGCTGCTGCTGCTGCTGCTGCTAAGTCGCTTCAGTTGTGTCCGACTCTGTGCGATCCCATCGATGGCAGCCCATCAGGGTCCCCAGTCCCTGGGATTCTCCAGGCAAGAACACTGGAGTGGGTTGCCATTTCCTTCTCCAATGCATAGAAGTGAAAAGTGAAAGTGAAGTCACTCAGTAGTATCCGACTTCGCGACCCCATGAACTGCAGCCTACCAGGCTCCTCCATCCATGGGATTTTCCAGGCAAGAGTATGGAGTGGGTTGCTGTTGCCTTCTCTGTTTAGGCAGTCTAGATTTCACATAAGACAAAACATTAGGACATAAACAAGCATTTGACGCTAACATTTACAATATACGCTGTTGAAAAAATGATACTTAGGATGTCTGAAGCAATGATGCACACTTGATTAACCATTGTTCTCTCTGATTATTTTTTTCAAAGCAGTAAATAGGCATATATTAAACTAAAAGAGCATAAAATTTTCAAACATGAATCCCAAGCTAGATTTCTGAATCTGCTGATATTAGAAGCAAATTTGTGGGACAGTGAGCCTACCTATAAAACAAAGGCTTTTGATTAGATTTTAGAAAAGACAGTGATGAAAGGTATTAATAGATTTGAACATTCAAATAGGCCACACAGAGAAAGAAGCATGCTCCTCACATTATAATGTCATCTAAACAATTACTGCATTCAGTTCAGTTCAGTCGCTCAGTCGTGTCTGACTCTTTGCGATCCCATGAATCGCAGCACGCCAGGCCTCCCTGTCCATCACCAACTCCCCGGAGTTCACTCAAACTCATGTCCATCGAGTCGGTGATGCCATCCAGCCATCTCATCCTCTGTCGTCCCCTTCTCCTCCTGCCCCTAAATCCCTCCCAGCATCAGGGTCTTTTCCAATGAGTCAACTCTTCCCAGTATGAATATACAATTTATATGTGAAGTGAAAGTCACCCAGTCATGTCTGACTCTTTGCAACCCCATAGACAGTAGCCTGCCAGTCTTCTCTGTCCATTAAATTCTCCAGGCCAGAATAGCTATTCCCTTCTCCAGGGAATCTTCACAACCCAGGGACTGAACATAGGTCTCCCACATTGCATGCAGATTCTTTACCCTCTGAGCCACCTATATACACCCTTAAATTAAATATCTATAAATTAGATACATATGTATATACACATATATAATATGTATATGGCTATATATAATTTGTCTTGAAACCCCATGAACAGCATGAAAAGGCAAAAAGATAGGACACTGAAAGATGAACTCCCCGGGTGGTAGGTGCCCAGTATGCTACTGGAGATCAGTGGAGAACTAACTCCAGAAAGAGTGAAAAGATGGAGCCAAAACAAAATCAATACTCAGCTGTGGATGTGCCTGGTGATAGAAGCAAAGTCCGGTGCTGTAGAGAACAATATTGCATAGGAACCTGGAATGTTATGTCCATGATTCAAGGCAAACTGTGAGTGGTCAAACAGGAGATGGCAAGAGTGAACGTTGACATTTTAGACGTTTAGACATGGGTGAATTTAGACATTTAGATGTGGGTGAATTTAACTCAGATGACCATTATATCTACTACTGTGGGCAAGAAACCCTTAGAAGAAATGGAGTAGACATCAGAGTCAACAAAAGAGTCTGAAATGCAGTACTTGGATGCAGTCTCAAAAATGACAGAATGATTTCTGTTCATTTCCAAGGCAAACTATTCAATATCTCGGTAATCCAAGTCTATGCCATGATCAGTAACGCTGAAGAAGCTGAAGTTGAACGGTTCTATGAAGACCTACAAGACCTTCTAACACCCAAAAAGATGTCCTTTTCATTATAGGGGACTGGAATGCAAAATTAGAAAATCAAGAAACACTTGGAGTAACAGACAAATTTGGCCCTGAAGTACACAAAGAAGCAGGGCAAAGGCTAATAGAGTTTTGCCAAGAAAATGCACTGGTCATAGCAAACACCCTCTTCCAACAACACAAGAGAAGACTCTACACATGGACATCATCAGATGATCAATACCAAAATCAGATTGATAATATTCTATGCAGCCAAAGATGGAGAAGCTCTATACAGTCAGCAAAATCAAGACTGGGAGCTGAATGTGGCTCAGATCATGAACTCCTTATTACCAAATTCAGACTTAAATTAAAGAAAGTAGGGAAAACCACTAGACCATTCATGTATGACCTAAATAAAATCCCTTACGATTATACAGTGGAAGCGACAAATAGATTCAAGGGATTAGATCTGACAGACAGAGTGCCTGAAGAACTATGGATGGAGGTTCATGACATTGTTCAGGAGACAGGGATCAAGACCATCTCCAAGGAAAAGAAATGAAAAAAGGCAAAATGGTTGTCTGAAGAGGCCTAACAAATAGCTGAGAAAAGAAGTGAAAGGCAAAGGAGAAAAGGAAAGATATACCCATTTGAATGCAGAGTTCCAAAGAATAGCAAGGAGAGATAAGAAAGCCTTCCTCAGTGATCAGAGCAAAGAAATAGAGGAAAAGAATAGAATGGGAAAGACTAGAGATCTCTTCAAGAAAAGTAGAGATAACAAGGGAACATTTCTTGCAAAGATGGACAAAATAAAGGACAGAAATGGTATGGACCTAATAGAAGCAGAAGATATTTAAAAAGGGGGTAAAAATACACAGAAGAACTATACAAAAAGATCTTCATGACCTAGATAACCACGATGGTATGGTCACTTACCTGAGGCCAGACATCCTGGAATGCAAAGTCAAGTGGGCCTTACAAAGCATCACTACAAACAAAGCTAGTGGAGGTGATTAAATTTCAGTTGAGCTATTTCAAATCTTAAAAGATGATGCTGTGAAAGTGCTGCACTCAATATGCCAGCAAATTTGAAAAACTCAGCAGTGGCCACGGGACTGGAAAAGGTCAGTTTTCATTCCAATCCCAAAGAAAGGCAATGCCAAATAATGCTCAAACTATTACCCTCATCTCACATGCTAGCAAAGTAATGCTCAAAATTCTCCAAGCCAGGCTTCAAGAGTATGTGAACCGTGAACTTCCAGATGTTCAAGCTGGATTTAGAAAAGGTAGACAAACTGGAGATCAAATGGCCAACAACTGTTAGATCATCAAAAAGCAAGAGAATTCCAGAAAAACATCTACTTCTTCTTTATTAACTGTGCCAAAGCCTTTGACTGTGTAGATCACAAGATACTGTGGAAAATTCTTCAAGAGACAGGAATACCAGATCATCTGACTTACCTCCTGAGAAACCTGTATGCAGATCAGGAAGCAACAAGTAGAACCGCACATGGAACAACAGACTGGTTCCAAATTGGGAAAGGAGTACATCAAGGCTGTATATTGTCACCTTGCTTATTTAACTTATATGCAGAGGACATTATGCAAAATGCCAGGCTAGATGAAGCAGAAGCTGGGAGAAATATCAATAACCTCAGATACACAGATGACACCACTCTTATGACAGAAAGTGAAGAACTAAAGAGCCTCCTGATGAAAGTGAAAGAGGAGAGTGAAAAAGTTGGCTTAAAACTCAACATTCAGAAAACGAATATCATGGCATCTGGTCCCATCACTTCATGGGAAATAGATGGAGAAACAGTGGAAACAGTGAGAGACTTTACTTTTGAGGGCTCCAAAATCACTGCAGATGGTGACTACAGCCATGAAATTAAAAGACACATGCTCCTTGGAAGGAAAGCTATGATCAGTCTAGACAGCATATTAAAAAGCAGAGACATTACTTTGCCAACAAAGGTCCGTCTAGTCAAAGCTATGGTTTTCCAGTAGTCGTGTATGGATGTGAGAGTTGAACTGTGAAGAAAGCTGAGTGCCAAAGCGTTGATGCTTTTGAGCTGTGGTATTGGAGAAGAATCTTGTGAGTCCCTTGGACTGTAAGGAGATCAAACCCATCAATCCTAAAGGAAATCAGTCCTGAATATTCATTGGAAGGACTGATGCTGAAACTGAAACTCCAAAACTTTGGCCACTTAATGCGAATACTGACTCATTGGAGAAGACCCTGATGCTGGGAAAGATTGAAGGCTGGAGGAGAAGGGGACGATAGAGGATGAGATGGTTGGATGGCATCATCGATTTGATGGACATGAGTTTGAGTAAGCTCTGGGAGTTGGTGATGGACATGGAGGCCTGGCGTGCTGCAGTCCATGGGGTTGCAAATAGTCAGACACAAATGAGCAACTGAACTGAACTGAACTGAATATACATATATCAGTTCAGTTTATTTCAGTCACTCAGTCATGTCCGACTCATGTATTCTTACTTGTAAAGGAGAGAACTGATAACTGCCACTTGTTGTTGTTTTAGTTGCTAAGGTGTTCCGACTCTTTGCGACCCTATGGACTGTAGCCTGCCAGGCTCCTCTGTCCATGGAATTTTCCATGCAAGAACACAGGACTGATTTATCATTTCCTCCTCTAGGGGATCTTCCCAACCCAGGGATCAAAAGCCCAACTCCTGTATTAGCAGGTTGATTTTCTTTACCATTGAGCTACTGGGAAAGCCATGACAATACATAGAATTCTGAGGGTATGAGGTTACAGAAGGATAATAAATACTATAATTTAGAACAAATTTAGGATTTATTAGGATTTGTGATAAGGATTTATGATACAATTCATGCTATGCATTCAAAGACCCCATCCCTTTCTCTTTTAAGTAAGTTCGTATGGAATGCTTTGTAGAATAAAGATTTTCTGACTCAAAGATGAGGTACTTCCTTCAGTGGTTATAGAGATAAGAGGTCAAAAAAGAGATGAAAAAGTTTTAAATATTGAAAAATCTGTATATTCACAGGAATATTCCAGTCAAGAAGAAGAAATTTGTGATGCAAAAGAGAATGAAACTGTAAGACAACTAAGAATAAACAGATTTCATACAGGAGGTACCTTGTACATCATTTTCAGTTTACAGAAAATGAATCTGAATTTTAAAAAGTTTTGTAGCTTCCCCATAGAAATTTAGCTTAGAGTCAGGAATAATTCTAGAACTCTCACCACACAATCCTTGTTTGAATGTGCTTTTAGTTATACTGAGCAACAGTTTTTTGTTTTGCTTTGTTAACTTTCTGAGTCCCTGAGATACTAGTGTGATATGATCTGACTCTCTGAGGCAGAGAAATAAACCACTATATCCTAAGGCATTCATTTCTCCACTAGGGCCTGGGTATAACTACAAAACTCAACTGATAAGGTTCCTAAAGGCAGAATTCCTTTGAGAAGGAACTTTCCTCTGGTCTACTTCAACCTGAAAAGGGTAATCAACTTTGAAACTACAAAGATAATGCTCCTTTAAACAAGTTTACTCCATAAATAAATATATCAGATTTCTTAGTCAAAATTTTCTCCCAGAAGAATAAAGTATGATAATTCCATGAAACAAAACCAATTAGACACATTAAGAAATAAATTTTTCATGCTCCAAAAAACCCTGGGAGAAGACACATAGGCCTTTGGAACATGAGGAAAAAGAAGAATCATTTTACAAAATGGAGGCAAAGCAAGTGACTTGACTATAGCAAGTGTATTAAAATTATTCATAAAACAAAAACTATGGAATCAGATAAATTTGAGACACATTTTCTGTTTTCACAGAACTTAGGCAGAAGCTAAACAAGCCATCCAGCAGTTAGGCCAGAGCCACTGTATGCACAGCAAAATAAACCACAAAAAACAACAACAACAAAAAAACCAGCCTAGATCTGGGAGAAAATATTTGCAAATGATGAGACTAACAAGGGCTTAATTTCTAAAGCATGCAGGCAGCTCAACAACAAAGAAACAAACAGTCCAATCAAAAATGGGCAGAAGACCTAAGTAGACAGTTCCCCAAGGAAGACATTCAGATGACCAACAAGCACACGAAAAGATGCTCATCATTGGTAATTATTAGAGAAATGCAACTCAAAACTACAGTGAGGTGCCACCTCACACAAGTCAGAATGGTCATCATTAAAAATTCTATAAATAATAAATGCTGTAGAGGGTGTGGAGAAAAGGGAGCTCCCTTGTAAATTGGTACAGACATTATTGAAATTGGTATAGAGGGTCCTCAAAAACTAAGAGTTGCCATATGATCCAGCATGCCCACTCTGAAGCATATATCCAGATAAAACTACAATTCCAAAAGATACCTGCACCCCTATGTACATAACAGCACTATTTATAATATCCAAGACATAGAAACAACCTAAATGTCCATCAACAGATGACTTGATGTGGTGTGTGTATATATACAATGGAATATTGTTGTTTAGTCACTAAGTTTTGTCCAACTCTTTGTGACCCCATGGACCAAGCTCATCTGTTCATGGGATTTTCCAGGCAAGATTACTGGAGTTAGTTGCCATTTCCTTCTCCAGAGGATCTTCCTGACCCAGGGATTGAACTCCAGTCTCCTGCATTGCAGGCATGCAATAAGGATATGTAAAACTCCTTAACAATTTTAGCATATTAATTTGGCAAGTGGTGTTTATTTGAAGAATATAAAGTTGGCTTCACATTTGAAAATCAGTAAGTCAGCACGAATGGGCTTCTCTGGTGGCTCAGACAGTAAAGCCTCTGTCTGCAATGCAGGAGACCCAATTTGATCCCTGGGTTGGGAAGATCCCCTGGAGAAGGAAATGGCAGCCCACTCCAGTATTCTTGCCTGGAAAATCCCATGGATGGCAGAGCCTGGTAGGCTACTGTCCATGGGGTTGCAAAGAGTTGGACACGACTGAGCGACTTCACTTCACAATAACAAGTTAAAGGGAAAAGTCACATGGTCATTTCATCAGATACAGAAAGGACTTGACAAAATTATTCACCAGGCTTACTAAAAATTCACAGCAAATTAGGAATAGCACAGAATTTCCTCAGTCTGATTAACCATGCATATTAAAAACCTACATCTTACTTTATGGTGCAACACTGAACATTTTTCATATTAACATTAGGAATAAAAAGGTATCTACTTTCATCATTTCTATTCAACACCTTACACAATCTTATATCATATGGCTATATAAGACAAGAAAAATATAAAGTGCATTAAAAAGTAAAATTGTCTCTATTTTCAGATGTGATTTTTTTATGTAAAAGTACCTGAGGCAATCTACGAAACAACTACTAAGTGAATTTAGCAAGTTCTCTACACAAGGCAATATGCACAATTTGTTTCTACATACTTGCACTGTGTGTGCGTGTGTGTATGTGTATGTGTGTGTTAGTCAGTCATGTCTGACTGTTTGCAACCCTATGGACTATAGCCCACCAAGCTCCTCTGTCCATGGAACTGTCCAGGTGGAATACTGAAGTGGGTTGCCATGCACTCCTCTAGGGGACTCTTCCAACCCAGGGACCGAACCCGGGTCTCCTGCACTGGTAAGTGGATTCTTTATTGTCTGAGCCACCAGGGAAACTCCATACTTGCACTATACCGATAAAAATAAAATTCAAAACTTCTACTTACAATAACATCGAAACAAAATATTTAGGAATAAATTTAACAAAATATCTGAAGGCTTATACACTGAAAACCACAAAGCATTGCCTTGAGAAATTAAGGACCTAGGTAAATGAAGGGAATATTAAATTCATGGATTGAAACACTTATTACTGTCAAGCTACTAATTCTCTCCAAAATAGACTGGAATACACTCTAATTACAATCCCAGAAGGATTTTAATCAAAATTATCAATCTATTTCTAAAATTCAAATGGAAATGCAAACAGACTATATTAGTCAAAGAGATTTTGACAAAATGATTGGAAGGCACATTAAGATAGAGTAATTAAGATATTGTACTGGCATAAGGATCAAACAGAAGGGATAGTACAGACATAAACCTATTTACACAATCGGCTTGAAAGAAGACAAAAGTGTTCAATAAGATAATAAACATCTTTTCAATGAAAATTTCTGAAACAACTGGCTATCCACATGGAAAAAGCTAATCTCAACACTTACCTTACACCATACTGAAAATTTAACACAAAGTGGACATAATATAAATGTTAAAGTTATAGACCAAAATGTAAATCTAAGTCCATAACACATCTGCTGCTGTTGCTGCTAAGTCACTTCAGTTGTGTCCGACTCTGTGCGACCCCAGAGATGGCAGCCTACTAGGCTCTTCTGTCCCTGGGATTCTCCAGGCAAGAACACTGGAGTGAGTTGCCATTTCCTTCTCCAGTGCATGAGAGTGAAAAGTGGAAGTGAAGTTGCTCAGTCGTGTTGGACTTTGCAATCCCATGGACTGCAGCCCACCAGGCTCCTCCATCCATGGGATTTTCCAGGCAAGAGTACTGGAGCGGGGTGCCATTGCCATAACACATCTAGAAGAAAACATATCTTTGCAGCCTGGGGTAAGGCAAAGGTTTCTTAGAGTGCAGAAAGCAATAGCAACAAAAGAAAAAGTGTTACATTCTCTCAGTCAAAACTGCTTTAGAAAATGAACAGACAAGCCACCAATGCAGAGAATCTATTCACAATGCACCTAGCAAAAGATCTGTATACAGAATATAGAAAGAACGCCAACGACTCAATGACAAAAAGACAGTCTTATTTAAAAATGAAGGAAAAGGTCTGACACCTCACTAAGATTCCCAAATGGCATATAAGCATGTGAAAAAAAGCTCTGCAAGTTAACCAAGAGAATGCAAACTGCAACACAACCCACCACAATGGTTACAATTTAAAATACTGACAACACTAAACGTCAACAAGGATGTGAAACACCTGAAATATTCACACATTATTGGTGGGAATATGAAATGGTACAACCACTTTGGGAAAAATTGGCAGTTTCTTATATGTCCTGTCATCTAGCATGTAAACCCAGCAATTTCCAAAAAGAAAAAAACACATGAACATTTATATCCATAAAGAAACTGGTGCACAAATGTTTATAACAGTTTGAGTCATTGGCAAGAAAACAGATGAAGAAACGGTGGTACATTCATGTGATGGATTATTGCTTAGCAATTAAAAAGAATGAAGTTCTTATGCATGCAAAATGTGGATAAATCTTAAATTTATGCTGAGTGAAAGAAGCAAAATACAAAAGAGTATTTACTATAAGATTCCACTTATCATAAGGTTTAGATCAGGCAATACTGAGCTATGGTGGTTAAAAAAAGTCACAACAGTGATTGCCTGGACTGGGAGTTATAGAAAATGTCCCCAGGAAATGTTGCAGAAACAGAAAGATTCAATACCTTGCCTGCTGTGTTGGCATTACAGGTGAATGTGTTTCTCCAAACTCAAACTGTGCACTTAGTATCCGAACATTTCCCTCTAAATTTTACCTTAAACAAAAATTACAAAAACTAAAGCCATAATACGATAGAAAGAAATTTGCCCTGTGACCTAAAAAAGCTGAACATGAGTTCCAACTCTCCCTAGTGACCTTAGAAAATCATTTTCACTACACATACTTCAGATGCTTACTTTAAAAGATAAGTCATTAATATCTGCCTTGAGGATGAGATGGGTGGGTGGCATTCACTGATGCAATGGACATAATGAACTTGGGCAAACTTTGAGAGATGGTGAAGGACAGAGAGGCCTGGTGTGCTGCAGCCCATGGGGTTGCAAGAGTCGGACATGATTGGGTGACTGAACAACATTAAAATCTACATTTCCTTCAGTCATTTTGTTTAAGGACCTATTAAAACCCAAGGGTTCACTAAGCAATTCTACTATTTCATAGGCTTATTATAAAGTTCAGATGAGAATATGAAAGTGATTTGTGTGATGAGACAGTGTACAAATACTGTGATCTGCTACTGAGTAAAATAAGGGAAACTACCTCCTGGGGAAAAGAAAGATACACTCTGGAGTTCAAATCCTGGGTAGCAATGAGTAATTTCTGCTTGTTTTTATAACATGAAAGAACATGAGAGATCTTAGATGAGAGAGAATATTTTAAAAGGTAAACTACAAATAGCCCTTCCAGTTTATGATCACAGAAAGGACTCTTACTTGTGTAATTAAAGCTGGTTTCCAAGGGAAATAGCAAACCTACAAGCCTTTAATACCAAAAGTCTAAAGATCAAGAATTTAAATCTGTGAAGTAGAAGTGTTGACACACAGTGTCGAAAAGATAGACTCCAAATAAGGAAATAGAGGCAAAACCAAAATTTGAATAGATCAGCCCTATCTTTATCCATTAAAATTTTTCTCATATGACTGCAAATGGGGCCTGCAGCCGTGAAATTAAAAGAGGCTTGCTCCTTGAAGGAAAGAAAGTGCGGCACTCAATATGCCAGGAAATTTGAAAAACTCAGTGGTAGCCACAGTCAATCCTAAAGGAAATCAACCCAGAATATTCATTAGAAGGACTACAGAAGTTCCAATACTTGGGCCACCTGCTGTGAAAAGCCAACTCACTGGCAAAGACCCTCATGCTGGGCAAAGACCCTGATCCTGGGCAAAGACCCTCCTAGGAGGAAAAGGGCAGGGCAACAGAGGATGAAATGGTTGGATGGCATCACTGACTCATTGGACATGAGTCTGAGCAAACTCTGGGGGATGGTGAAGGAACCCTGGCGTGCGGTGGTCCATAGGGTCACAAAAAGTTGTACACGACTTAGTAACTGAAAAACTCAAGGGGCCTGCAGATACTTTGTGAATTTCCTTCTATACTAGCACTTATTTGGCAACAAGAGAGAGAAATAAACAGCAACGCTTTTGAAGAAACAAAGGGATAATTTATGCTTAAAGAGTGGCTACTCTACCTTTGCTTTCCATTAAGTGAATATATTTTTCATTCAATATCACAAACATTGTGTTAGATCATTTGTCAAAGGGAAATGTCCCTGTTTGTTTATACTGGCATAGTCCTTGGATCCAGCTAATATTGTTCAGTTCTTAGCAGTCTTGGTGGTTTCATTTTTTAAAAGGTAACTATGTCTTGCCCGATAACATAGGGGAACTTATATTGAACCAGTCTGCCTTCAAAGAATTTTATATAAGTGAAAACAGAAACCCTTTAAGCAAGAAAATAATATGAGCAAAGATTTAATTTAGAGCCATATTTCTTTTTCCCCCATCTTTCTTCTTACTCAACTGAAGTGTTCCTATACAATTGGCTGTTTCCATGCTTCCTAGTACTCCCTGGACAGAAAATAATCCAACTTGCTTTAGCGTGCAAGTCTTTGTCATTTTTCCCAAAGATAATTAGTAAAGGAAGAGACTTTGAGAACAAGATGGGGAAAGGGGCTATTCTTGGGACAGAGGAAAAGGCTGTTTGGTGCCCTTCGAATCATGCAACATGAAACTCCACTGTGTGAATCTAGTTCTGAATAAAAGGGAGTTTTCTACTGCAATTCTACACTTTGCAGTTTATGTTCAAATATTAGACATCTAAGTACTTGGCTGACGTTTAAACATATGGCTAACATATGCCAAACTTGTATAAAGTTGTGTCCAAAAGTTCAAAAGTGGAAGACTAAAAGTCCTTATTCATGTTTTCTTATTATATTCTCCTAAAGATAAATCAGTGCCAATATGTCTGTGTGTGTGGCAGATTTGGGGTAAGGAGGAGGATTAGACAGCAAGTAGAAAATCCTTCTTTGTTTTTCCTTTTCCCTCCCTGGAAAATCAAGGTAGAATACTGAGTCTTGTAGCAGAGCAAGTCTTCGTATCCAGTAGAATACACATTTTAGATGATAGTTAAAGATAAAAAGTATAAAGTGAGAATGTTAATCACTTTGCAACCCTGTGGACAGCAGCCCATCAGGCTCCTCTGTCCATGGAATTCTCCAGGCAAGAATCCTGAAGTGGGTTGCCATTCCCTTCTCCAAGAGATCTTCCTGACTCAGGGACTGAACACAGTTCCTGCAATTCGGCATATTCTTTACTGACTGAGTCACCAAGTAGGTTTTTTTAAAGCCTTTATGGTAGTAGATTTTCAGTGCTTAAAAAAAGATATTCAGTGGTAAATAAAATAGGAAATGTTTTACCATAATTATATAACAGTTTGTGTTCTTTGTGCCTAGCACTTTTAAAAACACATATATTAATTATTTAAATCTCAGAACAATACAAAATGGTAGATATGTATTATTACCTCCATTTTACAGATAAAAGTACAGATGGACTGAGAAACTATATATTTTGACCAAGTTATCAGTGCTAGAAAATAGTGGAGCCAGGATTCAAACTCAGGCAATTTGGTTCCATAATTCATAATCTTAACCACAATGTTGTAGAAATGCTGAACTGATCAAATCTCTGTTACTGTTACTTTGAGGGGAGAGGAAGTATAGCCCATTCTCCGAAATCTGAGAATTATTTCAGTACTTATTATACCCATATATCCATCCTCCTTCACTCACTTAGTAGTAGGCAGAGTTAAAATAAACAATCATTGTGCTATATAGCAGGTCCTTGCTGGTTATCTATTTTGTATTTGGTAGTGTGCATGTGTTAATCTCAGATTGCTGGTTTATCCCTTCCCTGTGTTTCCCTTTTGGTAACCATGAGTTTATTTTCTATGTCTATGAGTCTACATCTAATTCAACCTAATTTCTTACTTGTTAAACTACAAAATTTTGTTGTAAACTATTTACCATAAATCATTACTATTACTAGAATATCATTGACATGGCATCAATAAAAAGTCATTATGAATATGTTATTTTTGAAAGATTAAATCCATGTTTTTAATTCTTCAAAAAACTAAAAAATAAACAAAAAGAGATGCCAATATGACTTTCTACAAGAGAACTTTAGTTTATCAGCAAATTCTACCAGGAAACTAAAGGAATCTCTATGTGGGATTGAAAATAAGTTCTCCAGCAGAATCTGCCTGCAAAGCAGGAGACCCTGGTTCAATCCCTGGGTCAGGAAGATCCCCTGGAGAAGGGAATGGCTAACCACTCCAATATTCTTGCCTGGAGAAATCCATGGGTAAAGGAGCCTGGCAGGCTACAGTCCAGGGGGCTGCAAAGAGTCAACTGAGCAACTAACATACACACACACACACACATAGCATCATTAATGTGACAAACACAAAAAAGCAGGTTGATGATAAACAGTAACTACTGAAAATGTAGTCTTCAGCCTTCTACCTTCTACCATTACTAGAAAAGAATGATCTCAGAGATCAGTACTAATTAGCACTATAAACATTCAGTGAACAAGTTAAAATAAGAGATATGCTCTTAAATTACATAAAAGGAGCAACTTCAACATGACTTCTGTATTAGTGAATAGAATTTCATCAAAAAGGCAAGTAAATTTATAAATGTGTCTTTTTAAAAATACTCTGCTGTGCTTAGTCACTCAGTCATGTCCAACTCTTTGCAACCCCATGTACTGTAGCCTACCAGGCTCCTGTGTCCATGAGGATTCTCCAGGCAAGAACAGTGGAATGGGTTGCCATGCCCTCCTCCAGGGGATCTTCCCAACTAACGGATCAAACCCAGGTCTCCTGAATTGCAGGTGGACTGTTTACCATCTAAGCCACCAGGGAAGCCCTTTTTAAAGTGATTCACAAATTTTAAAGGTTATACTCCATTTGTAGTTATTATAAAATATTGTCTATAATTCCATGTTATACAACATATCCTCATAGCTTACTTTATACTTAATTGTTTCTACCTCTTGTTCTCCTAACCCTATATTACCTCTCTCCCTTTCCCTCTCTGCACTGGTAACCATTACCTTATTCTCTATATCCATCCAAGAGTCTGTCTCTTTTTGTTATATTTACTAGTTTTTTTTTTTATTCTACATACAAGTGATATCATACAGTATTCATCTTTATGTGAGTTATTTCACTTAGCATAATGACCTCCAAGTCCATCCATGTTGCTGCAAATGGCAAAATTCATTTTTATTGATTGAGTAGCATTCCATTATATATATGGACCACATATTCTTTATCCTTTCATCCGCTGACAGACACTTAAGTTGCTTCCATATCTTGGCAGTTGTAAATGATACTGCTATGAACATTAGGATGCATGTATCTTTTCCAATTAATGTTTTTTTTTTTTAGATAAGTGTGTTTTTCTCAAAAGGGATCTTAATTGAACACAAATCTTTCTTCCAGCTGATGTACCTATTGATAATTTATCATTAGAGATCATTCCTAACTTATTCCTGTGGCAATACCATAATTTAAGTCATTACTGTATAACAAAAATTTTGCCAAGCACATTAAACATTCTTTAGGGCTTTTCCTTCAAGCCATTCCTTTTCTATGAAATCTTATCTGACCATATGTCTTGTCTTTGAAATTTGTAACATCGAATACTTGCATACTGTCCTGTATGTTGTCCATGTTTTATGTGTTATCCTGTTATTTAAACTGTAAACTCATGTTGGTCAGATATTTTTGTCTGCTCAGTGATGTTATAAATGTACAAATTAGAGACACTCAGCATACTTGAATGGTTTCATATTTCTATAATTACCATGTAGCCTTGAAAATCTGGTTCCTAATAGGAAAAGGAGTACGTTAAGGCTGATTATTGTCACCATGCTTATTTAACTTATATGCAGAGCACATCATGAGAAACACTGGACTGGAAGAAGAACAAGCTGGAATCAAGATTGCCGGGAGAAATATTAATAACCTCAGATCTGCAGATGACACCACCTTTATGGCAGAAAGTGAAGAACTAAAGAGCCTCTTAATGAAAGTGAAAGAGGAGAGTGAAAAAGCTGGCTTAAACCTCAACATTCAGAAAACTAAGATCATGGCATCCAGTCCCATCACCATGGCAAATAGATGGGGAAACAGTGGAAGCAGTGGCAGAATTTATTTTGGGGGCTTCAAGATCACTGCAGATGGTGACTGCAGCCATGAAATTAAAAGATGCTTGCTCCTTGGAAGAAAAGTTATGACCAATATAAACAGTATACTAAAAGCAAAAACATTACTTTGCCAACAAAGGTCAGTCTAGTCAATGCTATGGTTTTTCCAGTAATCATGTATGGATGTGAGAGTTGAAGGGCTGAAGCTGAAAGCTAAGGGCTGAAGAATTGATACTTTTGAACTGTGGTGTTGGAGAAGACTCTTGAGAGTCCTTTGGACTGCAAGGAGATCCAACCAGTCCATCCTAAAGGAGAACAGTCCTGGGTGTTCATTGGAAGGACTGATGCTGAAGCTGAAACTCCAATATTTTGGCCACCTGATGCAAAGAGCTGACTCATTTGAAAAGACCCTGATGCGGGAAAGATTGAAGGCTGGAGGAGGAGAGGACAACAAAGGATGAGATGGTTGGATGCCATCACTGACTCAATGGATCTGAGTTTGAGTAAACTCCAAGAGTTGGTGATGGACAGGGAGGCCTGGCATGCTGCAGTCCATGGGGTCGCAAAGAGTCAGCCACAACTGAGCAACTGAACTGAACTGAATCTTTAAAAGGGTGACACAAGATATGAAAATTGATTATAAATTATTAATAATAACTAAGAACACAGGTAATGACATTGCTGCAGCAAAGCATATAAGAATAATATTATAAATCACATTGTACATTGGTACACTGGTACATTGTACATTTTACAAGAGTACATTGGTACACTGGCCAAGATAAATTTGAATTATTTTCTCTCACAAAAGTCCAGACTCAAAAGGAATTCACAGCTTTCGATGTGACAAGTTTTGAACAGATATTTGCTTTCTAAACCAGCACGACAAGCAAGTTACAGTACTTGTAACTTGTACAGCACATCAGCCCCTCATTTATTTATTTTGCAGGCAGCCACTGGAGTCATGAAGCTGGCCAACAGAGGTTCTATAGAAACATTCAAAGCCTCTACCTCAAAGGGCTGGCACACAGCCATCTTTACAGGTTTTGAGCTCCCTAAGCCACAGTCCTACCCAAGGGGTAGAGTCCTAAGCATTTTGCTTATTCTGTCAGCATCAAGAATTTGTTAAATCTGCCAAGACCCACAAGTTTTAACACCTGCAGTCAAAATAGGTTTGGTTTGTGTACTACCCTCAAGAAAAAAATTTGGGTAGCTTGCAACACACTAAGCCTAGGAAACTTTTATTTAGACTACTAGGTTATTACAGCTGTTTCCTGAAGGGTTAAAAATGAGGAATGGGATGAGGCAAAAATGGGAACATTGATGGATTAGTAAGAAAACAGTGTGCAATATTCTAACTCCTAAAACCAATACTCCAACAATACAGCTATTAACGTTAGTGCTTAAACAACTGTGAAATACACAAGAAAGAAAATATATAAGTGATTCTTCTCTAAGTCTTTGAAGTAGTGTACTGTGCAAAAATATTTTCTTCAGTACACAATTAGGAAATGATATATTTTACAATTGTAGGGAATAAACAAAATGATATTAATGCTTAGTACAGTGCCAGACATGAAGCAAATGCTCAAGAAAGTCAAAATTCCTTGTAAGTCTTTTGGTGAACAAATCTTTTTAATGGGGATCTCGAATCAACCTATCTTAAAGTATCTTCTTCTCTGATAAAAAGTATGTTAGTGAAGAACTATTGTAGCAACAGTGTACTTTCACTAGATCAAACGCTACTCATCAACACCAAGATAATATTAATAGCCTGCTTTTGATTAATTATGACATTGTTCTCAACACTTAACTTAAACTAGCATATGTAAGCCTCAGAACAAAGCAGAAAAAATTATCCCCACTTTTCAGATGGGAAAAATGAGGTCAAAAGGCATTAAGTAGACTTCTCAAGTTACAGAGATAGGCGGAGCTGAGATTTGAACTGATGGCAGAAAGTGAAGAGGAGCTAAAAAGCTTCTTGATGAAAGTGAAAGAGGAGAGTGAAAAAGTTGGCTTAAAGCTCAACATTCAGAAAACGAAGATCATGGCATCCGGTCCCATCACTTCATGGGAAATAGATGGGGAAACAGTGTCAGACTTTATTTGGGGGCTCCAAAATCACTGCAGATGGTGACTGCAGCCATGAAATTAAAGGACGGTTACTCCTTGGAAGAAAAGTTATGACCAACCTAGATAGCATATTCAAAAGCAGAGACATTACTTTGCCAACTAAGTTCCATCTAGTCAAGGCTATGGTTTTTCCTGTGGTCATGTATGGATGTGAGAGTTGGACTGTAAAGAAAGCTGAGCACTGAAGAATTGATGCTTTTGACCTGTGGTGTTGGAGAAGACTCTTGAGAGTCCCTTGGACTGCAAGGAGATCCAACCAGTCCATTCTGAAGGAGATCAACCCTGGGATTTCTTTGGAAGGAATGATACTAAAGCTGAACTCCAGTACTCTGGCCACCTCATGTGAAGAGTTGACTCATTGGAAAAGACTCTGATGCTGGGAGGGATTGGGGGCAGGAGGAGAAGGGATGACAGAGGATGAGATGGCTGGATGGCATCACTGACTCGATGAAAGTGAGTCTGAGTAAACTCCAGGAGATGGTGATGGACAGGGAGGCCTGGCGTGCTGTGATTCATGGGGTCGCAAAGAGTCAGACACGAGTAAGCGACTGAACTGAACTGAACTGAGTCATACTCCAAAACCCTTTTAACTACTAAATTATACCACCTCTGGCATTTGAGGAATTAGAGATAATAATCATGGTGAAATTGCACCTTGACTTACAACTATAATAGTAGAGCAAAGGCATTTTTATTCCATTTCTCTCTCCTAAAACAGTTGCAAATAAGTTTAATTTAAATAAAGATACAACCACCCAAAAATGTAAACCTTAAAAACTATTTACTACATAAGTCTGCAATAAAATAATGAAGTAATTCAAACTGATGCATGTTCTAATCTTATTTTTTCACTTATGAAGCATGTTTTCAGAAAAGTTATTCCACCTTTAGCTTTTTTAAAAAAAAAATTATTTATTCGTTTATTTTTGGCTGCACTGGGTTCTCATAGCTGCACAGGCTTTTCCTCTAGTTGCAGCAAGCAGGGACCGCTCCTTAGTTGTGGTGCGCAGGCTTCTCATTGCAGTGGCTTCTCTTGTCACTGAGCATGGACTCTAGACACACAGGCTTCAGTAGCTGCAATGTGTGGGCTCAGTAGTTGAGGCTCCTGGGCTCTGGAGCACAGACTCTATAGTTGCGGCGCACCGGCTTACTTGATCAAAAGCATGTGGGATCTTCCTGGACCAGGGCTCAAACCAGTGTCTCTTACATTGACAAGAATTCTTTACCATTGAGCCACCAGGGGAGCTCTTCCCTTTAGCTTTTGATTCTACAATTGGATGAAAATATAACTATTGTGGTGAGTATTAAATACCGGAAACTATACTGGTTATGGCTCTTGGAATACATAATGTCTATAAATTATTAATGATAGCTCTTCCCCTGTTGAGTACACTAGAGTGAAGGAATGGGAGAGGAAAACAAAAGTCTTAATGAAAGGAGCATTCTTAGTACTGGGAAACCTGTTCCCCCGTCTGTTTCAGGGGAAGAAGATTTGTTGTTCAGCTTCTGATTTGATTTAGGTCTCAACTCTGCATGTTTAGAAACTCTTGGATTTTTATGAAACCGTTAATGCTAAGACTCCAACTCAGTTCAGTTAAAGCAAATCTGCAGGGAGTAGGACTGGACATTATAATTTTTTTAAATACCTCCAGGGAATTCTAGTCCAGGCTTGAGACCCACTTTGCCATGTGCTTGTCAGCTTGGCCTATCAAAAAGCATATAGATGTGGTCATGGTTGGCAGCTACAGGTGCCATATCTCAACTTACTGCACACTCATTCAGTGAGTTGGGAAGCCTTGCGAAAGGAGGGGATGGCAAGACTCACCATCCCATAGTTAACAGAGTATAGGTACAAAGACAGTATAGTTAATGAGACTCAAGATGTCAGCTTTTCTGATGGTCAGTCAGATGGCTCATTTCTCTCCTAAAGCACAGTGTTCTTTGGGAAGATTGATTTTAGCACAACAGTGGGCCATTTTTTTCCCCTAACCCCAAACTGCAGACATCAAAAATAGGCAGGGTTAATCTGGGGTAGTCACCCAATTGCAGGCTAAAGAAGGTGAAACAAAGAGAGCTGGAATAGCTGGACCTTCTCTTTCATTGAGGGGACTAGAAGAACAAGGGACACCAACTGCCTTTTTGACAAGAGTGTTGCCATTTTCCTCATGTTAGAGCAAAGTATCCTGGAGGCTTGGATGGGAAAGAATCTACCTGCAAAGCAGGGGGCCCAGGTTTGACTCTTGAGTCAGGGATATCCTCTGGAAAGGGAACGGCAACCCACTCCAGATTCTTGCCTGGGAAATCCCATGGACCGAGGAGTCTGGCGGCCTCAATCCATGGGGTCGCAAAGAGTCAGACATGACTGAGTGACATTTCATTTTTTTTTCTTTTACATTTTTTAATCCTGAAGTGAAAATGGAAGTGTTAGTTGCTCAGTCATTTTCAACTCTTTGAGATTCCATGGACTGTAGCCTGCCAGGTTCCTCTGCCCTTGGGATTCTCCAGTCAAGAATACTGGAGTGGGTTGCCATTGTCATTTCCTTCTCCAGGGGATCTTCGTGACCCAGAGACTGAACCTGAGTCTCTACCAGGGAAGCATGTGACAATATAAATAATACCCCAAATAATACAATGCCCTAAAAATTAATAATATAGATTGTCTAAATATGAGGTTTCCAGAGAGATTAAATTCCTAAGTGGAATATCCTCCTCATGCACTAAAATAATTTAGGTTCAAAATCAGTTTTCTCTTTAGCCTAGTTCAGAAGATACTCACTTAATCTGGTTTTCTTTGGCAGCTGGGTGCATCCTGTCCTGTCTTCCACTGACAACTCTCAGACTGTTGCTATTTCAACTTTAAAACTTGTGTGTACCTCTTTTCCAGGCATACTCAGTAAGGTATACAGTCTATCATATTACTGTCTTCATACCCGTAATACCTGTGAAACAAATCTTTGGCCCCTGGTATATTCCTAGGGGAAATATCTATATGTATATTCCAGAATTTAAGGCTATGCATACCTATAGAAGTGTCAGTATTATCTTGGAAAGAATAGTAGACAGGAAATATAAGAGATAAAGGGAGAAATGTCTAGCCTTCAGGACATCCTAGATAGGGATGCCATTCAGTCCATGAACAATAGTCTGAAACTCACAATCTGTAAGTTGAAATTCATTTCTAAGAAACCCTCCACCGAGAGGTTAATTGTTATAATATGCTTGCTCCATCCTGGGGGTAAAATCTGTCTATATGCACTGCTTTATCTCTCAGAGCACTTGAGACATTTCAGTATCCATAAGCCTTCTTTTTGCCCCTTGATCCCACATATTTTAAAAGTCTTAATTTCCATTTTCCCTTAGAAAATGTACTTAGTAGCCAAGGCAAGAATTTGGTGTAAATTATTTCCCATGTAACCACTGGTGCTTGTTTATAAGTAGAGCTTCTCTAATTTTTAACATACAACTTCTCCAAGAAATTAACAGCCCTTCTTTCTTTGCAGCCATTTTTATCCCTTTCTGGATCCCAATAAGATCTCAAGACTTTGCAGCCATATGCTGCCTGTGAATCCTGTCTCCTAGGACCAATTTTCCCATTGACCCTACACACGTGCCTGCTGGAGAGTTACTCTCAGTGGATCTCAGAAATGAAGCTCCTTTCAGTTCAGTTCAGTTCAGTTGCTCAGTCGTGTCCGACTCTGCGACCCCATGAATCGCAGCACGCAAGGCCTCCCCCGTCCATCACCATCTCCCGGAGTTCACTCACACTCACGTCCATTGAGTGCATGATGCCATCCAGCCATCTCATCCTCTGTCGTCTCCTTCTCCTTCTGCCCCCAGTTCCTCCCAGCATCAGAGTCTTTTCCAGTGAGTCAACTCTTCTCATCAGGTGGCCAAGGTATTGGAGTTTCAGCTTTAGTACCATTCCTTCCAAAGAAATCCCAGGGCTGATTTCCTTTAGAATGGACTGGTTGGATCTCCTTGCAGTCCAAGGGACTCTCAAGAGTCTTCTCCAACACCACAGTTCAAAAGCATCAATTCTTTGGCTCTCAGCCTTCTTCATAGTCCAACTCTCACATCCATACATGACCACAGGAAAACCATAGCCTTGACTAGACAGACCTTAGTTGGCAAAATAATGCCAAAATCACTGCAGATGGTGACTGTAGCCATGAAATTAAAAGATGCTTACTCCTTGGAAGCTCCTTTGGATGCTACCAAAACCCATGCCCTCAGAAACACCAGGAGGTTCAAGGCTTTCCTTCACCTTCTAGACAGTACCTAGAAAACTAAGCAAATGAAAAAAAAATCATTGTTAACTTCAAGAGAAATGAAAAGTTACACAAGAAAAATGTAATGGCAGTATACCAAATGCCTCCATGGACAACAAGTACATGGTTCTAGCAATCTAAACCTAATACTGATTTAACCAAATGTGTTGAAAGGGTGAGAAATTGAAGTGCATAGCAACAGTATATAAAGAATAACTAAATCTTCATCTTCCAGAGTAGGAAGCCATAACTTAAGTTGAAAAAAATCAAGAAATAGCCAATAAATATACAACATGGATGTAAATGCTAGAAGCAGTATCCAAAAATGTTGATCAACACTTCTCCCTAAGAAGTAGCCCTCAGGGATAAGAGATGGGTCATGTGATTACTCCTTGCGTGTTTGTGTGTATGTGTATTTAGTATAAGCCTGTGACGTTACAGAAATTTCCAAACCATATTCAGGTACCAAAATAAAAATTTTAAATTAATGTATAATATGACACATAGCAAGCTGAGAGAGTCTGTCTTTCTAATTTTTGTCTTTGTCAAGCCACTTCCATATACCAGAAATGCAGTGCTGAGAGTTTAATGGCTAAGAACACACCTACAAATATTTAACAGAGCCCATATCTTAATTCTAAACACAATAGAAACAGACTAATTACTCGGAGTTCCCTCCCTTATTTTTCTTTCTCGTGTATAAATAATTTCTCAGCCTTAAACAGAGAAAAGCTATGTGCAATTTTCCATTTCCATGAAGCAAAAAATAAGAACCATCTGAAAACCCTGTCTCCTAGCCTAAATATTTCAAGGAAGCTTTACTTGCTTGGGCTTCCTAGTGCCTTGAATTTAAAAAAAAAAAAAAAAGAAAAAAAGGCAAGGAAAAGAGATCAAAATGGGTAAGTGAACACTCTATGGAGGAAGACATTTCTGAATTTGAGCCAATGGAAGGATTACAAAGTCCTGTCTTGCAGATGGCAATGAAGTCTGCACATTTGGAAAGAGTTCTTCTCACATGCAAATCTAACTGACAAGCTTGCTGAGCCTGACAAGGACTTTACACAAGCAAAAATGTTTCTTTTTTAGACCTCTCACCGTGTTTCCATTTAAAAAAAAAAAAAGATTAGTTTCCTTTCTAGATGCAGTCCATAGCTTTAAAACTTCTTTATTGACAGCTTTGCTCTGTTGAAAATGCCAGTGTAATTTGAACCATTGTCTTTAGTTGCAGGTCAATTTCATGTCCCATCAGTTCATGTTATTCCCATTTAATGTGCTGAATTCTTGTGTTTTATTGAGCCCCTGTTCTTATCCTGTCAGATTTACTGATATGTATATGGTATTTCAGTGTCCTGCGTAATTAAAATGTACATTGTGAGACCTGAAGATGGGAAGAAAAATAATGAAAGGACTACAAAAGAAACCTAGGAAAAGCTAACTGAATTCTGATTTTTGAATCTGAGTCTAAGGTTGAGATGTACATTCATCATGTAGTTCAAGGTACTTAAGAAATTGCTATAAGGGAATAGTGTTCATGAATTTTTTCTGTCTCATTGAATAAATGCCAGAAACAGTTCGAGCTTACTTCAATAATGGATTGAATACATAATTACTTGTTGGTTTTATTTTATCCTGAAATAATCAAACAAGGAGCAAACTTCATATTAAGCCTGGCAGCATTCTCTTTTCTGCCTCCAACAGTGTGGTCTGTTGAGACCAGCTCTGGCTGTGTTTCCAGAGATTACATTTGCCTAGGATGTTCTATTTCCCTGTATTGCACTGCCTCACAGCCAGCTGGTTCCCTTCATGCTCTCCCTGATGGCAATGGGCAGGCTTAGTTCTCTTTGTGATCAGTAGCCCACACAGTTCATTTAAGAAGCTTTTTATCTCTCCTTGCTATTCTCTGAAATCTACATTCAGTTGGGTATATCTTTCCCTTTCTCCCTTGCCTTTCACTTTCCTTCTTTCCTCAGCTATTCGTAAGGCTGCCTCAACCAACTGCTTTGGCTTCTTGCATTTCTTTTTCTTTGGGATGGTTTTGGTCACTGCCTCCTGTACAGTATTATGACCTCCATTCATAGTTCTTCAGGCACTCTGTCTACCAAATCTAATCCCTTGAAGCTATTTGTCACCTTCACTATATAATCATAATGAATTTGATTTAGGTCATATCTGAATGGCCTGGTGATCTTCCCTACTTCCTTCTATTTAAGCCTGAATTTTGAAATAAGGAGTTCATGATCTGAGCCACAGTCAGCTCCTCGTCTTGTTTTCACTGACTATATAGAGCTTCTTCATTTTTGGCTGCAAAGAACATGATGAATCTGATTTCAGTATTGACTATCCAGTGATGTCTATGTGTACAGTCATCTCTTGTGTTGTTGGAAAGGGTGGTTTGCTATGAGCAGTGTGCTTTCTTGACAAAACTCTGTTAGCCTCTGCCCTGCTTCATTTTGTACTCCAAGGTCAAACTTGCCTGTTACCTCTGGGTGTCTCTTTACTCCTTATTTTTGCATTCCAATCCCCTTTGATGAAAAGGATATCTTTTTGGTCTTAGTTCTAGAAGGGCTTGTAGATCTTCATAGAAACTGTCAACTTTAGCTTCTTCTGCATCAGTTATTGGGCCTTAGACTTGGATTACTGTGATGTTGAATAGCTTAGAGAGATTCTGCTGTTTTTGAGATTGCACCCAAGTACTGTATTTTGGACTCTTTTGTTGACTATGAGGGCTACTCCATTTTTTCTAAGGGATCTTGCCCACAGTAGTAGATATAATGGCCATCTGAATTAAATTTTTCCATTCTCGTCCATTTTATTTTACTTATTCCTAAGATGTCAATGTCTTAACTAATATACTGAAAGTTCAAGTCATAAGAGGAAAATTAAAGATATATACTACATTACATCAAAATTGACACTGTTCTTCAATAAAGGACATCTTAGACAAAGTAATAAATAGACTGGATAAAATATTTATATGTTTTATAACTGACAAGAATTTAACACTGAGCAAATACAAGGAACTCCTGCAATAAGTAAGGAAAATATTGGAAACTCAACGTAAATGTAAAGGTCATATACCTTTAATTTGGTCATTTTATTCTTAGACCAAAAGTATCCATCAAGATGCTGAGTGTTTCAAAATATTTTCAAGGTAGTGCTTGTAGTAGCAAAGGTGGAGAGAACCTCTGGAGCATCACCAGGAGAATGGCTAAGTAGGGAGTGTGCACACACAGTGGAACTACTATTGCCACAGTCAGAAGTCATGGACTAGAATTCCTGACACTGATGGTCATTGAGAACCTAATATTGTGGGGAAATGGTAAGAAAGATAATGCAATTATAACTTTTATTTTACAGCATCAAATCTACATGTATTAAACTGACAGAAAAGCACACCTTATATTTTCAAACATTAAAGTATGCTATGGGAGGTGGATTGGAAAGACTTACACAGCAGATACAAACTCGGTACCTACTGACTGCTGCTGCTAAGTCGCTTCAGTTGTGTCTGACTCTGTGCGACCCCACAGACGGCAGCCCATTGGGCTCCGCCATCCCTGGGACTCTCCAGGCAAGAACACTGGAGTGGGTTCCCATTTCCTTCTCCAGTGCGTGAAAGTGAAAAGTGAAAGTGAAGTTGCTCAGTCCTGTCTGACTCAGCGACCCCATGGACTGCAGCCCACCAGGCTCCTCCGTCCGTGGGAGTTTCCAGGCAAGAGTACTAGAGTGGGGTGCCATTGCCTTACTGAAGGGATAAGGAAATGGAGTTGGGCATGGTTCCTAGTAAAGGAAAATAATAAATGTCACAAAATAAACATGACCATAATTAACCATAACTTGAGGAGTATAATCAATTTTCTTCTTTTCCCCCAAAGGAAGAGAAAAGTAGTATTCAATGTGTGACTAAGAAAAGAGACTGTAGTGATCAGGAATAAAAGCTTGAAAATAAGAAACACTGACTTTGTCATTCACTGTTTCAAGATCAGAACATCCTGATGGACTCAGATGTCCTATTTACCTTGCACACTGGGCTGGTATTCAGCAAGTATGAACCATTTTAGTAGATTATAGCCAGAGTCCTAACTGAGGACAGTACCCATTTGTTTGGGTTGAGGTATGTGTTTACCTATTACAGAGGCAACCCCACTGCAGAGATCAAAATAACAAATTATCAGAATTTGGTCATATTAATTATTTAGAGCATATAATTAATTCTTTTGTTCTGAGACCATACCTCTGGGTAACATCATCATTAGTTTGCCTATAGGAAAATCTGTATGGATTAGAAAAAGGAAACAATTGTACCAAACAGCTTTATTTCTTAGTGTAAATTACTAATGTTGATATTATGGTTAAATTTTATAACACAATATCTTAAACATACAAAGCTGAAAATGAAATCTTGGATCCCAATAAATTCATCGTCAGTTTGTCGTTTTTAATGTTCACTTCATCTAAAACATTAAAAGCTTGTTTTGATTATTGAATGTGCTTATTGACACTATTTCAATATTTATGAGAAATCTGAATTTGAATGATTAAACATGGAAGTTCCCAGTTAATTTCCAGTGTTGAGGAAATTTTCTAATAAAAAAGGAATTTTATTACCTGGGCCATTGTCTGAAATGATTCTAAATTTTTATAATAATCAGTTTCTCTATCTATGAACTTGCAAAACAACCAATGACTCCTGCTTGTGTCTTCCGAAGTAACTCATAAAACAAGCAGTGATATTTGATCAGCTGCCTTTTTCTTTTAATGTCTTCTTGAAGTTGACATTTTCATTTCACTAGAATGGGTGAATTTAACTCAGATGACTATTATATCTACTACTGTGGGCAAGAATCCCTTACAAGGAATGAGTCATAGTCAACAAGAGTCTGAAATGCAGTACTTGGATGCAATCTCAAAAATGACAAATGACCTCTGTTTGTTTCCAAGGCAAACCATTCAAAATCACAGTAATCCAAGTGTATGCCATTACCAGTAATGCTGAAGAAGCTGAAGTTGAATGGCTCTATGAAGACCTACAAGACCTTCTAGAAATAACACCCAAAAAAGATGTATTTTTCATTATAGAGGACTGGAATGCAAAAGTAGGAAGTCAAGAAACACCTGGAGTAACAGGCAAATTTGGCCTTGGAGTATAAAACGAAGCAGGGCAAAGGCTAATAGAGTTTTGCCAAGAGAATGCACTGGTCATAGCAAACACCCTCTTCCAACAACACAAGCAAAGGCTCTACACATGGACATCACCAGATGGTCAACACCGAAATCAGATTGATTATATTCTCTGCAGCCAAAGATGGAGAAGCTCTATACAATCAGCAAAAACAAGACTGGGAGCTGACTGTGGCTCAGATCATGAACTACTTATTGACAAATTCAGACTGAAGTTGAAGAAAGTAGGGAAAACCACTAGACCATTCAGGTATGACATAAATCAAATCCCTAATGATTATACAGTGGAATCGACAAATAGATTCAAGGGATTAGATCTGATGAGTGCCTGATGAACTATGGATGGAGGTTCATGACATTGTACAGGAGACAGGGATCAAGACCATCCCCAAGAAAAAGAAATGCAAAAGGCAAAATGGTTGTCCGAGGAGGCCTTACAAATAGCTGAGAAAAGAAAAGAAGTGAAAGGCAAGGGAGAAAAGGAAAGATACACCCATTTGAATGCAGAGTTCCAAAGAATAGCAAGGAGAGATGAGAAAATCTTCCTCCATGATCAATGCAAAGAAATAGAGGAAAGCAATAGAAAGGAAAAGGCCAGAGATCTCTGCATGAGAATTAGAGCTACAAAGGGAACATTTCATGCGAAGATGGGCACAGGAAAGGACAGAAATGATGTGGACCTAACAGAAGGAGAAGATATTAAAAGGGGGGGGGCAAGAATACACAGAAGAACTATACAAAAAGATCTTCATGATCCATATAATCACGATGATGTGGTCACTCACCTAGAGCCAGACATCCTGGAAGGCAGAGTCAAGTGAGCTTTAGGAAGCACCACTATGAACAAAGCTAGGGGAGGTGATGGAATTTCAGTTGAACTATTTCAGATCCTAAAGATGATGCTGTGAAAGTGCTCCACTCAATATGTCAGCAAATTTGGAAAACTCAGCAATGGCCGCAGGACTGGAAAAGGTCAATTTTCATTCCAATCTCAAAGAAAGGCAATGCCAAAGAATGCTCAAACTACCGCACAATTGCACTCATCTCACACGCTAGCAAAGTAATGCTCAAAATTCTCGAAGCCAGGCTTCAATATTCTATGAACCATGAACTTCCAGATGTTCAAGCTGGATTTAGAAAAGGCAAAGGAACCAGAAATCAAATTGCCAGCATCCACTGAATTATCAGAAAAGCAAGAGAGTTCCAGAAAAATATCTGCTGCTTTTTTATTGACTATGCCAAAGTCTATGATTGTGTGGATCACCACAAACTGTGGAAAATTCTTCAAGAGATGGGAATACCAGACCACCTGACCTCTTGAGAACCCTGTATGAAAGTCAAGAAGCAACAGTTAAAACTGTACATGGAACAATAGACTGGTTTCAAATTGGGAAAGGAGTATGTCAAGGCTGTATATTGTCACCCTTGCTTATTTAACTTATATGCAGAGTACATTATGAGAAATTCTGGGCTGGATGAAATACAAGCTGGAATCAAGATTACCAAGAGAAATATTAATAACCTCAGATATGCAGATGACACCACCCTTATGGCAGAAAAAGAACTAAAGAGCCTCTTGATGAAAGTGAAAGAAGAGAGTGAAAACCTGGCTTAAAGCTCAACTTTCAGAAAATGAAGATCATGGCATCCAGTCCCATCACTTCATGGCAAATAGATGGGGAAGCCATGAAAACAGTGACAGACTTTATTTTGGGGGCTCTAAAATCACTGCAGATGGTGGCTACATCGTGAATTAATAGGTGCTTGCTCCTTGGAGGAGAAGTTTTGACCAAGCTAGATAACATATTAACAAGTAGAGACATTACTTTGCAAACAAAGGTCTGTCTAGTCAAAGCTATGGTTTTTCCAGTAGTCATGCATGGATGTGAGAGTTGGACTCTAAAGAAAGCTGAGTGCTGAAGAAAATTGATGCTTTTGAACTGTGGTGTTGGAGAAGACTCTTGAGAGTCCTTGGACTGCAGGGAGATCCAACCAGTCAATCCTAAAGGAAATTAGTCCTGAATATTCACTGGAAGGACTGATGTTGAAGCTGAAACTCCAATACTTTGGCCACCTGATATGAAGAACTGACTTATTTGGAAAGACCCTGATGCTGGGAAAGATTGAAAGTGAGAGAAAGGGATGACAGAGGGTGAGATGGTTATGGCATCACTGACTCAATGGACTTGAGTTTAAGTAAACTCTTGGAGTTGGTGATGGACAGGAGGCCTGATGGGTTGAAGTCCATGGGGCCATAAAGAGTTTGACATGACTGAGTGACTGAACTGAAGTGACATTTTCATTACACATTCAAGCATTTATATTTTAGTCTTGCCAGAAATAATTTATGATTCCTTACTATTTGAAATACTCAAAACTTAAGGGATCTCTGAATTAAAATCATGTTTCTTTTTTTCCTAGAAAGAATCTCCTTGACAGTATGTGACCTGCCCTTTTAAAGAGAAGAAGATCTAAAGGAGAGTCTTCTTGCTGCTTAACGAGTGGTACTCCTCATTTTAATCCACAGCATCTGTGTCCCCTGAGAACACCTGAGCTCCACTCCCCCATCCACCCCAGGTCCACAAGTTGGAAGCTCCATTTTAACAAGAGCCCTGGGTGAATTGTGTGCACTTTAAAGTTTAAAAAGCACTAGTTTTCCCAAATCTGGCCAATCATCAAAAATCACTGTGAAAGGCTGTTGAAAATTTTGAGCCATGTACCTTGCCCATGGAAACTCTGATTCACTTAGTTTAAGATGGATCTAAATCTCAACTTTCATAACTTCTAAATCTTGGTCAAATTTTAGAACCAATGCATAAAATGTTTTCACCAGTAATGCCCAGAGATTAATCCCATCTAGTGGAAACAGCTATTTAGTTGCACTGAGGAAACGACTCTCTTCTAACTTTAGACACGGTGGCAACTTTGGAGAACCAATCTAGGTACCTTTTAGAAGTAAACATTCTGCTCTATAGAAGAGAAAATTGTAGCTAAGAGATATAAAGTGATTTGTTTCTAAATTACATTGTTAGTAATTCTAGGACCAGGGATTGAACATAAACATACTGCTTTAAAATACAGTAATTTCCCATTATGCCAGAGCTGTCCTTTCCTTCTTTGTTTTTTTGCAATCATGAAAATTCCCTTATTACTCCTTGCAGGATGGGGAGGAGTGTGAGAAGACCATACTTCCATAAAAGTCCTATGTTCCCTTCTCTCTGGAAGCAGGTAAACTGGACCAACTAAAATCCCAGTTACATCTTTTTTTTTTTTCTATCAAAGCTATAAGGTATACAATATATTAAGTTTCAAACTCTAAATTTGAATATCATTTCAGAATTCATGAGGAAATAAAAGCCCTTAACCTCGCTACCCTACAACAACTCTTATATTGGTATTGTCACGTCCAGGTTTTGTGTTACATATATTACATATGTTTATACAGTGACAATTACTATAACTTTAGCTCCATAAAATCCTCAAAAATCTCCCTTCCAAAAACATTGCTTGTGGTAACAGGAATATCATTGGATGTACACTGGTACAGAAGGACAGCATCAGAGGGCAAAGAGTCTTTTAACAAAACTTGTATGGGATCTGTATGTGGAAAAAAAAAATTCTAAGGAAAACAATCAAAGAAGACTTTAATACTTGGAGAGAACATGCCATGTTCATAGATTGGAAAATTCCACATAATAAATGTATATTTTCTCTAAATTTATCTGTATATTTATCAAAATTCCTATCGAAATCTCTGAAACTTTTATGCAAAAATAGATAAACTTACTTTAAAATTTATGCAAAAGGAAGAGACTCTAGACTTTTATTTTTCAAAATAACTTTGAAAATTAAAAATAAACTGTGAGGAATCACTCTTCCCAATATTCAGGCTTAGTATATAGCTGAAATAATCAAAAGAGTATAGTATTGATACATGAAAAGATCAATGAAATGTTAATTAAAATTTTTAGAAAGTGGTCTTCTGATACAAAGTGGGGACTTCCTGGTGGCTCAGATGGTAAAGAATCTGCCTGCAATGCAGGAGACCCAGGTTTGATCCCTGAGTTGGGAAGATCCCCTGAAGAAGGGAATGACAAGCCACACCAGTATCTTTGCCTGGAGAATTCCATGGACAAAGGAGCCTGGAGGGCTACATTCCATTGGCTCACAAAGAGCCGAACATGACTGAGTGCTTAACACACACACACACACACACACACACACACACATTTCTGACACTACCTCTGATGCTGAGAAAAATCAGTTGTGATACCATGTTTCTCTGAATGAGAATATTCTATGTCTGCTCTTCCACTTTTGAACTCTGTTGGAGATACTATGATGTAGGCCCTGTAAGTCCTTATTCACACCCCTTTTGATGTTATCACTGGAGTGAAAACCCGGCAACTTTCAACTTTCTGAGGACTTCCTTTGCAGGCTAGAGCTTGCATAAATCTGGCTAGAAGGTGCTGAGGAATCAATGTTTCCACCTCACACCCACCTCTGTGACATTTCTGAACCCTCACCCTTTGGAGGGGCAAACTATGAGGTATATTTTCAACATACTGAGAGAACTACAAAAAGTGTTACAAAAAGTGGTAACTGAATTGATTTGCACCCTTTGTTAACTTATTTCCCTCCCTTTTCTTGATTTCCCACTATCCATCTGGTTTGTCCTGGAATCACCACCTCTGAATCAAATTTCTTGCATTGACATCCTTGCACTGGGATGTGTTCATTGTGAGCCCAAAATAAGACACATTCACTCCACAAATCTAAGAGTGAATTTTGATGGGCTTTACGTGATCTTTTCTTCCACTGCATGTTTTTGCACTTCATATACCCTTGCCTAGACCTTGGAAGTAGAATGTCTGAGGTCCAGTGTTTCCCTTCTATTTGATTTGACCTAAAGAGCAATGAGTATAGAACCATCCCTGTTTCTACTGCGTTTCCCACCCTCATTAGCTTCCTGAACTCAGCCCGGATAATACCTCACTGGCTCTGACTTTTTTTTTTTTTTTTTACTTGAATAAATAGAAATACTAGTACCTGCCTTATTGCCATCACAAATTTGTCATGAGGATAAAATGTGAACATGATTGGGAAAGAATAAAGCATGATGAAATGTGAAGGTAGAGCATCCGTACCTTTGTTTTTCCAGGGAAAATTCTCTCTGAAAGCTTACTGCCCTGGTGTGACTGGCTGCAGAGAGGGGAGAGGCTCTGAATCATCCATTTAATCTTTCCCTTCAAGGCTTTCTCTGCATTCCACTTAGTGCCAAATGGCTTTTGTATGCAGTGTGAGTCTGGTTGTGTTCTATCTTGTTGGAAACTTCAAGATATCTAATTCCCTTTTCAGAAACCCTGCTCCAACATTGTTTCATGCTCAGCTTAAACCAGCAAAGGAGCTTCCGTTCTGCAAAAGCAATCACATGCTCCCTTTGTTGTTTTCTGTGAATCTCCAACAAAGGGATCTGAGTTTTATGAATTTTCCCTTCCCCACATTCATAACAGAAATACACAATTTTCTCTCTCTTTTAAATTCAAAGGGAAGATGTTGCCCAAGGCAGCGAATACTTATCAGATATTCATTTTTCATGTAGTTTTCCTCCTGCTGTGACTTAATATAGAGATAATGAAGTTACAGCTCTCATATAATCTGGTAAAAAAACAGCTATGACAAAGGTCTTTCTCACATGTCTTGGCTGTAGTGGTACAAATCTCTTGAAATGAGGGAAAACTTTTAGAGTAAAGAAATAAGAAATGTTCGGTGTATCAGGTCCGAAGAAGTTAGGTCTCCAAACCTTCTCTCACTTCCAAATTCCCTTTTTCTACATTCTCTTAGAGGCAGTAGTAACTATAATACCAAAGAGGTTTTCACATTATACTTTTGTTTAACAGCTGAGTGACCTTCAGCAAGAGATTTAAGCTTTGTGAGCCTTCATCTGGAAAATGGGCCTAATGATGACATCTATTTCATGAGTAAAAATGCTTAGTTCCTGGCACAGGATAAGTTTTTCAACAAATGCTCACTGCTGCTATCCTTACCATCATCAGCAAGGGAATTAAGTTTTTTTTTTAATATTACTATCATTTTTTTATCTTTTGGCCTCGCTGTACAGCATGTGGGATCTTAGTTCCCTAAACAGGGACTGAACCCACACCCCTCGCACTAGCAGCATGGACCATCAGAGGAATCTCAAGTTTACTTTTTCAAATGCAGTAGTATGGTCATTAAGATTATCTTCTTGAAAGATGTATAGCTATTAACCAGATACTTTTTCTTTGCTTTAAATGACAGATTATTCATTCGTTCCCAATGGTATGTCAGTGCTGGCTCATTTGAGAGTCTATTCCACTTCACAGAAAGACAAAATTTTCATTAGTGTCCCGAGAATCACCAATTTCTCCCCTTTGATGTTTGGCACTATAACAAGGCCAAGAAATAAGTGTCTGCTTGTGTTTCCTGATACCGTCTTTAGTTTGTTAACATTCCTGTGTTCGGTATTATCAGGGAAACAGTTTTAATAAAGCAGACATAAATGGTAAACAAATTGATTACTTGCCTGTTTTCAGGAACTAGGGTGTACTTTTAAAATATGTAATAGACTATCTTTTTCAGTAGGTTTATGAGGTTTAGGTTTATGAGGAAACTGAGCAGCAACAACAGAGTTATCAATAATAATCAATAAAATAATAAAAGAATAGCCATGAGTCACTTATAAATAAGACTCCATCTGGCTAAGAAAAGTGCATCTCTTTTATAAAAGAGTCTCAAACTAAAGAGTTCAATCCTGCTTCAGAGTTGGATGCAAAGCTAACAAAAGTAAGAGACAATGCTTTAAGAAGAGGGCAAAGAGAATCTCAAAAGACATTGACAAGGGTGAAGATTTTGTCCTAGAGGTAATGGGAAACTATTAAAAAATTTTTCCCAGACAAAACAACATAATCAGATTTGTGTGGCATGGTCAGTCTGATAGCAATGTGTCAGATGGATTAAGGAAAGTCAAGCCAAGGTGGGTGGAAACTGATGTGTCTATTGAAATAATTCAAATGCGATCATTCAAATGAGAACTCAAGCAGCAACAGCAGGATGAAAGAGAGGATGAATCATATTTGAGCATTATTAAACAGATGAAATTAACAGACTATTTTGCTTCCTTCTTGGTGAGGATGACACAGAGGAAGAAATATAGAATGACTCCCAAGTTCTGGCTTGGGCAATTAAATTACTGATGCTGTCCTTTCCTGATAAAAAAAAGCATGTAGGACGAAAAGAATATCAGGAAAGAGAATAAGCTGAGTTTTAAATCTGTTGAGTTTGGAACATTCAGGTAGAGCTCTCTGATAGTATATAAGATGTAGCATTCTGGAGCCCAGATAAAGATGTTTAAGCTGGAGGTAAGATTTGAGAGTCACTAACCAACTGATGGCTCAAATGATAAAGAATCTGCCTACAATGTGGGAGACTCAGGTTTGATCCTTGGGTTGGGAAGACCTCCCTGGAGAAGGGAATGGCCACCCACTCCAGTATTCTTCCCTGGAAAATTCCTTGGACAGAGGAGCCTGGCAGGCTACAGTCTATGGGGTCACAGAGAGTCGGACCCAACTGAACAACTAACACTTCCACTTTCACTTCAATACATTGATGACTTTTCCTAAGGTGTATGTCCTTGGAAGAAAGGGAGATCCAGGAGAAAACCCTAGAGAATACCAATATTTATGGAGTAGCTAGAAGAAGCTGCTGAAGTTAAAAAGAATCAGGTGAAGGTGAAGTCAAGGAAGCCAATAGAGAAGAAAGTTTCAAGAAGGAAATAGTCAGGCTCTGTAAAAATGAAAATGCCAACTCTCTGCAACCCCATGCACTGTAGCCTGCCAGGCTTCCCTGTGCATGGGATTGTCCAGGCAAGAATACTGGATGGGCACCTATTCCCTTCTCCAGTGGACCTTACCAACCCAAGGATCAAACTCAAGTCTCCTGCATTGCAGGAGGATTCTTTACCATCTGAGCCACTAGGGAGGCCTTGTAAATCAGCTTCTAATGTAACTAGTCACTAGAAGGTCATTGACAACCTCAGCAAGAGGAAATTTGCAGTAGACTGAAGTATGAAACTGCAAATCAGTCTTATTTATCACTGAATCCCATCACCTGGCACAATGACTGGCCTCCTCTTTGTTCAGTAAATATTTTTTGGAAGACTGCATGATACATCTTTTTTCTAAGTCACCTAATCAACAGTGAGCAGTAAAATTGGTGCTCTTTTGTTGTACTTAAAATTTAGTGATTCCCCTTCTCTGATCCAGGCTTCCCAGGTGGCCCTAGTGGTAAAGAACCTGCCTAGCAAAGCAGGAGACACAAGAGATGTGGGTTCAGTCTCTGGGTTGGGAAGATCCCCTGGAGGAGGGCATGGCAACCCACTCCAGTATTCTTGCCTGGAGGAATTCCATGGACAGAAGAGCCTGGTGGACTACAGTCCATAGCGTATCACAGAGTCAGACATGACTGAAGCAATTTAGCATGCCTGCACATGTTTGTTTGTTTGTTTGTTTGTTTTGAGGGGGAGGGTTCCTTGATAGCTCAGTTGGTAAAGAATCCGCCTTCGATGCAGAAGACCCAGTTTGATTCCTGGGTGGGGAAGATCTGCTGGGAAAGGGATAGGCTACCCACTCCAGTATTCTTGGACTTCCCTTGTGGCTCAGCTAGAGAATCCTCCTGCAATGCAGGGAGACCTGGGTTTGATCCCTGGGTTGGGAAGATCCCTGGAGAAGGGAAAGGCTACTCACTCCAGTATTCTGGCCCAGAGAATTCCATGGACTGTATATCCATGGAGTTGCAAAGAGTTGGACACTGACTGAGTGACTTTCACTTTCACTTTTGGATCTGAAACTTATCTGATAGACTGTATCATCACACTCACTCAGCTATCGCCTTGACGTCCTATGCTCCTACTCAGTTATTCTGGTGAGGTTTTTAAAACAAAGAGACACAGATGTATAGAACAGTTTTTGGACTCTGTGGGAGAGGGAAAGGGTGGGATGATCTGGGAGAATGGCACTGAAACATGTATAATATCATGTAAGAAATGAATCGCCAGTCTAGGTTTGATGCAGGGTGTAGGATGCTTGGGGCTGGTGCACTGGAATGACCCGAAGGGATGGTGTGGGGGAGGGTGGGGGTGGGAGGGGAGTTCGGGATTGGGAACACGTGTACGCCCGTGGCAGATTCATGTTGATGTGTGGCAAAACCGATGCAATATTGTAAAGTAAATAATAATAATAATAAATAAAAGTTTTTAAAAATAAAACAAAGTATTTTTCTTTGCCAAAAGTTTAAAATAAATTTTTAGTACTTTAAAAAAATTTAACTGTGTTAAAGACATTCAAATGACCATCCTAACCATTTCGAAGTGTTTGGTTCCTTCATGGTAAGTGTTTTCACTTTGTTGTACCACATATATAGAAAACTTTTTCATCTTGCAAATTTGAAATTCTACAGCAGTTAAACAATCTCTATTTCTCCCTCCCCCAGCCACCAGCAACTATCATTATACTCTCTGTTTCTATGAGTTTGGCTACTTCAAATACTTCATATAAGTGGACTCATCCAGTGTTTGTCACTTTGTAACGGGCTCATTGTCCTCCAGGGCTTCCCTGGGGGCTCAGTCAGTAAAGAATCTGCCTACAATGCAGGAGAGCGGAGTACAATCCCTGCTTCAGGAAGATCCCCTGGAGAAGGAAATACACTCTATTCCTACCTGGGAAAACCCATGGACAGGGGAGCCTGGCAGGCTACAGTTCAAATGGTCGCAAGAGTCAGACACCACTTAGCACCTAAACTACCACCACACTGCTGTCCTCCAGTATCATACATGCTGTACCACATACCATGGACCTGCTTTTGAAACATGGCTTCAGCACTTCTCTCCCAAAAGTTCTAAGAAGCCAATATCATGTATAAATCATGCAATTTCAAGTTAAGTGGGAAACATGAGGGTTTGTCTGCTTTGTGTGTTTCTTTAACAGGGAAAGAAATCATTTTTCTTATCAGAAATCATTCGGTGATAGGGAACCCACAAACTTCGAGGGTGCCTACCCCATTTTTTAATAAACCTCACCATGGAAATTTAACACTACTCTCTATACTGTCCTGGAGATGCATTTATTGAAATCCCAGAATTTGACAGAAATAAAGCAGCTACCCAATGGCAATTTAAAGCAAGGATTTTGCCTTTTGGGCAACTAGCCATTCTATTCTTTGTGTCATTAAACTGGGGGGTTACTGATTAATTAGACCCTAGGAGATGACTGCAATAACATTGTTTTGCAAATAGGTTAAGCTTTCTGGTTTGGGGAAATGAAATGTGAGACAGGTATAAAAGGAGAAAGTTATAATTTATCTACAAAGACCAGACAGAAACAAAAAGCAGTCTGCTATCTCAGCAGCTAATGGCTACCTCCTACACTACCAGATTTTACTATAATTAAGCTTTCAGTATCTAGTTTAGCCACACTGCAACTTGCAACAGTATTTCGGAGGCAGAAACCCAAAAATGTTTTCCACACAGTTTTTATTTGTAGTTGGTTGCTGTTGCTGCTTAGTTGCTCAGTCAGGTTCAGCTCTCTGACCCCATGAACTATAGCCCACCAGGCTCCTCTGTCCACAGGATTCTCCTGGCAAGAACACTGGAGTGGACTGCCATTTCCCTCCTCCAGGGGATCTTCCCAACCCAGGGATCAAACCTGTGTCTCTTGCGGATGGCAGGCAGATTCATTAACATTGGCGGCACCTGGGAAACCCCATTTGTAGTTTGGGGAACAGAAAATTTGAAAATGAGAAAAGGTAATGTCCAACTTCCTACGTAAGTAGAAAGTAAGGACAATCCAGTTCTTGTGCCTATACCTACACTTCTCAATTCTACCACACATATGTTCCAGAAAGAACTGGGTTAATCTTAGCTAACATGGTTCTTCCTTTTGGCCAGGTACAATAGTCTAGATTCCCAAGAGCAAACATGTTTTAGTTATTTTTATTAGAGTTAAACAAGCACTGAATCTTTCCTATAAACTTGAGCTGATCCTCCACGTAATCTCTTAGGAAGTTCCAAAGGTTTTGATGTCTTAAATTTTCAACCTGGTATTTTCACTTGCTTCCCTGTTGTTCCCTGTTGTCCACTAGCCAATCCTCATCTTAAAAATAAAAAAAAAGTTTTGAGAAATATTGTCAGCTCTCCATATAAATTATGAGAAAAAATCCACAATTACTCTGAATACAGTTCGGTCCAGTTCAGTTCAGTCACTCAGTCATGCCTGATTCTGCAACCCCAAGAACTGCAATACTCCAGGCTTTCCTGTCCATCATCAACTCCCAGAGTTTGCTCAAACTCATGTCTGTCGCATAGGTGATGCCATCCAACCATCTCCTTCTCTGTCGTTCCCTTCTCCTTCTGCTTTCAATCTTTCCCAGCATCAGAATCTTTTCCAATGAGTCAGTTCTTCGAATCAGGTGGCCAATGTATTGGAGCTTCAGCATCAGTCCTTTCAGTGAATATTCAGGACTAATTTCCTTTAGGATGGACTGGTTGCATCTCCTTGCAGTCCAAGGGACTCTCAAGACTCTTCTCTAACACAACAGTTCAAAAGCATCAATTCTTCGGCACTCAGCT
Organism: Nanger dama; assembly: GCA_917880005.1. Taxonomy (NCBI): domain Eukaryota; kingdom Metazoa; phylum Chordata; class Mammalia; order Artiodactyla; family Bovidae; genus Nanger; species Nanger dama. The sequence goes on from CAKJTW010000043.1 coordinate 13,785,889, forward strand.
TTCTTTATGGTCCAACTCACATCCATACATGACTACTGGAAAAACCATAGCTTTGACTAGACAGACTTTTGTTGGCAAAGTAATGTCTCTGCTTTTTAATATGCTGTCTAGCTTGGTGATAGCTTTTCTTCCAAGGAGCAAGTGTCTTTTGATTTCATGGTTGCCATCACCATCTGCAGTGATTTTGGACCCCCAAAATAAAGTCTGACACTGTTTCCACTGTTTCCCTATCTATTTCCCATGAAGTGATGGGACCAGATGCTATATTACAGCCTACAAAATAACTTGCAAGAGGAGTATGTCAAGGCTGTATGTTGTCACCCTGCTTATTTAACTTATATGCAGAGTACATCATGTGAAATGCTGGGCTGGATGAAGCACAAGCTGGAATCAAGATTGCTGGAAGAAATATCAATAACCTCAGATACACAGATGACACCATACACAGTGGAACTAAAGAGCCTCTTGATGAAAGTGAAAGAGGATAGTGAAAAAGCTGGCTTAAAACTCAACATTCAAAAATGAAGATCATGGCATCTGATCCCATCACTCCATGGCAAATAGATGGAGAAACAATGGAAACAGTCAAAGTCTTTATTTTCTTGGGCTCCAAAATCACTGCAGATGGTGATGGCAGCCATGAAATCAAAAGACACTTGCTCCTTGGAAGAAAAGCTATGACCAAGCTAGACAGCATATTAAAAAGCAGATTTGTTAACAATGGTGGCACCTGGGAAACCACATTTGTAGTTTGGGCAACAGAAAATTTGAAAATGAGAAAAGGTGATGTCCAACTTCCTACGTAAATAGAAAGTAAGGACAATCCAGTTGTTGTGCTTATACCTACACTTCTCAATTCTACCACACATATGTTCCAGAAAGAACTGGGTTAATCTTAGCTAACTGTTGCTTCCTGACCCACATACAGATTTCCTCAAGAGGCAGGTCAGGTGGTCTGGTATTCCCATCTCTTTCAGAATTTTCCACAGTTTATTGTGATCCACATAGTCAAAGGTTTTGGCATAGTCAATAAAGCAGAAATAGATATATTTCTGGAACTCTCTTGCTTTTTCCATGATCCAGCGAATGTTGGCAACTTGATCTCTGGTTCCTCTGCCTTTTCTAAAACCAGCTTGAACATCTGGAAGTTCATGGTTCACATATTGCTGAAGCCTGGCTTGGAGAATTTTGAGCATTACTTTACTAGCATGTGAGATGAGTGCAATTGTGTGGTAGTTTGAGCATTCTTTGGCATTGCCTTTCTTTGGAATTGGAGTGAAAACTGACCTTTTCCAGTCCTGAGGCCACTGCTGGGTTTTCCAAATTTGCTGGCATGTTGAGTGCAGCACTTTCACAGCATCATCTTTTAGGATTTGAAATAGCTCAACTGAAATTCCATCACCTCCACTAGCTTTGTTCATAATGATGCTTCCTAAGGCCACTTGACTTTGCATTCCAGGATGTCTGGCTCTAAGTGAGTAATCACACCATCATGATTATCCGGGTCATGAAGATCTTTGTTGTATAGATCTGTGTAATCTTGCCCCCTCTTCTTAATATCATCACCTTCTGCCCCATCTATTTTGTGGTGAGATGATAGTGTTTCAAGGTGTCGTTTAATGACCCTACTAAGCCGGGGCAGGGAAGGAGACATTTATTACACTACTGTTTCTCATGGGAAAGAACATCTGGTTTTATGGCGCACAGCTGCACGATGTTTCCCAGGTTTCAGTGGTCCTGGTAGATAAAAGAAAATTAACAAGGCCAGAAGAGAGAAGAGATTTATCATGAAATAGAAATGATAACTGTATACAGTTACTTATTTTTTTAAAGTTTTTGCCAGGCATGTATCTTCTTTCTACTATAGAACACAAACAATACAAACAGTATCCTGGGCTTATTACTCATATTTACTAAAGTTTTCCCTTTCAGAAGAAGCATAAATATACATTAAGACTAACAGAAATTCCTTTATATGGAAGATATTAACAGTCAAATTTTACTATGCTATATACTCAGATATATACACTCTTTTTAAATTTAAAAAAAAAAAATGGCCATACCACACAGCATGCAAGATCTCAGCTCCCTGACCAGCGATCAAACCTGCACCCTCTGCAGTAATAAAGCAGAATCCAAACCACTGGACAGCCAGGGATGTCCCAGATATACACACTGTCAATAATTGTTGCAGATGCCCAAGAATCCAGGGCTAGGTTATGAAGGATGACCTGGGTTTTCACCAAACTATATGATTCTGCTCTAGGATGAACCTGACTCACTCCATCCCCAGGCCCTCTACAAATCTAAGAAACATCCTCTCAGCCTTCTGACTTATATGCGAGGCACAGCTGTACAAAAACAGTAATTCTTGACACTTTCATAGAGAACACAATTACAAAACATGTTCTCATATGTTACCTTAACACAACAATCTGAGATAACCAGGTCTGGAAACACTGCTACAATTTATAGATCAGGAAACCAAGGATAAACCCATGATCTAAAGATCAAAATGTGAGCAGAGTGGAGATTAGATCCTTGGTTTCCTGACTATTCACTATGGTTTTCCTTCTGGAAAGAACCCGCCCGCCAATGCAGAAGATATAAGAGAAGTGGTTTCAATCCTGGGTCGGGAAGACCCCAGGAGGAGGGGCATGGCTACTCACTCCAATATTCTTACGTGGAGAATCCCATGGAGAGAGGAGCCTGGTGGGCTAAGGTCCATAGGGTCACAAAGGGTTGGACGTGACTGATAAGCATCTTAGCATGGAAGCACACATGTGTAAGTCATAAAGTGAAAGCAACATTGTTCTTAATACTTCTCTTTCTATCCAGTTGTCTTTGTGCCCTTATCTCTGTCTTCCCTCATCAGTCTTCTGATAGTGGTTCTGGAAGTTATTTCTGCCCCATAAGAGCCAGTGTGTATTTATCCTTTGCAGCCACTTCTGAGACTTCCTGAACTAATGATTTCCCTGAGTTCCAGAAACCTCTCATTTTTCTCCGTGCACTGCTAGACAGTTGGGACTGATTCATAAGTAACTAATGGGGAGACAATGGTTTGAGGCAGTGCTTCTCAGTCACTGCAGGGTGATTGAGAAGGTGATTTTATCCCCAGAGTGTCCTTTGGCAATGTCTAGGGACATTTTGGGAGAAGGCAATGGCATCCCACTCCAGTACTCTTGCCTAGAAAATCCCATGGAGGAGGAGCCTGGTAGGCTGCAGTCCATGGGGTCGCTAAGAGTCAGACACGACTGAGCTGACTTCACTTTGACTTTTCACTTTCATGCATTGGAGAAGGAAATGGCAACCCGCTCCAGTGTTCTTGCCTGGATAATCCCAGGGATGGGGAAGCCTGGTGGGCCACCGTCTATGGGGTCGCCCAGGGTCGGACTCGACTAAAGTGACTTAGCAGTAGCAGCACCACAGACATTTTGTGCTACCAGCATGTACTGGGTAGAGACCGACTGGTGTTATTCATTTGCTAAGTCATGCCTTACTCTCTGGGACTCCATGGACAGCAGCACCCCAGTTTCCTCTGCACTCCACTATCTGGAGTTTGCTCAGATTCATGTCCATTGAGTCAATGATATGAGCTAACCATCTCATCCTCTGCTGGCATCCTCTTTTGCCTTTAATCTTTCCCAGCAACAAGATTCAGTTCAGGTTCAGTCACTCAGTCATGTCCAACTCTTTACAACCCCATGAATCGCAAAATGCCAGGTCTCTCTGTCCATCACCAGCTCCCGGGAGTTCACTCAGACTCATGTGCATTGAGTCAGTGATGCCATCCAGCCATCTCATCCTCTGTCATCCCCTTCTCCTCCTTCCCCAATCCCTCCCAGCATCAGAGTCTTTTCCCATGAGTCAACTCTTCACATGAGGTGGCCAAAGTACTGGAGTTTCAGCTTTAGCATCATTCCTTCCAAAGAAATCCCAGAGCTGATCTCCTTCACAATGGACTGGTGGATCTCCTTGCAGTCCAAGGGACTCTCAAGAGTCTTCTCCAACACCACAGTTCAAAAGCATCAATTCTTCAGTGCTCAGCCTTTTTCAGAGTCCAACTCTCACATCCATACATGACCACAGGAAAAACCATAGCCTTGACTAGATAGACCTTAGTCGGCAAAGTAATGTCTCTGCTTTTGAACATGCTGACTAGGTTGGTCATAACTTTTCTTCCAAGGATAAGCGTCTTAATTTCATGGCTGCAGTCATCATCTGCAGTGATTTTGGAGCCCCCCAAAATAAAGTGTGACACTGTTTCCACTGTTTCTCCTTCTATTTCCCATGAAGTGATGGGACCAGATGTCATGATCTTCATTTTCTGAAAATGAAGCAACAAGATTACTTAGCCCCAAATGTCAATAGCATCCCAAATGTAAAGATTGGAAAACCTTGACTTAGAGCTATAATCTACTTTGAAATATTTATTACAACCATTTCCCCCAAAGAATGACTAACATCAGGACTTTCTGTCACCATGGAAACTGGAGAAAGTAATAGGATTCAATGGAGTGGGGGAGTGGAGAGTGGCAAGAGGGGGTGGTGTTTTCAATGAGGTCACTAAAGTAATTGCCTAGTTGGACTGTGTGACTTGGTCATTCTTGACACCATAAAAGCATGTTAGCTTTACAGGACTGCTTCCTGGTGACATAGCAGACTAGCCATGTGAGGAAAACAGAGAAGTGAATGTGGCCATGAGGTTCTCCATCTCAGACATACTCAAGGTTTTTGTGTGAGCTCCATAATGGATCTCCTGCTTCCAGAGGTGAGTTCTGGGCAAAATGAATCCCAGGAAACTGAGGAAATGATTATGCCTTCAGAATTAAAAGACAAAAAGTAGCATCCCATGGTGAGGAGCACAGTGCAGATGTGAGAACCTGAATTTGAAATCTGTGGTCTGCCTTTGCTCAGTCTATCAGAGCTGGAGGTCATCTAATCCCATTCCATCTAGGGAATGAAATATTTATAAAAACATTCTGAGACCTATGTCATATAAATTGCTAAACAGCAGAGCAAAATTCCATTCAGCTCAAGGACAAAACAACAATTTGCTCTGAGTTACAAGCTTCCGTTCTTCCCTCTCTGGCATTGTTAATTCTGTTCTTAGTTCCTTCTGTCTACCCTCCACGTGGGACCAGCTCAAAGGACAAAGATGTCCTTTCACACCATTGTCCCTTCATTTTTGCATTCATGACATGTATCACAGTATTTTGAATGCATTATCATAGCTAGTGGAAATATGCTGTATGAAGCAGGAGCTCAAATCAGGTGCTCTGGGACAACCTAGAGGGGGTGGGACACGGGAGGTTCAAGAGGGAGTGGACATAGGCATACCTATGGCTACTTCGTGTTGATGTGTTGGGGGCCAGTGTGAGGAACTCCACCCATGGCAAAGGTCATGAGGAAAAAGAAGCTTGGCATACGCAAAGGCGTGATCAAGCCTCAGGAAATCCCCTGTTCCCAGTATCTACCCCAAAACCAGAGTACTTTACAGGGAGCTCTCCCCCATAACCATTTCTCTCAGAGAAGGAGTTAACTTGCAGCTCCAGTTAATAAAAATTCCTGGGCGTGATAAGAGTGTTTCAGCTTACAAACTCTGGAGGTTCTCTAGCCTGCCTGATCAGGTTGTCCAGCCGCATGTGATTGTTTACAGCCTCCCAGCTATGAGAGGCACGGGATGCTTTAAAACTTTCTAAATACAGACTCTTTTGAGAAGTTAGAAGATTATTAGTATAGTATTAGTGGGTTGATTAGGAATTATATTGGTGAAGAGTTTTTCATTTGTCATGCCAATAATTACTGCTAATTCCCTGCCTTGGGTGTGACAAGGGTGGCTCAGGTCAAACCTCTCTGCTGACAGACTAGCTTGTGTGACAACCTCTCAACCATAAACAGCGCAGAGAGTTTGGAGTATTAGCATAGGGCTTTTCTCATTTGATTGCTTCCAGGCCTTCATATCCTTAGGCACCTGAGAATATATTAATCAATGTATTTGGAATATAGAAAAGGAAATATAGTAGTTTTTGATGTTAGCAATATTAGACCTTTTGAGTTAATGAATTTTCTCTTTTTTGTAGACTACTGTACTTTGTTATAAATCACTGTGTCCTTGCTATGAAAAACTGTAACCTTATCACTATCTTAAGACTAAATAGATTGTAAAGGGAACATTGGTGAAGGGTTTTCATTTGTTGGACTGATATTTGCTGCTAAGTCTTCATATTCCCTACCCTTATAATAAATATAACTAGCATATAGGAGAAATAAGTATTAACCTTTAAGCATATAAGAGAAATAAGTATTAACCTTTAAGACTAATCATATTAAACCTTAGGTTAAGTAAATTCCTTTCTTGATTGTAACTCACTACACCCTCACCCTATAGGAATGCAACTTTATTTGGAAGGTGGTGCCTTGGAAAAATAGGCTTTCTGGTTAACTGACCAGTATCAGAAAGGGCCATAAAATGCCAGCGGACCTCATGGTCAGAAGATGATGTAAAAACTCATAAGACCTTTGTATAATTTTATATGAAACACCTGATTGTGACAAGGGTCAGGTCTGCTGACCCCCGCGTAACTCTGTATTCATCCCTATGTGTAACAAAAGGTATATAAACAAACCTGAAAAATAAAGAAATCGGATCAGTTCCGGAAAGACTGATTCCCTCATGTCGTTCCTTTCTGCTCCCCAATTTTCTGGCTGAATTCCCATCTGGAGCGTGGGTGCCTGCCATTCAGATGCTGCAAGTTCCTTGTCTGGAATTTTGTTGGTACCCCACGTAAGCCAAGTTATTCAGCCCCTTTCTCTCTCTCTTACTATTTTCTGGCCGAATTCCCATCTGGTGCATAGGACCCACCAAGCCTACTAACTTTGCCTGGGCTTCTAAGATCGGACCGGGGGGGGGGGGAGGGGGGGGAGGGTGAGAGTGGGGAGGGGTGGGGCCTCAGTGCCTCCTCTCCTTCGGGAGAACAGGAAGATGCCTGCGGCCTACATAGGTGGTGATTGGTACCCTGTGTTAACCAAGCTATTTGGCCTCTTTTTCTCTGCTAAAATCTTAGTCCCTCTCTATCTGTAATTAAATGAGTTTTTCTAGGACATCTACTCCGTCCCCACCTTCGAATCACCCTGGACCCACCGGGCTGGACCCGGCATTGATGTATGACAAAAACCAACACAATATTGTGAGCAATGATTTTCCAATTAAGAATGAATAAATTTAAATAAATAAATAATGAATGTGTGTTCATTTCAGTTCAGTTCAGTCGGCTCAGTTGTGTCCGACTCTTTGCGACCCCATGAATCGCAGCACGCCAGGCCTCCCTGTCCATCACCAACTCCTGGAGTTCACTCAGACTCATGTCCATCGAGTCCGTGATGCCATCCAGCCATCTCATCCTCTGTTGTCCCCTTTTCCTCCTGCCCCCAATCCCTCCCAGCATCAGAGTCTTTTCCAATGAGTCAACTCTTCGCATGTTACTTAAGCCTAATGTTTTTTTCAAAAAATAAATGGATGTTCAAAAACATTCAAAAACATTTTCCTTAAACCTCTTTCTTTCCCATTCCAGTTCGTCCAATCCAGTGTAATTCCTCCCTTCCCACGTAGCTTAAACCCAGGGGCCAATCTTTGTTATCTGCCCTCTGGACCCTTGTTTCACATTTGACACTTTTCCACGCTCTCCACTTGACATTTTTCCAGTTTCAACTGCAGAGGCATTTAGTTTTTAATCTTCCCTCTCTTACTGCAGCTTTCTATTACCAGAACATCACATGTGCACACATCAGTTCTTTCCTCTTTGTACAATAGGATTGAAACTGTATGGGTATGTAAGTTCTACTTGTCGCTGCTCATGGAAAACAGCGTTTATTTTGAGCTTTCATCTCATCTAACTACAACCCACCTGTCACGGTCTAATTCATCTACTGAGATAAAGGGGCTTGAGCTCTCATAACATTTTCTTTTACATGATCAGTTTTGAGCAAAATTAACAAAATTAGCAAAATTAACACCTGTGGAGTGTGTGTGAGTGACTGTATGTGTGTGTGTGAGAGAGAGAAAAGGAGACCGTCATAAAAAGGAGAGAGAAAAGGATATTATTTTCAGATAGTTAAAGGTCATAGAATGGGGCTTCCCTGGTGACTCAAACTATAAACAATCTGCCTGCAATACAAGAGACCCAGGTTGGACCCCTGGGTTGGGATGATCCTCTGGGGAAGGGAAAAGCAACCCACTCCAGTATTCTTGCCTGGAGAATTCCATGGACAGAGGAGCCTGGTGGGTTACAGTCCATGGGGTCACAAAGAGTCAGACACAACTGATCAACTAACACTTTCACACAAAGGTCACAGAAATTATTTCTCTTAAATAAGTTTCTACCTGTGTCCCTGGCTGCTGTAGTACATCCAACATAACACAATGACCCTTTGCTCTTCCATGTCAAGGTTCCAAGCCTAAGGATCATGCTAAGAAGAGGGATTTAGGACTGCATTAGTTTCCATTCACTATTGGAGTCTATCCCAATGCTTGACTTTTTATCCTTTGGCAAAGACAAGTTTTTGCTTTGTTTAGAAAGTTCTTTGCTGTTGGCAGTAGCACATATTTCACCAAAAGATAGAATGAAGGAAGTGGAGAGAACTATGTGACAACATTTTTCTTGACTTTTCCCCTTCAAAATGGAACAATAAGGGTCATTTAGGGTAAGAAAAATAAGGTGTCCTCTGACCTTTGCAAAGTAAACCCTAAATCTATTTTTCTTGCTGTTGTTCAGTAATTCATTAGTGTCTGAGTCCTTGCAACCCCGTGGTCTGTAGCACGCCAGGCTTCCCTGTCCTTCACCATTTCCTGGAACTTGCTCAAACTCAGGTTCATTGAGTCGGTGATGCTACCCAACCATCTCATCCTCTGTCATCCCCTTCTCCTCCTGCCTTCAATCTTTCCCGGCATCAGGGCCTATTTTACCATCCCACAAAACCTAGTTTCTCGAACAAGTCAGTGTCAGGTCAGTATTACCACCAGTTTGGTTTTGTTCTGAAAGTCTAATTTTAAAACAGTCAATTAAAAGCTTCTTGTGAAAGTATACATTTTACCTTTATAAAAAATACTGTGTAGAAGGTTAAACGGATCCACCCCATGGACGCATACACAAAGGCTTTACAGCTTTCAATGTGCTGCTCCCTAGTGAGCACTTTATAGAAAGACATCTCTGCCTGAATATTTTATTCCACGAGCCAGAGGAGGAGCCACAGATGGTGGGGCCAGGTTGGCGCTGATGGTAGTGCTGATACGGGCAGCAGATCAGGAGAGGCAGGAAAGCCAGCAAAGAGCCTGAGACAGAACGACAGAGACCAAAACTGGTGTGGGATGACTACTGAAGTTTCTCTGATGCATTAAAAGTCTGCGTGGACTAAGCCAGCCAGGTTTAAGCAAGTTCCAGCGATTAGCCAGCACTCTATTTTGGAAACCAGGGACTAATGGAAGGGGTTGAGAGGCAGTGAGCAAGAAGCTGATCTATCAGGTGGTGGTAAAAGACCAAACTAACCAATCTGAAATTCACATGTAATCAGAATCCTGAAAGATGCTATCTGAAAGACATGGCCAGCTCTTCAGAAATTCTTCAACTTCCCTGCATTACCTTCTTTGCACAGCAAAATTATTGTGAGCAAGGGAGAGTTACAGAGTGAAAGTTTTGCCACATTGAGAAGAGCGGGTCTGGGCCTGGGAGTTCAGAGGTCCAACACAGCTCCTCTGCCAGAGATGAGACATAGGTGAGCTAAACACAGCTTACAAAGGGCGAGGAGTTTGCAGGTCTGACCACGACAGTAAATACTGAATCTTTTGTTTCAGCATTCTCAGATAGCCTACTCTTCCCTTCTTGGGTATGGAATATAGGATGAACTTCCTCAAAATTGTGAAAAGATGAAATGCATTTTAGATGCCATTTCTATCTCTCTGGGGTAACATTATTATTATTGTATCCTTATTAATTATTATTACTACTATTACTAATGTAAGAAACATACTAGCTATTATTTATGAATGCTTACTGTGTCTTTCTATAATCCTGAAAATAACCAAAACTGGATGTAAATTTAATTTCCCAGAGATTGCTGTCAAGAGAGTTTCTCATGATTAACGAACTAGTACACGGCCAGACTGAAACTCAAACTGTTAGTCTAACACTAAAAATTCAAGTCTTTCCACCGTACTCAAGCGGCTGTCTCTCCTTCTTAACAATCATTTCTTTTCAAGACATACAAAATTGTATTTGTTCTTCAGAAAGGTAATTAGCAAAGCTGATGAATTAATCTGAACAAAGTAACCCTCCCTCTGCTCCTGGGTTATAAGGACATTTGTCACCATGACTTTTTGAGATGGTGTCGGACTAAAGGAGATCATTGGATATTTCCCATCAGACAGAAAAGGAGACTAAAATTATGACAAAGCAGTACAGTAAGCCCCCAACATATGAATGAGTTCTACTCCATTCCAAGAGTGCTTTCGGAAGTCAAAATTTTGTATGTCTGAAGCAGTTAGCCTCATATGTAAGACTGTGATCGGTTATATCGTACTGCACTATAATAGGGTTTGGGGGCCTCCCATATGGTGCTAGTGGTAAAGAACTCGCCTGCCAATGTGGGAGACAGTAAAGAGGTGCGTTTGACCCCAGGGTTAGGAAAATATACTAGAGAAGGAAATGGCAACCCACTCCAGTATTCTTGCCAGGAGAATCCCATGGACAGAGAAGCCTGGCAGGCTGCAGTCCATAGGTCTCAAAGAGTTGAACGTGAATGAAGCGACTGAGCATGTGTGCTTGCATAGTTGATTTACAATATATTCGTTTCAGGTACACAACATAGTGATTCAGTATTTTTGTAGATTATATTTTATTTAAAGTTATTAAAAATAATTATACTTCTCTGTACTGCACAATTTATCCTTGTTGCTTATTCATTCTGTACGTGGCAATTTGTGTTTTTAATCCCATACCTCTATTTCACCCCCCGCCCACCAGCCTGGTAATCACTAGTTTGCTCTCTATTTCTTTAAGTCCATTTCTGTGTTGTTATACTCATTAAGTGATAACATAAAATATTTGTTTTTGTCTGACATTTCCCTAAGCATAAAAATCGCTTAGAGGATATTTTAAAAATCACTGTATTTCTTTTAAGTTGTGCCTTAGCTATTTTATGTAAATAAAACCAGTTTTCCCAATAAAAACATTATCTAACAAACTTTGATTTCAATATGCTGAACCAAAACATACATTTTTAGATAAACGAGAGATTTTTTTAAAAATAAATAAACTTCAAAAACTGATATTCATATGAAGGCCTTCCTAAAGTCAACAGTAAATGTACGTTTATATTAGTTCTAGCCAGAAAACTCTTTCAAGATGGTATTTGTACAAACAGTTCTTTGCTTAAGGTTTCATAAAACCCTTAGTGGTTACTTTTGGGGCTCTTTAGAAAAACAAAGTTTGAGTTAAAGTTAATTACTTTCTCCAGAATAAGCAAGCAAGAGTCTCAGATGGAGCATGGAAATCCCTTCTAGCCTCATTCATTATTAAGGAGAAAACAAAAAGACCTCGTACTTTAATAAAAGGAGCCTTGTGCAGAGAATCAGGGGCTCCAGCTGAATTATAGCCCAGATTCTGATAATGATTTAGTGTAAGAATTAAAGGTAAATATTTCATCTCTTGCTGTCTCGAGTTTCAGCTTTGCTGTGTAACATTTGACAAGTTCTATAATAAGGCTCAAACTCAGTTTCCTCATCTATTAAGTTAAATAACGCCATCGTCTTATAGGGTTACTGCTGCTGCTGCTGCTGCTGCTGCTGCATCGCTTCAGTCATGTCCCACTCTGTGCGACCCCATAAACAGCAGCCCACCAGGCTCCTCCGTCCCTGAGATTCTCCAGGCAAGAACACTGGAGTGGGTTGCCATTTCCTTCTCCAATGCATGAAAGTGAAAAGTGAGAGTAAAGTCGCTCAGTTGTGTCCAACCCTCAGCGACCCCATGGACTGCAGCCTTCTAGGCTCCTCCATCCACGGGATTTTCCAGGCAAGAGTACTGGAGTGGGATGCCATTGCCTTCTCCATATAGGGTTACTAGGAGGATTAAATGAGTTAACGTGTGTAAGGCATTGAGAACAAAGCCTCGCACAGAATAGCTAATATTAGTGATTGCAATCACATCTCTTCTCTCCCTTTTGAAATTTTTTTAAAAAAAATAACTGAAATTTTAAAAAAAGCTATCTCATTATCTTTTTTTTTCCTTCTGTTTTTGACCATACTGTATGGCAGGTGGGAACTTAGTTCCCTAATCAGGAATTGAACCTGCACCCTCTGCAATGGAAGCATGGTGTCTCAAGCACTGGACCAACAGGAAAGTCCCTCTCCTTTGAAATTTCAAGCTTCCTGAGTACAAGGATCATATCTTACTCCATCTTGACACTCTCAAAATATCTACAATGTATCTTATATATAGTAGTTACTCAATAATTATTTACTGTCCTGAATTTAAACATCAAGGACAATGGCCATGTACTATGTGGGTTATTGGGGTTGTATTCATTTAATTTTTTTCAAGATGCAGCTATCTGGGAAAATAAGAGAACTCTTTGGGGAAAACATCTGCAAACAAAGTATTCCCATGAGAAAATTTCTATAAGGTTGGAAAAGTACTTTAAAAATTCTTCTCCCAGAGAAGGCAAGAGCCTTTTGGTCTCTCTGGGTGCCAAAGTCTTCTCTCTTAGTGCAACCTGGAATATGTCCACTGTCTGGAAAAGCCAAGCTCCTCTCTTTATCCCCTTCTCTTCTTTCTACTTTCCCCATCCCAAGCCCATGAATCACCCCAGCTTCTTCTCACTCTGCTAGAGGCCTCCTCCCAGGAGAACTAATTGTAAATTCTTTATTACTTTAGCTTTATTGCTTTTAGCTCTGGAAAGAGCATGCTCTGGGTGGTAATTATATTTCATTTATAAATATTATCTCTAAGAGAATAGCTTAATAGCTTTTTGGTAATGCTATCTGTAATTTTGTAGCTGCTAAATTTATGTGTCAACTAGAAACTTGAAGTAAACAGAGTTTATAAATTTATTCCTGTAGAATGATGTGAGATCTTGCTTGCCTCTTAATATGGCTCCGATAAGAAAAACAGAGCCCATCAGCTAAGACAGCAGTGAAATTAAAAATGCAATGAACGTTCTGAGCAGTCTTCAAGAATCAGGATGAATTAACAGTGAAACTCAGCACGTGAATGTCAGTTGTCCTGTGAAGCCAGGTTACAGATTACTTGACCTTCAAAGGTTCATGTGTTTTTTTCACAAGTTAGGTTCAAGTTAGCTTTTCCCATTAAAAAAAAAAAAGATTCTGATAGAAAGTGGCTTTAACCTTCACATCAAAGAATTTCATGGAATTGTGAAGAAGAATCTAAGTCACAAGTAGTGCTACTGATCCCTGTGAAAGGTCAGCAGACGGAAATGCTTCTCAGTAAGAAGTTAATGTCCTCTCTGATGTCTTAGCTGTAATGGCAGAGTCAGGATGAGAATAGGATGGTAATTGGATCCCATTTTTGTCTGGAGGGGCTCCTAAGGAAAACTACATGCTGTGGCCTTCCCAACATTAAGGTGTATTAAATGTTAGCAAACATCTGCATACTTTGATGAAGTTCACTTTCTCTCGAGCGGTAGCCTTATGGAATGATAAACTGCATAAGAACTAAGGACAAAGCTTAACTGATTTATAATCAAAATACTATTTGAATTGGATAAGCTGTGTTGGTTTTCTCCATTTGTAAAACGGGCAGTGGTTGCAAATACTAAATGTGTCAATACAACTAAAGGGCCTCAGTTCAGTTCAGTTCAGTTCAGTCTCTCAGTCGTATCCACCTTTTTGCGACCCCATGGACTACAGCACGCCAGGCTTCCCTATCCATCACCAGCTCCCAGAGTTTACTCAAACTCATGTCCATTGAATCGGTGATGCCATCGAACCATCTTATCCTCTGTCGTTCCCTTCTCTTCCTGCCTCCAATCCCTCCCAGCATCAGGATCTTTTCCAATGACTCAGCTCTTCACACCAGGTGGCCAAAATACTGGAGTTTCAGCTTCAACATCAGTCCTCCAAAGAACACCCAGGACTGATCTCCTTTAGGATGGACTGTTCGGATCTCCCTCAAGTCCAAGGGACTCTCAAGAGTCTTCTCCAATACCACAGTTCAAAAGCATCAATTCTTCGGAACTCAGCTTTCTTCACAGTCCAACTCTCACATCCATACATGACTATTGGAAAATCATAGATTTGACTAGACAGACCTTTGTTGGCAAAGTAATGTCTCTGCTTCTTAATAAGCTGTCTAGGCTGGTCATAACTTTTCTTCCAAGAAGTAAACATCTTTTAATTTCATGGCTACAGTCACCATCTGCATTGATTTTGGAGCCCCAAAATATAAAGTCTGTCACTGTTTCCTCTGTTTCCCCATTCACTTGCCATGAAGTGATGGGACTGGATGTCATGATCTTAGTTTTCTGAATGTTGAGTTTTAAGCCAACTTTTTCACTCTCCTCTTTCACTTTCATCAAGAGGTTCTTTAGTTCTTCTCTTTCTGCCATAAAGGTGGTGTCATTTGCATATCTGAGGTTATTGATATTTCTCCCAGCAATCTGGATTTCAGCTTATGCTTCATCCAGCCCAGTGTTTCTCATAATGTACTCTGAACATAAGTTAAATAAGCAGGATGACAAAATACAGCCTTGACATACTCCTTTCCCACTTTGGAACCAGTCTGTTATGCCATGGACAGTTCTGTTTCTTCCTGACCTGCATACAGGTTTCTCAGGAGGCAGGTCTGGTATTTCCATCTCTTTCAGAATTTTCCACAGTTTACTGTGATCCACATACTCAAAGGCTTTGGCATAGTCAGTAAAGCAGAAATAGATGCTTTTCTGGAACTCTCTTGCTTTTTCAATGATCCAGTGGATGTTGGCAATTTGATCTCTGGTTCCTCTGCCTTTCCTAAAACCAACTTGCACATCTGGAAGCTCACGGTTCATGTACTGTTGAAGCGGGCTAGGAGAATTTTGAGCATTACTTTACTAGCTTGTGAGATGAATGCAATTGTGTGGTAGTTTGAGCATTCTTTGGCATTGTCTTTATTAGGCATTGGAATGAAGACTGATCTTTCCCAGTCCTGTGGCCACTGTTGAATTTTCCAAATTTGCTGGCATACTGAGTGCAGCACTTTCACAGCATCATCTTTCAGGATTTGAAATAGCCCAATTGAAATTCCATCACCTCCACTAGCTCTGTAAATATCGAGGCTTCCTAAAGCCCACTTGACTTCACATTCGAGGATGTCTGGCTCTAGGTGAGTGACCATACCACTGTGATTATCTGGGTCATGAAGATCTTTTTGTACAATTCTTCTGTGTATTCTTGGCACCTCTTCTTAATATCTTCTGCCTCTGTTAAGTCCATACCATTTCTGTCCTTTATTGTGTCCATCTTTGCAAGAAATGTTCCCTTGGTATCTCTACTTTTCTTGAAGAGATCACTAGTCTTTCCCATGCTCTTATTTTCCTCTATTTCTTTGCACTGATTGCCAAGGAAGGCTTTCTTATCTCTCCTTGCTATTCTTTGGAACTCTACATTCAAGTGGGTATATCTTTCTTTTTCTCCTTTGCCTTTTACTTCTTTTCTCAGCTATTTGTAAGGCCTCCTCAGACAATCATTTTGCCTTTTGCATTTCTTTTCCTTGGGGATAGTCTTGATCCTTGTCTCCTGTACAATATCATGAATTTCCATTGATAGTTCTTCAAGCACTCTGTCTATCAGATCCAATCCCTTGAATCTATTTGTCACTTCCACTGTATAATCGTAAGGGATTTGATTTAGGTTAAACCTGAATGGTTCCAGATGTTCAAGCTGATTTTAGAAAAGGCAGAGGAACCAGAGATCAAATTGCCAACATCCGCTGGATCATCAAAAAAGCAAGAGAGTTCCAGAAAAACATCTATTTCTGCTTTACTGACTATGCCAAAGCCTTTGACTGTGTGGATCACAAGAAACTGTGGAAAAATCTAAAAGAGATGGGAATACCAGACCACCTGACCTGCCTCTTGAGAAACTTATATGCAGGTCAGAAAGCAACAGTTAGAACTGGACATGGAACAACAGACTGGTTCCAAATAGGAAAAGGAGTACATCAAGGCTGTATATTGTCACCCTGCTTATTTAACTTATATGCAGAGTACATCATGAGTAACGCTGGACTGGAAGAAACACAAGCTAGAATCTAGACTGCCGGGAGAAATATCAACAACCTCAGATATGCAGATGACACCACCCTTATGGCAGAAAGTGAAGAGGAGCTAAAAGCCTCTTGGTGAGAGTGAAAGAGGAGAGTGAAAAAGTTGGCTTAACGCTCAACATTCAGAAAACGAAGATCATGGCATCTGGTTCCATCACTTTATGGGAAATAGATGGGGAAACAGTGGAAACAGTGTCAGACTTTATTTTGGGGGCTCCAAAATCACTGCAGATGGTGATTGCATCCAACGCTTACTCTTTGGAAGGAAAGTTATGACCAACCTAGATAGCATATTCAAAAGCAGAGACATTACTTTGCCAACAAAAGTCTGTCTAGTCAAGTCATGTATGGATGTGAGAGCTGGACTGTGAAGAAAGCTGAGCACTAAAGAATTGATGCTTTTGAACTGTGGTGCTGGAGAAGACTCTTGAGAGTCCCTTGGACTGCAAGGAGATCCAGCCAGTCCATTCTAAAGGAGATCAGTCCTGGGTGTTCTTTGGAAGGACTGATGCTAAAGCTGAAACTCCAGTACTGCGGTCACCTCATGCGAAGAGTTGACTCATTGGAAAAGACTCTGATGCTGGGAGGGGTTGGGGGCAGGAAGAGAAAGGGACGACCGAGGATGAGATGGCTGGATGGCATCACAGACTTGATGGACGTGAGTTTGAGTGAACTCCGGGAGCTGGTGATGGACAGGGAGGCTTGGCGTGCTGCAATTCATGGGGTCGCAAAGAGTAGGACACAAGTGAGCTAATGAACTGAACTGTTACCTGAATGGTCTAGTGGTTTTCCTTACTTTCTTCAATTTCAGTCTGAATTTGGCAATAAGGAGTTCATGATCTGAGCCATAGTCATCTCCCAGCCTTGTTTTTGTTGATTGTATAGAGCTTCTCCATATTTGGCTGCAAAAAATATCATCAATCTCATTTCGGTGTTGACGATCTGGTGATGTCATGTGGAGAGTCTTTGCTTATGTTGTTGGAAGAGGGTGTTTGCTATGACCAGTGCATTCTCTTGGCAAATCCTTATTAGCCTTTGCCCTGCTTCATTCTCGACTCCAAGGCCAAATTTGCCCGTTACTCCAAATTTTCTTGACTTCCTACTTTTGTATTCCAGTCTCTCATAGTGAAAAGTACATCTCTTTTGGGATGTTAGTTCTAGAACATCTTGTTGGTCTTCATAGAACCCTTCAACTTCAGCTTCTTCAGCATTACTGGTCGGGGCATAGACTTGGACGACCATGATGTTGAATGGTTTGCCTTGGAAATGAACAGAGATCATTCTGTCATTTTTGAAATTGCATCCAAGTCCAATCCATTTGGACTCTTTTGTTGACTATGATGGCTGCTCCATTTCTTCAAAGGATTCTTGCCCACAGTAGTAGATATGATGGTCATCTGAGTTAAATCCACCTATTCCAGTCCATCTTAGTTTGCTGTTTCCTAAAATGTTCACTCTTGCTATCTCTTGTTTGATCACTTCCAATTTGCCTTGATTCATGGACCTAACATTCCAGGTTCCTGTGCAAGATTGCTCTTTACGGCATCAGACTTTGCTTCTATCGCCAGGCACATCCACAAGTGGGTGTTGTCTTTGCTTTGGCTCCATCCCTTCATTCTTTCTGGAGTTATTTCTCCACTGATCTCCAGTAGCATACTGGGCACCTACTGACCTGAGGATTTCATCTTTCAGTGTCATACCTTTTTGCCTTTTCCTACTGTTCATGGGGTTCTCAAGGGAAGTGGTTTGCCATTCCTTCTCCAGTGGACCACATTTTGTCAGAACTCTCCACCATGACCCGTCCATCTTGGATGGCCCTACATGGCATGGCTCATAGTTTCATTGAGTTAGACACCAAAGGACCTAGCACATAATAAGATGAATGACTGTTTGCTATTCTCATATTAGTATTATTATTATTTAGAGTTATTTTTATTTAGCATAACTTCTTAGGGTTGTTTCATTCTGAATAGTTCTATTATTTATAGTTATTATTTAGTTCTCTCTTAGTCCTTGCCACCTTTATTTCAGCTCAGCTACCGCCAAGCTGCTGCCACCATCTTGACTGTCCTGAAAGTCTCTCTCTTTTTAATTAAAAGACCAAACAAGAACAAAAACAGTTCAATCTGAAAGAAAGGTAATGCAGAACACAGCCTTCCAAAGTGACTTTTTACCACTGCTAAGGGAACTGAGGTCCCTCAGGAGCTTTTGTCACTCCTGGGGCGAGGGAGTGGGCGGGATAGGGAGACTCTATTTCAGGAAATACAAGGAATTTAGGCAGTTTTCCCCCTCCTCTGAGCTGTGAGCTCTGTTTTCATCTACTGGGATTTCCTTTTCTTTTTTAATATTTGTTTGGCTGTATTGGGTCTTAGTTGTCCAGAGGCATGTGGAATCTTAGTTCCCTGACCAGGGATTGAACTCACATATCCTGCCTTGGAAGGTGAATTCTTAAGCACTAGACCGCCAGGGAAGTCCCTTTACTGGGATATCTATTTCCTCAAGACGGGTTACAGAGTGGATCACAATTCTCCCCTAACTTTCTTCCGTTGTGTTGTCTCCCCAAACAACACTTTTCATTCCAAGAATTCTATTACTACAGAGTTTTTTTAAAAAATGGTACTAAAAAAAAAAGAATTAAAAATAAATTCTCAAAAAATGACATTGGGAAGCTGCAGAGCTCTCAAAACTGTTAGGAAACTTTGGGAGTTTGACCCTGAATGCCTTTCTTGCATGGAACACAGACCCCAGTGTCCTCTCATTTTTCTGTCACTCTTAAAAGGTCGACCTTAACAAAATAGAATTCATTACTAAAATTTCTCCAAATCCTTTACTTTTAAAAGACTCTATAAAATAAGCATTAATATATCATTAAGGTGAATGATGGACGGCAGCACCGACTCAATGGACATGAACTTGGGCAAACTCTGGGTAATGGTGAGGAACTGGGAGGCTGGGCGTGCTGCAGCCCGTGGGGTGGCAAAGAGTTAGACGCTACTGAGTGACTGAAAGACAAACAACAACAAGATGAATGAACTAGGCTCTCCTCAAATGAGTGCTGTATACTTCAGATGAATTCCAGACATACAGCTCCTGCTTGGAGCCGCATTCATGTTCCTGCACTTCTGTGTGTGAAAGGTCACTGAGTGAATTCCACTCATTTCACCGAATTCTCATCCTTAATCCAGTGGTTTTCAAATTGTAGTGTGTACTGCGGTCATCTGGAAGGCTTGAAAAGCACAGATTACTGGTCTCCACTATCAGAGTTTCTCATTCAGAAGGTCTAGGAAAAGCCCGGAGAATTTGCATTTCCAGCCAGAATCCAGATAGTGCTAACTCCGCTGGAAGCACTCAGAGAACCATTGACCTATGCTCTTCCTATCTTGGCCCCTCCTTTTTGCTCAAATAGAAAGAACTTTTCTGCAGAATGAAGCCAGAATGAGAAGCACAAAATCGAGAGAAAGGAAGCAGGCACAGAGATAGATACAGAAACAAAACTGTTCAGCTCTTGGACCCACCAGGGTCTAAAGGCGACTTCAATACTCTGCTTCCCACTTATAGGTTAAAAGTTATCAATATCCTTTTTGCTAAGCTATTGTGAATTGGGTTTATGCCACGTGCAGTGAAAAAGCACAGCCAGTATAATCTCAGTAAAATGTACAATTATTACCATGTCCACTCAAGGGCATTTCTCACTGCTCCTGTAAGTAATCAGAGAAGATATTTCTCTGCATCAGTTTATCAGATTCATCACCAGCAAATATCTGTTACCAATGTGACAACCACCACATGTTTAATGTTGGAGATCTGATAGTAGTCGAAGCAGACGGAGACTCCCCCAAGGTAGGTCAAGCACTGAAGGCAAAGCTGAGCATATGTTTGGTGAGCCTGGAATCTTTCATCCATTTATTCAATGAATACTTGTTAAATCCCAACTGCATGCTCTTCACTAGGCCAAGTGCTGGAAGGAAACGGTGAAAAAAACCCTTCCTGTCAAGTTGGGGTGACAGAAGTAATCTGTCCTTTAAAACAGAGGCAGATCAGTGTTCTGCAGGCATCAACGCAGTACCGCTGGCTCTGGGTGAACAAAAGCACCAGGGAGCCAGGAATGTGTTCTGTGAACCATTGCTTTCAGACAAGTTCTGGGTGAAGGTAAGAGCACAGTGGATGTGACAGACACATGGATTTTTGTGTTTTGGGGGACAAGTTTATGGCTTTGAATAGATTTAGGTTGCAGGCATGGCCCCACTGTCCTTTCATCTAGCAATTAAAGAAAGTCCCTTACATATGAACAAGTGTCCATTCTGAGAGTGCATTCATAAGTCTAATTTGTTTGTAAGTCCTACAAACTTAGCCTATGTACCCAACTAACACAATTGGCTATAGAGCACTGTACTGATACAGGTTTATAATACTCTTCACACAAATAATACACAAACAAACACAAAAAATAAAGAGAACATTTGTAATCTTATAGTCCAATACTTGGAAAAGTACAGTAGTACCAGCTACATTGGGCTTCCCAGGTGGCATAATGGTAAATAATGCACCAATGCAGGAAGCATCACTATGAAGCATCACTACGAACAAAGCTAGTGGAGGTGATGGAATTCAGTTGAGCTATTTCAGATCCTAAAAGATGATGCTGTGGAAGTGCTGCATTCAATATACCAGCAAAATTGGAAAACTCAGCAGTGGCCACAGGACTGAAAAAGATCAGTTTTCATTCCAATCCCAAAGAAAGGCAATGCCAAAGAATGCTCAAACTACAACACAGTTGCACTCATCTCACATGCTAGTAAAGCAATGCTCAAAATTCTCCAAGCCAGGCTTCAGCAATACGTGAACTGTGAACTTCCTGATGTTCAAGCTAGTTTTAGAAGAGGCAGAGGAACCAGAGATCAAATTGCCAACATCCACTGGATCATGGAAAAGCAAGAGAGTTCCAGAAAAACATCTATTTCTGCTTTACTGACTATGCCAAAGCCTTTGAGTATGTGGATCACAATAAACTGTGGAAAATTCTGACAGAGAGGCAGAGCCCCTGACCTGCTTCTTGAGAAATCTGTATGCAGGCCAGGAAGCAGCAGTTAGAACTGGACATGGACCAACAGACTGGTTCCAAATAGGAAAAGGAGTATGTCAAGGCTGTATTTTGTCACCCTGCTTATTTAACTTCTATGCAGAGTACATCATGAGAAATGCTGGACTGGAAGAAACACAAGCTGGAATCAAGATTGCTGGGAGAAATATCAATAACCTCAGACATGCAGATGACACCACTGATATGGCAGAAAGTGAAGAGGAACTAAAAAGCCTCTTGATGAAAGTGAAAGTGAAGAGTGAAAAAGTTGGCTTAAAACTCAACATTCAGAAAACGAAGATCATGGCATCCAGTACCATCACTTCATGGGAAATAGATGGGGAAACAGTGGAAACAGTGTCACACTTTATTTTGGGGGCTCCAAAATCACTGCAGATGGTGACTGCAGCCATAAAATTAGAAGACGCTTAGTCCTTGGAAGAAAAGTTATGACCGACCTAGATAGTATACTCAAAAGCAGAGACATTACTTTGCCGACTGAGGTCCGTCTAGTCAAGGCTATGGTTTTTCCAGTGGTCATGTATGGATGTGAGAGTTGGACTCTGAAGAAGGCTGAGCACTAAAGAATTGATGCTTTTGAACTGTGGTGTTGGAGAAGACTCTTGAGAGTCCCTTGGACTGCAAGGAGATCCAACCAGTCTATTCTGAAGGAGATCAACCCTGGGATTTCTTTAGAAGGAATGATGCTAAAGCTGAAACTCCATTACTTTGGCCACCTCATGCGAAGAAGACTCTGATGCTGGGAAGGGTTGGGGGCAGGAGGAGAAGGGGATGACAGAGGATGAGATGGCTGGATAGCATTACTGACTCAATGGACGTGAGTCTGAGTGAACTCTGGGAGTTGGTGATGGACAGGGAGGCCTGGCGTGCTGCGATTCATGGGATCACAAAGAGTTGGACACGAGTTCACTGACTGACTGACTTCTGTATTCTATGCCCTGAACAGTAAAGCACACAAACGCACAACCACTTTAGAGGATGAACACACATGACAGTGTACACCAGACACATGAACTCCTAATAACTTATGTGACTGGATAGATGAATGTACCTTCACATCTCTGAAAGTTTGCAACTTCAAGGTTTCTGTGTAGAGCACATAATGTAACTGAGAAGCCTCAGTTTCTCTTATTTATAAACCAAGCTATTTTTACTTATTTAAGGTTAATATTGCAGTAAACCCTGCATTCGGTTTGGTTCGGTTCAGTCGCTCAGTCGTGTCCGATTCTTTGTGACCCCATGAATCGCAGCACGCCAGGCCTCCCTGTTCATCACCATCTCCCAGAGTTCACTCAGACTCACGTCCATCGAGTCCGTGATGCCATTCAGCCATCTTATCCTCGGTCATCCCCTTCTCCTCCCTGCCCCCAATCCTCTCAGCATCAGAGTCTTTTCCAATGAGTCAGCTCTTCGCATGAGGTGGCCAAAGTACTGGAGTTTCAGTTTTAGCATCATTCCTTCCAAAGAAATCCCAGGTTGATCTCCTTCAGAATGGACTGGTTGGATCTCCTTGCAGTCCAAGGGACTCTCAAGAGTCTTCTCCAACACCACAGTTCAAAAGCATCAATTCTTCGGTGCTCAGCCTTCTTCACAGTCCAACTCTCACATCCATACATGATCACAGAAAAAACCATAGCCTTGACTAGACGGACCTCAGTCGGCAAAGTAATGTCTCTGCTTTTGAGTATACTATCTAGGTTGGTCATAACTTTTCTTCCAAGGACTAAGCGTCTTCTAATTTCATGGCTGCAGTCACCATCTGCAGTGATTTTGGAGCCCCCAAAATAAAATCTGACACTGTTTCCACTGTTTCCCCATCTATTTCCCATGAAGTGATGGGACCAGAGGCCATAATCTTTGTTTTCCGAATGTTGAGCTTTAAGCCAACTTTTCACTCTCCTCTTTCACTTTCATCAAGAGGCTTTTTAGCTCCTCTTCACTTTCTGCCATAAGGGTAGTGTCATCTGCATGTCTGAGGTTATTGATATTTCTCCCGGCAATCTTGATTCCACCTTGTGTTTCTTCCAGTCCAGCATTTCTCATGATGTACTCTGCATATAAGTTAAATAAGCAGGGTGACAATATACAGCCTTGACGTATTCCTTTTCCTATTTGGAACCAGTCCTAAATATATGGGCTTCCCAGGTGGTGCTAGTGGTAAATAACTTGCCTGCCAATGCAGGAAACGTGAGAAGCTAGGGTTCGATCCCTGGGTCAGGAAGATCCCCTGGAGGAGGGCATGGAAACCCACTTCAGTATTCTTGCCTGGAGAATCCCCATGGACAGAGGAGCCGGGGGGCTACAGTCTATAGGGTCACACAGAGCTAGACATGACTGAAGTGGCTTAGCATGCATACATCAAACATATAATAAATGTTCTATCAATATTTACTAAGCAAAATACCCCCAAATTACATAATTTTAGAAAAACAGTGTAGGAAGCCCTCAGCTTCCAATGGAAAGCTGATTATGGAGGAAATGTGAAACCTGAAGTTTCAAAGACCAATATGACACTAAAATTAAATAGAAGGAAATTTTGAGTGATCAATAGCTGCTAATGGCCAGTAGTGTTAGGTCCATGGGGGAAAATAGTGTATTCAGTCCACATCCTTTCCCTAATGTGACAAACAAAAATTTTACAAAAATAACTAATTGGTCCAGTTTACCTGAACTGACATTTTACATTAACTTTCTCTTTGCCATAAGCCATTCTTTCACCTGTCAGTGGCTCAGGATAAGCAGCCCAATTGACAACATGTACCTGATAAAAGAACAACTAAGATTTGTTGCTTTCCAGGAAGAACCTTAATACAGACGCATCAGCTCAAGGCCAGCCCATTGAGTTGGGTGGGCTTCAGGATACTTTCTTTGAGGATGTTCTGGTGTCCCAGACATATTCCATGGGTGTCTGAAATAATCCATCTCAAAGAGTTTTTCTGATGAGCTGCAGGTGCAGATTTTGTAGGAGAAATTAAAACCTAGAGAAGATGTTTCAGGGACTGATGCTTCTTTTAAAGCTTCAGTGACAGATCATCTATTTGTAGCTTACTCCAAATTCCTAGTGGCTACAGCTTGTAAATGTCATCTAAAATGTAGCGCAGTCTCTGGTTCGGCTCAGTCAGCTTTACCCAGTTCCATCACCTACTGGCCCTGGAGGTATTTGAGCTTTTCAGACTCTGTATTCTACTAAACAGCTCAGAAGATTTATTAACAATACTTAATAACCAGTAAGGCATGGACAATAGGGCAATGTTAGGTATTAACCTCTTGTTTCTGATTGTGAGAAGAAGAGGCTAGGGTGTGGGGGTACAGGGAAAACCTAGGGGGCTCAGGGTGGTAGTTACTTGCCTATGTTGTGAAAATATCAATATCTAAAGGGAAATTCTAAAGGCAATGTTAGGTATTTACCTCTTGGTTTCTGATTGTGAGGAGAAGAGGCTAGGGTGTGGGGGTACAGGGAAAACTTAAGGGGGCTCAGGGTGGTAGTTACTTGCCTATGTTGTGAAAATATCAATATCTGAACAACCCATATGGTCATATAGATTGAATGTCAGATCTAGGTGAACACTTTAAGCAAAGGAGTTATGAAACTTCTTCATGAATTTAAGGTGACTGTTGAGAGAAAAGAAGATATAGAAGTGAAAGAAAAGATGGAGTGAAGAAAGAAGATATAGGATCTTCAGCTGTATAAATCTAGAGCATAAAGGAAGAGAGTGTGTGTGTGTATACCAGAAAACCTAACTAAGGAAAGCCTGTAGAGAGTAGAAAGTGAAACAGGAGGAAAGGGGGCAGGGCACAACCTTTAAGAGAATGAAATAAGCATAGGACATGCATGACGAAAACTGATTAGTACCAAATAGGTCCAAGTTGACAGACGAGTGATCTTCCATTAGACCTTGAGCCTCAGTATATGCTCGTTGTAACACATCAGCAAGCTAAATCACACTCCCACAGGCTCCATGACAGACAGTTCCAAAGCTGACTGTAAAGGTCAAAAAGTAGGCAGTGGCCCAGTTCCTGGAAATCTCCACCCCTCCCCCAAATAGCTGGAATACCCTCCTACTCATTAGCCTATGAAATTCAGTTCAGTTCAGTTCATTCACTCAGTTGTGTCGACTCTTTGCGACCCCATGGACAGCAGCACACCAGGACTCCCTGTCCATCACCAACTCCTCAAGTTTACTCAAACTCAAACTCATGTCCATTGAGTCGGTGATGCCATCCAACCATCTCACCCATCTCATCCCAGGGGTATGAAATTACCCACTCTTATAAAAACTGACAACCCCATACCCTGGGGCTGCGCTCACCTTCTGAGATGACCTACACTCTGTCTGTGGAGTGTGTTTCTCTCTAAATAAGTCCACTTCTTACCTATCGTTTTGTCTCTCACTGAATTCTTTCTGTGATGAGACATCAAGAACCTGAGCTTCATTAAATCCTGAGACCAGGTATGTGATCGATCTCAGTTAAAAGTCTGTAGGTTTACACCCCAATGTGAGTTACATGGTTTCAAAAGAATAGTGTTTCTGAGGCCCTGAACTTTGAGGTCTATCAGATGTTAAGAAACAACAGAGACTCCAGTCTTAAAATGGATACAAAAAGCAATGATTCCCTGGGCTTGCAGGCCTCATAATGGAAAAACTCGGGCAACAAGACCTCTATTAGATCCTTTATTCCACTTATCTTTCCCTTTCCACTGGACTGAGATTTCTTTGGACTTTGTATTTTCCATACATAAGACAATGCCTGGCACATGGTATATTTCTGCCCATACCCTTCCAACTTCAAGCTGATTTAGGTATTCTCCTTTTGCTCCAATTTATCAATCTCCACTGGAAGGTCCCTGAGGGAACAGACTGTGCCACTTACTTATCATTGTGATAGCACTTGGCTCAGAGTAAGACTTAATATAAATATTTGTTAAACAGATAAGTAGATGAATATCAATCCACAAACTATCTTGGCAAATCCTTGTAGGGAAAAATCCACAAGCTTAGGCATTTGTTTGTTTAAAATATGCTGCTGATTTATGGGAAAATGGGTCAGACATTAATGACTGTGCCCAAAAGCTATTCCCAACCCCTTCATCTTAGTGGTCTCTTTGTATGGCAGCTGAAAAGCTTCATAGTCCACTTTGCTTAGAGGTAACCACATAATGTAGCTCTGATCCATAAATGGAAGTCCACTGGGGAGAGGATAGGTGTAAGTGTTTTATTCTCTGGCTATTTTTGGATCTTTTCCATATTTTCTTCATCCTGTCTTAAATATGGATGTGATGGCTGGTACTGAAGCAGCCATCTTGAAGTCATGAAAGAAAAGACATGAAAATCCAGTCCAGGACATCTCTGAGCACATAAACTGTCACTAGAATCTACATATGTTCACTCTACTTTTTATGATTAAAAAAAGTGAAGGTGAAAAAATAAACAACTGTCCTGTTACTCACAACTGGAAACAATATTAATTAATAAATTGCAAGTGTTAAATTTATACAATTCTGGAATATAGTCTCTGCTGAGCACACTGTGGGACTAGGGAATGTAAATGTATTTAGATCAAAGGATTTGAAAGAGTGGGAAAAAGTTAGAAGCCAAGATGTGTTTCCTGAATTTCCTCTACAGTCTTTAGACAATTTCCTTCCTACACACACTAAGAATGAACCTACCTAGCTGAAAAAATGAAAAAAAAAAAAAAGTAGACTTAGAAATTTATTACTCCATTTTTCTGAAATGAGACACTCAAGTCTCTTGTTAAGCTCATTTTCGTGCTGAAAATGTTCCTAAACTTCTAGGTACAATTTCTCTCCTTTCCCATTTCGCCAGTGGCCTTTGCACCAGTTTTATTGACTAATAACAAGTTTAGCCCTGCCCCAAAGTGTAGTCCTTCTGTACTTTCACAATAAAACTCTTATAAGAAGTGCTTTATTACCCTGCTGTGTGTTAGTCACTTGCTCATGTCCAACTTTTTGTGATCATATGGACTGTAGCTCATCAGGCTCCTCTGCCTGTGGAATTCTCCAGGCAAGAATACTGGAGTGAGTAGCCATTCCCTTCTCCAGAGGATCTTCCCAACCCAGAGATTGAAGCCAGATCTCCACATTGTAGGCAGATTCTTTACTATCTGAGTCACCAGGGAAGTACCCTACTACAATGTTATAAAACCAATTACAGTAGATAAAAGATTAATCATATTGCTACCATTAATATTTATCATTGAAAAACTAGTGAATATTGATTAATTCAACTCTGTCTGTCCTTGACATTCATTTCCAGCAGTTTGAAAGCATCTGGATTAAAAATGAAATAGGCCAACAACTTATTGAATAATCTTTAAAAGGAGACTTAGAGATTCTATCACCTGATTTTACAAGTGAGGAAACTGAGTGACCTAAAATGGGAGTCATCTTTATGTATATTTTCATGTTTCCATCAGCTCTGTTTATTTATGTAATCTAATCGGGACAATTTGAAGGTGAGAGCCGTTTGAAAGTGGCTCAGATGGTAAAGAGTGAGCTGGCAATGAAGGAGACCTGGGTTTGATCCCTGTGTCTGGAAGATCCCCTGGAGAATGGAATGGCAACCTACTCCAGTATTCTTGTCTGGAGAATCCCATGGACAGAGGAGCCTGGCAGGCTACATACCACGGGGTTGCAAAGAGTTGGACATGACTGAAAGACTAGCACTTTCACCTTCACTTTCAATGAGGGACAAAGATTGCTTTCTCACATACTTTTTCTTGTTTTATTCATCCAGTGCCTGACACAGTACTTTGCACATAGAAGATGCTCAATTAATGTTTACTAACTGAGGAAGAAAAGTTATGACCAACCCAGATAGTATATTCAAAAGCAGAGACATTACTTTGCCAACTAAGGTCCGTCTAGTCAAGGCTATGGTTTTTCCTGTGGTCATGTATGGATGTGAGAGTTGGACTGTGAAGAAGGCTGAGCACCGAAGAATTGATGCTTTTGAACTGTGGTGTTGGAGAAGACTCTTGAGAGTCCCTTGGACTGCAAGGAGATCCAACCAGTCCATTCTGAAGGAGATCAACCTTGGGATTTCTTTGGAAGGAATGATGCTAAAGTTGAAACTCCAGTACTTTGGCCACCTCATGCGAAGAGTTGACTCATTGGAAAAGACTCTGATGCTGGGAGGGACTGGGGGCAGGAGGAGAAGGGGACAACAGAGGATGAGATGGCTGGATGGCATCACGGACTCGATGGACATGATTCTGAGTGAACTCTGGGAGATGGTGATGAACAGGGAGGCCTGGCGTGCTGAGATTCATGGGGTCTCAAAGAGTCGCACACGACTGAGCGACTGAAATGAACTGAACTGAACTGAGGACATGATTCCACACATTTGACTAGGTTTCGTCTCATTCATCAGACAATAAAAGGCTGGCCTCCACCCTAGTCCTCATGGGCCTCAACGGACCTCTGCAAGTACCTTGATCATTCTCACCCACCCATCTTCTGTCTGATTGCGGTCCCCTCTTCAGCCAGCTCAGATTCTAGCTCCCCTAAGGAGTCATCCATGCAATCTCCAGGCCTCATGGTTCTCATCCTGCTAAAAAAAAAGCTCAAAGGGCAATCAGCCTGTTTTATACATTTTAGTATTTCCTGATGTAATGTCTTTTATTGATTTCTCTTTTGCTTGAATAATTGTGTTCCTGCTATATCTAAACTCCCAGAAGGCAGCAATAATATACTATGTTTTCTATGTGCCAAAAGGCACATCTTGTTCTAGAGTACATGAAGGTCCTTGGTCTGGAAGAGACAGAAGCTGCCTCCAAGTTCCTTTGTGAATTCCTACTCTAAAAGTAGATATGAAACAACTTCCATATCATGAAACCAGCATCCTAAATACACATATACACAAATGAGAGGCAGAATATTTTATTGAGAATCAGAAAGCCACACTAGCATTAATAAAATACAACAATTTAACATCAAAAGGATTCTAACAAACTGTTCAAGTTGCTGGACTGGGTAACTGAATTTATATGCTGTACCTCCCAGAACACACTGAAATAGTTCCAAAAAACACACACACACACACACACACACACACACACACACACACACACACACACACAATCTAGAAAACAGCAGGGATAAAGGACGAAAATAACCAATAGACGAGAGATTTCAATAAGCCCCTGGAAGACAGAAAACAGATGGGAGTATATTGATGGACCACACTAAAGGAAGTCAAAGCCTGGAATGTTCCATAAGGGGGTCGTTATGGGGATGGGGGTGCCATGATCTGCCAACTAGAATCTCAGTGGGGCTCTAGACTCAGAAGGAAAGATTGGTCTAAGTCCTAGAAAAAGATGGGTTTATTGAACATATAAACAAAGAAGAGGTATGACAGTTCATTTCTCCTCTCTACACCTCCTTCATCTGGGCAGCTGAGGCTTCTAGCTGGCGCCTACAGTAAAGTTTTCTCACTCTCACCTTTGAAGGAACCCCACCTGACAGCCATCCCCACATCATTTCACTTTACAGCTAAGCCTGCCATTCCACAAGCTCCCATCTGTGTAAACAACTCCATCTCAGAATTTCCACTTCATGGAGCAGCCTATCAGGAAAGCAATTGGAAATCAATTTAGCAGAGGAGATGCCTGTACCATATGCCATCTCTCATTCTTAAATATAAAGATAATCAAAGATAGCCAGACACGAGAACACCAAAAAGAGAAGAGAAGAAGAGAAAAGCAAAAATGAAATCACAAGGAAAAAATGAGAATTCAAGATATTAAAAAGACTTTTTATTCATGAATCCATGCAAAGAAAAAGGAGCAAGCAAAGGACAGTAAACAGGTTAAAAATAGAATTGCCAACAAACTCAGTAAATAGTAGAAAAATAAAAAAAGAGAAATGTCAAAAAATGGAAGCAAAATGATAAAGAGAAAGAAATATAATACAAGAGAAAAAGAGAACCCATCTTTTGATTTAGAATTTCAGAGAAAAGGAGACAGAGAAAATGGTGGAGAGGATATTATCAAAGACAGTTTTAATAAAAGAATCCTCAAACTTGGAAAGACAGAACTTTTCAACAGAGAAGGATTCCCTGATAGCTGAGAGGGATGTGTGAAAAATCTTTGTCATTTTTAGATCACCAAGGATAAGAGATAATCATAAACATTTCTAGAAAGGAAAACACAAGTGTGATCTAAAAAATGAGGATGTCTGAGATGACATAGTAATGCTATGAGGTTGGAAGATAAAGAGTCCAGAGTGATCCAGTAAGGCAAGAGGCTCTGGTAAGGACTGATTTTAGGGAATAAGAATATATGGGGCAAGTAGTCAATGGTATAAGACAATATTTCATCTTTTATAGCAAGGAGTCTATAAATGGTAATTATATAAAGATATAAGCCTGTTACTTAAAGTTGTGGTAACTACAAGAAGATAAAAAATAGAAGCATAAGCATAGAAAGAGTCGCCTCTAAGAAGCGGAGAAGTGAAAGCATATAATGAGTATTTTGCTGTTGGAATAAGCTCTTTAGCTTTACAAAACATGTTTTTATACTGTTTTATAACATTGATTGTGATAAAATAATATATTAAGAATTATCCCTCAGCCTCATTCCCATTCTTGAACTTCATCCTATCTTTTAGTTCTGCTCAATCACTCAGTCGTGTCCAACTCTGCAACCCCATGAATTGCAGCAGGCCAGGCCTTCCTGTCCATCACCAACTCCCAGAGCCTATCCAAACTCATGTCTATAGAGTTGGTGATACCATCCAATCATTCCATCCTCTGTCATCCCCTTCTCTTCCTGCCCTCAATCTTTCCCAGCATCAGGATCTCTTCAAATGAGTCAGCTCTTCTCATCAGGTGGCCAAAGTATTGGAGTTTCAGCTTCAACTCCAATTGAACACCCAATTGAACCTTCCAATGAACACCCAGGACTGACCTCCTTTAGGATGGACTGGTTGGATCTCCTTGAAGTCCAAGGGACCCTCAAGAGTCTTCTCCAACACCACAGTTCAAAAGCATCAATTCTTCGGCGCTCAGCCTTCTTCACAGTCCAACTCTCACATCCATACGTGACTACTGGAAAAATCATAGCCTTGACTAGACAGACCTTAGTTGGCAAAGTAATGTCTCTGCTTTTGAATATGCTATCTAGATTGGTCATAACTTTTCTTCCAAGGACTAAGCGTCTTCTAATTTCATGGCTGCAGTCACCATCTGCAGTGATTTTGGAGCCCCCAAAATAAAGTCTGACACTGTTTCCACTGTTTCCCCATCTATTTCCCATGAAGTGATGGGACTGGATGCCATGATCTTCGTTTTCTGAATGTTGAGCTTTAAGCCAACTTTTTCACTCTCCTCTTTCACTTTCATCAAGAGGCTTTTTAGTTCCTCTTCACTTTCTGCCAGAAGGGTGGTGTCATCTGCATATCTAAGGTTATTGACATTTCTCCCAGCAATCTTGATTCCAGCCTGTGCTTCATCCAGCCCAGCATTTCTCATGATGTACTCTGCATATAAGTTAACTAAGCAGGGTGACAATATACAGCTTTGACATACTCCTTTTCCTATTTGGAACCAGTCTGTTCCATGTCCAGTTCTTTAATCTCACCCCAAATCTCATATCTGTCCAGCCTGAGACTTACTCAGTCTTCATTACTGAGCTGGGAATGCGTAGTTGATCTATTAAAATTGCCCGTCAGACTGACCAAATGAAAATGTCACGAGGTCATTTCATCCTCTGGGCTCAAGCTTTTCTTCTGCAACATGAGGGCCTTCAGTGAATAATCAAATCTCTTCCAATAGTTTTCATATACCTTAAGAATGAATGCATACATTTGTTTACGAATTTGTTTTTGTCAGGACTAGATTGCAAATCTAAACATCCACAAGATGGCAGTGTAAGTCCAGATCTATGTAGATTCTGCCTTTGTTTTGCTTTATAGTTCTGTTAGTCTTGCTGGTAGGAACTACACACCATAAAGAACTAAGAAATATTTTGAGGAAAATTCATTGTAGCCATCAACACCACCCACAGACCAGGCTTACTTCTCCTAACTTTCAAGTATTTATGATAAATAAATGCTCTCCAACTGCTTGTGAATTGCATTGTTATGCTTTCCAGGTGGTTCCATGGTAAAGAATCCACCTGCAGATCCTGAAGACGCAGGTTCATTCCCTGGATTGGAAAGATGCCCTGGAGAAGGAAATGGTAACTCACTCCTGTATTCTTGCCTGGAGAATCCCGTGGACAGAGAGACCTGGCTGTCTACAGTCCATGGTGGTCACAAAGAGACTCAGTTGAGCAACACACACACACAAACACACACACACAAGTTGTAACAGCTTGAGTGTAAAGATGGTTTCAAAATAATAATCATAGGGAATTCCCTGGTGGTCCAGTGGTTAGGACTC
Organism: Nanger dama; assembly: GCA_917880005.1. Taxonomy (NCBI): domain Eukaryota; kingdom Metazoa; phylum Chordata; class Mammalia; order Artiodactyla; family Bovidae; genus Nanger; species Nanger dama. The sequence goes on from CAKJTW010000043.1 coordinate 13,818,705, forward strand.
AGCACTTTCACTACTGAGGGAGCACGCTCAGTCCCTGCTCAGGGAACTAAGATCCTGCGAGCCAGGCAGCATGGCCAAGAAACAATCACAAACCAGATTCTCCGGTGTGGACCTCACCATCACTGAAGGAAGCTGAGTCTGCTGCCCATTCCCCCAAGCCACCCGGCTATTTCTGAGATGCCTGACAGGTGCTTTATCAGCCAGACCTACTACACCTTCCCTTCTGCATCAGCCTCAAGTCTCTAAGGAAGCATCTCTCCCTGCTTCACCCAGCTTCTGATAGCACAGGTGTTTCTTGGCTGTCACAGCACAACTCCTATCTCTGCCCCTATTGTCATATGGCCATCTTCCCTCGGTATGTCTGTGTCCAAATTCTCTTTCTCTTTTTTCCTTGTCTATTGTTATTTATTTACTTATTTATCAAAGTACAGTTGATTTACAGTATGACATTAGTTTCAAATGTATAGCACATTGATTCCTATATATACATATTCTTTTTGAATTTTTTACCCTTAAAAGTTATTACAAAATATTGAATATATAGTGATATATTAATTATTGAGTATATATTAATATAATATGTATATGTGTATACATTATATATTAATATAATAGGATTAGTATAATTTATTGTGTGTGGGTATTAAGTCACTTCAGTCATGTCCGACTCTGTGAGACTCCATGGACTGTAGCCTTCCGGGCTCCTCTGTGCATGGGATTCTCCAGGCAAGAATACTGGAGTGGATTGCTATGCCCTCCTCCAGGGGATATTCCTGATCCAGGGACTGAACCCATGTCTCTTATGTCTCCTGCATTGGCAGGTGTGTTCTTTACCATTAGTGCCACCTGGAAAGCCCAATATAGTATCTTAATATATGTTAGTTAATTATTATATAGTCAACATTTTGTAATAACTTATAAAAGTAAAAATTGTTATGTAGTAATATATAATGTTAATTGATATACTAATATATGATAATAGTCAATATTTTCTAATACTAAGGGTAAAAATTTTGATGCATATTAATACATAATGTATATAATATAAATATAATACATAATGAAATGTTAATATATAATCAATGTTTTATAATAACTCATATGGGTAAAGATTCAAAAGAATAAATATATATATATATTTATGTGCTATACAGGTCCTTGTTGATTATCTATTTTATATATAGTAGTAGTATCTGTTAATCTCAACCCTTAATTTATCCCTCCCCTTCCCCTTTCTCCTTTGATAACCATAAATTTGTTTTCTATGTCTGCAAGTCTCTTTCTGTTTTGTAAATGAGTTCATTTGTATCTTTTTTATAAGCAAGATCATATGATATTTGTCTTTGTCTGGCTTACTTCGCTTAGTATGATAATCTGTAGGTCTCCGTGTTGCTGCAAATTGCATTATTTCGTTCTTTTTTATGGTTGAGGAATATTCAAAAAATGAGAAAATCTAATAGCCATTTCTCCAAAGAAGACATACAGATGGCCAACAGGCACAGGAAAAGATGCCCAAATCGCTAATTTTTGTGAAGTTACTCAGCCGTGTCCAGCTCTTTGCAACCCCATGGACTGTAGCCCACCAGACTCCTCCATCCATGGAATTTTCCAGGCAAGAAAAACTACAATGAAGTAGCACCTCACATTGGTCAGAATGGCCATCATGAGAAAGTCTACAAATAATATTAATAAATACTGAGGGGAGGTGGAGAAAAGGAAACCTCCTACACTGTCGGTGGAAATGTAAATTGGTACAGGCGCTGTGGAGAACGGTATGGACGGTCCTTTAAAAAGTAAAAATAGAGTTAACAGATGATTCCTACAATGCCGCTCCTGGGCACATATCCAGAGAAACCTATAATTCAAAAAGATACATGCACCCCAATGGTTGTTGCAGGACAATAGCCAAAACATGGAAGCAACCTAAATATCCATCAACAGAAAAGTGGGTAAAGAAGATGTGGTACATATATACAATGGAATATCACTCAGTCATAAATTCTCCTTTTCTTAAAGATAACAGTCACGTTGGATATGGACATAGGGCAGTGAGTGGAAACAAGACGCTGAATTTATGTTCACTTGTATTCTCTTTCAATATTTATGTTCACTTGTATACTTCCCTGGTGGCTCAGACGGTAAAGTGTCTGCCTACAGTGCAGGAGACCCGGGTTCAATCCTGGGGTGGGGAAGATCTGGAGAAGGAAATAGCACCCCACTCCAGTACTCTTGCCTGGGAAAATCCCATGGACGGAGGAGCCTGGTAGGCTACAGTCCATGGGTTCGCAAATGGACACAACTGAGTGACTTCACTTCACTGCACTTCAAATATGAATAGCCAAGTAGCATAACAGTTCAGACTGGTCAATAGAAAGGCACAAATTCAGAATCAGCCCCATGGATTCAAAAAGTCTGTTAGGCAAGGCCTTCATGAAGTGCTCATTCACGACAGCAGGTGGCAGCACTGCATGCGAGTTAGTTCAGGGGACCCTGGCGAACCGTGAACGTTGTTAACCACTCAGTGCAAAACGCTGGAAACCGGCTCAGTGCCTTAGGCCTTCTGGCCGTAAAGAGAAACGGTTTGTTCATGTTTGAAATATATCTAGATTTATTACTTGGTTTTTAGCATTTTATACTTGTCAATTATTTAAAGCAATATCCTTGCTTCAGTTCTCACACACTGAGCCCAAAGAAGACAAGTGAATTCCTGATTACTTAGCAGGCTCTGTGCAGCACAGCCGGGCAGAGCCCTGGCCTCCTGGCTGTTTTGCCCCAAGGAGATGGTGAGACCGATGTGGAGAATCTTCCCCATAATTCTCACTTGTAAATTTCAGCTTTCAGCAGTCTGACTCCGCCATAGTGATGTTAGAAATCAAGCTGCTCATTTCCAGTTGCAAAAGCACAAGCGAGTTTACACAAACATGCTATTTTGGAGGCCTGTAACCCTTCCCCTCTAGTCATCTATAAAACATAAGCCCTCTTCTGTTTCTCTCTTTTAAATAATTCAGTGTCATATTTGCTTAGTTCTCATAATATTGGTTTTGATGTTGTTCAGTCTTGTGTGATCATTTTCCCTCTTGCACTGAATATTGGGCTTACTGATTATTCTTGTCTGTTTATCTTTTCCCTTCACGTCTCTAGTTGTTGGGAAAATGCTCTCCTTTCCTCAGTTTACAGTGCGTCTGGATTTTTTTTTTTTTCACAAACAAGGTCAACAGCACCATAGCAATTGTCTAATAGCCGCTGTATCTATTTGCCTCAGGCATGCATACCAGAGGAGCATTTTTTTCTCCTTATATACTATTTTCTGCTCTAACTTGTGATGCTCGGAACTCGGGAATGGGGGTTGGTGCCTACCTCACCAGCCCCATCACCCCCAACTTCTTCCCAAGGATACCAACAAACAGGAAAGAGGTGGAGGATAAGTGAGGTTCATTGCCACTGCCTGTCCAGAAAAAGCTCTTTATGTCCCTGGTCCACCTACTCCTGTCAGAGGAGGCACACAAGGACAGGGAGTGACAGAGCCTCCAGAGGGAGAGGGCCACGCAAGGCCCCGGCAGGAGGTCAGCCCTAGGAATAATGGAGCCGGTTTGGCTCTAGCTTCTTGGAATTTGTCCAGCACTTAGATTCTGAACTCTCTGACATTCTCTGCAACTGGAGAAGCACTTAACTGGGTTAGGTGTGGAGGAGAGAGGCATTGTCTATTCTATTAGTCAACACAACAGTCTGAGTCAGAACTCATGCTATTAGGCCCTATTCTCATGCATTACGTATGTTACTAAGGCAAATAAGGGCTTCCCAGAAGGAAATGGCAACCCACTCCAGTGTTCTTGCCTGCTGGGCTGCCATCTTATGAAGTCACACAGAGTCGGACATGACTGAAGCGACTTAGTAGCAGCAACTGCGGCAGCTGGTGGCTCAGACAGTAAAGAACCTGCCTGCAATGTGGGAGACACAGGTTTGATCCCCTGGGTTGGGAAGATCCTCTGAAGAAGGGAATGGCTCCCCACTCCAGTATTCTTGGAGAATTCTATGGACCGTGCAGCCTGGCGGACTACATACAGTCATGGGGTCGCAAAGCATCAGACACGACTGAGTGACTAACACGGAGAACCACTTAAATCAGGCACTGGGTGGCAACATGTTCAGCATTAGCTAATTCCTAATATTTAAAATGTAGTCTTGGGCCACATCAGGGCACAAACTGGTACAAATATAGGAACCATTGGAGAGGGACTTCCCTGGGGGTCCAGTGCTTAAGACTCTGCACTCCCGCTGCAGGAGGCATGGGTTTGATCACTGGGGAATTAAGATCCTCCATGGTGAAAAATACAAAATAAAATAAAGGTGTTTTTAAAAAAAAAGAATGATTGGGGACTCGTGCAAAATACAGATTCTAAGATATCTTCCTTAGAGATTCTTATTCAGAAAACCTGGAGTGGGTCTCAAACTTTGTGCATTTTAAGAAGAGATTCTCCACAACTCTTACTTATCAACAAAACATAAAAGTTTTTTTATCCTCCAAACCCTAAAACTTGATGAGAATTTCTGCAATGTTCTCTTTCATCTGTTGTGTTCTTCATATTTGACATTGTGCTTCCTCCACTTCAGAGGTTTACCTCTAGAATCACATGTATCCACGCTGTTTCCCACTTCTAAGTAAACATCACTGGCTGACAAAGTGTCTCTTCTTCCATACTACTGCTATGCTGTATATTTCCAATTTGACCCTTCACACCCACTTTCCACCCTTATCCACCTGATGTTTGGTGTTGTAAGTGGACCCTACTGATCACATTGATAAGCTCCTTTGCTTCAAAGTTAGATTTATACAGTGGGAGCCATTAGGGCAAGAGTAGAGCACAGGAGAACAACGTTGGGGTATTAATTAGCCTCATCCCTCCCCTCCTGACTGCCCATGTGATCAGGGTGGGTTGGCAGTATCTCACTACTGAAGACCACCTCCCTCTCACCAGGTGGGTGGTGGGTGGTGGTGGTTTCTTATGATTAGAGCTGACCTTAGGGTTTCTCCAGGTCTAGGTTGGTCATGTAGCCCCAAGTTACTCTACTACCTTTTGTCGACTGTGCTTAACACTTCCCAAACCTTTGCAAATAGTCCGTTTGGTGTGGTACATATACACAATGGAGTACTACTCAGCCCTTAAAAAGAATAAATTCGACTCAGTTCTAATGAGATGGATGAAATTGGAACCGATTATACAGAGTGAAGTAAGCCAGAAAGAAAAACACCAATACAGTATAGTGACACATATATATGGAATTTAGAAGATAGTAATGATGACCCTATATGTGAGATAACAAAAGAGACACAGAGGTATAGAATGGACTTTTGGACTCTGAAGGAGAGGGAAAGGGTGGGATGGTTTGGGAGAATGGCATTGAAACATGTATACTTTCTTGTAAGAAACGAAGCGCCAGTCTATGTTCAATGTAAGATGCAGGATGCATGGGGCTGATGCACAGGATGATTCAGGTAGAGGATGTGGGGTGGGAGGTGGGAGGGGCTTCGGCATTGGGAGATTGTGTTCACCTATGGCTGATTCATGTCAATGTATGGCAAAACAAATACAGTATTGTAATTTAAAAAATAAATAAATTTAAAAAAAAAAACAAATAGTCCGTTTGCTAAACATTTCCTCACTCTGTCTTAATACGGCATCTCCACTCCTGGGATTTTGATAGGGACAATATTTAGCTTTATCTCTTTCATATGCGCTGTCTCTGCAATCAGGATTTTCTTGTTTCTTATTAAAATACTAGAAAAAGATAGATCTAGAATTTAGGAATAGAAAGAATGAAACTTTAGAGTTTGAAAGAGCTTTATGTCTATTCCACACCATGTTATGTAACAGGAACTAATGTAGTGTTGTAGGTAAATTATACTTCAAAGTCAAGCAAACAAATTCATAGAAAAAGAGAACAGATTTGTGGTTACCAGGAGATGGGGTGTTGGGAGGAGAGGGCATTAGATGAAGACAGTCAAAAGATACAAGCTAACAGTCATAAGATAAATTAGTACTGTTGGTGTGACGTGTGTGCTTGTGTGCTGTCACTTCGGTCATTTCTGACTCTTTGTGACCCCGTGGACTGTAGTCTGGCAGGACTCTCTGTCCATGGGATTCTCCAGGAAAGAATACTTGAGTAGGTTCTGACTCCTTGTGACCCTGTGGACTGTAGTCTGCCAGGACTCTGTGTCCATGGGATTCTCCAGGAAAGAATCCTGGAGTGGGTTGCCAAGCCCGGGGAGCTTCCCGACCTGGGGATGGAACCCCTGTCTCCTGCATCTCTTGCATTGCAGGTGAATTCTTTACCCACTGAGCCAACGGAAGTCCAAAATTGTATAACAGCCCCAGAAAGATGATTAATATAGTTAATACCGCTATATGTTATATGTAAAAACTGTTGAGAGTAAATTCTAAAAGTTCTGTCATATGAAAAACATTTTTCCCTATTTCTTTAATTTTGTACCTATAAAAGATGATGGATGTTCACTAAACTTATTGTGATAATTGTTTCATGACAAACTTAAGTCAAAATCATTATGCAGTACACCTGAAATTTATATAGTGCTGTATGTCAATTATATCTCAATAAAACTGGAAATACTAAATGAATTATATCTATTCTAACTTACGATTAATTACTAGAATCCTACAGGAAATATTTGCGCCATCCTGTTCAATACAACTTTGTAAAAAAATTGCTGGCAATGATCATTTTCTATTTCAGCCTAACTATTAGGCATTCTTCAACAGTTCTTCATGTAGGGTGGTTTCTAGATACTTCTCCATCGTGGCCCTTGGCTGTGTTCCTTTGGGCGAATTGTGTTGTGTCAAAGTTATTGCTTCACATTTAGAAAACATTTGCAAAGTAAGCTGAATGTGGAGAGGCTTCCAGCTGGAGAAGAGCACAGGCATCCCTAAGTGAAAGGCACACCCTTCCACTGGGAAGAGCAAGTGCAGACCAAAGGTTCTGGCTGCCAACAAAGCAACTCCTCGAAAACCTCGAAAACAGGCAGACGAGTGGAGGCAGGAGTTCCTGAGGGTGGTAAGGCATCCTCACCTTGCATGTCATAGCTTCACTTTTAAATCTAGACCCGACTTTTTCTTCTGTACTTTTTCATTTTCCGCTAAGTGTACTATGGCTTCCCTGGTGCCTCAGATGGTAACGCATCTGCCTGCAGTGGAGGAGACCTGGGCTTGATCCCTGGATTGGGGAGATCTCCTGGAGAAGGAAATGGCAACCCACTCCAGTGTTCTTGCCTAGAGAATCCCAGGGATGAGGGAGCCTGGTGGGCTGCCGTCTATGGGGCTGCAAAGACATATGACAGTACCCTTGCCTGGAAAATTCCAAAGACAGAGGAGCCTGGTAGGTTACAGTCCCTGGGGTTGCAAAGAGTTGGACACAACTGAGCAACTTCACTTTCTTTCACTAAGTGTACTAGGGAAGAACACATGTGACTCCATATTGGATCTGCTTCTTTTACTTTAACCTTTCTATTTGAGTGCTTTTGCTATAATTTAATCACTAAAGGGATGTTACCTATAGCTTGAAGTATACATAGGGCTTCCCAGGTGGCTCAATGGTAAAGAATCCACCTGCCAAAGCAGGACGTGCAGGAGACTTGGGTTCTATCCTTGGGTACGGAAGATCCCCTGGAAAAGGAAGTGGTAACCCACTCCAGTATTCTTGCCTAGAAAATCCCATGGACAAAGGAGCCTGGTGGGCTGTAGTCCATGGGGTTGCAAAGAATTGGACACATCAGAGCATGCACACATGCAAAGTGTACATGACAGCCCATCTTTGGGAACCCTGGCTCCCATGTCTGAATGTTGGGCTAAAATACCTCTGTTTAAGCTCACTGGAAACATCCTGACCAGGCCCCCTTATAAATGGCTGCAGGAAAGAAGAAATTAACAGTCCCCTTTGGATTATGACCAAAATCAGAAAATACTTGAAAAAAATTATCACCTTTTTAAATTTTACCTCCTGCTGCTGCTGCTGCTAAGTCGCTTCAGTCCGACTCTGTGCGACCCCAGAGATGGCAGCCCACCAGGTTCCCTCATCCCTGGGATTCTCCAGGCAAGAATACTGGAACGGGTTGCCATTTCCTTCTCCAATGCATGAAAGTGAAAGTGAAGTCACTCAGTTGTGTCCGACTCTTCACCACCCTATGGACTGCAGCCTACCAGGCTCCTCCATCCATGGGATTTTCCAGGCAAGAGTACTGGAGTGGGTTGTCATTGCCTTCTCTCTTACCTCCTGACACCTCTCCTACTTTGTTCTATAAGATAAAATAGCATCCAAACCTAAGCAACACAGTTCTTCAGGACTTTAGTCTACCATCTTCTAGGTCTGCTGGCTTTCCAAACAAAGTCACCATTCTTCCCCCAAATGACTCATCTCTTGATTTATTGGCCTGTCATGCAGTAAGTAGTATGAGCTTGGTCTCAGCAACATAAAGAAGGAACAAATGGAATTCTAGTCGGGCAAGCTAGACTTCAACAGTACTTGAACTGAGAACTTCCAGATGTTAAACCTGAATTTAGAAAAGGCAGAGAAACCAGAGAACAAATTGCCAACATCTATTGGATGAAAAAGCAAGAGAAGCCCAGAAAAGCATCTACTTCTATTCCACTGACTATGCTAAAGCCTTTGATTTTGTGGATAGCAACAAATTGTGGAAAATTCTCAGACTTGGAAATACCAGACCACCTTACCTGCCTCCTGAGAAATCTGTATGTAGGTCAAGAAGCAACAGTTAGAATTGGACATGAAAAAAATGGCCTGGTTCCAAATTGGGAAAGGAGTATATCAAGGCTATATACTGTCACCCTGTTTATTTAACTTATATGCAGAGTACATCATACAAAATGCCAGACTGGATGAAGCACAAGCTGGAATCAAAATTGCAGGAATAAAAATCAATACCCTCAGATATGCAGATGATACCACCCTATGGCAGAAAGTGAAGACTTAAGGAGCCTCTTGATGAAAGTGAAAGTTGAGAGTGAAAAAGTTGGCTTAAAGCTCAACATTCAGAAAACTAAGATTATGGCATCCAGTCCCATCACTTCATGGCAAATAGATGATGAAACAATGGAAAGAGTGATAGAGAGGGAGAGGGTGGGATGATTTGGGAGAATGGCATTGAAACATGTATACTATCTTGTAAGAATGAAGCGCCAGTCTATGTTCAATACAGGATGCAGGATGCATGGGGCTGGTGCACGGGATGATTCAGGGAGAAGATGTGGGGTGGGAGGTGGGAGGGGGCTTCGGCATTGGGAGATCGTGGACACCTGTGGCTGATTCATGTCAATGTATGGCAAAACAAATAGAGTATTGTAATGTAGAATAAAGTATTAAAAAAAAAAAGAAAGAGTGATAGATTTTATTTTGGGGGCTCCAAAATCTCTGCAGATGATGACTGCAGCCATTAAATTAAAAGCGCTTGCTCCTTGGAAGAAAAGCTATGACCAGCCTAGACAGCATATTGAAAAGCAGAGACATTACTTTGCCAACAAAGGTCTGTCTAATCAAAGCTATGGTTTTTCCAGTAGTCATGTATGGATGTGAGATTTGGACCATAAAGAAAGCTGAGCACCAAAGAATTGATGCTTTTGAACTGTGGTGTTGGAGAAGATTCTTGAGAGTCCCTTGGACTGCAAGGAGATCCAACCAGTCCATCCTAAAGGAGATCAGTCCTGAATATTCATTGGAAGGCTAATGCTCAAGCTGAAACTCCAGTACTTTGGCCACATGATATAAAGAACTGATTCATTGGAAAAGACCCTGATGCTGGGAAAGATTGAAGGCGGGAGGAGAAGGGGACAACAGAGGATGAGATGGTTGGATGGCATCACCACCTCGATGGACATGAGTTTAAGTAAGCTCCGGGAGTAGGTGATGGACAGGGAAGCCTGGTGTGCTGCAGTCCATGGGATCGCAAAGAGTTGAACACGACTGAGTAATTGAACTGAAATGATGTGGGCTTTAAATTCCCATGACCTGGAAATCCATTCTCTTTACCCAGTTCCGATCTAGATGTGTCCTTCGGGCTTCCATATTTCTGGCCACATGGTAACAGTGTTGTTACTACACAACAGTGAGTGTAGAACCACCAGCAGAAGAAATGTTCTCCAGTGTTCTCATGCTCATTCTGAGTCCCAGGATTTATCACTACTGTGCACTTTGATTGTCTAATTCAGGCAAACAAGAATCCCAAGCATGAGATCTTTGCTCAAAATGATGACATGGCATTAGAACCCAAAACTCTTTCCCCTCTATCATCCTGCCTCTCTTTTCAGTTAATTTACTTCATTCTTTTACCACAAATTACAAAACTGACATGAAGAAATGAATACTGCTAGTACCCTAAAGCATCCAGGTCAGATAGAAAGCCCCTGAATTGCACAACTGCCTTGAAAGTATTGGGGAAACATAGCTGTGTGCACATTACATTTGACACAACACTGGGGTGAAGCAAAGTGAAGTCGCTCAGTTGTGTCCGACTCTTTGGGACTCCATGGACTGTTGCCTATCAGGCTTCTCAGGCGACAGTCCATGGAGTTTTTCAGGCAAGAGTACTGTAGTGGATTGCCATTTCCTTCTCCAGGGGATCATCCTGATGCAGGGATCAAACCTGTGTCTCCCGCATTACAGGCAGATGCTTTACCATCTGAGCCACAGGGAAGCCGAGGGTGAAGCAAACCATCATTTTATTTTTTGGATTCCGTAACCTAGCTTTTGTATGTAAGTCTAAACTTTAAAGGATAAACAACTTTTCAATCAATGGAACCAAGGCACTGAAAAGAAGACTCATTGTCAGGGTCTTGAGTTTACATCTCCAGTTTGCCACCAGCTCAAAACTGTACAGTTTAAAGTGGCATCAGGTCTCGGGGATAACCTGTTGCAATAAAATTTAGACCCCGAGAGGTTGTGACAAAGTCAAATCAGAACTTGCCTGTTAATCCCATGCTTTTTGCACGCACGGTGCTTACTTTCTCTGTAACTGTGCTTTCTTTGTTTAACTGGGTCTCAGAACAAGGCCACAGATATTTACTTATAACATTTAATACAACTTCATCATGACATTCAGGGTAAATATCTCCTTTATTAAAGAAAAGGGGAAGGAGGGACATAAATTATATCTTAAAGCCTTCTGCCAAAAGTAATGAGTGCCTAAGCAAAAACAGATTTGAAGGACTTTAGAGAAATATGGATGACTTCTAACCAGCTGATAGGAAAAAGGGGTGATGTTGGAAATGCCTCTTCACAAGTTGATTTCACTCACTGTTCTGAGTTAAACTACACTGCGTGAAAGAGTCTGGCACTAAGACAACTCTTAGTAGTTACTTAAGGGAAGTGAGCCTGTGGGAAACCACTTCCAACACCTGCATGTCAAAATTCTGGTAGATCAATAGGGCAGAAGTAATCAAAGTTACAGCAGATGCTAATAAGAGTGGCAGAACGTCCACTGGCTCAGATGATCCCAAACTGAGCGAGCTCGTGCAACTCCAAGTGGCTGAATGCCTCCCAAGGACAGATCACAGTGATATCTGCAAGAGAGAGAAGAAGAACTGATAAGCCAACCTCAGCCCCCAGAAGAGCCTCTTCTGCACAAAAGGATATTATTCAGGCAGACACCTCACCCCTGTTCCCCATCTGTTGCCCAGATGATGGGGAAGAAAGGCCCCCTCATCCCAGAGAGGATCAGAACAATTGTTTCATCAATCCTCTTTGGGGCTCTGATTCCCCCAAACAGGCTCCCCAAGGATCTGTGTTAGTTTTATTTGGCATCCTTTCTGGGGAGATGCTCCAAGATTTTGGACTGGGACTATTCTGTGGGAGTGTAGCTCTCTGATCGTTCAAAGTCTCACCAAAACACCAAGGAGGGGACAGAGGGGGAGTTCTAGTTAGGCCATGGGTTAAAGTGAGAAGTTGTTGTTGTTGTTGTTGTTGTTGTTTAGTCGCTAAGTTGTGTCTGAAACTCTCTGTGACTCCATGGACTGTAGCCCTCCAGGCTCCCCTGTCCATGGGATTTCCCAGGCCAGAATACTGGAGTGGGTTGCCATTCCCCTTCTCCAGCAGATCTTCCTGACCCAGGGATTGAATCTGTATCTTGGGGTGCTTTAAATTCGCATGGTCTGGAAATCTAGCTTCCCTACTACCTACCAACCAGATGCATTCCTTGGGCTTCTCTGACTGCTCTCAAACTCCTTTATGTATTGTTAAAAGTTATAATATTATTCCCAAGTTACAGAGAAGCTGGCTGATACCCAAAGAGGTTAAATACCTAGAGGAAAAAGAAAACAATCTCTCATGGTTGTAGAGACTGAACTAGAACCAGGTCAAAGCCTTCCAGAATTTCCCTCAGAATAAACCTCTTGTCACTATTCCAAATAGTTTGACAGAGTTAAGAATATATTCCAGAGTCCAAAGCAAATTTTGTGGTCTTCTATACACATGGTCAAAATAGAGAAGCATTTGATTTAGAAGAATAGCAGATGAGCTTTATCAAATTGACTAGAAATTCTATTTGAGATCTGAGGAGTGGCATCGGACAATAAAAAGTAAATCACATGTATGCTTATGACTGATTCATGTGAATGTATGGCAGAAACCAACACAATATTGTAAAGAAATTATCCTCCAATTAAAAATAAATTTAAAAAGTAAATATACTGAGAGTTGCCCAGAAAGGAAACTGATTACTATAAATGCCATCATTTGTCAAAAGTGTATTGGATGAGTTGAAAACTTGTGTCCACACACAAAACCTGCACAAAGAAATTTATAGTAGCTTTATTCATAATTGCCAAAACTAGAAGCAATCAAGATGCCTATCAACAGTATAAATACACTGTGATACAACCATACAATAAAGTATCCAATGATGAAAAAGAAATGAGCTATTAAATCACGCCAAGACATGGAGGAAGTTTAAATAAATATTACTAGTGAAAGACTCTTACTATAGGATTCTAACAGTAGGACTATCTGGAAAAGGCAAAACTACAGAGCGGGAGGAGAAGGGGGCAACAGAGGATGAGATGGTTGGATGGCATCACTGACTCAATGGACATGAGCTTGAGCAAGCTCTGGGAGAGAGTGAAGGACAGGGAAACCTGGAGTGTAGCAGCCCGTGGGGTCACAAAGAGTCGGACACGACTGAGTGACTGAACAACAGCAGCAATAGAGGCAGTAGAAAGATTTCTGATTGTCAGGAGCTTATAGAGAGAAAGGAATGAAGAGATAGAGCACAGGAGATGTCGGGGGGCTAGTGATTCCATATGAACCTGTAATGGTGGACACCTAAGAGCTGGACAACACAAAGAATGAACAAGCTCTTTCAGCTAATAAAAATGTGTTAATATTGGCTTATAAAGTATAACAAATGTACCACTCTAATGCAAGAGGTTAATAATAGGGGGTATGAGTGATGTACAGGGGAAGAAGGTGACAGAGGGGATCTGTAAGAATCCCTTAAAAATTCTGCCTAATTTTTCCACAAACCTAAAATTTCTTTAAAATTTAAAGTCTATTAAAGCAGTTTGCATGCATCATCCGACAAATAAAAATTCTAGCCAATTAAATCTTATTACTCCAACCCACTCCAGTGTTCTTGCCTGGAGAATCCCAGGGATGGGGGAGCCTGGTGGACTGCTGTCTATGGGGTCGCACAGAGTTGGACACGACTGAAGTGACTTAGCAGCACTCCAGATACTTCAGTGTCTACGGCCCTGTTCTGAGTGCCAGAGGATGTGTAAAAAGAGGAAGCGTGTGAGGGAGTGGCTGGCCCGGTGCAGAGGAAAGGCTGTCCAGGCCCCACCCTTGTTTCCAATAGCTCACTCTGTGGACTCAGACTGCCATTTAATTCCTCTAATGTTTCAGATTTCTCTCCTGAAAAATAAAGTAGTTGGGCTAGACTCATTCTGAGAATTGTTCTACTGTGAATGTCTACAATTCACCATTGTATGCCTGAGAGAGAGAGTGTGTGTGTGTGTACACTCAGTTGTGTCTGACTCCTTTGTGACCCCATAGACTGTAACTTGCCAGTCTCACCTGTCCATGGGGTTCTCCAGGCAAGAATACCGGAGTGGATTGCCATTTCCTCCTCCAGGGGATCTTCCTGACCCAGGGATCAAACCCACCACCCACCCATCTCCTGCATCAGCAGGCAGATTCTTTACCACTGTGCCGGCAAGGAAGCCTATGCTTCTAGAGTATAGAACAAAACACAAGGATCCACTGAACCTGGTGACTAGTCTGATTTCTCTGAGTTTTTGCCTCTGGGCACACACATACTTATTTAGGAAGTTAAATTAAAATCCTACATTCCTAGGTCTTCAAAAAAATCTGTTGCATTATGTATTTCCAATAACATTGAACTGCTCCTTGAGGCCTGAAGCAGAAAAAAATGGTCAAAGTCCAGGGGTAAGATTCTCATTTAAATATTCAGATTGCTCACCTGTTCCTAGTCCCTCCATGCCTGGAATGTCATCTCCAAACCTATGGAAAAAACACAAGAGAAGTTAGCTGATACCGGGGCCAAAAGATCCTGGAATGAGTCATGTGAAGAGTTTCCTGAGTCAAGGGGAAAGAAGAGGCTTCAGTTTTTGTATTTGAGAAAACCCTTTTGTTTGCACTGAACTAGGGCAATGGAGGTGTCACTCAAGCAGGCTTTAAACAGTGTGTCCCAGAAGAAAGAGTTTTCTCTGTAAAAATGTAACCTAAGACAATTGAGAGCCGGGGGAAAAAAAAAAAAAAGATCTGTGGGGCAACATGGTCAAGCTCTACTTTTAAACAAAAAATTGGAATGAGAAAGCAATATGAAAAGTCATTAAAATGATTAATTTATCCATTTGTTTAGTTTATCCAAGAGTGCATATTAAGCATCTACTTTGTTACTGAAACTGTATTAGGTACTGAGAGTTAAGGAAAAAACAAACACACAGATTTTCTCTTAGGGATCTCAGACTCAGGCAACAGATGAAAGAAATAGATGCAGTATAAAAAGGACACATTACAACAGCTGAATGTACAAAACGTAAGCACGGAAGGAACGACAATGTTTGTCTAAGAGAGTCCGTAATGGTTTCCAAAGAAATTAACATGAGTGTGTGTTGAAAAATAAATCAGATTTTGCCAGGGAGAAAAAGAGAAAAACAAAGAACTGAAGAGAGAAAACCTGAAACCAGAAAAATAAACTGTGTGTTCTAGAAGCAGCCAGTGATTCTGTGTTCCAAATTAAAGCACAGTTTACATCAGCAAAGGAGAGTGGTCAAGAAGAGTCTGGAAGGTCAAGCCAAAGGTCACTGTGAAAGGGTCCATTTTCCATGTTAAATTTGGCTGTACATGTGGGAGCTGAGAGAGAAAGGATTTGGGGACTGAAAAAAATACATGATTCAGCAAAGATTGTATTAGGACACAGAGGGTGAGGTGGAAATTTTTATGTCTATTTAATATGGTGAGCATTAATCTCTCAAAAAAATAGGAAACCTTTTTCATTTTGATCTTACCCTTTCACACCTTTCTTAGGAGGCTTGCTCTTGAACTGACGAGTCTGCCTCTGCTTGAACTTGGGGGGCCCTTTGCGTGGGGTGGTGGGACCCTGGTTTGAAGTTGGAGGAGCCAACACAGTATTGTCGCTCATTCTGCTAGTGTTTGGGTGGCTGATAGTTTTCTTTCAGGCTCTTTGGACAGTGAGAGAGAGAGAAAGAAAGATTATTCAAAGATCAGTGGGGCAACGTGGTCAAGCTCTACTTTTTAAACTAAAAATTGGAATGAGAAAGCAATATGAAAAGTCATTAAAATGATTAATTTATCCATTTGTTTAGTTTATCCAAGAGTGCATATTAAGCATCTGCAGAGGAGAGTGATCAAGAAGAGTATGATGGCTACTGCTTTCTAGACCTTTACAATAATTTTCAGGTGCAGGGGGATAGGGAGAAAAGCATCTTGATAAAGAAGCATGGCATTTTTTATTGACAGCAAAAGGGAGGAGTTACCATCTTTTAAAGAAGATACTATCTAAGAAAATAAGTATACGTCAATGGAGGCAGCCAGCAGAGTGGGCTATAAGCCAAAAACTGATAAATCTCGGTAGATTTGTTGTCCCAGTAAGTCTGTCACCAGCTTTCTGTGTGAATGTCTGATAATTATGTCCTTTTCACTGACCACCAGTTCCACCATCTGTAAAGGGAGATAAATGTGCTAAAGACTATCTAGGTTTGGCAGCACTGAAATGTTCTGTAAGCTTTACATGTTTTTCCATCTAACTGTAAAATAGTCTGATTCTAAATGTTTATTGACCCATTCTTATGGCCTGTGTTCTTTATGGTCCGTATTTAATTTTTATCCTCATGTGATCCAAAGACTTTTTTCTAGTTATGGGAGGTGACAGTGTAGTAGTCTGGTTAGGGGTAACTCTGAGCCAGGTATATTGACACTACGAAAGCATTCAGTACATTCCTAATCACACACACACACACACACACACACACACACACACACAGAAGACAACAGGAGGTGATTAAGTCATAAGTTTGTGCTTTAAATCCCCTACCAGATAAATTCTTTAGCCACTTATTTCTCAGGAATCTTCAACTTTTTCTCCTATCCAAATCAAGAACTTAAACAATATGGTTTTCCCAGACTTACATTTTAGCTACAAAAAGATACATTGTCATTCTTTAAGTACAAAGAAAAGAACATAACAAATTACATGTTATTACATGTTACAATAACATGTGATAACAAATTAATATGACAGGCTAAACTAAAAGATTTTTTTCTTTTTCCTTTTCTGGAACAAAAGTTGATAGTGCTTAATCTGGGAAGGGAGATTCTGAAAAAGCTCCAAAACCCTAAACTCCTACCTTGAACCAACCTCTTCCATACCCACTACCTGTTCTCACAGAATTCCATATTTCATCAATTAAAAATTTATGCAAGTATCTTTAACTTCCTTCTCCCTGACAATGCTAAGCTCATGTAACCGTGTTCTCCCCCCTCTCTCTCTCTCTCTCTCTCTCTCTCTCTCTCTCTCTCTCTCTCTGCTACAATAGTGAAAGTGAACGTCACTCAGTCATGTCCAACTCTTTGCGATCCCATGGTCTATTGGGATGGTAGCTATCAGTGTTACCTTACACATGCCAACATTTACATAGCTACTAGGTTTCAGGTAATATTCTAAATATAAACATGCCAACTCATTAAATATTCAAGACGAGCGAAAGTCGCTCAGTTTTGTCCAACTCTTTGCGACCCCATTAACTACACAGTCCATGGAATTCTCCAGACTAGAATACTGGAGTGGGTAGCCTTTCCCTTCTCCAGGGGATCTCCCCAACCCAGGGATTGAACCCAGGTCTCCTGCATTGCAGGCTGAGCCACAAGGGGAACCCAGTATATATCCCTCAAATCTTGCTCCGGGAGAGGGAGTGGGAGCCCTCAGCCTTGTCCCTCCAGCAGGGTGGGGGCCTCAACGGAGAGGGCCTGGCTGCCCTCTTTGTGTCTGAACAGATGGACATTGCGCTGGCCTCTTAGCACTTTTATTTGGTGGCAGTTCCAGCAGGTGGGCCATGGACTCCAAGCCTCAGCCTTTCTGGCTAGCTGCTCTCCATGCTCACCATCACCTCCATGCTCATCCCTTCAAGTGTGGGCACTGAGGCTGCCCTGGGGAGACCCTCCTCCTGTTCTGCAGGTTGGAGACCCTCCTGCCTGCCCCAGGCCGTGTCTGGCACCTGCTGTGGGTCAGTGCACGCCTGCCGGCTCTCTTATGCCAGCTCCTTCTCTGTCTTATCTTGCAGGTTTTGGGGTTTGAGGTCACATCCCTCAACTCTTACACTGTAAAATTTATCAACTTTTTCTTATAACTCTCAAAATCAGGTTAAATTATTAATAAGTCCTTGCCTTTACGATGTTTTTCCTATTTTCTTTTCCTCAATTACTACTGTAATTTCTTTTCCTCAATTACAATTTTCATTCTCTCCTGCCAGTCCTCAACTTAGCTGATAGATACACACTGATGATGCTGTGAGCTAGAACCAAGAATAATGGTGAAGCTGGCCAAGGCCCTGGATCACCTGTGCACGCAGTGGATCTTGTCTTTTTCTTTAATATATATATATATATTTTTTTTTTTAATGTGGACCATTTTTAAAGTCTTTATGGAGTTTGTTACAATATTGCTGTTTTTTTTTTTATTTAAGTTTTGGCTTTTTGGCCATGAGGCTTGAGGGATTCTTAGCTCCCTGACCATTGATTAAACCCACACCTCTGCATTGGAGGGTGATATCTTGGGCACTGGAGCTCAAGGGAAGTCACCAATGGATCTTGTCTTAATCCTTCACTGGAATATGCCCCATGAAGCTGTTTTTCGGTCTTTATTTATTCCTGTACCCTCAGAACCTACAAGAGTACCCGGTACATAGTAGGGTGCCATATATATTTGTTCAGTGAGTGAATACGTAAACAAAGAGACCGAACTAATGCCTTGAACCTTGGGTCTTGAGATCCCAACCCCGTGATCTTCTCCATCAGGCCATAGGGAAGGCATCAGCTGATCCTCACCTCATAAAGCCCTCCGTGGTTTTGGGAAATGTTCTGCCAGCATCTCTGCCCACTGAATCCAGTTCTGTGCTGTGGGTCCGCTCCTGCCCTGGTAAACAGGCCAAGTCTGTGCCTCTCCCAAGTGTGGTTGGGACCATGGGAATGGCTGGAGGGCAGCCAAGGGCAACATTCCTCTCACCCTGTGCCACCAGTGACTGACACATCCCAACTCTGCCAAAGCCACAAAGGAAAACTGGAGAGTTAATCTCAGATCAACCTTCCTGTACTTCCCAATTCTTTCAAAGCAATGAGAGACTACAAACTTTTCTCCAATCTAGAGAGCCTACTAAGCTTAGGATTGCCAGATTTAGCAAATCCAAATACAAGACATCCAGTTAAGTTTGAATTTCAGATAAACAACAAATGATTTTTTGTGGTATAAGTATATCCCATATATTTCATGGATTTCATGATATATACTTAGAAACTAGGAGAAGGAAATGGCAACCTACTCCAGTATTCTTGCCTGGAGAATCCCATGGACAGAGGAGCCTGGTGGGCTGCTGTCCATGGGGTTGCACAGAATCTGGCATGACTGAGGCGACTTAGCATGCATGCATGCATGCGTGCATTGGAAAAGGAAATGGCAACCCACTGCAGTATTCTCGCCTGGAGAATTCCAGGGATGGAGGAGCCTGGTGGGCTGCCGTCTATGGGGTCGCACAGAGTTGGACACAGCTGAAGCAACTTAGCAGCAGCAGGAGCAACTTAGAAACTGTTGTTTCTGTTTATCTGAAATTCACATGTAACTGGGCATCTTCTATAATATCTGGCAACTGTAACTGGGTTCCAACCATGTAAGACCCAAAATCTATAACGTGGCTACCTGCCAGTGAAGAGGACACAGGTTCAGTCCCTGGGTCAGGAAGATCTCCTGGAGAAGGAAATGGCAATCCACTCCAGTGTTCCTTCCTGAGAAATCCCATGGACAGAGGAGCCTGGTGGGCTGCATCCGTGAGGTTGCATAAGAGTCGGACAGGACTTATGAACTAAAGGACAATAGCAAAGGTAACCTTCATCAGCCAAATCACCCTTTAAGGGCAAAACAGTGTATAGAAGATGCCTTCAGATCAAACAGAAATAATTTCAAATTCCTGTTCCACCAAACTGTTTAATATGAACTTGGATAGGTTGCATAGCCTCTCTGGATCTCATTCTATCTAAAAATGAATCAAATTTTTTTTTTTTTTTAGGGTAATGGGGAAAATAAGAGGAAACTATGTACAGCTTTTGGTGAAAAGTACTCAAAATGGAGTAACTATGTAGTAGACCTTCTGACAGTCAAGGGAACCCGGAAAACAAATTTATGGTTGCAGCATAGGTTCATCTGGATCCACACCCATTCCCCTGGGACCATGAGGAGTCCTTGACAAACACCAGAGAGGCAATTGCTATCTCCACTTCTTGGGTAATCCTCTGCATCATTCAAACACTAAAACTATTCCCTACTTCTGGTCTCAAAATTCCCTCTTAAGCTATCCTTGGATTTCTTTGATACCTCTAACAGTAACCCCAAAGAATTTGAAATTGATTTCTATGTCCCCCTGATGATACTTCCCCCTTTCTCTGGTGAGTTTCTTTCGCATATTTATCTAATTCTTAAGTTACAACTCTAGGCTGGGACCGAGTTCATGTCTAATTCTAAGTGCAATGCATTCTGTAAAAGAATTCTCTTGGAAAGTTATGTAACAGTTGCCTGGCTAATCTCTGGATCCTCGTGGCACTCAAGATTTGCCCTATGAATAACTCTGTTTACATTCATTGTGCATTTCAGGTACAGTATTTCATTTCTGAGTGTGTAGGACTGTCCACCAATCGCTAGGGTGTTTCTGTCATAGACTTACCCTCCAGTTTTCCCTGTAAAACCCTTGGGAGGAGCAGAACAAACATGATCCTGTCCTGCCTTGGAAGTCAGTCCTGCCAGCCACAGGTATCACCTATGGCTGAACTTATCCTGACCATGTTTTCCTAGGAACTCCAAGGACGTCCATGGAGCTGAATAAACCTGAGTCCAGTATCAGACATGATTTTAGCTACAAGCAGATATTTCATATTTTTGCCTCCAAAGGGTCAAGCAATTCATTCCTTTGGGAGGCAGAATATTTTCCTGTTTTTAAAACAATGTTAGCCCTTCCCCTTTTGAAGAATACAAAGTGTTCTCCTGGAAAGAGAAGTATATACAGCAATGTAAGATTTCAAGGCATAGTTTTGCAGGGCACTGAGCTTGGCATTGCCTTAGACCTAAGGCAGCAGAGCTCAGCTATAGGAAGCAAGAGGGTGATGCTCCATAAATTCCAGCTAAATAAGGGCAGTTTCTGAAGATTCTTGAGTCAGGCTCTCAGATGCTATGATTATCATACCAGACTTCTTCTCCCTCTTTCTTAGCAAAGATATGATCAGATCAGATAACCAATTCTGTTGTTGATGGCCAAGGATGGGGAGAAGACAGGCAGAGGACCCATCTCCTCCACTGATGCCACTGGACCCAGAGATGTCACCCAGGGTCCTGCTGAGGCAAAGAAAGTCAAATAATTCAGAGAGTCAAAGAAGACCCAAACCAAAGCCATGAAAAAACAAAAACAAAACTCCAGCAAGTACGTTGCTTCAGCTAGGAACAAACAGACACTTTCACCTTGGAGGGAGATGGTTGGGCGCACCCTCCTTGCACTGTGGTCGTTCCCTGGCTGACTCTGGGCTCCTTACCTTCATCCTCCCACTCCCTTGTCAGCCTCTTGATGGCTGGACCAAGTTTCCAAGCACATCCTGAGAGTAAAGGACTGTTTGCTCTGTGGTCATCGAGTGCCCCAGATCCCTCCTTTTCCAGAAAGCTGTTTGCTACAGAGCCGCCAAAAGGGAGGGTCAGTTTGGGGTTAGTAATCAAGGTTTGCAGTGACCTTGTAAAAATGAGGATTCACTTACTAGCTTGTACATAAGGAAGTTTTGATGTGTTTCCTCCATGTTTTCGCCCATTTCCATCCCCAACCCTGGTCTAGACCCACAGGTTCAATGTGTTCTTTTCTTCTATTTCTTGGTTTTAGAGCCAGATTGAACCCCCAAACTGCCACAAAAGCCCTTTGATTGCATCCTGCTTAAACTCTCCAGAAGTTGAGAAATACTCACAGAGTTAAATGTTTCTCTTATAAGCTGTCCAGCTGCCTTCTTCACAGTAGATGAATAAAGGATCTTTGCATCCTGATTTATCTCTCTGTAATACCCTCATGCTACCTAATCACATCGTCATAGGCTTAAGAGCATCGGCCTAGGTGCAAAGAAGTTGGAAGAATGTGGGGTGAGACTGGGGCAGGCTTTGCTGATAATCGGATGCTCTTACAAACTGCCTTGGGCTCTCTCCTATCCACAAACAGGTATTGAATTCATCAGCACACACAGTGTTGATTTCCAAGGGGAGATTTGCAGATTATAATTCAACACCTTCTTTCCTTCTCCATTGCTACTTTTAGTTTTCACTCCCCCATCTTTCTTTGACAAACACGCACACTCACACATACTGTTTCTCTCTCTCTTCTCTCTCTCACACACACACATACACACACACACCATCATCACACAATTCTTACGCTGCAAACTGCTTCATTGAGAACTGATTATGTGAACCATGACAATGAAAAATACCAGCATCTCCCTAAATGATGTTATGTTAATTTTTCTCTGAAAGATGAAACCACAAATCAGGAATAACATAAGGTCCAGTGATATGTAACTGAGAAGGAGCCCAAGCTATATAGCTGGGAACTCTTAACTTATAACTCTAATATTTGAGAACTGATTACTGCATCTTTCACACCCAAAGGGTCTAGGCTATAATCCCACTCAGTGTAACTTGATTTCAGTCTTCCAATTGCATCGAGCCACTGGTATGAATTTATACATCACTTTGTACAGGTTTGAAATGACCTTAACTCCGATGTCTGGAGAAGGAAATGGCAACCCACTCCAGTCTTCTTGCCTGGAAAATCCCATGGATGGAGAAAACCAGCAGGTCCCAGTCCATGGGGTCACAAAGAGTCAGACACAACTGAGTGACTAACACACACGGTACCTCATATGTCAGTACCATGAAGCTCTTTTGACCAATTTGTCATAGAGAAATCAAGTGATTTATTCAAGACTGCACATATAAAAAATAAAAATATTGAGAATTGGACCATAAAGAAGGCTGAGCACCAAAGAATTCATGTTTTCAAACTATGGTGCTGAAGAACACTCCTGAGAGTATTTTGGACTGAAAGAAGATCAAACCAATCAATCCTAAAGGAAATCAACTCTGAATATTTGTTGGAAGGACTGCTGTTGAAGCTGGAGCTCCAATACTTCAGCCAGTGACCCTGATGGTAAAGATTGAAGGCAGGAGGAGAAGGGGACAACATAGGATGAGATGATTGGATGGCATCACCGACTCAGAAGACATGAGTTTGTGCAAACTCTGGGAGATAGTGAAGGACAAGGAAGCCTGTCACGCTGCAATCCAACTCTTTGTGACCCATGGACTGTAGCCCACCAGGCTTCTCTGTCCGTGATTCTCCAGGGAAAAATACTGCAGTGGGTTGCCATTTCCTTCTCCAGGAGATCTTCCAGACCAGGGATTGAACCCAGGTCTCCAGCATTGCAGGCAGATTCTTTACCTACTGAACCACCAGTGAAGACCATGGGGTCTCAAAGAGTCAGACATGACTGAGCACCTGAACAACAACGATGATCTATACTTGAAACTAATATGGTATTTTAGATCAATTATACATCAATAAAAAAGAAAGTATTTTTAAAGGCTGCATATAAAGTTAGAAGGGGAGCTAGGAGTAAGACCCAACCCTGCAAGTATCTTGCATATTCAGCTACCTTTCTACTATATGAGTACAAAGTGAACCTGGACTGAGATTCCTTGTTCTGGTCACTCTTACACGTTGCTGGAAAATTGCAACGTCCTTCTCTAAATTGTCACTTGTAAGAAAAGTGTACTCTGTAAGATTATACAGAAAGAAGGTCAATTTATCCTTTCTAGGCAAGAAAAGATTCTTAATCTGCCCACCCAAGCAGATTACATGAGCAGCTAACCAGCTTAAGGGTTCTTTTCAATAAGCTTTCCCTTGGTAGCTACCAAAATTAGAGGAGTTTTGATGGCAGCAAGCACCTCACAAAGGTGGCAGGGTGTTTGGTCTCTGGATGGATCCTTCCACTCCCTTCTTTGTCTCCATCACTGTTGTTGTTCAGTCGCTCAGTTGTGTCCGACTCTTTGGGACCCCATGGACTGCAGCACACCAGGCTTCCCCATCCTTCTCCGTCTCCATTATTACTCTCATCTTTCTCTCCATCAGACCCATGGATGTTTTGATACTTCTCTGCTGAACTCTCCCACCATCTCCATGTTCTTTTGGTGAAAGACAGAGGATTTCTCATCAGAAACAGTGGGGGCTGGAAGGAAGTGGCACATTTTCACATCCCGAGAGGAAAAAAAATGTCAATTTTTGATTTCTATTATCAAGTGAAATGATCCTTCAGGAATGAAGGAGAAATAAAGACATCCTCAGAAAAGGAAGATTAGAAGAATCTATCACCTAAATACCTCTTAAGAATAATAAAGGAAGTTCTTGAAACAGAAAAAAAAATAGAAACTGCTGAACATCTAAAACGAAACAGCAATGAAAAAATTATGGGATTTGAGGTGGAGTGTGAAAGACAGGGAATTCAGTCACTCTCAAGGTTGTATGGAGAATGAAACATTGTTCAAGACACTGATGTTCTAGATTTCCCTGGTTAAAACCCTGCACTTCTCCTGCAGAGGGCATAGGTTCCATCCCTGGTCAGGAAAGTTCCCTGTGCTGCATGATGAAACCAAAAAAAAAAAAAAAAAAGTTTTTAATTAAAAGAAAAACATTGACATTCTAAAGATCTGGTCACCTTGTACTTTCAAGAAGTGCACCCATGTTTTCCTGCTCCGAGTGGATGCTCTTCCTGCCACTATCTCTACTCCTGCTGCCACTGAGTCTTAGAGGATGGGAATAGACTGGTCAGTCGGTCAACATGCTCTGCCTCTGCTGGACAGAGTTCTCCTGTCATGTCACTTCATCGGTCATTGCCTTGCCTAGTGCAGCATACTTTTGGTCAGTTATCTGTCTCTGATCTTACCAATCAGGTAATAGGGTCACACAGCCTTGTTTAAAGCTGCTTCATCTTGTTTAAGATGATCAATGGCCAAGTAATTTCCTGGAAAAAGCTGGAGTGTGCCTTGATTTCATAGGCAAAAGAAACAAAGCCGGTGACTTCCCTGGTGCTCCAGTGATTAAGACAACCTGCTTCAAGTGGAGGAGATGTTGGTTCGATCCCTGGTCGGGGAACTAAGATTCTACACGCATCATGTTGTAGCCAAGAAATAAAGGAAGAAAACCAGTGCAAAAACACTAAAAATTTTTAAAAGAGAGAGAGAGAAGAAGCAAAGCCAGCAGGAAACTTGTTGAGTGAGAAGGAAAAGAGAGAACTTATGGGTAGGTGAAGTGACACAGATGTAATGACATTATTTAATAGATAAATATTAGGCACATCTTGCCAAGGGGAAAGAATCAAAGTCAAAGGCTCTGTGCTGTCTGACTTTATTTATGATATTCTTGGAAAGGTAAAGCTATAGCATGGGCCAACAAATCAGTGATTCCCAGGAGTCGAGAGGAGGAGCTGACTATAAAAGGAAATGAAAGGAATTTTTGAAAGGTAATGAAATGATACTAGAGGTAGATATACACCTCTGTGCACTTGTCAAAACCTATAGAATTGTATACCACATAGAGTGAGTTTTCCTAAAGCCAGTTTAAACCTAAATATCATAAAACACCTATTTTAAAAAAAAATCTTTGCTCCATAGTTCTATGATCCTTGGTTCTTGTTCTTTTTCAGTGGATGGGGAAGTGTTATTAATTATATACAGGAAAAAATTAAAGGGCAGATACTAAGTCATTAGAATGTGATTAAAATTTTAGCTATCCTATAAGCAGCTTACGCCAATGCTAATCTCTAATCTTTCTTTAGTGTTTCTTAAAATACCAGTGAGTCAGAAGTCACACATCAAAGTCACATCTCTTCCACATTTTGAACCTCCTAGACTGAACTTCCCCCTCTATCAATGCACAGTGGACTCTAGAGAGGAACATTTTAAATGTGAAGGAGGAATACACAAGGCTGGTCCCTCCTTCCCTTAACACTTTCCATGCTTAGGAATTCTCCAGAACAGCATACTTTTTTTTTCTTTCACTTTTTATTTTGTATTGGGGAATAGCCAATTAACAAACAATCTTGTGACACTTTCCAGTGAACAGTGAAGGGATTCAGTCATACATATACGTGTATCCATTCTCCCCCAAACTCCTCTCCAATCCAGGCTGCCACATAACACTGAGCAGAGTTCCCTGTGCTACGCAGTGGGTCCTTGTTGGTTATCCATTTCAAATACAGCAGTGTGTACCTGTCCCTCCCAAACTCCCCTAACAATCCCTTCCCTGCATCCTTCCCTCTGGCAACCCTAAGTTCGTCCTCTAAGTCTATGAGTCTCTTAAGTTCATTTGCATCATTTCCTTTTATATTCCACATGTAAGGGATATCATACACTATTTCTCCTTCTCTGACTGACTTACCTCACTCAGTATGACACTCTCTAGGTCCATCCATGCAAAATAGCACTCTTAATCTTGAAAAAATAGCCTCATTAAAAGTACAATATTCTCTTTCAGAAAATAGAAGAGTACACTTCTCAACTCATTTTATGAGACCAGTTTTACCCTCATGGGTTTTTAAAATTATTTTTATGTAAGATTCAGGTCTAAGAATTACAGTTTAACATCTGTATACACTACAAAGTGATCACCACCACTGGTCCAGTTACCATATATCACCATATAGTTGACCCCTTTACCCATACCATCATGAAACATTTTGACAGCAAAATCAAACAAAAACAGTAAAAAGGAAAAATACAGACCAGTATCTCCTGTGAATTTGGATGTAAAAACCCTTAAAATATTACCTTATCTAAATACAGTAATATATAAAAATGCTAATACATCAAGACCTAGTGGAGTTTATTCTATATATGCAAGATTTGTTCAATATCCAAAACTCAGTCAACATAAGGCTCTATATCAACAAACTAAAGAAGAAAAACTGTATGATCATATTAACTGATGCAGAAAGCGTTTCACAAAATCCAGCATCTATTAATGATAAAAACTCTCAACCAACTAGAAATAGAGAGAAACTAATAAAAAGCATCTACAGAAACATCACATTTAGTTGTGAAAGCCTGAATGCTTTCTCTCTAAGATAAGGAACAAGTCAAGAACATCCGCTCTCATCACTTACCATCTTGGAACTGAAAGCTCTGGCCAGTGCAATCAGGCATAAAATAACAGAAACCACAAAGACTTGAGACAAAGAGGAAAAAAAGCCTGTTTCTAGTCACAGATGACATGATTAGAAAACCCTAAGGAATCTGTGTTTTTAAATCTCCTAAAGCTTATAAGTGAGTTCAGCAATGGACTCTCTCATCCATTTTCATAGTTTAAACCAGTGTTTCTCACACTTTACCATTTACCTCAGAGTTTTGGGGTTTTTATTTTAACAGCTTCCTGTCACCAACCCTAGAGATTCTGATACAGTAGGCCTGAAATCAGGCCTAAGGATTTCCATTTCTAACAAATTCCTGGGTGTACTGATCTGCTGATCCTCAAACCATACTTTGGATAACCTGGTTTAAGTTACTGCCTATAACTTGATGAAATGTAACTCATCAATTTAGGGTTGAAATTCAGTTTTCTGTATCTCACTTACAGTCTGAAATCACTTCCTAGAAATGACCCAGTGTCTTTCAGACTTGATGGCTCAACATCTTCAAACTCAAGTCTTTTTCTCCCCCAACCCCTCTGTTCCTTCCTCTGTGTTCTTTATCTCAACTTATTTTCCTACTGAAGGAAAGTTACATGGCTTAAGTAGCCTGGAGTTTCCCCCCCACCATTCTATGCAAAGCAAAGAACTCTCTCTCCAATTATGCCCAGCTCCCAGCCAGTCCAGCCTCTGGCTGATCCTCAGAATTCCTTGCCCCAGCCGTACTACTCCGAACAACCTTGGAGAAGAACAGGCCCCCTTAAGACAGTAGATTTCCACATATATGCCTATATATACTTACTCTTTTCTTGGGTTAGTCCAACAGCTCACTAATCTGACTGCTGCCCCTTCTCACCTCATTAAAGCTGATCTGTTCCTGTAAAGAGCTGGTTTCATTCTTTTCTGTACCTCGCCTTCTCTAACTCCCTTACCCTACACCTACCAAGGACTCATGCATTCTAGTAAGAAATCCATAAGTCATCTTTGATTCCTTACTCCTCTTCACCCTCATCCTTCACGTCTCATTAGCCAACAAGCCAGGCCAATTTCACTTATATATTTCTCAAGTCTGCCTCTGTCTCTACTATGAGCGCTCTAGTTCAGGCTTAAACTGTCACCAAATGGTTTTTGTTCCCGTCAAATTCACCCACACAGCTACCAGAGTAAACTACAGAGGAAAACATACTCTTTCTTCACTTTCAATGGCTCTGAACCATGGACAGGATCAAAACCCAGCTCCTTGTTTACACAGCATAAGTCATCTACTGAGATCTGTACCTGCGCCTGCCCACCTCCAGGCATGCTTCTTCCCCTTGTATGATGCACATTTTGAGGCCCAGCCACCTTGAGCTGCTTTCTTGTAATCCCCTGCACATATCGTCTTATTTAAGGATGCTGCATCTTTGCTCATGCTTTCTCTTTCCTCCTAAGGCTTCCCAGGTGGCGCTAGTGTTAAGGAACCTGTCTGCCAATGCAAGAGACATGGGTTCAATCTCAGAGGAGGGGAGATCCCCTGGAGGAGGGCATGGCAACCCACTTCAGTATTCTTGCCTGGAGAATCCCATGGACAAATGAGCCTGGCAGGCTACAGTCCACAGGGTCTTAAAGAGTCGGACTCGACTAAAGCGACTTTGCACATATACGTGACCCTTTCCGCAAATGCCTTCTCTTCCCGTTCCAAACCTCCCCATGTTAACTACCTACTACTCCTTTGAGACTGAGAGCTCTAGTCACTTCCTCCAAGAAGCCTTCTCTGATACGGTTACTTAGTGCTCTCATAATACCCCGAGTATATTACTTTTCCTAAACTAACAAAAGAGTTTTCCATTTGTTTATTTCTGTTTTCCCCCATTACATCTTTGGCAACTAGGACTAGTTGCACAGATGTAGGACTGTGTCTTGTTTATCACTATACTTGTGCACAAGTCCTGGCCTGGTGTAGACTGGGAATGATCAACAATTTGTTGACTTAAGAAATGAGTTTTTATGCCAAGGCTATGAAACCGTGAATGTGAAGTGAAGTTGCTCAGTCTGTGTCCGACTCTTTGCGACCCCATGGACTGTAGCCTACCAGGCTTCTCCGTCCACGGGATTTTCCAGGCAAGAATACTGGAGTGGGTTACCATTTCCTTCTCCAGGGGATCTTCCCAACCCAGGGATCGAACCCAGGTCTCCCGCACTGGAGGGAGGCACTTTAACCTCTGAGCCACCAGGAATTTAAAATGTCATATATATAAAAGTCAGGAAGAAAAAGGAAAGTTGGTCTCAGTGATCACGCTCATGCTCATCCTTCCCCGAGGCAATTTCTTACCCCAGAAAAGAGATGGAATTGGTGGTAGCGTGGAGGTAACTCTAATTTATTTAATTTCTAAACTTATTTATTTATTTATTTGGCTGTGTCGGGTCTCAGCTGAGGCATGTAAACTCTTTGTTACAGCATGCAAGATCTAGATCCCGGATCGGGGGATCAAATGAGGCCCCTGCATTGAGAGAGTGAAATCGTAGCCAATGGACCATCAGGGAGGTCCCAATTCTATCTAATTTAGATATACTTCTACTGGTGGTGGTTTAGTCACTAAGTTGTATCTGACTCTTGGGACCCCATGGGCTGTAGCCCACCAGGCTCCTCTGTCCATGGGATTTCAAAGGCAAAAATACTGAAGTGGGTAGTCATACCTTCCTCCAGGGGATCTTCCATACCCAGGGATGGAACTGTCATCTCTTATGTCTCCTGGATAGGCAGGTGGGTTCTAAAAAATGAACTACAGCAGAAGAAAGTGAGCAATGGTAATTTCAGGTAGACCCCAGCCCTGACAGTGATGCTGAAAGTCGTTTTCTTAAAAGAGTATGAAATTGTCCTCCAACTGACCGAAAGTCCACCATTGTGTCATCAAGAAGAGACTCTAGGGGTTTACCTGGGGTCCAGTGGTTGAGATTCCTCACTTTCATTGCAGGGGGCACAGGTTATATCCCTGGTCTGGGAACTGAGACCCTGTATGCTGTGCAGTGTGGCCAAAATAAATACATAAATAAATAAAACTTTTTTAAAAAGAAAGAAAAGAGGTTCTTCATTAGCAACTCAGTCCATTTGAGGCCATGGACTTCCTTGAAAATTTGACGAAAGTTAGGAAAGCTCTCCATTGCCCCCACCTCCAGTAAATGCACAGAAACACTGTATAGATACATATTGATGTCACAGACACTTTTAGGGGTTTCCATATCTTTCAATGTCTGTGCCTAAAGCAGTGCATTAGGAATAATTTTGATGACACATTGGGCTTACTAGAAAAAAACGCCGTGTTTGACTAATGATGTCTTCCCTAATAGCATAAGAAATGGGTAGTGGCACCCACTGAATCTACCATTCCGGATTCTTCAAGTCCTTCTTGTTCCAAATAATGTATTCTACTTATGTTATTCTTTTTGTTTTTTATTGAGGTATAGTTGGTTTAGAGTGTTGTGTTAGTTTTAGTTGTATGGATTCTTCTTCAGATTCTTTTCCATTACAGGTATTACAAGATCATGCTTCCCTGGTGACTCAGATAGTAAAGAATCCACTCGCAATGCAGAAGACCTGGATTCAGTCCCTGGGTTGAGAAGATCCCCTGGAGGAGGATGGCAACCCGTCCCAGTATTCTTGCCTGGAGAACCCCCGTGGACAGAGGAGCGCGGCGGGCTACAGCCCATCGTGTCGCAAAGAGTCAGACACGACTGAGAAACACACACAGTGAGCACAGCACAAGATGCTGAAATAGTTCCCCATACCACCCAGTAGGGTCTTGTTGTGTAGTAGTGTTATCTGTTAATCCCAAACTCCTGGGATTTCCCATTTGGTAACTATAAGTTTGTTTCCCATGTCTGGGAGTCCGTTTTTCTTTTGTAAATAAGTTCATTTGTATCTTTTTTTTTTTTTTTTGGATTTCACACATAAGTGGTATCGTATAATGTTTCCCTTTGTCTGACTTACTTCACTTCAGTATGATAATCTCTAGGTCCATCCACATTGCTGCAAATGGCATTATTTTGTTTTTTTCTTATATCTGAGTAATGTTCTATTGCGTGTGTGTGTGTGTATATATAAAGCTCAACACTCAGAAAACGAAGATCATGGCATCTGGTCCCATCACTTCATGGGAAATAGATGGGGAAACAGTGGAAACAGTGTCAGACTTTATTTTGGGGGCTCCAAAATCACTGCAGATGGTGACTGCAGCCATGAAATTAAAAGACACTTACTCCTTGGAAGAAAAGTTATGACTAACTTAGACAGCATATTGAAAAGCAGAGACATTACTTTGCCAACAAAGGTCTGTCTAGTCAAAGCTATGGTTTTTCCAGTAGCTGTGTATGGATGTGAGAGTTGGACCATAAAAAAGCTGAGCACCAAAGAATTGATGCTTTTGAACTGTGGTGTTGGAGAAGACTCTTGAGAGCCCCTTAGACTACAAGGAGATTCAACCAGTCCATTCTGAAAGACATCAGCCCTGGGATTTCTTTGGAAGGAATGATGCTGAAGCTGAAACTCCAGTACTTTGGCCACCTCATACGAAGAGTTGACTCATTGGAAAAGACTCTGATGCTGGGAGAGACTGGGGACAGGAGGAGAAGGGAGACAGAGGATGAGATGGCTGGTTGGCATCACTGAATTGATGGACGTGAATCTGAATGAACTCTGGGAGTTGGTGATGGACAGGGAGGCCTGGCGTGCTGCGATTCATGGGGTCACAAGGAGTCAGACACGACTGAGCGACTGAACTGAGCTGATCTATATAAATATAACATCTATGTATATGTGTGTGTGTATACTTCACACCTTCTTTATCCATGCATCTATCAATGAACATTTAGGCTGCCTCCATGTCTTGACTATTGTAAACAGTGTTGCTGTGAATATTGGGATGTATATATCTTTTCAAATTTAGGGCTTTTGTCTTTTCTGGAAGTATGCTCAGCAGCGGGATAGCTGGATCATATGGTAACTCTTTCTGTTTTAAAGCTAGACCTATTTTTAAACTGTCTTCTCCCAGAACACAAATTCCACAAGAGAGCAGAGATTTTGAGATTATGACTGTTGCCTGCAGCTGTATCTTGATACTCTGTATTTACTGACCATGTATCTAGATGCAATGTCTAGAACAGGACCTGGAGGAACTATGTGCTCAAAAAATATTCTTGAAAGAAGAAATATGTCCTCTCTTGAGAGCTCTGTGCTACAAAATTTACTGTCTACTGAGTAAATTAATATTTGCTTCTATTTATAATATGGTCATCCTCTTTGTTTCAAAAGCTCTATTGTATCTACATCATCCTGAAATTTATAGACTAAATCTGTTTTTTGTTTTCAGCACTTTTACCGTTTTTCTTTTCATATTTTTCTAGATTAATCTCTTTTCTTCCATCAAATGATCACCACTTCCTTGATTACTTCAGTTCCATTGACTAAAGATAAGATTTAGCTGGTGCCATCAATATACAAAATGAAGTAAACAGAGTGCATTACATTTCAATGGCAACAAAATGTCAGTTTCTCCAAATATATTTGCATAATTAATCAGCTCTAAACATACCAGAACAATGTAAATACTGAATGCATGTGTGCTAAGTCACTTCATCCCTGTCTGCCTCTGTGATAATATGGGCCATAGCCCACCAGACTCCTCTATCCAAGGGATTCTCCAGGCATGTATACTGGAGTGGGTTGCCATGCTCCCCTCCAGGGGATCTTCCCCACCCAGGGATCGAACCCACATCTCTTACATCTCCTGTATTGGTAGCTGGGTTCTTTACCACTAGCACCACCTGGGAGGCCCCGAAATACTGAATATTTAAATATTAATAATAAGCATTTATTATTGGCAGAAGTTGTGGAGATGTCTAATGAAAATGTGGTTTGGATGCTTTAAAAACTTCCCTCAAATGATTTAAATATGGCCTCTGTAACTTGTTCCCATTCAAATTACTTCACGATCCATTTCCTCAAATAAGGTACAAAGTCAGTTTTAGCACTTGTTAAATTATAACAAGTTCTGACTTAGAAGACTATGAATTAATGAAGTTTTATTTTGCTATCTGCAATCCTTAGGTTTAATCAAAACAGGGCTTTGACTTTTTCATTTAAAAGAAAAATTAGTGAAAACTACAATACATAACATGTGATGATTTGCATACAAGCCATATCTTGAAATTCTGACCAACAAAACTCTAAGAATCAATTTGAGGACCAATGTTAAGATTTAGGGCTAAATACGTGTAGTTAAAATTCATAATTTCTTAGCACCCCTTAGCAGCATTCACTGCCAGCAAACTTTCGACATATCTGGCTGATAAGGGAGCTGGCAGAGACCCCAAAGGAACAGAAGTTAGTCATACAAAGTAAAGCCTATGCGAATTTTCTGCTACTGGTTTTAGACAACTTGCCTCAGAAGTGTATGCACCGAAATGGCTTGATTTTTAGACGCAGACACACAATTATTCACGGCACTCACGATGATAGGCTGCAGACCCTTGTCTGAACCCTCAGGCAGCTGTGTGTTCGCCTGGGCAGTCATGCTCTAGCATGCACCATGAATTGTCAAGAGTGCTGCTCAGAGTTGGCTGATCAAGAGATACGCAGTGCAAAGGAACAGGATTTGAGACAGCCCAGGGTTTCCTCTTTGAGTAGGTTTAAAATATTTTTTTTCTCTCACAACTTCCTTCCTGTTCTAACTGCCAGTGCTCAGAAGTCAGGCTTGAGAGGCAGAGGCACCCAGGACGGAGACGTGGACCACTGACAGTAAGTTGAGATCCCTTCGGGGTGGGGAAGGCTGCAGGTGAGCACAGACAAATGCAAGAAATTTCTAAACCTGGCTACCGCTCTGTACAGTTTTATTTATTTTAAGAGGGGTTGTTCCTCTTCAAAACAAACCATGATAAGAAAGTTATTAAGGAGGCTGCAGAGAAGGGGAAGTCCGGGCAGGGAATGGCAACAGTGACTCAGGGGAGGCTGGTCTGCGAGGGAGGGCGTGCATGCCCGCCCAGGAGACCCATCCTCCATGTCCTGGAGAAGGATTCCAGGGCACCCGCCGACAGTGCCTGGCCGGGTTCCTACAAGGCTGAAGCCGGCATCTGGCCAAGCTCAGGAGCAAAAGACTGTAGAACCAAGCTGATGTGAACCAAGCTGGTGCATGGTGAGTTGGGGTGGAGATGTGTGGTTTCCTGTTTTTAAGCAGACTTAAAGAGATGGGTTGAAAAGGGAAAAAAAATCGATTTGAAATTGTTAAACATGAAACTGTTCTCCACGGGAGGAATTTTCTGGGCACATAAAGGAAATATATAATGAAAGCCTCCCCTGGGGTCCAGTGAGATTTAACAATCCCAGGGGGAACATAGCAGAACGCATGGCTATTGATTCATCAGTCTACCAAGATGGCATTTCTACCACTAGCAAAAGCCGGTGAGACGGGCAGAAAGATAACTGCTGCTGTTGCCAAGACCAGCTCTTTGCATCTGAGAGGGCTAAAAGGAAACCCAGGAGACACCCAACAATTTATTGAGAAATGCGCGCTTGGTTGCTCAATCGTATCTGACTTTTTGAGATCCCATGGCCTGTAGCCTGACAGGCTTCTCTGTCCAGGGGTTTTTCAGGCAAGAATACTAGAATGGGTTGCCATTTCTTCCTCCTGGGGATCTTCCCCACCCAGACTGAACCCTGCGTCTCCTGTCTCCTTCACTGCATGTGGATTCTTCACTTGCTGAGCCAGCAGGGAAGCCCCTTATTCAGAGACGCATTCTAGAAAAATTCAAGTAGGCTCAGCTAGGACACCCAGTCAGTGGGCCTTCCAAATGTCGGGGGTATGGTTTTGGCAGTCATGAGAAGCGTTTTAGGTGTGACCTGGAATACTTTCGTCTCTTTTAAAGGATGTTCCAGGTAGCACATGTGACAAACATGGTCTGTACTTCAACCCTGGTTTTTTGTTTAGTTGCTAAGTCATATCGGGCTCTTCTTGTGACCCCAGAGCACACTGGGCTCCTCTGTCCCTGGTATTTCTCAGGCAAGCATACTGGAGTGGGTTAAACTCTGGACTTGGGGTAATTTGTGCTATAAGTCTGATAAACTCTGAGCTGTTCTGCTCAAGGTAGGGGAAGGCAGATGCCCTTACTTGGAGGTCCCATGGTTGCATCTTCATGGAGAGACCAAGAAACACTGGATTCAAAGTTGGCATATTGGATGCTCAAGCAAGGGAAGTCAAGAGGTCTGTGCTGGCGCCCGGGAAGTTCGGTCATAGGCAGTTGCCATCTATCTTCGCCATTGCTTGATTTTATTACATTTACAAGAAAAGTCCTTTCCCAGATCTGGATATGACACAAGCACAGTAAGATCATTTTATTCTTTCCTGATATGTGTGCAATTCTGAAAGAAAAGTTCATTCACCACCCATACTACACAGATACAGCCCATGAGGAATAACCAGGTTATAGCTGAACAAAAGCTGACAGCCTCCAGGCACTGGACTCTGGTCCTCTCTTATCTGGGAGAGCATGAGCTTGTCCCTCAGGCAGTATGCTCTGAGCAATGAGCAGGCTCTGTTCTCAGTGGAAGCTCAGAATAGCTAAGTCAGTCTGACGGGAACATGAGGGCCTTGGCCAATTCATGGGAGCACCATAGATTTCAACTTCAGCCGGTCGATAGAGAGACACCCTGAGGAGTCGGGGGTGGGGAGCAGTAAAAATTAAGAAGATAAAGAGAACCAGCTTATGTGGAGGGTATTCTGTGTGTCAGATCTGGTGTAAGAAACGTATAAAACTGAATCCCGTGAGGACACTGAGAGGACAAGAAGGCCCAGAAGTATGCAATGACTTGACTGAAGTCACACACTGATGCAAAAAACAATCAGTAGCTATGCTGCCTCAGAAGGACATTTCAGGAAATGCCCCATGGCAGAAATGCTCTTCAAGCCCCCACTCTGAGCATCCTTGTTCTGGGTCAGTTTCATTGTCACCCCACATCTTGTGTTAGAGTCCATACTGGCGCCCCCCACAGATGGGTTTCATGTTCTTTTGAAACTTCAATATTTTCCACTTAATAAGTAATTACTGAGTCCCTCCCTACCGGTTTCCACATTCTGGTTCCCACAACCAGATCTGGTAAAAATTCACTTGGGTTTTCTTAGAGGAGCTAATATTCACCATGTGTACTTATAATAATTGTCTTGGGAAAAGTATCAGTTGCTCAGTTGTGTCTGACTCCTTGTGACCCCATGGACTGTAGCCTGCCAGGCTCCTCTGTCTGTGGGATTCTCCAGGCAAGAATACTAGAGTGGGTTGCCCTTACCTTCTCCAGGCGATCTTCCTAACCCAGGGATGGAATCCTGGTCTCCTGTATTGCAGGTGGATTCTTTACCGTTCTGAGCCATAATTTTTCATGTTTAATTTAAAACCTCTGTGAGTGGACTGAGTAATTGCAGTGTAGTCTTTTGCCTAATAATGGCTGCCTTTATGCAATTTTCTTTGCAGATTATTTAAAATGAGTATTCATGAAAGCACCTAGCACTGTGACTTTACATAGTAGACACTCAGAAAAGCTGAATGCACCCACTGAATTCTCTCTCCTTTTGCATATGAATCTAGGTGTCCCTGGGGGCATTGGTTCTAGGACCACCCCCATCCTCCTTGATACCAAAATCCATGGATGCTGCGAGTCCCGTGCTCTTGATATCAAGAGGACCAACCGTACTATGAGTGCCCAGGAATGAATAACATATTATATCTTGGGAAATAGTTACTTCAAGGGAAACACTAAAGAATTCTGCTTCTAAGAATCTGTATCCCATCTCTGGCTTGATCTTAATGTTTAATGCATATAAGAGGACACTGTCCTCTCAGGCACTAGGTTGGTTGCTGTTTTCCAGCTCTGCAGTTGCAGAAGCTCGTGGTGGGGTGGAGGTAGTATAGAGCAGCTCCTAATTGGAAGCATCAATTCCTCCGGGTCATTAGGGAATAGTGACACACCAGAAAGGAATTTAGAACCGAGACAGCGTGCTGTGTCCCGAGCGATAAAGTTTGATTCCCCAGTGAAGCCAAATCACCAGGCAGCAGAGCAGACCCAAATCCTCCTCGACTGGCTCTGAATCGTCTGTGGTCCTTTAGAGACGGTCCAGCTCACCATGACCTGCTATAGACCAACGACCTCCAGTGTGGGGAAAGTGGGCATATCCTAGACATCAGGAAGTGAAGATGACCGGGTGACATAGAATGCTGATGCTCACATAGGTACTTCTCTGCTGGAAACCCCCTACTTCCGGCACTTCCCCATTTCTTTCTATCCCTCCCTCAACTCTACCTCTTCTGTCTAATCCTCCTGGCCGGTGCATCAGGTTATGTGATTAGGCAACTTCGGGGCTTGAGTTAAGTTAAGTCTCCACTGTGCTTTCCTCCAGAGCCAAAGGAAAATCTCTCTATTTGCTGTGCCTGTGTCTCCTATCATTTCCCATCAGTCCCAAAATGACCTCTGGCTTCACTTAGGAAAGGGAGCAATAAATAGAATCTAAAATTAAATTGCTCTTTAAAGAACTAGAATAGTGACGATTGCATTTTACAGGCTGATTCAGTTCCTAAACAATCCTGGCAGTTCCCAGAACCTCTTGTCTCTTCCATGCTCCTCAAAGAAACCAAATCTATTTTTAAGAAGGAAGGAAAGGACTTTGTCAACATGGCCGAGCCCAGAGAAAGCCTTGGTGTCTGTCAGTCAAGTACCTCGCTGAAGCTGAAACCAGCAAACACGGAGCATCATGAAGAAGGGAGGGAGAAGAAGGGAACAGAGGGTCATTGAACATCTACTGTTGGCCAGAAATAGTCCCAGAACTTTTATGTCTTCTCTAACTCTTCAACTCTATCAGAAAAGTTTATGATTCCCACTTTACTGGTAGAAAAACTCCAGGCTCAGTGAGGCTAATAACACCCTTACATCCTGGAACGTCAATCATGGACACACATTTTGAATCTCTAGTCTATCTGACTCAGTGCTCAAGTCCCAAGAAACACAACAAAGGGTCATTGTTTTGTGAATTAACCAGGCAGTTTGTTTCATCTAAATTTAAGAGTTTTACCTTGTCTTTGCCTTCCACTCATTCAGAACTGCATTATGAACCAGAAGAGTGTGCTGCATCCTGAGAATGGTAAATTCTTAGGTATATGTATTTCCGGTGTCTTGGAAATTTCACACAATTTTTAAGCAAAAACTCTGATTTGTGCTGTTATACCCATGCCATGAATACCCACCCTAATTTAATTTGGCATTTTAATTGAGCCTGAGAGGATTAAGTTCCTGCCTCAGCCCATCTAATGCTTGACCTTGTTTCACTGAGCAGTAAACATGGGTGTGTGAGAGTATGCTGTGAAAATTCACCTGTATAGGCATCTGTGAAGCAGGAAATAAAGATAACTAGAGAGGTGAGCACATGAAACCAGAAAAGAAACGCATATGTGCTTTGGGGCCTTATTAAATATGTAATTGATAATTCCCCATTTCACTTTAGGGCTTCCCTGGTGGCTCAGAGGTTAAAGCATCTGCCTGCAATGCGGGAGACCTGGGTTCAATCCCTGGGTCGGGAAGATTCCCTGGAGAAGGAAATGGCAACCCCTTTCCAGTATTCTTGCCTGGAGAATCCCATGGATGGAGGAGCCTGGTGGGCTACAGTCCACAGGGTCCCAAAGAGTTGGACACGACTGAGTGACTTCACTCTCACTTTCATTTCACTTTTACTGTGTAAAAACTGTAGTCAAAGACAGCATGAAAACAAGCAACACAGCCCTGCTCTTTGTGGAACAGGGTGCAAGCCCCAGAGGGAGGTGAGCACAGCCCAATCTAGAATGTTCATTGCTGATGATCTGGGTTCTCCCCCAGCCTCACATCCACTTCCTCTTTCCCTTTCTTGGTTTACAGCCTTGTTTAAATTAAGGACAGCATTAGAGTCATTGAATTATAAAGGAGCCTCAGAGATCTTTCAATGCAACCATCTCACTTTGCAGAGGCCAAAATTGGAGCAGAGGTTTAGCAGCTTGTGCAAGGGGACATGGGGTAGAGTTTCACCGAAATTCTCTTTAGATGACACTTCCCTGACTTGCTAAAGCCTCCCTGCAGAGTTTTGCAAAGCAGCACTTACCTCTGCCTGTGCAGCATCCCCCATGGAGATTCTCAAGATAACCAATGAGCTCTCTAATTTCATTATTACTTCTTAATAAAGACAGCTGGAGTGACAGAGCTTAGAGCCTCCTGTCAGAAACCCCTCAGGCTCATATTCATGCTGTCACTTACACAGCATGCTTTCTCAGGCAAGTTATTTACTTCAAGTTTAGTTTCCTAATCTATAGAAGGGAATGATGATAACAGCCATCCTTAGGGCTGTGGTGAGGACAAGTGAGATAGTCCTCGGGATAGGGTTTAGCGCTATGTGTGATAGCTGTTAGAATTATTGTTATCAATAACAAAACCAGATTGTTCTTCACAGACTTATAGAATGAATTTATGGTTTTGAGGGTCAGGGATAATGGGGGAAGGAATAATTAGGGAGTTTGGGATGGGCATGTACCCACTGCTATTCCTAAAATGGATAACCAACAAACACCTACTGTACAGCACAGGGAACTCTACTCAATGTTATGTGGCAGCCTAGATGGGAGAGGAGTTTGGGGTGGAATGGATTCATGTATATGTATGACTGAGTCCCTTCACTGTTCACCGAAACTATCATAACATTGTTAATTGGCTATACTCCAACATGCACAAAAAGCTGTTCTTTAGATGATGCAATTGGAGAGCAACCTGGCATTTCCCTAAAATTCCTACAAAATGGAAGGATAAAAGGGAGAAAAATGAGGGAGTTCCCCAGTGGTCCAGTGGCTAGGACTCTGTGGTTTCACTGCCATGGCCAGGGTTCAATTCCTGGTCAGGAAACCAAGATCCTGCAAGGCACATGATGCAGCCAAAAAAACAAACAAACAAACAACAAGAAAAACAAGACACACACACACAAAACACAAACAAAAAAGGTTTAAACTATTTTTAAAAGGAGAAAAATGATACTTGTAGTTCACTATACATACACAGTTAGCTTGGGAAACTGTTGTCAAGATATATTAACCAGTTGGGGCTTCGGGAGAATGTGAAATTTCCTGGAAATGAATTGCAAAATTGCAAATGCAGACTCTTTGGGGAATTCACGTAAATAAGCAATATGAAATAATAAAACAGAGGCAGATAGCCTTTTATACAGGTGAAATAAGGTAACTGAAGGACAACTGAGCTGACACCTGACTACAGGTAGCAATCTTAGAAAAGGAAGCACCTAGAGACGGTCTCCCCTAACCCGTCACTTCCCAAGATGAGGAAAGGAAGATCACAGTGGTTAGAACATCTGCTCACAGGGTCATAGCTAGTTAGTGGCAAAGCCGGAATGAAAACTCATGCGAGATGAGGCCTAGTTCACTGAGGGGATAATTATCCAAAATCAAGTAGATTGACCTAAACTCGTCCCAAACCACAGCTCTTCTGCTGGACCATGTTCATGTTCCCTGAGATCCAGACATTACTCAGTATCTCTTTCTGCCTCTGCAGGTCCAGGGTTTCAGGTCCACAGACATGATCCTTGGCTTGAGGCTGAGTTGTGTCGTTGGTCTGACCAGGCTTCAGAGAGAAGCAAAAAGTGAAAAAGAAAGTGAAGTCACTTAGTCGTGTCCAACTCTTTGCGACCCAATGGACTGTAGCCTACCAGGCTCCTCCGTTCATGGGATTTTCCAGGCAAGAGTACTGGAGTGGGGTGCCATTTCCTTCTCCAGAGGGTTTTCCCAATCCAGGGATCAAACCTGGGTCTCCCACATTGTAGGCAGTTGCTTTACCATCTGAGCCACCAGGGAAGTCCATGCTTAACACTCAGTGCTTTGCTTCACTGCTTCCAAGTTATAGTTTCAAGTCATCTTCTTAGTCATGAACTCCAGTAGAGTCTACGAAGGACTTCAGGGCTCTGCGAATCCCTGTGCTGCTTGCACAGTTTCATGGGCTTTTGCTTTTCTTCTTTTATAAAGACCACGACTCTTACTAGATTTTTAAAGAGACTTGTAATCTCCAGAAAGATTAAGAACCACCAATCAAACCAGCTGGGCACTTTTGGTATGGCTAGATTGCTCATCCTCCAACTTTTTCCACTTTGGAGAATAACTTTAACATCAGTGTGTGCCAAAGAACAGTGTCTTGTAAATGCTAGATGCTCATCAAATATTTGTGACCTTCATTTTGCTTTCAGAAGGGCTTTCCCTGAGAAGTGCTTTCCAGTCCTTTCCTTATCATTTTATGACATTTTCATCTTTTTTCTAATCAGCTCTTCAGAATGAACTGATTTGGAGTCATCTGACTTCATATCTCTTTTCTTATGCTATATAATTAGACCAAATTATTTTCATGTGGTTCCAAATTTCCTCCTCTTGACTGCCACAATTTCATATCATAATCCCACATTATTCTCTGCTCTTCAATTCTCTGCTCTACATTAAATAAATGTGTGGCTCATTTTCATTGAGCAATTATTATATCTGTTTAGATACAATAAAAATTAAGAAGTGACATGTCTCTGATTTACCAATTAAAAAATCAGGATCTAGATGACAGATAAATTATGTTGCCAAGTATGACACTATTAAAAGTTAGGAAATACTGTCCTAGACCAGATCTTTCTCTCTGTGTGTCTCTGTTTCCTTCTCCTTGCAAAACTGAGATTTGAGGGTGCAGAATTACAATTCCCTGTGTGTGTGTTCAGTCACTCAGTCATGTCTGACTCTTTATGACCCCATGGACTATAGCCTGCCCAGCTCCTCTGTCCATGAAATTTTCCTAGGCAAGAATACTAGAGTGGGTTGTCATTTCCCTACAGATTATTAAAAATCACCTTGAGCTAATTAGTGGCTGGATGTGATGTCATCCTCTCATAGCCAAACTCCAAGCACATGACTTGTGAAAACCAAGTAATACATTCCAGAAAGGCCTCTCTGCAGTGCTGAGATGTCCTCAGATGCTGATAGCTTTGCTGATGCTCTGTCTGCAGTTTTTTTATGTGACCTCTACCCTGCGTATTTGGTCAGGCTTCTGGGTGTCACCAGAGGAGAACCTGTCTCATCTAATTAGTCTCATCTGCATTGTTCTTTATCTGTGGCTTAATGGTTGTCCTTCAACTACCCACAGCCTACAACCTCCACCCACTGCATCCTTCATCGTTTTTCCAGCCAGTTCATTCACTTTCCCTGAGTGTTGTTTGGAATAGGACTTGAATTAGTCACTCTGTTTATTGTGCTGTTCTCTAGAGGCTCAGCTCTGAGTGGTGCTGGTTCTTCGGCAGAAGCAAGAGTTGCCATAGCAACAGGCCTACAAGCTTCCTTCCTGCACAGGAAGTGGGCCCAGGCGAGGCAATACTGTTTGCAGAGTTGATCAAGGCTCATAGTGTTCAGCTTGTTATTTTTCTGGAAGAGGATAAATGAGCCAAGAGATATCATTTCTTGTCCTTTCCTTTTTTTTTCACCTGTTAAAATTGCTTTTGTTTGGTTTCACTTCCAAATTATTTTTCTTCCCATTCCCAGTAATAGCAACATTGAAAGTTGAAACCACAGCTGATTTTGGCCACAGAGAGCTTCACTCTCAGAGGAACCTTATAGGACTTGGCAGGGTCACATAAGATGAAATGTGATAGGTATTGTCTTAGAGTTCTACCACTTCGGAACAGTAAAGCCTTTGCCCAAAGCAGGGAAGAGAGTTACCCTGGGAGCAGAATGAAAGGAAACCAGGAAATTATCTCCTTGTCTAAATATCTCCCTTTATACCCCCAGATAGCTCCATTTCTGCGAATCCCAGGCCTGAAATTCTTCCTAGAGATTCCTTCCTCTTTATTAGGACAGGGCATCTCATTGAGATACATGAACTTGGGCAATTCTCTTAAGCTCTGGGTTTCGAGTTTCTCAGTGATAAAACGAGGGGAAAGGAATGGCTACCCAGTCCAGTATTATGGCCTGAAGAATTCCATGGACAGAGGAGGCTGGTGAGTTACAGTCCATGGGGTCACAAAGAGTTGGACACGACTAAGCGACTAGCAAGTTTTTGGACTATATCACCTCCACGGTTCATTTCAACTCTGAAAAGCTCTGACTATACATACATGCTTTAAGAAAAATAATTTTTAAATTTGCAATCAGTCATTAACACTTAAGTGTAAATAATTGTATTAGATCTTCCCTTGATGTTTTAACATAAAACAAGTAAATGTAGATGATGAAGGAAGAAAAGAGGCCAGGTGAGGTCTTAGAGCATAAGGTCACAGGAGATCTGGAGAAGAGAAGGAGGCACTAAAGGAGAAGTGGAGATGGATAGAAAGGTACTAAAGAGACAGTTGCAATTTGTCTAGGAGAAGTTGGAGTCCTTTATTATTTTGTGTTATTTCAAAAGAACAGAAGCTCGTTAGATATAGAACCTATTAACCCAATCAATGAGCACTCGTAAAATGACAAGCAGTCAAGTGTTTCAGGAGATTCAAGAGACTTTTTGGTGGTCAAGTATCTAAGACTCTGCGTTCCCAATGCAAGGCCCCTGGGTTTGATCCATGGTTGGGGAACTAGATCCCATATGATGCAATGAAGACCCGGGGCAGCCAAATAAGTTTTTAAAGTGAAAGAGAAACAAAACCCACTAGCTGGCCTCGGGGGAATTATTAGCAATGTTGGGAGCAGGGGGAGGACACTCAGGCAGATATCACAGGGGCCTAAAACTTCTCATGAGTTGCCTTTGAGCTCTTGCAGGAGTTCAGGGAAAGATGCAATGGATGGGGAAAAACTAACTTGCTTTACCAAGTACTTGACACCATTATAACCGGGATTGTATTGATACATGCTGAGCACTTTAACACCTGCAAGACTGGCTGGATTTGTAGGACTATGATCCTTTCTATAACTCTCTGAACTGGAGCTGTTCGTTCATTGTTCAGGACAGCTTGTGCTATGTTGCTTCACTTGTTTTATAGAATTCACAAGTGAGTTACTTACTGTCAGTTTCATTGAGTGAATAGGAGGGATTCATCTCAGTATGAAAACATTCAAACATGTCAAAGGAAAACCTAGAATGTGATATATTCTTATTTTGTGAAATAGAATGAGGCTGAATCAGAGGAAATCTCCTGGAAAATCACTGACAATTACAGAAGTTTATTAGGGCAAAATAGCACTAAGAGTGGGCTTCCCTGGTGGTTCAGTGGTAAAGAATCCATCTTCCAGTGCAGGAGATGTGGCTTCAATCCCTGGGCTGGGAAGATCCCCTGGAGAAGGAAATGGCAACCTGCTCCAGTATTCTTGTCTGAGAAAT
Source organism: Nanger dama (assembly GCA_917880005.1). Taxonomy (NCBI): domain Eukaryota; kingdom Metazoa; phylum Chordata; class Mammalia; order Artiodactyla; family Bovidae; genus Nanger; species Nanger dama. The sequence goes on from CAKJTW010000043.1 coordinate 13,863,094, forward strand.
CCCATGGAAAGAGGAGCCTGGCAGGCTATAGTCCATGGGATCGCAAAGAGTTAGACAGGACTTAGTGACTGAACAACAACAAGACTAAGAGCACCCCCCTCAAGCATAGGTCATATCCACGGACTTTTGGCAAATAGATCATCTCTGTCTCTCTTTCTGTCTCCCTCTAGATCAAAATGACTGAAAAGGCTCCAGAACCACACGTGGAAGAGGATGACGATGAGCTGGATGGCAAGCTCAACTACAAGCCCCCCCACAGAAGTCCCTGAAGGAGCTGCAGGAGATGGACAAAGATGATGAAAGTCTAACTAAGTACAAGAAAACACTCCTGGGGGATGGTCCTGTGGTAGCAGGTAAGTGTATGTGAGGAGACAGAGTGGGGCAGGTCGAGGGGGCATAGAAAAGGCAGACATTTGAGCTACTCAGGAGCAGGTGCAAAGGAGAGGATACCAAGTGCTTCTAAGGTTAAGGGAGTGAGCTGCAGTCTCCATGTGCCAAACCAAGTTATAGATGGATAGTTAAGTTTTCTTTGGAGATAAGGCATACGTTGCCTTGAAATCGACAAAAATAACACATAGGAAGGATTTAGAAGGAGTTTCAGACTATTACTCAGAATTGGATTCTCTCCATGGTCTTTCATATTCTCTCTTCTCTTTCTCCTTCTCTTCTTCTCCTTACCTAACATCCATCATTTCCAGTACACAATGGAAGAGTCAGACATGGCCCAAAGATATGGATGCACCCTGACCAACCAGCAGAGTACCTTACCTATAGCCACTCAGGAAATGTTTGCTATTGATGAATAAGGTGGGCCTACAAGTACCTGAAGCAGAAATAGCATCAAAGAAAGGTCCAAGGCCACTAAGACCAAGCCTGGTGAATCTGCCACTTCCATCTTTATTTCTCCTCTAGAGACAGAGATCCATTTTTTTCTTTTTCATCTTCTCTCTTTCCTACTTGAAATGTACACACACACACACTGTATGTATATACCTCTCCTCTGTGCTCACAGTGCCTTTTAATTTCTGCAGACCCAACAGCCCCCAATGTCACTGTCACCCGCCTGACCCTCGTTTGTGAAAGTGCCCCAGGACCAATCACCATGGACCTCACTGGTAAGCGGTGGAGCCTGTTTGGTGGAGCCTCATGTCATCATGAGGACAAGGGCATGGTTTTTGTCCCTTGTCCCAGCCAAAAAAAAAAAAAAAAAAAAACCTAGTAAGGTAAACAGCTTCCCAGCTTCACAGCGGTCAAGAATCCACCTGCCAATGCAGGAGACACAGGTGACTTGGGTTTGACCTTTGGGTTGGGAAGATTCTCTGGAGAAGGAAATGGCAACCCACTCCAGCATTGTTGCCTGGGAAATCCCATGGATGGGGGAGCCTGGCGAGCTACAGTTTATGGGATCGCAAAGACTCAGACACAACTGAGCATGCATGCATGCAGTAAGGTGATTTCTAGTAAGGTATGCTGGGACCAGCTCACTAATCACTGTTTTCACAGTATTTACCATGCTTAATGAGGAGCCCAACCTTCGTTTCTATTTAATTGAAAGGGGTCAAGCATAAGTACTAGATATGTCTACCTGTATTATATTTATTTTAGATTTTTATCTTCCCATGGCATAGGAGAATTATTATTCGTGGAAAAAAATGGTAATATTTTACCATTTCAGGGTTGGGAAGATCCCCTAGAGAAGGAAATGGCAACCCACTGCAGTATTCTTGCCTGGGAAATCTCATGGACAGAGGAGCCTGGCAGGCTACAGTCCATGGAATCACAAAGAGTCAGACATAACTGAGTACACACACGCACACACAAACACACATACATACAGTATAAAAATCAGAGAAAATATTGATCCTGTGTCAGCTACAGAACTTATCTGAAGGCAAGAAGAAATCTAAGACCTCTTGTTTAATGCTAGGAATTCCATTGTGAAATATGCAGGATTTTTTTAGCTTAAAACTCTGATTCTTTGAAAGAAGTAACTTCCCTCACTAAAGATGTACAACTTAACATGTCATTTTCTTTCACTTTATTGCTGCCAAAGTCAAGTCCTTTCCTGAGACTTAGGTGTGGAGGAGATGATGAGAGACTGGAAAGGTGACTGGTTTGGGGGAAAGTAGGCAAAGAGACACGACTGAGCGACTGAACAACTGAACTGAGGCCACTGGGAGAAATAAGGAAAGGGCCACCGAGCCAGGGGTTGGGGACATCAAAAGCAGGTCTTTAGTGAAAAAAAAATATTATTACCAGATTCATAAAATAGACTCACGAGACAGAACAGAACATGCCTCTAGAACAGTAAGCTTAGGAGCAAAGTAGTTCCCCTCTCAGAAGACAACCACTCTTTACCTTATATGGGCTTTTTGTCAGAGGGAGGAAATTGGAGGCTGAAAAGGCACACTTCCTGTTCAACCGAAATCATTAGAGCAGAGTCCCACATTCAACTACCCCACGTTCTAGCATCTCTCAGAAAGAAATTCTCTCTTTCACCGGGCCTCAGACCTCTTCCTGTGAGAAATTGTGTAAAGTTAACAGGTATAACCGTCATTTTGCAAGATAAGGTCTGAAGCAGTACTAAGGAAACCTGCTCTATTCAGAAAGGCTCTATGATTGATCCTGCAGGGAAAACTTGGCCCCTGTCCCTTTTTCCCAGCAACAACAAAAGCTTGGTTTTCTATCACCAAAAAAAAGCTACTGAAGTGAATCCTAGATGTATACAGAGGAGGCTGGTGCCAGCTATATACATGAAGCGTCTGCACAAAACTGTGCAAAACACACACACACACACAGAGTCACCCCAAATGTCAAATTATACAGAATCATAATGGGAAAGGAACAAAGACCACCTCTAACCAAGGTACAGGAATTAGGGGGCAGATCCCAGTTTTATGGCGCCTGAAGCCTTTAGAACTTAAGTGATAAGTTATCTTTTCCTTAAGAAAAAAAAAGTATGAAATTGCAAATGCAAAAGCAAAATTAAGTACAAAAGTCTATGTTTTAATTTTATATTTTTTAGAATGATAAAAGGAACCAAACAAGCACATTTGCTAAAGCTTAGAAAACACCCAGACTGGCGATTCATTTCCTACATGATATTATACATGTACACCCATGGCAGATTCATGTTGATGTATGGCAAAACCAACACAGTATTGTAAAATAAAGTAAAAGAAAAAAAAAAGAAAACACCACACACATTAACAAATCTACAAAAACAAATAGCTGGCATTCTTACATAATATTTTTCTCCTATATATTTGAGGACTGGAGGCAGAGTCTTTAAGGATAAAGTCTTTCATATTCTTAAGGCTGCAGTCAAACTTGGAGGGAAAGCTCTATCATGTTTCTTTCACATCGGCTATAAGATTTCAGGCATTCCAAATGTGTGTTTGTGCAGCGACTAATCTCAACATTCTTTGACCTGAGGACCGTAGGGATCGTGTTGCTCTGAAGAGTCCAGAAATGGCTCAGGAGCTTCGACTTCATTCATCTCCTGTGAATGTCCTTTCAATGAAAATTAACTCTTTTAAAATTCACTTCTACAGGGGATCTGGAAGCCCTTAAAAGAAACCTTTGTCCTAAAGGAAGGTGTTGAATATAGAGTCAAAATTAACTTCAAAGTAAGTATCTGGCCCTGTATGTTTGTGTAAAGTTTTAAAATTCTTTCTGTAGTCAGAAGAAGAAAAAAAATCAAATTTCTTGCATTATCACATTGGCATACTTTTTGTTAATTTCTATTTCTCCCTAAATCTGACTCTCAGTTTTAGTTCCCAAAGCTTCTTCCTCATGGGGTGGAAGACAATCAGGAAGGGTGGACCGGCAGAGGCAGGGAATAACAAGGAATATTCACACCTTTCTTTTGTCCATCTCAACCATGTTTATATTAAATGGATGATCTGTGGAGCAGTAGAAAAACAGGAGTCTTTCTTTTTGAAGTCCTTATTACTACTCCACCACCATTTCTGTCTTTTTTTTGTCTTTTACCCACCAGACCACATCTTCTGCTATGCCCAGGAGACCAGCTTAAAGGCTTCTAGAAGGATGTGGGTTTTTTCCCTGTATCTATGAGTCACACGCAGAAGTTAGAAGAATTAGAAAGTTCGGGCTTCATTTAATCACACTTTCTTCAATGAAGCTGTTTTCCTTCTGTCTGCTTTTGATAGCTTTATGCTACAGGTTTTGCTGAGTGCCTGTTCCAAACCTAAGCAACAAGTACTCATGGCTATACTACCTCATTGCCAACAAAACAAAATGTATCACTGAGAGATTGCTCTGATCGTTCTGTCCAAAATAAAAACGGAGCCCTGCTTATTGTCGAGCAGAAACAATACTCTTTCATTCTTACATGGGTGAACAATTAATCAAGCCATCCAGCTACTGGAGCCGTGCCCACTTTAATTTGCTTGTATAAGTATGACCATGGTATAAAATTAACAGACTGGTTCAGCCCTAAGTAGAATGAATCATGGAAAAATAAAGTGCTCAAGCTGTCTATATTTTCAGTCCGCTTTAGTAAATTTTCTCTGAAAGGCTTGGGAAAGTGGCGAGATTCCAGACAACATTTGAGAATGACAGCCATCCAAACTACATGCCAGAGGCAAATGGATTTCACCCATTATTTTCATCCAAGGAGGGTGTTTTCCTGTGACTCATCTCATCTCTAGACTCCAATCACAGTTATGTTACAAGCAAAATCATCTTCTAGGTCCAACTTTCCATTACGACTTTTCCCCCTGTTTATTTTTCATATGTTCGGTGGATCACTTCTGAGATTAGGATTTTCAGATATTTACATAATAATTAGTTTACATTAATGCCTTTGTAACCTAAAAACAAGAAAGGCCTTATGGACAGTCTTCAGGGAGAAGAAGCTCAGGACCCTTCTCTGGGCCTTGGAGGAAGGAGAAATGTAATGTAGAATACTGAGACAGTGTTCTAATTAACCATCCCCTCCCCTACACCAAAAATCATAGTATTCAACAACTGGAACCAGCTTCGGTAACACTGAGTCTTGTGACTTCCTCTCTTTAGTCTCTGCCTCACCCGAGGCTAAATGATGGTGTAACTTATTCTGAACTAAATCTTCAGTCCTTTCATCCCTAGAGAAGCCTCAGCTAGGTCAGATCAGCATGAAATACGAGGAACAATTGAAGACCCTCTTTAATCTGAATCACTTGGCTCCTTCCTTCCCACATACAGGTGAACAAGGATATTGTGTCAGGACTGAAGTATGTTCAACACACCTACCGGACAGGGGTGAAAGGTAAAGTATGCCCACTTGCCACTCTCCCCAAACTCTGCTTCTCAGGGACATGTAAACTTGGGTTATTAGCGATGTTTAGTCCTAAATTCACTGAAGAATCTGATGACAGCTGTGGACCTTCACCCTTGGAGAGGCACACGTATACTTCCATGGTAACAGAAACCTTGTTAAGACTGGGCCCAGCCTCCAACCTGCAGTATTCTGCTTCTGAAATCCAATTTCATTACTTATAAAGGGAAAGAATAAGAATTCGATCCCTAGGTCGGGAAGATCCTCCGGAGGAGGGCGTGGCAACCGACTCCAGTATTCTTGCCTGGAGAATCCCGTGGACAGAGGAGCCTGGAGGGCTACAGTCCATAGGGTCGCAAAGAGTCAGACACGACTAAAGCAACATAGCGCGCATGCCGAACACAACCAAGTTTGAATTCAAGTCCATAAATGTACTCTTGAAATTTTTAAAAATGCAGTTCACAAGTAAAAAACTTGTGTCAGAGAAATCAAGAGAGGAAAGACCTACCCAAATGGGAGGTGCTAGCAGCGTGTGATGGGCAGGGGGCAGGGGGCAGGGAGCAGGGGTGGGCTGCTGTGCTCAGTTTCCTAGCCAAAGAATAGGGAGGAAAAATACTCTTTCTAGAATAGAGAAAAGCGGCTCAGATGGTAAAGCGTCTGCCTACAGTGCAGGAGACCCGGGTTCGATCCCTGTATAGGGAAAATCCTCTGGCGAAGGCAATGGCAACCCACTCCAGAACTCTTGCCTGGAAAATCTCATGAACGGAGGAGCCTGGTAGGCTACAGTCCATGGGGTTGCAGAGTCAGACAGGACTGAGCGACTTCATTTTCACTTTGTAACTGAAACAAATAATATCACATTACTTAGTCTACAGTTTCCTTGACAAGCTGCACCCAAACGGTGCGTGTTCAGTTGTGTTCTGTTAAGAAGAGCAGAGAAAAATGAAAGGTGGAAGGCTGATGAAAGCCTTCGTTAACCTAATGGTGAGAAACAGCGTCGCCTAGAGGTGTGAAGCAGTAATGCATAGGTCAGTTCCACCAAATCCGTCAATGAGGGCTAAGGAAGACAATGATCAATGAGCATGGAGTAAAGACCCAGACTGCAGCCATGAGATTAGAAGACGCTCACTCCTTGGGAGGAAAGCTATGACCGACCTAGACAGCATATTCAAAAGCAGAGACATTACTTTGCCAACAAAGGTCCGTCTAGTCAAGGCTATGGTTTTTCCTGTGGTCATGTATGGATGTGAGAGTTGGACTGTGAAGAAGGCTGAATGCCGAAGTGTTGATGCTTTTGAACTGTGGTGTTGGAGAAGACTCTTGAGAGTCCCTTGGACTGCAAGGAGATCCAACCAATCCATTCTGAAGGAGATCAGTCCTGGGATTTCTTTGGAGGGAATGATGCTAAAGCTGAAACTCCAGTACTTTGGCCACCTCATGCGAAGAGTTGACTCATTGGAAAAGATTCTGATGCTGGGAGGGATTGGGGGCAGGAGAAGAAGAGACGACAGAGGATGAGATGGCTGGATGGCATCACGGACACGATGGACGAGAGTCTGAGTGAACTCAGGGAGTTGGTGATGGACAGGGAGGCCTGGCGTGCTGCGATTCATGGGGTCGCAAAGAGTCTGACATGACTGAGTGACTGAACTGAACTGAAAGACCCACCTAATGACTCAAATCCCACAGAAGATTGTTAACCTGAAAGATCGTCCTTACTCTTCCAATACCTAATCTCATGAAAAAATAGTTCAGTTTCCTATTTTCCTTTGAGTGTAAAGACTGATGTGTCACTTGGGCAAAGGTTGTCAAGAATGTCTGCAGCTATTCCTCCAAACGTATTCAAAATAACAGCCAATTTAAACATCACCTGCCTGCCTGCCCACCTACCTTTACTTAAACTTTCTAGTCCGTATTATTCTTAATGTATATCCCATTTGCTCACCTTTTAATAACTCTGATTGGCTATTTTTATCATCTGTTTCAGTTTACCACTACTTAAAAAAAAAAATTATTGGTTTTCCCATTTCACCTAATTATTCCATCCATGATTTCTGTTCATTCTGATCACCAGATGTTACCTTATCTCTTGCCAGCTATCCACAGAATGATAGTCTGTAGATAGAAGATCCTCTAGGTGTATTATATAGAAAAGAAACAGAATCTCCAAAACGTAGATAGCAGCAGAGCTGAGATCAGAACTCTGGTCTCAGCTAGTTTCAGGTTTTTTTAATTGAGATATAATTGGCATATAACATAGTGTTAGTTCTAGGTATACAACAGAATGACCTGTACCTGTACATATTGTAAAATAATTACCATAATTAGTCTAATTAACCCCCATCACTACACACAGTTTCGATTTTTTTTTTTTCTTGTGACGAGAACTTTTAAGATCAACTCTCTCTGCAACTTTCAAATACACAATATAGTGTTGTGACCTATGGTCACCACACTGTACTTTAGGGCTTCTCTGGCTCAGTTGGTAAAGAATCTGCCTGCAATACAGGCCACCCAAGTTCGATTCCTGGGTTGAGAGGATCCCCTGGACTTAACTTATCTTGTAACTGGAAGTGTGTACCTTTGGAGTACCTGGAATTGTTTTTCGTTTGTTTGCTTGCTTTGTTTTTATGACATAACCTGCTACATCTTCATAGAGTCTTGATCCCTATTGATTTAGGGCACTAATTCCTCACTTTCCTGAATCTCAGAGTCAGCTGTGATGTGTTTTAAGGACACTGATTCTTGGACTCACAATAGTATTAACCATAGATTGAGAGTGGGTCAAAGTATACTACATTATAAAGAGATTCCAATTTTTAAACAAATGTTTTTAAGGAAAAAAAAAAAGTTGCTCCAGGTAAATCTGATATTTAGCCAAGCTTGGAAACTATTGCTCTTGGCTTTGATCACAGTGAGCTCTGCTCCAAATTGTCACATGCAGTGTTTCCAGTTAATAGACTCTCACACTAATGAACTTTTCTTTCTTCCCAGTGGATAAAGCAACGTTCATGGTGGGCAGCTACGGGCCTCGGCCGGGAGGAATATGAGTTTCTGACTCCAGTTGAGGAGGCCCCCAAGGGCATGCTGGCCCGAGGCACTTACCACAACAAGTCCTTCTTCACCGACGATGACAAGCATGACCACCTCACCTGGGAGTGGAACCTGTCCATTAAGAAGGACTGGACAGAATGAGCGCCTCGGCCCTTCACTCTGCCTGTCTTTGCCACCCAGAAGAGCCCTCGGTCCCTCCTCCCTGGTTACAGCCAGGCCCCTTCCCCAGCACCCTCCGCCCTCCTAGCACTGTAGCCTCCCCAACAAAGTGTCTCCCGGTGATAGTCAAACAAGATGCTTACAATTGGCCTTTCATCCTGCCCTCCTTCTGATCGTGGCCAAATCTCCCCAGTTCTCTGTCCCATAGACGATCATTTAATAGGTACTCTTTTATTCATTCCCATTTAAGCAACTGGAGATCAGAAAGTGGGCAAACTAGCACAGTCCTTCTGCCTCCGGTCCTTGTCCCTCCCTCCCACCCCTGGATTCTCCTGTGGTTACTGCTGGTTCAGTGAAGGTCTCTCATCACGTTCCCTGCCAACTGGGGTTTTTCTTTTCAGGGAGACACTGTAAACAGCACAAGAGAACACGAATAAAGCAGTTATAAGAGCTGACTGAGACCCTCCTTTCTCTGCATTCTCCCTTCAAGCAAATATGGTAACTGGATGGTTCACATTCATGCATTTCCTCAGAAGAGGTGGGCAGAGCTCAGTACAGGAGGTTTTACGTTATTGGGAGCAGTTTCAACTCCTGTTTCAGTGAAAATGCTAGAAAAATCTCTATTTATTTATTTTTTAATAAGCATGGTCTTTTTTTTTTTTTTTTTTTTTTTTTTTGCTGTGGCCTGGTGGCTCAGATGTCACCATCTTTACAGAAACTGCCTGCAATGCAGGAGACCCGGGTTTGACCCCTGGATCAGGAAGATCCCCTGGAGAAGGGGATGGCAACCCACTCCAGTATTCTTCCCTGGAGAATTCCATGGACAGAGGAGCCTGGCAGACTACAGTCCAGGGATCGCAAAGAGTTGGACATGACTCACTTGCTGTGGTGGATATTAGTTGCAGCATGCAGGATCTAGTTCCCCGACCAGAGATCAAACAAGGGTCAAATAGAAGCAAGGAGGCTTTTTTGAATTAATTTGTTTTCTCTTTGGCCCTGCTGGGTCTTGCTGCACACAGTCTGTCTCCAGTTGTGGTGAACAGGGGCTACTCTTCATTTTGGTGCTCAGGCTCTTCACTGGAGTCGCTTCTCTTGTTGCAAAGCACAGGCTGTAAAGTACAGACTCAGTAGTTCCAGCTCCTGGGCTCTAGAGCACGGAGTCGGTAGCTGTGGCTCATGAGCTCACTTGCTCAAAGGCATGTGGGATCTTTCTGAGGCAGAGATGGAATCTGTGTTGCCTTCATCTTCAGGCGGATCCCCATCCGCTGCACCACCAGGGAAGCTCCTCAGTGTATTTTATGATCTTAGAGTGCATGCTTCAGTTGTGCCCAACTCTTTGCTAACCCATGGATAGAAGTTTCTGCTTAGCTTGAGACCTACATATCCCCTGCCTACGAGAATCCCTTGGATTTCCACAGGCACGTGGGCCACATCAGGCATTTTTTCTCTCCTGCCAAGCCACGGGGTCGCAGAGTCGGACACGACTGAGCGACTTCACTTCACTTCACTCTAAGATCTTCAGTGGCTTCCCATCACCTGCAAAATATAGTTGAAGCTCCTACGCTTAGTACACAAGGTCCCCTGGGATCTGACCTCAGAATGCCTTTCTGCCTAGATTTATTATTCCATTTTCTGGTAATGCTCAATTACTAAAAATTAGTAATTTGCACATCACATTTGCATCTCAGTGCTTTGGCTCTTTACATGAAACTCCCTTTCCACCTTCATTGCCTGGAAAAGTTTTATTTACCCAGGACTCTGCTTAGGCATGCTTCCCAGGTGGTGCAGTGGTAAAACTGCCTGCCAGCGCAGGAGATGCAGGTTCAATCCATGTGTGGGGAAGATCCAAGGAGAAGGACATGGCAGCCAATTCCAGTATTCCTCCCTGGAGTCAGACATGACTGAGTCTGCACACACGCACTGCTTGGGCACCCCCGCAGGAAGAAAGCTTTCACCAGACACCATCATTGTCCAGAATGTCCTTAGTTCATCTTCTCCTAGCACCCTATGAGTTTCCCAATTTTTAAATCACTTTCCATTTTACATTTATACGATCTATTTAATTGCCCATTTTTCATATTAACTATCTAAGCTGGGAGAGGTGATCAGATCACCATTATTGCTATGTCTGTAGTGCCTAGGTCAACACCTGGAATAGAATGTTTTGTTTTATTTCAAGGAACTAGCCTGACTTTCTTCTGATTGGTTTTGTTCTGAGGCCCTGTTACCGAATCCTGTCTCTTATCTCAAAAGTTGAAGGTCCCCCTGCCCCGGAGTCAGCTGCAATGTTCCCAGAGCACAAATTAGGCCACAATCCATTAACTGCAGAGTGGGCTGCCCAGAGTCAGCAGCTCCAAACACCAAGACCAGGGTGTGGAGGGGGGAGCAGGAAAATGGAAGCCGTGCCGTCCAGATGCCTGTTTCTGTTATTTCTCTCCATATGCAAACTGTCCCTGGAAGTTGCTGCAGAAGTTCAGGAATCATCAGGTAAAAGGAAAGAGCACTTGAGTGACGGGGTTGGGGCGGGGGGTGAAAGTGTTATTGGGAGAAGGGAAGCGAATATTGGTAGAACTCTGGGTATTTGTTCCCCAAACCTACGAACTTTTCAGGAAATGCTGGATAAAGATCTGCCTTGCCTAGCAGAGAAGAGGGGAGTCTGACATTCTTCAGAAATAGGCTATCATGGACTTCCCTGGTGGTCCCATGACTTAAGTCTTCGTGCTCCCAGTGCCGGGGGCCCCAGGTTCGATCCCCTGGTCAGGGAGCTAGATCCCACATACCACAACTAAAGATTCTGCATGCCACAACTAAGATTTGGCGTGGCCAAATAAATAAACACATATTATTTTAAAATGGGCTATTATGAGAGGAGTCCTCCTTCCGCAAGTTAGTAAAGAAATAAAGCCTTGGAATGACAACTGCACTCCTAAATCTCTTTGGCCTTAGTATGAAGAGGAAAAATAGAGATGCTCTTGTGATTTAGAGTTGCTTTTCTCCACTCAGTACCTGCAAACTCTCTGTCTCTCTCTCTCTTCCTCCCACCCCTACCCTCATCTCTGGCTAGATGGTCCCAGCGCCCAGGAACCCGTGCAGCTCACAGATGTCCAAGCTGCCATGGAATTCATCGCTGCTGCTGAGGTGGCTGTCATAGGCTTCTTCCAGGTTTGTTCAGATATTGCCACCTGCCTTTCTCCCAGTTCAGTTCAGTCCAGTCACTCAGTGTCTGACCCTTTGTGACCAGAAATATGCTACCTTAAGGGATCCATGCTAGTCACTTGCTGGCCAGATGATATTGCCTTAAAAGTCAAAGGGCAGAGCTAATTTTAGCTTGTCAATCAAGATCTCACAATCTCTAGGTGTTCTGAGTCTCTGAATCACATCCTTCTCATATTTGTTTTGAGAGTTCTGAGGCTGCTGTCTGGGTCTCCCCATCTGTACGTGCTTTGAAGCTTCAGTCAGTATTTTAATTTCCAAGGCAGGGCCCAGAGTAAGCCAGCTTGTATCAAGCAGGCAACACATTTGTGAATAGCTGCCTTCAGTCTAGAACCTCTTACCAGATAAGGAGAACCCCACTCTTCTTTTGCTTCCCAGGTGGCTCCACGGTAAAGAATCCGCCTGCCAATGCAGGAAACACAGGTTCAGTCCCTGGGTCGGGAAGATCCCCTGGAGGAGGAAATGTGGACAGAGGAGCCTGGTGAGTTACAGTCCATGGGGTCGCAAAGAGTCTGACACAACTGTACAACTGAGCATGCAGACACACTTTTTGTTTGTTTGTTTGTTTGCTCTGAAATGTTGAACAAGGATGACATTTTGCATACTGAAGGTCTTAGCCAATCTTCCAGATTGGCTGCCTGGCTTAAAAAAAAAATCAACCGTAAAGGAGAAGGCATTATTCCAGCATTTTTCTTTTTCTCTGGAGCTAACATCTGGTGATTTCATAGCTTACTAATCCCCTACTCTCTCCTCTCAGACCTTCTTGTCTGTTTCTATTCATTAATTCCAAATCACCATCATCTTGTCTTTTCTGTGTACACAGCTGGAAATAAAATCGATGAGATATAAGTAGGGGAGGAAGACGGGAGTGGAGTGGGGAAGTGGGGTTGAGGCCTGGGGGCAAATTTTTCAGTGATAAGAGATCCGACAAAAACAGCAGCCTACACTCAGGCAGGAGTGGCAAGGAAGTGAAACTGGAGCAGGGTGCGATAACTCAAATGGCCACCAGGTGTCGCTGTTTGCTCCTAGAGTAAATTCATTCTAAGCATGTTTTTTAAAAAGACGAAGCCTTGAAGAACAATTGTTCATAACCCTAAAATGAACTCCACACGCCCTTTCGGATGAGCAAAGAGCCAGCTCCCTCTACTTGACCCCAGCTGCAAGGCTAACCATGATCTTTTCTCTGAGCACATCTCCTCTTGCCAGAGAAATGTCAAGGACAAACATGTTCACGGCTGTTTATTGCTCAGAGCTTCTGGGGACGAGGGTCCCATGACCACAGGGAAATAAGGCCAGCTTTCTGTAGAAGGCCTGGAATCATCATTCAGAACAGGCTTCCCTGCTCTGTGTTCTAGAGTTGGAGCAACAGTGGAAAGAGCATCCCAACGTCCTACACAGCCTTGTTAAGCTTCCACTTTAATTTCTCTTATTTTTGTTTTCTCTCTTTTTTTTTTTGTCCTTTTGACAGCACCTATTTCTGATTTTTACGTTTCTTCTTTCCTCTACAAATTATTCCCCAAATACTTCCCTCCTTTGGTTTATCAATGATTGTGGAGGCCAACTCTTAAGGTCTTTGTGATTTTGAGCCCCCTCTCAGCTATTAACAAACTGCAGGTTAGTCATTCAGTCATGTCTGACTCTTTGCGACCCCATGGATGGTAGCCCACCAGGCTCCTATGTCCATGCAATTCTTCAGGCAAGAAAACTAGAGTGGATAGCCATGACCTTCTTCAGGGGAATCTTCCTGACCCTGGGTCTCCTGCATTACAGGCAGATTCTTTACCAGCTGAGCCACCAGTGAAGCCCAACAAGCTGCAAGTTCTATGGTAAAGCCAGATAGCTGTTCCAGAGTTAGCCGCTATGTCATAGTTACCTGTTAACCCACCCAGCCTGGAAAATGCAACCATGTCCCTGAGAGGCCAGCCTACATTTTTAGAGGTCAATGTTGTCTCACTGGACACTTCAATTTGATAAGTATGAGTATATTTCTACTCCCTAGTCTCTTTCCTCCAGAAACAACCTGTGGGTTTTTTTTTTTTTTTCTCCTTCTTGTCTTTAGGATTTAGAAGTACCGGCCGTGTCCCTAATCCACAGTGTGGTGCAAAATTTCCAAGATGTGTCTTTTGGGATCAGCACTGCCTCCGAGGTTCTGGCTCACTACAACATCACTGGGAACACCATTTCCCTCTTCCGTCTGGTAAGTCAGCTGGGCAGCTCCAGCCTTCTGGTTTTTCCTTGCGTTGTGAATACACAGACTTCTGAGACCAGAAAGGAGTCTAGATCTTGAATCACAATGGTGATGCCCGCATCAGGGACCATATGAGGAGGATGGCTCAACTCAAGCTTCCTAAACAGCTGCTGTCATGAAATGGGAAGAGGCCTGGACTGAGGGTCAGGACGTAAGATTTACAGCACTGCTTTGTCACTGAGCGGCCATGTCACTTGGGCAGGTCACAAAACACTTTCTTGGCTTCAGTTCTTTCATCTATAGAATAAGGGGAGTGGGAGGGAGGCTCAGGAGGGAGGGGATATATGTATACATATAGCTGATTCATGTTTTACAGCAGAAATTAACACAACATTGTAAAGCAATTATACTCTAATTAAAATAAATAAACTTTAAAAAGAAAAAATACCAAGAAAAAAACTACTGCATACAGCTCCATAATTTGGACATGGCATAGCTTAATTAGCCATTTTCCTATTTATAGATAATTCGGTGTGTGTATTAGTCCCTCAGTCGTGTCTGACTCTTTGCAACCCCATGGACTGTAGCCCACCAGGTTCTTCTGTCCATGGAATTATCTAAGCAAGAATACTGGAGCAGGTTGCCATTCCCTTCTCCAGGGGATCTTCCCAATCTAGGGATTGAACTCAGGTCTCCTGGTTAGCTCTCTACAGATAATTAGATAATCTCAAATATTTTATATTATAGCAGTTCTATAATAAATGCTTTTATGGGGCTTCCCTGGTGGCTCAGAGAGTAAAGAATCTGCCTGCAATGTGGGAGACCTGGGTTTGATCCCTTGGTCAGAGATTTTTATATTTTATATTTCCATATATATATACTTTTTAATATCTTCATATCTTTGAGAGTTTACTTACGTTTATCAAACATGTTAACAGTTACTGGGTTCTCTATGCAAGGTAATGATCCTTAAAACACATTGAGTATATTCTCCCCTCTCATAGCTCTTAAAATATGGTAGAGATTGTAAATGCAACATACAAGTATCTGTAATACAAACAGCATCACCATGGGTAAAATACTGTGTGTGTGTGTGTGTGTGAGTTGCTCAGTCAAGTTCAATTATTTGAGACCCCATGGACCTCCAGGCCCCTATTTGAGCCCTCCAGTCTCCTCTGCCCATGGAATTCTTCAGGCAAGAATACTGGAGTGGGTAGCCATTTCTTTCTCCAGATGAAACATTACAAGAGTTTAATAGGTCCAAGCAGGAAAGGCCTATCCTGCTTGGAAAGGCCCAAAACATCAGTTTTGTAACCCATGATCCAAGTTCTGGCTGAATGGCCTTAAGAGTTATTCCACATTCTGGACTTTCTGTATTGCCTGCACACATTAAATCCAGAAATGTGCAAAATATAACATGTCGTTTTCCTCCTTTGAGCCATCTCCCAAACCCCTGTCCCTTTTACAATGAAGAAAATCAACAGTAGATTAAGAAGATTTCAGTGAGTATTGGAACATAGTTCCTTTGTTCCCTTAAGGATGTTCTCAGTACTGACATCAACACAGTTTCTAATGTTAATGCTATTATCAACACAGTGTTAAGGGTAAATATTCTAATAAAAAGAATAAAAATGGATTAAAAAAAAAGCAGAGTAGGAATTCTGACCAAAATAAGTTATGAAGGAGACAACTGAACTGGGATTTAAAGAACAGATAAAATTTGGACAACATAGAGGAGAATTCATGGCCAAAATGGGGGAAAAAAGTTAAACTTGGGAGAGTGATCAAGCCAACTTGACTGGGTCTCAGGGAACATGTTTTGGGCAGATGAATAAAAGAGCAATTTGATTGGAACCATATTGTCGAGAAATTTGAATATCAGCTTAATGAGTTTGCACTTAAGTTGACTGGTGCTGGGCAGCCCCTCAAGCCTTTAGATCAGGGGAATAACATGAACAGAAATGTGTTTGCGCAAGATTATTTTGGCAGCAATGAGTCAGATGCATGATTAGGCAAAAAAGACAAGAATAAAGAGAACTTTTATTAGGCTGACGAGATAGATCGTGTACTAAGGATCTGTAGCAAAGAGGTAGCAGCAGAAAGCGAAGAAAAGGCACCATATTCTCTCTTTCCTTGACCTGTGAGCCTGCTTCTCTGGGTCCATCTCTGCTTTTAGTCTCCTTGAGTTCTCTTTCTCTGTCCACACTACTGCAAGGATCAGATATCAAATTATGGAAAGGAGGAGAGGTTGGAAGTCACAATATCTAAGGAATAGTGAGGTTATCACAGAAGTAGGTATTTCTGATGTTTTCTTTGGTTGTTGAGTTTATGTTGGTGGTGGAATGTCAAAGTGAAGATGACCAGAGTCCACTGGAAATAAGAAACTGAGCAAACATTAAAGTTTCAAAATTTCTGGTCTGAATGTCCTTCCCGCTACTCTTTATCCTCTCTCTTTCTTATGTTCTTCATCCACATCTCCTTAAAATGTATTTTGTATTCAGTGTCTTCAGCCTTCTTTAAGCTCTTAATACATTGTTATCTAATTTGCATATCACTCACTAAAACTGCTTTCATCCAGGTCACCATGGCTTCCATATCTCCAAACCCAACCAACACTGTTTAGATCTTATTTTACTGACAATTTATGCCATATTTGACATTGTTGGCCACTCTTTTCTCTTTAATGTTCTCTCTTTCCTTGATCTAGGAACCTGCTTCTCTCGGTCCACCTCTTCGTTTAGTCTCCTTGAGTTCTTCTCTTTCTCTATCCACACTGCTGCCTGACCCAGTGCTCTTCCCAATCTAAGTGATGGAATCCACGGAGGCAGAGACTCAACCACTGAGCCTTTAGCAGCATCTGTCCGGACTTCCTTGGGGGCCCAGTGGTTAATAATCTGCAATTCCACTGCAGGGGCATGGGTTCGATCCCTGATCAGAGAACTAAGGTTCTGCATGGGGTGATCTGTGGCCGAAAATAAACTAAAAATAAATTTAAGCAACCATCTTTAAAAATAAACAAATAAATAAATAATAAAAGTGCCTGCCATGTAGCAGTTACTCATAAGTATTTGTTGAATAAATGAATATGTGAATGAATCTTTTTTTTTTTTTGAAAAGGGCTTTATTTACTTAGAGCAGTTTCAAATTCAGAGCAGAACTGAGAGTAAAATGCAAAGATTCCCCTTATATCTCCTGCCGCACGCATCAGTGGCCTCCCCCATCAGCAACATCTCCACCAGAGTGGAAGGTTTGTCACAGCAGATTAAGCTACACTGAAATGTCATAACCACTCAAACTCTATATTTACATCATAGTTCACTCTTGGTGTTCTACAATGCATGGCTTTGGACAATGAATAATGGCATAAATCTACTGTCATGGTATTCCAGGATTTTCTCTGCCCTTAAATTCCTCTGTGCTCTGCCTGTGAATGAATCAACGAAAGAATGAGTAAGTCTTCAGTAACAGGATCTTTTCTTACGTTTGACGGTCATGTGTTTGTTGAAGATTTGCTATGTTTCGTCTCTAGCCTGGATCTCTCCATGATTCAGATGCTTGCTGGATATAACTATCTGAATATCCTCATAAATACTGCAGTCCTAGAGTTGGAGCAAGCTCCAGGAGTTGGTGATAGACAGGGAAACCTGGCATGTTGCAGTCCATGGGGTTGCAAAGAGTCAGAGATGACTGAGCAACTGAACTGAACTGACTGCAGTCTTCACTTAATCAAAACTGAACTTGTCATCTTCCCTTACTGTGTCACGTTCTTCCCATGAAAACACTATTTTACTGAATAGCTATGTTCAGTCAGTCTCTAATCTTTGCCGATCATATCTCCCACCTTGTATCTGGAGCCTATGCTCTCCTTCACTCTTCTTTTTACTTTCTATTACATCAATTTATTCAGGCACCATCAAAATATTTGTAGAGACACATAAAACACAAGTGATACTTCTGAAGGAAGACAGTAATCAACAATAGTGAGTTCGTAAAGGTAAGGGAAAGGGTTAGTGGCTCAATTATGTCCAACTCCTCTGGACCCCATGAACTGTAGCCCATCAGGCCCCTCTGTCGATGGAATTGTCCAGGCAAAAATACTGGCATGAGTAGCCATTCTCCTCTCCAGGGGATCTTCCTGATCCAGGGATTGAACCTAGGTCTCCTTCACTGCAGGCAGTTTCTTTACTATCTAAGCTATGAGGGAGGTCTCTTAACAGCAATGAAAACTCAGTGTCGCCACTGGTGAGGCTCCGTAATAGAAGTCTGATTTAGCCAGTCCCACAGCCAAGGCCGTGACACGCTGTTTTATTATCCAGTTAATACTTCCATCTTTATTAAATAAATTAAAGTATTCTCTGTGTCTATAGCTGCCCATATCTTTTGTTGCTCCTGTGTTATTATTACTGATTCAATTAATGTACTGATGGTGTTATACACAAAACTGACTTTTCTTCTGCTCTTGCTATTTTGTTCCTCACTTAGACTCTTAGCGCCTTTGGCATAAAGATTTTCAATACCTTCTTAATAGGTTTCCCTTCACTATTTCTTATTCAGCTTCTAGACTGGTATGACAATGATGGATTTAAAATGGACATTTGACCATGACCCCTCCTTCTGAAAAAACTCTTCAATATTCCACCATACTACAAGAACAAAACCAAGACATTTAAATGCATAGTTTTTTATGACCAGGCCACTACCTGTTTCTCCATTCCCTTTTCTAGCACATTCCCACCCTGGTCTCTACCATTTTAATCCCCAACTACACACAGTATGAGGACATGATTCTATCATGTCACGTGGGCTATTTCTCTGCCTCGAATGCCAGCCCCCTGCCAGGGCCCCTTTCTCTTAAGCTCACCCAACCAACTCCTCCTCATATTCCAGTGAATCAGTTTCAGCAGCTTATCTTTCAGAAAGGCTCCTTGGAATCTCCAAATTGTCCTAACTACTCCTCTAAAGCTTCCCAGGTCGCACAGTGGTAAAGAATCTGCCTGCCAATGCAGGAGATGCAGGAGACTCAAGTTTGATCCCTGGGTCAGGAACCCCTACAGTAGGAAGTAGCAACCCAGTCCAGTAATCTTGCCTGGAAAATCCCATGGACAGAGGAGCCTGGCAGGCTTCAATCCATGGGGTCTCAAAGAATCGGACACGACTGAACACAGAGTTTCCGCTAAAATCCCATGTAACTGACCACTTTAGAGTGCATGTCATATATTTCTGTGTGTTTCACCTTTTACCCTACTAGACCATGAGCTTATTCAAGGCAGGAACCATGACTTATTCATCTTTGTGTCCCAAAGGTCTACAGTAGGTCTCTGGTACCTCGAAGACACTCAGAAAGTGTTTGAGGA
Organism: Nanger dama; assembly: GCA_917880005.1. NCBI lineage: Eukaryota > Metazoa > Chordata > Mammalia > Artiodactyla > Bovidae > Nanger > Nanger dama. The sequence goes on from CAKJTW010000043.1 coordinate 13,882,343, forward strand.
ATTTACTCACTCCCAAAACTGTCTGAAGATGCCTGACTCCCTTCAGCAGTTCTTCCCCAACCTGGACAGAAGCTGCTGGTTTGCACTGTAAAATAGGATTAAATCAAATCCTTCTGTGAAGTGTTTTGGTGAGAAAGATATGGACTATGTATAAAATAGATCAATAATAAGGTCTTAGTGTATTTCACAGTGTATTATATACTATAATAAACCATAATGGAAAAGAATATGAAAATACACATATATTGTATATATAAAATATATAATTGAATCACTTTGTTGTATACCAGAGACTAACATAACACTGTAAGTTAACTATACTTCAGTTTAAAAAAGATGTTTTTTTAAAGAAAGATATAGAAGGTTACACTAATGCATTTCCTGGTACCGTTGAACTATTTGTAGAAATCTGTCAATACAAAAAATTCCAATTAGCTACAGATCCACAAGTACTTCTTTCCCAGTTTGTTGTTTATAGTCTTATGAAAGCCTGATTTAAAAGCCCTGGTTCCACCAAGATACACATTTGGGAAGAAAAACAAGTGCTTGTTGCTTCCAGTGTCTCTGCAGGGTTTACGACCTCTAACGAAGGCTTTAACTTTGTTTACGATTCACTCTCTACAAAACCCTATTGATGACTTCCCAGAGCTGCTCGCTCTTCTTTGAAATCTGCTGGTTGTTTCCCACCAGTGACAGACCTACACCGAATGAACTCTTAGAACCTCTGTGGACAAGATTATTTATGTGCCATACTGAAAACAAGCACCCTGCTCCATTCGCAGGTCTGTGGTGACAGCTTTTAGATAAACATTTTTTCTCAGTTTCAGTTCAGCTCACTTCAGTCGCTCAGTCATGTCTGACTCTTTGCGACCCCATGAACTGCAGCACACCAGGCCTCCCTGCCCATCACCAACTCCTGGAGTCCACCCAAACCCATGTCCATTGAGTCGGTGATGCCATCCAACTATCTCATCCTCTGTCATCTCCTTCTTCTCCTGCCCTCAATCTTTCCCAGCATCAGGGTCTTTTCCAATGAATCAGCTCTTCGCATCAGGTGGCCAGAGTATTGGAGTTTCAGCTTCAGTATCAGTCCTTCTGATGAATATTCAGGACTGATCTCCTTTAGGATGGACTGGTTGGATCTCCTTGCAGTCCAAGGGACTCTCAAGAGTCTTCTCCAACACCACAGTTCAAAAGCATCAGTTCTTCTGAGCTCAACTTTCTTTATAGTCTGATTCTCACACCCATACATGACTACTAGAAAACCATGGCCTTGACTAGACAGACCTTTGTTGGCAAAGTAATGTCTCTGATTTTTAATATGCTGTCTGGGTTGATCATAACTTTCCTTCCAAGGAGTAAACATCTTTTAATTTCATGGCTGCAGTCACCATCTGCAGTGATTTTGGAGCCCTACACTTTGGAAAATTCAGTCCAAATTTTACTAGGATTATTATTCAGGTTTTGGGGATAATTTTTTAAAAAGAAAAAGAACATCAACCACAACTGTTCTCTTTTATAGTGTTTTCTTAAATTGAAGTTTATTTAAAAGTTTGGCATTGGACAAACTGAGGCTTTAAATATACTCAAAAATACCATACAACGTGACCATGCCTTTTAGAAGAGGATCCCAATGTCTAGAAATGATAATCAATTCCTGTGTCCTGTAGGGGTGGTCTGGGAGTGAACAGACATATTTACACAATGGACATGGTCTTCACTGATTCCTGCCCGTTGGTCTCTGTGACTCTATGTAGACCCATTAGGAGGCCCTTTTACGTCTGCCGTTAAGACTTCCTCTTGACACTGGGAAATGTAAACCAATTGCAGATCTTCTGATACTTTTTTAATTTAAGATCTAGAATTTCACCTGTTTGTTTTAGTGCCTAATTTATAATAGGCACTAGAATCTGATGAAATTATTATTATCATCCCTGTGTGCACTTAGTCACTCAGTTGTGTCTGACTCTTTGTGACCCCATAGACTGAAGCCTGCCAGGCTCTTCTATCCACAGGATTTTCCAGGCAAGAATACTGGAGTGGGTTGCCATGCCCTCATCCAGGGGATCTTCCTGACCCAGAGATGGAACCCAGTCTCCATCACTGCAGGGGAATTCTTTATTGTCTGAGCCACCAGGGAAGCCCATTATGGACCCTGCATTATCAATAAAGAAACTAAAGTTCTATGAGTTTGATTCTGATGTCTAGACTCTCAGAACTATAGAATCACAAACATCTGACTCATACCCAGCATTCTCCAGGCCAGAATACTGGAGTGGGTAGCCTTTCCCTTCTCCAGGAGATCTCCCCAACCCAGGGATCAAACTCAGGTCTCCTGCATTGCAGGTGGATTCTTTACCAGCTGAGCCACCAGGGAAGCCCAAGAATGCTGGAGTGGGGTAGGCTATCCCTTCTCCAGTGAATCTTCCCTACCCAGGAATCGAACCAGGTTCTCCTGTGTTGCAGGTGGATTCTTTACCAACTGAACTAAGAGGGAAGCCCATACCCAGTATGGCTGACTCCAAAGCTACCTTTTCTACCTTATTATAGTGACTTTCTACAGTATTTAACTCTGGAAAAAAGCCTGTTTTTACTCCTATATTCTACCTACTCTAATGTTCCTCATTAAATAAAGCTTTATTAAATAAAGCTTAAAAAAAAATGTTGTTTCTAAACCATTTCTCTCTCTGTATCACTATTTAATCAAATCCCCAGCTTATTTCTCAAGATTTAACCTAGGCATGACATATTTTGGGTTTTCCCAGGTAGTGCAGTAGTGAGAAGGAAAAGGCAACCCACTCCAGTATTCTTGCCTGGAGAATCCCAGACACCAAAAAGCCTGATGGGCTGCTGTCTATCGGATCACACAGAGTCGGACACAACTGAAGCAACTTAGCAGCAGGAGTAGTGAAGAATTCACCTGCCAGTGCAGGAGGTACAAGAGATGCGGGTTGGATCCCTGGGTCAGGAAGATCCGATGGAGTAGGAAATGGCAACCTACTCCATTATTCTTGCCTGGGAAGTCCATGGACAAATGAGCCTGGTGGGCTATAGTCCATGGGATCCCAAAGAGTCAGACATGACTGAATGACTGAACACACACACATATATGATGTATTTTGGCAAAGAAACGTCAGAATTAGCCCATACAGCAAATTTCCATTGTAAGAACATGTTTAGAAATAAGCTGAAATAAGTGGAAATATGAGTTGACAGTTATATGGGAGAGAAAAGAGGGCCGCATTTGCTATATCTATGGAATGCATCAGTCTGCAAAAATAGCTCAGGCCAACTACATAAATGTGATTGAGAAAAAATTAAAATGGAGCATTAGGAAGTTGTGTAGGACAACCTGTCTGTGTGAGAACACAGCTTGTAGCACTAATGTGAAGATTCCCTCCCCACTCTCCCATCCAAGCCCCAACCAGGGCCGACCCTGCTGAGCTTCTGAGATCTGGCAAAATCCAGGGCATTCAGGGTGGTATGGCCATAGACAGCCCCCCACTCTCAATAGGACTCTTACTGTTACCCTAACAGAGATGTAATCCTGTGTTGAATAAACTGTGAGCCTGTCCTAAAATGGAATCTCAGATATTATTTGAATGTGTACCTCATTTTGAGTATTCTCCATCACTTCTATTTGAAGAAATAGAATTAGTCTAACTTTGACCCAGTGGGATAGTAATAGAAGTAGAGTAGAGGCATCCTTTCATGCCTTCACAATTATTCCTGGAAACCTGTTATAAGAAATGCACCTAGCCAAGCGGAGAATCGGAGCAGAGCACATAAAATGAATTGATAAGAAAGGCAATAAGTAAGATATGCCAAATTTTAAAATATTTTTCTAAAGTATATATATATATATATATATATATATATAAATTTATTTATTTTTGGCTGCACTGGGTCTTCACTGCTGTGCACGGGCTTTCTCTAGTTGTGGTGAGCAGGCACCACTCTAGTTGCGGTGTGTGGGCTTCTCATTGTTGTGGCTTCTCTTGTTGCAGAGCACGGGCTCAGTAGTTTCAGCTCACAGGTCCTGGAGTTAAGCCTCAGTAGTTGTGGTGCACGGGCTCTGTTGCTCTGCAGCATGTGGGATCTTCCTGGACCAGGATTAGAACCCATGTCTCCTGCATTGGCAGGCAGATTCCCAAGCATTAGACCACCAGAGAAATCCTAAAGTATATATTTACCAAGTATATGGTAACCAAGCAGCTTATAAAAACAAACCTCAGAGACGAGAGGGCATGTACTGAACAAATGATTTCTCCGTGGAAGCCAAGATATTTAATACTGTAACTGGTGCAAACTAAAATAACTTTAATGTTTTACAAAAAGCTGGGTTGTTAATTACAGGAATCTACCAGAATTAATTCAAAGGAGTATTGCCGAAATACTAACAAACAGGAAAAGAATGATGAAACCATTGGTATGATACAGTGTCTGAATCATACGATAATCTACATCTGATACTCTCGGGGAACCTCAAAATTATATTGTAAGGTGACAACCCTTCTGGTTTACTGTTTCTGTTTTTCTTCTGGTGCCTCTTTTCTTGAGGAGAAAAATAATGTGATTTTTCAAGGAAAATTCTTTTCAAAAACTGGAAAAATATTATAAAAATATTTTCTCCCACTCTGGGATCCAGGGTCAGATTTTCTTTCCAGGGCATTATGCAAATAAACTCCCTTTACAGAAGGGAGGTTTCCTGTTTAAATGTTTCCAGGAACCCTACACATGAGCACTCCAGAGTTTGTTGGTTTAAGAAATAGAGAAACACTCAGGTATGCTTCATTTAAAGAGCTACGACCAACTGGAGAAGCTTCGGGAGGATGGCTTTTATGAAAGATCTTTGCTTCTTAGAGATTGTTATCACTACTTCACAAACTCTGCCTCCCTATACTGCATTCCTCAAGTCCAGAGCCACCTGGAGTAGCTGGCATTTCCCGTTCATCCTGTTCTGGGAAATGCGAGGGTTTGCGGGAAAAGAGAGCAGCAAGGGAGGAGCTCCTGGCTCTGAGCACAGTTCTATCCGCTGTGGTGTAGACATCAGGCCTCCGGGTTTCTAGAAAAATAATCAGAAAGTATTTAGACATATTAAACATAAAAGGATCCTGGTTGTGATTACAATAATGATTCTAATGGCTGTGCAATTAGCAAAACCTTAGGAAGGAAACGTACGAGGCATTGCTAGGTCGCTTGAGTCGTGTTTGCCTCTGCAACCCCACGGACTGTAGCCCACCAGGCCCCTTTGTCCATGGAGTTCTCCAGGCACCAATACTGGAGTGGGTTGCCATTTCCTCCTCCATCGGATCTTCCCGACCTGGGGATTGAACTCGTATCTCTGCCTCTCCTGCATTTGCAGGCAGATTCTTTACCACTAGCACAACCTGGGCATTATGCAGCTTTAAAAATCCTTTGTGCCCATTTTCTTTCTCCTAGAGGAGAGGAATGGGAGAAGGGTGGGCGGGGGCCCCACCTAGGATGACTTTTTCTCCTGCTTTCATAGTTCTCTCCTAGGATTTCTCTCAAATAGTGTGAATTTTAAGACAATTAAATATGCAAAGGGAACTCACAGTTTAAAATATCCTGTGGTTTCGATGAATTTTTTTTCTCAAGATTCTTTTTTAAGGCAAACATTTTCTGTACCTCGGCATTTATGTATTTCATAAATTTGAGTTGTGGGGAAAAACAAAACAAAACAATCATGAGGTGATTAAGTTGCCAGTTGAGTGAATGTCAGCACTTCTGGATTTCAGTACTTTGGTGTAGTCAAAGCATTTTAAACAAAACAAAACAAAAACACACACTAGTTATAAATGAAAAGGTTGATGATTACATTGAAATTAACTTCTATTCCTATGCAGTTACCATTAAAATGGAAGTCTCTAGTGAGAAAAGATATGTAACATAGAGCCATAAAGGGATCATACCCCGAATATATAAAACATCTTCAAATCAACAAGCAAAGGATCAACTCAGAAGAAAAATAAGCAAGTGACTTGAACAGACACTTCAAAAAAGATGATATATAACTAGTTAATTGGGGAATTGGAGGTTAAACCACAATGAAATACTACCACATATTCATCAAAATGAATAAAATTAGAAAGGCAGATAATACCAAGTGCTGGCTAGGATGTGAAGCATTGGGATCTTTCAAACAGTACAGATGCAGGTGTACATTATCATTCATTTTAGAAAATAGCTTGGCCTTATCTCCCCCAAAAACATCAACATGCACATCAAAAATATACATATCCTATCATCAAAAATGTCAACCTTAAATACATGCTCAATAGATACAGAGGCATGAGTTCCAAGAGAAATGAACAAAAGAGCTCACTGCAGCATTATATTAATAACCAGATCCTGGAAACAACCTAAATATCCATCAGTAGTAAAATAAGATTTTGCATATTTATACAATGGGATACTATTACAGCAAGGAAAAGGAACATATTACAGCTATATGCAATAATATGGTTGACTCTTACAAATAAAATAATTGAGATACACAAGAAAAAACATAGTCTGTTTCCACTTACATCATTGTTTTATGCATCCCCACTGCATGCGGGATCTTAGTTCCCCAGCCAGGAACCAAACCCTCACCACCTGCATTAGAAGCATGGAATCTTAACCACTGGACCGCCAGGGAAGTCCCTACATAATATTTTTAAAAGATGAAACTAAACTGTGACAGTGAGATGCATTTTAAAGCAGTAAAGCGATAAAGAATAAAACTCGTCATTGTAAAAGTCAGGATAATAGTGAACGTTGGCAGAAAAATAATGGATTATAAAATGGACATGAACTTGAGCAAACTCTGGGAGATCATGAAGGACAGGGAAGCCTGGTGTGCTGCAGTCCATGGGGTCGCAGAGAGTCATACACAACTTAGCTACTAAACAACAATAGAAAGATCACAGAGGGCTTCAGACATTCTGGCAATATTCTGTCTTTCCCTGAGTGGTGGTTCCACAGTTGTTTACTCTGTGACAATTTTCTGAGCTTTGTATTTTCCATTTTGTGCTTTTCTCTGCATGTGTGTTTTATTTCACATTAGAAATGTACATAAATAAAACATAAATCTGATCCTGTAAGTGGCTCCCCTTGCCCTCAGGTTAGAATTTAATTACTTATCTTGATCTCAAGGTTCTTTGGGAATTTGCCCTGCCTACTCCATTGCCCTAATGGCTCAGATCCTAAAGAATCTGCCTGCAATACAGAAGACCTGGGTTTGATCCCTGGGTCAGGAAGATCCCCTGGAGAAGAAATGGCAACCAGTATCCTTACCTGGGAAATCACAAGGATAGAGGAGTCTGGCCAGCCACAGTCACCTTCCACCCCACTGTCTATGTCTCTCTCCTACTGCGTTTAACATCCACTGCTGAAAATCCCATGGATGGAGGAGCCTGGAAGGCTGCAGTCCATGGAGTTGCTAAGGGTCAGCCACGACTTCACTTTCACTTTCATTCATTGGAGAAGGACATGGCAGCCCACTCCAGTGTTCTTGCCTGGAGAATCCCAGGGACAAGGGAGCCTGGTGGGCTGCCATCTATGGGGTCGAACAGAGTCGGACACGACTGAAGTGACTTAGCAGCAGCAGCAGCTATATTCAAGCGAACCTAGCTGCAGCTTCTAGAATGGAACATCTGTCATCTTTTTGCCTTTTGCAAACACTGTTCTTTCTTTAAAACTCCCACCCCATCCTCATTCATCTGACCAAGTCTTAGCCATTCATTAGGAGCTGTCTCTTCCTGGAAGCGTTTCTCCTCTTCCTTAGGTGACATACGGGTCTGTGATGATACTTGTCACATTCTGTGGGATATTCCTGTTTACTTCTCTGTGACCCACAGGACAGTGCATTCCTCGAGGGCCAGGCACATTTACCTTTCTGTCTTTGGAGACTGAGTTAGTGCCTGACTTGAGGTTAATAGTTCAGAAATATTTACTGATGACAGAACAGTGACAATTTTATCCTTTCTGTGTGACCCAGGTGGATAACAAACAACTGGATTTAAAGGGTGAAGACATTGAAAGCATGGATGCCACCAAGTTAAGCCGTTTCATTGAGAGCAACAACCTCCACTTGGTTACAGAGTACAACGCTATAGTAAGTAGCCCCTGTCTCTAGACGCTTAAGTCCCTTTGTCAGGGAGAGTAATTGCCTTCATAGGAGAAATCTTTTCCTCCAAACATTCTGATCTTTTAATAAATAATAATAGTTGTTATTGTTGTTTAGTCACTTAGTCATGTCAGACTCTTTTGGAACCCCATGGACTGTAGCCCACCAGGTGCCTCTGTCCATGGGATTTCCCAAGCAAGAGTACTGGACTGGATGGCCATTTCCTTTTCCAGGGGATCTTCCCAACCCAGGGATCAAACCCAGGTCTCCTGCATTGCAGGTGGATTCTTTACCAGCTAAGCCACAAGGGAAGCCAAAGAATACTGGAGTGGGTAGCCTATCCCTTCTCCAATGGGTCTTCCCAACCCAGGAATCGAACCAGGGTCTCCTGCACTGCAGGCGGATTCTTTACCAACGGAGCTACCAGGGCAGCCCATAATAACAGTAACCACCATTAAATCAACTCCAAATTGTTTATATTGCCATCCCTAGTACAACCCTTAAGATTGATAAACTTGTTCTTACCCAACAAAGAAAGAAATAGAAAAGTGAGATGACACGTTACATGACTAGTAAGAGAGTCAGAATGCAAAGTTAAGGTGACTGACTAATCAAAAACTTCGGAGTCTGGTTGCAAGAGAGTTCAGTGAAGCAACTCTGATGTGACCAGCATTCTAGACCATGCTTCTCAAACAAGATGGCAAGCTTGCCACAACTGCAAAAATGCTGAAGGTCAATTTTTTTCCCTAAAGCATTGGAGACCAATATTTTTATAAAATTGCAAATGAACTGTTTAAAAACACTGATCATATATTTGGATGTTGCAGCAATGTAAAATTTCTAAAAAGTTTTTAGACACCTATTCCCATTTTCTGTGTCTACCTTCTTGCAGACTCAGGACCAGCAGTTCTGTCGGGTACAATTAGCACTTGCCTAGACCCTCCTGGAGTCTCAGGTTTCTTTCTGGGTGTCTTCCTTGGTTGTTGTAAGCTGTCTACAACCTGGGTGAAGGTGTTGGTCCACCTGTTCTGATAATCTTCTGGCCTTCTAACCCCTACTGCTGCTGCTGCTGCTAAGTTACTTCAGTCGTGTCTGACTCTGTGCGACCCCATAGACGGCAGCCCACCAGGCTCCCCCATCCCTGGGATTCTCCAGGCAAGAACACTGGAGTGGGTTGCCATCTCCTTCTCCAATGCATGAAGGTGAAAAGAGAAAGTGAAATTGCTCAGTTGTGTCTGACCCTCAGCAACGCCATGGACTGCAGCCTACCAGGCTCCTCTGCCCATGGGATTTTCCAGGCAAGAGGACTGGAGTTGGGATGCCATTGCCTTCTCCTCTAACACCTATAGCTTATAGAATTACCTTATATATCCTACCTTTTACTTTCCCGAACTTACATCATTAAGTGATGGAGTATTGATTTCCAGTGATCTACCTCAGCTCCGAAATGCTGCACATTCTCTCATAACAGTACTTTATATGCATGTCATGCTTTTCAGAACTAAAACTCTTTTATGTCACTTTTTCATAGAATACTCACAGATTTTTTTTTGAGGTAAAAAGAGGAGATTATTATGTCCATTTTACAGAGGAGCACTCTCAAGTTCCAAGCAACATTCAATATTATACAGTAAGTAGAAAAGACATCACTGAAGGCAGAAGATTTGATGATGCATGAAGTCATATTATCTATTTCCATTTTACAGGAGAGGAAATGGGAGTTAAGAAAAGTGAAGTGACTTCCTCCTACAACTTGTCATTTGAAGTTCAGAGCCAGCCCTGTCCACTTGTCCCAGCTTTTTTCATGACTGATCTGTCTGACTGAGCCCTGTGGTTTTTCCATTCCCCTACATAGCCTACAACAGAAAACACACCTCTTCCTGTTGACTAAATTCCTGTCCACCTCTCACACCATGTTTGTCTCCATAGACTGGTGATCCCATTTCCACTTCTGCTAGGATTGCAAACACATGCATCCCAGAGGCACTGGTAGCAATAACTCAAAAGGCATTGAAAAGTGCCTAGACCATTATCATTTTGGTCATTGTCTATAAGGCTGCCAGGAGTGCATTGGGGAACAGAAAAGATGATCTTCCGGTCCCTGGTTTATGACCCAGGGTCCTAGAATTCCACAGGTGAATGAGGGCAGAGGCAAAGACTAGCCTTCCTAAGTTCTGATGATTGGGCCATCTCTCATCTTATAGAACAATGACACATTTTGTTGAGTTCTACATTAGAGGCAACACCAACTCATATCAAAAGGAAATTAGGAAAGAATTTCTCCAGAGAAGCAAGTTTTATCATGACTTTTTATTTCCCAAAAGTAGTGTTTTTCTCTTTTTGAGACCTGCCCACACTACTGTGTTTATTTCTCATCTGTTTCTCGTGCAGAGGTTTGTACCAGTAGCAACTGGGCAGAAATTCCCAGTCCCGCAGTTGACCTCCTGTGCACTGTTAATGCATACACTCAACACTTGGCTTCAAGATGAAAATCAGACTGTGTCTATTAGGATTAAACTCATCATTTCTGCAATGTTCAACCTCTTCCTCTATCCTCTCACTATATCATTTGACCTTTTAGCTTTGGTTTCTTGACTCTTCCCAAGATTTATCCTCTATCTCTGTTCTAGGAGGGTAGATTGCATGCTATAAATTTAAGTAACAAAACAAGAGACAATTATTTAAATTTCTAACCTTCTAAATTTAAAATTGAAGCCCTGTTTTAAACTCCAGGGAGAAAATTTTGGAAAGAACTTATTGGATCCTCCTTGCCTACATGTCGGCCAGTAGAGCTGAAAATTCTCTACAGGGTAGTATGTAGCTTCTGGAAGAATCCTATTTGGTGACTCCTGTTCCCATCATCCTGGGACTTTGCCCAAAGGTTCATTAACCTACAGCTCTCTTTCTCTGTGCACATGCTAGTTTAATAGCAATACTCTCTGTATTTAGAAGGGAGAAGTAAGAAGAAATGGGATTTTGTTTAAAATAGAGACAGTTGTAGTGCTGTTTCTGAAAAGGGAAATGAAGGGGCTAGAATCATAGTTTTACAGTCTCCCTTCTATCCTCCCTCTGCCTCACAGCTGTCTCCTCCACTCGACCATCCACAGCCTCAGGGGCAATCACCAGCTCTAATCAGCAAAGGGCCAGACTTGCCGTCTCCTGAAGCAGTTATCTTATGGCTGACCTGAAATGGACTAACTCAGCCGTGCTTAGGGCTGAGTTGATTTTGTTGAGGTTTTGCCATCAGCTGTATAGGAGTCTCATGGATAGTCTCCTGTATAGAGTCTCATGTATAGAGTCTGTACTCTTTAAGTACAGACTCTCAAGTCACTCTGCCTGCTGAGAATTCCAGCTCATCACTTATGTGACTTTAGGAGATCTTGCACCTCAGTGTCTTTATTTATAAAACTGGGACTTTGAGGATTAATAAGTTATTATACATAAAGACCTGAAAACAGTACCCAGCACATCATAAGCACTCGAAAGTGTTCACTACTAGCAAGGATTCAAAATCCCATTTTAAGTGTATCTGGCTTCTCCTGGCTTTATGTTTGTTTTGCTTTGTTTTTTGCTGTGCTGTGTTGTCAGCAGGATCTTTGTTCCCTAATCAGGGAATGAACCCACACTTCCGACAGTGAAAGTTTGGAGTCCTGACCACTGGACCACCAGGGAATTCCCAAAATCTGACTGCCCTTGCCACATTTCAAAAGAGGCTGAAAAAGTGACTAAAACATTCCATGGTGTATTTGTTGTCTAATGATGCATAACAGTTTATTCCAAAATGTAACAACTTAGAACAGAAAAATAATTGATTATCTCATACAGTTTCTGTGGGTCAAGTTCAGGAGTGGCTAGGGATGGGGGCCTCTGATCCCAGGGGCTCATGTGAGGTTGCAGCCATTGGTCAGGGAGGCAATATCTGAAGGTTTTATGAGGGCTAGAAGATTTCTTCCAAGATGATTCATTCACCTGATTGGCAAGTCAGTGCTGGTTGTTAGCAGGAGAACTCAGTTCCTTCATAGGAACTATGTGTATCTCTTCCCAGGGCTGGTTGAGTGGACAGTATAAGAGAGTAAGTGATACAGGAGAGAACAATGCAGATGCTACTATGTCGTCTATGACCTAACCCTTGGAGGTCACACTCCATCACTACTGCAGTATCCCTTTGGTTACTCAGCTCCACCCTGTTCAGTGTGGGGATGAGGGATCTACTAAGTTGCATAAAAACTAGGAGAGTGAAACTGATCCAAAGCCATCTTGTAGGAATTGCCATTGGTGTGATGGGTGGACAGCTATCATTGATGGTCCAGTGTACTTAGTCATTGAGTTGTCACTAATATTTTTTCCCCTCCTTTTCTCTTTCATTCTGCTTTAATACATTTCAATTTGCCAGACTGCAATTGGCCTATTCAACAGTATGATTCCGATTCATCTTCTACTGATTATGAACAAGGCCTCCTCAGAGTTTGAAGAAAACTTGCACAGATTTCAGGAGGCAGCTAAGCTCTTCCAGGGGAGGGTAAGTCTGGACTGGGAGATTCCCTTTTGAATACTCAGCTGTAGGACACCAGAAAAAGAGAGATGGGGCTAGGGAAGTAAGAGAAATGAGGAAAATAATTATGGTTAAGAGATAACGAAGTAAGAACTGGAATATAATAAATCCCATTACTCTGCCTTAAAACTTAAGATGTATTTTAAACTGTTAAAGATGTATTTAATCATGTCTTCCATCAGCAGTAAGTCTATTTCTTCTTTATTCATTGATGGTTGGACAAAAATAGAAATCCAAAGAGACTGAACATAAAAATCCCCTGTTAGTCATGAGAGCTTCATGTATCTATGCTGTGCCAAGTAGCTTCCGTCGTGTCCGACTCCTGGCTACTCTATGGCCTGGTAGCTTGCAGGCTCCTCATCCATGGGATTTTCCAGCCAAGAATTCTGGAGTGGGTTGCCATGCCCTCCTCCAGGGGATCTTGCTGACCTAGGGATCAAACCCATGTCTCCTGAATTGCTGGCAGATTCTTTACCACTGAGCCACCAGGGAAGCCCCGTGATTTATTTACTCCTTACTATAAACTCTGAAGTTTTAGACCTCAGGGCTTATTTCTCACATAAATACCTATCTTGTACCTACTGCCCACTGGATAAGCAATAAATGTTTTTCTTTCCCTTCCTCACTTTGTGCAGTTCTGCTTATGTCACTGAAATAGTAAAACTTCAACTACTTGAAGTCTACTGCATTGAACTAGAGACCCCAATGATGAGGGCTGTTTGGTTAAAAAAAAATCTTTCTGGTGGTTGTTTTCCTAACACTGGAAGTTTTCAGTGTTACTAAATATAGATAACTCTCTAACTAGACTGTTATCAAGGAGATTTCCTCATTGGGCAGAAGGTTTGGTTTAATAATATAAAATAGTTAACAATTATTTACCATCTGAGCCACCAGGGAAGCCCTATCAAGCACTTACTATATATGCTAAAAACTGTACTAGAAATATTATCTATTCTCTCATTCAGTCTCCCCCAACAAAATCCAATGAGAACATTGAATCTCAGAGAGGCTGAGTAATGTACCCAAAGTTAGACAGCTAGAAAGTACTAGAGGCAACATTTAAAAAGAATTCTCCATGTTTAGCCATTTAGACCATACTTTCTCCCTTAGCTAATCATTAAACTGTCTTCCAGTTCTACATTCTTAAAATTAAATAGACCGGATCCAAAGGCAAAAACCTAAAACAATGCAAAGTAAAAGAAGAAATTCATTTTAATTCAATGAAGATTTAAATTGTGTGGTACAGACCCTAAGTTCAATCAGTGTAAACTGCAGTAATCACCAAGTGTCTCTTTCTTCCAAGGACCTCAGACAGATCTTTCTCTTTCAAATTTCCCCAACTGCAGATTCTTTTTATTCTGGTGGACAGTGGAGTGAAGCAAAATGAAAAGGCGATATCATTTTTCAAACTAAAGATGTCTGAACTGCCTGCTTTAGCAATTTACCAGACTCTGGATGATAAGTGGGATACATTACCTATAACACAAGTCTTAGCAGAGCAAGTGCAAAATTTTTGTGATGGATTCCTGAAAGGGAAGGGATTGGTAAGTATGAAACCGCAGATAAAGCAAGTTGAGGTTTTTATCCCTCTCAGTTCAGTTCTGTCGCACAGTAATGTCCGACTTTTTGCAACCCCATGGACTGCAGAATTCCAGGCTTCCCTGCCCATCACCAACTCCTGGAGCTTGCTCAAACTCATGTCCATCGAATCGGATCCATGTTACCTCTCAGTCCCTTTAATTTTCTGTTGAATAAAAATTCTTTGACCTCCACTGGATTTGATTAAAAGTAAAGGAGTAGGAGGATGTGGTGGTCAAGGTTGAGACTCTTTTTAGGATATAATCATGGGAGTGAGTGAATGTCGCTCAGTCGTGTCAGACTCTTTGTGACACTATGCACTACAGTCCATGGGATTCTCCAGGCCACAGTATTGGAGTGGGTAGCCTATCCCTTCTCCAGGGGATCTTCCCAACCCAGGGATCAAACCCAGGTCTCTCGCATTGCGGGTGGATTCTTTACCAGCTGAGCCTCAAGGGAAACCCAAGAGTACTGGAGTGGGTAGCCTATCCCTTCTCCCAGGGATCTTCCTGACCCAGGAATTGAACGAGGGTCTCCTGCATTGCAGGTGGATTCTTTACCAACTGGGCTATCAGGGAAGCCCGTAGTCATGGGAACCAAACCAAAACAGAACTCCAAAAGCACTTTGGGGAAGGTTTTGCATATTCAAAGGAGCTGAATTTTGGATTTTACCATTCTGTGTACAATATCAATGGGAAACAAGTCAAATTCATATGAGGAGTTCATGAGATAACAGTGGAAGATGGATTTAGAGCTTTCAGGAGGGATTAAATAGCTCAATTTGTTAATCTCAGAGTTCAAAAACAAGATTGGGCAGCAGAGCTGAATATCCACGTCATGATGTTTTTCAGAGAGAAAATCATAAATCAGAAGAGAAGACGTCAAAGGTGGAACTCTGATTGCTTCCCTGTTTCTTCTGCATACAATCAAGTAACTACTTTATGCTGAATAAAAAGGGGTCAATAAAAAGACTCAAATCTCAGAGACACTAAATAACGGACTCACCAAGCTTTACACACACACACAACTCCAGTTTGTTCCTTAAAATTTCAATTACTCTACTTGCCCTTTCTTTTAAATTTTCTATACTCTCTACTACCCATCTGATTTTTCTCTTCTACATTCATATTGAGTGGACCCATACACTGGATGGAGGTTTTAAGAGAAACACTGTGCTCTTGCTGTAAAGTGGGGGGCAGGAGGAGGTTGGGGGTGGGGAGCATTCCTAGAGGGAGACTGTTCTGATAGATCATTTAATATTGAATTCATACTGCATGAGTCTTACGTACAACCTCTTGTAGAGTTGCCTAAGGGTTGAAACCCCGCTCTTCATAAGCCTTTGTCCCTCTCTGACTCAGAGCCAAGGACACAAACATGGTTTTAAACACCTTTCTGGAACTGTCTTCATGCCAGAAGTCTAACAATATTTCCAAGTCTCTGAACTCGGCAGAAACAGATTGTGTACAACTCTATGCTTGTTGCGCATTCCTAACCCCCATATGCATCAACAACCTCATGATAAAAGCCCTATTGTATAGGAAAAGGCTGGCATCTCTTTGCAGACCTAACCTCTTGTAAATACCCTCCTGCCCAGCTCAGCAGAGTGGACCTCCTCTTCAGTGCCTACTGTTTAGAGCCAGGCCATGAGCCACCTCTGTGTCCTTGTTCCTCGTGGTGGGATGGGAGCTGGTGGAGGCCATCCTGCATGGCCACTGGGATGAACATGGCAGTGGAGCTGGGGATTGAACTAGGTAAGCAGTTGGGGGTGAGGGGGAAGAGAAGTGGGGCGCCTGGCCCCTGGGGCCGAGCTGGGGCTGACCGAGTGTGGGTTATTGCAGATGAGGTGTGTGATCCAGCCCATGTGGGACAGAGGGAGAGTCTGGCTGAGTGTCTCTGGCCCACAGGCTGTTACTGTCAACACACAAATGCGACATTGTTCCCAGGAGGCCTTTGGCTCCGAAGGAAAGTGCCTAAGTGCTGAAGAGCTGAAAAACCACAGTGTATACCTAAGGGCTGGTCCAAGTGGGAAACAGACACTGAAAGACTTAGTTGTTCCTTTCTGGGGGAAAACTCCATGGCCTGTGAGTTGGGAGTTGGCTGCTGGCTAGGAGTCCATGAAAACTGTGGAGGGCACGCCCCTCGGCAACATGAGACCAGCAGATTCCAAGGAGGCAGACCCATCCATCCACAGCACTGCTGAAAACCACCCAAACCGTCTCCTGCTTGAGGCTGAAAAATATTCCTGGGATAGGCACATCCCAGAAGCTGCCCTTGATCCTGCGAACCAGAACTCTTGACATTGACCATCAGGAAATTCTTCTTGATATCCTGCTGAGGTCCACTAACCACACAAGCTCGTTTCTTCTAACTTATACTGCATGGAAATTCCTAACGGCTGCCAATCACCATCTCTAAATAGTACCTTTAACTCCTTGCTGATTGCTCTTAAACCTTCCTAACCTGTCTTCTTTCCTCCATATTCATCATAATCCAAATTTTTCACCTTTTAAAAAAATTTCCAAGTCATTTAATTGACTTTATTATTTTCTCTTTTCCTTTTTGTCAACATTCCCTCTCTTTTGCTTAAAAGAATGGGATTCCAAACCCTTGTAGTTATTTGGTAAATGCTAACACATAAATTCCCATGAGCTATATTCTGTTCAATATTGGCTTCATTTTTCAATTATTTCACTTGAAGTCTTCCTGCCAATAACTATGGTCAGCACTGACTACAGAGATCTTAACATCTTTACAGGGTATTTTTCTCTTGATGACCTTCGATAGCAATTTCATTATACTTTGTACTTTGTATGTTTCTTTTTATCTTATAGTATTTAATTATTCCTTTTAAGTTTATGTTTCTCCAAAACTGAAAGATATTCTTGTCTGTCTCCTTCACGGCCAATCTTGTTCTTTGTATGGGAAAGTGTTAGTTGCTCAGTTGCGTCTGACTCTTTGCAAACACATAGACTGTAGCCTGCCAGACTCCTCTGTTCATGGAATTCTCTAGGCAAGAATACTGGAATGGGTCTGCTAAGTCACTTCAGTCATGTCCGACTCTGTATGACCCCACAGACGGCAGCCCACCAGGCTCCCCTGTCCCTAGGATTCTCCAGGCAAGAACACTGGAGTGGGTTGCCATTTCCTTCTCCAATGCAGGAAAGTGAAAAGTGAAAGTGAAGTCGGTCAGTCATGTCTGACCCTCAGCGACCCCATGGACTGCAGCCTTCCAGGCTCTTCCGTCCATGGGATTTTCCAGGCAAGAGTACTGGAATGGGTAGCCATTCCCTTCTCCAGGGGATCTTCCCAACCTAGGGACTAAACCTGGGTCTCCTGCTTTGCAAGTAGATTCTTTACTGTCTGAGCCACCAGGGACTTATGAGCAAAGAATGGAACTTCTCTAGAAAGAAGAAATTTCTAAAGATTCTCATTCATTCACTAAAGATCAGTTTTAGTCCTAGAAACTTCTGTCATCTCTAGATTCTCTATTTGTGTAATTCTAAGGCTCTATATTCCTTTCCCCAAGGCTGTATTATTGTTGAAATATCTCAATATTAATGTCACAGCTATTTTTCACTGTGGAACCAACCATTCATTAGTCCTAGTTGGCAAGATGGCCATATTTTTTCCTTAAATTATGAAGGAAGTGGTGATGTTATACAATACTTTGTAAAAGCTATTGGATGGTTTGGAAGACTATGACAGAAGGAAGGAGTGGGAGTAGATGAGTCAGAAGAATGCCAGGAAAGTCTGTATATGAAACTTACCTCTCTGTGTCTGTGGCTCTGTGACCTTGGAAAAACCACTATCTTAGAACTTCCACTCATCAAGGGTGATACAATAATAATTCATAGGATTTTTTTTTTGAGATCTCAAAATGACAACATATATTAAATAAGGTTTGTCATTACTTTTTTTTGAAGACTTTTTCCGATGTGGACCATCTGTGTAAAGTCTTTATTGAATTTGTTACAATAATGTTTTTGTTTTATGTTCTGGTGTTTTGGCCCCAACGCATGTAGGATCCCCCAACCAGGGATCAAACCTGTACCCCCTGCACTAAAAGGTGAAGTCTTAACCACTGGACTGCAAGGAAGTCTCGATCATTACTTTTATTTTTTAAATTTAATGCTACCCTCCCTCTTCTGAGTAATAATCATTTCTCTAATTGTCTGAACTTATAGTAAAGGAGAGGCTTCCTTCAGGGTCTTAAAAGAATTAGCATGGGGGGCAGGGCCTCACACTTGAGATTGGAGAAATAGTTGAAACTTTAAAAGTTTTGGTTTTATCAAACATGGAGGCACTGGGAGTTGAATCCAAGGCCTCATTCCTGCTATGCACATGCTCTACCACTGAGCTCCACCCTATCCTCTCTTGAAATAACTATAACTTATAAAATGCAAGCTTTATTATCACTCAGATATGGTGACGCCAACAGATCAGGAGATGATCGCCACTGAAAAGAGAGCTTGTTACTCACAGTTCCCAAGAGGAGGGAACAGCTCTCTCATAAAGAACCACATGGGGAAGCACCAGGGTTGGTCAAGAGACAGAAGGACCAAGGGGGAGATATGGGCAATGGCCTCCATTGTGGCTTTTGTGGAAAGGAACAGTCAAGGCAGGGTAAGCAGGATGGACTGATACAAATAGTTGCAGCAGACTCTGGGCTATCGAAACTGTCCTCAGTTGCCTTGAACCTGGCCCTGGTGTTATTAGAGCAAATGGATTGTGTTCTAGAATGTGATGAGAGTCTTGTGAGAGCTCAGTAAAGGAAGTGGTTGGGGTATAAAGTATGAAAGAAACTCTATCAGGTGAATTGTTCATTATCACTAAGATTGGCTAGCTCTGGAAGGAGCAGTCTCTCCAGGGGCAGCAAATTCCCAGAAGTCAAGTCATCAGAAACATTCATTGTTTATCTGCAATCTTCTACCACTCACCTGTCATGAGATTTCTCTGTCAACTCACCTGGTTTGGTCATGCTACAAAGGAAGGCATACTGTCTTTATCAGGCCCTTATGAATACACGTATACCTCGGGTGTGTGGGGATAAGACGGGTGCTAAGTGGCCTATTATGAGAGAGCACTTCACTTATTCATATGTCCATTCATTTATTTAAATACTAATCAACTACAAGTAAGTCAGGCAGAAATGCCTCCTAAGAGAGAAAGTTAGCCTTGACTGATGAACGACAGACCAGGGAAGTTTCAACTGTAGTGACAACAGGCAGCACAGAATCCATCAGACTGACTCTGGGTCTTGGGTAGAGAAAAGGAGAGAAGGGAAAGCTGGATAGAAATGAATGGAGAGCTATGTGAAGAGATGGCTAAGAGGCTGGTGGTGGGCTGGGGAGACCCCAGAGTCAAGGGAAGAGAAAAGTGACAGGAGTATCCCACAAAAAGGAAGAGGCTCACCACAGACAAACTTTATTTCACAATCGAGTTTGCAACCAGCCCTATGTGATTCAGATGGTAAGGAATCTGCCTGCAATGCAAGAGACCTGGGTTCCATCCCTGGGTCAGGAAGATCCCTTGGAGAAGGAAATGGTAACCCATTCTAGTATTCATGCTTGGAAAATCCCAGGGATGGAAGAGCCTGGAGGGCTACAGCCCATGGGGTCACAAAGAGTCAGACACTAGATACAACTGAGCGACTAACAACATTCACCGTGTATTTCACCTTCCTGAAAGGATCTGGTTTCCTAAGCAAGGAAAATAAACAGGAAGTGGGATGGTATCTGACGCATGCCCCTAATTACAGCACTTTTACATCCAGAGACATAAGAATAGAGAAAGAAGAACATTTAAAACTTCTTTTACATTCCAAACTTTTGGGAAAATATGCTTGAGAAATCAAAGAAACAAATAAATTTAAAAATCAAACCTCTGTAAACAGGCGTGAGATTCACCTGCATTCAGATCATATCTAAGGTAGGTCAAGGTGTCATCCTTTTTTTTTTCTATTTCCACAACCAGAGCTCATTGTTTCTGTGAGTTTCACAGCAAAATCTCTGAGTGACACTAGAGCAGAAGGTTAGGGAGGGTGAAGGATGAGGAGGTTAAGCTGCATGTATGGGTTTTGAAAAGTTGTGTGGAATCCAGACTTTAATGTGTCATTGTCCAAACAGTTGCACTCGGTCTTAATAGCAGGATTCGATGTCTACATTAGACCCACTATTCTTAATATGGTAACATGGTTTTAGCCGAGGCTCGAGGAAGAAAAAAAATAGATGAGATTCGATGTAATTCCAGCTGTAGTGAAGTAAGAATTTAAAAATTAACAAATATGTAGTGTTTCAGGTCCTATTTCCCAGAAAGAGACTCTGAGACTGAATTTCCTTCAGGAAGTTTATTGCAGGGGACCGGGGGTAGTGGGCAGTGTTCTTAGGACCTATGAGAAAATGAAGAAAATCAGATTGGGGAGAAGGAAAAGCTGGTATGTGATATTATCATATAACGTCTCAGATCATCCCATGGGGCTATTAAGTGCTGAAATGTCTTTGCAGGGTCATACCAAATTGGAGGATGGAGAATGCACCTTTATACCCTGATGCTGATCATTTGATGCAAATCATGTTTCCCAGGTGTCTCAGTGGTAAAGAATCTGTCTGCCAAAGCAGGAGCCCCTGGAGACAAGAGTGAGATCTCTGGATCAGGAAGATCCCCTGGAGGAGAAAATGGCAACCCACTCCAGTATTCTTGCCTGGAAAATCCCATGAACAAAGGAGCCTATTGAGCTATAATCCATGGAGTCTCAAAGAGTTGGACATGACTGAGCACGCACGCATGCACATTGCTTGTTGGGAAAAGATATTTAACGATATCAACAGTGCCTTACCTTCCTGTCTCCACTTCCTGTTCCTCATTCTTTCTTGTATGGTCCCTTTCTTGCTAATAACTGCCAACCCTGAGCTCCATCCTTTATTACTTCCCCACCAATGCATGGTCTCTGTCTCCACTTCTTCCTCCATCTTTACCTATCCTAGGATATTGCTCCAGGTGACTACATGGGGGAGAGGTTGAAACAGGTTGAGTTATAATAGGAGCGCTGAGCACAAAGGGTCCAGGGAAAGAAGTATCTGGAAGGAAGCAGGTACATGTTGAACATTATAGTGAAAGTCCTGGCCCTGTCCCACACCATGCACTTTTATCACTGTGACCATGGGACTCTCACTGGTCTCAGTGGGCACTTCACTGCACTTGGGCAGACGTGCCACTGAATGAAAATGGGAAATAATTACTTTCATTGACTCATTGTGCTCACTCCACCTGCTCGTTTCCCTTCACACCACTAATAATATGCCAGGGCTGGAGATGGGGAAGAGGCTAAGTCAGTCAACAAGTGGAAATGTGAGGTGTTTGTGGGCAGGCAGGTGGCTTTGTGGTAAAGATGTTTACATGATGGTGCAATGCAAGAATGGTAGCAGCCAATGATGGGATGCTGGTTTGTAAGGCAACAGGCTAACAGGTCAGAGAACTATTGCAGGGCTGGGGCCAACCAGTGTTTGGAAAAGAATGGTAGTCAGTGAGGTTAAGCCTGGATATAATTATGGAAGCTAGACCAAGTGTTAAAATGGCAATTTACCAAAGGTGACAGTTTTAGAATTGCCTTCAACTTATGACCCTCTCTTTCTCCTTCCACCATCTCATTTTCCAATTTGCTAAATTACAGCATATTCAAGTTCATCAGGACTTCTTCAGGGAGAAAGTCACCATTTTCTAACTGGATGATTTTAATTACATTTTAGCATCTTATTAGCACAAGCCATGTCTGAAAAGTCACAAAACACAATTTTCACATAGTTTTCGAAATATCTTGTTTTAACCACAATGTTCTCAACTTCTGAGAAGAGATAGAAATTTTAAGAATAAACTTTAAAAAGGACTTTGTTGCTATATAAGTAAGGAATGAATGAGGAAGACTTTGATAATCATCAAGCGGGATCTTAAAAGGGATGTATTTGGAACAAACCATATAATAGATACAACTCTTAGTCACCAAAAACAGAATAGAATCCAAACCACAGCAAAGGCTTTTTCATTTGGGAAGCCAACGGTGATTTCTCATGCACCTCTACAAATTCTTGACTATGTTTCAGTTTATCCTTAAAAAAACAGATAATAATCCATCGAGATAAAAGATTTTATTTTTTTCCGATGAGGCATTGACCCCTTAGAATCTGAGCAAAGTGGTCACAGTTGTATGAAAAGGAAGAAAAGTCAAGGGAATAGGAAATCTCTTAAGGAAAATAATCACCTCTCCAGGCAACTGTCCCTTGCATCAGAGTTACTCCTCTGTTCAGCACTTAAAAGATGGTCATGGGGGACTTCCCCAGTGGTCCAATGGTTAAAACTCCACCTTGCAATGCACAGTACATGGGCTCAGTCCCTCAGCAGGGATCTAAGAACCCACAGGCCCTGGGGGGCAACTAAGCCCACGTGCCACATCTACTGAGCCCGTGTGCCACAACTAGAGAGTCTGTGAGACACAATGAAAGATCCTGCATAATACAATGAAGATTTCTCATGCTGCAACTAAGACCCAATGCAGCCAAACGAACAAATAAACAAACAAAACATTTTTTAAGAGACTGTCACAGATTTTGTTTGATTAAGACATCTTACTTCTAATAATTTGTCATAATAATATGATTGTCCACTAGAAGTGTTGGGTGTGGATAGTCCACAAAGAGGTATATGAAAGGATCTGTCTCTTTAGACTAGACATGGAGAATTAAAATTTAAAATAATAGAGTCCAAAAATAAGTGACTCTTAAGAATCCAAATGCTCTTCAAAATTAACCCAACATATTGAAGAAACAGAAGCATCTCTTGTGAAAATAAACCTAGGAGCAAACATGCCTTCCAGTCTTCCTTTATTAGACAACTTCTCTAATTTGTATTAATAGGAGGGAATAGTAGAAGAGGGACATGATGAAGTCCCTCTTCATCATGAAGAGAGGGGACATTTGGGCTTGAATCTGGATTTGCCTATTAAATTCAGCATATCATCTTGGGAATATCATAGGTCTCATTTTCCCAGCATATAAAATAGGGTTGTCATAACTTTCTAACTCCTCACATTTATATAGTCAGGATTAAATGAGTTGAGGAATGTAAAACATTCTGAGATGTAAAAATACACATTGACTTTGGCCTGGACTCAGAAACTCCTGTAACTAGCCCTGCACGCACGCGCGCACACACACACACACACACACACACACACACACACACACACACACCCTGTCCAGATGTACTATAAAAGGCAGTCTTGAATGGTTAAGAAGGAGAAGGGACAAAACAGGAGAATCCTCAAACATGGAATCTATCAATTCATAAAGAGTTAACTCAGAATGTATGATCAGCTGTGTTCAAGCCAAATGGTTTCTACATTAATTTCTCAACCCAGAAAAGCCAAAACTGAAACTCCCCCTCTGTAGGTGCTATGCTGTGCTTAGTCATGTCCAACTCTTTTGAGACCCCATGGACTATAGCCCACAAGGCTCCTCTGTCCATGGAGATTCTCCCAGAAAGAATACTGGAGTAGGTTGCTATGCCCACCTCCAAGGGATCATCTCAACCCAGGGATCAAACCCAGGTCTCTCACATTGCAGGTGGATTCTTTACTGTCTGAGCCACCAGAGAAGCCACCCACCCCCACCCCCTGCCCCTTTGTACGTACTGTTTGAGACGTGGTTTGATCCAGCACTAACAAGGGGAGACATCTTACTTCTCTGAAACCTAGTTCCCACCACACAATATAGGTGATGGGAAATGTGACTGTAAAGATTCCTTGAACTAACATTGTCAATTGTGGAAAACTGAAGGACAAAGAGTGCACAACGGACTGATAGTTCCTGTCCTGGGCGCCAGGCCAGACATAGCCTTTCCTTACTGTCTCCTCAGAATGAAAATAACTGGTTCAGTTCAGGCCAGCACAGCCTTAATCTACCACTGGTTTGTAAATCAATTATTCGACTCAACTCAAAAGCAGCTGATTCTATTCCTGTCTGACTCTCCATGCCAAAACTCAGCCCCCAGTTTGTTTGACTTTAATACATTTATTCTGTTGTTGTGAACATTGTGCAAAATGGAAAAAACAAGTCTAGACGGATTTGAGTTCAGGAAGGGAGGGCAGAGGCTCTTTATTAAAAATAAACATCCTCCTCCTTGCTTCCTTTCCACTCTTTTCTCACAAATCTGCTCCCCTAAAGCCTTTAGAATCCAGGGCTCCAACATGTGCTTACTCCCTCAGATCTGCGTAGAGCACCTCAGTGAGAAATAGAGCCCAGAATACAAGAAATTCCTGAAGGCAACTGTCAGTAACATGAATTACCTAAACCCTAGCAGGAACCTTTATCTTCCTTTTATGAAAGTTGGCATGTTCATCCCAGTTAATGAGACACATTTTGGTCTGAATCTTGCCTTCCATGGTTTTGGGGCTCTCATTGTCCTTCTAGTGTTAACCAGGGATGGTGGTCTTTATCACTTCCTGTCCCAATATGATATTCAAACCTATAACTAAACCCAGGATTGAGTTTATTTTTGGCCCTCTCCCTTCCACTTTTAAGGGTTTTTTTTTTTGCTTTTAGTTCTGCTTTTCCTTTTTTCTCCTCAGGAGATTTTATGAAGAGCTATTAAAATTTAAGGATTTATAGGATATTGCAGCCCTATTTACAACAGCCAGGACATGGATGTCCATCAACAGAGGAATGGATAAAAAGACGTGGTACATTATACAATGGAATATTACTCTGCAATAGAAAAGGAACAAAATAGTGCCATTTACAGTGATGTAGGTGAGCCTAGAGATTGTCCTACAGAACGAAGTAAGCCAGAAAGAGAAAGACAAATACCTTATAATATCACTTATGTGTAAAGTCTAGAAAAATGATACAGATGAACTTATTTGCAAAGCAGAAATAGAGTCACAGATGTAGAAAACAAATTTAAGGTTACCAAAGTGGAGAAGGAAATGGCAACCCACTCCAGCATTCTTGTCTGGAGAATCCCAGGGATGGGGGAGCCCGGTGGGCTGCCGTCTATGGGGTCTCACAGAGTTGGACACGATTGAAGTGAATTAGCAGCAGCAGCAGCAGCAGGATGGATAAACAAGATCCTATCATGTAGCACAGGGAACTATATTCAATATCCCATGAGAAACTGTAACAGAAAAGAAGATTTAAAAGAATACATATATATGTATAACTGAATCAGAAATTTCCGTACTGCAGAAATTAACACTACATTGTAAATCAACTATACTTCCGATAAAACTTTTTTAGAAAAAAAAAAAAAGGTTACCAAGGAAAGCAGGAGTGAGATAAATTAGGAGATTGGTATTGATATATATATATATACACTACTGACACTATGCATAAAATAGACAACTAATGAGAACCTACTGTTTAGCACTGGGACTTTACTCAGTGCTCTATGGTGACCTAAATGGGAAGGAAATCTAAAAAGAGGAAATATGCGTATAACTGATTCACTTTGCTGTGCAGCAGAAACTACAACATTATAAAACAACTATGTACCTAGTCACTCAGTCATGTCCAACTCTTTGTGAGCCCACCAGGCTCCTCTGTCCATGGGGATTCTCCGGGCAAGAATATTGGAGTGGGCTGCCATGCCCTTCTCCAAGGGATCTTCCCAGCCTAGGGAAAATCTTCCCGTATTGCCGGAGGATTCTTAACCACTGAGTCACCGGGGAAGCACCTATACTACAATAAAAATTAATTAAAAATACATAGGGGTTTATAATTAGTGAAAGACACAAGTGACCCACAGAAGGAACTAACACTACTTTTTATTTCTAGTTCAAAAAACATGTGGAAGGAAGTATAACATAGCATTTAGCACGCAGACTCTGGGGGCAGATGGTCTGACTCTACTACTTATCAATAGTGTAATGAAAGTGTGGACTCTCAAAACATTACTGGTTTCTCTGTGCCTCAGTTTCTACCATGTAAAAGGGGAATCATAACAGAACTAATTTCTTTAGTTCAGTTGTTCAGTCCTGTCCGACTCTTTGCAACCCCATGAACTGCAGCACACCAGGCTTCCCTGTCCATCACCAAATCCTAGAGACTACTCAAACTCATGCCCATCGAGTCCGTGATGCCATCCAGCCATCTCATCCTCTGTCGTCCCCTTCTCCTCCCGCCTTCAATCATTCCCAGCATCAGGGTCTTTTCTAATGAGTCAGTTCTTCGCGTCAGGTGGCCAAAGCATTGGAGTGTCAGCTTCAGCATCAGTTCCTTCTAATGAAGATTCAGGACTGACTTCCTATAGGATGGACTGGTTGGATCTCCTTGCAGTCCAAGGGACTCTCAAGAGTCTTCTCCAACACCATATTTCAAAAGCATCAGTTTTCCGATGCTAACTTCCTAGGTGAAGATTAAATGAAATAGCACAAGTAAATGACTTAGCACAGAGCACATATCTGTTATCCTACTTGAGAAATATTAAAAAATGCACAGATGTCACACACTTCACAAGCTTTCTTTGTTTTTCATTTGCCTGGTTTGTACTAAGATATTAACTGTTCATTTTACCTAGAAACGCCCACCTCCACCTTTCCTTGTTGGCAGCCCCTTATCAGTCATCAAAGGCCCCACTCAAATGGGTCTCTCTAGAGCTTTCCTTGGGTCTCATTCCTCTTATTGCTATTATTAATTTATTATATATTATGATTAAATGATATATATTTATATATATATATATATTTACAAAGCATATAGCACACACTGAGAGCACAATACATAGCTCTGATCTCTGGGAAACATCTCCAAACCTGTTTTCAGTAGTTTCTTTCCATCACATCTATGATGCTCTGATAATGTATGAACACATGGCTATGACCATCAAAAGACTCAGAGCTATCTGGGCATATAGAAGGCTCTTGAACACAGGGCTGGGGCACAGTAAGTAGAGCCATAAACCTCAGGACCAGATCTGAACAAATCAAGAGACTCCACAGAGTTTATCTATTTGGTTTAGAAAATTAGCTTCGCTGCCTCCAAGAATACCTTTGCTGGAATCTATTGGTTTTCTCCTCTAAGAAACTGTATTTGTATTTCTCTCCCGCTTGGAAGGCCGTAGAAATTAGCAACCTCTGCTAAACAAATTAACTTTTTAAAATTTAGCTCGTTATCTAAAGAGCTTTTGCAAAATATTTAGATTAGAGCAATGATTTACTGATGGAAAATTATACCAGGGAGGTGGTAAGAAGGATTGATATGCAAGAAAATTAATTTTCTTAAAATAAATGAGTGTGTTTATGAGCAAGTAAAAGTACAAAAAGTAGCAAAGACATAAAAGAAGAAAGACAAAAACCAAAAGAGAAGAAATGGAAGCTTTTCTCATTTGAAATGAGAAGGCACAAAATGCAGATCTCTCTTTTTCTCCTTCTCTCTCTCTCATTGGCTCCTGTTTAGACTGGCTCTGGAGATGGTCACAGAAACTCTAGGAGATGGGGAACATAAATTATGTAATCAAGAGTTCAAATCAATCAGGTCAACAAGTGTTCCAGGACAGCCTAGTGTAGAGAAGAAAGATCAAACCTGAGTTCTGATCTCAACCCCAGCACCTACTGGTTCAATCTTTGAGCAAGTTAAACTTTCTAAGGGCTTCACTGGTGGCTCAGGTGGTAAAGAATCCGCCTGAAATGCAGGAGACCTGGATTCGATCCCTGGGTCAGGAAGATCTCCTGGAGGAGGGTATGGCAACCCACTCCAGTATTCTTTCCTGGAGAATTCCAAGGACAGAGTAGTCTGATGGACTACAGTCCATGGGGTAGTAAAGAGATGGACATGACTGAGTGACTAAGCATAACCTTTCTAAACCCAAAATGGGAATAATATCCATATCTGGAACAGTTTTTATGAAAATTAAAAATAATAAAGGTGAAATATCTGGAATATATTTGGCACTTCATGAATGATAGATATCATTATTATTCAAAAGTATATAAAGCAATATAAGTAAAACATGATTCCTAACCTGCAAAAAGTATTATATGCTGTGGGCTAAGCTTGCTTCAGTCATGTCAGACTCCATGTGACCCCATAAACTGTAGCTCACCAGCTCCTCTGTCCATGGAATTCTCCAGGCAAGTATACTGGGGTGAGTTGCAGCATACTCCTCCAGGGGATCTTCCCAACCCAGGAATCGAAACCATGTTTCGTACACTGGCAGCAACTTCTTTACCACTAGTGTCACACGCTAGTGGAGCAATGCTCACAATTCTCCAAGCCAGGCTTCAGCAGTACATAAACCATGAACTTTCAGATGTTCAAGCTGGTTTTAGAAAAGGCAGAGGAACCAGAGGTCTAATTGCCAACATCCACTGGATCATGGAAAAAGCAAGAGAGTTCCAGAAAAACATCTATTTCTGCTTTACTGACTATGCCAAAGCCTTTGACTGTGTGGATCACAATAAACTATGGAAAATTCTGAAAGGGATGGGAATACCAGACCACCTGACCTGCCTCTTGAGAAACCTGTATGCAGGTCAGGAAGCAACAGTTAGAACTGGACATGGAACAACAGACTGGTTCCAAATAGGAAAAGGAGTGCGTCAAGGCTGTATATTGTCACTCTGCTTATTTAACTTATATGCAGAGTACATCATAAAGAACACTGGGCTGGAGGAAGCACAGACTAGAATCAAGATTGCTGGGAGAAATATCAATAACCTCAGATATGCAGATGACACCACCCTTAAGGCAGAAAGTGAAGAGGAACTAAAGAGCCTCTTGATGAGAGTGAAAGAGGAGAGTGAAAAAGTTGGCTTAAAGCTCAGCATTCAGAAAACAAAGATCATGGCATTCAGTCCCATCACTTCATGGCAAATAGATGTAGAAATAGTGGAAACAGTGGCTGACTTTATTTTGGGGGGCTTCAAAATCACTGCAGATGGTGATTGCAGCCATGAAATTAAAAGACATTTACTCCTTGGAAGGAAAGTTATGACCACCCTAGACAGCATATTAAAAAGCAGAAACATTACTTTGCCAACAAAGGTCTGTCTAGTCAAGGTTTTTCCAGTAGTCATGTATGGATGTGAGATTTGGACTATAAAGAAAGCTGAGCACCAAAGAATTGATGCTTTTGTTGGAGAAGACTCTTGAGAGTCCCTTGGACTGCAAGGAGATCCAACCAGACCATCCTAAAGAAGATTGGTCCTGAATGTTCATTGGAAGGACTGATTTTGAAGCTGAAAATCCAATACTTTGGCCACCTGATACGAAGAGTTGACTCATTTGAAAAGACCCTGATGCTGGGAAAGATTAAAGGCAGGAGGAGAAGGGGACAACAGAGGATTAGATGGTTGGATGGCATCACCGACTCAATGGACATGAGTTTGGGTAGACTCCAGGAGTGGGTGATGGACAGGGAAGCCTGGCGTGCTGTGGTTCATGGGGTTGCAAAGAATCAGACATGACTGAGTGACTGAACTAAACTGAGCACCACCTAGGAAACCCTCAAGAATTATATGACACATTAAATTTAATGTGCTAAGACATCCTCAGTAATTATTTCCTGAAAATAGAAAACTTTTCCAAAGGAAAAGAAGAGAGGGGTTTCCCTGGTGATCCAGTGGTAAGAATTTGCCGGCCAATGCAGGGAACACAAGTTTGATTGTTCTCCCAGGGAAGATCCCACGTGCCACAAGGCAACAAAGCTGGTGCGCCACAACTATTGAGTCCACGCCACTTGAGTTCTCTGCTTTGCAACAAGAGAAGCCACCACAAGGAGAAGCCCACATACCACACCAAGAGAGTAGCCCCCATTCACCTCAATGAGAGAAAGCCTGCACACAGCAACAAAGAGCCAGCACAGCCAAAAATAAAGAAATAAATATATAAATAAATTAAATTTTAATGGTAAAAAAGAAAAGAGAAAAATTCACTGAAAGTTCTGGAGAAAAGAGGACACAATACTTTAAGACACACCAAAGATGGCAAAATTTATTTTCTAAAACAAACATGCTACAGTGACTTGGCATTTTCGTTAGGAAATAGATTTTCCCACACTAGTTCTCAGGCCCATTAAATATTATATCAACATTTACACAAGATATAGGACTTGAATTGGTGTGCAGAAAATAGAAAGGATTTAAGTTAGCAAAGGGAAAGGGAAACATTCTGAAAGAAAGGAGGAGTGTACTGCAAAAGGACTCAGGTGTCTGAGAAGATCCTGAACTTTTAAATGCCCCCATTGTTCAATCCCAATAAAAGAAACTCCTGACACCCTTGTTTTATTTTTTATTTTATTAATTATTTATTAATTTGCAAAGGTCTTCACAACTACATTCAGATCTTCTTTCATATTCTTGTATCCTAGCATTTGAGTAGGAGACCCCTTCACTGATCTCTTGATTTCTTACCACATTTCCTGTCTATAGCCCCAAACTCTACCCTAGGCCCCAGTGTATAATATATTGTCCCTCTGGCTTTACCCTTGACTTGCTTTCCTTGAACTTGAACTTGCCTCTTAAATAGTATCTTTTTCTGGTCCTTCCAGATAACTAACTATTCAGCCTGATTCCATGGGGCTACTAGAGCTAGGGTTCATGCCAAGTCTTCAGTCCCTAGAGAGGGAATGGAAAGGACATGGAAAATACAAGACCTTTGTAAATTAATTTGACTGAGGCAGTTTTGGGGACGGTGAGTGGTTAAAAACACTGGCAAAATTACCGAGTTCTTTCCACATCGCCTGTCTTATAAAACACTTTGTGTTTGCCAAATTATATTAGGTGTGAAGGCCCACAGCCCACCAAGGGCTGAGTGACAGCCTGAAACTTTGGGTCTGGGGTCAAGCTAGGTCACTGAACTATGGTAGCCAATGTCAGCCTCTTCAGATTTGGAAGGGCTTTCTCTTGTCTCCTCAAATACATAAAAGTATTTATGGCCATCATTATGGTTCTTACAACAAACTCACTTATAAGCCATCATTATAAAGTAATTTAGTAATACTTCTTGTGTGACTTGGTCAAGCAGCAAATATGTATTGATCGCCTACTCTGAACAAATCATTCCAGTGGACTTAAGTGGTTTAAACTCACTATATATAACTTAATTTTGTTGAGATTGTGCAATATATTGTTTGATTTTATTATTACTACTATTATAATTTGGTTTATTATAGCTACTGGTGAAAGAGTTGAAAAATAGTAAGCAAAAGGAAATGACAG
The DNA here is from genome assembly GCA_917880005.1 of Nanger dama. NCBI lineage: Eukaryota > Metazoa > Chordata > Mammalia > Artiodactyla > Bovidae > Nanger > Nanger dama. The sequence goes on from CAKJTW010000043.1 coordinate 13,913,807, forward strand.
TCACTTACTCCTAAAGACTCACTCATCCCCTTCCTCATCCCTGAGTACAAAACCATCTATTCTGTGGAGGAAGACAGGTGGGAAACTATTTAGAAAAAGGTATATTTTCATTTATTTTAAAAAATAAATGTAGCCACTTTATTTGCATGAGCTGATGACTCTCAAATTTGTATTTCCACTTCAGATGAGACCCTGAACCCCAACCACCTGCTCTATATTTTTAACTAGATATCATGAAAGCATTTCAACTCACTATATATATCCATTTTCATTTCTCCCACAAGCTATGAACTAATCTCAATTGGCACCAACTTGTGCAAACCAGAAACAAGGGCCGCCATCTTTGACAACACACCTTTATCTCTACATTCATTGATTCAATGTTACCTTCTAAATAACTTTCATATCCTCTTCGTTTGTTCCATTTCAACATTTTCTTGGTTTCAGCTCCCATCACTCTGTACACAAGCTACTACACTGACCCCCTAAACTGATCTCCATGCATAAACTCTTACCTCTTTTTAATCTATTCTCTTCAGTGCAGCCAGACTCATTTTATAAAACACAATTTAATTATATCACTCTTTTCTTTCTTAAAGTTTTTCAATGGCTTTCAAATACCTTTAAGGTTCAAAGAAGTTATGGGACTTATCTGGTGGTCCAGTGGTGAAGACTCTATGCTCCCAATGAAGGGAACCTGGGTTCAATCCCTGGTCAGAGAACTAGATCCCACATGCCACAACTAAAGATATGCATGTTGCAACTAAGACCCCATGCAGCCAAATAAATAAATAATTTATTAAAGATTCATGTCAATCTATGGCAAAACCAATACAGTACTGTAAAGTAGAATAAAGTAAAAATAAAATTTAAAATTAAAAAAAAGATTTTTAAAAGTTTGACCTTTGGCATTTTCACATTGTCCTGCCTAATTCTCCAGCCTTGTCTTGTGTGTTTTGGTTTTATTGAGGTAAAATTGACAAAAATTGTATCTATTTAGGTTGTACAGTGTGATTGTTTAAGGTATAGCAATGGGTGAAACAATTACTATAGTCAAGTTGATTAACTCATTTATCACCTCACATAGCTACGTATGTGTGTGTGCGTATAATATGTGCATATGTGCATGGTTAGTACACGTAAGATCTTGTGCTTTTAAAAACACAACGCCTAATTCCACTTTATAACTTTTTAAAACATAAATTTATTTATTTTAATTGGAGGCTAATTACTTTACAATATTGTATTGGTTTTGCCATACATCAACATGAATCCACCATAGGTGTACACATGTTCCCCATCCTGAACCCCCTTCCCACCTCCCTCCCCATACCATCCCTCTGGGTCATCCCACTGCACCAGCCCCAAGCATTCTGCATCACGCATGGAACCTGAACTGGTGATTCATTTCACATATGATACTATACATGTTTCAATGCCATTCTCCCAAGTCATCCCACCCTCGCCATCTCCCACAGACTCCATAAGACTGTTGTATACATCTGTGTCTCTTTTGCTGTCTTGCATACAGGGTTATCATTACCGTCTTTCTAAATTCCATATGCATCAACAATACATGAACTGTGACCTTCCAGATGTTCAAGCTGGTTTTAGAAGAGGCAGAGGAACCAGAGGTCAAATTGCCAACATCCACTGGATCATGGAAAAAGCAAGAGAGTTCCAGAAAAACATGTTTCTGCTTTATGCCAAAGCCTTTGACTGTGTGGATCACAATAAACTATGGAAAATTCTGAAAGAGATGGGAATACCAGACCACCTGACCTGCCTCTTGAGAAATCTGTATGCAGGTCAGGAAGCAACAGTTAGAACTGGACATGGAACAACAGACTAGTTCCAAATAGGAAAAGGAATGTGTCAAGGCTATATATTGTCACCCTGCTGGGCTGGAAGAAGCACAAGTTGGAATCAAGGTTGCCAGGAGAAATATCAATAACTTCAGATATGCAGATAACACTACCTTTATGGCAGAAAGTGAAGAACTAAAAAGCCTCTTGATGAGAATGAAAGAGGAGAATGAAAAAGTTGGCTTAAAGCTCAACATTCAGAAAACTAAGATAATGGCATCTGGTCCCATCACTTCATGGGAGATAGATGGGGAAACAGTGGAAACAGTGGCTGACTTTATTTTGGGGGCTCCAAAATCACTGCAGACGGTGACTGCAGCCATGAAATTAAGAGACGCTTACTCCTTGGAAGGAAAGTTATGACCAATCTAGATAGCATATTCAAAAGCAGAGACATTACTTTGCCAACAAAGGTCTGTCTAGTCAAGGCTATGGTTTTTCCAGTAGTCATGTATGGATGTGAGAGTTGGACTGTGAAGAAAGCTGAGTGCCGAAGAACTGATGCTTTGAACTGTGGTGTTGGAGAAGACTCTTGAGAGTCCCTTGGACTGCAAGAAGATCCATCCAGTCCATTCTGAAGGAGATCAGCCCTGGGTGTTCTTTGGAAGGAATGATGCTAAAGCTGAAACTCCAGTACTTTGGCCACCTCATGCAAAGAGTTGACTCATTGGAAAAGACTCTGGTGCTGGGAGGGATTGGGGGCAGGAGGAGAAGGGGATGACAGAGGATGAGATGGCTGGATGGCATGACTGACTCAATGGACATGAGTTTGAGTGAACTCCAAGAGATGGTGATGGACAGGGAGGCCTGGCATGCTGCAATTCATGGGGTCGCAAAGAGTCAGACATGACTGAGCGACTGAACTGAATACTGTATTGGTGTTTTACTTTCTGGCTTAATTCACTCTGTATAATAGGCTCCAGTTTCATTCACCTCATTAGAACTGATTCAAATATATTGTTTTTAATGGCTGAGTAATACTCCATTGGGTATATGTACCATAGCTTTCTTATCCATTCATCTGCTGATGGACATCTAGGTCGCGTCCATGTTCTGGCTATTATAAACAGTGCTGCGATGAACACTGGGGTCTCTTTAAATTCTGATTTCCTTGGTATGTATGCCCAGCAGTGGGATTGCTGGGTCATAAGTGAAGTGAAGTCTCTCAGTCGTGTCTGACTCTTTGCGACCCTGTGGACTGTAGTCTACCAGGCTCCTCAGTCCACGGAATTTTCCAGACAAAAGTACTGGAGTGGGTTGCCATTTCCTTCTCCAGGGAATCTCCAAAACCAAGGATTGAACTCAGGTCTCCCTGTCTGCAGGCAGACACTTTACCATCTGAGCCACCAGGGAAGCCGGGGTCATAAGGCAGTTCTATTTCCAGTTTTTAAGGAATCTCCACACTGTTCTCCATACTGACTGAACTAGTTTGTATTCCCACCAACAGTGTAAAAGGGTTCCCTTTTCTCCACACCCTCTCCAGCATTTATTGCTTGTAGACTTTTGGATAGCAGCCATTCTGACTGGCATGAAATGGTACCTCATTGTGGTTTTGATTTGCATTTCTCTGATAATGAGTGATGTTGAGCATCTTTTCATGTGTTTGTTAGCCATCTGTATGTCTTCTTTGGAGAAATGTTTGTTTAGTTCTTTGGCCCATTTATTGATTGGGTCATTTATTTTTCTGGAATTGAGCTGCAGGAGTTGCTTGTATATTTTTGAGATTAGTTTTTTGTCAGTTGCTTCATTTGCTATTATTGTCTCCCATTCTGAAGGCTTATAGTTTCCTTTGTTGTGCAGAAGCTCTTAATTTTAATTAGGTCCCATTTGTTTATTTTTGCTTTTATTTCCAATATTCTGGGAAGTGGGTCATAGAGTATCCTGCTGTGATTTATGTCAGAGACTGTTGGCGTTGTATAGTTTCTGGTTACGTTTAGATATTTAATCCATTTTGAGTTTATTTTTGTGTATGGTGTTAGAAAATGTTCTAGTTTCATTCATTCACAAGTGGTTGACCAGTTTACCCAGCACCACTTGTTAAAGAGATTGTCTTTTCTCCATTGTATATTCTTGCCTCCTTTGTCAAAGACAAGGTATCCATAGGTGCGTGGATTTATCTCTGGGCTTTCTATTTTGTTCCACTGATCTATATTTCTGTGTTTGTGCCAGTACAATACTGTCTTGATGACTGTGGCTTTGTAGTACAGCTTGAAGTCAGGCAGGTTGATTCCTCCAGTTTCATTCTTCTTTCTCAAGATTGCTTTGGCTATTTGAAGTTTTTTCTATTTCCATATAAATTGTGAAATTATTTGGTTCTAGCTCTGTGAAAAATACCGTTGGTAGCTTGGAGAAGGCAATGGCAACCCACTCTGGTACTCTTGCCTGGAAAATCCCATGGACAGAGGAGCCTGGTAGGCTGCAGTCCATGGGGTTGCTAAGTCAGACACAACTGAGCGACTTCACTTTCACTTTTCACTTTCATGCATTGGAGAAGGCAATGGCAACCCACTCCAGTGTTCTTGCCTGGATAATCCCAGGGGCGGCAGAGCCTGGTGGGCTGCCGTCTATGGGGTCGCACAGAGTTGGACACGACTGAAGTGACTTAGCAGCAGCAGCAGCTTGATAGGGATTGCATTGAATCTATAGATTGCTTTGGGTAGTATACTCTTTTTCACTATATTGTTTCTTCCAATCCATGAACATGGTATATTTCTCCATCTATTAGTGTCCTCTTTGATTTCTTTCACCAGTGTTTTATAGTTTTCTATACACAGGTCTTTAGTTTCTTTCAGTTCAGTTCAGTCACTCAGTCGTGTCCGACTCTTTGCCACCCCATGAATCACAGCACACCAGGTCTCCCTGTCCATCACCAACTCCCAGAGTTCACTCAGACTCACGTCCATTGAGTCAGTGATGCCATCCAGCCATCTCAGTTTCTTTAGGTAGATATATCCCTAAGTATTTTATTTTTTTCATTGCAGTGGTAAATGGAATTGTTTCATTAATATCTCTTTCTATTTTCTCATTATTAGTGTATAGGAATGCAAGGGATTTCTGTGTGTTGATTTTATATCCTGCAACTTTACTATATTCATTGATTAGCTCTAGTAATTTTCTGGTAGAGTCTTTAGGGTTTTCTATGTAGAGGATCATGTCATCTGCAAACAGTGAGAGTTTTACTTCTTCTTTTGCAATTTGGATTCCTTGTATTTCTTTTTATGCTCTGATTGCTGTGGCCAAAACTTTCAAAACTATGTTGAATAGTAATGGTGAAAGTGGGCACCCTTGTCTTGTTCCTGACTTTAGGGGAAATGCTTTCAGTTTTCACCATTGAAGATAACGTTTGCTGTGGGTTTGTCATATATAGCTTTTATTATATTGAGGAATGTTCCTTCTATTCCTGCTTTCTGGAGGGTTTTTATCATAAATGGATGTTGAGTTTTGTCAAAGGCTTTCTCTGCATCTATTGAGATAACCATATGGCTTTTATTTTTCAATTTGTTAATGTGGTGTATTACATTGATTGATTTGTGGATATTGAAGAATCCTTGCATCCCTGGGATAAAGCTCACTTGGTCATGATGTATGATCTTTTGAATGTGTTGTTGGATTCTGATTGCTAGAATTTTGTTAAGGATTTTTGCATCACTTTACAACTTATATAGTTATCATTCCTTGAGCCTGTAAGACTTTTTCTCTTCCTGTTCTTATTACCTCTTTTATACTTTAGCTCATGCATGCATGCTAAGTTGCTTCAGTCAAGTCCAACTCTTTGCAACCCTATGGACCATAGCCTGCCAGGCTCCTCTATCCATGGGATTCTCCAGGCAAGAATACCAGAGTGGGTTGCCCTTCCCTTCTCAGGGGATCTTCCTAGCCCAGGAATTGAACCCACATCTCCTGCACCTGCAGGCAGGTTCTTTACTATCTGAGCCACCAGGAAAGCCATAGGCTATATGTTAATTGGTGAATTTGGCCCATTTACATTTAACTAGAATTACTACTTATTAAGACTAGACTACAGTACTATGTTTTTATATAACTGATGAAAGATTTATCATGGTACTTACAATTATTTATTTATATATCATCCTAGCCATCTATAGACTATAATTTTTTTGAGACTGATACGAATTCCAATTAATACAGTATCTAGAATAAAGTAAGTAGTTTAAGTGATTGTAGAAAAATTAGCAAATGAATAGATTATCATTATTGTGCTTAGAAATTGCCATGTCAGTAATATGTTGACTTGTTTTTATAAATTTTATTCAGCAAATAATTCTTAAGTGTTTATTATTTGCCAGGCTATGATTTATGTACATTAGAACACAGATATTATGAATATTAGAAGACATACTCTTCACTCATTAGATACCTATAATCTAATATAAAAATGATATATAATCCAATACAAATGATACATACACACACATATAAACATGCACACAGAGAACTGTTTGAAGTCAGGTGAAATCCAAGACATCTAAGCCTATGATATCTTTTTGAACAAGTCAATTGACAACTCCAAGTGTCACTTTCTCCATAAAAACTTAATAACTATATTCTCTTTATCGAGATAATATTTTAGACTCTTGTATTTATATGCATGTGTGAATTTTTATTGTAGATTTTCTCAGTTGTTTGCATGCCTTTTATTTACTGATCCTCTTTGAAGAGTGCTAAGAATTGCCTCTTTTGTATGTATATATTCTATTTTTAAATCAATTTTGGCGTATGCCAGTAGTGAACATTTTTTCCTTAAAGTATTATTTAAGCCCTAGATAGTTTAAATAATATGCTATATGCCAGGGCCTGTATAAATTTATTTAGCTAGACTCTGAAATGTTTCAATATCTTTTCCTTTCTTGATTTTTTTTTCTTCCCAAACACTTAAAATCCCTGAGGGGTCTTTAACTGTCTTTGTTTGAATAATTAATTCTAATCTTACACCATATGGAAGTTATCCCGACAAGCCAGCCTTGCCAAATTTATCCATGGCAGCCCATATGGTTGTTTTCTTTTGTGCAACAGAAAGACACATTGGCAAGAGGAGCAGTGAGTTGGTTGTTTTATTTATCTTTGAGCACACACAGGAAAAACCTCAGCCAACCAAGGAACTGTGTCTGGCTCTTGAAGGGGTGAGTTTAGGTACAAGGCATAATATGAAGACCAAATGTTCAGCTGAGAAATCCAAGTTCAAGTTGCCACACTAGCCAAGGTCAAAATTGACCTCCACATTTTTACTTTTGCACCATTGTCCATTTGATTAATTTCCAGCACCAAAATACTAAATATTTAAGGCCATCTTTTCTGGAGAGTCCACAGTATTGAGAACAGCCAATATCTGTATTCAAGTTATTTCTCGTTCCCAAGACTTTTGGGCTTCAAAACATGTATCTCCACAAATCCTCTAGGTCTGGCTGATGACCTTGTGAGAAAGTTCATATGTCATCGTTATCTGAAGATGGAAAGAAAAGACTGAAATTCATTCCAAGAAATACAGCACAACTTCTGGGAAAACAAAAATAGAACAAAATTTTCTTCCTTTCAGCTATTCAGCAAATGTTCAGCGAATGCAAAAAAAAAAAAAAAAAAAGCCATAAAGAGAGCAAGCTGCAAGAAGCTTTTGAATAGCCCTGCAGTCTCTTTTTCAAGAATTAACTTTGTTTATATTACAGATAAGACATTCATATTTTTCCTTTTGAAAAAAACTGTGCTTTTTAAAGATAGTTGGTGTAGATGAAAGGCTTGCTTGGGTAAACCAGAAAAATGAAGAGAAAATAAAGAAGTGAAATATTATTTAATAAATAAAAATTAATCAACTTAATGAAAAACATGATATGGCCATCTTTCACATGTTCTTGTTTTCGGTCCATTGAAATTCTTTTATCTATTATCTGCAATGTTGGCTGCTATATATGGATTCAGTTTCTTTACATGACCTCAACTGACATGTATAGGTTTGATCAATATGTAAAAATCTAGATGTAAAGAAAAGTACATCAGGGAAAAATTTACATCCCACACATGATAAAGGGAGCATTTCTTGTTTTGCTCTTCCAGAAGCATTCTTGCTATTCAAGTGATTTTCTTTGAAGAGAGAAGATACTTTTTTCATGTATTTACACCATAAATTAATTTTACAATGTTATAATCTGGAAGTTTTTCAGGAATATTTCCATTTCATAAAGCAGATAATTAGCTAATTTAATAGTTGGGTTGCCATATGAGCCAAATATAGAAAAAATATGAGAGAAATAGTATTTTCCCCTTTTTTGAGCATACATATTTAGTTTTTCAAAGTATAGCAATTTTCTGTTTTCACAAGGAATTAAATTTGTGCTTCAACCAAAGGACAGGGATATTCTATGTGTGTTATGAGACTGCTGGAGTGGATTGTTAAGGATAACTTCACCTACTTCTTATGATTTTCAAACACTGCACATGGTTAGCAGGTAAGACAATGTATATGGGGCTAGGGCTACAAAGACGAATAGAATACAAGTCCTGATTTCCCTTTGAGGAGCTTAAAATTCAGTGTAGGATTCACTCATGTAAACAGTTCCAATATTTTGCAATGAAATCGGGTGTGATTTATGAAAGGGTGTCCTAGGGTTACTATGAGGACACACCAAAGGCAGTTAACTCAATATGTGAATTCAACAAAGTAATTTTTTTTCTTCTTTCAGCAAGAAAGAATCCAGTCTTTCTAGAGATTAAGGTTTCCTAGATAATCAGTTAGAGTCTGGTGGATAAACGTGTCTGGATTGGTGGATGAGTAGGAGACTGGTGACTATACTATCAATATTTGGGGAGAGGGTTTATGACACATACAGAGAACTGAAGACCTATAATTTTAAAAGGAAGAACGTTATGCACTGGTAAAGAAATAAAACAAGACTTCAGGGTTTTGTAAGGCATGAACCACACGGTCTCCTTGCATGGCCTTTCTCTATTCGCAAAAGAAAGAAAACAGAATGCTAAGGGAGTGTTTGAAGGAACGAGAAATAACCCAGTTGGGAAGCTTACTTATGTAAAACATCATGAAGCAAGTGGTATTTGAGATTAGGCCTTAAAATGTGCCCAGGGTTGCTATAGACAGAGACAGGAATGCAAAAAAAAAGATATGGCTGATTCGTGTCAATGTATGGCAAAACAAATACAGTATTGTAATTAAAAAAATAAATAAATTTAATTTTAAAAAAAAGGAAAAAGAAAAAGATGTGACTGCAAACACTGTGGACCATCTTTGAACAAGTTACTCAGTTTGGCTGAAGGATTGGTCACATGCAGGTGAAAAAGCGAAGGAAAAGAGTGGAACAGACAACTGGGAATATAAGAAAGGAAACTAGCATTTAATGAGCAGCTACTGTATTGCAGACACTGGGTATTCTACAAGGATTATCTGATTAAATCTTTGTGTTTTTGTTTGTTTGTTTGTTTTGTTTTTTAATTTTTAATTACAATACTGTATTTGTTTTGCCATACATTGACATGAATCAGCCACAGGTGAACACAATCTCCCATTGCCGAAGCCCCCTCCCACCTCCCACCCCACATCATCTACCTGAATCATCCTGTGCACCAGCCCCATGCATCCTGCATCCTGCATTGAACATAGACTGGTGCTTCGTTTCTTACAAGATAGTATACATGTTTCAATGCCATTCTCCCAAACCATCCCACCTTTTCCCTCTCCCTCAGAGTCCAAAAGTCCGTTCTATACCTCTGTGTCTCTTTTGTTGTCTTTGAAATTTGTGTAACGCTTATCATCCCTCACACGCTACTTAATGGCACCCCACTCCAGTACTCTTGCCTGGAAAATCCCATGGATGGAGGAGCCTGGTGGGCTGCAGTCCATGGGGTCGCTAAGAGTCAGATACGACTGAGCGACTTCACTTTCACTTTTCACTTTCATGTATTGGAGAAGGAAATGGCAACTCACTCCAGTGTTCTTGCCTGGAGAATCCCAGGGACGGGGCAGCCCTAGTGGGCTGCTATCTGTGGGGTCGCACAGAGTCGGACACGACTGAAGCAACAGCAGCAGCAGCAGCATTGTGCCTTAGTCATCATTACAACTCTATAAGGGGCTTCCCAGGTGGCTCAGTGGTAAAGAATCTGCCTGCAAATGCAGGAGAGGCGGGAGATATGAGTTCGATCCCCAGGTTGGGAAGATCCCATGGAGAAGGAAATGGCAACCCACTCCAGTATTCTTGCCTGGAGAATTCCATAGACAGAGGAGCCTGGTGGGCTTCAATACATGGGATCACAGAAGAATCAGAAACAACTGAGCAACTGAGGACACACCTGCACACTCAACTCTATAAGTTATTCTTCATCAGCATCCCCATTCTTTAGATAAAGAAAATGAGAATTAAACAAACAGCAGATCACTCAGTGAGAGAACAGAATTCAAATTCAGTCTTGCTAACTCCAAACACATGCTCTTTTCCACTATCTACTAGGTCACCAGACCTAGATAAGAAGGATATTGGCTCAATTCAAACACCAGACAGTTGTTGGAGGTTTGAAAGATGAATAATATCCACTGGCTAGGAACTTCCCTGGTGGTCCAGTGGTTAAGACTGCATGCTTCCATTGCAGAGGGCACAGGTTCAAACCCTGGTATGGGAACTAAGATCCTGCATGCTGCAAAGCACAACCAAACAAAAACAAAGAAAGAAAGATATAGATATAGATACACACACACACACATATATATTTCCAGTGGCCAACCTCAAAACCTCACAGTTTGATGGGAGAGCAAGACAAACAAGAATTCATGCTAGACTCTCCTCCTAACACATCCTATACCATAACCCATCTCTATTTCACCTCCCCTTCTGTTGCTCTCTCAAAGCAAAACAAAACCAAAATTTACATTACATCTTGTTTCCTGGAGTTTTTCTCTTCTCCCTTTTGATCCCATCCTTACTCCAACTCATTTATCTCCTACCAAAAGTCAAAGAAAGCATTCAAGCGAAAATCCTTTCATTCTCCGCCACAGTATAAAAATGTCTTTTAAAATTTCAGAGTGGAAAGAAATGAAATAATCTAGGATTACAAGAAATACAGGAAGCAGGGAGAATGATAAATTGGAAAAATCACAGTCGAGGATGATGACTCCAAGATTCAGACAAACACTGGCTATAGGACTGTTTAAGAGAAAAGCAACAAGCAGGGCAAATTAAATTTCCACAGGTCATACCAATCCACACTTCACAACAGTATTTTCCATCACAGTTCTATCAGGGAACAGTCAGATGTGAAAACAATCTCTTATTTCACAGCCTGTTCACTTTTTGGCTTGATTAGCAAATACATGCTCTGCATTATGCTCTCTCTACTATTAACCTGGAAATTTTTCCTTCCTGTCCTCTTTCAGCTTTTTCTGAATCTCATCCTATTTCCAGGGTTTGCAGTGACTAGATGAGACTAAGGAGAGGAAGTGTAGAGTTTTAGATCTCTGCCATGAGATTTTTCTCTACTGACCAAACCCTGGCTAAAAGAGTGCCTTTTTTATTTTTTTTTTGGTCCCAAGGACTTCAAAGCACATTAAAGTCCAGCTTGAATGAATGAAACTATCTGACAACACTGGGAAATGAGAGGGCTGACTGAGAAGCAGTGATCTGGATGAAGTTTTTGCAAAGCATCTTGCTAGCAGTTTTCAAGCCCAGAGTGGACACCCAAATAACCATCAGCCCTGGAAGAAACACTTGCAAAACAGCACTAAGAACACAGTGTCCCTTCAAACCCTGGATTATATAATTATTTCTCTATCTTGTTTACCTGTTCCAAGTATTAAATAATTTAGAAGCACACAATTACAGCAGTCTATTCCAACTCATGTTTAGAAAGAGAATTAAATGTTTTGTTCAAAAGTCACACAGGCATTTTGCAACAGTGTTGGAACTAAACTGAGCCCTTCCAGCTTCCAATTTGGTTCCCACTGGATGAAACCTTGCTGATTCAATTGCCCCCACTTTTCACCTTCTCTCCTCTGTTTTGATCTATTCCTTGACTATTGGGGGAAAACCAAAATACATGTCTAAACCAAACCAAAAATATTGTTTAACACTAAACCAACAAAGTTAAGCCAATCTTTTTTGAAATGACATTGAGTGTGTGTTTGTGTGTACTCGACAGCATTACATCCAATCATTAATGGAGAAAACTCTCCACGTGTTTTCTTATTTAATCCAATCAACAGTCCCATTAGTCAAGTTTTATATCCCCTAACTGTGTCACTGAGAAATATGAGGCTCAGGAACTTAAATGACTTGTCAAATGTCACACAATAACTTCCCATTGTCTAGGTGCCACTTTCTCTTTATCCAGTCATTTGTTGATGGACACTTAGGTCATTTCCAAAAATAACATCCCTCAACCAGTAGGATTATTTACCTATTACAGGACCTTTCTTCAGAACCCAGTCTAGCTTATATGAAGATTGTTTCTCTGAGGAAGTAGCAAAGATTCAGAAGGAATACCAAGGTGGAGTAAAGCCAAGGGATCGTCACTCCTTCCAGGGACTGAACTCGCAGTCTCCTGCCCTGGCAGATGGATTCTCTACTACTGAATCACCAGGGAAGCCTACTCAATTTACTACCTAAAGCTAAAATCACCTTAAGAATTAGTTAAATTTCCACTTAAATGAAGTACTTTTGGATTATACTCAAGGTCCACCCAGATATCTACCTCTGATGGAGGGAGTTCAAAGAACATATTTTCATTTCTTCAGGTCAACTTTAAAAGTGGCCATTTTTAACTTCCCTTATTAATAATGATACCATTATTGTGCTTACTTAAATTTCTCTTGAATCATTCACTATTGTTTAAAGCTATTGTTTTATCTTCCCTAAAACTACTTTTTGTAATTTAAAACTGTACTCTCAAGTTCTTGTGTGCTGTGATTTGGTGAACAAATGTATCATCTTTTCCCTTCCCTTCACATTTTTACAAATGTTTAAAACAGTCCTGCTCTGCTTTCACCTTGGGCTTCCCAGGTGTCACAGTGATAAAGAAATCCACCTGCCAATCTCAGAGATGCAAGTTCAATCCCTAGTTTGGGAAGATGCCCTGGAGAAAAAAATGGCAACCCACTTTAGTATTCTTGCCTGGAAAACTCCATGGGTGGAGGAGCTTTGTGGGCGGCAGTCCATGGTGTCTCCAAGAGTTGAACACAACTGAGCACTGCTTTCATCTTACCCATAGAGACACCATTTCATCCTTCTCATATCACATTTTACCAGCCCCATCTCCAAACCTCCTGTTTCTGCCAGTCACCAATACCTTCTTCAGTTTCTGCAAGTTACTTGGCTCTATTTCTTGCCATTGTAAATTTCCTGAATATAGGAAGAACTATTTTTATATTGGTGAGGTGGAATAATGAAAGGAGAACACAGGATGTGGCAAAGGGTGGGATGGGAGGAGAATGGATCTAATGGGGCCCCTTCCCTTCCAGCTAAGGTCGTGGTGCCATGAGAAAAGTTCTCCAGACTTTAACGTCACACCTTTCCCACAGGAAGCAGCCAGAGTCTGATGAGTAAGCAACCAGCCTTTCCCAGTTTCATCTCTAGCCAAGATTCAAGACACAGAACCTGTTCTCTGTTTTGCTTTGAGTTGAAGGAGCATCTTGTAAATTGAGTCATTTCCAGCTTTGCTTGGGGTCTAAGTAATTGTAGAAATTGGCTTTGTAGACATCATGGAGCCTTTATCCTTATACCAAATAGGTTGCTTCCCCAAACCTTTCAGCTTGCTTCAGGAATCACCAAGTCTCATTCCAGCCAATGAACACTCATGTTTGCTGACTGTCATCTGGTTTGGTATAAGTAACTGTAGAAATTGGCTTTGTAGACACCATGGAGCCTATATTCTTATACCAAACCAGATGACTTGGTGATTCCTGAAGCAAGCTGAAAGGTTTGGGAAGCAACTTTTTGAGTTGGAGCTTGTTTGGACAGGCAATTTAGCATGCAGAGTGCTGGAGAGAGAAATGAGGGAGTTGGGTTCCAATACCAAATGCATCCCTTTTCTCTGATTTTATGTCATTAAACTATCTGAGATGAAATGGCATTATGAAAATCTGTGATTTCTATTGTCAAAATTTAAAGGACATTGAATAAATTACTATATTAAATACATACATCTTTGTTTAATTTTATCTTTAGCTCTGAAACCGGGAATTCAATGTTCCCTGCAGACACAATCATAGAATTATTTAAGTAGGAATCAGAACATTAGGGAATAATGTGTGATTGTATCAGTGGTTAAAATCATATTCTTTTAAGTCAAACAACCCTGTGTTTGAATCTCGTCTTTGCCACTTAATTGCTATATGGCCTTGATTTAAATATGCAACTGAACTTAATTTTCTCATATGTAATATGTGAATAATTATGTTTGGTATGTAGGATTATTATGAGAAGTGAAAAACACAATGACTAAAAGTGATTATCAAAGTGCTTAGTATATAGCACAGACTTGATGTATATTACTTTGATAGTTGTATTTTTATATCTGCTGTTACATTTTTTAAATGAAGCTTTTAATAGAAAAGAAAAGGGTAGAGGAAATCATCTATATAGTAAGAAGAGAAAAATTACAGCCATTCCTAGCCAGGGGTTCAGTTTATCCAGCTTTCTTCACCTTTCCCCAGAATTTTGTGCCCAAGTTTCCAAGATGCTCCTCCCATACTTGAGTTTGACAAAGACTGATTTTCACAGTTCATCTATAAGACAAATTAAGAAAAATACTGAGGAATTTGATTCACAGAAAGCTATGTGGGTTCATAAATATGAGATGAAGAATCCATTCAAGGAGCTTCCCTTAAAGGAATAGAACAAAGAGGTCGGCACTGTCTCATAAAATTGGTTAGATGTTTTTCAATTCATTGCCTTTTGGCGTCTTAGAAAGTGATTCCTGTTTTTATTTTCAGGGCTGTTGCTTCCTCCTCTTCTCTTCTTTGCCTTTTCCCCTTTACTGGCAAGAGTGAGGTTTTAGTGCTGCCAGTAAAATAATAATATGAACTCATAAAACCAACATTGTGTAAATAAAGCTGGATTTCATGGGACAGAAAAAAAAAAAAAAAAAGACTTGATGGGAGCCAGGGGAAAATCCTTAAAAAGACAAAATGCCTACCAGTCTAAAATAAAGGTAGCAGTCTCTACCCTAGAGAAAGGGTAAGAAAGAAGAGAAAGAGGAAGATGTAGAATTGGTGGAGAAATACATTCACTTTATTTGTTGTTGTTCAGTTGCTAAGTCATGTCCGACTCTCTGTGACTCTGTGTATTGTTCCTTGTCCTTCATTATCTCCCAGCGTTTGCTCAAATTTATGTCCATTGAGTATGTGATGCTGTCTAATCAACTCATTCTCTGCCACCCCCTTCTCCTTTTGCCTTCAATCTTGCCCAACATCAGGGTCTTTTCCAATGAGTCAGCTCTTTGCATTAGGTGACCAAAGTATTGAAGCTTTAGCATCAGTCCTTAATACTGTACCATTATTTTAGTCACAGAAATACTACAGAAAAGTGACACCTCTTTTGGCGTATGTATGTCCCAGCACAAATTTTTCTGAGAAACTTCTCCCCTAGTAATTCCTGACAGCTCTGCCAACCTTCCCCTGAGTCAAATTCTCTCCTTGAATTCTGAGCTTGTCCTCAGTGTCTTTCACGAGACTCTGCAAACAAAAGCACTCCTAAGTATCTATTAAAAAGTCAGTCCAATGAAAGCATATCACTTGGTCTTGTCTAGTGCCAATTGATTATCTAAACAAATGTCCATATAAGAAGAGCCACTGATTAAATTTGTGATCTAAAAGCACACTTTATTCATGAGAGCAGAGTTCATATCTGCATTTTTTGTCCCTGTATTTCCAGCTTAGAGTTGGCACATAGTAAATAAATGCTCGATAAATTTGTGAGATGGATTGATGGATGGATGACTAAAACCTTGAGGCTACTTCTGGTTCTGAAAGGTGTGGCCATCCTTGTCTTCACCTCCTGAGGTAGGTAGAATAGGAGATCTTGTATTTCTGTTGCCTGGATTATACCACACCACCAATCTCACATGAGAAAATTTCCATGTAATCTAAATAAAAACTGGAAATCCTATCACTGCCTCTCTCAGAGCTTGGTTTTTCCTTCTGGGAGTGTCCTCAAATATTCTCTTCACTGAAAAATATTTCTCTTGAGTAGTTAGGGGGAAATAACTATATAAATGTTTTCACTGGATTCCAAATGTAAGTTAAAACTTCACGTGGTCTAGTCTTTACAAGACATCCAAATTTTTAAAATGCAACTAGCAGCCAACATTAAAGACAGTTTTACTATTTTTGCCAGTTCTCAATCCTTTACAATCTTAAACAATACTATTCATAACCAAAGCCATTCTGACTTGTCTGTTTTCATGTCTTATTTTCAATACGTCTCACATCCTATAGCTGTCTCAAAGCTTTTCTATCTATAATTCAATCTTTTCCTTAAACTCCCCCATCCAGCAAACCATGCCTACAAAGCTCTTCCTTGTTTCTCCCCTTCCACTTTTTTTTCTACCTCCATTTTTTTCTCTCTCTCATAAGTCAGTCTTGGCCTTTTCCAATACAAAAGCTTCATTGAGTTAGTCCAAATCCTCTTTATAAGGATACTCGACTGGAGTTGGCATATACAGAATTGTCTTTGAGACAATTTAGATAGCCAATTGACACTAGAGAAGACCAAGTGATACAGGAGGAAAGAAACAGAAGGGCTCTGAATTCTCACACATGCATGAATGCTAATCATTTACGAATCCTACATAAATGGAATTGAGCATAAGAGAACTCAGGCATAGATGGAAACAGTGAAAGGAAAGATGAGAGACTTGTAAAGACAGTTTCCAAAAGGAAGTGTTATCCTTATAAAAACCAAAACAAGTTTGATGCTACTCTCAGAGGAAAACCTACAGTCTTTCAGCGTCATCTGTGTTTGTTCTATTGAGAATGAACACCTTGGTTCTAGTTAAAATAGCTAATGCTATTGACAGTTGTGCCAGGAAGAGTTAGGATCAACTGCAAACTAATATGGGCTGTAAAATGTAATGTGTTTCCCTAACTTCCTGTTTTCCTGAGAAGAAAATAATAAATCCTTTATTTAAAAAAAAAGGGGACAATAAAGAGAGATGCATAAATGTTTAGGAAAACCAGTGGAGGCTGTGTTTAAAATGACTTGTGAAAAAGGTGAAGCTTAAATTGGGCTTCCTTGGTGGCTCAAAGATTAAAGCGTCTGCCTGCAATGAGGAAAATCTGGGTTCAATCCTGGGTGGGGAAGATCCCTGGAGAAGGAAATGACAACCCACTCTAGTTTTCTTGCCTGGAGTAATCCCATGGATGGAGGAGCCTGGTGGGCTACAGTCCACGGGGTTGCAAAGAGTTGGACACGACTGAGCGACTTCACTTCACTTTAAATTGGAAAGAGAAATGTAAGATTTTTACGTTTGGATTTAGAGAATGGAAAAATAAATAATTATGTGGTCAGAAAGTTGATAGAGTATGGCTGCCTTCTGCATTTGGGAGTAGAGGGGATTGCTAGAATCGACCAGAAAAGATGGAGCTAGTGTACATCACAAAGCACATGTTTGTAGCTGGAGAAGAGAGAATCTGTAAAAGTCAAAGTGTCCGTCCCTCAGTCATATCTGGCTATTTGTGACCCCACGAACAGTAGCCCACCAGGCTCCTCTTTCCTTGGAATTCTCCAGGTACTGGAGTAGGTAGCCATTCCCTTCTCCAGGGGATCTTCCTGACCCAGGGATCAAACCCAGGATTTTTGTATTGTAGGCAGATTACCATCTGAGCTACCAGGAAGTCCATCCCAATAAGATAAAAACAATGAGGCAAGAGGCTCTGTCTAGCTGTTCATCATTGCTCCAAGAAATTAATCATCATTGAAAAGTATACCCACCCACCCCATTGCAGCCCCTTTTTCTCTTCCAGCCCAAGTTAGAGGTTCTGCAACTTTAGCTCTTCCATAATCTGCTGTGCTGTGACACAAGTCTATTTTTCTGTTGAAAAGACTCTTAGGTACCCAGGCAACAGGGACACATCTGATAGAAAAAGGTTTTCTGATTGTCCAAGAGGATAAAAAAATAAAAGAGCTTTGTCTACAAGACAACCAGAGACACCAAATTGCGATCGAAGGATTGCAAAAGAAATAGAGAAATAGAGCTTCTGATTCTGATGGAGGTGTCGTGTTTGTGAAGGTGTGTGTTTGTGAAAATCTGTCTTGGAGGATACAGGACAGCTCAAGAGCAAAGTGAATAATAAGGAGGTTCTTACCTCCTTAGGGACTGTCTTGTTTGTCTCTAGGTCCCCACATCACCTAGCAGGGTACCTTGCATCTGCCACTCACTAAAAGCGTATTGAATTAGTTCATCCTCAAGACAATGCCTTCCAGACAATGCGAGGTGGGTATCCTTGCTGCACTTTAGATGAGTGACAGCCAGCCTAAGAGGGCATCAGTGTGCAGGTCTGGACTCAAGTCACAAAACTGGATGGGCAAGTTGCTGCTGAGCCAATGGAGGAAACAGAAGCCAGGGGTCCTTGGCCATCCCTGTCCTGCTGAGCACTTGGAAAAACTGCAAAGGGATATATCACCAGGAGAACACCCAAGTGGTTAGGATTAACAGTTCAGCCCTACTAGGAAAATAATTCTAAATTAGAACCAGCACAGAAAGTGAAGTCCTTTCTCCCCCAGAACCTCTCATCCATCCATCAGGGGACTGAAGAGAACACTATGGCTCTGTGTATGGACCAAACCTGAAAGACCCAAAGTCAAGGCCAGAGAGGGCAGACCAGAGAAGGAATTAGAAAGGCAAACACGTGTTAGTGGCAACTCCCTTCTCTGTGGACCTGTGCCCAGGTCTGACCCAAACATAGGGCAGCCACAGCTTGTGTACCAGGGCAGTATCTTGCCATACAAGTCAGGTCCAGGAGTGAGGAAAACTGCCCACCCGGAGTAGATAATATCTGGAAGGAATGAGTATTTGGGAAAAGTCCCAGTGCTCATTGAATGCCAACCAGTCTCCACCTTCTCCGGCCCCCTTCCTCCCACTGGTTCCACCCCTTTCAGCTGCTCTGATTCTTATAAAACCCCACAGCCTTTCACCAACAGCCTGTAGCTGTCTGTCCCCACTGCTGCTCCAGGAGACGGTGCGAGTGACCCGGAGACACCATGAAAAGTCTGCTCCTTCTCTCCATCCTGGCTGCCTTAGCCGTGGCAGCTCTGTGTTACGGTGAGAACTTTCTTCTGCCCTCTGTTTTTGTTTTTTTCTTTTCTGCCTCTGACTTCAGTTTTCATGGATTTTTCCTCTCCCTCCTTCTCTTCTTTCCTTTTGCTCTTATAATCTTAGAGGACCACAATTTGACATTTCCCAAGGCCTTTGAGCACTGATTTGCTCCATCAAGTCTTTTTTTTTTTTAAATCGTATTTTTACCTCTTCAATATCCAGACTCTTGTATGTAACTTAAAGACAAGTTCTTTCTATGGTAAGTTGCTCTATACCTGGAAACGTTGCTATTTCAGGGAGAAAAAAAAAGATATCAACTCTCCAGCCCTAAGCTTTCATATAAACAAATAAGGATGTTTATTTTGACTTTGGTTACAATTGGTTAAGGGTATTGGTTGAATCACTCACCTTTAAGAAAACCAGTTTTCACTCAAAGTGGTATGTATGGCCTTCTCTAGGAGCAGGACAATCTCATGAAGTTAACTTTTTTTTTTAGTGAATGAATTTGAAAATAAAGTTTTACATTTAAAGAATCTCAGAGAAAAATCACTTTCTTAGTTTCTATTGTTAAAAGATCGATTTTGCCTGGTTCTCTTTGTTGTTAAATATATGTGTGTCTGTTTGAAGCTAATGAAAGAAATCTCAGGCAACATGATTTAGGTCATTCAGTCTTATGGTTCAATTATGTGAATATTCCAGGTTTCCTTGAGCCTCAGTTATATTAACAGCTATCTGTAAGTTTGCTCCTTAGTCTTGAAATTATTCGCCAGTTTTCTGTATCAGAGTATTTGGTTGTTCACCTTCTTTTTAACTTTTCAAGCACACTCATATGCTTACAAGTATGAGTTTCTTATTGCCAAATTTACCTGCCTTGCCTAGGAGAATGGGAGAAAGAAGATTTCTTTCTCAGTTCTTTCTCTGACCTGGCATCGTGCCCAGTGTGAGATGTCAGCTGAAGCCAGTGGTTTCTGTGGCTGTGGGTTTAACACAGGTTCTTAAGAGGCTTTCAGAACCTCTTAGGAACCTGTCGTGGAAGAAAGCCTGGCCAAGCCATCTGCCCAGACTGCCTGGAGAGTCTTACCTGTCTCAACGCTATGTCCCTTCCTTGATTTCAGGTCCCAGATTAAATCAAGGAAGGCTCCCCTGAGACTTACATGCAGCACTTAAATTGTCTTATTTTACTAGCCTAAAGACTTCATAGCTCTTAGAAAATTTTAGCTTAAACTAGGGCTGCTGGCTCCTTTAACACCAGAACACTAAAGAGTAGATATAGCTCAGCAAGAACAGAGCTAGAGAAACAGCTCATAAATCCTAACTGCCTGAAACTCGTAATAACCGCAGTGCCAAATATACCCCTCCCGTCTTTTTGACTTTTCCCTTCCCTTCCTTCCCTATATTTAAACTCCTGTGGTCTGTGAAAAGCAACAATAAAACGAATCTTTTTTTTTTAATTCCAGAATCTCATGAAAGCATGGAATCCTATGAAATCAGTAAGTAAATATTTGAATTCCCTACTGGAATCTCAGGTATCGAAGAATCTTCTAATTCTTAAATAGACAAAATGATAATACCTATAACAGAGAGGGAAAAGAGGGTATCTTTTGGAAAAATAAATTTTTAAAGTCAATGACTATAAAAAAATCACCAGATGAGCAATTTTTAAATTTGTAAGATGGCAAGTATGCTTTCGACATACTTAGGAACCATAAAGTCTCATTTGGAAATCTTAAGTTGGCACCACAACAACCACACAGATGGAAAATGAGGAGTAGTGACAAATGAGAAAGTACAGGCTTGGAGGCCAAGTCAGCTGCGAGACCACAGACACCAGCATTCTGTTGGACACTATTGAATATCAGCTTATAAAGACTGAGTAGAGAAATAAATATCACGCTCATCTTTAATTTGTTTATTATTTTATGATGTTTAAACTGTTCATTTACTGAAAATCTAAAATTATGTTTTAAGACCTCAGGACAAAGGGGATTTCTCCTCACAGGAATGAAAAATACACTTGAGTAGAAATACCAAAATCGAGAAAGGCAAAATGATGACCCAAAGCAAAATAAACAAGCAAGGTCTATTGTAGCCTGTGTGCCAAGTCTCTAGTAACCCCCATGTAGGTTATTAATTTCTTTGGATCAGGCAGTTTATGAAATTTGCTGTATCTCCCCTTTACTCTTCATATTTATGAAACTAATTTTCATAGTTACATGAAATGCATAAATGAATGAGTGAGCTTTCAAATATATTTGTGTCAGAACATACTCATGGAAATATTATCAATGGCCAATTGCCTAAAACTCCACCTATTTTCTGTTTTAAGATCCCTTCATTAACAGGAGAAACGCTAACACCTTTATATCACCACAGCAGAGATGGAGAGCGAAGCCCAAGAAAGGTAGGTGATGACACCTGGTCGGGGAGATCATTATTCCCAGATCTGAATGGAGGGAGAAATGGATTTTTTTTTCGATCATATATATTATTTCTAAGTATATTCCAAAATCAAAGAATTTAAAAACAATGTACAAAACCAACTGATTTTCTAGAAGACTATTTTGTGAACAGCCCAGAAAGGAGAGGGAGGGAGGAGGTAAAGGAGGAAAGACAGAAAATTTCTATTTTTATTGTAAAAGAAAATTGCCCTTCTTTCACCTTTCCTCCTTGTTCTGTAAATATCTCATCTTAGGGGAATCCCTAGTGGCTCAGATTGTAAAGAATCCACCTGCAGTGAAGTTTGATTCCTGAGTCAGGAAGATCCCCTGGAGAAGGGAATAGCTACCCACTCCAGTATTCTTGCCTGGAAAATTCCATGGACAGAGGAATCTGGCTGGCTACAGTGCATGGGGTCACAAAGAGACACACCTGAGCCACTAACACTAACACTATGGGATCTCTCAAGATATTTTCGCATTCTTTTTTCTTACTTCTCCACTTCCTTTATGCCTCTCAATTTTGGCTTCTTATTTTTCTCACTTTCTAGAATCCGAGAACTCAACAAGCCTCAGTACGAGCTCAACCGGGAAGCGTGTGATGACTTCAAACTCTGCGAACGCTATGCCATGGTGTATGGATACAATGCTGCCTACGACCGTTATTTCCGGCAGCGCCGAGGGGCCAAATGAGACTGGACAAAAGTCTCTTTGTTTCCAGAGCCTGGTGCCTGGTTTTGTATTCCCTTGCAGTAGCATTACTGAACTATATAGAAACATACGAATCGCTTAATTCTTCCTTAAACGTTCTTGTCTGGCTGCATCCCTCTTTCTTGCGCACAGGTTGAAAAGTAATGAAAATGAAGCGGAGTGAAGGTCAAGGGGAGTTAAGATGTGTGATTCTTCCATAATAAACTTCTGATTGGATACTTACACTTTGAGTCTGATTTCTTCTGGGAAAATACTGAGATATTTCAATTAAGGCCCACCTAGCCCAGAACAGGCGATTCTGTTCATCATGTTCTAATGCTGTTTGGGTGCACAGGAAAAACTAACCTTAGAAGACACTTGCCCAGCTGTAGTTTTTCTAGACTCTCTCTACCTTGGGATCAGTGAGTGGCTGCTTCTTCTTATGTGTTTTCCAGGATTTTCAAACATCATAGATGATCAACCATATGATTTTCCTGCTCCCAAAATTTAAATGGCTCCTAAATTCGTTCTGTGTGGATTCTAGATTCTGTACCCTGGCTCATCACCCTTATCTGAATATTATCATATCCTAAGAGACTACAGTTTTGACTCTTACTGGAACCAAGAAAATATGTGTGCTTCCAAAACCACTCAACATTTTTAGAGGATTTGAACCCGGATTTTGGAGCCATACAAAATACTAGAGCTCTTTTCAATCTGATTTGCCAATGAGGAGGCTGCAGAGTCTCCTGCTTGGTAATTAGGGACAAAATCCAGGATTTCTCAATCCCCATTCAGAGCTTGTTCTTCTCTGCCCTGAAGACTGGTTCGTGTCCATCTCTACATCCATTCCTTCCAATAGGCCCACTGCCTTCATTGCTTTAGTGCAGTATCTTTCTAAGCCTCCAAAACCCAGCTTAGGATTCAAGCACTTTATGAAATCTATAATGGTTAAATCCACCCAGCTCCCATCACGCTACTCAAGCCAGCATGCAGGCCCTCAAGGTTCATGTAAACTCACTTTTCTGTAGAGCAGTGATTGGCACAACATTGTAAATCAACTATATTTCATGTTGAGAATGCATGTATACAAAGATTCAAGTGCAATGATATTGTTCAATTCATGTTTTGATTAAATTTCTTTTATGTATATTTGCCTAACATTATGGTAAATTCTTGGACGGCAGGCACCGTAACTGCAGTTTCTTTTCTCTCTACAACCTTGGTGCTATGTTCTGGCTGTAAAGGGTAATTCAATGAAAGCAGAAGAAAACAGACTGACAGTCATGGGGAGTAATCAGCCAGTTTTGAAACTGATTCATCACAATAATGTGTTGTATAATTTCAACTATCATCGTATTAATATAGTGATGGGTGTTTTACATTTTTCTAAGCTTTTTGCAAGCTCTAATTCATTAGATCTTTCTTAGAACAATGCAGAAAATAAGTATTCTTAGATGGTAAAATTGAAACTCAAAGAGCTAACTTTCTGAAGATAGTGTAGTAAATGCATGTTGGTGTGGTCTGGTCTGTTTTTCTTATTCTGAGGTTTATTGAATTTTTGAAATGCATTGGATTTAGAAAATTTTCAGTCATTATTTCTTCAAAAATTTTCACTCCTTCATTCCTCCTTTGGAGATTGCAGTGACGTGCACATTAATCACTGGCAGTTTTCCATAACTCCATCAAATTATTTTCATTTTTATAAGTTGTTTTTCTTTATTGTTTCATTTTTATGGTTTCTCTTAATGTATCTATAAGTTTACCAACTTTATCTTCAGCAATGTATGCTGATGCTGCTACTGCTAAGTCGCTTCATTCATGTCCGACTCTATGCGACCCCATAGATGGCAGCTCACCAGGCTCCCCCGTCCCTGGGATTCTCCAGACAAGAACACTGGAGTGGATTGCCATTTCTTTCTCCAGCAATGTATAATTTACTGTTATTCCTATTGAATAGGAATAACAGTCCTTATAGTCATTATAGTTTTCATCTCTAGAAGTTTATAGGTGTTTTAATATTCTCCATGTCTCAACTCTTTTTAACATATTGGATACAGTTATGGTGACTGTTTGCTTCCATGATGGCTCAGTGGTAAAAAAAAAAAATCCACCGGCTAATGCAGGAGATGAGGTTTCAATCCCTGGGTTGGGAAGATCTCCTGGAGAAGGAAATGGCAGCCCACTCCAGTGTTCTTGCCTGGAAAATCCCATGGACAGAGGAGCCTGGTGGGCTACAGTCCATTGAGTCATAAAGAGTCAGACACAACTGAAGCAACTTAGCATGCACACTCTAACTTACAAGACTTAAAGTTCCAGGAACCAGATATATGATCATCATTTAGATAATAAAGTGGGGGCCCAAGGTCCTTAAGTGCCAGACCTCTTAATATATTATACAACACTAAATTCATAGTTTTTGAGCTGGCAAGGAGCTCAGCAATAAACTAATTCAACTCCTTCCTTTTAACTGAGTAATTTGAGAGCTAAGAGACTAAATGACTATTCCAAGGACAGGTAATTCTATCCTCTCAAGAAATTTGCTTGTATTGACCTTATAAAAATATAAGCCCTTAAGTCAATTTTTAAAGGGTTATAAACAAATGGTCCATATATTTGTACCAATCTCAATTGGATATAGTCACACTTCTGCATCTGATAAAGCTATTTTAAATGTAATTTCCACCTCAGTCAGAATTCTGTCTATCTACATTCTCAGTTCCATTTCTTTTTGGTATATTCTGTTTTTTCCAGAACTAAGACATATAAAGTGATAGCTCACAGGTCTTACTATTTCCCTTTCATGATCTTGGTAAGTCCTTTTATGGGAGTAGTAAATCCTGGGAACCAAAGAGTGTTTAAACACAGACAAGATATTTTGCTCCCATCCCATAAAAGCAATTGAGCATTTTAGCATAGCATTTGAGAATTATAAAAACTACAGAATTGGGTCTCCCAGTTCCACCACTTGGAACTCTGAAATTCTCCATTAATTCATCTTGCTGTACCTCAGTTTCCTTATGTCAAATAAGATGATTTTAGTTCCCACCTTACAGTTGTAAATGTTAAATAAATGAATATATGTAAAAGTGCCTGAAATACTGCCTCACATAGAGTAAGTGCTAGTAAGTGTGAAGTATTTCTTCTGTTATTTTTTATTGTACTATTACTATTACTGTTACTATAAAGCAACATACTCAGGATCTTAAGAAATGACAAGACAATTTCTCTTTGGAGAGTCTCATTTATATCTTGAAGGCAGTCTTATAACAAAAGACTATTGGTAGCACTGGCCAGCTTGTACCCACGCCATTCTTTCTCTCTTCTACCTATGCTGACAAAATATGCAGTTTCAGAAGATCAAGACAGGATTTTAGGAAAACGTATGATCTTAGCTTTCATGCTCAACTAGGCTTGGGATTCTTATAGCCACACTTTTGCATCATAATAAAATATCCATAATAGAATGGAGTTAAACGTAAATACTTACATAGTAGTAGTATGTTCAAGCACTATTTTCAATCATCAGTTCTTACTGGACACAGTTTAGTCACTCAGCTGTGTCCAACTCTTTGTGACCCCACAGACTGCAGCACACCAGGCCTCCCTGTCCATCACCAACTCTCAAAATTTACTCAAACTCATGTCCATTGAGTCAGTGATGCCTCTGTCGACCCCTTCTCCTCCCACCTTCAATCTTTCCCAGCATCAAATGAGTCAGCTCTTTGCATCAGGTGGCCAAAGTGTTGGAGTTTCAGCTTCAACATCAGTCTTTCTGTTGCAGGAAGAGGGACCCCTTCCAGGGCCCGAAACTGGGCTCTTGTCTAACACTAGGAAATGAATTGTCTGAGGAGACACATGTGCTGACAAAGCAAGAGATTTTATTGGGAAAGGGCACCCAGATGGAGAGCAGTAGGGTAAGAAAACACAGGAGAACTGCTCTGCCGCGTGGCTCACAGTCTCGGGTTTTATGGTGATGGTATTAATTTCCGGGTGGTCTTGGCCAATCATTCTAATTCAGAGTCTTTCGGGTGACGCCTGCATCGCTCAGCCAAGATGGATGCTAGCAAGAGGGATTCCGGAAAGTGGATGGACATGCGGTGTCTCCTTTAGACTTTTCCAGAACTCTTCCAGTTGGTGGTGGCTTATTAGTTCCGTATTCCTTAGCAGGATCTCCTGTCATAAAACAACTCATGCAAATGGTTACTATGGTGCCTGGCCAGGGTGGATGGTTTCAATCAGTGTGCTTCCCCTAACACTTCCAAAGAATATTCAGGACTGATTTCCTTTAGGATGGACTAGTTGGATCTCTTTGCAGTCCAAGGGACTCTCAAGAGTCTTCTCCAACATCACAGTTCAAAAGCATCAATTCTTCGGCACTCAGCTTTCTTTAGAGTCCAATTCCCACATCCATACATGACCACTGGAAAAACCATAGCCTTGACTAGACAGAACTTTGTTGGCAAAGTAATGTCTCTGCTTTTTAATATACTGTCTAGGTTGGTCATAACTTTTCTTCCAAGGAGTAAGCATCTTTTAATTTTCATTCATACATCTACCTTTTCAATAATAGAAATCTGCAAGTAATACTGATGTTCTACTCTGAATTTTTGAGCACCATGATTATCCATCACTAGTAGACTTTCCTTCAACTTCTCCATCTTACTACTTCTGGCTTAGTTCTTTGTCACAGTGTAACAGATCAGGATGAGCTCAGCCCTTAGGAGGTAGCCATTGCTGTGCCTCATTACTCTGCTCCCTGTCACTAGACAACAGGTCTTGCTCAGCCATTGTTCAGGTGCCTCAGTGGGACCCTCCCACAGGCAACCAACTCTCAGTGAGTGGCCATTAGCTGTCCTGCTCAGCTTTTGGTCAATATTGCAGTGGGGCCTGCCCACTGTTAATGGTCAATGAGGAACAACTGAGGAAATGACTCAGTCAAGGGTCAGTGGTGTGGTGGTCATCAGGTGGAAAGTAAGTGAAGAGGCAGATTCAAGCCTTCTCCTGGAGGCCCTCCAGCTCACCCAGCCTTGGGCCAGTGGGTGAGCTGGGGGCCTGGGGATCAGACTGGGGACGACATCCTGGGGGCTCCGGAGCCCTGACTAAGGCCCTCCACTAGCCTGGAGGAGTGGTGAACCTCTCCCCCATCCCTGTCTCTGTAACCTTCTAGCAGTGGCCGTCTGTCTGGGTCGCAGTTTGTGAGACCTGGTCTCCCCATTTGGGCAGCCTGAGGAGACTGAGGGGCAGTTGGGTTGGATGCCTGGCTCCCTCAAAGATGACAGCTGGGCAGGATGTGCGAACCTGGCCCTGAAGGAGCTGCCAGCTAAGATCTGCCTCCTCTTAACCAGGACTGGGACCTCAGGTGTGAGAGTTGTGCCTTGGGGCTTTGCCCTTTCTGGTCAGGACAGAGAATAACATTCCTCTGGGAGAGATTTACAGGAACATCATCTCTTGACTGAGACCAGACCTCAAGAAAAAAGGGCCTGACACCGAGAAGTCTGCAGCAACTAACCACGCCCTTCCCTCACCTTTCCCTTTCTCCAAAGAAGACATACGGATGGCTAAACAAACACATGAAAAGATGCTCAACATCACTTATTATCAGAGAAATGCAAATCAAGACCACAATGAGGTACCATTTCACACCAGTCAGAATGGCTGCAATCCAAAAGTCTACAAGCAATAAATGCTGGAGAGGATGTGGAGAAAAGGGAACCCTCTTACACTGCTGGTGGGAATGCAAACTAGTACAGCCACTATGGAAAACAGTGTGGAGATTCCTTTAAAAATTGCAAATAGAACTGCCTTATGATCCAGCAATCCCACTGCTGGGCATACACACCAAGGAAACCAGAATTGAAAGAGACACGTGTACCCCAATGTTCATTGCAGCACTGTTTATAATAGCCAGGACATGGAAGCAACCTAGATGTCCATCAGCAGATGAATGGATAAGAAAGCTGTGGTACATATACACAATGGAGTACTACTCAGCCCTTAAAAAGAATAAATTCGACTCAGTTCTAATGAGATGGATGAAACTGGAGCCGATTATACAGAGTGAAGTAAGCCAGAAAGAAAAACACCAATACAGTATACTGACACATATATATGGAATTTAGAAGGATAGTAATGATGACCCTCTATGTGAGACAACAAAAGAGACTCAGAGGTATAGAACGGACTTTTGGACTCTGAGGGAGAGGGAGAGGGTGGGATGATTTGGGAGAATGGCATTGAAACATGTATACTATCTTGTAAGAACGAAGCATCAGTCTATGTTCAATACAGGATGCAGGATGCATGGGGCTGATGCACGGGATGATTCAGGGAGATGATATGGGGTGGGTGGTGGGAGGGGGCTTCGGCATTGGGAGATCGTGGACACCTGTGGCTGATTCATGTCAATGTATGGCAAAACAAATACAGTACTGTGATGTAGAATAAAGTATTAAAAATAAAAAAATAAATAAAGTAACGCACTTGGTTTCAAAATTAAAAAATAAAATAAAATAAAGGGACTTTCTGGAAGCTTTCAGTAACTTCAGGGTTCTTAG
Organism: Nanger dama; assembly: GCA_917880005.1. Classification (NCBI taxonomy): domain Eukaryota; kingdom Metazoa; phylum Chordata; class Mammalia; order Artiodactyla; family Bovidae; genus Nanger; species Nanger dama. The sequence goes on from CAKJTW010000043.1 coordinate 13,942,616, forward strand.
AGCAGGAGCCACCCATCTCCTTGTACGAATCTGAAATAAACCTCTCTGTTCCAGACTCTAATGTTTAGTACCAATGGGCCTCACTGTGCGTCCAACACATGGGCTTGTGATTTCGGCAACAATATTACAGATTCTCTACTGTCTGAGCCACCAGGGAAGCCCTTATAGAACGCTAACGAGAATAAATGCTTGTTTGTTTGTTTGTTTAATTTACTTATTACTCATTTTTGGCAGTGCTGGGTTGTCATTGGACTGCACCACAGGGTCTTTCTCTACTTGTGGAGAGTGGGGGCTAATCTTTGCTGTGGTTCACAGGCTTGCTCAGGCTCAGTAGTTGTGGTGCACAGGTTTAGTTACTCTGTAGCGTGTGGGATCTCCCTAGACCAGGAGTGAAATCATGTCCCTGCATTGGCAGGTGGATTCTTTATCACTCGAGAGACAAGAAAGTTCAAATGGGAGTAAATTCTACCTCAAGCTCATTTTGATTTGAAATTCTAAAACACTGCCTACACTGTCTCTGAGTTTTCACTTCTGAAGTAGGGTCCAAATTCATCTCATATGGCCCTTCTCTGGAACCCAGACACTGTTATCTCTCTATCACCAGATATACCTCCTTCCATGCCTCTTCTCCCCCAGTAAAAAACCTTGGCAATTGAAGCTAATTCAGAATGAATATATTAATCTACTCTGCTTTTCCTAAAAGAATGGGGCACTTGTATCTGGAATATGTTATACATCCTAAGTTCAGTTCAGTTCAGTCACTCAGTCATGTCCTATTCTTTGCGACCCCATGAACTGCAGCACGCCAGGCCTCCCTGTCCATCACCAACTCTCGGCATCCACCCAAACACATGTCCATTGAGTCAATGATGCCATCCAACCAGCTCAGCCTCTGTCATCCCCTTCTCCTCCTGCCCCCAATATTTCCCAGCATCAGAGTCTCTTCAAATGAGTCAGCTCTTCCCATCAGGTGGCCAAAGTACTGGAGTTTCAGCTTCAACATCAGTCCTTTCAATGAACATCCAGAACTTTAGGATGGACTGGTTGGATCTCCTTGCAGTCCAAGGACTCAAGAGTCTTCCCCAAACCACAGTTCAAAAGCATCAATTCTTTAGTGCTCAGCTTTCTTTATAGTCCTAATCTGACATCCATATATGACCATTGGAAAAACCACAGCATTGATGAGATGGACCTTTTTGGCAAAGTAATGTCTCTACTTTTTAATATGCTATCTAGGTTGGTCATAACTTTCCTTCCAAGGAGTTCAGCTCAATTCAGTTCAATTCAGTCACTCAGTTGTGTCCAACTCTTTGCAAGCCCATGAATCAAAGCACACCAGGCCTCCCTGTCCATCATCCACTCCCAGAGTTTATCCAGACTCGTGTCCATCAAGTCGGTGATGCCACCCAGCCATCTCATCCTCTGTCGTCCCCTTCTCCTCCTGCCCCCAATCCCTCCCAGCATCAGAGTCTTTTCCAATGAGTCAGCTCTTTGTATGAGATGGCCAAAGTATTGGAGTTTCAGCTTCAGCATCAGTCCTTTCAATGAACACCCAGGACTGATCTCCTTTAAGACGGACTGGTTAGAACTTCTTGCAATCCAAGGGACTCTCAAGAGTCTTCTCCAACACCACAGTTCAAAAGCATCAATTCTTCAGTGCTAAGCTTTCTTCACAGTCCAACTCTCACATCCATATATGACCACAGGAAAAACCATAGCCTTGACTAGATGGACCTTTGTTGGCAAAGTAATGTCTCTGCTTTTGAATATGCTATCTAGGTTGGTCATAGCTTTTTTCCCAAGGAGCAAGCATCTTTTAATTTCATGGCTGCAGTCACCATCTGCAGTGATTTTGGAGCCCAAAAATAAAGTCTGCCACTGTTTTCACTGTTTCTACATCTATTTGCCATGAAGTGATGGGACTGGATGCCATGATCTTTGTTTTCTGAATGCTGAGCTTTAAGCCAACTTTTTCACTCTCCTCTTTCACTTTCACCAAGAGGCTCTTTTGTTCTTCTTCACTTTCTGCCATAAGGGTGGTGTTATCTGCATATCTGAGGTTATTGATATTTCTCCCGGCAGTCTTAATTCCAGCTTGTGCTTCATGCAGCCTAGCATTTCTCATGATGTACTCTGCATATAAGTTAAATAAGCAGGGTGACAATATACAGCCTTGATGTACTCCTTTTCCTATTTGGAACCAGTCTGTTGATCCATGTCCAGTTCTAACTGTTGCTTCACGACCTGCATACACGTTTCTCAAGAGGCAGGTCAGGTGGTCTGGTATTCCCATCTCTCTCAGAATTTTCCACAGTTTGTTGTGATCCATACAAAGGCTTTGGCATAGTCAATAAAGCAGAAATAGATGTTTTTTCTGGAACTCTCTTGCTTTTCCCATGATCCAATGTATGTTGGCAATTTGACCTCTGGTTCCTCTGCCTTTTCTAAAATCAGCTTGAACATCTGGAAGTTCACGGTTCATGTATTGCTGAAGCCTGGCTTGGAGAATTTTGAGCATTACTTTACTGGCATGTGAGATGAGTGCAGTTGTGCGGTAGTTTGAGCATTCTTCGCATTGCCTTTCTTTGGGATTGGAATGAAAACTGATCTTTTCCAGTCCTGTGGACACTGCTGTTTTCCAAATTTGCTGACATATTGAGTGCAGCACTTTCACAGCATCATCTTTCAGGATTTGAAATAGCTCAACTGGAATCCCATCATCTCCATTAGCTTTGTTTGTAGTGATGCTTCCTAAAGCCCACTTGACTTCACTTTCCAGGATATCTGGCTCTAGGTGAGTGATCACACCATGGTGATTATCTGGGTCATGAAGATCTTTTTGTATTGTTCTTCTGTGTATTCTTGCCACGTCTTAATATCTTCTGCTTCTGTTAAGTCCCTACCATTTCTGTCCTTTATTGAATCCATCTTTACATGAAATGTTCCCTTGGTATCTCTAATTTTCTTGAAGAGGTCTCTAGTCTTTCCCATTCTATTGTTTTCCTTTATTTCTTTGCATTGATCGCTGAGGAAGGCTTTCTTATCTCTCCTTGCTATTCTTTGGAACTCTGCATTCGGATGCTTATATCTTTCCTTTTCTCCTTTGCTTTTCACTCCCCTTCTTTTCACAGATATTTGTAAGTCCTCCTCGGACAGCCATCTTGCTTTTTGCATTTCTTTTTCTTGGAGATGGTCTTGATTCCTGTCTCCTGTACAGTGTCATTAACCTCCATCCATAGTTCATCAGGCACTCTATCAGATCTAGTCCCTTAAATGTATTTCTCACTTCCACTGTATAGTCATAAGGGATCTGATTTAGGTCATACCTGAATGGTTTAGTAGTTTCCCCCACTTTCTTCAATTTTAGTCTAAATTTGGCAATAAGGAGTTCATGATCTGAGCTACAGGCTGCTCCCAGTCTTGTTTTTGCTGACTGTATTGAGCTTCTCCATTTTTGGCTGCAAAGAATATAATCAGTCTGATTTTGGTGTTGACCATCTGGAGATGTCCATGTGTAGAGTATTCTCTTAAACCACCATGCATTTTATACTGGTGGGTCTCCAAGAGGAAGAATACATGGATCTGAGAACTAAGGTATAAAAACAAAAGTGGCTCTATTATATTTTTTAACCCACATGAGGAATTTGTTTTCTATCCTTAAAATTCTAATATCTGTGAGCCTGGAAATCCTGGTTCATAGAGAGAGAACAACTTCACCACTGACACTGAAAGAGTCCTACTTAAGCTCCTAGAGCAGGCCTTAGAGTGGGCGAGCTTCAGTAGCTGCAGCCTGTGGGCTCGGTAGTTGTGGCACACTGGCTTAGTTGCTCTTTAGCATGTGCAATCTTCCCAGAGCAGGGATCAAACTTGTGTCCCTGGGGTTTCCCTCATGGCTCAGTGGCAAAGAATCCACCTGCCAATGCAGGAGACATGGGTTACATCCATGATTCAGGAAGAGCCTCTAGGCCATGGAGCAATTAAACACGTGCACCACAGCCACAACTACTGAGCCTGTGCTCTAGAGCCGGGAGCCACAACTACGAGAGCCCCTGCTCCACAACAAGAGGAGCCACTGCGAAGAGAAGCCTGAGCATCACAACCTGATGGTAGCCCCCACTGTCTGCAACTAGAGAAAAGCCTGTGCAGCAACAAAGACCCAGCACAGCCAAAAATAAAAAAATACATAAAGTCAGGAAAATCCCTTGGAGAAGGAAATGGCAACCCACTTCAGTATTCTTGCCTGGGAAATCCAATGGACAGAGGATCCTGGTAGGCTACAGTCCAGGGGTGTCAAAGAGTCAGACATGACTTAGCAACTAAATAACCATCACCATAAAAAAGAAAAAAGAACCTGTGTGTCCTGCATTGGCAGGTGGATTCTTATCCATTGCACCACCAGGGTAGTCCCACTTCTTCCTTATCTTCCCTTCTCCTGATGCTTCAGTGGTAAAGAGTCAGAATGTGTCATGCTCAGTTGGTCAGTTTATGAATATATGTATACACACACACATATATATAAAGCAGAGGTAAGATATGGAAAGCTTTTGGTGGGATCTAAATTCATCCTAGGATTGAAATTGACCCCAATTTTTCTGACTTTAAAATGTAGCTCCCTACCACCCATCAGACTACATTGTGAGACTACATTGAGATTCATCTGTTAATTTCTTTAGAGAAATAAACTGGGTGACCTGTTGGGGTTTTTTCCATCTCTCATTTCTGTGAATTCAGGCATTGAAAGCTAACCAGCAAACATGAAAGCCAGAAACATAAGTCATCTGGGGTTGTTAAAACATGAGGTTAAGCTTTGAAAATACTGTTCAAGAAATGCTCCCTTTTCTCTGTTTAATACAGGAGATTTTTATGGTGTTTGCCTAGAAACACTCTGATTCCTTTCCTTTGGATAAAGCAATATACAAACTTTGTCCCTACCCATTTCATCTAAGGATAATGACCACTCCTTTTGACAACAAACTTGTAATAAAGTAGGAAAATTAACTGCATACATTTGGATGCATATGTTTAAACATCCTGAGAGAACTTTCCTTCTTACAGAGTCTTGAAAATGTTTCTAAAGGATAATAATTCTGTATTATAAAAGTACTCAAAGAAAATCAAAAGTGCTCAGTCATATCAGTGAGTTAGTCCTCAAACTTGAGAATACACCAAAGAAGATATTTAGAACTGAGAAAGGGGACATAAATTTTTCACTAAACTGACAAGCAGAATTCTATCTTATAGCCACAGGAAAAGGTGGCTAAAACTAGAAGTTTAGTTGAAGCATATCAACAAATAACACCCATCTCTTTGAAAACAAAAATGGAATTGGGAATTCGAATTAAAAATAGAGCAAATTTAGACCAGTTTCCCAAGCATCTGTTCTAAGGAAAAATGTTGCCATCAAAATCCTGCCAAAAGTTGTTTTATGTTCAAATAAGTTCTACTGTTTTTATATATTCCATTTCTGAAACATATGTGTACATACATGGAGAGAGAGAGCATTTAATTTATGAAGCCTTCTCTGTGGTCCATCAATAAAGGAACCTGAGTCCATTTAATACAGGGGTTCACAAGATAATTTGACAATAGACCAATTCTTTTCAAAAGGCATTGATCAACATCCTGCACAACCTGTTTTAGAATTAATTAGGCCCAACCTCTCACTCTTTCCCTCAATAGTGTGGCTAGTATGAATTTAACATTTAAATAGTTACCATGTACCTGCTCTATGCCATTCAATATGCCATACAGTAACAGTAAGTACAGTTTGCACTTAAAACTCTAGTGTTATGAAATTCTCTAGGTCATGTGATGCATTAGTTCACTTTTGGATAGAAATTTATCTGAATCACTTTAAACATTTTGGCATTAATGCTTCTCTCTAGAATAAAACAGAAGGAATAGAGTCCACTGCTTCATTTCTCTCTTTTTTTGAAATTTCTACATTTGATACCTTGCTCAGACACCTTCACTCTCCTGAATCTTTTTTTTTTTCCATTTCTTCTTTTTAAAAACTTTTTAGCAAACAGAAACAATGCTTCACTTATGGGTAAAACAAATGCATTTTTTTCATAAGCATGCTAACCTTGTATGTCAGCCATGGCCTGAGAAGGGCATTGTGACAAGGAGCTTAGGAATAGGGGTTTATTTCATTTACTAAGCAAAGTTTTCTTTTCACTTCAATGCAAAAAATGACCCAATGTTACATGTTCCATTTGCCATGATTCTAAGACAGCAAAGCTATATAATGTCTTCTATATTATGTTATTTTATCATGGTAAGCAATTTAATATTGTATCTACCATCTTAACTGTTTTAAGTGTTCAGTACAATAGCATTGTTGACTATATGTACAGTGTTGTACAGCAGATCTCTAGAGCTTATTTTTCTTGCATAACTGCACCTTTATGCCCCTTGATTGTAACTCTTCATCTCACCACCAGACCTCTGACAATCACCAACAGCTCTTCAACTCTACAAATCTGATTATCTCAGATACCACATATAAGTGGAATAATGCAGCATTTTTCTTTCTGGGATTGGCTTATTTCACTAAGCATAATGTTGAAAGATTCATCCCTGCTGCTGAGCACCATAGAATTTCCTTCTTTTAAAAGGTTAAATAATATTCTGTTGTGTACATTTTCTTTATCCATTCACCTGTCAGTGGACATCTTGCTTATTTCTTCATCTTGGCTATCGTGAATAGCACCTCGATGAACATGGGAATACAGTTATCTCTTCAATATTTTGATATCATTCTTTTGGATCTAGAGGTGGGATTGCTAGATCCTGTGATAGTTCTATACTTAATTTTTAAGGAGCTGGCATGCTCTTTTTTATAATGGCTGCATTATTTTGCATTCTACCAGCAGTGTGCAAGAATTTCAGTTTCTCCTCAATCTCACCAACACTTATCTTTTATCTTTCTGATCATTACCATCCTGGCAGATGTGAGGTGATAGCTCTGTGTGCTTTTAATTTGCATTTCTTGGATGACTAGTGTCAGTATCTTTTCATTTATCTGTAGGTCATATGTATGTCTTCTTCAGAGAAATACCTATTTAAGACCTTTGCCCATTTTTTTTTAATATCAGGTTATTTATTTATTTGCTACTGAGTTCTATGTATTCCTTGTATATTGTGAAAACTGATTTCTTATCAGACACATGATTTATGAATATTTTCTCCCATTCTCTGGGTAACCTTTCACTCTGTTTATTTTTCTTTTATTGTACAGAAACTTTTTAGCTTGATGTGGTCATAATTGTCTATTTTTGTTTCAGATACCTATGTTTCAATGTCTTATCCATGAAATCATTGCCAAGACCAATATCATAAAGAGTCTTCTCCTGAGAGTTTTATGATTTTAAGTCTTTTAAGTCCTTAACCCATTTTGAATTGATTTTTCTGTATAGTGTAACATATGGGTCCAATTTCATTCTTCTCTATATGGGTATCTAGTTCCCCAAACACCATTTGTTGTAGAGACAATTCTTTTTCCATTGTGTATCTTTGGCACCCTTATTAAACATTGTTTGACCACATATTTACAGATTTATTTCTGGGCTCTCTAGTCTATTCCACTGATCTACATATCTGTCTTTTTGCCATTACCATACTATTTTGTTTTCTATAACTATGTAGTATATTTTGAAATCAAGACATGTGATGATTCCAATTTTGTTCTTCTTCATGGGGTTAATTTAGCTATTCATGGTCATTTGTGGTTCCTGGCTCAGAGGTTAAGGCATCTGCCTCCAGTGCGGGAGACCTGGGTTTGATCCCTGGGTTGGGAATATCCCTGGAGAAGGAAATGGCAATCCACTCCAGTATTCCTGCCTGGAGAATCTCATGGATGGAGAAGCCTAGTAGTTACAGTCCACGGCGTCGCAAAGAGTTGGACACGACTGAGCGACTTCACCTCACCTCATGAATTTTAGAGTAGTTTTTTCTGTTCCTGTACAAAATGGCACTTATAATTTGATAAGGATTGCTTTTGAAAGGTTGTTGTTGAATTTCGACACCGGGATTCTTGGCCCCTGGAGAAGAATTCAATCTGGGGCCAGAGATGAAGCTTGATCGCTCAGAGCTTTTGTGTAGTAAAGTTTATTAAAATATAAAGGAGATAGAGAAAGCTTCTGACATAGGCGTCAGAGGGGGCAGAAAGAGCGCCCCCTGCTAGTCTTTAGCTGGATGGTATATAGTCACCAGCAGTCTGTTAATGAAAGAAAGGAATGTCTCAAAACTTAGAATGACACCAGACCCCTCACCCATAAGATGTATTTTGGGATAACCTTGGCTCCAAATGGTTTATCTTGGGCCATAAAATGATTAACTTGAGTCTTGAAGAAGGGCAGATCACCATACAAATAACATACTGGTTTATCAAGTAGGTTCTGAGCCCAAAAGGCAGAAACGACTTGCAGACAGCGTTTGGGGTAAATGCATAGTACATTAGCATAGCTTAAGATAAACATTTCCATAAGAAAAAGGCATTGGTTAACTTCAGGTGAAACCAGGTAATATTATGACAACACAGAATTTTAAGAAAAACCTCCTTTTAAATTTGTATAGAGAAGGAAAAAATATCTCTAGTTTGTTTCCTCCTGCTGCTTAAGAGAGATAAAATGTCTGACACTTGCAGGCTATTTCCTCCATTTGGAGACCCCTGGCCTTCCTGGCTGTTACCCTCTCACTTTGAACCTATAGATTGCTTTGGCTACTATGGACATTTGAATAATACTAATTTTTCACCATGAACATAGGATGACTTTCCATTTGTGTCTTCTCAGTTTCTTTCATCAGTGTTTTGTAGTTTTCAGTGTACAAGTCTTTTACTTAAAGTTTATTCTTAAATATTTCATTCTTTTTAGTGCTATTATAAGTGGAATTACCTTCCTTTTATTTCTTCGTTCAATCTAATTGCTCTGCTTAGGATGTCCAGTAATATATTGAATAGAAGTGGTGGGAGTGGGCCTTCTTGTCTTGTTGTTAGAGGAGAGATTTCAGCTTTTCACCATTGAACTTAAAATTAGTTTTGGGATTGTCATATAAGGCCTATATTATGTTGAGGTATATTCCTTTCATTCCTTATTTGTTCAAAGTTTTTATCATGGAAAGGTGTTGGATTTTGCAAAATACTTTTCCACATCTATTAAGATGATTATGTGATTTTTGAAGCATAGTTGATTTACAATATTATATTAGTTTCAGGTGTAAAAGGGCTTCCCTCATGGCTCAGTGGTAAAAAATCTCCTGCAATGTAGTAGACGCTGAAGATGTGGGGTCATTCCCTGGGTCAGAAAGTTCCCCTGGAGGAGGAAATGGCAACCCACTTACAGTATTCTTGCCAGGAAATCTCAAGGACAGAGGAGCCTCATGCGCTACAGTAGGGGTTGCAGAGTCAGACACAACTGAGTGACTAAGTGCTTACTCACCCAGGTATACAACATAGTGATTCAATGTTTTTGCAAAGTGTACTCTATTAAAATGATTACAAAATAATGGCTATATTTCTAACTGTTATACAATATACTTTTGTTGCCTACCTATTTTATGCATAGTAGTTCAAATCTCTTAATCCCATATCCTTGTCTTGCCCCCTCTTCCCTCTTCCCATTGGTAACCACCATCTTGTTTTCTGTACTTGTGAGTCTGTTTGGCTATATACATTTGTTTTAGACTCCACATATAAGTGACATCATACAATGTCATTCTCTGTCTGACTTATTTCACTAACCATAGTTTTCTCCACATCCATCCATGTTTTTGCAAATGGCAGAATTTCATTCTTTTTATGACCGAATAGTATTTCAGCATGTGTGTGTGTGTGTGTGTGTGTGTGTGTGTGTGTGTGTGTGTATTTTCTTTCCATTCATCTGCTGATGGACACTTGGTTTGCTTCAGTGTCTTGGCTATTGTAAATAATGTTGCTATGAGCATTAGGGTGCATGTACCTTTTTGAATTAATATTTTTGCTTTCTTTGTATATATACCCAGGAGTGGAACTGTTGGATCATATGGTATTTCTATTATTAGTTTTTTAAGGAATCTCCTTACTATTTCCATAGTGGCTCTACCAATTTACATTTCCATCAAGGTGGCAATAGTGGTAAAGAAGCAATGGCACCCCCACTCCAGTACTCTTGCTTGGAAAATCTCATGGACAGAGGAGCCTGATGGGCTGCAGTCCATGGGGTCGCTAAAAGTCGGACATGACTGAGCGACTTCACTTTTACTTTTCACTTTTATGCATTGGAGAAGGAAATGGCAACCCACTCCAGTGTTCTTGCCTGGAGAATCCCAGCCTGGTGAGCTGCCATCTATGGGATCGCATAAAGTCGGACACGACTGAAGAGACTTAGCAGCAGCAGTGGTAAAGAACCTGTCCATCAATACAGGAGATGTAAGAGACTGGAGTTTGATCCCTGGGCTGGGAAGAACCCCTGGAGTAGGAAATGGTAACCCACTCCAGTATTCTTGCCTGGAGAAGCCCAAGGACAAAGGGACCTGTTGGTGGGCTACTGACCATAGGGTCACAAAGACTCAGACGTGACTGAAGTGGCTGCACACATGCAGCAGAGTATAAGCATCCCCTTGCTATGTAGACTATCCTAGGTGTTGTTTTTTCCCTTTAGCATTTTGAATAGATCATGCCACTCTTTTTTGGTCTCAAAGTTTCTGCAGAAAAATCAGCTGATAGCCTTATGAGGATTCTCTTTTATATGACTCTTTCTTTTCCTCTGTTTGCCTTTATAATTCTCTCTTTATATTTAAGTTTTGACATTTTAATTATGATATGTGTTAGTGTGGGTCTGTTTGGGTTCATCATGTTTGGGCCCCTTTGTGCTTCCTATATTTGAATTTCTGTTTCCTTTCTCAGGTTTGGAAAGTTTTCAGCCACAATGCTCTCAAATAGATTTTTGATCCTCTCTCTCTCTCTCCCTTCTGGTGTCCCTACATTGTGAATGTTTAATGTTCTCAGAGACTTCTTAAAATGTTTCCACTTTTTAAACTGAATTTTCTTTTGCTGTTTTGACTGGGTGATTTCTATTATTCTATCTTCCAGATCACTTATGCATTCTTCATTACCACTGCTATTCATTTTTTTTTCCCTAGTGTTTTTTATTTCACTTATTGAACTCTTTGTTTGGATCTTTTTATATTTTCTAGTTCCTTGTTAACATGTTCACTGTTTTCATCAGTTCTTTTTAATTTAATTAACATTAATAGGAATGCTTTATCTGGTAATTCAGTTATTTCCATTTCAGGTGTTTTCTCTTGTGCTTTCAATTGAGAGAAGTTCTGCCTTTGCATTGTATTTAACTTTCTCTGCTTCTGTGAATTTAGGGGAAACAGTTACCTATAAGATCTTGAAGGGGGCTTCTTATGTGGAAGTGTCCCTATACAGACAGCATGTGCCTTGGGTGGGAGAGCTGATACATGCCAGTTCCTTGGGTAGTCCCAGAGAAGTTGGGCTGCTGGGTGCAAGTATCCATTCTTGTCCTCCCCTAGGGAAGCTGAGAGCTGAGAAATTTTTCATCTCTTTATTCTGTGCTAAGCCAAGGGAGGATCTATGGCATCTATATGCCCAAACCACCATCTCCCTTCTCTCCCAGACAACTAGATTGTGCCAAACCCATCAGTACTCCAAGACCGACAAGACTGACACAAGCTAGTTCCTTGGGAAGTGCTGGAAAAGTTGGAATACTGGACGCATGGATCAATTTCCCTCCTCAGGGTATAGTTGAGAGCTTAGATTTTTTTCATCCTATTCACTCCATGTTGAGCAGAGAGGAGGTTCTAGTGCTCCACCAACTTACCAGTTCCATCAGCTCTACCACCTCAGGCTGCCATTTTTATCTCTCTTATGTGGCTAGACCATGAGCGACCTGTCAGAGTTCCAAGTCTATCCAAGCAGAAGAAGCCAGTCTTCTGGGTAACTGCTCTTAGAAATGCTGGGATGCTGAATGTACAGGACAACGACTTCCCTCTCCTGGGAGGAGCTGGGAACTCAAAGATTTCTTCTAAATTTTATTGCTGGGCTGAGGACAGGGACCCTGGTATGAGAGTGTCCCAAGCCTTCATATAAATTTCAGTGAGCCTGGTTTTGTGCTTGCCCACTGAGTAGAAGAATTCAGAAATTCTGGTTTTTTCACAAAGATAATTTGTCTTTGAATTGGTGTTTTTGTAGGAAGAAGTTGGGTTCAGGACTTTCTGCTTCACCATCTTGCTATGTCACTGCCTCCTCCATCAATGCCTCTTTTCCTGAATAGATTCTAGTTTACGGGTATCAGTTCTATAAGACCCAGTGTGAAGCACAGCAAGTTGTCTGATGGTCTCAGGGTGCAGCTAACTGTGACCGCTCATAACCCAGACCTTGTTCATCTCTGGGGGGTCTAAGCCTGCCATTGCTTCTCTCAAGGCTGCTTCTCATGGCCTGTTAAAACCTTTAGGTATTATTTTTTAATCTTTATTTATTTTTGGCTGTGCTGGGTTTTCACTGCTGCTTGGGCTTTTCTCTAGTTGCTGTCAGCAGGGGCAACTCTCTAGTTGTCGTGTGCAGCCTTCTCATTGCAGTGGCTTCTTGCCAGGGTCCAGCCCCGGTGGATCCAGGGTGATTTGAAGGTAGAGACAGAGTCAGCATCCTTGGGAAAAATACATATTTACAGATAGAGAGAGATTAGAAATGGATAGTGTAGTAGGAAAATTAGTGGAGAAAAAGAGACTGAATAACTTGGATCACATGGAATAGCATCCATGGTCCAGATGAGAATTCAGCCAGAAAAATGAGGAGTAAGAAGGAATGACATAGGGGAGTCAGTCTATCCAGGAACTGATCCCATTTCTTTATTGTTCTGATTTTCTTATATACCTTTTGTTACATATAGGGATGAATACAGAGTCACGCGGGGTCAGCAGTCCTGACCTTTATCAAAATCAGGTGCTTTACATAAAAAAAAAAGGTCTTAGGGGTTTTACATCATCTTCAAGCCATTTCTGCCTGCTGACATTTACAACCCTTTCTTTCTGATAACCAAAAACTTATTTTTTCCAAGCGCGTTTTTCTTAAACCAGGCACCACCCTCCAAATAAAGTTGCATTCCTATAGGGTGAGGGTGTAGTGAGTTACAATCAAGAAAGGAATTTATTTAACCCAAGGTTAACATCAATCTTAAAGGTTAATACTAATTTTTCCTATATGCTTAAAGGTTAATACGTATTTCTCCTATATGCTAGTTATATTTATTATAAAGGCAGGGAATATGGAGATTTAGCAGCAAACATCAGTCCAACAAATGAAAATCCTTTCACCAATGTTCCTCTTAAGATCTACTTAGTCTTAAGATAGTGATAAAGTTACATTTTTACATAGCAAGGACACAGTGATTTATAACAAAGTACAGTGATCTATAACAAAAGAGAAAATTCATTAACTCAAAAAGTCTAGTATTGTTAACATCAAAAACTACTATATTTTCTTTTCTGTATTCCAAATACATTGATTAATATAATCCCAGATACCTAAGGATACAGAGGCCTGGCGGCAATCATTGACTCAATAATGAGAAAAAGCCCTATGCTAATTAAGGCTTTCAAAATCCTCCAAACCTCTCTGTGCTGTTTATGGTTGAGAGGCTGTCACACAAGCTAGTCTGTCAGCAGAGGTTTGACCTGAGACATCCTTGTCCCACTCAGGGCAGGGAATTAGCAGCAATTATTGACACAACAAATGAAAAACACTTTACCAATATAATGCCTAACCAACCCACTACACTAATAATTTCTAACGTCCCAAAAGAATTTGCCTTTAGTAAGTCAAAAACATCTCATGCCTCTCATGGTTGGAGGGCTGTTGTGGCCGGAGGAACCTATACAGGCAGGCTAGATAACCTTAAGGGAGTCCCGTAAGTTGAAACACTCTAGTCACGCCCAGGAATTTTTATTAACCGGAGCTGCAAGTTAACTCCTTCTCCGAGAGAAATGGTTATGGGGGAGAGCCCCCTGTAAAGTGAGAGGTATAGGTGAGAGTACAAAACAGACTCTGGTTTTGGGGTTAGATACTCGGGAGCAGGGGATTTCCTGAGGCTTGATCACGCCTTTGCGTATGCCAAAGCCCCCTTCCTCATGACCTTTGCCAAGGGCGGAATTCCTCACGCTGGCCCCCGGCAGCTTCTCTTGTTGGGGCACATGGGCTCTAGAGCACAGGTTTAATAGTTGTGGCACACAGACTTAGTTGCTTCAAAGTATGTGGGGTCTTCCTGGATCAGGGATCAAACCTGTGTCTCCTGCATTGGCAGGTGTATTCCTTAACACTGAGTCACTAGTGAAGCCCTTCACGTTTTTTTTTAAACATAAATTTCTAGCAAGTCACACCTTCTCTCATCCTGTCTTTCCCAGCACATTTTATAAACTAAATGCAAAGTATATTTTTATCCCTTTTAAAATGTCATTCTGGGACTTCCCTGGTGGTCCAGTGGCTAAACCTCCATGCTCTCAATGCAGGGGGCCTGGGTTCAATGCTTGGTTAGGGAACTAGACCCCACACACTGCAACTAAATATCCTGCATATCTCAAAGAAGACCCTGAGTGCTACAACTAAGACCCAGCACAGCCAAATAAACATAGAAATAATATTTTAAAAAACAAAAATAAAATGTCATCTTGTTCATTCAATAATAGAGAAACTTTTGTTATTTATTTTGTTAGCTCTTTCTTGGAGATTTGATACATCTGAACATTTGATGAGTATGTCTTCCTCCATGCTTCTGAATAAAATGTGTTGATCAATGGGAATTAGCAACAGATTCATTAGGAGGAAAGAACCAAAGGAGGTAGGGTGAGGAAAGGCCTGGGAAGGTAACATGAGGAAACAGTGCTGGGCATTAAGATTTGCTTCAAAGTTAATTGTATCCCTCACTGTGGCATGTGTGTGGGTGTGTGCTCAGTCACTCAGGCGTGTGTGACTCTGTGACCCCCATGGACTTGTAGCCCACCACGTTCCTCTGTCCATGGGATTTCCCAGGCAAGAATACTGGAGTGGGTTGACATTTCCTCTTCCAAGGGATCTTCCTGACCTAGGGATCAAACTCGTGTCTCCTGCATTGGCAGGCAGATTCCTTACAACTGTGCTATCTGGGGAGCCCTCATTGTAGCATATGTATTCCCATTAGGCTAGCTTGTGAGTTTAGAGATCCCAACGAAGATTTAGGGAGCCAATAAGCTAATTACAAAGGCTCTCTGTGTTCGGTCATTTGACCCAGTCTGTTTTGTTCCCGTGTCATTCAAAATGCCTAACTGAGTCATCAGGTGCTACATAATTAGCTGATATACAATCCAGTGTAAACCCAGTTACCTGGGCCAAGGGAACAGAAAACAAAGTCTGTTAACAGTTTACAATGAGTCAAATGAAGTCTTCTGAATGAAGGGTAATTTAGAAAATTTTCCAGGCCAGGCCTTACTCACTCCTCCACCCAGAGCTTTAAGTCCATGTTTAGTGTTTGCTAACATGTGTTTTTGGACTGCAGCCATGAAATTAAAAGACGCTTACTCCTTGGAAGAAAAGTTATGACCAACCTAGATAGCATATTTAAAAGCAGAGACATTACTTTGCCAACTAAAGTCCATCTAGTCAAGGCTATGGTTTTTCCTGTGGTCATGTATGGATGTGAGAGTTGGACTGTGAAGAAGGCTGAGCACCAAAGAATTGATGCTTTTGAACTGTGGTGTTGGAGAAGATTCTTGAGAGTCTCTTGGACTGCAAGGAGATCCAACCAGTCCATTCTGAAGGAGATCAGCCCTAGGATTTCTTTGGAAGGACTGATGCTAAAGCTGAAACTCCAGTACTTTGGCCACCTCATGCGAAGAGTTGACTCACTGGAAAAGACTCTGATGCTGAGAGGGATTGGGGACAGGAGGAAAAGGGGACGACCGAGGATGAGATGGCTGGATGGCATCACGGATTCGATGGACGTGAGTCTGAGTGAACTCTGAGAGATGGTGATGAACAGGGAGGCCTGGCGTGCTGTGATTCATGGGGTCGCAAAGAGTCGGACACGACTGAGCGACTGAACTGAACTGAACATGTGTTTTGCATAGGATGACCTGAGATCAGGTCACCTGAGACAGAATTGTGACAGAGAAGGAAAATGTTGTCTCAGGCATCCACACTTTTCCTTTCCAGCTTTTCTTTTTCTATCTACTCCCTCCCTACTACTGGCCAAAACAAGTTAACCTTTGTCCCTCAAAAAAGATGTCTGCATTTTAAAAATAGGATTTGGAGAGGACTATGTTGACACAAAGACAAAAATTAGTCTCAAACAGTGTTCTTAAAGGCAGAAAGACAAGCTCCTGACCAAGGTGCTTTGGGGTATGACTCCCAGAGCACCTCTTAAATCATATGATTGAGTAACAACCTAGTGTATTGACAAGTAAAAGCCCTGCTTTGCCAGCTGAACAGCAAGGCAATTTCTCACGCTGTAAACTAAGAGTAAAGGAAAACGCAGCCCAGCCCAGCTGGGTCTCTAAGGGATGCTCTAGATAAAGGGAAAGCTGAAAATTTTTTGGATTCCTGGGAACTACTAGTTTCTGGGTCCCCTGCATTTCCCCAGTATCTATAAAGAAGTCAGGATTGATTTGAAGGAGAAGCACACTAGGGTTCACATCTAGAATGTCAGCTATGAATGCAGACCTAGAATCAAGATTGTATTTGCACACATGTGCATCTGTGTGTGAGTGTGAGTGTGAGTGTGAATGTGCATGTAATGAAAGAAAAAGGAGAAGCAATCTCAGTGCAAGCCCAATTCAAGATCTTCTCCATACAAGCTCTGCCTTTACTTCTGCCCTAGGAGTCCTGGCTGTATGATACTAATTTTCCATTTTTATAAATGTATTTATTTTAAATGCTTTCACATACATACATTATTTGCATTGCTACCAACATTATCTATGAGTTGCAGGCAAAGCAGGAATTATAATCCATAATCAAGAGGTATGAAAACTAAAAATCTGGTAGGTTAAAGTTGATGGCTTAGACAGTAAAGAGTCTGCCTGCAATGCAGGAGACCCGGGTTCAGTCCTTGAGTCAGGAAGATCCCTTGGAGAAGGGAATGGCCACTCATTCCAGTATTCTTGCCTGGAGAATTCCATGGACAGAGGAGTCTGGCGGGCTACAGTCCATTGGGTTGCAAAGAGTCAGACATGACTGAGCAACTAACACATACACTTACTAACAAAGTCACCTGTAGCATAAAGCAAAACCAGCAATGAACCTCAATTTTCAATACCTAGGTATCCCCTTATCTACTACCTGTAAGAAGCTTTGGGAGTCTTTGCAAAAGCAAAACTAGGGTTAGGCAATATGTGTAAACTGACCAAACTTGTAACAGCATAGAGAAGAGAAGGCCCAGGGATCCAATAGCTGGTGATCCAATGGCTAGGTTCAATCCCTGGTCTAAGATCTAGGAACTAGATCCTATACGCCTCAACTAAGACCCAGCACAGCCTAATAAATAAATTAATATAATTTTAAAAAGAGAGCCAAGGCCCAGCCCTAACACTAGAAAAAGTGTCGAGAAGAAAAATCTCCTTTGAAGTCATCTCTCAGTTTCTGATAAGACTTCCTTGAGAATCACAGAGTCACATGTTTAAAGTGAGTGCAAAAGCATTTTTCAGGATAATCAGTCTCCTGTCGTAGAACAAGCTAAATCCCTTGGACAAAAATCAAATAATTCAATGTCAGTTTTGCAAGAGGGGAAAATAAACCTGTACCTCAAAAATATATACAGTGGAGAAATGCCTATTTAGTTCTTTGGCCCATTTTTTTATTGGATCATTTATTTTTCTGGAGTTGAGCTGCATAAGTTGCTTATATATCTTTGAGATTAGTTGTTTGTCAGTTGTTTCATTTGCTATTGTTTTCTCCCATTCAGAAGGCTGTCTTTTCACCTTGATTTTAGTTTCCTTTGTTGTGCAGAAGCTTTTAATTTTAATTAGATCCCATTTGTTTATCTTTGCTTTTATTTCCAGTATACTGGGAGTTGGATCATAGAGGATCCTGCTGTGATTTATGTCGGAGAGTGTTTTGCCTATGTTCTCCTCTAGGAGTTTTATAGTTTCTGGTCTTACATTTAGATCTTTAATCCATTTTGAGTTTATTTTTGTGTATGGTGTTAGAGAGGGGTCTAGTTTCATTCTTTTACAAGTGGTTGACCAGTTTTCCCAGCACCACCTGTTAAAGAGACTATCTTTACTCCATTGTATATTCTTGCCTCCTTTGTCGAAGATAAGGTGTCCATAGGTATGTGGGTTAATCTCAGGGCTTTCTATTTTGTTCCATTGATCTATATTTCTGTCTTTGTGCCAGTACCATACCGTCTTAATGACTGTGGCTTTGTAGTAGAGCCTGATGGAATACTACTCAGCCCTTAAAAAGAATAAATTTGACTCAGTTCTAATGAGATGGATGGAATTGGAACCGATTATACAGAGTGAAGTAAGCCAGAAAGAAAAACACCAATATAGTATACTGACACATATATATGGAATTTAAAAGACAGTAATGATGACCCTACATGTGAGACAACAAGAGACAAAGAGGTATAGAGTGGACTTTTGGACTCTGAGGGAGAGGGAAAGGGTGGGATGGTATGGGAGAATGGCAATGAAACATGTATATTTTCCCGTAAGAAACGAAACGCTAATCTATGTTCAATGTAGGATGCAGGATGCATGGGGCTGATGCACAGGATGATTCAAGTAGAGGATGGGGGTGGGAGGTGGGAGGGGATTCGGCATTGGGAGATTGTGTTCACCTATGGCTGATTCGTGTCAATGTATGGCAAAACAAATACAGTATTGTAATTTTAAAAATAAATAAATTTAATTAAAAAAAATATATATATATATACAGTGTTCTTTTTTTTTTTTTTTCCTTTGCACTCAGTAACCTAGAGGATGAAAAGAAGGCTTGGAGCCAAACCAAAATATATCCATGGTTTTCCACAAGCTGAAATGGGGTTCTAAATGCTGCCATTAGAAACCTTCAAAGTCACCATTCAGGTCTGTGCCCAAATGGTGTACACATACCTTAGAATTTTAAACAGTCACATGATTTATCACTTTCATATTAAAGACAAGCAGGTATTACTTGCAGAGGCTAAATAAGATCTTAATGGATAACTAGGTATTTAAATACTCAAGCTCTAGGATTAGCCCTTACATACACTACAGTTTTTCCAGTGTCCATATTTATAAGCCTCTAGGTTTCCAAGAAATTTTGTACCTCTCTGTACCTCTTTAAGCTTAGCTGGGATTTATTTTCAGTATCCCTCTTTGTGCCTTCTTCTATCCTAGTCACTAGAACCAAAGACTGCCTAAATTAGAAGATCCCTCCTTTGTTTGACCTCTCCTCACATCATAATCTCAAGTAGCCCATCACATCCCTTTAGAAAATTCAGATACATATTTCCCTTAAATTGGTATGGACGATATTATGATCTTATTTACAAAGCAGAAACAGAGATACAGAGAGAAGAAACGTATACATACTAAGAGGAAAGAGGGGTGGGTGGGATGAATTAGGAACTTGGGATTGATATATATACACTATTGATATTGGTATAAAATAGATAACTAATAAGAACCTCCTGTCAAGTACAGGGAACTCTACTCAAGGGTCTGTGGTAACCTAAATGGGAAGGAAATCCAAAAACGAGGGGATATGCATATACATATAGCTGACTCATTTTGCTGTGCAGGAGAAACTAATACAACATTGTAAGGCAACTATACTCCAATAAAAATTAAAAAAGAATAGTCACAAAACGGAGACCAAGTTGAGCTATCATTTAAAAAAAAAAAAAAAAACATTCTCAATGACTGTCTTTATCCTGGCTTTTATATGGTTCTATTTTACAGCCCAGAGATGAGCTCTGGAAATTAGGAACACTATGTCTAGAGGAGAATAAACATGAAGGAAAAGAAACTTTAAGCTATGTGACCAGTGTTTGGAGAAAATTTTTTTCAAAAAATGCAAATCTAAGGAACAAGTTCAAATTTAGAAATGGCCATAAGTGTGAGCTTCTCATTATGGGAGATATTCAAACATGGGGCTTCCCAGGTGACTCAGTGGTAAACAATCCACCTGTCAGTGGAGGAGATACAAGAGACACAGGTTCGATTCCTGGGCTGGGAAGATCCCCTGGAGGAGGAAATGGCAACCCACTTCAGTATTCTTGCCTGAGAAATCTCATGGACAGGGGAGCCTGGTGAGCTACAGCCCATGGGGCAGCAGAGAGTTGGACATAACTGAGCACATAGACTCTTCATTCCTCATTAATATTGCTTGACAGGGACAAACAAAAGGAGATTTGGGAGGTGGATTGTTATCTAGGCCAGAGGAAATTTCAAATCTTAATGTTTCATGATTTTTAAGTAAGAAACTCCAGGACAGATAGAATGAGCAGGTGAAATTAGGCAGATAAGGAGATGATTACTGAGCTAATTGAGCTGTTAGACTGGTAAATAATCAGCAAAATAAAATTAAGTAACTGGCACTGTATCTTAATTCAGCATTGACCTCTTGATTTTATTAATATGCACAGATAAACATAACTGTGAGGAGCTTGCATTTTATTTTTCAGATGACTGATTTAACTCTTTAGGTCTCATTATGACCTTACCCTGGGCTGTGAATTAAATGTGATCAAATACAGATGACAGCTTGACAGAGTTTGATAAGGAAGGAAAGAATTTCTATCATTCTCTAAGCATCTCATGATCTTAAAAGTAATTAAACTAATAAAAGCATGTGTTGCACATTTTATTTTGCTATGGTTCATGCCATTTAGTAGAAATGAATCTGGGCTTGTACATAGTAGATGTGGTTCTTGTGCCTAGTCCTCACCTATACTGGTCATGTGTAACTTAACTAGGTAGCTTAGCCTATTTGACCCACACCCAGAATAAACAATCTTTGTTCTACCTACTATATGTCCTATTATTAGGATAACATTGGATAATGAAAATTTTAAACCGCTGACTGAAAATTTAGTATATGAGTGGGAAACCATGCATAAGAAGAATTCTTGACTCAGGTTAGATATTTTTATGTACACTGTTGCATACTTCTCTATATAGAACTTGTAAAAATATACTTTAGTCAGCTACTTTTTAGGAGATTTAAATTACTTCCATTTTTAAAAAATTTCTAGCTCCACTCTTTAAAATGAGAATTTTCTTTACGCTGTACCAGAATTATGAAAATATACTGATTCTAATAATTTCCATACTTCTAAATCTGAGAACAAAAGACTCTTCAGCACACAAAAGGCCACTCAAGGTAGACTCCTAGGGACTTTCCTGGTGGTCCAGCGGTTAAGACTGCACTTCCACAGCAAAGGGCCTGGGTTTGATCCCTGGTACAGGAACTAAGATCCCATGTGTCCATGGCCAAGAAATTTTTTTTTTAAGAGAGAAGTAAAATCCTAAAATAGTTTTGCTTTCTTTAGTACCTTTCATTTCCCTTTTGTTTGCACTTCCTTACTCCCCCACCCTTTACATCTTGGTAAAGTGTGACCCTGTGTCAACCCCCTTTAACCACACCCTAGTCAAAAATCTCCCATTGGGAAATAATCTGCGGTCTTGTGTACCTTGACACATGAAAGTCCATGTATCATTTTTTCCATCCACAGTTGCCTTCTGAGATGTATCCCTAGTTATAATCTGAAATCCTGGCTCTACTTTAGGGAGGATTCGGTACAAGTGAGCTGATGGAGATCATGTACTTAGTTACCCAAATCTTCTGCCCCACATTTCAAATCCCTGAAAGAATTATAGTAAGTTATCCTGAGAGAATTATAGTAAGTTATCCTGAGAGAATTATAGTAAGTTATCCTGCTAGGCCAGTGAGTGAATACTCCAACCCTGAACTTTTTGTGTGAGTCGCTGTTTTCCCAGCCATTAGTCACAAAATGTCAATGTTTATGTAACTACAGTCAAAATCCAGAGGCACCAGCTTAACCAAAACGCTCCTTCTCAATATCACAGTACAATTCTGCTTTTGTATACACCTTACATGAATGTTGAACTGTGTGGTTATATTAAGTTGGCCGGAAAATTATGTTTTCCTTGACAGCAATTAAGGTTTTACCCAAAGATCTTCCCTCCCGAAACAACATCTAAAAGCATATTTTTAAAATTAAGGGAAAGAAAAAAACTATTAATTAGGCAATGAATCTGTATACCAGGTACAGAAAACCTATGTTATATCTCAGTTAAAGTGTTCTTATTATTCTCTATGTGGGGACAATGATATGATGTCTATCAATTGGGAGTTTTACAATTAAATACAGTAAATATTTATTGAAATGATGAAGCATCTATTTGCAAATTACACATATACTTTTCTCTGTAAGAAAATAATAATAATACTGAAAACATACATGGCTGCTAAAAAAAAAAAAAGGAAAGGTGAACAATAGTATAATGAACAGTTGCAATTTAAAGAAATTATGTAATTTAAAATTTAAGGGTCTTCCCTGGTGGTCCAGGGGCTAAGTAAGATTTCACACTCCAGTGCAGGGGCCTGGTTTCAATTCCATATGCCATAAGAAAGATCAAAGAGCCTGCATGCCACAACTGAGACCTAGAGTAGTCAAATAAATAATTTTTTTAATTTAAAAGAACCCAAAGTCTATCTCCCCAAGGTCTTTGCTAAGCAGTCAATTGATTAAATACAACCGAAAACATGGGTATATGAAAAGCAACGTCCATTCTTCAGAAAATTACTGTGTAGATAGACGATTTTCTGAAGAATGGACCTTGCTTTTCATATACCCATGTTTTCGGTTGTATTTTGGTTTGATCCAACAATTAACCTGCAGTGCTAAGAACAACACAGGTATCAATTTATGTTTAGACAACCTCCCTCTAAATAATAGTTATCATAATAATATAAGCTAGAATAATAACTGCCATTCACTGTACACTCCCTATATAATAGACACTATCCTAAACACTTTACAGACATTGTTCATTCAGTCCTAAGGGTGACCATTCAGGTAGATAGTATTAACTTAATTTTACAAAAGTGTAAGCTAAGACTCAGAGAGGGAAAGTAATTTGTTCAGTGTCATCAGATCAGAAAAAGTAGAATCAGGGGGACTTCTTTGGTGGTCCAGTAGTTAAGACTTAGCCTTCCAATGCAAAGGTTGCTGATTCGATCCCTGGTCAGGGAGCTAATATCACATATGCTTTGTGGCCAAAAACCCCAAACAGAAGCAGTATTGTAACAAATTCAGTAAATACTTTAAAAAATTGCCCACATAAAAATAAAAGTAGAATCAGGGTTGAAGCCCACATCTGCCTCTCTTAAATTCCGTGTGCTTTGATCATGCAGGACTTGAAGAAGAAAATGAACTTAAACATCAAAATTACAGGGCTGGCCAAGAGGTGTTAAAATCATGTCCAGAATTCATCAAGACTAGGTCAGAGAATTCCAAATTCTGCCCAACATGGTTTGGGAACTTGACAAACCCTATGAAGTTCAGAGAAGTGCCACCAGGCACCATTTTTCATATGGACACGAATCAAACAGAAAAATCTGCTAGTAAGGGAAAAAACAGGCTTGTATCACCACTTCAGGAAAATAAGATTTAGAGTGCAAGAGATCATAAATTCAAGTCAGGGGAGTGAGGACAAAACGTCTCTCCACTGCCCTCACCCCAACAAAGGATCTGGAGAACAAGATATAACAGAAATTAGGAAGAAAGCTGAAAGTTCCTTTAGTTACTTCAAACCTCAGATCCCCAGTAAACTTGGACTAATGAAGTTATTAACAAAAGGGCAACTGGGGGATCAGATTAAGCATATAGAGTACTTGGCATAATATTTGGTTTATAGAAAGTATTCAATAAACATTGGTGTGATTTTATCATTTTGAAAGGCCACCTTCAGCTTTCTTATATAGTACAGTTTAGTGCACTCATTGGCTGAGAGTCAGAAGACCTGGTTTGAATCTTGTTTGCTTGCTCTAGCTAAGCTATGCTGGGCAAGTTATACTACCTATCTGAGTCTCCATGTGTTCATCTGTAAAAAAACAAAGGGACTATAACACCTACTCACCAAATCATCAGGAGGATTAAGTGAGAATATATTAGAAAATGCTTAGCCTATTTGGCAAGAATAGGTTGATTCATTTACACATACAAAACATTGTATTCAATATATAAAGTTAGAAATAAAAGTGTCTTACTATAAAATATCCATAGTAATGCAAAGCTCTTATACAGGAAACCACGAAAAAGAAAGAAAAGAGAAAGGAGCTTTCTCGTATTTTATTAACTTTAACCAGTATCTGAGGTCTGCTCTTTCGTTTTCATCTTAAAATGGAGATGAATAAGTGAATCTTGCCTTAAATGTTTTAATTGTCCTTTGTAGAAAAGCCAGATAAATGAGTTCATTTTAGGGAACTAATTGCATTACTGTGAAAAATTCATTTTGGGAATTAAAAATATGTTTAAAATTTAAAAAAATAATTCATTGAGGGCCTATCCAGTGACAGGCACCATCACAAGCATAAATGATAGAGCAGCGAAAAAAAGACATGATTTCTGCCCTCATGAAGCTTACACTCTGAAAATGCTCCTGAAGTATTTGTTTGATC
Source organism: Nanger dama (assembly GCA_917880005.1). Taxonomy (NCBI): domain Eukaryota; kingdom Metazoa; phylum Chordata; class Mammalia; order Artiodactyla; family Bovidae; genus Nanger; species Nanger dama. The sequence continues at coordinate 13,967,283 of CAKJTW010000043.1, forward strand.
TGAACTGCATAGTAAATCAGGGTAGTAATATGATTTTCTAAGAACATTAGACCTACAGACAAATTATTAGTATTAATAAAAACTAGTGGGTGGACCAAACTAAAATAGCACTAAAGAGGAGAAAACAAAATTGTTCAGAACAAAGAACAATCACCAGAGTCATCCAAGTATTAAAAACACAAACCACACAACTTATCAGTAGGTGGCAAATCAGCAGAATCACATTTCCAAGTAGAAAAAAAAAAAAGCCCTTAAGAGCAATAATAACAACATACTGCATAAAAATCAATTATTGAGAAAAGAAGACAAAGACAGCAAACCCTTAAAACACTGTCCCTTTCCTCCAAAGCATATACATTTAAATAAACTTATGCATATGTACTAAGTCGTTTCAGTTGTGTCCAACTCTGCAGCCCTACGGACTGTAGCCCACCAGGCTCCTCTGTCCACAGGATTCTCCAGGCAAGAATACTGGAGTGGGTTGCTATGCCTTTCTCCAGGGACTCTTCCAACCCAGGGATCGAAACTGCATCTCTTGTGGCTGTTGCATTGCAGGCAGATTCTTGACCACTGAGCCATCACCAGGGAAGCCTGAGACATATATATTATCATATGTAAAATACATAGCCAGTGGGAATTTAGCTCTATGACACATGGAACCCAAACCTAGTGCCTTGTGACAACCTAGAGGAGGGGGATGGAGAAGGAGGCGGGGAAAGGGTCAAGAGGGAGGGAGACATATGCACACCTATGGCTCATTCATGTTGATGGATGGCAGAAATCAACACAATATTGTAAAGTAATTATCCTGCAATTAAAAACAAGGCAAAATTTTTTAAAAGAGAGAGAAACTTTGTACCTGTTTTCATTGCCAAAGGGGCAATTTTTCTTGTCCTGTCCCCAGTCTTTTCATGAACACCCAGTAGAGGCTTAGAAAAGAGCTTGAGTCAGTGCCTCTTCCCCTTGAGTCTGGAGCCCCAGAAAATTCTTCAAATGTCTTGCCAGCCCACTCTTAACCTTTAAAGATTTGTTTAAATGTTGGCTGTTTATATTTTACTCACTTTCATGGCAACTGCCTCTTTCTGCTCTACTTTAACAAAGATGAAGCAACTCATGGGCCCCCTCTCTCCTCAGAGGAGCTCTCACAGTTTGAAACTCAGTTGACCTGGCTGTCTTGTGACCTTGGGTATTTCATGGATTCCAAAAAATTTAGGATTTTGAAGATTTGGGGGTTTTCTCATGTTTAGTGTGTGGTGATATCTCTTCAGGTTTTTTTGAGAGCATGCTCGGTCACTCAGTGGTGTCCAACTCTTTGCGACCCTATGAAATGTAGCCTGAAAGGATCCTCTGTCCATGAGATTTTCCAGGCAAAAATATGGGGGTGGGTGGCCATTCCCTTCTCCAGGAGATCTTCCCAACCCTGGGATCAAACCCATATCTCTTATGTCTCCTGCACTGGCAGATGGGTTCTTTACCACTAGCACCAGCTGAGAAGCCTAAGGTTTCTTTACCACAAGTGGAATAATTCAGATAGGACTGACTGCAAATGTCTGAAGATCTAGGTAGGTAGGTAACATCTATGATTAGTCTAAGAGTGATGGGTATGAATTATGGCTAAATGAAGAAAGCATGACCCACCTAAGGGTATTTAAATATTTTTAAATTATTTAAATGAAATTTATCTTTTAATTCAACTGACGAGTTGTAATCCCTGATTAAGACAAGGGCAGAATTAGGTGCGTTCATGTCTGGTTGAGAAACTAGTTGATGCGTCATTAAAGAGAACTTCAACATGTATCATTTTCAACCTAAAAGGAAATCCCTATTGTCATGCCCAGGAATGTCTACTTAACTCTGTGTTATTTTTCATATTTTAATTACTGTTTTGGTAAAGATATAAGAAAAATGGTATTCTAATTTTTATATAAAACTAACCAGGAGTTATTGCTGTAACACTTTGTATCAGAAACAGGATTTGTGAAGTCAGGTTAAAATAAAGGAGCTAAGGTTAAAATAAAAGAGTTAAGGATGTATACATGTAAGGTCCTAAAAGTGAACCTGCTAAATCTACTTCAGATTTACAGGTGCATTAGGACTTCCCTGGGCTTCCTTTGTGGCTCAGCTGGTAAAGAATCCACCTGTAGTGAGGAGAGCTGGATTCAATCCCTGCACTGGGGAGATCCCCTGGAGAAGGGAAAGGCTACCCACTCCATTTTTCTGGCCTGGAGAATTTCATGGACTGTATAGTCCATAGGGTCACAAAGAGTCGGACACAGCTGAACGACTTTCACTCACTTCACTAGGATTTCCCTGATGGTCCAATGATGAAGACCTTGCCTTCCAATGAAGGGGGTATGGGTTCAATCCCTAGTGGGGGAGCAAAGATCCCACATGCCTCAGGGTCAAAAACCAAAACATAAAACAGAAGCAATATTGTAACAGATTTAATAAAGACTTTAAAAATGATCTACATCAAAAATCTTTTTAAAAAATTTACAGGTGCTTTAGGATTGGTGATATCTGACTTAATAATAGAAGCTTATGCCCAGATGACTTCATGACTTTTAATAGATGAAAATTCGGCAAGTCAAAAGAATGACATAGATACCCAGAAAACCTGCTTCACCTTAGGTTACATCAGTGAAAGAAAGCATTCAAAACAAAAGAAGCCTTTAGTCCCATTGATGAGATACATGTGTGGTGTCCTGTTGCCATATTTCACAAGAGTCACTGACTTACTTGAACTTAAAAAGAGAAAGATGGCCAGGATGATAGTCTGAGGAAGAGCTGAGTCAGAATATTAAGTCTGCAAAGAGAAACCTGGAAGAACAGAACATCATCTTCAAATACTAGAAAAGAAAAGAGGTGGAGTTGTGGGGGAGGTGGCGGCAGGATTTGGCCCCAGAGATCAGATATTATTTAAAACAATATTAGGAGCAGTAAATTGGGGAGTAGATGAAACTTTTTAAGCATTATTTGATATGTTATTATCCTTTGGGTAAGGTAGACAAACATGTCTCCTCTGATCAAACAAAAACTAATAATTAAATAAATGTGATGCATGTTTGCGCCTTTCATTATTAGTTAATGTAAGGTTGTAATATGTCCCAGAGCTGAGGGAGAGCAAAAGTTCTGTTAGCTGAAGGACAGAGATATGAATTTCAGAGAAAAATTAATATTATGATTATGATTCAGTTAGTCTGATTCTTCGCAACCTCATGGGTCCCCTATTAACTGCTAAACCCCTGTTACCTATGCGCCGACCTTTGAAACGGCATAAATCTAGGTTCCTTGGGAGCCAGGACCATATCTGGTTGGTCACTACTGAGTCCCCAGAACCTCACAGAAAGCTCAGTTAAATGTGCCATAAACAACTACCTGTGTAGATGTTTACTCCATTCCTGGTATTTTCAATGACTCTGTTCCACCCAAGTGTTGAGATGCTCCCAGAGTTATGTTGGATCATCTGCTGCCCGTTGTGTGCCCAGAGTTGTGGACAGACCCAGCTATAGTCCTTGGACCTCTGCCTTGCCTCTAAGCCTTACCTAAGACCCTCTTCTGGGCCACAAGGAATTCTGTTCTAACTGTCCAGCCTCAGGTCCCTGTGCCTTCTCCTCCTGCTTTAAGTTTAATTATTAATCAATTAAAAAAAAAAAACTAGTGAATATAGCCAAAAGAAGCAGACTCATAGACGAAAAGAGCAAACTAGTGATTACCAGTGGGGAGAGGAAAAGGATAAGATAGAGGTAAGGGATTAAGAGATACAAACTGCTTTGGTAAAATAAATACACTACATGTGTATATTGACTATTGTAAAACATGGGGAATATCGCCAATATTTTATAATATAAATGGAATATAACCTTTAAAATTATGAATCACTATGCTGTACACCTGAAATGCATATAATATGGTACATCAACTATACCTCAATTAGGAGAAAAAAAAGATATCGATTTCACTTTTATGCCTCTGGAGTTATTTCAAGAACCTGAAGCAAAAGATGCTCCATAGCTTTTATCACTTAGGAAATTACAAAGGTTTTAGGAGCAGTGTGCAAGGAACCATGGAAAAGACTGAATATATACCGAAAATCACAACATCGCAGTAACACGCATGGCAGAAGTTCCTCTGTCAAAATTTTGAGAAGGAAATTCACACTGGATGGAAGAGGATTACAACGTTCTTTCCCAACACTAAGATCCTATTAATAGGGACAAAGTAGGATAATCAAATCAGAGAGGGCGATGGCACCCCACTCCAGTACTCTCGCCTGGAAAATCCCATGGACGTAGGAGCCTGGTGGCCTGCAGTCCATGGGATTGCAAAGATTTGGACATGACTGAGTGACTTCCCTTTCACTTTTCACTTATATGCATTGGAGAAGGAAATGGCAACCCACTCCAGTGTTCTTGCCTGGAGAATGCCAGGGACGGGGGAGCCTGGTGGGCTGCTGTCTATGGGGTCATACTGAGTTGGACACGACTGAAGTGACTCAGCAGCATCAGCAGCAGGAGAATAATCAAATAGCTGATTAGGAAACCTGATTAGGAAATTATAGATAGAGAGGGAAATTTAGGGGGCTTTAGAAGACCACAGTAAGGTTAATGATCACCCAAGAAAGTAATGGGAAAATTCTGAAACAGTGTTAGCTTGCTTGACTCATAAAGCAGAGCAAGTCACTTAGCATCAAAGCTAGAATGGCTTGTTTAACAATACAATCAAGCTAACTTGCTTCACAACAAAACTATGCAACAGAAGCAAGACATGCCCACAAACAATGAAACAATGGTGATTGAGAACTATATTCTGCCTGATGAGCTCAGTGAGTTAATGACCCCCAAACATGGGGGGCCTTTAAGACATGTTCTTTGCACAATGCCCCCCAAAGAATAAAACGATGGCAGCAAATAAGGCCTAAAATGTGCCCAGCAATGTCATCAAGCTTATGACTCCCAGAGTACGCTCTGTGCGCGCGCGCGCGTGCGCGCTCACACACACACACACACACACACACACACACACACACACAATCATTTAGGGAAAGGTGACTCCTCAAAATAAAAGACCTCCATTGTACTGAGACCTGGAATAATTTTTCCAAAGTGCTCTGACAGTCCTGGCCTGACTATATAGGGACAAAAAAACTTCCCTGCTGGGGGAGGAGCTGGTGATGAAAGTATGATGTCTACCCAAGAAAGACAAAGAAAAGAAAGACAAAGAGGATCTTCTCCCCCTCACCTCTCTTCCTTTGATTATAAAACTGTGACCCCTTTAGTACTCAGGGCAACATGATGCCTGCCTGCTTGCCCACTTGTGAGCCTTACAAGCATCCTATTCTAATAAATCACTTTCCATCTATCACTCAGCATCTCACTGAACTCCTTTCTGCATTGAGATATAAAGGACTGCAGTACTGGAGCTCTTCAGAGTCCCAGAAATGACACCGAAATGGTTACACTATGAAAAAGGGGCAGTGGAAATGAGAAAGGTTAGATAACTTCCTTCATAACAAAGCACTGGATCTAACAACAATTGTTATAATAAAATCTATTGAAATAATGGATGCTCGTGCCTCCTGAGAACAGTACATCACTTCTGTGATTTCCCTGCCAAAAACCACAGAACCTGAATCTAATCATCAGGAAATAATAGACAAGCCTCAGTTGAGAGACGTTCTACAAAATAACTGACTGTTCCAAAAAGTCAACATCAAAAAGCAAAATAAATACTGAGGAAGCATTCCAGCTTATAGAAACCAAAAAGTCAAGTCAATGCACTGTGATCTTGGAAAATACCTACAAAGTACATTACAGGAACAGTTGATGAAACTTGCATATGGAGTATGGATTAGAGAGTAGTCTTGTACAAATGTTAAATTTCTTGATATTGGGAACTATACTATGGTTGTGTATGAGACTGTCTTTATCTTTAGGAAATACGTTATGAGGTGTTTAAGGGTAAAGGGTGTGAAGGGGAGCAAAATAGGTCTCCCACTTTGTCATGTGGGATTTTTTTCTCATAAATGTATTTATTTATTTCTTTTTGGCTGCAGTGGATCTTTATTGCTTTGCATGGGTTTTCTGTAGTTGTAGTAATAGGTGCCAATTTTTGTTGCAATATGCAGGCTTTTCATTGTGGTGGCTTCTCTTGTTGCAGAGCACAGGTTCTAGGTTTGAGGGCTTCAGTAGCTGAAGCACGTGGGCTCAGTAGTTGCAGCTCTTGGGCTTAGCTGTTCCGTGGCATGTGGAATCTTCCTGGACCAGGGATCAAACCCGTGTTCCCTGCAGAGGCAGGCAGATTCTTATCCACAGTTTCACCAGGGAAGTCCCATGTGGATTATTTTGAACTGAAGGCAATCAAGACCCAACAGACTCAAGGAAACTTTTTACCTCTCTTCACTGCCTGAAAGAATTTAAATCAGGGGCTGCTAGAAAGAGAGCTATCAGCAGAGATAACTTTTTAGCTGAAAGACTCACCTACATGGCAGGGCACATATCTGCTCTTCTCATCTTCCTGTGATCTGCTCTCCTCCCCTTTGAAGCCTCAGGGCCATACATTTCTTTATCAGAATGCCATACAAGTCTCAATTACCTGACTGCCTTTGGGTTTCACATTGGGGCAGGGAAGAGTGTTCGTATTTTTATGGAAATCCCATACATACAATATTTGTTTTTCTCCTGTTACTTTATCTTACATCAATCTAATTTTCACACCAGCCAAAGACCCTAGAAGGGTAGAAGGGAAACTATTTCTGTCCCAACAGGTGTTAAATTAACTAAACAAGGAGGCCATGAGACTGAGGTGATGGTAATACTTTTGCAGCCTGCACAAGCAAACCAAAACCTAAGTGTGCTCTGGCCTCAAGGTGGAGACTTTGAAATCCAAGGACAGCCATCACAAACAGCCAATGAAGCTTTTCCAAGTAAGACAAATGCTTAAACTACAGCCGATCAATTTCCTTGCTTTTCTTCCTTCTTTTCTCTGTGTAAGTCTCTCCCCAGCTCCTATTAGTAAGCATTCCCAACCATTTCAGTATGGCAACTGCTCAATATGAACTGATTTTTGCTCAAATCCTTAAAAATTTTTAATATGCCTCAAAGGGCATGATGTAGGAAAAAGAGAGAGAGAGCACAAGAGGCAAAGTATAAGCAATGGATGAATGTGGATTGTGTGAACACAATTCAAGTGACAGACACACAGTGAGACCAGACAAACCAAAACGGAGTTTGGAGCAGAGAAAGGGTTACTGTGGGCCATGCAAGAAGAAAGAATGGTTTATGCCCCACAAACTCCAAACTCCCTAAAGGGCTCCAGCAAAGCCTTTTTGAAGTCCAGATAAGGAAGGCACCCCAGGGTATGTGATGGGTCCATGTACAGTTTTCTGATCGGTTGATGGTGAGGTAACAGGGAAGTTAACATTATCAGTCCTTAGCCGCCTGTAGGTTTGGGGTCATGTTCTTAATTTCTTCTATGTGATGGTGGTTTTTAGCATCTGAGGGCTTCACTGATAGCTCAGTTGGTAAAGAATCCGCCTGCAATGCTAGAGACCCCAGTTCGATTCCTAGGTCAGGAAGATCCACTGGAGAAGGGATAGGTTACCCCCCTTCAGTATTCTTGGGCTTCCCTTGTATCTCAGCTGGTAAATAATCTGCCTGCAACGTGGAAGACCTGGGTTTGATCCCTGGGTTGAGAAGATTCCCTGGAGAAGGGAAAGTCTACCCTCCATTATTCTGGCTTGGAGAATTCTGGCTGTATAGTCCATGGAATCACAAATGTATAGTCCATGGGGTCCCATGGATATGACTGAGTGACTTTCACTTCACTTTAGCATCTGAAAAAAACTAAGAAAATATGCATGAGTTGGAGAAGGCAATGGCAACCCACTCCAGTACTCTTGCCTGGAAAATCCCATGGACGGAGGAGCCTGGGAGGCTGCAGTCCATGGAGTCGCTAAGAGTCGGACATGACTGAGCGACTTCCCTTTCACTTTTGACCTTCATGCATTGGAGAAGGAAATGGCAACCCACTCCAGTGTTCTTGCCTGGAAAATCCCAGGGAAAGGGGAGCCTGGTGGGCTGCCATCTATGGGGTTGCACAGAGTCGGACACGACTGAAGCAACTTAGCAGCAGCATGCATGAGTTACTGTTACCTGGGTACTTCAGAGAGGAACTATAGCGGAAAATACAGGAGAGGGGTCTGTCCCAGGAAGTCCCCTCCCCCACAGTGTCTTGCTCAGTTACAATATGCCTGGGAGTTCCTTGAACATGCATATGTTCCTTATACAGAAACTTAGGGCTTCCCTAGTGGCTTAGTGGTAACGAAACCTCTTGCCAATGCAGAAGATGAGGGTTCGATCCCTGGGTTGGGAAGATCCCCTGGAGGTGAGCATGGCAATCCAGTTCAGTATTCTTGCCTGGGAAAACCCATGGACAGAGGAGCCTGGTGGGCCACGGTCCATGGGGTCTCAAAAAGAGTTGGATATGACTTAGCAACTAAACAACAGCAGAAACTTATAATGTTTCTGTAAGTTTAAATTTTTATCTAGGACTTCCCTGGTGGTGCAGTGGATAAGAATCCATCTGCCAAGGCAGGGGACACAGGTTTAATCCTGGTCTGGGAAGATTCCACATGCTGAGGAGCAACTAAGCCCGTGCATCACAACTACTGAAGCCTTCACTCTAGGGCACGGGAGCCACAGCAAGAGAAAGCACCATAATCAGAAGCCCTCACACATCATCATAGAGAAGCCCCTACTTGCTGCAACTAGACAAAGCCCGAGGTAAGCATCAACAATCCAGCGCAGCCAAAAATAATTAATTAACTAAAAATTAAAAATTTGGAGGGCTTCCCCCAGTGTCTCAGTGGTAAAGAATCTGCCTGCAATGTGGAGATGTGGGTTCAATCCCTGGGTCGGGACAATTCCCTGGAGGAGAGCATGGCAACCCACTCCAGTATTTTTGCCTGAAAAATCCGACAGACAGAGGAGCCTGGAGGGCTACAGTCCATAGGGTTACAAAGAGTCAGAAATGACTGAAGCGACTGAGCATGCAGGCACGCTCACAAGCTCTTACATATCTATAAGATATAAACAAAAAAATAAAAATAAAAAAATTTATCTGGATAAAAGTTATTTAAAAATATGAAATAATTGGAGGAGTTTTGCTCACTTCTTTAAGGATTTGATGGTAAAAGAGAACAGGCAAGTTAAAATGTTAAAGCCATCCTGACTATCTATCTACTTTGGGGATAGCTAACAAACCACTTTCCTTTGGATATTAAGGACTTCCGGAAGAACCTGTATGAAATTAACACAGGTCCAAAGGAGTTTAGCAAGACTCAAACAGGAAATGCCAAAAGCCATTTTCCAACCTTGGGGCCAGTGGCAAAGATTCACTCCCTCCTTCACCCCTCAAAGTCTCTCTCAGTTCAGTTCAGTTGCTCAGTCGTGTCCGACTCTTTGCGACCCCATGAGGAGAAATATCAGTAACCTCAGATGTGCAGATGACACCACCCTTATGGCAGAAAATGAAGAGGAACTAAAAAGCCTCTTGATGAAAGTGAAAGAGGAGAGTGAAAAAGTTGGCTTAAAGCTCAACATTCAGAAAACGAAGATCATGGCATCTAGTCCCATCACTTCATGGCAAATAGATGGGGAAACAGTGGAAACAGTGTCAGACTTTATTTGGGGGGCTCCAAAATCACTGCAGATGGTGACTGCAGCCATGAAATTAAAAGACCCTTACTCCTTGGAAGAAAAGTTATGACCAACCTAGATAGCATATTGAAAAGCAGAGACATTACTTTGCCAACAAAAGTCTGTCTAGTCAAGGCTATGGTTCTGTCTAGTCAAGGCTATGGTTTTCCAGTGGTCATGTATGGATGTGAGAGTTGGACTGTGAAGAAGGCTGAGCACCGAAGAATTGATGCTTTTGAACTGTGGTGTTGGGGAAGACTCTTGAGAGTCCCTGGGACTACAAGGAGATCCAACCAGTCCATTCTGAAGGTGATCAGCCCTGGGATTTCTTTGGAAGGAATGCTGCTAAAGCTGAAACTCCAATACTTTGGCCACCTCATGCGAAGAGCTGACTCATTTGAAAAGACTCTGATGCTGGGAGGGACTGGGGGCAGGAGGAGAAGAGGATGACAGGGGATGAGATGGCTGGATGGCATCACTGACTCAATGGATGTGAGTCTGGGTGAACTCCAGGAGTCAGTGATGGACAGGGGAGGCTTGGCGTGCTGTGAAAAGTCTCTCTAGGGACTACTTTAACCCATGATTCGAAAGTAGTTTTAGAAAACTAGTCAAATGTTCTAGAAAATTAGCAAAATATTTTCTTATGCCACTGTTTATTAAATATTTAATAGAAATTAACTTCCACTGTGTTAACCCCCTGTGAGTTGCTGGTCTTCAAATATCTGAGTAGGCAACATGCTTTGAGCACTTGCTGAGTGTCAGGGGCATCAGAAAAATAAAGAAGCTGCACAGCACAGACATAAAATACTTGTCCGGATCAAATGTTAAGGAAGTGACAGAACACAGAATTGAGCTAAGGTATATTTTTCAAGGGGTTTCCCTGGTGCCTCAGTGGTAAAGAATCCCTCTACCAATGCAGGAGACTCAAGAGACATGCGTTCAATCCCTGGGTTGGGAAGTTCCCCTGGAGTAGGAAATGGCAACCCACTCCAGTATTCTTGCTGGAAAATCCCATGGACAGAGGAGCCTGATGGAATACAGTCCACGGGGTCTCAAAATTTTGAGTCAGACGCGACTACAACTTAGCAACTAAGCACAAGCACTGTCTTTCTCAAGAGCCTGTGTTCTACTTCTCAGTCAGTCTGCTCCTGAGACAGTGTAGTTCATGGATTCGTGTCATGATATTTTACAAGAGTATACCAGTTTCATTGCCAACACAACCCTGCAGGAATGGGGTTATCATCTCTGCTTTGATATATAAAGAAACTGAAATGGAGAACTAACATTAGTTATCCCAATTCACAAAAGCTAGGAAATCGTGAAGACAAAACAGCGGCACAGTTCTGTGCAACTTCAAAACCCATATCCCTTTAGCCAGCAAGACAGTGGGCTGTATTTTGAAGAATTGAGTATTACCAAAAAGAAAGAAAGGTAGCTAGTGAAACTCAAGCTCTAATTAACTCAAGTTAAATGATCTCATGGGAAATTTAATAAAATAACCCTTGAGCAAAAGATTATTTTTTTCAATGATTCTAAATAGCAGCAGAAAACTTTTTATTTTAATAAAATGTACACACACTCGGAACATCCGTCCCTTACGGTCTAGTGGTTAAGACTCCAAACTCCCAATGCGGGGACTGACCTGGGTTCAATCCCTGGTCAAGGAACGAGATCCTGTAGGCCACACTATGACTCTGTGCAGGCAAACAAATAATTTCTTTTAACACACACACACACACACGCACACACACACTCTAGATCTGCCGTCTTACCCCAGATGTGATTGTTGGTGTTCTCTTGCTTCCTTCTCTTTCTTTTCGTCTGTCTCAGTCTCTTTTCTGTTTGTCTCCCTGTTTCTCCTTCCTCCCCCTTCTTCCTTCTTCCTCTTCCCCACCTTTAAATTTCAGTTGTATTAAAAGGTTACACTTTTAATCCTTAGACTGCAAGGAGATCAAACTAGTCAATCCTAAAGGAAATCAGTCCTGAATAATTGTTGGAAGGACTGAAGCTGAAGCTCCAACACTTTGGCCACCCGATGTGAAGAACTGACTCACTTTAGACTCTGATGCTGGGAAACACTGAAGACTGGAAGAGAAGGGGACAACAGAGGATGAGCTGGTGGGATGGCACCACCGACTCAATGGACATTAAGTTTGAGCAAGCTCTGGGAGTTGGTGACAGACAGGAATGCCTGGCGTACTATAGTCCATGGGGTTGCAGAGTCAGACAGGACTGAGCTACTGAACTGAGTAGGTTACAAAGGTTTCTGCTGCCGCCTAGTGGTCTTATTTGGGAAGTGACTGTCCCATTAGGAAAATCGGCAAGACCTTTATAGGCAATAATAATAAAATGACACAGGGGGCTCCCAGGCGTCCTGTACTTAGGACGCCGCGCTTTGACTGCCGTGGTCTGGGTTCAGTCCCTGGTCAGGGAACTAAAATCCTACTAGCTGCACGGCATGACCAAAAAAATGACACAGTCTGTTAGAATTTTTGGAGGCAGTGGGCCATGGGATCACTGACAACTTATTTAACCTCAGAGTTTCGTCAAATGCACCCAGAAAGTGGAGGCTAAAATATCTCTCCCTAATAGTCTTATTTTGGGTTGAGATAACAAACTAAAAGTTACTGAAGCATGGTACACTCTCCAGAATGTTAATTATTATCATATTATTTGTTTTTGTCCACTTGGTAATCACCAAGCTTGGTGACTGCAGCTTGAAATTAAAACAGACTTTCTCCTTTGAAGAAAAGGTATGACAAACCTAGACAACATATTAAAAAGCAAACACATCACTTTACTGACAAAGGTCCACCTAGTCAAAGTTGTGGTTTCTTAGTAGTCATGTACGGATGTGAGAGTTGGACCATAAAGAAGGCTGAATACCAGATAACGGATGCTTTTGAACTGTGGTTCTGGGGAAGACTCCTGAGAGTCCCTTAGACAGCAAAGAGATCAAACCAGTCAATCCTAAAGGAAATTAACCTTGAATATTCATTGGAAGGACTGATGCTGAAGTTCCAATACTTTGGCCACCTGAAGAGAAGAGCTGACTCCTTGGAAAAGACTGATGCTGGGGAAGATTGAAGACAGGAGAAGAAGAGGGAGACAGAGGATGATATGGTTGGATGGCATCATCGACTCAATGGACATGAGTTTGAGCAAACTCTGGGAGTTGGTGATGGACAGGGAAGCCTGGCATGCAGCAATCCATGGGGTCTTGAAGAGTCAGACATGACTGAGCGACTGAACAACTGTAAGGTTAAGAAAACTGAAGCTCCGCACAGTTTACAGGGTTATTTAAAGTTAACTCAGCTACCAAGCTATAGAACCAGACCCATAACCCAAGTCTTAAGACTCTCATTTTAGTTCTCTTCATGAAACTTCAGTATCTCAAGTTAATGGTTAATAATAAGAATCTTAAGAATTAAAATTAAAATCTTAAAGGGATATTTTCATGCATTACTCATTTTTCCAATGAAGTCCAAAACCATGCACATCTCTAAATTGTGTCTCAAAAATTGCAAGACAAAAGGCGCACAAAGATTTGTGTCCAAAACATTTTCACAAGTCATTGTTTATAATAATTCAAAGTTGAAAACAGGCTAAGTTTAATACATTTATCCAATAAATTTTGGTACAAATAAAGATGTGTTGGGTACAAATGATAATGTTATTAAACGATTTCTCAGTGTCAACTGCTGTTAAAGGGTTACAAATGTATGAAAGCATTCAGAGAGGTGAGTAGTATTATTACTTGTTTTTGTTTGTTTTTTGGCTGCACTGCGTAACATGAGGGATTTAACTTCCCTGGCCAAGGACTGAACCTGCACCTCCTACAGGGGAAGCGAGAGTCAGAACTACCAGACACCCAGGGAAGTCCCTGTAAGTTCTGTTCCTTTCTCCACTTAACAACTGAGGAAAGTGAAAGTGAAGTCTCTCAGGAACAAAGAAGTACATTGCACAATTTCAAAGGTTGAACAGGAAAGCCAGGAATTGAACTGACATGCCTTTCTCCAGAGTCCATGTCTTATTCACCAATCTGCTTTTGTGATAGTTTGGTCCATGGATCCACTCCGTATTTCATTGCATGGTAGCACAGATAGTAGAAGATTGTATAGCCGTGAAAAAAAAAATCATGCTTTCAATAACTATTAAGTTATATGACGGCATGCTGACATTAAAACATTAAGGGAAGTCAATTATACTTCAATTAAAAAAAATAACTTAAGATGTAGAAGGAAAAAAATTAAGGGAAAAAATCAGCATGCAAAATTGCACACATTATTTCAGTCCTAGAGTGTGTGTGTGTTTAAAACTAAAATCTAAATCTAAATAATACCTTTTATCAGATGATGGCTTATGGGTAATTTTGTTTTCTCCTATATACTTGTTGAGTAGGAAATTAGGCATGAGCAACAAGGGGTGGCATAGCTGAAAAGGATGCAAGCTGATCTCTAAATGCCATCCCAGACACAGCCAGGAGAGCTCACAGATATGCTACAAAAATAACCACAGAGAGTTTTCCAGTTTCTCCATATGCTCCCTCTGCACATAGTGGATACAAACTAACAGCAGGAACTTCTCCAGCTCTGGCACAGTGCCCTTGCTGTTCAGCTGTTTCCTCAAGTAACCTTAGGGAGCTAGGAGCCTATTAAGGGTTCATAAATATTCTACATATATGTACATCTGATTATAACAGACTGAACTATGGGAAAACATATAGGAGCCTGTTATTATATAACTTGCTGTTGTCAATCAGCCTTGAGCATATGCCCATTTGCATTCCCTTTCTTGATTTGTGGTGGGTACAAGCTATATTTTGCTCAGGGCACAACCAAAAGGAGAAGACAAGAAGTACTAGAAGGGGGAAGCCAAGAGGGATTATCACCATGGCGCCCTTGGGGTTAACCTTTTCCTATGTCTTGGGAATGTCTGTTTAATAAAAGATTTGTCTGCTTGGGCTATAACTGAGCTATAACTTGTCTGTTGTTTTAAACTGTTTAGTTTGTTGTTCCAAACTTTTGATGTGTTGAGACAAGAACTGAGAGAGAAATAAACTAACCTGACATCCTTTTCTAGATACTCTGAACTTTGGTGATGAGGCATAACTGCTGTGATATTATCAGAAGTTTCAACTTAAAAATAGTTTTAAGTTTTTGAAAAAAATAAGAATTTTCAAGAACAAGATTTCATTTCCCTTCACAGTTAAATATGAATCCAGAAAGTGTATGCTTGGGAAAGATTCATAAGAAAAACGATTACCCCAAGGACTGAGAACAGAGGAAGGGTGTTCAGACTAGAAAAGGAAATGACTAAAGAGATAGTTTCATAGGACACTTGTGCTGAATGAACTTAGCACCCTGCGACCTCTTCTTGATCCATGTTGTAAGACCTCGCGGCCTTTTCTCAGGACCTGTCGCTCCAAAGACCACAATGGCTCGAATTCGATGTAATAAGCAAGAGGATTTATTAAGCCGGCGCGCGCCGGGGTTCAGTCTCCTCGGGAGGAGTGAACCCCCTAGTGTCAGTAGTGAGGGGTTTTTATACAAAAAATCACAGGCAGGTGGGGATGGAGTCGGGTTATGGGATACATTGAAGTAGAGGCCATAGGTGCGGGGGATATGCTTGATTGGTGGGAAAACTTACAGAAAGCAACTAAGGTGAAACAGAGAAAGCTATTTTCTGGGAGGCTATGTCCTTGCCTCCCGATAAGGAGAAAACTATTTTCTGGGAGGCTATGGCCTTGCCTCCCGAGCTTAAATTTTTAATCTAAGTTCTTCATTCCCCTCTTCTTTTTGTTTATGATTTTAATCTTGAAATCACAGATCGAAGTTTTTTAGGGGATTGCTGCATATATAGGGTAACATAAACAATCAAGTCTACATGGTTTCTAGCATTTACAGCATCATCAGAAAAACAGTTACCAAGCTCCCATTATTGTGTGCAGAACATAGTACCCCTGCCTTCCGAAGTATAGCAGGTACCAGGCCAAGCAGCTCCCAGGACTTAACCCATTACAGGCTGTCTCCCGCAGCCCTCCTTTTCATCTTTTAGAAGCTCTAGAAGATGATGATGCTGTAGTGTGTTGCGGTGAGCGGGCATCTTTATGTGCAGAAATTTTTTTACAATGTCCCTAATTAGGCATGGCGCAAGACACATCAGGGCCAGGATAGTAGCTGATATGACACCCACAGCCACCATGTTCTGCCACACAGAATTAAGACTGGGAAAGTGAGAGAACAGATTTTTACAGAAATTTTCAGCAGTTTGGGCAATATCCAAAGTAGCTTTGGGTGCATTTTTATATCTAATATTTTATTATGTAACTGCAGTAAATCAAGAGAAATATTAGAGTTATACCACACACCTTGCAAATGTTTTTGATTTTTTCCCACGGGAAGTCAGATATATTATAAGGCTTTTTCGTGACACAGATCCACTTATAATTAGCATGGCATTGAATCTTTATTTTAAGATCTAAGCTTTGAACTTTTTTTCCTAAGATTTTGAGGGTATCATATAAAGCAGCCAGCTTATTTTTTTTTTTTGTCAATATCTTTTGAGTTCCCATAACTCTTGTGACATTATAAGACAGAGAATCAACAACCTCAGCGTCCTGAATAGACTGAGCAAGAGAAACAGAGGCAGTAACAGCTGTCGCTATTAGAGTAATCAAGATATTACTCCAGAAACAATTAATCCCAGGCCTCGTTTAGAGCGGCCGAGGAGCTGTATTGATTTGTTGTAATAATTGTAGTGCCGTTTTTATCATACCAATCTTTTTCTATTTTGACAGGAAGCATAATAAAAGCTGGTTGTTTTACTACCAATATTTGTTGTCCTTTGCTAACGCCTCTGATACAGTTAGTAAGAATACAATCAAAACAAGACATATGATAAACACTTTGAGTGATTTTGACAGAAACATTTTTAATTAAAATCATAAGGGATATGGCACACATGATCTAGGATATCTATATCCAGTAACCCCTGTATCTCCATATTTTGTTTCACTCCTATTAGCCTGTCGATATAACATGATGCCAGGGCCAAAAGCAGCTAAAAGCTTTCAAATCTCCGTTTGAAATGTCTGACGATGTCCAGTGTCAGGATAGGAGGGTGCTGTCCTCTGTATTCAGGAAAGTCCGGGGTTCCTCCAGGTGCCCAGTCCCAAAGATAAACACTATTATTATTATTGATGTTATAAACAGTGGCATTGCGTCCCCTGCACAAAGTCTATGGCACATCCATTTCCACATGAACTCAATTTCCCGAATGTATCACCACAGTAGGGTATACTTAAGGCCCCACACCCTTGGGATGGGAAATAGCCCCAGCGTCGTTAGTAATCCCAGAAATAGTTACACGAGGGTAGGAAGTGACAGGGGAGATATTTACGCAATAAGGCTTAGAAACATTATATGAAAAACACATAGGAAACCATGAAGAAAGTCCATAGAAGGAAATATTAGCTTGTTTGATGTTGAATGTGTGCATCAGAAATTCCTCTAAGAAGCGCAGTATCATTTACGTACACCGGCAACGTATCTTTATCCCATCTTACAGGTTGAAGCATAGGAGGGTCAGGCACATAGGCCCAATACGTATGAGCAGCTCCTTGATGCAGAGTCAGGAGGTTTAGGTAGAGGATGATTAAGATTCCGGTGATCGACAGAGCTTGAGCTTTAAAGGGTGTGAGGCACTGTGTGCCCTCCATCGAGGCATTGGTTCTGGTGCAGCTTTGACGTGGGAGGCGTGGATCCAGGATGAGATTCCGTCAGCCTTGATGGCGGTGGGAGTCGTGAGCAGGACGATGTAGGGTCCTTTCTACTTGGGCTCTAGATTGTGCTGCCGATGTCGACGAACGTATACGGAGTCTCCCACCTGGAACGGATGGGCCTCTTCTGGGGTACCGGGTTGGTAAGCTGCAGCAAGCTGAGTCCACACTTTTTTTTGAACCAGCTGGAGTCCCTTTAGCCTAGCACACAGATCACCATTGTTAAAGTTTCGGGGGTCGAATCCCTCTCTAAGTGTCAATATGGGGGGTGCCCCATGCAGAATTTCAAAGGGGTGGGACCAAAGTGAGAGGGTGTGTTTTTCACTCGGAACAGAGCCAGAGGAAGGAGCACCGTCTAATCAGTACTGCCAGTCTCTAAGGACAATTTAGTTAGGGTCTCTTTTAGAGTTCTATTTATCTTCTCTACCTGTCCTGAACTCTGGGGCCTGTATGCACAATGTAATTTCTAATCGGTCCCCAGGAACTTAGCTAATTCCTGACTTATCTGGGCAGTAAAGCCGGCCCATTATCTGACCCTAACGTCTTTGGCGCTCCGAAGCGTGGAAAAATCTCTTCTAAAATTTTTTTAGCTACTATAAGAGCACTTTCGTTTTTGGTGGGAATGCTTTCCCCATCCTGAAAGGTATCTACAAAGACCAGCAGATATTTATTGCCATACCACGCAGGACGTACCTCGGTGAAGTCTACTTTCCAATAAGCTCCCGGTCGGTCTCACGTAGCCGTTTACCTTGACCCGTCTTGTTCCGGCCGGCATTTACCTCTTGACAAGGTTTACAGCTCAGGACAACTTGCTCAGCCAATTTGGAAAGTCTGGCACCTTATATCCTGCTTTAATTAAAGAGAGACTAATCTTTTTAGCTCTTAAGTGAGTCCAGTGATGCATTTGTTTTACCATCTCTTTAGCCTCTCCTTCCACCATAGTCTGTTTTTCTTGCTGCAGAGAGGAACTATTTTCACTATTTGAGCATGTCACCAACAGCCCCGATGGTTCATCTTTTGTCGCCACCTCCCGTGCAGTTTGATCAGCCATATTGTTTCCCTCTGTTATCAGGGATTGGTCTCTTTGATGTCAGGGCAGTGGATTATACTGACCCTTTTTGGCAATATCAGCGCAGCCAACAATGCCAAGATTTCATCTTTGTTTCTAATCTCCTTTCCGGCCGACGTGAGCAACCCCCTCTGTTGGTAAATAGCCCCATGGACATGTGCGGTTGCGAAGGCATATCTGCTGTCAGTGTGAATATTAGCCTTTCTCCCCGTGACAGTTCCAGGGCCTTTGTGAGGCAATCAGCTCGGCTTTTTGGGCTGAGGTGCCTTGAGGAAGGGCAGCCGCCCAGATTACCTCAGTTCCATCTACCACCGCCGCCCCTGCCCGCCGCTTACCGTCTGCGAGGAAACTGCTCCCATCCGTGTACCATGTCACCTCAGCATCCTGGAGCGGCTGGTCTATCAGGTCTTGGCGAACTCCGTGTACCCCTGCCAATATTTTTTGGCAGTTGTGTTTCACCTCGGATTGGCTGGGGTCAGGCAGCAGCGTGGCAGGGTTGAGTCCCGTAGCCGGTGCGAACTTAATTCGCTCTGAGTCTAGAAGCAGTGTCTGATAATGGGTCATTCTGGCGTTGGTCAGCCATCTCTCGGGGGGTTGTCGAATCACACTTTTTAGAGCGTGGGGCGCAGTAATGACCAGATTCTGTCCCAAGGTCAGCTTGTCTGCATCTTTCACTAGGACTGCCACGGCTGCCACTATTCGCAAGCAACTGGGCCAGCCGGCAGCCACAGGGTCCAGTTTCTTTGACAGATATGCCACGGGCCGGTTCCATGGTCCCAGTTTTTGGTGAGGACCCTTTTGCAATGCCATTATGTTCAGCCACATAGAGATGAAATGGCTTATTTATATCTGGGAGTCCCAGTGCAGGAGCTGACAACAGGGCATGTAATGTTGTCAAAGCCTTCTGCTCATTTTCTCCCCAGATGAAGGGTGTACTGCCCTTCGTAAGGGGATACAAGGAGAAGCCATCTCTGCAAACCCCGGGATCCAGAGCCTGCAGAACCCCGCAGTTCCCAGGAACTCCCTGACCTGCTGATGGTTCTCGGGGGCTGGTATTCTGGCCACTGCCTCTTTCCTGGCTTCTGTAAGCCATCGCCTCCCGTCCCTGAGTTGATACCCCAGGTAACTGACCTGCTGCTGGCAGATCTGGGCCTTCTTGGCAGAGGCACGGTAACCGAGGGCGCCAAGCTCGGTCAGCAGGGTCTCAGTCCCCTTAGTGCATTTTTGCAGCATCAGCAGCCAGGAGTAAATCATCTACATATTGGAGTAAAGTTACCTGGGGGGTTTGTGGCACGGAAATGTGCGAGGTCCTGGTGGAGGGCTTCGTCGAAGATGGTTGGCGAGTTTTGAACCCTTGTGGCAGTCTAGTCCACGTTAGCTGTCCGGAGAGTCTTGTTAGGGGTCTTTCCACTCAAAGGCGAAAATAGGCTGGCTAATGGGGCTAAGTCATAAGCAGAAGAAGGCATCTTTTAAGTCCAAGACAGTATACCATTTTCGACTGGGGGAAGAGTGCTCAACAGATTGTAGGGGTTGGGCACCGTTGGGTGTAAGTCGGACACCCACTTGTTGACTCTCTCTCAGGTCCTGTACAGGCCGGTATTCGCCCGTCCCAGGTTTCCGGACCGGAAGCTGTGCGGGGTGTTCCAGGCCGATTGGCACCTTATTAAAATTCCCAGGTCAAGGAACCTTTGGATGTGTGGGTGAATTCCGTCTTGAGCCTCCGTACTCATCGGGTACTGGCGGACAGAGATGGGGGTGGAGGGAGGCCTTGATTTTTACCACCACTGGGGGCTGGCGGATGGCCATTCCCATGCCCGAAACTTCAGCCCAAGCTACAGGAATTTTAGCCATCTAGTCCTGCATATTTACGGTCTCAAGGGAAGGGCTCTCCATACAGCCTATATTTATCTTTTAGCTTCAGGGTCAAGACTTGTAATGGCCTCCCTTCCCCATCCGTTACCGTGGTTCCTTTGGTGTGAAAATGGATCTGAGCCCCCACCTTCGTGAGCAAGTCCCGTCCCAGAAGGGGGTAAGGGCATTCAGGGATCACAAGGAACGAGTGGGATACCTGGCCCATGCCGAGGTCCACTGTTCTTCGGGTAGTCCATGGGTATTGTCGATACCCTGTAGCGCCCTGAACCCATGCCCCCTTTGTAGACAGCATCCCTTCTGACTGTAATAGGACGGAATGCTGGGCTCCTGTGTCTACCAGAAACTGTACAGGCTTCCCCCCTCCACCTTTAAAGTTACCCTAGGCTCGGGAGGGGATCCGAGCCCCCGTCTCCCCTAATCTTTAAGAGTTAAAACTTTGTCTGGGGTGGAGGATCTTCCCCTCTTCTTCTTGGGGCACTCCGGAGCCAGTGCCCTTTTTCTTTGCAATATGCGCACTGATCTTTATCCAATGATGGTCTGGCCCCTGCCCTGCTTTTGTTGCGGTCTCTAGACTCCAGTTTTATCATCTCTCCTTTCTTTTCTAATTACTGTGGTCAAAATTTTTGCTAGGCCTTTTGTTTGTCTTCTTTTTCTTTCTATTTTTTGTTCATTCTGCTCTCGCATCTTTTTTTCCTCTCTCTCTTTTTCTGTTTCCCTTTTATTGAACACCTTATCTGCTTCTCTGACCAGATCTTGAAGAGAGAATCCCTGTAACCCATCTAATCTCTGCAACTTTCTTCTAATATCTAAAGCTGACTGATCAATAAAAGCCATGGCCACAGTAGCCTTATGTTTCTCAGATGTGGGATCATAGGGAGTAAATCTTTTGAATGCCTCTATCAATCTGTCTAGAAATACAGTAGGCGACTCAGTAGGCCCTTGAGTCACTTCTCTTACCTTAGCCAAATTGGTGGGCGCCTCGCTGCCCCTCGGAGACCCCCGCCACCAGAGCCTGGCGATAGACCCTTAGGTGCTCCCTACCTGCTGGGAATTGTAGTCCCAATTAGGTCTCGTCAGTGGGAAGCCAGCGTCTATCTCGTTAGGAAGCGCTGTGGGACGTCCGTCATCCCCTGGCACATTTTTGCGAGCCTCTAACAGTACTCGCTGTCTCTCTTCTGTAGTGAGCAAGGTCTGCAACAATTGCTGACAATCATCCCAAGTGGGCTGATGTGAGAAAACAAGAGATTCTATCAAAGAGGTCAGCGCCTGGGGGTTATCAGAAAAAGAGGGTTATTATTTTTCCAGTTGTAAAGGTCAGAGGCAGAGAATGGCCAATATTGAAGTGGCCAAATCCCGTGGTCATCGGGGGCCCATTTCTCGAAGGGGGAAGAGCGGTGGAGTCTGGGGTAGCAGCCCTACGGCTCACGCGTCCCTGCTGCCGGGCCCATCTCCCCCCTTCCCTAGGCTGTTCAGGCGGGACAGTTGGTTGTGCCACCTGGGGCGCAGGAGGCGGGATCAGTGCCGGCGGATAAGGTGGGGGAGAGTCTAGGAGCAAGAGATCAGTCTGTGTATCTGGATATATATTCCTGACAGGAGTCCTTGTTTCTTTTTTTTTGCTGTGGAAGTTAAAGCAAGGATTCCTGTAACGGATTCTGGTGGCTTTCCTGCTTGGAGAGAACAAAGGGTCGAACCCATGCTGGGGGGTACGGATTAAGTCTTCCCAAACCAGAATGTATGGCACCTGGTCCGGGTGCCCGGCAGTAGCAGCAATTGCAGTCTTGACCTGTTTAACCTGTTCTAAAGAGAACGAGCCCTCTGGTGGCCAGCCGGTATTAAGGCCGGGCCAATCTACTGCACACAAGCTCTGCCATTTGCTTTTTTTTCACTGCCACTGAGAGCCAGTGGGCCCGATTTTTCACTTCTGTCCAATGATCTATTGTCAGAGACAAAGGGGTCGTTACAGTCTGTCCCATCGTCGGTTTGTCAAAACAAAGAACAAAACAAACAAATACCGGAGCACAGAGTAAGGCAAGTAAAATTTACAAAAGTAGCTGCTGCAAGTTTCGCCCTAGGCAAGCCTTCTAGACAGACAAGCTTCTCAGCTTTACGGACAGGCTATTTCAGAAACTTTACTTAATTCAGATTCAGATGGAGGGAGTCGTCACGACCCCTCTCCCAGATTGGCGCCCCCAATTCAGATTCAGATGGAGGGAGTCGTCACGACCCCCCCTCCCAGATTGGCGATCCCAGCGTCCCAGGACTCGCCGCAGATGGGGCAGCGGACTGACAGATGCGTACGCACAGAACCTTGCTTCAGCAGCTAGAGGAAACTGAAGGAGAGAGAGAGGGTTATTGAGGATAGCCACCAAAAAATCCTACCGGGAAAGGTGGCGGCCAGAGAGGTGGACTTATGGCGTGCTTTAAGACCACTCGTGTGCCTAAATCGTTGCACGGAAGTTTTCTTGCTGGGGGCGGGGCGCCCTAGCGGCTTCTAGCCCGTTCCGTGACCCCCCTTATCCTGTCATGGGAGTCTTCAAGTGGCAGGTGCCCTAGCGGCTCTTAAGTGCCTGACCCGTGCCCACAGTAATATCAGGCCGTATCCTCGAATGAGAGAGACAGGGAAGTTTCACCCAGCCGGGCGGTAGTTACTGGGGCACACCTGTTGTGAGGCCTTCAAAGTCCACCAGGGAGTTGCCCTGGCCGGGACTAATCAGTTGCCCCACAACAGTCTGCCTGTTCACTGAAACTTCCGAAAAATAGAGTCAAACGGCAGGAAGGGAAAGTAACACAATACAGATTTAACACAGAACAGACAAACTCACACAGAGACACGACACAGGACAGAATCGCTCGAGGCCTACCTCCGAATCCAGAAGCCAAAGAGTCTGAGCGAGCGAGGCAGATCCTGGACGAGCCCCCAAATGTAAGACCTCGCGGCCTTTTCTCAGGACCTGTCGTTCCAAAGACCACAATGGCTCGAATTCGATGCAATAAGCAAGAGGATTTATTAAGCCGGCGCGCGCCGGGGTTCAGTCTCCTCGGGAGGAGTGAACCCCTAGTGTCAGTAGTGAGGGGTTTTTATACCAAAAAATCACAGGCAGGTGGGGATGGAGTCGGGTTATGGGATACATTGAAGTAGAGGCCATAGGTGCGGGGGATATGCTTGATTGGTGGGAAAACTTACAGAAAGCAACTAAGTTGAAACAGAGAAAGCTATTTTCTGGGAGGCTATGTCCTTGCCTCCCGATAAGGAGAAAACTATTTTCTGGGAGGCTATGGCCTTGCCTCCCGAGCTTAAATTTTTAATCTAAGTTCTTCAATGTCACTGAATACTGTCAGCTCCTTTTCTATGAGAAGTCATTTGGATTCACTACAGACTGAAATAGAGTGGATTGAGGATCTGATGCCTTTAGAAGAGAAAAACATAGACAATCTATGACCCCAACAGGTATACTTTCTAGAGTGGCCGATTTCAAGTGTTCAGTGGAAAAGCAGCAAAGAGAAGCCTCTTTTTTTGTTGTTGTTTTTGCACTTTTCAGATACTGTGTTTTTTAAACTTTATATTTTGTATTGGATTATAGCCACTTAACAATGCTGTAATAGTTTCAGGTGAACAGCAAAGGGACTCAATCATACACATACCTGTATCCATTCTCCCCCAAATTCCCCTCCCATCCAGGCTGCCATTAACATTGAGCAGAGTTCCCTATGCTTTACAGTAGGTTCTTGTGTGGACACGTCCATCCCAAACCCCTAACTCCCCCATCCCCCACTCCTGGCAACTGTGTTTGTTCTCTTAAGTCTGTGAGTCAAAGAGAGGCTTTGTTTTGACAGTATCCCTACTGTTCTGCTTTGTGGCAGCCCCTTCTGGGTGGGGTCTATCAGCAGTGCCAGATGAACCCAACACAGGCCCACCTTGTGATGGCATGTTTCCAGGGACCTGCACCGGCCAATCATATCACTCACAATGAGAGGCTGCAGCTCAAGATAATACTGTTTGACCCCAAACATCATATAGGGCATGCCTTGTCCCGCTTTGCTAAGGAAGTTAAAGGTTGAGCTGGTGAGCCTGACCCTTAATAAGCCTTTGGAATTTCCCCATATACAAACAAGACCAGGATTTTTTTTTTTAATTGGGAACTAACTTGAGTTCACTTTAGAATCCCTTATTTGGTGTGCAAGTCTGGCTGTTCAACAGTAGTTCCAGCTTTACGAGCGAGTTGAATTCTTTCCTCGGAAAAACTGCTAGTTGGTGGTGGTCAACAAAAGTCTTGAGATACACGTGGGAGAGGAGAGTTCTTGCTGAGACTTACTCCAGGAGAAAAACCTCAAAGGGACATCTTGAAAGCTGATTTCAGGATGGAGCTGCGAGGGCAAAGAAGCGCTCTGCACACAAACAAATGCTGTCCCTTGACCAATCGTTGCAGAAGGATTCTTCTAGCAAATACTGCAGCCTCTGCGGTGAGAATCTGGCTCCCGAGGGGGCAGCTTCTTCTCCTGCTGCTGTGCTCTGGTCTGCAGAGACCCACGGTGAGTTATGGTGGAGGAGGTGATCTCTTTATGATCAGGGCTCTGTTGGAGCATCCTCCTGGTGATAACCTTTAAATGACTTTTAGTTCCTTGGGACAGGGGCTTCCTAGTGGCTCAGACCATAAAGAATCTGCCTGCAATGCAGGAGATCCAGGTTCAATCCTTGGGTCGGCAAGATCCCCTGGAGAAGGGAATGGCAACCCACTCCAGTATTCTTGCTGGAGAATCCCATGGACAGAGGAGCCTGGTGGGCTACAGTCCATAGGTTCACAAAGAGTTAGACACGTAAAGCAACTTAGCCTACACACATGCAAGCTAGAGACATAGCATTATTTTTTGTTTTGGATTTTTTGGTGGGTTTTTTTTTTTTTTGGCTGTGCCAGGTAGCATGCAAGATCTTAGTTCCCTGACCAGGGTTTGAATCTGTGCAGTAGAAATGTGGCAGAGAAGGCAATGGCAACCCACTCCAGTACTCTTGCCTGGAAAATCCCATGGACTGGAAAATCCCTGCAGCCTGGTAGGGCTGCAGTCCACGGGGTCGCTAAGAGTTCGGCACTACTGAGCAACTTCACTTTCACTTTTCACTTTCATGCATTGGAGAAGGAAATGGCAACCCACTCCAGTGTTCTTGCCTGGAGAATCTCAGAGATGGGGGAGCTTAGTGGGCTGCCATCTATGGGGTCGCACAGGGTCGGACACGACTGAAGCAACTTAGCAGCAGCAGTAGAAATGTGGAGTCTTAAGCACTGAACCACCAGGGAAGTCTCAACATTAATTTTTACTGTCCATAAAATTTGCATAAAAGACTGCATCTGTAGGACAGATAATGCAAAATAAACCAAGTCTTTCTGGCTTTGGCTTCTTTGGTGGCTCAGACAGTAAAGAATCCCGCCAGCAATGCCAGAGACCTGGGTTCAGTCCCTAGGTTGGGAAGATCCCCTGGAGAAGGGAATGGCTACATACTTCAGTATTCTTGCCTGGAGAATTCCATGGACAGAGGAGCCTGGTGAGCTACAGTCCATGGGGTCACAAAGCGTTAGACACAACTGAACAACTAATACTTTGACTTTCACTATCTGACACTAGCCATCTCATATAGATCAACTCAAAAGAAGCATTATAAAGTTCTGTATGACCTCATAGAGAAAACAGAATATCCACTTGATAGCTAGTAATAGATTAAAGTTTTGGAGTGTATGAGGTTTGATAAAAGGTATTTTTCTTTTGTTTTGGGCTTAGATATATTCTGTAGAACTATTTGTAAACCTGCTGTGAAGAGTCATTGGTTAAAATCATTTAAGCAGTCTTAAATTTTGTTCCAGTTTACACAAACTAGTTGACTTCTTGCCATAAATAACATAGCAAAAATACCCAATGGTATGTTTTTTTAGTTGCAGCTGCTGCACTGTTGACATTCACTGGATGGAATTTTATCTCTTAATATGTTCCTTAATAAGTACTGTTTATTAAGAAAGCATCATTTCTTTGCCAAGAAGGAGACATTTTGGAATTCAGATAACTGAAAAATATGGCTTTCAGTTATGGGTGGATGATACTTAATGAACTTGTCTTCAAATCTCTAACTTCTATTTATTTCATTTATTTTAATGGTAAAAAAGTGTTAGTAGTCGCTCAGTCATGTCCGAGTCTCTGTGACCTCATGGACTGTAGCCCACCAGTCTCCTTTGCCCATGAAATTTTCCAGGCAAGAATACTGGAGTGGGCTGCCATTTCCTTTTCCACAGTCTCTTCCTGATCCAGGGATTCAACCTGGGTCTCCCGAAGTGCAGGCAGACTCTTCACTAACTGAGCCACCAGGGAAGCCCAGGTATTTTGAAGTCACTAACTTTATTGTGGCAAACTTAATATGCACTAGATATCAAAGTAATATCCCTTTGGCTCCCTATGAGAGAATGCCTTTTTCTCACTCCTGGTTTCTATTAATAAGAGGAGGGACTTTCCCAGGAACCTTACTGACCTCAGGCCAGCTCTTTCCTCACTCTACTCCCCGGAAGCGGGCAGATTTACTTGACTGGTAGTGTCAGGAAGAGTAACTGGGTATACTGCATTTGACTCTGCTCCTCTTCCTCCCGGGAGTTAGCCCCCGGCAAAAGGCATGAGCTATGTGTTCCTCCATGACCAGAATCCCACCTGGACAGGCTGCAATCCAATACTGCCTGCAGCTAAGGGGGCAAGTCAACTCATTCTGGGGTTTTCCCTTAACAAGCCCACCAGCCATCAGACCTAAAGATGGATGTTCCAACAGGTTCTCATTTAATAGCAAGAATTGTATGTTAGCCTTCATATTTCAAGTGCTGGGCAGAGGAGAGGGTTGTCATAGCCCCCGTAGAGAACTCAACATCACTCATCATTGAAGTCATTTTTTGTTTTGGTTTGGTTTGGTGTTGCTTTTGTTTGATCCCATGACCAGGGATCCAAACTGTGAATATGCAGAGTGTTAACCACTGGACCACCAGAGAAGCCCCAAAGACTTCAGATACAGTCTTTAAGTGTTCTTTAAGTATAAAGAAATATTCCCTATAACATCAATGTGAGAATGTGAAGGGGTAGGAGAAGAAACAGAAAGTATAATTAAACTTTAAGATTATTATTTTTTCTTCAAAATACTCACTGTACAAAAGACTTTGCAGTGATACAGAAGTCACTTTCTCTGTGGGGGATGAGGATGTTGGTGTTTTTAGTAATATTTGTCAAACTAAATTCAATATCTAACATGGGTCACAGACACAGGAAGGTCTGGAGCAGTGTAATGACTATGCGTGAAACTTATTTCAGCAGTTACTGATTTTGAGGAGACGACTTGGTCTTAAAGAGTATAGCAAATAAATCAGCTACCACACTGCAAAATTAAAAAAAAAAAAAACCAAAACCAAAACCAAAACAGAAACATCAATTAAATAGAGTCAGAAGACCAGAAGAGGGAGCTCTTACTCCCAAGATGTGTGTGTGTGTGTGTGTGTGTGTGTGTGTGTGTGTGTGTGTGTGTGTGTGCGTGTGGTGTGTTTATGCGCTTAGTCACTTAGTCCTGTCCAATTCTTTGCGACCCTTTGGACTGTAGCCCACCAGGCACCTCCATCTATGGGATTTCCCAGGCAAAAATACTGGAGTGGGTTGCCATTTCCTTTTCCAGGGTATCTTCCCAGGGATCAAACTGGCATCTCCATTGTCTCCTGCACTGCAGATGGATTCTTTTGGGGAAGCCCTGCTCCCGGGATAGTAGAGCCCAACAGGAAGAAGAGAAGCACCTCTTCTTTCCTGGCAAAGTGAGTGTGAAAGTCATTCAGTCATGTCCGACTCTTTGCAACCCCATGGACTCTATAGTCATGGAATTCTCCAGGCCAGAATACTGGAGTAGGTAGACTTTCCCTTCTTCAGGGGATCTTCCCAACCCAGGGATCGAACCCAGGTCTCCACATTGCAGGAGGATTATTTACCAACTGAGCCACAAGGGAAGCCAAGAATACTGGAGTGGGTACCCTATCCTTTCTCCAGGGGATCTTCCCAACCCAGGAATTGAACCAGGGTCTCCTGCATTGCAGGAGGATTCTTTAGCAACTGAGCATCAGGGAAGCCCCTTTCCTGGCAAGGACTGGGCCAATGAAAAGCCATGAACTCTGTTTACTATATCCTCCCATCTTCCGTTTCTTCTCTTACTCCCCTTGCCCTGTGAGGATGTGTACATGTTGCACCATGGTTACAAACCCTGAATTGCAGCTCTTTGCTGACCCTGAATAAACATATCTTTGCTAGAGAAATACCTGGCAGTCTATTTATTTCAGGTCAACAACATTCACCATCTGATTTGAAAAATTATAATCAAGATTCTTCTTTCCTTATTGCTGTTCAGTCACTCAGGCTTGTCCAGTTTTAACTGTTGCTTCTTAACCTGCATACAGGTTTCTCAGGAGGCAGGTAAGATGGTCTGGTATTCCCATCTCTTTAAGAATTTTCCAGTTTGTTGTGATCCACACAGTCAAAGGCTTTAGCATAGTCAGTGAAGCAGATGGTTTTCTGGAATTCTCTTGCTTTTCTATGATCTAGCAGATGTTGGCAATTTGATCTCTGATTCCTCTGCCTTTGCCAAATTCAGTTTGTACATCTGGAAGTTCTTGGTTCATGTATTGTTGAAACCTAGCCTGAAAGACTTTGAGAATTACCTTGATAGCATGTGAAATTCTTTCCTTATAGATTGCAGTTAAAATCGACTTTGACTTGGCACCAAATTCCTTTGATGATCAGTACCGAGGCTGCAGCCAACAAGTCATGGAGATGCTGCTTCAAGGGGATTATTTCATGGAAGAACTAGAATCCAGTAAGCATTACCGCAAAGTCTGGCAGCAAACACACCTAAACTGGTTGAACCAAGTAAAATCTCTCCCCAGGAACGTGACTATTACACATGCTGTGGCCGTCTTGGTTTATTTATCAGACGACAGAGTTCACTTAGACTTCTCCAGAGCCATGGCCAGTGCTGCTGGGTCTCCGCAGCAGTATAAACATTCATTCCGTTTCAAATATCTACACTACTTCCTGACCTCAGCAATCCAGCTGCTGAGGGAGGAGATTGTCTCGAGGAAAGACTCTCTGTGTTACAAGGTGCTGCATGAGTTGAAGGGCGTTTACTTGCAAGCCCCAGTGGGTGCCATCGTTCGCTTTGGCCAATTTCTCTCCACCTCCCCAGCAACAGAACAGGCACAGAGGTTTGGGAACCAGACTCTATTTACCATGTTGACCTGCCTGGGGGCACCAGTACAAGACTTCTCTCTCACGAAGGAGGTCTTGGTCCCTCCCTATGAGCTGTTTAAAGTTGTCAATGTGAGCTACAGTCCAAGAGGAAATTGGTTGCAATTGCTGTCAAATGGGAACCAAAGCAGGTACAACTGTCAGCTGCTAAAAGGTATTGTTATTGATCCAAATTCAATTCACTGTAACCAGGATTGGGATTTCCCTAGTGGCTCAGTTGGTAAGGAGACCACCTGCAATGCGGGAGACCCAGATTGGGAAGATCCTCTGGAGAGGGGCATGGCAACCCACTCCAGTATTCTTGCAGGAAAATCCCCATGGACAGAGGAGCCTGGCAGGCCACAATCCATCGGGTTACAAAGAGTTGAACGTGACTGAGCAATTAACCACAAACATTACTAGGAACACAGGCCACTAATTGTTTTTAATCTTGGCAAAAAGTAATTTTAATTTTTTTCTTTTTAAAAAGTTTTATTAGAGTTGATTTATAATGTTGTATTAGTTTCAGGTGTACAGTAAAGTGAATCGGTTATACATACACATATATCTACTCTTTTTCAGATTCTTTTCCCATAAACGTTATTACAGAGTACTAAGTAGAGTTCCCTGTGCTGAACAATATAGGTCCTTATTAGTTACTATTTTATATATAATAATGTGTATATAGGGGCTTCCCTAGTAGCTCAGTTGGTAAAGAATCTGCCTGCAATATGAGAGACCTGGGTTTGATCCCTGGATTGGAAAGATCCCCTGGAGGAGGGCACGGCAACCCACTCCAGTATTCTTGCCTGGAGAATCTCTGTGGATGGAAGAGCCTGGCGGGCTACAGTCTGTAGGGTCGAAAAAAGTTAGACATGCCTGATTCGACTCACATACACACTATATATAAGTCAACCCCAATCTTCCAATTTATCTCTCCCCCATTTCCTCCCTGGTAACCATAAATTTGTTTTCTGCATCACTATTATTTTATAAAATTTATTTTTCGAGGGGGCTTGTGGGGGAAAGGCCAAAAATTTGTATATTGGCTTTTAGTAAGGATGAGATAAAATGTCATTTCAAGCAGAAAAAAACATGTACTGAATTTCAGAGATTTCAAACGATCTGGTATCTTCAAGTAAATTTCAAGATTTTAGACAACCAGAGTGTAAGATGTAGGAAGAAGCCAGGAGTAGAAAGGGAGTAGGAAGTGGATTTGGGCTGGAGTGATCTGTCAGGGCCAGTTTGTAAAAGCTCTTGTATTTCATGCCAAGGATTTTCAAACTTTGTGCCGTAAGCAGTGAGAAATCATTAGAGTCTGTAAGAAGTAGAGTATCAGTCAGATCAGTATTTTAGCAAGAGCCTTGATGCTGGGAAAGATTGAAGGCAGGAGGAGAAGAGGGAGACAGAGGATGAGATGGTTGGATGGTATCACCGACTCAATGGACATGAACTTGGGCAAACTCCAGGAGATGGGAAGGGACAGGGAGGCCTAGTGTGCTGCAGTTCATGGGATTGCAAGGAGTCAGACACAACTTGGCAACTAAATAACAGAACAACTGATGATACCATGAAAAATGAAGTGAAGTAAGAGCAATTAGTTATCACAATATAAACATGTGTTAAGCTCTTTTTATAGAAACACGTGACTGATTCCATTTTATCCTTGTATGTTGCCAGCCACAGTCATTTGACGGAGCAAACGCAGTGAAAATTCTATAGCAAAGGCTGTGCCCTGTTTGATTCAGAAATAGGAAGACCATCCTGATCCACGTGTGTGTTCGTTTACAAAGTCAACTGTAACTCAGCTACAGTGTCTACCTTTGAAATATCCCCCACTCTTCCTCTACTCCATCATCATGGCTACTGTAAATAATTCAGCCCATCAGCATTTCTCAACATGTTAAGGCTGGAGCATTGCAACGATCTTCAAACTGGCATCCTCGCCAAGGTCAAGATCCTGCTCACTCTGGCCTATTTGTAAACACAGATGAAGGGAGAGGTGCTCTACCAGGACTTTCATCCACACCCTTCTCTCCTTGCCAGCAGGAAGATAGCAATAATGAATGGCATGTGTTTCTGCTCCACAGACCCAAGAGATTAATGTTTATAGAGAAGAATGAAAAACTAGGGTAGAATGTGAATAAAATAGTGAGCTTTTGATAATACATAAGAATATCCATAGCTAGGTTCCAGGATTCTCCAGAATTGCATCTGCCTGGATTACTGTGGCTTCATTCTCATCATTTGAGATAGGTAGCTTTGCTACTGGGCTTCCCCTGGTAGCTCCACTGGTAAAGAATCAGCCTGCAATGCAGGAGACCTGGGTTCGATCCCTGGGTTGGGGAGAACCCCTGGAGGAGGACATGGCAACTCACTCCAGTATTCTTGCCTGGAGAAGTCCATGGAGAGAGGAACCTGGTGGGCTACAGTGCATGGGGTCATAAAGAGTCGAACATGACTGAGGAACTACCGCAGTTTCGCTCCTATTCACCTATCTCTATCGGTTATACATTTAAAAAAAAAAAAAAAATTGAAAGACTCCAGAATATTTTAAGCTATCCACTGCAGTGTTTTTTATTTTGTTCTTGTTTCTTGAGGTTTTTATTCCTTAGTGGAAAAGCTCTTTCTGACATCTATCCTGTGCTGTGTGCTCAGTCACAGAGTTATGTCCGACTATTTATGGTCCCATGGACTATAGCCCGCCAGGCTTCTCTGTCCACGAAATTCTTCAGGCAAGAATACTGGAGTGAGTTGCCTTTCCTTCTTCAGGGGACCTTCCCAACTTAGGGATCGAACCTGTGTCCCTTGTGTCTCCTGCATTGGCAGGTGG
Source organism: Nanger dama (assembly GCA_917880005.1). Lineage (NCBI taxonomy): Eukaryota > Metazoa > Chordata > Mammalia > Artiodactyla > Bovidae > Nanger > Nanger dama. The sequence continues at coordinate 13,999,808 of CAKJTW010000043.1, forward strand.
CTTCTTTACCGCTAGCACTACCTGGGAAGCCCAAAATTTCTTGTTGTTCTTTGTTCAGTCCCTAAGCAGTGTCCGACTCTTTCCAACCCTAAGGACTGCAGCATGCTAGGCTTCCCTGCCCTTCACTATCTCCAGGAGTTTGCTCAAACTCATGTCCATTGAGCTGGTGATGTCATCCAACCATTTCATCTTCTGTCATCCCCTTCTCCTCCTGCCTTATATCTTTCCCAGCATCAGAGTCTTTTCCAATGAGTTGGCCTTTTACATCAGGTGGTCAAAGTATTGGAACTTCAGTGAATATTCAGGGTTGATTTCCTTTAGGATTGACTGGTTTGATCTCTTTGCTGCCCAAGGGACTCTAAATGGTCTTCTCCAGCACCACAACGTGAAAGCATCAATTCTTGGGTGTTCAGCCTAGCCACTCCCTTTTCCAAGGGATCTTCCCAACTCGGTGATCAAACTCAGATCTTCTGCATTGCAGGCAGATTCTTTACCATCTGAGCCACTAGGGGAGTACTCAAGTTTCTGAACTCATTTCTATTAACTGATAAGCAACACTCTGCTTATCCCAACATCCTGGAGCAGTATTAGACTGATGCAAACATGAACAGTGGGAGGAGGGAGATGGCATGTGTTTCTTATCTGGGAGTCCTTCACTGGGAAAAGGGAGGAAGGTCAGTAGACTCTCAAGTCCTGTTTTTCTAGATGGCTGGTGTTGTCCACATCACTACTGGCTAATCACCTGGATAATCACTAACCTCGGCCTGGGGAATTCACAGTATCTAATTCCTCGTGAAACTGGAATCCTTTCTATTCTTTCAATTTTTTCACCAGCAGAAGCCATAAACTAGTCTATACATTATTTGTATTTATTTATTCTTTTGGTTGTGCCCTGTGGCATGTGGGATCCTAGTCTCCACCAAGGGATCAAACCCAGATCCCCTGCACTGGAAGCTCAGAGTCTTAACCACTGGAACACCAGGGAAGTCCCATTATTTTATATCCTAAAAAGTCCCATTTGAGCCAGTGACTTACGTTTCTTTTCCCGTTCCCTCTTAATCTGCCAGATGCAATATACAAAAAACAAGATGAAGGCTTTTAAAATGGGTCAGCCTGGGACACTGCGTTTCTCCCAACTATGAGACAGTAGATTAAAGAGTAGAGCTTCCTCAGTCCTTCAATGTATTTCAAAATTGCTTCCATTAACTTGTAACTGAAGTTCTCAGGTTCAGAGTTCCCAAGAATCTGTCGCCTTCAGAGAGTCACGAGGTCAAATTGGTAGCATACTACACTGAAGGAAGTAAATTTGCAAAAGAAAAACTGTTAAAAGATGGTATAAATGAACAGCTTTTCCTTCTACTTCTTCTCCCACCCCTCATGTGACCTGTACTTGTTACCATAGAAACAGATGTTTTCATGCACATTGGAAGACTCAATTATGTTAGGTGTTTGTCCTTAAATGTTGCTTCTTTCAGCAAAATAATCAGTGCCAAAAATCTGTAGACACACAAATACATGCTCTGTTCTGTATTACTGGATTCACAAAGAAGTGTGGTTTATTTGTTAAAATCTTTCACATAATTAAAATTCTTAAGTATGCTTCTAGAAAAAATATAGTCAATTGTTTGCAGTCAGCGTGGGTTTACATGTTACTCTTGCCAGTTACTAGCAGTGAGAATACAGGCAAATGGCTTATTCTCTCTGTGCCTCATTTCCTTCACATGTAAGATGGGAATAATTAAAAAAAATAAAACCTACCTTATAAGATTCTGGTGAAGAGGAAATGAATGAGTGCATGCAAAATCTCTTAGAACCATAAGTTACTATTGCCATTACCATGGCTTCCCTGTTAGCTCAGTTGGTAAAGAATTTGTCTGCAATGCAGGAGACCCCGGTTTGATTCCTGGGTTAGGAAGATCTGCTGGAGAGGGACAAGCTACCCACTCCAGTATTCCTGGGCTTCCCTTGTGGCTCAGCAGGTAAAGAATCCGCTGCAATGTGGCAGACTTGAGTTTAATCCCTGGGTTGGGGAGATCCCCTGGAGAAGGAAAAGGCTACCCACTCCAGTATTCTGGCCTAGAGTCATACAACTAAGTGACTTTCATCTTTATTTTATTAACTTACTGCTTCCTATTTTCTTTTACTCTGGGCTTCAATTATCCCAAAGTAGTTTACCCAATTCGTGGCATCATGCTTTTCTTGAAGTACAGTGTCCATCTGAAATGAATGCATGGAAGGATAAGTAATGGAATGAATCTGGGAGATGGATCACAAAGCATGATGGGAAGAACAGATGATGGAGCCAGTGAGAGCTGGGCATTTTTTAATGGCTCTATGCCTGGGTGCTACGTCAGTCGTGTCTGACTCTTTGCAATCCTATAGACTGCAGTCCACCAGGCTCCTCTGTCCTTGGAATTCTCCAGGCAAGAATACTGGAGAGAATTGCCATGCCTTCCTCCAGGGGATCTTCCTGACCAGGGGATGTAAAAACTCATTTTACAGATGAGAAAACTGAGTCCCAGTAAAAGTAACAAAAATGATCAAAGTCAAGCATCTAAGGGTAAAGCTTCAATACCAAAGCTTTGTTGTTGTTTTTCAGTTGCCCAGTCATGTCTGACCCTTTGCAACCCCATGGACAGCAACATGCCAGGCCTCCCTATCCCTCACCATCTACCAGAGTTTGCCCAAGTTCATGTTCATTGCATTGATGATGCCATCCAGCCATCTCATCCTCTGACACCCTCTTCTCCTTCTGCCCTTGATCTTTTCCAGCATCAGGGACTTTTCCAATGAGTCGTCATTCATCTGCTCTCATCAGATGACCAAAATACTGGAGCTTCAGCTTCAGCATTAGTCCATCCAGTGAATATTCAGGGTTCATCTCCCTGAAGATTAACCGGTTTGATCTCCTTGCTCTCCAAGGGACTTTCAGGAGTCTTCTCCAGCACCACAGTTCAAAAGCATAAATTCTTTAGCATTCTGCCTTCTTTATGGTCCAGCTCTCACAACAGTACATGACCACTGGGAAGACCATAGATAGCCTTGACTATACAGACTTTTGTCAGCAGAGTAATGTCTTTGCTTTTCAACACACTGTCTAGGTTTTTCAAGAAGCAATCATCTCTTGATTTCATGGCTGCAGTCACCATCCACAGTGATTTTGGAGCTCAAGAAGAAGAAATCTGTCACTACTTCCACCTTTTCCTCTTCTATTTGCCATACGTTAATGGGGCCAGAAGCCATGATCTTAGGTTTTTTTAATATTTAGTCTTAAGCCGGCTCTTTCACTCTCCCCCTTCACCCTCATCAAGACGCTCTTTGATTACCAAAGCTAATCACCCCCAAATCATGATCTTTCACTGTTATATTGTTTTCTCATCAATCAATATTTTCTGACAACTCTTCAGTAGAATCTTACTCTATGAAAAAATGAGAAAGGGTGGGGTTAGAGTTCCCTGTGATCTCTAGTCTCAGTGAAGAGAAAACAAAACAGAAGACACGTAAGAATCATTCTAATGACCTGCTAAAGTGATATTAATGGCTCCTAGTCCCTCTGAGAATTCAGATAGTACAATTTTAACATAAACTTTGACAAAAGTTTAGAAATATGCTTGCATTCTTAATTTGTTTGGGTTTTGAAATTTACTGTAAGTATATGTAGAATTCCAAATAGAAATCCCTAGAAATTCTAGGGATCTTATATGTTACATGAAAGTGGTGGAAAAATATTTCTCCATTATCTGGTCATCCTATCAAACAATATGGTCAAATCAACAGAGCTGAATGGCTTTCTATCTCAGTGTCTTTTCTACACTGCTGCTGCTGCTGCTAAGTCACTTCAGTCGTGTCCGACTCTGTGTGACCCCATAGACGGCAGCCCACCAGGCTCCGCTATCCCTGGGATTCTCCAGGCAAGAACAGTGGAGTGGGTTGCCATTTCCTTCTCCAATGCATGAAAGTGAAAAGTGAAAGTGAAGTCGCTCAGTCGTGTCTGACCCTCAGCAACCCCATGGACTGCAGCCTACCAGGTTCCTCCATCCATGGGATTTTCCAGGCAAGAGTACTGTAGTGGGGTGCCATTGCCTTCTCCCTTTTCTACACTAATAATCAGTAAAGACTGGTTGAACAGGAGATTCCATTCTTTCTTTAGAGCATATTTTAAAGGTTTCCATTCTCCATCTCATCCAATATTCTCATCCCATTGTATTCCCAATTAGTATAATAAATATTGCTTTCATCAGCCACACCTTACTGTCTGCTAACCTTTCTCGTGAAGTGTGTCTTCATGTAGGCAGATACACACATACACACACACACACACACACACACACCCTTCAAGCAGGATTGTATGAATACTTTTTGCTCACCTTGCAATTAAAAAAAAAAAAAAAGACTGGACATGCAATATATGTAGAGACCATCCAGTAGTTAAAAATACAGAGTTGAGAGTCTGCCTTGTGGTGCAAAGGATACCAGCTTGACCCCTGGTCCAGGAAGACCCCACAGGCAGCCAAGTGACTAAGCCCGGACACAACTACTGAAGCACCTGTGCTCTAGAGCCGGTGCTCCACCAGAGAAGACACTACCATGAGAAGTTTGCCACCACAATGAAGAATAGGTCCTGCTTGCTGCAGTCAGAGAAAGCCTGCATGCAGCAATGATGACCCAGCACAGCCATAAATAACTACATAAATAAAAGTTTTAAATACATATAGCTCAAACCTGACTGCCTGAATTTGATGGTTGCCATCACTGCACACTAGATGCATGACATTTGACAAGTTTCTTCACCTCTCTGTCACAGCTTTATCAAATAAAAAATGAAGATAATGAGGATAAATACCTCATAGTTTTGTTGTGTGGATTAAATTAGTTAATTTACAGCAAGTGCTTAAAAAGATTCCAGAACAGAATAAGTCTTTAAACAGTGTTAGCTTTCATAATGGTGATGAAGATGAGGATAATCGTAATGGTAATAATTCTGCTGCTGCTGATGATAATAATGACGTAAAATCGGGAGATCTCTGCCATCAACTTTTATCATCAACCCTGAGGTACACATTTTATCCTCTTGGGACCTAATTTATGGTCTACAAAATAAGTGACCTGTGTTGTCATTTAAAAAATCTAAGAAAGAATATATTTTTTAAAAGTAGCTAGCTTCCTTCCCTGGTGGTCCACTGGTTACAATACTGCTCTTCCAATGTAGGGGGTGCAAGCTTGATCCTTCCTCAGAGAGCTAAGAGCCTACATGCCACATGATGTGGCCAGAAAAAAAAAAAAAGTCATCTTATTAAAAAGACTACACACCTTTAAAAAACAGTAGTTTCAATTTTTTTCGTTACAAATTTTCTAAGTTTAAGACTCAAACCAAGGGAGAAATGAAGTAGATTTTTTAGGAAAAACAAAACAAAAACTCTGTTACCTAAAACATGGTTAATTCTTTTTCTGTTTGTTTTCACAGCTTCCAGCAGAAACTGCATCCCTACTCCTCTAGTTATTGCTTCTCTCTCCTTTTTGATCAGTGTCATCATCTTTTCCAAAAGTGGAGCATAAAGGAAGCTTGTGGTTTTGCCTCTCCTGTACTCTTTTGCTTTATTCCCGTCAAGGCACCCTGTAAACCCATAGAGAATCAATCTGCCGAGCTATCAACTGATATAGAACTGGCTCAGTCCACTGCCTATGAGTAGGCATGTAAATATATTTCTTCTCCATGGATACAAGGAGTCATGTTGGATAGAAAATGACTCATTCGGAGCCTGTGAGATACAATTAGTGTACTTTATTGGAATTAGGGCTGGGAATAGGGTAGTGGCCTTTTTTATTTCAGCAGAGATTAGTGAAAGCAGAATATGAACCTAGAGCCCCTAGCAGCTCGCTTGCCACCATAGAGAGAGAGTCTACCTCCCTGGCTAACACAATGAAAGAGGAGCAGCAGAATGAAAAGAAAGTGAATCCTGACAACAGTCTATGTGCACCTACATCTAACTGCCTGAATCTGGATACCCTGAGCTTTTTCATCACATAAATCAATAAATTATATTTCTGCCTTAATAATTTGAATTAAAATTTCTATCTCAGTTGAAGGAATTTTATGATGAATACAAAGACTTCCCCTTATTTTTTATTTAGCAATCCCAAATATTAGGAACACATCAGAAATACTTGAGCTCCTCTGTCCACAGAATTCTCCAGGTAAGAATACTAGAGTGGGTTGCTGTTCTCTTCTCCAGGGGAACTTGCCAACCCAGGGATTGAACCTGGGTCTCCTGCATTGCAGGCATATTCTTCACTGTTTGAGTCTCCAGGAAAGCCCAAATATTAGGAACACATTAGAGATACCTGAGTTCAGTTTTCAGTTCAGTCGCTCAGTTGTGTCCGACTCTTTGCGACCCCAAGAATTGCAGCAAGCCAGGCCTCCCTGTTCATCAATTCCCGGAGTTCACTCAAACTCACATCCATCGAGTAGGTGATGCCATCCAGCAATCTCATTCTCTGTCATCCCCTTCTCCTCCTGCCCCCAATCCCTCCCAGCATCAGGGTCTTTTCCAGTGAGTCAACTCTTCGCATCAGGTGGCCAAAGTACTGGAGTTTCAGCTTCAACATCAGTCCTTCCAATGAACACCCAGGACTGATCTCCTTTAGAATAGACTGGTTGGATCTCCTTGCAGTCCAAGGGACTCTCAAGAGTCTTCTCCAACACCACAATTCAAAAGCATCAATTCTTCGGCACTCAGCTTTCTTCACAGTCCAACTCTCACATCCATACATAACCACTGGAAAAACCATAGCCTTGACTAAGACGGACCTTTGTTGGCAAAGTAATGTCTCTGCTCTTTAATATGCTATTTAGGTTGGTCATAACTTTCCTTCCAAGGAGTAAGTGTCTTTAGCAAAGGACAAATTCTTCATCAAAGAATTTGATGAGCCCAAGGACATACTAAATGTGTAAATTTTCTTTAAAGATTTTTTTCCCCTGCTCTCAATTTTATTATTCTTTAGAGAATTTTATCAGCATTCAAGAACAAGCTACTGTAGTCTTGTTATCAACCAGGGTTCTTTGCCGTCCCCAGTCAACAAATTGTCTAGAGACCAGACAAGAAATTCAGGCAAGGCTTTATTGTGCTTCCCTGGTGGCTCAGATGGTAAAGCGTTTGCCTGCAATGTAGGAGACCCGAGATCGATCCCTGGGTCACGAAGATCCCCTGAAGAAGGAAATGGCAATCCACTCCAGTACTCTTGCCTAGAAAATTCTAAGGACAGAGGAGCCTGGTAAGCTACAGTCCATGGGGTCGCAAAGAGTTGGACACAACTGAGCAACTTCACTATTACTTTACTGGGACCCCGGCTGCAGCAGGAGGAAAGTGAAAGAAAGTGAAGCCGCTCAGTTGTGTCCAACTCTTTGTGACCCCGTGGACTGTAGCCCACCAGGCTCCTCAGTCCATGGGATTCTCCAGGCAAGAATACTGCAGTGGGTTTCCATTTCCTTCTCCCAGGGATCTTCCCTACCTAGGGATCAAACCTGGGTTTCCCGCATTGCAGGCGGATGCTTTAACCTCTGAACCACCCAGGAAGCAGCAGGGGGAACCTGAGAACAAACAACAGGCTCCCTTGCTTGCTTGCTCCCTGAGAGAGGGGAAGGGCAAGCCTGTTTCTTGTGTGGGGTGAGGGTAGGAATGTGTCCACCGGTCAGGCCAGAGGGGTGGCTTAGGTGTTTTGCCCCCTCCTTAGGTGGTGGTGTGTGCAGGGGGCTTGTGCAGTACCCTGTTTTTGCTCAGGGCTCTTCAGATGTGGCAGTTGGGTTTTGGGTTTCTTTGTATCTTTTGGGTCCAGAATTTATTTCACCTACCCATGCACACAGTTATTTGTAGTCCCATACAGTTTCTTTGCATTTTGTTGCTCAAAGAAAGGTGTGTCCAGGCCCAAGTACTGCAGGACTGTAGCAAAGGATCCCAGGTCCCAGCCTGTCTCAGATGGGAGAAAACACAGAAACCCAAGAAATAAAAGGGAAACTTAATGAAAGATGTCAACGGAATCTTACTGCCTGTAATGGGGTGTTGCACACACATTTCTTCTAAACTATCAAAAAAGTTAGAATTTAAACTCATATGTTAATTTACAGAGTACTTTATGGCAAATTGGATTTTAACCCTTCATTGCAAATTTAAGCACATTTGCTAAGAAAGCAAGTATATGTGTGTGAAGATAAAGAAATAAAACATCTAATTACCCAGCAAATATCAAAGATATATTGAATCCTCATTATGTGTAAACAATTAGGTTTTTTAAAAGTGTAAATCAAACTTCCCAGCTAAGAATGTTCTCCAACTCTTCTTTCATGGAGTAGACAAGATAAGTGGGTTGATGGGGAATCACTAGGTCTCTAAAGACCCTACTAATTGAGCTAAATGGGGTGAAGATGAAAGTTAGTTCCATACCCATGAATTCTGAAAGTCCAGGCTGCTTAGTTCCTCTGAGATATAGATGAAAAGCAAGCAAGCATTTATTTTTTTGAAAGAGAAAAAGGGATTTAAGATTTTTAAACAAGAAAATATTTAAATTAGAAGGTTCTGGTATTCTCAGAAAGAAAAATTCCGAAAGAGAACTAGAGTTAACTGCTTTAAAAATAAATAGTAAATTCCATACTTCTTAAAAAGAAAAAAAAATTAGTGCCCTTAATTGCCTTTCTTATGCTTCACAAAGTTCTTATTAGATATAAAGGGAAATATGGCACTCTTGAGAGCATACACTCATTTGCAATTCATGAGAACCCAAGACTTTATGGCAGGCAAATGGATCTGTCTTTTTTCCCCCAATTCAATTAAGCACATCTCAGAAATCTTACTTCTGTTTCTGTCAAGTAACAAGTGTTAGGTCTTTGTGTGTGTATGAGAGTCTGTGTGTCTGTGTGTGTCTATATGTCCGTGTAAAATGTTAGAGTATTTTCATTTTTCAGCTTCTAATATCTCCTCATCATAAGACCTCAGTAAGAAACAAAGACGGACTCATCTGCTTTGGTCTTATTCACATAGGCAAGAAAATTCTATTACTCCTCATTCATTATTCTTTTTACTTCTGGATAAATCATATCAAAGGTATTTAGTGATGCCTTATGATAGGCAAGCCACTGAAGTGTACAGAAATTGGTATATGGGTGACAAAAAATAGAGAAATTGTTTCCTAGGGTCTGAACAATATTATTTAGTGATAATGTATATATTTACCTAGACCTTGCACCGTAGAAACTAGAAATAGGATTACTAAGAGTAGAAATTAACTGAACGTTATTTCAATTATGCTTTAAGATGAAATACAATGTTTAGAAATATCCTCAAATATCATATCATACTTTTTGATTTTTTTGAATAATATATTCTTTTCAGGAACCACCATTTTAAGCAAGATTTTTTTGGTTATTTATTTTTATTTGAATAAAGCAAAAGTTGAGGTACATGGTTTGCCAGGTGACTACTCTTTGAATTCATGTCCCAGCAGATCACATGTTGGGCACTGAGGGTCTTAGGGAGTACTGGGAAAACTTGCATGGTTTGAATGGGTTTTCTGACCAGCATGAACACTTCTGTTGCACTCCTCCTAGTTCCTGGGTTTCTTAAACACAGAAAACTTGGTTTCCATAGTTTTTATGGATTTTTGGAGGACCTCTAAGATTGGTCCCATAGTTTTGACAATTTGTTTCATTTGATCTGCAGCTGACTTAATGGTATACTTAGCATTCTCAATGTTGAGTGCATCCTGCAGCTTTTTCAAGGCATCTATTGTAGTGGTTTTGGATGGACCTGGACTTTTCTCAGATGTGGTGGCATCTGATTGTTCTTTCCTGTAGAAGTCACTTAACTGGAGATTCATGATGGGATATTTCATCAAGAGTAAAAGAGAAGATTCCAAACTCTCAAGAATGTTACCACTATTCAGCACAGAGGCAATGATAGGTGACTGGACATTTTTGAACATTTCTTTGGTTGACTGTTGCAACTCCCTTATATTGTTACTCTTCTCAAATATAGAGGACATAGCTGTTGCAATCTTGGAACTTAAAGGTTCACTTTGCATTGGGTCCTGCTTGGCTGCCATCATAGACTGCATCTCCTTAAAAATTTTGAGCATTTGTTCAAAGACAGCCTTCACATTACCATCTTCTTTCACAGTCATCAAGAGGATCTGAGTGCTCGTACTGCTATTGAACAATTTGGTGAGTGCATTTGTGAAGGAAGCAAGATGTTGCATGTAAAAGAAGAATGTTTTGGCAGCTTGAATGAGCCTCTCTTTATCCTTTTTGATTCTGAAGACATTTCTCCAGCAGAAAGGTTTCAGCATTGTAAAACAAGTAGGAATCCAAATGAAAACTAAATGCATGTGTCAACCATAAAGAGACTGAAAGTATAATCTAAACATGAGGATAACTCCTGTCAAAGATTGGAAGGCTATACAAGCAAAAATGATTTTGTACTTTAATAAAAATAGTAACAAAAATAATTGAAGCAGAGTAGAATAGGGATTTTCATAAACTTTAAATCACATATAAAATATTGCATGCTAGATCCCGTATTGGATATGCTGACCTATGGATACTCAGGCATTACCCTCAGTAACCATCCACTCTAGTGGAAAAGATTGGATAAAGCATTAAAGATTACATAAAGGGACTCTGGTTCCAGTTAAAACAGAGCAAGTACTCTCCATCCACCAGATATGGGCATGGCAACCCACTCTAATATTCTTGCCTGGAGAATCCCATGGACAGAGGAGCCTGGTGGGCTACAGTCCATGGGGTTGCAAAGAGTCAGATATGACTGAGCAACTAATACTCACTCACACTCCATCCAGTCTTTCCTACTAATTACAGCTAAAAATCCTGAACAGAATATCTCAAGTAGCTATTAAACAACTTTGAAAGGTAGACAGCAGCAGACAGAGGAGGTAGAGATGGCAGTTTTCCAAAGAGGATCAAGGCTATCTAATCCAAACTCCCAAAATGTCTAAAAATGTCCTTTTATCACCAATTGTCCACTTCTGCAATAGAGAGGAATATTAATATCTATAACCAATGTTCGCAGTCCTCTTTTGATATTTTCTCTAGAATTATGCTGTATTGACCACCCCCACTTCCTTTTATGTTATGAACTGAACTGTGCTATGAATGTGTCCCTCTGAAATACAGTAGGTTGACACTCTAATTTCCAATATGAATGTATTTTGAGACAGGGCCTCTTAGGAGGTCAGATCAGTTCAGTCGTTCAGTTGTGTCCGACTCTTTGCGACCCCATGAATCCCAGCAAGCCAGGCCTCCCTGTCCATCACCAACTCCCGGAGTTCACTCAGACTCACGTCCATTGAGTCGGTGTTGCCATCCAGCCATCTCATCCTCTGTCGTCCTCTCCTCCTCCTGCCCCCAATCCCGCTCAGCATCAGGGTCTTTTCCAATGAGTCAACTCTTCACATGAAGTGGCCAAAGTACTGGAGTTTCAGCTTTAGCATCATTCCTTCCAAAGAAATCCCAGGGCTGATCTCCTTCACAATGGACTGGTTGGATCTCCTTGCAGTCCAAGGGACTCTCAAGAGTCTTCTCCAATACCGGAGTTCAAAAGTATCAATTCTTCAGCACTCAGCCATCTTCACAGTCCAACTCTCACATCCATACATGACCACAGGAAAAACCATAGCCTTGACTAGATGGACCTTAGTCGGCAAAGTAATGTCTCTGCTTTTGAATACACTATCTAGGTTGGTCATAATTTTTCTTCCAAGGAGTAAACGTCTTTTAATTACATGGCTGCAATCACCATCTGCAGTGATTTTGGAGCCCCCAAAAATAAAGTCTGACACTGTTTCCACTGTTTCTCCATCTATTTCCCATGAAGTGATGGGACCAGATGCCATGATCTTCGTTTTCTGAATGTTGAGCTTTAAGCCAAATGTTGCACTCTCCTCTTTCACTTTCATCAAGAGGCTTTTAGTTCCTCTTCACTTTCTGCCATAACAGTGGTGTCATCTGCATATCTGAGGTTATTGATATTTCTCCCAGCAATCTTGATTCCAGCTTGTGTTTCTTCCAGCCCAGCGTTTCTCATGATGTACTCTGCATAGAAGTTAAATAAGCAGGGTGACAGTATACAGCCTTGACGAACTCCTTTTCCTATTTGGAACCAGTCTGTTGTTCCATGTACAGTTCTAACTGTTGCATCCTGACCTGCATACAGATTTCTCAAGAGGCAGGACAGGTGATCTGGTATTCCCATCTCTCTCAGAGTTTTCCACAGTTTATTGTGATCCACACAGTCAAAGGCTTTGGCATAGTCCAATAAAGCAGAAATAGATGTTTTTTCTGAAACTCTCTTGCTTTTTTGATGATCCAGTGGATGTTGGCAATTTGATCTCTGGCTCCTCTGCCTTTTCTAAAACCAGCTTGAACATCAGGAATTTCATGGTTCACATATTGCTGAAGCCTGGCTTGGAGAATCTTGAGCATTACTTTACTAGCATGTGAGATGAGTGCAATTGTGTGGTAGTTTGAGCATTCTTTGGCATTGCCTTTCTTTGGAATTGGAATGAAAACTGACCTTTTCCAGTCCCGTGGCCACTGCTGAGTTTTCCAAATTTGCTGGCATATTGAGGGCAGCACTTTCACAGCATCATCTTTCAGGATCTGAAACAGCTCAACTGGAATTCCATCACCTCCACTAGCTTTGTTCATAGTGATGCTTTCTAAGGCCCACTTGACTTCACATTCCAGGATGTCTGGCTCTAGATTAGTGATCACATCATCATGATTATCTGGATCGTGAAGATCTTTTTGTACAGTTCTTCTGTGTATTCTTGCCACCTCTTCTTAATATCTTCTGCTTCTGTTAGGTCCAGACCATTTCTGTCCTTTATCGAGCCCATCTTTGCATGAAATGTTCTCTTGGTATCTCTAATTTTCTTGAAGAGATCTCTAGTCTTTCCCATTCTGTTCTTTTCCTCTATTTCTTTGCATTGATCGCTGAAGAAGGCTTTCGTATCTCTTCTTGCTATTCTCTGGAACTCTGCATTCAGATGCCTATATCTTTCCTTTTCTCCTTTGCTATTCGCCTCTCTTCTTTTCACAGCTATTTATAAGGCCTCCCCAGACAGCCATTTTGCTTTTTTGCATTTCTTTTCCACGGGGATGGTCTTGATCCCTGTCTCCTGTATAATGTCGTAAACCTCATTCCATAGTTCATCAAGCACTCTATCAGATCTAGGCTCTTAAATATATTTCTCACTTCCACTGTATAATCATAAGGGATTTGATTTAGGTCATACCTGAATGGTCTGGCAGTTTTCCCTACTTTCTTCAGTTTGAGTCTGAATTTGGTAATAAGTAGTTCATGATCTGAGCCACAGTCAGCTCCTGGTCTTGTTTTTGTTGACTGTATAGAGCTTCTCCATCTTTGGCTGCAAAGAATATAATCACTCTGATTTCGGTGTTGACCATCTGGTGATGTCCATGTGTAGAGTCTTCTCTTGTGTTGTTGGAAGAGGGTGTTTGCTATGACCAGTGCATTTTCTTGGCAAAACTCTATTAGTCTTTGCCCTGCTTCATTCTGCATTCCAAGGCCAAATTTGCCCATTACTCCAGGTGTTTCTTGACTTCCTACTTTTGCATTCCAGTCCCCTATAATGAAAAGGACATCTTTTGGGGGTTAGTTCTAAAAGGTCTTGTAGGTCTCCATAAAACCGTTCAACTTCAGCTTCTTCAGTGTTACTGGTTGGGGCATAGACTTGGATAACTGTGACATTGAATGGTTTGCCTTGGAGACGAACAGCGATCATTCTGTTGTTTTTGAGATTGCATCCAAGTACTGCATTTTGGACTCTTGTTGACCATGATGGCTAATCCATTTCTTCTGAGGGATTCCTGCCCCCAGTAGTAGACATAATGGTCATCTGAGTTAAATTCACCCATTCCAGTCCATTTTAGTTCGCTGATTTCTAGAATGTTGACGTTCACTCTTGCCATCTCTTGTTTGACCACTTCCAATTTGCCTTGATTCATGGACCTGACATTCCAGGTTCCTATAATATTGCTCTTTACAGCATCGGACCTTACTTCTATCACCAGTCAAATCCACAGCTGGGTATTGCTTTTGCTTTGACTCCATTCTTCATTCTTTCTGGAGTTATTTCCCCACTGATGTCCAGTAGCATATCGGGCACCAAATGACCTGGGGAGCTCTTTCAGTATCCTATCATTTTGCCTTTTCATACTGTTCATGGGGTTCTCAAGGCAAGAATACTGAAGTGGTTTGCCATTCCCTCCTCCAGTGGACCACATTCTGTCAGACCTCTCCACCATGACCCGCCTGTCTTGGGTTGCCCTGTGGGCATGGCTTAGTTTCATTGAGTTAGACAAGGCTGTGGTCCTAGTGTGATTAGATTGACTAGTTTTCTGTGAGTATGGTTTCAGTGTGTCTGCCCTCTGATGCCCTCTTGCAACACCTATCATCTTACTTGGGTTTCTCTTACCTTGTCGTGGGGTATCTCTTCATGGCTGCTCCATCAAAGCACAGCCGCTGCTCCTTAAATGAAGTCATAAGTCCCTGATATGACAGGATCAGTATCCTTGTAAGAGAGACACGAGAGAGCACCCTCCTTTACTCTCTCCACCTTGTGAAACTGCAGCAAGGAGGTGACTGACTGCAAATCAGGAAGACAGCCCTCACCAAAAACTGAATGGGGCCGTACTTTGATCTGAGATTTCTCAGCCCTCACAAAAACTGAGTGGGCCTGTACTTTGATCTGAGATTTCTCAGCCTCCAGAGCTATGAGAAAATAATTCCTGTTGATTAAGCTGCAAGGCTATAGTATTTTGTTATAGCAGCCCAAGTTGACTAATACATCTTGTATCCGCCATCTCCCTGTCTTCATTTGTCCTTCTCCTTTGACTTGAATATACTCATTTTCCTACTCAGTCAGTTAAGATTCTGAGCTTTCACTCACTGTGGCCTGGGTTCATTCCATGGTCACAGAACTGAGATCCCACAAGCCACGCAGTGCAGCCAAAAACTGCCCTTCTCAGTTTATATTTTATTTTCTATTTTGATCATGCTGCATGGCATGCAGGATCTTAGTTCCCAACCATGGGTCAAACCTGTACCCCCTGCAGTGGATCATGGAGACCTAATTACTGTACAATCTGGGAATTCCTCCCACTCAGTTAAAAATGAAAAATGTTTGACCCCAAAATAATGGGGTCACAAAGAGTTGGACATGACTGAGTGACTTAACTGAACTGAACTTCCCTTTAAGTTATCATCCCATCTCACTGCTCCCTTTAATTCTCAAAGTTCCCAAGAGAGAAATTCTTCATATTATTGTAATTTATTTCTAGCCTTCCCTGGTAGCTCAGTGGTTAAAAAAAAAATCCACCTGCCAATGCAGGAGATGTGGGTTCCATCCCTTGTCTGGGAAGATTCTCTGTTGGAGGAAAAAGCAATGCACTCCAGCATTTCCCAGTACTCTTGCCAGGGAATTCCATGGACAGAGTTACCTGGCAGGTTATACTCTCTGGGGTCACAAAGATTCAGACATGACTTAGTGACTGAACAACAACAATAATTTATTTCTATTCCTCATTATTTTCTTACAGGGAAGCAAAAACTTCTAACCATAAAATTTCTTGGCCTATTTACAGCTCAGATGGAAAAGAATCTGCCTGCAAGAGACCTGGGTTCAATTCCTGGGTCAGGAAGATACACTGGAGAAGGAACTGGCAACTCACTCCAGTATTCTTGCCTGGAGAATTCCAGGCCAGAGGAGGCTGGCAGGCTATAGTCCATGGGGTCACAAAGAGCTACATGACTAAGTGACTAATACACCTGTTCGGGCGCCACTTGCCGGGGTCCAGCCCCGGTGGATCCAGGGTGATTCGAAGGTGGGGGCGGAGTTGGCATCCTCCTTGGAAAAATACATATTTAGTTACAGATAGAGAGATTAGAAATGGATAGTGTAGTAGGAAAATTAGTGGAGAAAAAGAGACTGAATAACTTGGTTCACATGGAATAGCATCCATGGTCCAGATGGGAATTCAGCCAGAAAAACGGGGAGCAAGAATGAACAACATGGGGGAGTCAGTCTTTCCAGGAACTGATCCCATTTCTTTATTTTTCTGATTTTCTTATATACCTTTTTGTTACATACAGGGATGAATACAGAGTCACGTGGGGGTCAGCAGTCCTGACCTTTATCAAAATCGGGTGCTTTATATAAAAAAAAGGTCTTAGGGGTTTTACATCATCTTCAAGCCATTTCTGCCTGCTGACATTTACAACCCTTTCTTTCTAATAACCAAAAAACTTATTTTTTCCAAGCGTGTTTTTCTTAAACCAGGCACCACTCTCCAAATAAAGTTGCATTCCTATAAGATGAGGGTGTAGTGAGTTACAATCAAGAAAGGAATTTATTTAACCCAAGGTTAACATGATTAATCTTAAAGGTTAATACTTATTTCTCCTATATGCTTAAAGGTTAATACGTATTTCTCCCATATGCTAGTTATATTTATTATAAGGGTAGGGAATATGTAGATTTAGCAGCAAACATCAGTCCAACAAATGAAAATCCTTTCACCAATGTTCCTCTTAAGATCTACTTAGTCTTAAGATAGTGACAAAGTTACATTTTTACATAGCAAGGACACAGTGATTTATAACAAAGTACAGTGATCTATAACAAAAGAGAAAATTCATTAACTCAAAAGTCTAATATTGCTAACATCAAAAACTACTATATTTCCTTTTCTATATTCCAAATACATTAATATATTCCCAGGTACCTAAGGATATGGAGGCCTGGCGGCAATCACTGACTCAACAAGAAAAAGCCCTATGTTAATTAAGACTCTCAAAATACTCCAAAACTCTCTGTGCTGTTTATGGTTGAGAGGTAGTAAACAATCATGTGTCAGAGAGGCAGTAAACAATCATGTGTCAGAGAGGCTTAACCTGAGACGCCCTTGTCCCACCTAGGGCAGGGAATTAGCAGCAATTATTGACACAACAAATGAAAAAACCCTTTATCAATATAATTCCCAACCAACCCACTATACTAATAATTTCTAACTTCCCACAAGAATTTGCCTTTAGTAAGTCAAAACATCTCATGCCTCTCAAGGTTGGAGGGCTGTTGTGGCAGGAGGAACCTATACAGGCAGGCTAGATAACCTTCAGAGGAATCCCGTAAGTTGAAACACTCTAGTCACGCTCAGGAATTTTTACTGCCTTGGAGCTGCACGTTCACTCCTTCTCCGAGAGAAACGGTTATGGGGGAGAGGCCCCCGTAGGTGAGAGTACAGGGCAGACTCTGGTTTGGGGGTTAGATGCTCGGGAGCAGGGGAAATTCCTGAGACTTGGTCACGCCTTTGCGTCTGCCGAAGTCCCCTTCCTCATGACCTTTGCCATGGGCGGAGTTCCTCACGCTGGCCCCCAACAATCTTGTATTCTCTGCCTTATTTAAAATTGCTGAATACCTCTTCCTACTTCAAGTTTTTCTCCTCCAGAGGCCTCCACAATGCTGTACAAATCTGGTCCTTCTACATCCTCTCCAAGAATTTGCTCATTTTATAGGCTTTTCTTCCTTATACCAGCAAGTTCTTTCCCGTCTCCTAAGCTCAGCAAGGATGTGTCTTTGGCCGCCTTCATATTCTCTATTTTTTCCCTTCAAGACCTCACCTGGGGATTTCCCTCATGGTCCAGTGGTAAAGAATCTGCCTGCCAGTGTATGGGACACAGGTTCAATCCCCAATCTGGGGATGCCACGGAGCAGCTAAGTCCAAGTGCTAAAACTACTGAGCCTGTGCTCTTGAGCCCAGGAGCCACAAGAGAAGCCACTGCAATGAGAAATCTGTATACTGCAACTAGAAAGTAG
Organism: Nanger dama; assembly: GCA_917880005.1. NCBI lineage: Eukaryota > Metazoa > Chordata > Mammalia > Artiodactyla > Bovidae > Nanger > Nanger dama. The sequence continues at coordinate 14,017,712 of CAKJTW010000043.1, forward strand.
CCCCTACTCGCTGCATCTAGAGAAAGCCCATGCAGAGCAACAAAGACCCACTGAAGCCTAAATATTAATAAAGGCTAAATTATTTTTTTTAAAAGATCTCACCTGTCCCCGTTAATTATAAACGTCATCTATGTGCAGATGACACCTAAATCTCCCAGTGTAGCTTCAGAAATTCTCCTGATTTCCAACTACATTTCCAACTACCTACTGGTCATCATATAGTAACTATACCAGTATATATCACACAGTTATCCCAAACTGCACTCATCTCCTCCAAAAACATTCTTCTCTTAATCCTTGCCTCATTGTTGAGGCTCAAAATCTATTTTCCTTTTCTCTTCACCATACTGAATCAATCCCTAAAACTTGTTAACTCTCTTTGAACTTATTTCAAGCCATGCCCTCCCTTCCATTCTTGTAACTAATATTCCGGTGAACTCTCATCTAGACAATTTTAATGGTCTCACATTTGATCTCAATATTTTTGTCAAAGGGTCACAAACTGACAATTCACAGGAAAAATCTAACCAGATATGCTTTGTTTGACCTACCACAATTCATTATCAGTTGCAAATTTTAAATTGAAACATAGAAATCTAGATTTCTATTGATTATTGAAAAAATGAAATGAACTGGTAGTAGTAAGTCCTTTTCCTGGGTGGAGAAATTTCCTAGAACTGAGGTTGTCCCCTTCAGACTAGACATTCAATCTCTACACCCTACTGTCTTGGTGATTTAGTCGCTAAGTCACGTCCGACTCTGGCAACCCATGAACTATAGCCTGCCAGATTTCTCTGTCCATGGAATTTTCTAGGCAAGAATAGTGAAGTGGGTTGTCATTCCCTTCTCCAGGGGATCTTCCCAACCCAGGAACTGGATCTAGGTCTCTGCACTGCAGACAGATTCTTTACCATCTGAGCCACCAGGGAAGCCGCTATACACAAAATAGGGACTGTCCAACTCTAAAGCCCATGGTGTTTCCACTAAGTTATTGAGGTTGAGTGATTTTCATGCTTCCCATGTATCTCTGCTGTAGAGGAATCAATAAAGATTAGGACAGAATCTAGAGGAAGAAGAGGGGGAGACTGATCTAAGCTTTAAGGAAAAGGAGTCAAGATGATTAACCAAGATAACACAGAAGACAGTAATAAAGAGCAGAACTTCCAGCTAGGAAAGAAGAGCACACACACACACATAAAACACATTTGGCTGAAAATATCTCTATCCATATGTCTTGAGAACTTAGAGCAATCAGCAACAGGAGGTACAAAAGGCAACAGAAGCTAAAGTAAATTTAATATCTGGAATAGCTGACATGATGGGACCTCAAAATTCTGAGAGTTTCAAAGAGGAATCTTCTCTACTGAATCAAATTAGAAATTGGACAACATTTCTCAAATTAAAAGTCCATAAAGAATAAAAAATTTAATGTTTTATCATTGTATTAGGTCTTTCAAGTTATATTCAGTTCAGTTCAGTTCAGTCATTCAGTCATGTCTGACTCTTTTCGACCCCATGGACTGCAGCACGCCTGCCCTCTCTGCCCATCACCAACCCCCAGAGTCCATCCAAACCCATGTCCATTGAGTCGGTGATGCCATCCAACCATCTCACCCCTTGTTGTCCCCTTCTCCTCCTGCCTTCAATCTTTCCCAGCATCAGAGTCTTTTACAATGAGTCAGTTCTTTCCATCAGGTGGCCAAAGAACTGGAGTTTCAGCTTCAACGTCAGTCCTTCCTATGAATATTCAGGACTGATTTCCTTTAGGATGGACTGGTTGGATTTCCTTGCAGTCCAATATTACTTAATACATACCGATTTTATGTTAGTATAGAAGATAAAAGAATTCTGAGAACTAAACCATGTAGAAACAGTCAATAAACCAGACAGGCAGAGGGACCCAGCAGAGACTAACAAAGCCTGTAAGTCATCACATTCCATTAGAAACATCCAGATGAAACCAGATGAAAAAGCACAACAACTACTCCTAAACAACTGCTGGGACCACTGGACTCAGAAACACAGAAAGGTAAGCAATATGGGTATTTCTGTTAGTATTGATATAATACTCTGCTTCTCCACATTAAAAGGTATCTATAGTAATATGCTAGACTTGAATCCTAGCTATAAATATAATAAAGCAACAAGACAACTTTAAGTGGATCCCATGACATGTTCCTGGTGATCATTTATGTCTCTGAAGATACCAAGAAAGAAGAAAATTAACAGCTTATATAATTAAGTCAGCAAGGAAGATAAAGTAGTAAAGACATCAATTTTAGAAAAAAATAAGGATGAAAGGACACCTGTGTGTGAAAGTGTGCTGTTTATATGGACTCTAACATCTTTTACATCTTTAACATTCATTTATGATTCAGTACCTTTAGAAGAATAAATGTGTGATCTTCTAGTTAATGTCTAGTGCTTATGTTCCTTCATAAGCTCTATTACATTTAAGTACCACTGGGCATTTGCTATGTGTCTCCAAATAGACTGCTATCTTCTTGAGGGCAAGGAACTTTGTCCACTCAAGGCATATGGCAGAGGTTCCCAAATGAACATCTGATAAATGCTGGTGAACAACCTCAATATTCTGCTTTCTGGCCAGAAACATTAAACAATTTTTATATCAGAGTGTCATCACAGCATGATCAACTTTTTTTTAAATTAAAGGCCATGGTTTTGATTTAAAGGAGGCTCAGAACTATTATTAGCTGTTTTCTTCTGAAAAGCTTCTGATTTCACCCATACCCTAAATCCACGCTCCCAGATAAGTGGACCTTGCAGTACAGCTAGACCCAATATGAACAGTGAGGATAAGAGACAGCATGGAGAAAGGCAGAAGTTTAGAGAGCACTAATGACCAGACATTGGAAGCTAAGAAAGGGTCTTTGCTTTCTTTCTTTCTTCCTATTTTTAATTGTTATTATGGGAAAAGCCCAAACATACACAAAAGTGAAGACAATAATAAACTCCCATATACCCATGATTCAGCTTCAAAAATTATCAGTATAAGGTTGATTTTATTACCTCTATGAACCTACTCCAATCTCCCTTCTAGATTATTTGTAAGCAAATTGCAGTGTCATTTCATCATTAACTTTTTCAGGACACATTCCCACAAAACAAGAACTCTCTGAAATTTGACCTTATGCTTCTCAAAACAGTAATATTTAACAGAATTGTCTTTGACTTTGAAACATATCCAGTGTCCTGCTATAAAAATTAATTTTTGATGTAGGTGGAAAAGCTTTTGCAATGTACTTGCAGTACATATCAAAAGTAATATAAATTTTTACTCCTATTGATTATATAAATTATATGTTTATATGATTTGAATTTCCTCTGGAAATTTACCCTGAGGAAATAATCCAGATAATTGAGAGAAAAAGGATCATGTGCATTAAAATACTTATATTAAGATACTGAAACAATTAAGAATTTAGAAAATTATGGTAAATATATATGAAATATTTTATAAAATATAAATATGTATATTTTATATAACCAATAAAATATAAAACTAGAAATAGGGGGAAGTATTTAAATTAATATAAGATGAAATTTTATTTATACTATTACCACAACTTTGTAAAAGCACTTATGCTTTTAAATAAACTTTGGAAAGGAATAATTCAAAAAAACAAGATGGTAGGTTTATGGATGTTTTTCCTTGTGGATATTAAAGTGTTTGTATATTATTGCTATAAACTTTTAAAAATACTTTATCAAATCTTCTAATTTCTTCGTGTTATAATTCTACCACCTATCAAAGCAAAATCACCTGTCACTTTCTCCATGAATCTTCCTCTAATAATCTCGGTCCTAAAATTTCTGTTTAAATTCCTATAGCACTGGACAGTAAATGCACTACATAATTCACAAAAGTATCCTGAGAAGTATTTATCTACATATTTGATAATCAATAAACTTTTAATTTTAAGGTGGTTCCTTTCCTGAAAAACTAAAACAACTGCCACAACACTAAATCAACTTTTAGATACAATCAGCAGCAGCCATTCCCTTCTCCACGGGATCTTCCTGATCCAGGGACTGAACCCGGGTCTCCTGCATTGCAGACAGATACTTTACCATCTGAGCCACCAGGGAAGGCCAGTATCACAAAATTAACTTTTAGATACAATCATCAGTATATTTCTACCATTTCTTACATGTTCTTTAATTATGAATGTTTACTTGTCATTTCAACAAAATTGATGAGTTAGGTCCTATAAGAATCCATCTGAAGCTAGTCTGTTTTCATCCCAAGTCCCTAATATGAGCTGTAGCTTCAGGATTTGTCTACTTCCTTTTTTAAATAAAATAAGCCAAAACACATGTGATTTCCAAACTGTTTTAGCAAGAGAACTCTCTTATCACACAAAATTTTACCCACCCACAGCCCAAATACAGCAGCAGAGAATGCACAGCTGCTTTAGTAAAGGCTGGGGTGAAATTAACGTGCCAGAAGCCGAGTGCTCCACCTACTGGTTAGCAATTCTCCTTCAGGCTGCGCAAGACTCTTTCTATTTCATGAACCACTACAATAAAATGCTCAAATAGCAGCTCAAAGTAGGCTGTACAGAAGTGAATGGTAATTGCCCATTGCTAATAAGGAGCACCATCATGTGATAAAAAATAGTGTAAAGTTGACATCTACCATACAAAAGAAGCCGCTGATCAGAGCTGGATTAAATACACCACTTAGTTGCCTGCTGATGCTGAACTTTAAAAATCATTTTTTAAATGACTTTAAAATTATTTTAAAAGATTGAATTTTAAAGTCAGTATTTAAAAGGTCAAACCTGAAATGCAATAAGATAGAGTAAAGTATACGGCCCAGAATTCCTCTTGGGTACAGTACTACATATTGTTGGTAAGCTATCTCTTGAGGCATGCCTGAGTAACAACTGTGATCTTTAAGAAAGGTGACTCCATCTGATGGCAGATCTTTTTGTTTTGCTGAGGGAAGGGAGCAATTCAAGTGTCAGAGCTAAACTGTCATGGGCAATAGTGCAAATGCTGCCCACTGCCAACTAAGATTTTTCAAATGGTGTATAAAAAGTGAAGTCGCTCAGTCGTGTCCGACTCTTTGCGATTCCATGGATGGTAGTCTACCAGGCTTCTCCATCCATGGGATTTTCCAGGCAAGAGTACTGGAGTGGGTTGCCATTTTCTTTTCCAAATGGTGTATAACCTGTCCTTTAAATATCAAGCATGTATCTAAGAGCATGTTTGAAAGGGTACAAATCATTTCCCTAGATAATTGGATGTCTCCACATGGCCCCAGGGTCAATATTATTAAAGTGTGGGGTTTCTTTTTGTTTTGTTTTTTCAATTTTTATTGGAATAAAGCCGATCTACAATGTTGGAAAAGGAAATGGCAACCCACTTCAGTGGGTTGCCTGGAAAATTCCATGGACTGAGGAGCCTGGTAGGCGACAATCCATGGGGCCGCAAAGAGTCAGACACGACTGAGTGACTTCACTTCCTTCTTTTCTTTCTTTACAATGTTGTGTTAGTTTCTGCTGTACAAAAAAGTGAATCAGTTATATAAGTATCTCCACTCTTTTTAGATTCTTTTCCCACATAGGTCATTACATAGTATGGGGTAGAGTTCCCTGTGAGATACAGCATATGCTTACTACTTATCTATTTTACATATAGTAGTGTCTTATATATAGTAGTGTGTATATGCGGAGAAGGCAATGGCAACCCACTCCAGTACTCTTGCCTAGGAAATCTCATGGATGGAGTAGCCTCGTAGGCTGTAGTCCATGGGGTCGCTAAGAGTCGGACATGATTGAGCGACTTCACTTTGGCTTTTCACTTCGATGCATTGGATAAGGACATGGCAACCCACTCCAGTGTTCTTGCCTGGAGAATCCCAGGGACGGGGGGAGCCTGGTGGGCTGCTGTCTATGGGGTCGCACAGAGTTGGACACGACTGAAGCGACTTAGCAGCAGCAGCAGCGTGTATATGTCAATCCCAATCTCCCAGTTTATCCCTCCCCTCCCTTTACCCCAGGTAACTATAAGATTATCTTCTGCATCTGTGACTCTGTTTCTGTTTTTTAAATAAGTTCAGATACACCATGTTTTTTTAGATTCCCATTTATAAGTGACACCATATGATGTATCTTACTTTAAAGTGTGAGTTCTTCTATATGAGTTTGCAGAAGGCATGCACCACCTCTATCTATAATTTGGTACAACATACTGCCTTCAACTTGACACTGTAGTCTTAAATGTCTTTAACTTCCTACCTACATTAGGCATTCTATAAAAGCAGGGACCATATCTACTTCATTTCTGTAGGCTCTACAGAGCCTGGCATATTACCTTATAATAGTAAACTACTACTATCCATTAGGTAAATTGCTACTGCATTATTAAATTACTTCCTTCACTGGGCTCTTCAAGTTTCACCTGTCCAAAACATAATCCTTGGTTTCACCTTCAAACACCACCTCTCCTCCACCTAGTTCTCTAGTGCTTATCTCACTGTTGGGATAGAAATAATTTTAAACTATATTCAGTACTGGGGCTAGTGGCAGGCCTGCTGAAGATCTCTCTGCAGAAAGAAACTGTCAAGTCCCCTTCCCCAAGTGAAAAAGAGGAAGGTAAGCCTGACTCAAGACAATAAAGTCTTTCTTCATTAGAATCATGATGTTTCTTACTCAGACTTGTTATTGGCACAAAATTATGGATATCTGGAACCCAGGAAAAAAGAGTATAAAAGTGAATGCCCAAGAGTTTTTAGTATGTAAAGGAAAGAAAATGTTACTTTTGTAGATGAAAAAACAGTGTCTGATTTATGGTAAGACTGAACCTTTCATCAATTAGTTATTACTATTTCTTCTTTTACTGTCTGTTTAAAATGTGTTTAGCTATGAGATTACTACTGCTTCCCTTATTAACAACTAAACTTTAGAAATCAATCTTTTTTCATTTTGCCTCCACTTTAACCAGTTTGTTTTTAGTTCTTTTACATCGTCATCATTGTTAAAGTTTGTGTGACTTATTCCCACTGTTTTTAAGCCTGTGAAGCCCTCCATACAGACATTTAAAAATTATCTATTTTCTTCTAGCTATTGTATCACTTGTTTTTTTTAACATTTACTATACTGATAACATTTAAAATTTTACACTGATAACATTAAAAAGTTTTAATACTCCAGGATCATTTATGGAATACTAATTTCAATTATTACTGATTTGAGTGTCTACATATATTATATATTAAATCAAACATATATCAGGGTCTCCTTTGGGGACTATTTTGCTCCATAATTTCCATCTACTCTTGCACCTGGTACAATACTGGTTCATACTGTGTTTTTAAGGTGCTTCAATGTTTAGGAAAGGAAAAGTCTAGTCTTTCAAATGTACTTTATGATTAATTTGTCAAGCTGTGTTAAAAGAATGAATTAATTGAAAAGCAACTGACCACTTGGAAGCATTTTACCTCTTATCAAGGGGGAAAGTTATCTCTCCAAGTATTTATCTTCAGGTAAATAGAACCACACACCTTTTCTAAAAGTTAAGCCTTCTAATAATGGCATATAATGGTTTTTAAAGAAATTTTTCACTTGTTTAGGGTATGAAAGACTCTTTTCACCTAAATTTCTGAATGGGGGTGTAGTCTATGATCTTCACAACTCAAAATCAGAAACTGGAGTTTTCACTTCATGATACGATCTGAATACTAGGAACAACAACAAAAAGGTTTAATGTAAAATTTCTAGGAGAGAAAAAGCAAAATCAAAGTAATAGTTTGTGGTTAGCAAGCTACAGTTTGCAACCCAATAGTGAGTCTGGGGAATATTTAATAGTCCCTTGTGGTTCAGCTGGTAAAGAATCTGCTCGCAATGTGGGAGACCTGGGTTCAATCCCTGGGTTGGGACGATCCCCTGGAGAAGGAATGGCTACCCACTCTAGTATTCTGGCTTGGAGAACTTCATATATTGTATCGTCCATGGGGTCACAAAGAGTAGGACACAACTGAACGACTTTCACTCACTTCACTCACTCAACAAACAATTTCTTTAAACAGAATTGAAATGTTTTCTATTTACTGATTTGTGGACATTTGTTTCTGGTGTGTGTGTGTGTGTGCATGTGTATACTATATCTAAATCAAAGATAAAGATGAATTTCTGACCATGATACAATTTACTCCATCTGGGGTACTAGTGCATTTTTCTAAAACTAAGAACAAAAATAATGATGTTCCTAATCTGTTTTTCAAAAATTTCCCATTTCCATTTACATATTGTATCTTTCTAACATGGAGGATAGGTCATATTCATGTTTACTTTCCTGAGAGAAAATATCTTCATTCCTTCATCCCATGCTTCCAAGGTTCCCAATATCCAGGCCTAAAAATACCATAAACATACTATAAATACACTATAAATATCCAAAACAATGGTCACAGAAAGATAGGGCCCCAATTAATCAGCATGTTGTTTTCTCAATGAGAATATGCCAGATCCTACACAGGTAAAAAGGACTCCATTTTCTTATTCTTCTCTCCCCAGAGTTCAAACAAAAAAAATCAGTGTCAGGTACGTAGAAAGACTACTCTAAGTGCGCATACTGAGAAACACTGTTCTCACTGGGTCCAAACTTTCACCCACATTCACTCAGAAGAGTGTTACTCGTTCTGCCTTTCTCTGAGCCAAAAGTACAAACACAAGCAGGATATAAACATCTGGCTTATTCATTCTATGGTGTACTCTTTTTTTCCCCCTTATGGTGGATTTTTGCTACTTATTCCTTAACACCTTCCTGGAATGGTATTATCTTCTTTCTGAGGCCAACTCTAGTTTATCTGAATAATGGCCAAGTGCAGTAAAGACAATTCTAAAGAAGTTAACTTAAAAGCTTTGCAAATAGAGAAACAGAGAGATATTCATAACTGCCTTGTCCCTTCCACCAGCATGACTGCCTCTCCAAGTGAGACTTTAATCTAAGCAATCTTGCAAATATACTTTTAGCATGGGGATATTTTTGTAAATATTCTATTATGTGTTGCCTCTGGATGCTTCTTAGGTTTTGGAGTGCAAATATTTACCTGTAAAGATATGAAGTGTTTTGATTTCTTTTTAATATTTTAAAATAACAGAGCATATGTTATACTTTAAACCACATATACTATATACTTTTTAAACCATGTGAATAACCAGTCAAATAAAAGATGAGTGCATAAATAAAATTAGGTATTGCCCTGTAAACTCTGGAGATCTTAATATTCTTCTAACCATACTAATTTTAAATATTAGAAAATCAATTTGGTAGGTCTGTTCAAAGTGGTGACTATAGGTTGAGGAAATTAAGGAGCACTGGGTAATCAAGAACTAACCACTTCAAATACATTATTAAATATTACTTGGAAATAATCACACCTATTAATAATCAGATGTTGCTGCTGCTGCTGCTAAGTAGCTTCAGTCGTGTCCGACTCTGTGCGACCCCATAGATAGCAGCCCACCAGGCTCCTCTGTCCCTGGGATTCTCCAGGCAAGAACACTGGAGTGGGGTGCCATTGCCTTCTCTATAATCAGATGTTAGACAAACACAAATCTGTACTATCTAGGATTCTCCCCATCACAAGATCTAATGCCATAATTAATGCAGCCATGGGTTGTACTATGTTACCCATATTTTCATACAGTGATTTCACATTTCAAAAAATGATTTTGAAGAACACATTGAGTTTTCTGAGAAATTCCTTTGGTAACATACTACTTTTTTATCCACATTGTAAAAGAGTTCCTGGTCAAATCTATGCAACCAGCAGATATTTTTCAAGATTTCTAGTAAAGATTTCCTATTGTATTTTTCAGAGACCATATTTGAAATATGGCTCAAAGTGACTTCCTCTATCCAGAGAACCCCAAAAGGCGACAAGAAGTAAACCGTCTTCACCAAGAGCTCCTTGACTGCTTATCTGACAGCTTCCATGCCACCAATAAGCTGATTGGGGTTTTAAACATGCATTTAGGGTGTACGTTACCTTCCATTGAAATGAAAAGAGATGGGACCATCAAAGAAAACTGTGATATCATCATCCAAGCCATGATGAACATCCAAAAAGAATTGCAAAAGGTGGATGAAGCACTAAAAGATAAACTAGAGCCAACTCTTTACAGAAAACTTCAGGATATTAAGGAACGAGAAACCGAGAAAATTGCGATAGTACAGAAGGTTATTTCAGTCATCCTGGGAGAAGCCACTTCTGCCGCCAGTGCAGTGGCTGTTAAACTTGTGGGCTCAAATGTCACAACTGGCATAATTAACAAGTTGGTCACTGTGCTAGCTCAGATTGGTGCATCTCTGCTTGGTAGCATAGGAGTCGCTGTTCTTGGCCTTGGGATAGATATGATCTTCCGTGCCATCCTGGGAGCAGTGGAGAAAACACAGCTTCAAGCAGCCATCAAAAGTTACGAGAAGCATCTGGTAGAATTCAAGTCAGCTTCAGAAAAATATCATCATGCCATTACTGAGGTCACCAACATAGTGAAACATCAAATGAAATAAAGTTACTTTATTTGCCACCGGAGTATTTCTCTGCTTCTCTCTCCATAATGGTGTTTTGCTTCTCTGATTAGGTTCATTTTCCATAAGCTTCCAACAAGATATAAATACAGTAAACAACTTCGAGGATTCAGAAATGCTACAACTAGATGACTCTAGAGTTTTCTATCAACAATCAATGTCTGGATCAGTTGGAGCTAGACCTGTGAGTGAAAGACTGTATCCTGGAATGTCCTCTCGCTGTGCTCTACAGATCAACATTAGGGTGAATGCTATTACAGAGGAGTGTGTAGGGGTGACCTTTTCCTTTTCTAATTCCTAGGCTAAATTTTCAAAATTTGCATTGAATGAAGAGACTATCACTAGCTTCAGACATCATTTAGTTCTAAGGGACATTAACTTCTGCACCCACATGAAAGCTGAGCCTTCAAATGGAAAAGAAAGACTAAGGTAATTGTGACCGTCAGTTTAAATGCAATTTGCCCTAATCTGAAAGAGACTGAAATCTGGTTTGTAATAATTTACTTCAAAGGAGGCGACTTCTGGAAACTTGTGCCAATTACTACTCTGTAATTCAGATTGACTGTTAAGAGATAAAAGTTAAAATATAAAAATAAAAATTGTTGCTGTAATTGCAATCAATCCTGACCAACTGTGGTGTGATGATTAAATTTTCCTCAAGTGAATGTCTAAACACTTTGGAACATTTTTAAAATAAGCAAATCTCACATATACATATACATATATATATATATAATGCATTTAAATGTAGGAGAGGCACTTGCTACTCTTAAAAATTTGTTGTTTAAAGAAAAAGTTGTAATTTATTACTTTATGAGTTTTAAGAAAAACTAAATTTCATTTTCAATACCAACAAAAAGGAGGAAGCTTTTCCTACTATATAAAAACCTCAGGTGGTCCATTACATTAATTATCTAATTTCAGAAAAATCCCAAGGCTATAGAGGCCTAGCAGTTCAGCTGAATTTCTGAAGTGTTTATTTTCTAAATCCTAACGACCAGTAGCTCCCCATTGAGACTCGTGAGTTCTACTTACAAAATTATTTTAAAAGTAATTCCTGCAAGAATGTTCATTACAGTTGATTCTTACATCCAATTAAAAAGACGTCTTGACATTTTAAAAGCACAGCGTATCTCAAAAATTTAGATGAAACACTATAGCTTTTCAAAATTAGTCTTCATTTTCTTTCCCTTCTGACACTGCTTCTATAAATTAGTTGCAAAACATCACAATTTAGATCACCTTCAAAATTTTTATTTTGCATTTATTATCTGATTCCGAAACTTAAAAACGTACTGCTTTTGTGGGACTCAGAATTCAGCCAAAAACCAAATCAATAATCTTGTAAAACAAAGCTTTAGGTAAGGGATCAATCTTACAGGTTAAGCGCCAATTTAAATATTCTCTAAAAAATTAGTATGTATCTCCGTCAAGATCTTGGAATATTTATAACTGATAGTAAGAACTGACCTATATCTAACATCTCTCTCTCTTTAGTTGCTGTTTATTTGTGTCCGACTCTTGCGACTCCATGGACTGTAGCCTGCCAGGCTACTCCTCTGTCCATGGGATTCTTCAGGCAAGAATACTGGAATGGGTTGCATTTCCTTCTCCAGAGGATCTTCCCCACTCAGGAATCCAACAGGGGTCTCCTGCATTGCAGGCAGATTCTTTACCAGCTGAGCTATGAGGGAAGCCCATATCTAACATGCTTTCCTGTAAAAGATACTATTTTTGAATGTTTAAACTCACCTTTAAGGGGAAAAGATATAGGAAGAGTCTTAGATAAAGAGCAGACAAAAGAAAAGGAGAGGACGAAGATTAAACCTAAAGGAACAAACCCCTTTGTACGGTGACGTGATAAAAGGATATTTTGTGAGTGAAAAGACTGGTAGGTAAAAGACACAATATAAACCAACCTCACCTCTCGTAAACTTAAAACTGACTATACGTGTGTCCTCACATTTCCTCTTCAAAAAACGAATCCTGGAGATTAGCAATCTGGGACTCTAACATTTAGACTGATTTCCTCAGGTCTACAAATGTTTTGTGGGAAAATATCAACTTAACTTCCAGGAGCAAAGCAAGCTAGTTAAATGCATGAAGCACGGCAGCAAGCGTTATTCCGGGACTCCTTTTCAAACAGAAACTACCTAAAGATCTCATGCGCTTACGTCATAAACGAGGAGAAAACCTATAGAAACACAATTCCGGGTGACACAAATAGCGCTGAATAGTCCCCCGTCTGGAATCGGCCTGTAATAAAAGCCACTCTCGGATGTTAGGTCAGAATGCCCGTGGCCAGAGAGCTAGAACAGAAGTCTCCTCAGCCGAACACAGCCCACCCGGTTCATTTTCACACTCTTATTGGGCTAGACAAGTGTCAATCAACATGAAACCGTTGTTCTAAGTGGTGGAGGCGGGCTCTTAGCCGATAACCAACCAATTCGGTACTGTATTGGGGCGGAAGAGACTCTGGTCCTGCAGCTCTCGGTTACTCTCTATGGTTCCTGGGCGAAGAAACGCGATCTTCGGCCCGGAAGTGACGTAGGGATGGCGGAGGGGCGCGAGGTTTCAAGATGGCGGTGGTTGGGTGGTTGACCGAAAGGCAGAGGTGAAGGCCCTTACGAAGTGAAACGGGCCGAGATTCGTCCCCTCCCCGCTTCTCACAGCCCCAGGAGCCCAGCAGAAGCGTGAGTGCGCGGGATCGTTCCACTCCGTTACTTCACCTTTCCCGTCCCTTCCCGGGGCCCGCGCGGTTGCCTCGGGAACGCCAGGCCCCTCAGTCTCGCTCTTCTCCGCGGTTGGGGTCTCCCCGATCGCGGGCTAGGGGGTCTCTTGGGGCGGCGCTGCGTCCAGCGGTTAAGCGGCTGTCTTCGCCTGGGCCGGTCAGCGCCGCCTCCTGACGCTGACCGGTTGGTTTCCTTAGGTTTGCTGCTACCTCGAGTCGGGGGTCAACCGTCGCTATGGCTTCGGCAGTTGCAAATGCTGTTGGCTGCTTTGCTGGATTTGGGTTCCGTCCCTTGGGAGCCTTTTTGACTGTTGAAGGTTACCCTAAACGATTCGTGACCCGATTTACCCATCTCCTCAGGTTTTAGACAAGACAAGTAGTTTGTACAGACTAAGGCTCCAGCGTCCTCTGTAACTGTCGTAGGTTTCATTTGTGGAAGAAGAGGGTTAAAAAGAAAAGAAAAGGGAAAAAAAAGAGCCTGAGGGTAATTGAGAGAGGAAAGCAAAAAAGATAGAGGCCATCAATGATGTGAGTGCTTTTATTTGTGCTAATTTTGCTTGTTTCCGCTCCCATTCTTCCCCAATTCCAGTTTTTCTGAGAAGCAAACCCTTGACAGGGTAAGTTAGTTGCGACTGGAACAGCTTTGAAGCGTTTAGCAGAAATCAAGGCAATTTGGACACTTTATGAAAGACGCATTAACTAATAAACTTGCCTGACAAAGCCTTCGCGAAGGGAAGGTATAATTCTATGGTCTGCTTAAAAAAATCTACCTCATGATCTTCCCTTTCCTTCCCTTTAAAAGTGTCTGCTTTCAAAAGGATGGAAATGTATTACTCTTTCTTATTGGCAAGGGCAAAGTATCAAAAAGTTGTCATCCATTTGGAATAACTGGAAGAGGTGACTATGATAGTGTCTTCCTGCATGTGGGCTCAGTCTTGTCCAACTCTTTGCGACCCCACGGACTGTAGCCCTCCAGGCTCCTCAGTCCCGGTGATTTTTCAGGCAGTAATACTGGAGTGGGTTGTCATTTCCACCTCTGGTGATCTTCCTTACCCAGGGATCGAACCCAAGTCTCTTGCATCTCCTGCACTGGCAGGCTGTTTCTTTACCACTGCACCTCCTGGGGAACCCATAATAATTTCTTAGGTCAATTAATGTTTTCAGTTACAAAATATTGTCCCTCATATACAATTACCCCTTTCAGTTACCTTAAAAATAGGAGTCGGGAGTCAAGTAGACGTTAGTAAGAAAAATTTGTATCTAATGTTGATGTTTATACAAACTCATATAATATTTTGACTATCTGTGGTTTTATGTTTTTAAGTTTCTGCTTAAGAGTCAAGAATTATATCTGAATTGGAACTAAATCTAAATTATTAAATAGGCTTAAATTGATGAGTTTTTACTGTCTTAGAGGTAATGAGAATACATGCCAAGAAACCATGAAGAAAGACAAGGATGAGCTATTTGTCCTTGAGCCCAGATCATTACCCCCATTTCCCTTTAACTCCTGTTTCACCCTGCATATAAATAAAGGGAGAATATAAGAAAAGAACAAACGACCCTCTCGTGTACATAGTGTGTGTCATATTGCTGAAACATTCTTTGATGATTGATTTTTTCCAATTGATGGGTCAGTGCTGTAGTCCATAAAAGTAAGTTAATTGATGAGTTAATGATAGTAGAAATCTTGTAGTAATCTTCGTACTCATTACCTTTATAAATAATAGGAATCTAATTTTTTTGTGGTTGGAGAAGTTGAAGTTGTTTTTCCTGGGCATTAAGTTAAAACTGGGCAAAGAACAAGGTCTTAATAATAGAAGTTTCTTTTCAGAGATGGTCAGGAAGAAAATTAGTAATCTTCGTACTCATTACCTTTATAAATAATAGGAATCTAATTTTTTTGTGGTTGGAGAAGTTGAAGTTGTTTTTCCTGGGCATTAAGTTAAAACTGGGCAAAGAACAAGGTCTTAATAATAGAAGTTTCTTTTCAGAGATGGTCAGGAAGAAAATTTTACAAATATAAAAAGGAAGAAATTTTGTAAATTAAGGAAAAATAAGCCTTTTTGTCTTCACAGGTTTTAGGTTTTATTTTCTAAACAAGCAAGTAAATCAAACAACTTGTCAACATGGGGCGGAGATCCACGTCATCCACCAAAAGTGGAAAATTTATGAACCCTACAGACCAAGCCAGTAAGTGTTCATTAATGTGGAATGATGAAGAAGAGGGGTGGTAAAAATTGCTTCAGGGAGTCTATTTTATTATTTTCTTAATTATAAGATGTGTAGTATTTGTAATTAAAGTTATCTAGTGTTCTAGTGGACACATGATTAAAACTTTAAACATGCAAGAAAAGATAGTACACATATTTCTAATTTGATGGACTTGCAAAGTAGAATTAGCTTAAAGCCTTCTTTTTTGTATGTTGCATTTTTAACAAATTGCTTTGTAAGTGCCTTGTTAGTACTTAATGGCATTTTTTCAGATTCATAGTTATTTGTTTAAGTAACTTAAAAATGTCTTGAGGTAGTTTTGATTGCCATAATTAGAAGGGTGCTATTGGTATCTAGTGGAGGCAAGGAATGGTGTTAAATATCCTACAGCACACAGAGCAACCTCTGACAGTAAAAAATTACCTGTATTAAATTGGAGAAAATGCTAATGTTCAAGGCTTTAAGTTTTATGTTCTATCTCTCTCTTAAGGAAAAGAAGCTCGGAAAAGAGAATTAAAGAAGGTATGAGTCCAGAAGCATCCTGTTAGACATAAGTGTAATTTGACACCTCTTATTTGAGATGAGTGGATTTAGAAACATTTCCAGTTATTTGGCAGAAAAGATTTATGCTTCTCATAAGATTTACTAAGCCACAGTACTGGGAGACTGAACTAAGTTTGTAGATAAGCTCATGATGTGTTATTATAACATTTTTTATTTGATTACCATTCTCAGTGACTTAAAGAAATACTTTTAAAAATGCTTCTCTTGCCATTTAAGTGCTTTGTTGGAAGCTACTAAATTAGTGAATGGAAGTAAATGTGACACTAAATTTTCCTGATGATGATTTGTTAAATTTGTGGGAAAGTGTCCCCAGAATAAAAAAGGATTTACATTTTAGTATCATGCCTTAACACACTGAGAGAACCTAGTTTTTCAGTAGTTTTCATCTGTTCATTCTTGTTTCATTGCTAGCATTAAATTTTGCAAAATGCATCTTTTTGTCTAAATTGGAAATATCTGGGGAATAGAAAAATGATATTACTCCTGTTGGTGGTTGAAACAAGTGATCAGAAAGTTCAACTTCAGTTTAAATGGATTTTTGAGACACATTGACATGAAAACTCAAGAGTATTCAGCTTCTGCAAATTGTGCTCTTTTTCTTTTTTTTTAAGAACAAAAAACAGCGCATGATGGTACGAGCTGCAGTTTTAAAGATGAAGGATCCCAAACAAATTATCCGGGACATGGAAAAATTGGATGAAATGGGTAAGATTTTGTAAAGGGATGGATTTTATAGCAGAGATAATAGTCTGATACATAGAGATAGGCAGTTAATGAGTGAAGCAGAACAGATACAAGAATTATAGAAAAAAGCATGACAGCACACGATGCTTGGATTTAGTTTTAGTGTTAGAAAAACAAAATGGAGTGAAGGGCTGTTACCAACTTGACATCTCATCTAGAATAAGAGGGAAGCCGTTATTTAGCTTTAGCTAATTGTTCTTTATGAGATAACAAAAGCCCAGTTTGGCCAGTTCATTTTTTTAAGAGAAGACTAAGTCTGCTTTTGGAAATCACCTTGGGCTTTTTTTGTTTCGGGTTTCAGTGTTGGCAGCTACCATGTAAATCTCAATATTGGGCCACCATGAATGTGTCTGTTGCCCCTCTTTTCCAATAGACGATCCAAAGATAAATGACTACTTAGTAAGGATATAGAAGAAATCAAATACTTAAAATCACATTTAAATATCCTATTAGAATTTCTTCCTTTTTTATTATATAGGATAATTTTATCTAGTCTCATCACGTGCATCTTCAGTATCACTTCTTTTTCATTACTGGAATCCATATGAAATAGCTGCATGTTGTCTTTTCTTATATCTGAGTTGCTTGAGAATCATCTGTGATGCTGCCACTGAAAGTTCTATTTTAACTCACAGAGACGATCCTTTAGTTTAAAAAACCTCTTCAAAATAGAATGCAGTTTTACCAAGTCCCAAAGATTGTATAACATGTTTCTTTAACCCTTATTTCCTTATTTATATACTTTATACTTAGAGGTGTGAAAGGAAAAAAGTCTTCGGAAGTATTTTTAACAGATTACAATTAATTAAAAGTAGGATTCCAGAATGGTGTAGAGTGACTTTAGGTAGTTATAAATTATACAGAGGACGAGTCACAAAATGGATTACATATTCAGCCCATTCTGTTAACTTGAAAACATGGGGTTTTTAATTTTCCTTTTTTTGTAGCTATCAACATCCAAAAATAGTCTAATTAACTCCATAGTTTTCAGCTGTCAAGTTTTTGCCAATTCTGCCTTCTGTCTTTGCATTTTGTTTTTTCAATTCCATGTTGAAAGAATCTTTACAAATTTTGTTTACAAAGGTTTCCATAGAGGTTTCGTGATTTGCCCCCAAAAACAGATAGTGAAAGAGCTGCAGTGAAACTTCTCAGTGATGGATTAAGTGGGGGTCCAAAAATCCAGTTATGTGGGGTTGTGGTATTAAAAGCTTTCTAAAATAAAATAATGAGGCAGATACTGAAGCCAGCCTGGGCAAGAGTTTTGGGTCAGACTGCATCATCTCACATCTCTCCCAGTTCAGCTATAAATGATTCCACTTGTTGCCTCTAGTCTAAATACCGGTAGGGACAATTGCTTTCCCTGGCATGTCAGGATATTTACCTATTAAATGACCCCAAATTGTGTAATAATAACTTAGGTTTATTTAGCTCTTATCTTGTTACATGCCAGGGTTGTTTTTTTCCCCACATTTTCATTTAATCTTCATTTTCGCGACAGCTCTTTTGGTTGGGTGTATTGTCCCTCCTTTACAGTTGAGGAAGCTTAGGCACAGAGACATTACCTTTCTCAAGGTTACACTATTCGGAAGGGGCACAGCTGGGATTTAAAGCTAATCACTTAGCACTTTCATGAATCACACTAGGAATAATGTGGTTTGAGACCATACTTTGATTTTGAATATATCATCAAAGTGTTAATAAGATTTAAGAAAGATAGTAAGTAAGCTTGTGAATCTTTAAGAAAAGGAGGAAGGAACACTAGTCATCAGAGCTCTATTATAATTTATAAAACTCAATATAAACTAATGTAAACAGAAAAAACTATTCCTTGACTCCTGTAATTGGGAAATCCTGGAGGGAAATGGGCCTCAAAACTCAAATATTTTAAGCAAGACCGTCCATCTGTCTTGACCTAGTGAATTTCTTAGATTTTAGAAATTCTATTCAACCAGTGAATTTCTTGGATAAAAGGTGGAATATGTGGTGGAATTAGAGATGGTTGAGAGATGACACCATAGACAGCTCTAGGTTTATTTCATTCCTATTTGTGAGAGCTTCTCTCCCGTATTTAAAGTCTCAGAGAAGGATATGGTCCCAATATGGCTCATGTGCCAGTTGATCTCTGAGTCATTCAGTGGCAAAGGAGATGGAGGGAGGCAGGTATGGTTGACCAGGCAGACCTGGGAGTCCTGTACTAATTCAGCCCCTTTTGGTTCCTCTTGGAGACATGAAATGAAGCTCCATGTTGAACACACCCGAAGAGAAAGGTTTAAATAGCTCAACAAAGGACACTAGCTGATATAAAAATAAATAAAAATAATAGTTGAGTGGTGAGCCAGATACCAGTTTATGTCTGCTTGATTGTGAAGTAGTTGATGTCCCCATTTTCTAGATGAAGAAGCTGAAGATCAGAGAGTTTAAGTGCGCAGGATCTCAGAATTCAATGATGGACCCAGTGTAGTATGTAAGCCCAGGCCTATAGTTGTTGATATACTAATAGCTGTATCAGGTTGTTAGCATAAAGGACTGAAAATTGATTTTTATTACAATGATAATAAAGTCAATTAGGTGACATTTCTTAGGAAATGAAGTAAAATTAATAGCCGTCTTAAAGGGATGAAATTTCAATAAACTGTGCAGTTCTTTTTGACAAGAAATATCTGGTATCTAAATTTCTTTTTGAAAAGTTTTAACATATAAGTGTATTTTTAATAAATGATGTCATCTGTTGAAGTGACATTTTGTGTTTAATGTCATAATCTGCTTTTTTTCCTCTCAGAGTTTAACCCAGTGCAGCAGCCACAGTTAAATGAGAAAGTGCTGAAAGACAAGCGTAAAAAGCTACGTGAAACATTTGAACGTATTCTACGACTCTATGAGAAAGAGAATCCAGATATTTACAAAGAATTGAGAAAGCTAGAAGTAGAATATGAACAGAAGAGGGCTCAACTTAGCCAATATTTTGATGCTGTCAAGGTAATCACGTTTCTTTAGAGAGCTAAAATAAAATTTTGTAGTTAGACTTACTCTTAAAATTGATAATGGGAGACTCGATGATGTTGAACCTCCTCCTCTTGTCAGACTAAACATGTATTTACCCCATTAGCCAGCAAATCTAAACCTATGTGTTTATACAAGAGAACTTGATCTACCTGCCCCTACGGTAATAGCTGGAGTGGAAACAGCCCAGCTACCCATTAATAAGATAATGGATAAACTGTTACATTTTCATAAAATTAAATGCTACTCAGTAATAAAAAGGAATGATCAGCTAATAATCCAAAAACATGAGGTAAAAATTTTAATGGCTAAATCTCAAAAACACTATCCTTTCTTCATGATTGTGATTCCATTTATATGAAATTCTAGACCAGGCAAAGCTAATTTATGGAGGAAGAAATTTAAATCGGTAGTAGCCTTGGGATAGTGTTAAGGATTGATTGGGAGGGAGTATGAGATTATATGCATTTGTCAAAATTCACTGAATTTATACATTTCATTGTAAATTTTGCCTCAAGATAAAAATGTTTTTAAAAATGATTTAATTTGGTAAAGTAGATAGCATGGGTCCCATTTTACAGATAAGGAAGCTAAGGTTACTTACTTTGTCATACAGCTTGTTTGTGACAGAAATTCAACAGCAGCAGGCTAATTAATTTAGAGTCCAAGTGCTACCAGTGAATACATACTATCCTGAAGTTTTAACTTACTGACATTCTTAAAAATATTGACTTGGCTTTCTGTCTTTGTATCTCATGATACTTAATGTTAGGTGGAAAGCATATCCAGGTAATGAAACAGCTGATGTAGAGTTTGTGTTGTTGAGTTGGGGGGATTACTCTTACCGACCGGAAGACTCTCTCTTTCAGAATGCCCAGCATGTGGAAGTGGAGAGTATTCCTCTGCCAGATATGCCGCATGCTCCTTCCAACATCTTGATCCAGGACATTCCACTTCCTGGGGCCCAGCCACCCTCCATCCTTAAGAAGACCTCAGCCTATGGGTAAGGAAGTGGTAACGGAACCAAATAGCATATAATAAAAGCACCTTTTGACTGTCCTGTGCCAAAATTATCGCAGTGGAAAGTAAAGGACAGTGGGGATGTAAGCAGTTCTCCTTTGGTGAGGTAGGACCTAAGAGCTCCTTTAAAAACTGTTTAGAAGAGGAAGTGTATCTCTCATTACTGGTAATGTGATTGCTGTAAATTTTCTTTACAGACCTCCAACTCGGGCAGTTTCTATACTTCCTCTTCTTGGACATGGCGTTCCACGTTTGCCCCCTGGCAGGAAACCTCCAGGCCCTCCCCCGGGCCCACCTCCTCCTCAAGTATTACAAATGTATGGCCGCAAAGTGGGCTTTGCCCTAGATCTTCCCACTCGTAGGCGAGATGAAGACATGTTATATAGTCCTGAACTTGGTAAGGAGTGACTATTCCTTTTGCTCTTAGAACCTTTCCACTGTCACTTTTAATTTAGCTGTATAACATCTTGTTCACCACCCTCAGAACTTGGGAAATAAATGAGGCTACCCTGTACATACCAACAGATGGATAAATCATAGATCTACTCAGGAAAACAGCATGCATAAGGAAATACAGAAATGTCTGTTGTATTTTAAATTAGACTTTCCTTGAAGATCCTCTCTTACCATCAGTACCTTAAAAATTGGGGAACTTGTATACTTGTTTCCCATTTGGCTTTATTTTCATTCCACTAGAGCATCCTTATGTACAGTACAATGATTGTGTTTGTGCATATCTTTATATAGCTTTCTGAGTGGAATTTGTTTTCAATTTTGAAGCTTTAAAAATCTTACATTATAAAAAAGGAGAATTTAAAACTGTTGTCAAGTGGAAATATTGTCAGACTATATGAATAGCTGAGTTCATAAAGAAAAAATTTAATCAAGTTATTCTGAGTCAAATAGCCTGGCTTTCTGTATTTGGGAGTCCCACTTAGGATCCAGCTATGTAACTTGGTCCTGGCTGCCTCCTCCCTTTCCAGCTCAGCGGGGTCATGACGATGATGTTTCCAGCACCAGTGAAGATGACGGCTATCCTGAAGACATGGACCAGGATAAGCATGACGACAGCACTGATGACAGCGACAGTGACAGATCAGATGGGGAGAGTGAAGGGGAGGAGTTTGTGCACCGGGATGACACTGAGAGAGAGAACAACGAAGAGAAGAAGCCAGGTATGTGAGGATGAAAGTTTCATGGTATTAAGCAATGAAAAGAACGCAAGCTGAAGGGCTTGATTTATTAATGGATCCATGAAGGTAATTGTGAGTGCCTTGAAAGGAGGATCAGTGCTCTGTTCATCTTTGTGGCTCCAAAGTCTCATCGTTGTTGACACACAGTAAGTACCTGGTGAATATTTGTGAGAGGAAAAAACTGAGCTGTGTATATGATTTTTAAAAAGTCTACATAGTAAAGTCCACTTTTGGGGAAAAAGCATAAAGATGTCCTATCATGGTTATGTGTAGGAAGAAAACCATATTCACCTGATTGTTTTTTAATGAGTCTGTTTACCTATCTATGTTTGAAGTCCTTTATATTATTCTATGTTCATGCAATCTTAAGTGAACAAGAACCATAGTTAAAGGTACACCTTTGAGTGGAGTCATGATTTAATGAAAACGTCATACTTATAATGTATGTTATCTGTTTATTATAAATTCAGACTGAGCTACATGTACTTTGAGAAAGTAGCTATGTCATTCATTAAGGAAATTTTATAAAATGTACCATCTGTCATATTCCAGTAGCCTTGGAGCTTCTTTTGTAATTGATTTGCAGTCTTCAAAACAGTATTTATATATTAGTAATATTATTGATATTGCAGTATTGATAATGATAAAATTTTCTCCAGATATTCTTTAAATCATGGTTGCAAACCAGAAAGCTAGTTTAAAGAGGTAGATAGAACTGGTAGTAAAAGATGTTAGAGGACACTTAGGGAAGAAGTGGTACTGAAAAGCAGAAAGTCGCTAGAGCCACACCAGTTCCCTTTTTCTCTAGACTGTGGTCATTTGCCTCATTTTCCTCTTTTTGGACCAACTGGTTTTTTTAATATATTGAATGATGAATATGAATATAAATATATTCATTGATGCACATGTGTTGGAAATGGTTATCCTAACTATGACTTGACATTCAGCTAATAATTGAGTTTTTACTATGTACAACACATTTTTCTAGACACTAAGAATGCAGAGTAAACAAAACTAAAGCCTGCCTACTTAGAACTTCTATCCTCCTGTAAATGTTTACCATCTAAGAGTAAGAACGTTCCTAATACTACACCATTTAGCATCTTTAGGTGTCTGGTAGAAAGCCTTTATCAGGTTAAGGAGTTCCCTTCTAGTCTAAGTTTGCTAAGAGGTTTTATTATAAATTTTAATCATCTGGGATATTGCTAATGATTTTTCTTTCTTTAAGCTGTTTATTGTAATGAATTACATGCATGGCTTTTCTAATGTTAAATCATTTTTGCATTTCTGGGACCAGCCCTACATGTTTATGAAGTTATTTTCTTTTAAAACACTGTCTAATTCAATTTGCTTATGTTTTATGTTGGCCAGCAGGTTTGTTTTGGTACGTGGGTTATGCTAGCTTCAAGTTCTGGAAAGCACTCCATCTTTTCCTGTGCCCTTTTACAGGAAATTACTGTAACTTAACATTTGGCTGAATTTCCTTGTAAAGTTGTTGGGCCAGGTGCCTTTGAGGAACTTGATCTTTGACTACCATTTTAATTTCTATGTTCTGATCTTGTCACCCATTTGGCCAGTTGTAAGTAACATTTTTCTAGAAAATTATCAATTACTTTAATCTGCATGTTCAGTTTTATTGACATAAAGTTTTTAGTAGAGGTGGCTCAGTCGGTAAAGAATCCTCCTACAATGCAGGAGACCTGGGTTCAGTCCCAGGGTTGGGAAGATCCCCTGGAGAAGGAAATGGCAGCCCACTCCAGTATTCTGGTCTGGAGAATTCCATGGACAGAGGAGCCTCACGGGCTACAGTCCATGGGGTCTCAAAGAGTTGGACACGACTGAGTGACTTAACACTTTCACTTTCAACTTTAAAATCACTATAGCATGTATTTACCACCAGTGGACATTTTATTTACTATCTTTAATACAGCTCTGTCTTTTTGCCAAGTAGTGGGAAGCAGTTATAGCTAGTGTTTAGAGTATTTGTTTATAGTAAACATATACTGAATTTTGTTGATCCTTTCCTTCTCTGATCCTTTAGGTCTGAGTGTACGGTTTGCAGATATGCCTGGAAAATCTAGGAAGAAGAAGAAGAAGAACATGAAGGAGCTGACTCTCTCTCCAAGCCATGATGCTTCGAATGGCAGGTGAGTCATGGAAAGAACAGTGATTGGTATTTCCTCCAGCCAGTTGCTTTACATACATTTTTCTATTTAATATCTCAGCAATCAAGTAATAAATTCTTATTTTTCAAAAGTCAAGGTTTGGAGACACTGAGATAAGCTGCCCAAAGTTAGCCGGCCAGTAAGTAGTTGGACTGGCATTTAAGTCCAGGTCTGTCTTGTTCTAAAACTGGACTCTTTGCACTCTGCTGCCCTAGTATGGATGAGAAGAATGCTACTATAGTCTTGGCATATCTGAGTATTCTATTGAAGGAGACTGGTTGTTAGTTTTAAGAAAGCATTTATTGAGCATGTGTTATAGGCATTGCTGTTTCACAGGCTGTAAAATACGAATCTGCTCCATTTATCTGGTTTCAAATTTCTTTCAGGTCAGGAAATCCCCGAGGAGGGACGAGAAGTCGAGGAATTTTCAGAGGATGATGATGAAGATTCTGATGATTCCGAAGCAGAAAAGCAGTCACAGAAACAACATAAGGAGGAATCTCTCTCTGATGGCACGTCTGCAGCTTCCCAGCAGCAAGCCCCTCCACAGTCTGTTCCTCCATCTCAGATACAAGCACCCCCCCATGCCAGGACCACCTCCGCTTGGACCGCCACCTGCTCCACCTTTACGGCCACCTGGACCACCTACAGGCCTTCCTCCTGGACCACCTCCAGGTAAGTACTTACATGCTATAAATAAATAAGCCTAAATGTGGTTACAGTGAAGTTATTCCAGAAAGTAGACATCATTAGTAGTAATGATTTCTGGTTTCCTGCTAGTGTAATTTTCTAAGAAAACAGGATTCTCCAAGGATAAGCACAACTTGCTCATTCATAGCAACACTGTTTGCAAGTCATAGAACTTGTGACAGCTGTCTCTTTGTCCAGAGCTCTTCTTTTTCAGTTTTATCAGTTCTGATATTAGCAGTTTAGCAAGCGGAAACTGGAGTATGTAACTGAGGGTTTGTTTAGAATTACTTAGTATGCTGACTTGATCCAGTTCTTAGTTGGTTGTGAACATGACTAGGGCACAGTAATGCTACTGCATATCCTTCTTTGGTTGGGAGTTACTGGATGTTAGTGTAATCTATATAGTTAGAGACTGAAGTCATCAGTATTAATCAGGTCTTCAGCTTAAAAGCATAATAAGTTAATTTACAGTTTGAAACAACATATAAAACTTACTGGCCAATTATGATTTTTAGTCCAATAATCTGCCAGTTAAGTCTTCAGTTGAGTTCATTCTCTGACTAGTGCAAAGCAAAATTACCTATCCTGTGACATTCTCAGTGGTCTTTGTATATCTTAATGAGTTTCAGAGGATCCTTAAAGCACCATGTTTTTCATACTGCATTTTCAGCTTATGTTTGAGCCATTTAAGACATGTCATCTTCGTGTATCTCTAGCCCAGCAGAGCTGTGGTTTAAAATGTTTTATGTTAGGACTGGGAAATAAAGAGAAATGGACCATAATAAATTTTGAAGTTATCTGATGTTAAGTTAAAGTGAAACCACATCTCAGTTATCTTACACTACAATTACTACTTCAGATATATTTGTTTGATGTTAACTACACACTTTTGTCGCTTCAGGAGCCCCTCCGTTCCTGAGACCGCCTGGAATGCCAGGACTCCGAGGGCCTCTGCCCCGCCTTTACCTCCAGGCCCACCACCCGGTCGACCCCCTGGCCCTCCTCCTGGCCCACCCCCAGGTCTGCCTCCTGGCCCTCCTCCTCGGGGACCCCCACCACGGCTACCTCCCCTGCACCTCCAGGTAAAGCTTTGCTTTCTGTGACAAAAATCTGTCTACTATATATTTCATTTGTCCTAAGACATTTTCACATTTCAGTATCCTAAAGTCAAGCGGTATCTTAAAATGGTGTTTTTAAATTGTTTTGGCCTAGGTAGAAGTTGAGTTCTTCCCAGTGGTATTTGAATTGGATGCTGTCACAGAGGGGACTTTTCCTTGCCAGAGAACACTTTGGATTAAATTGTTCATTTCAGATTTTTTTTTAGGACTACACTTAGAGTTTTGAAGTCATTGTATATGTCTGCATGGGTATCAACTTTAAGTTTACAGTCACAAGGGGAAGTTTTTTTCCTTCGATTCTCTCTACCCAGTGTCAAGGTTAGATAGGCAAATTTCCTTTGGTCTTATATGTGGCAGGTATATTTCTGGTTTACTACACTGATTATCTCATTTTAATGTAAAGGTCTCCTTTTAAGCTCCTCAGCTTGTTCTTGGACATTTTTTTTCTCTCAGTGGTATATGGAATAATTATGAGTGTGTATAAGCAATAGTGTCCTAGGTTGAGGAAATTTGATACTTTATTCTCAGTCTAAAAGAGGATATTTGGAGAAAATTAATCTGCACTTCCTGGTGAATGATAATGGTATGTCTAAACCATTAGTAAGACATGAATTCTTTTCCAGTAATGGTGATATTTTATGATTAGTCAGATTTTCTCATTCCAGCATTAAAATTGTATTTCCTGACCATTCAGCTACATTTTAAGGGGGAGGAATAATTGTGTAAATCAGTAAATAACGCGTGGGAATCAAATCCCAACCATGATTTGATAGCAGCTGCACTGTACAGATAGAATAGAATCTTAGGTTGTCAAGTTACAGATTCGGCCATCTTAAGATCATATTTGAAAACAGTTGGTATTGTTACTTTTACTTTATAGTTTAAAGTAGTACATTATTAAGAGAGGAGGAAAACATAAGAATTGGTACACAGATGGAAAGTGAATACTGTTTTACAAAAAATATTCTTTACTATCAAAATATATTCCTGAGTTTCAGATAGCAGGCAGTATGATTGATTTTCTACAAATTGTCCATTTCAAGAAATTGTCAGCCTGTGTTTGTAAAGTCCTTAATAGTAGTTATATTTTATTATTGTGTTCTCCTTTGTCTAGGTATCCCTCCACCCCGTCCTGGCATGATGCGCCCACCTCTGGTGCCTCCTCTTGGACCTGCCCCACCAGGGCTCTTCCCACCAGCTCCCTTACCCAACCCGGGAGTTCTAAGTGCTCCCCCAATTTGATCCAGCGACCCAAGGCGGATGACACAAGCGCAGCCACCATCGAGAAGAAAGCCACGGCAACCATCAGTGCCAAGCCACAGATCACTAATCCCAAGGCAGAGATCACACGATTCGTGCCGACCGCACTGCGGGTGCGTCGGGAGAATAAAGGGGCTGCTGCTGCTCCCCAGAGAAAGTCGGAGGATGATTCTGCTGTGCCTCTTGCCAAAACAGCACCCAAATCTGGCCCATCTGTTCCCGTGTCGGTGCAGACTAAGGACGATGTCTATGAGGCTTTCATGAAAGAGATGGAAGGGCTGCTGTGACAGCTTTGGATGCCAGATCAGGCTTCTGTTCACATCAGTAGTTCATGGAGAAAGAGGCTCTTACTCAGCTTAGGTGGAAGAGTTGCTTTCACTGTCAGGGTATTTTAAATTTCATTTCAAGTTTAGCCTTGTTCAGAATTTACTGCATATAAAAGAGAGGGTATTTCATTCAAATAAATTGGTTATTGAAGCAGTGCTGCTAATAACATCCATCCCCTTTCATACCACCATTTTCATCAGATTTCTTCCCCTACTCCAATTCCTTGGAACTTGTGATCAAGGGGAACTTTGTTATTTGTTTTGGCTCTCTTAATTGTGTGCTGTGGGCACTGGAGTAGAGATTTCTGGAAAAACCAGTTTATTTCACCCCCATCTTGCCTTTCATGTTTGAGTTATTTTTAATATTTTCTTGTAAATATTTTGTAATATTGTAGTGAAATGGATCACAATGTCATTTCCTAATACAAAGCGATATATGTGGGAAGAAAATGTACAATTCTTTGATTAAAATCCCCACTGATCTAAACTTTGAGTGTTCCATGGAATAAATAAATAAATGTTCTACACCAGGATATCTTCTGTCTTACTGACAATGTATAAACATAATAACTGTTTTATGGGCAGAAAAGCAAGTGTTTAAAACTTGGGTTTTATGGAACTGCCATTGCTGGTTATGGAATATGGAAAGAGAATTTTATTGAAAATAGTTAGAACTAAGCTTTAACTTTAAAAGATAAGAGATAATTACTTTCCTTTAGGATTATTATATATTGGCTTAGGAAGTTGAGAGGTTTTATTACTAAGAAGAGGAGTCTTATTCTCAAAGATTACTTACTTTTCCTGAGCTCTGTGAATGGATAGATATCTGTTGAATAGTAAAAAGTTCTCTTAAATCATTTCTGAGCTGTTAGATAGCTAGAAAAGGCTACTGCTATTGCTGTTTTTGAATTTGTCACTTCTCTGAGCTTTTATTATTAAAAGCACAGAAAATGAGTAAGAATGCTTAATGCTTTTAATTTGCATTGGTATTTTCTTTACAAAGTGCTAATATCTATCCACTAATACTGGGGAATGACTTCCATGGATATTTTCCCCATTTTACAGGTGAAGGTATTGGTGTTAAAGGGCTCATGTCCAGAGACCTGAAGTGTGTCTTATACACAAGGAGACACACACCATATATATACACACACAGTGAGACAATGTATGGATTGTGTTTAGGCTAGGCATACCTGATTCTTTGCATAGTATCATAAATGTCTTTCATGTGTATGTCATCAAAAATTGGTGGTATCCTAAAAAACGGTAGTACAATAATAAGACTTTTACAACTGAGCTCTTAGATTTAAAATATTTGTCCTGAGATCTTTTCTGCATGTGACTGGGAAGTTGTTATTTCAAATTAAAGCATATCCTGCCAGAGCAGTCTACAGACCACTTCGGGATTATTATTTTTAGTATAATCACTGTGGGTCTGCAGGTGAATTGAATCTTTG
The DNA here is from genome assembly GCA_917880005.1 of Nanger dama. Lineage (NCBI taxonomy): Eukaryota > Metazoa > Chordata > Mammalia > Artiodactyla > Bovidae > Nanger > Nanger dama. The sequence continues at coordinate 14,046,757 of CAKJTW010000043.1, forward strand.
CATAGATGCAAAAGTAGAACACAGTTACATCCTCAGGTCAATATTTTAAGTGTAAATAATGATTATTTGGTTTGCAACATTTTTATTGTTCTGGTTTGAAGTTCCTATTTTTTTCTGGGTGAGATTTCTATTTCACATTAAGGAAGCTATATGGTTTATCTTAAAAGTCATTTTCTAATATTGCTAGTTTTACCTTCTGAAAACTCAGTTGGCAAAATCTGGCACATTTCATGTGTTAGCTGCATCTGCAGGAAAGGAGAAATCAGTGGATTCTGGGTAGATTTTTGTCATTTACATAATAGAGACCCAGGTTCGATCTCTGAGTCAAGAAGATCCCCTGGAGAAGGGAATGACTACCCGTTCCAGTATTCTTGCCTGGAGAATGCCATGGACAGAGGAGCCTGGTAGGCTACAGTCCATGGGGTTGCTCAGACACAACCGAGCAACACTCACTTTCCTGGTTTTTAAAATGTTTGCTCTAGTTAAATCACTGCTATGAAACATAAGTCTGATACAAGTTTTCAGTCAGGTATATGGAAAAATATTGACCCTTTATCATAAAGTGTCACTTTATTACACATTAATTGCTCCTTAACACCATTTTGAAGTTCCTTTAAGGTACTGTAAGGTGTGAGTTAAGGATCACCACATGGCATGGAATCAGCATAAAGCCCGAGTTGACATCTACGTTTCAATTCTCATTTTGTATATTCTAGTTTGTGCTCTTTATTAAAATATCTCCCTATATAGCAGGGAGACTTATTAAACTTTTTTGCTGCATTCAAGCAATTCTTCAGACATAGAAGATACTCAGTCACCACCCCATGGATAACTGCATGTTTCTGTTTTGTTCTGAACTCAAAATGAGCAGGTCTAACACCTGGCAATGTTCCTCAGCCAGAACCAGTTTGGAGGAGAGACCTGATGGCAGGACTTGGGGAGCTCAAAGCTGTTCCTGAGCAGAGCTATGGATAACTTCACTCCCAGGTCCTGGCTGCAGTGGGGAAGCTTCACGTTCCTGGATAATAAGGACTTTTGGCGAAGGTGGGAACTGGGACTTCTGTGAGACCAAAGTAACTACCTACTCCAGGTCTTTTGTCTCTACGAAGGCCTGTACTTGGCTTCCCCGGTGGCTCAGCGATAAATAATCTGCCTGCAGTTCAGGAGCTGCAGGAGACACAGGTTTGATCCAGTATTCTTGCCTGGAGAATCCTATGGACCGAGGAGCCTGGCCAGCTTCAGTCCATAGGGTCACGAAGAGTTGGACACGACTGAAGTGACTTAACAAAATACATTCATGCACAGGTCTGTACTTGGCTGTGAAGGAAAAGTCAAGAGGACAGGACAAGTGGCCAGGCCTGGGTGAGCAGAGGGGTTTTCCTTAATCAACCTGTTCATTTTACTAAGGATGAATAACCAGTAGAGAGAGAGGTTGGAGAATGAGAGGTAATTGATGGTTTGAGGTACCTAAGAGTGGGGAGGCATGTAGGAGTACAACTGTTTATTTCATATTGTTACTGAGACCCTGCTGGGAGCTAGGCGCTTGCTGGGGAAGAAGTAAGAAAATCAGATAATGTCTCTATTTCAGGAGATAAACATAAATGTCTATACTGCTTCTGAGTCTCACCTATAGTACAAGACAGTAAATACCATATGGTATTTACCAGTGCTAATTTTTTTAAAGAATTTATTTTTTTAACCTGCACTAATAAACAATATGGAAAAAAAATAATCTGAGGGCTGTGTGCTGGTAAAGACATATTCATCAGAACTTTAAGATTTTTATGTTACCTTTTTATAGAGAAGCTATTAAAAATGAAAATGATTCTCTGAATGTTTAAAAATACTAAATATCAACTGATTACCTTCGTGGTGCTACAACCAAATAGAGAAGACATTTTCCTAAAAAAATGTTTTCAAAGAGAAAACCATGGATCTCCAAATATATGTTTTTCTTTGACCTGTTATCCTATACAGAGTATTTTCCCTTGTTAACCATCTGAAGCCTAAAAATAAGATGTTTTCTACTGTTACCATAACGAATCCACAGAATCATACCACATGTGCAGGAGATAAGTAACTGATATGTAGGAGATTTAACACTATAAATATGCTGTGAGGGAATTCCCTGGAGGTCCAATAGTTAGGACTCCAAATATTCACTGCTGAGGATGCTGGTTTGATCCCTGATTGGGGAACCTAAGATCTCAACAGTCAAAAAAAATTTTTTTATTTAAAAAAATACTGTGAGATGCAAAAAATGATTTAAGGATCTTTTGTAACAATATTTTGCGAGGAAAAGTAGAATGGTATAGTGTTTATATTCATTGAATCTTAGGAAAAATTAGAGTGCAAAGAAGAGTTAACTACACTATTCATTATCACCGCACCCAGGAACCTTGCCCCAGTGAACTGGGGAGTGAGGTAAAGGAACAAGGAAGATGACAGCCAAATTTACAGCAGGTCGAGGGGGAAAAAAAGCACTTCAGTTTACCTCTGAAATCTTGCCTGGTTTCATGAAATATACCACCGACAAATGAAAAGGGCTTATTATTTTCACAAAGGCCTTGCTTTTTACAGTGAGTTGATAAAGGTTGCCATATTTAAGAACTTACTATAAAGCAAACCCATACCTTCAAATAATATCTACTGACTTCCTTATGTGAGGAGGGAATTAAAATACGAGTAGAGAACAAATCCAGCATCTGTTTCTAGGACCATTCTTCTTGCAGAGTAACCCAGATCACAGGAGAAGGTCCTTTTAAATCCTTATTTGTACTGAGTTTACCCATAAACATGTTCATCTAAAAACTTGAGGGGTAACATATGAAAGTAAAGTATGACATGAAATTATCACTTTTATGGAGAGAAAAACCAAATAGAGCAACAGGAGTTGTTTAAAAGATGCTTTGTGTTTATTACTTATTTTTGTTTCCACCAATAAAGCAGAACAGGGATCAGCAAAGTTTCCATAGATATTTGGGGCTCCGGGGAGCTACAGAGTTGCTGCCACAAACCTGCCTTTGCAGTGTGAAACCTGTAGTAAGGCAGGTGACCAGTTGTACTCCACAGCCATGTGCAAAGGGACCCAGGAGTGAAATGTGAGCAAGTTGACTTGAGAGGGAGTCAGGGGACCTCTGACAGCTGGAGGCCAAGCGTGCTCAGTTTTCCTGTTGGCAGGGTCTTGAAAGGTGGTCCCCAGGGTGAGTCAGGGCTGCAGGTCGTGGAGACAGTGTGCATTCTGGGCACATGGCTGGAGTAGAGGCCATTGAATATCCTCTCCCCCTCACTGCTTCCCCACCAGCACCATACAGCAGCCTGAGCCAGTGAGCGTCTTCCCGCCTGCAAAGGCCCTCGGTGCCCTCTTCCAACAGAGCCTAGCATCAAAATTCTGTTAGGAAGAATGGCCCAGAACGCCAACTATTATCATGGAGCCCACACTGACATTGGAATTTGAGGCTCAGAGGCAATACATTTAAAACTGGCACGGAGAGCATAAAGAAAACTCAATCTTTTACTTCCACTATCACAACCTAGTTATGAACTTGTCAGCACAAACCTCCTTTCATGAAAATATGTAGAATATTGCTCAAGCTCTTTCTATCAGGTAGTTAGCAACTAGCGTAGGTATATTAGTTGATGATAAAATTTACGTGTGCCACTTTTGTTCTTTTTAAGAGAAATTTTTTGGAGTATAGTTGATTTACAATGCTGTGTTAGTTCCAGGTGTACAGCAAGGTGCTTCAGTTATTTTTTTGCTAAGTCACTTCAGTCGTGTCCGACTCTGTGCGACCCCATAGACGGCAGCCCACCAGGCTACCCCATCCCTGGGATTCTCCAGGCAAGAACACTGGAGTGGGTTGTCATTTCCTTCTCCAATCCATGAAAGTGAAAGGTGAAAGTGAAGTCGCTCAGTCATCTCCGACTTAGCGACCCCATGGACTGAAGCCTACCAGGCTCCTCTGTCTATGGGATTTTCCAGGCAAGAGTACTGGAGTGGGGTGGCATTGCCTTCTCCGCTTCAGTTATAGGTATACATATATCCACTCTTTTTAGATTCTTTTCCCATATAGGTCATCACAGAGTATTGAGTAGAGTTCCCTGTGCTATACAGCAGGTCCTTATTACTTATCTGTTATATACATACAGTAATGTGTATACATCAATCCAGTCTCCAAATTTATCCCTCCCCCTCTTTACCCCTGGCAATCATATTAACTTACAGGTATGAGTTGATGATCAAATTTGTGTGTGTGTGTGTGTGTGTGTCATTTTTGTTCTCAAAAAAACTCAAGAGAACTGCAGTTGACTGGCCGACTCTGTTAGGGGGTTGTTAAACAGAACAAAGCTAAAAACTGAGAAATACGCAAAAAATATAAATACTCAGAAACTCTGACAGAGACAGTGGTACGCACTAAAAAAATTCCTGTGCTTTTCTGCATTTTCCAGGTTTTTTTGCAGTGAGATTAAGCATGAACTAGCTTTTGCTGAAGCAAAGTAGGGTGGGTGTGAGTTCCCTGTACTCCAACCCGGTGCTGGTGGAAGAGACAGACAGAACTGCTGCAGGGCTGGCAACTGGCACATCTACGAAAACACAGCAGAAGAGCAGGCTGCCATCTATAAATTTTATCGACTTCATTTAAGGGCTACTTACGCGGGAAACTTCAGGAACATGGGAATTCAGTCTATCCTGTTTGTTCTTACTAGAACACTGTATCAAGGGTTATGTGTAAACTTTCGGGTAACCTTTGTCTCCTGGAAAGCTCGGGAGACATTGCCCATGGCAGAGGATGCCGGCTCACGTTATATTTGAACAACTAAGGGTCTGCCGCTTCAGATTCCCTGTCTACATGATTCCACCGTGTTCTATGTCCCCAGGAGGCTGAACTGTACAGACTGCCTCAATGGGTTTTCTTAGTTTTTGGCATCCTTTTAGGCTGGGTGATAAACAGGGTATGGGAGGGAGGGAGGAATATGAGGTCATGGGATTAATAATCCCCTGGCCCCTCCCGCATGGCTGCCATGGGTTAACTTTTCCTGATTCTCCCTGTCACTCGGGCCCCTCACACTACCTACTCCGGCCAGGTCTGTCAGCCATTCCCCTTCGCTCCATCAGCCGAGGGGTTGGAGCGGGAGCCCAGCAGTCACCATTCCTTCCACGTGCTTTCCCTGCATGCTGCTTACATCACTGTAAGCAGTCCTTTTATCAAATTGTCCTCAAATCACCACATTTGGGCATGCCATCTGTTTCCTAGCAGGATCCTGGCTGACTTAGCATCTGAATAAATATAGGATGTATTGAATAAATAATATACAAGAGAGAGAAGTCATTGAATACAGATAACAAATGTGCTAATATTATAAAACTTTCAGAATAGTGTTTGCTGTGCTTAGTTGCTCAATTGTATCCAATGCTTTGTGACCCCATGGGCTGTAGCCTGCCGGACTCCTCTGTCCATGAGATTCCCCAGGCAAGAATACTGGAGTGAGTTGCATGCCCTCCTCCAGGGCATCTTCCTGGCCCAGAGATCAAACCTGGCTCTCTTGTCTCCTGCTTTGGCAGGTGGGTTCCTTACCACTAGTGCCACCTGGGAAGCTCGGAACTGCTTTACATGTATTCATTTATTTAATACTTACAACCACCCCGTGAGGCAGCTACTGTCATTTTACAGATGTGCCCACTGAGGTAAAGAATGATTTGATAACTTGTTCAGGCTTACACAACTAAGGGAGCAGAAACTCAAACCTCAGCAGTGGACGGGGGGGGCGGGGGGTGTGGAATGAAGGGAATTGGTCTAGGGTGGAACAGCTGGGGACAAAACCCCCAGGAGATAACCTGTGGTGATCTCAAGTAGGCAGGTGAAGTATAATGTTCAGGAGGCAGGTGGGGGTTACACACCATAAATACAAAAGGGAAAGGGAAAATTGAAGGAGAAAATCTAAGCTGATACTCACAACAATGGCAATAACTTATCGAGCTCTTAACATACTAGACACTAAAATAACATACTAGACACTAAAAGCCTTATGATAAGGAAAAGACTAGTTTTACTCCACTTTTATACATGAGAAAACCAAGACTTAGCAAGCTTATAAATAAATGCCTAGATTTCTACTGGTGTGAATGCTTTTTTTTTGCTGGCATGAGTTCAAATGAAAATAACTTACTGGCTTCTATTTGGGCTGGAAAATGGGAAGAAGGATATTGAAAGAGGAGAGAAAAGTGAGCAGTTATGGTATTTACATATTTATTTAAACATTGGGTTGGCCAAAGAAAGTTTGTTCAGGGTCTTCATACCATCTGATGGAAAAATCCAGTCCGCAATTTTTAGGCCGACCAAATGCATAAAAATTATGCACAATTTTATATGTATGTAAAGTATATGTAAATGTAATTTAAAACAATTTATTGTTAGAAGTACATGGATCATCGTGTGAAAAACAGCAAGACATCGTGTCCCCTATATGAACACACAAAAAGATAAATTCAAGAAAAAATGTTCCTTGACAAACATAGGGGGATGATGTCAGAGGATCTGAAGTACATAAAGTGGGGCTTTTAGAGTTTAAAGTACTTAAACATAGGGCTGAAACACCCAGTCAGTAGTTCCCTCTTTCGAGTGGTGCTTGGACACCAACATCTGCCCTGGATATCTCTGTCTACTTCTGCTGGTCAGCAAGCCCTCTTCTCTGGGTCACTTTTTTTTTTTTTTTCATCTTCAGCTTTGAGAGGGGCAAGCAGCCCATGACAGCTAGAAACTGGCCTGGACCATCGGCTAGATCTTGGTGTTGCTAGGAGTTGGCCTGACATAGCTGCACCATTGTATTCTGTGGAACAGAACCTTTTCACACCACACCAACACCACACATGGCCATTCTGCCATGAAAAACTGAAATGAAAACAAGAGTTCTCTGTATCACACTGTTGCTTTGTTGCTCAGTTGTGTCTGACTCTGCGACTCCATGGACTGTAGCCTGCCACGCTCCTCTGTCCATGAGATTTCTCCAGGTAAGAATACTGGAGTGGGCTGCCAGCTCCCCATCCAGGGGATCCTCCTGACCCAGGGATCGAACCCAAGTTTCCTATGTCTCCTGCAGGCACTCTTCACTGCTAAGCCCATCAGGGAAGCCCTCTCTCTGTATCATGTTTGTGTTATTCAGTCGTGTCTGACTCTGTAGCCCTCTAGGGCCCTGTGTTCATGGGATTCTCTAGGCAAGAATACTGGAGTGAGTTGCCATTCCCTTCTCCAGGGGATCTTTCCAACCCAGGGATCAAACCTGGGTCACTTGCATTGCAGGTGGATTCTTTACCATTTGAGCCATCAGGGAAGTCCCTCTGCATCATAGCTGAATACATATACACACACAAATAAAACCATGAGCATTGTCCAAACCACAAATACATGAGCATTGTCCAAACTCCCAAAATGACCAGACTCCTGGGCAGGCCCATATGCATTAGCATCGTCACCTATGACACCTTCAGCCTCATTTTCTTCCTTGTACCTGATTAGCTGTTTTAAGACACCAAATTTAAGACTTACTCCTCTGTTCCTGACAGTATGGAATCCTGGGCAAAGTCTCAGCCCTATAACCTATACACAAACTCCAGCCCTATAATTCTTTCCAATATTTTAATGAAACACCTCACACCTTCCCAGTATGTGTGCTCCCTGCTACAAAGAGCAAAAACCCAACTTGTTAAAATACAGGTTTGTTCTTGGTGGGCTTTGGCGGGAGGGTAAAGACAAAAATACAGACTCAGCTAAAGGGCTCATACTTGGACCATGACTCTCAATTCAGCAATATTGTGAACATCTGGGACCCCTTGTGATTCCCTTATCAGCCAGGGCTGATAAGTTCATGTGCAAGTGAGTTCCTATAGTTTGCTGAAACACTGCAGTGTTGAGTCTGTTTTATTTCCTTGGGAATAAGATCTCTCAGAATTTGACTGATAGTGTTCTTTAGCAAAATTGTTTTTAGCCTTCTATTTCCTGCTTTCATTATTGTTAGCTTGCTTAATAATCAGTGTTGTGTGTAAGAGGCACAGTCCATAGGGTTAGAGGCTTAATGCTAAAGAATGCTCAAACTACCACACAATTGTACTTGTCTCACATGCTAGTAAAGTAATACTCAAAATTCTCCAAGCCAGGCTTCAGCAGTACGTGTACTGTGAACTTCCAGATGTTTAAGCTGGTTTTAGAAAAGTCAGAGGAACAGAGATCAAATTGCCAACATTCACTGGATCATCGAAAAAGCAAGAGAGTTCCAGAAAAACATCTAGTTCTACTTTATTGATTACACCAAAGCCTTTGACTGTGTGGATCACAATAAACTGTGGAAAATTCTTAGAGATGGGAATACCAGACCACTTGACCTGCCTCCTGAGAAATCTGTATGTAGGTCAGGAAACAACAGTTAGAACTGGACATGGAACAACAGACTGGTTCCAAATAGGGAAAAGAGTATATCAAGTCTGTATGTTGTCACCCTGCTTATTTAACTTCTATGCAGAGTACATCATGAGAAACGCTGGGCTGGAGGAAGCACAAGCTGGAATCAAGATTGCCGGGAGAAATAACTGGCAATAACCTCAGATATGCAGATGACAGCACACTTATGGCAGAAAGTGAAGCGAAAGTGAAAGTGAGAGTCACTCAGTCGTGTCCAAATCTTTGTGACCCCATGGACTGTAGGTCCATAGAATTCTCTAGGCCAGAATACTGGAGTGGGTAGCCTTTCCCTTTTCCAGGGGATCTTCCCAACCCAGGGATTGAACCCAGGTCTCCCACATTGCAGGCAGACTCTGTAGCAGCTGAGGCACAAGGGAAGCCCGGCAGAAGTGAAGAGGAACTAAAAAGCCTCTTGATGAAAGTGAAATAGGAGAGTGAAAAAGTTGGCTTAAACCTCAACATTCAGAAAACGAAGATCATGGCATCCAGTCCCATCACTTCATGGGAAATAGATGGGGAAACAGTGGAAACAGTGTCAGACTTTATTTTGGGGGCTCCAAAATCACTGCAGATGTTGATTGCAGCCATGAAATTAAAAGACGTTTACTCCTTGGAAGGAAAGTTATGACTAACCTAGACAGCATATTCAAAAGCAGAGACATTACTTTGCCAACAAAGGTCCGTCTAGTCAAGGCTATGGTTTTTCCAGTGGTTATGTATGGGTGTTAAGAGTTGGACTGTGAAGAAGGCTGAGCACCGAAGAATTGATGCTTTTGAACTGTGGTGTTGGAGAAGACTCTTGAGAGTCCCTTGGACTGCAAGGAGATACAACCAGTCCATCCTAAAGGAGATCAGTCCTGGGTGTTCATTGGAAGGACTGATGCTGAAGCTGAAACTCCCAATACTTTGGCCACCTCTTGCAAAGAGTTGATTCATTGGAAAAGACCATGATTCTGGGAGGGATTAGGGGGCTGGAGAAGGGGATGACAGAGGATGAGATGGCTGGATGGCATCACCGACTCAATGGACATGAGTTTGAGTGAACTCCGAGAGTTGGTGATGGACAGGGAGGTCTGGCGTGCTGTGATTCATGGGGTCGGAGAGAGTCAGACACGACTGAGCGACTGAACTGAACTAAAGTCTGTTTTGGAGCTGAACCTCTGAGGGCTGGCTGAATTCAGAAATTCTCAGATCACAACCTTCAGACCAATTTTGCTTTGGGTCAGCGTTTCTAAATCAGATGAAGACTTTTTCATTCTTGTCTTTGTGTGTCTGAGAACTGCTCCATTTAGTTTTGTCTGGCTGGACCCACAACCAGTAATGACTGGCCATTGGCCAGGTTCTGGGGATCAGCAGTTACACATATTTACAAACCATTATATTCCTCCTTGTCTGTTGTCACAATCTAAAACCGCACCTCCTCCAGGCCATACACCTGCTTCTTTTGTGTCTTCTCATTCGTAAGAGTAATTTGTGCGCTGACCTCTCTAATAGACTCAATTTCATCAGGAATGTTTTAGAGCAGCAGTGACCACTTTTACTTTTGACAGGAAGACAGCTCATTTGAGATGCATTAATACTTCAAGACAGAAAGCAAATAAACCTTCATAAGCAGACTGCTTGTCTGGTTTGCCTAAAAGAAAGATAATTTTATTTAACATAGGGCTTATCCCTCCTTTGTTTCTATAATTTGGAGCTATGTAGTGCTGACTTTTAATTGCATGGCTCGATAAAATTATCAAAGACCCCAGTTACTACTGTTGCTTCTTATCCTGCATACAGGTTTTTCAGAAGATAGGTAAGGTGGTGTGGTATTCCCATCTCTTTAAGAATTTTCCCTTTATATATATCTCTTTATATATATATGCTAAGTCACTTCAGTCGTGTCCAGCTCTTCGAGACCTCATGGACTGCAGCCTATCAGGCTCCTCTGTCCATGGGATTTTCCAGGGAAAAGTACTGGAGTGGGGTGCCATTGCCTACTCCGTTATGTATGTGTATATATATATATATATATACATAAAATATATATACATGTATTTATATATACACACACACACACACACACAGGTTAAAATGGGGCTTCCCTGGTGGTTCAGATGGTAAAGAATCTGCCTGCAATGCAGGAGACCGGGATTTGATCCCTGGGTTATGAAGATCCCCTAACTTCCTAACTTCCTCCAGCATTCTTGCTGGAGAATCTCCATGGACAGAGGAGACTGGCAGGCTGCAGTCCATGGGGTTGCAAATAATTGGACATTACTGAGCGACCAACATGCACACATATATTAAAATTTGTTTTTCAACATCTATAAACTCTTTTTCCTCTCCTTGTAGAGAAAACAAAATAAAGCCTTATAGTGATAATTTCATATCTTCCTGAAGCCAGCTGGTTTCCTTTTTTAAGTTTTGGTTTTTTTCTCTTACTCTCCATTTCCCTCTCATGGCAAACTAAACATTTAAACATCAATGAATTAAGTTTGTCAGAGTCAAATTTCTCATGCTTTAATCATTCTAAAATACCTACACTGGCTTTATTACTTAATAAGTTGCTCTAATATAATACTGTAAATCAACTATACATCAATATAAAAAAATAAAACACTGATTAAAGTTAAAATATGTAAAAGCTATTTAAATAAATGGGATGATAACAAAGATGTATTTTGTAATGGTTCTTTGCCAATATTCTTCTGGGCTTTTTTTAAAAAATGGTTTTTTGTCACCACAGATATATACCTTTAATTTCTGTATGTGCAGTGTGAAAATGCAAAAGGGAAAAGTACATCAACATTCCAGGGCCACTGGTAAAGTGAGCCAACTGGCCAGCATTCACTGGGTAATTATTATTTATTTATTTATTGTTTATTATTTATTTAATAATTATTAATTATTTGATAATTATTTGATCAAATAATTATTATTTAATTATTTAATTAAATAATTATCATTTAATTATTTAATAATTAATAATTATTTATTAATTATTTATCATTTAATTATTTACTACAATTATTTAATAATTTACTAATTATTTATCATTTAATTATTTATTAATGATTATTTAATAATTTAATTATTTAGTAATTAATCATCTAATAATTATTTAATAATTGTTCATTTGATTATTAATAATTTACTTAATCAATTTATTTGATTATTAATTATTAATAATTAAATAATAATTATTAATTATTAATTATTTATTATTATTTAAGTCATGTCCAACTCATTTGTGACCTCATGGACTGTAGCCTGCCAAGGCTCCTCTGTCCATGGAATTTCCCAGACAAGAATAGGGGAGCAGGTTGCCATTTCCTCCTCCAGGGATCTCCTGACCCAAGAATCAAACCCACATCTCTTGCATTGGCAGGAGGATTCTTTATTGCTGAGTCACCAGGGAAGCTCCTGGGTAGGAAAACATAATAACTTTTATAGAACATATCCCAGTTATACGTAAAAGTAAAGGCAACTTTGGTAGAGTCAGGGAGCACAGTGATAGATCCAAATTGTGAAAAATCTCTATCCCTTGATGCTTTCTCCAGGCCGCATCCTCTCATCTCTGAATGGCTCCTCTTTCTTGACAGTGGATTAGACCTCGCCCATCCCCACTTGCCCTGTCTGCTGTTTCATAGAGATTCACTGATACATCTCTCTACATATACTCTCTAGATCTATATCCCCTCTGTTTGATTTTACCCACACAGACCATTGTTAGTCGTGATTCCCAAATTCTTATCTCCAGGCCAGACCTTTTTCTCTGAGTATGCTTACATCTGGCCACAGGGACTGTCTGTTGACTCCTGTACTTCCGTGCAGGCTGTCTTCCCTAGCACATCCTGTCATGTCAGACACACTCTTGCACTGGACCCATCTCAGGCGCCACCCTCCCTACCAGGCCGAGGGACACAGGTGCCTCTTCCCTGTACCTTTAACACCCTGAGCATCTCCTTTTCTTAACGTGTGGTCTGCTAGATCATGATCATCTTTCTGGTTACACTGTCATCATTTTTCTTGACAGTGGATTAGCAGTCATGTAATGGGTATAACATGTAATATACACTCAATAAATTGTTGAACAAATGGGTTCCATTTTTAATGTGAGTGGGTACACTTAACCTATTAATTCCAAACTAGTTGTCTTTGGAGCAGGAGATACAAATTCAGGTTCACAAAGTTAATTTTGCTATTATGACTCTTTTCTATTCTAGACTGAGTTGTAGATGTTCTATAATTAGTAAACAGCCACTAAGCTAGTTGAAAAAGTTGGCTTAAAGCTCAACATTCAGAAAACGAAGATCATGGCATCTGGTCCCATCACTTCATGGCAAATAGATGGGAAACAGTGTCAGACTTTAATTTTGGGGCTCCAAAATCACTGCAGATGGTGATTCCAGCCATGAAATTAAAAGACGCTTACTCTTTGGAAGGAAAGTTATGACCAATCTAGACAGCATATTCAAAAACAGAGACATTACTTTGCCAATTAAGGTCCGTCTAGTCAAGGCTATGGTTTTTCCAGTGGTCATGTATGGATGTGAGAGTTGGACTGTGAAGAAAGCTGAGCGCTAAAGAACTGATACTTTTGAACTGTGGTGTAGAAGACTCTTGAGAGTCTCTTGGACTGCAAGGAGATTCAACCAGTCCATTCTAAAGGATATCAGTCCTGGGTGTTCTTTGGAAGGACTGATGCTGAAGCTGAAACTCTCAATACTTTGGCCATCTGATGCGAAGAGTTGACTCATTGGAAAAGACTCTGATGCTGGGAGGGATTGGGGGCAGAAGGAGAAGGGGATGACAGAGGATGAGATGGCTGGATGGCATCACCGACTCAATGGACATGAGTTTGGGTGAACTCCGGGAGTTGGTGATGGACAGGGAGGCCTGGCGTGCTGTGATTCATGGGGTCGCAAAGAGTCAGACACGACTGAGCGACTGAACTGAACTAAGCTAGTTTTTATGGTGAGATATCTGAAAAATCACAGAATTACTAGAATGCCAGATGGGTCTCATCACGATTGACACTTGCTCTAAATCCAGTTTCACATACTGTTAGTTACTATTCGTTGAGTGCATTTCTATGTGACAAATTCAGTGCCTTCGTTCACATTAGCTCTAATCTTCCTCCAAACTCACTGATGTAACTCTACTCTTATGCCCAGTTAACAGATGAAACTGACATTTAAAGAAATTGAGTAGCATTTCCAAAATCAATCAGCTACTGAGGAGATGAGTGGATTTGAACCCAAGTCTCATTCCAAGAGAGTAAGTTCTTAAATGTTGTTGTATATGACCTTTCAACCATTGGAAATTTGTGAAGAGTTTGCATATAGTCACCACCAATTATGGGGCCAGACTAAACCTTTTGATTCCAGGCAGATAAAACTAAGCAGACCAGTTCTGAGACACAAAGACAAGACTGGCCCTGCAGGAAAAGCAAAGAAGGAACAAATCCTGGCCAAGTCACAACGTGCCACACTGAATGGCTTATCTCCATGGGAAAGCACATGTGTGTCTACATACACGGCTATGGATTAGAAATCTACTAAAGACCAGAATTCAGGTCTCACCAGTTTCTATCCTTAATCTTTTTCCATTGGGTCTCATGCTTGAAAAAAACATGGGCCTTTTAAGTTAATAATCATATATTGGCAAGAACTGTTGGTGCATAGAAGATTCACAAGCTGAATTGATTTGGCAAGGGGTATCCTCCTCAGAGGATGAGATGGCTGGATGGCATCACTAATGAAATGGACATGAACCTGGGCAAGCTCCAGGAGATGGTGAGGGACAGGGAGGCCTGGCGCACTTCAGTCCATGGGTCCAAAAGAGCCAGACATGACTGGGCAACTGAACAACAAATGCACTTTTAACTGCTAGTAAAGTATTCAGGTTTAAAAGCTCTCAAAAACAGAAATGATGAGGTTAAAATGGACTGACTGAATCTTGCCACAGGGGAAGTATTTGAGGGGAGCCTATGAACCAGGACTTCCCTGGTGGCTCAGACAGTAAAGTGTCTGTCTACAGTGTGGAAGACCTGGGTTCGATCCCTGGGTCAGGAAGATCCCCTGGAGAAGGAAATGGCAATCCACTCCAGTATTATTGCCTGAAAAATCCCATGGACAGAGGAGCTTGGTAGGCTACAGTCCATGGGGTCCCAAAGAGTCAGACATGACTGAGCGACTTCACTACTCACTACTAGTGATTTCTCTAAGCCATCTTTCTCTATGAATCTCTGGGATGGTAGTGGTTGAGATAGGATGAGAATGGGGTCGTCAGTATATGGATATCTATGAATCTTGCCTGTTTTTATCTTCAGGTAACAGGGTTAGACTCCTGTGAAACTTTAGAGAGAAAAGTTTTTTTAATTTTTTTATAAATGTCATACTCTTATTTCCTTACCATTTGGTTTTAATCTTCGAGATGCCTCAAATTTTTAGGAAATTAAGACGTAAATGTCAAAACCAGCAACTGATACTCTTTTTCTTCTCCACTGCTCACCATGCCACAAGGCAGTAATAACGAGAACTATTCCCAACAACTGGGCATTAAAAACAACAAAATATTCGTTACCTCTACTTTAACCTATAAAGGTAAGCCCATATCCCAGTAGATACTGGTACTTCTATTTATTGAGCATACAATAGCTGGCATCGAAAAAGCAAGAGAGTTCCAGAAAAACATCTATTTCTGCTTTATTGACTAGGACAAAGCCTTTGACTGTGTGGATCACAATAAACTGTAGAAAATTCTGAAAGAGATGGGAATACCAGACCACTTGACCTGCCTCTTGAGAAACCTGTATGCAGGTCAGGAAGCAACAGTTAGAACAGGACATTGAACAACAGACTGGTTCCAAATAGGTAAAGGAGTTTGTCAAGGCTGTATACTGTCACTCTGCTTATTTAACTTCTATGCAGAGTACATCATGGAAACAGCTGGGCTGGAGGAAGCACAAGCTGGAATCAAGATTGCCAGGAGAAATATCAGTAACCTCAGATATGCAGATAACACCATCCTTATGGCACAAAGTGAAGAACTAAAGAGCCTCTTGATGAAAGTGAAAGAGAAGAGTGAAAAAGTTGGCTCAACATTCAGGAATCTAAGATCATGGCATCTGGTCCCATCACTTCATGGCAAATAGCTGGGGAAACAGTGGAAACAGTGTCAGAGTTTATTTTTCTGGGCTCCAAAATCAC
The DNA here is from genome assembly GCA_917880005.1 of Nanger dama. Taxonomy (NCBI): domain Eukaryota; kingdom Metazoa; phylum Chordata; class Mammalia; order Artiodactyla; family Bovidae; genus Nanger; species Nanger dama. The sequence continues at coordinate 14,062,409 of CAKJTW010000043.1, forward strand.
TGCAAATGGTGATTAAAGCCATGAAATTAAAAGACGCTTACTCCTTGGAAGAAAAGTCATGACCAACCTAGACAGCACATTTAAAAGCAGAGACATTACTTTGCTAACAAAGGTCCATCTAGTTAAGGCTATGGTTTTTCCAGTGGTCATGTATGGATGTGAGAGTTGGATTATAAAGAAAGCTGAGTGCAGAAGAATTGATGCTTTTGTACTGTGATGTTGGAGAAGACTCTTGAGAGTCCCTTGGACTGCAAGGAGATCCAACCAGTCCATCCTAAAGGAGATCAGTCCTGGGTGTTCATTGGAAGGACTGATGTTAAAGCTGAAACTCTAATACTTTGGCCACCTGAAGCAAAGAGTTGACTCATTGGAAAAGACCTTGATGCTGGGAAAGATTAAGGGCAGGAGAAGGGGACGACAGAGGATGAGATGGTTGGATGGCATCACGGACTCAATGGACATGTGTTTGGGTAGACCTGGGAGTGGGTGATGGACAGGGAGGCCTGGCGTGCTGTGGTTCATGGGGGTTGCAAAGAGTTGGACACGACTAAGCAACTGAACTGAACAATAGCTGGCATGGAATAAAGAAACAATCTCGGTCATCAAAATAGCCATTGTGACTATTTTACATGAGGAAGTCTTCTGAATAGGCGGGAAGTGGAATAAACAGTTGGACGTCTTGGAAACTGACCAAGGTATGTACCCTTGGGGTCTATTCTCTTTAGGACATAGGGGGCAATAATCTGCCTCCTAAAAGGGGGTACGTGTGGCCTGACCTTTGTATATACTTCAAACTTAATCACATGGGAGAAGTAATCCCAATATCCATTCCACAAGCAATAGAGACAAACAAGTAGTAGCAGAAGCTGAAAGAGAGTCTTTTCTTTGATGGTCACTTATTTGTTTATTGTCTGGTCTTCAGTTACCCAGAAAAAAAAAGAAGTGAGCTTCAGGAGTGGAAATCTAGTTGGTCTCATGGACCAGGGTATCCTCATCACCTGCTGCAGGGGTTAATAGCCACCTATTGCTCTGGCTAAGCCATGAGAAAATCACCATGTAAAGAATAAAAGCAAAATATAGCAATGCAGCATAACCTAAATAAAAGTACATCGAGTTGATCAGTTGGGGTTGTCATGCCCTGCTAAGCTAAGGAAAAACATAGTGTGGACCTTGGAACACTGGGTCAGCGCAAGTTCAGAACGCTGCTTGTGCACACACTAAGATGTTTTCACAAGGCATACGTGGGTCTATGACCTCCAGCTAGATAACAGCCCTTGTACAAGAAAATAACAAAGATAGTTTAAAGTAATCAATAAAATGGGAGACATGACTGGGGACACAGGAGGCTAACTTCATCGTAGCACAACACTTTCTGCTTGCCAAGACACTAAATAAAAGTGATGTAGCTCTGAGGAACAGGGCTCTTGACCCAAGAAGTCTTGAGTCCCCTGGTCCCATTTTTAAAACTTTAATTGTCTCTAGTTTCTTTTTCCCAAAATGTGCAGTTGACCACCTTCGATCCCTACTTGCTGTGCTGGCCGCAGCAACCCATTACGCAGTACTGTGCATAGCGTAGAGAGGTTCTCAGTAAATACTGGGGAAGAAATAAAAGTCTATACCGAGAAAACAGGCCAACTACTACCATTGATGGTGGAAGACATATCCTTTTCTTTTCCCCAGAACGACATCAACTCTGACTTAAGGAAAAGATGAATCCAAATATGTGAAATCTAAATAAATCATCTTTTTTAGGCCAGGAAGAAGCTTGTAGAAAAGGGAGAAATGGAAGGGTCAATCTAGGGCAGACCAGGGTTGTTACTGTGTAACTTTTAAACGTAAATTCCTGAGCAGAAACGTTTCTCTCCCTACCATCTGTCCTTGCCTTTTCTCACATCTCACACATTTAGGAAAGCCTTACTGTGCCATTAAGCAACACGAACACAATAGGGGTTGTTGGAATGAGGTCATTACCTCAGGCCCAGTGGTAGAACATAAGGGACCTTAAGAGGGGGATTTGTTGTTATAATAAATATAATCAAATCAATTACCTTTCCAAAGGGATATGATATTGTGGAAATAAGACTATGAAGCTAGAAACTTGAGAAAGTCATTTAAAAAGCTCCTCAGGTATAGGTAACTCATGACTAAAGGCGCTGCACTATTACACAACATGAGTGTCAGCGTAACAAATTTCCAATTTCATGACACAGGCTTCTGTACTACACATATTACTGGATGGTTCCTTCATTTTAAAGAGATGTGAACATAAGCGTGCACACAAAAATATCTGACACTCCAAACAAGAAAACACAACAGCTGTCGGGCCAAGAAAAATCTGTTAAATTTACACCGTGTCGTCAAAGCTACTCTTCCAAGATCCAAAGTTATTCTCTCTTCTGAAAAGTGTGGCCGGACAGACAACCTCCTGCCCAAGACCACATCGTCATCACTATCTCTTTCCTAGAACTGGTTCCGGAACTGCCCCTAACAGGGCAGGGGAGCACAGGCCCTGGAAGGCGGATGTAAAAACAACTGGCCCAGCCTCATCCGCACCTACTCGCCTCTGCCTCCGGGCGAGCAGGGAGAGGCCCCGACTCTGCCCACCTCCACGCCGGTGGGTCCCTTCTGGTCTCCCTTGATCCGCCCGTAGCGCCTCGAGGGTGGCTGTGAAACAAAGCAGCCCAGACAGTGGCTCACGCCGACCCACCAGTACCTCTTCCAAAGGTCTCCCGGTCGCCCCTGGGTCTCCCGGCAGGGCCCCGCGACTACACAGCTCTCTCGACCAGACGATTTTCACCGACTTTATTGGGCCCCCGACCCAGTTGGTCTCCTCGCCGCCCACCTCCCCACTAGATGGCTCCGGCTCTCCATAACATCAAGCATATTCAAAAACACTGCGGGCGGGGCGACTCTGGAGAGAGCCCTTGCTGGGGAAGCCGGCTCCCCTGTGGCAGCATCAGGGTCACTTGCTCTTCGTCTTCTGACTCTCCGTCTTCTTGGGCAGCAGCACGGCCTGGATGTTGGGCAGGACGCCGCCCTGAGCGATGGTCACTTTCCCCAGAAGCTTGTTTAGCTCTTCGTCGTTGCGGATGGCGAGCTGCAGGTGGCGAGGGATTATCCTGGTCTTCTTGTTGTCCCGCGCGGCGTTGCCAGCCAACTCCAGGATCTCCGCCGTCAGGTATTCCAACACCGCCGCCAGGTACACCGGCGCCCCGGCGCCCACTCGCTCCGCGTAATTACCCTTGCGCAGCAGTCTATGCACTCGGCCCACTGGGAACTGCAGGCCCGCGCGAGAGGACCTGGACTTGGCCTTTGCCCGCACTTTGCCGCCCTGCTTTCCGCGACCAGACATGTTTGTCTCTCGCCTAAAACTCCAGCGAGAGGAAAAAAACCAGCGATCCGGTTCCTAGTACAAGAATGCAACGTACCACACCGGAACTGCCTCTACCAACACTTTGCTGACACTAGGCAGCGCCTCCCATTGGGCTCGGCAGCATCCTTGGCTCCGTTGACCAATGACAGGCAGGTTCTGCTCCCAATTAGGACGCTGGCAGAAGGACCGCCTTCTCCAGCTTTCTCCAATCAAAAGAGCAAACTGCTGAGTCCTCATTTACATAACCTCTGATATAAATACCTAGATCCGCTTGCTCCGCGGTTGGGATTCCGTTGTTTGTCGAGTTCGGCTGAATTTAGTGGGTTCTGAGGTTTCTCCTCTGTCGCTCTCAGGAAAAGAATGTCTTAAAAATTAAGGAACCATGGTAAGAAACAGAAAAATCAGGAAGGAGAGTTACTCCTTAGTTAACTTAGTCAACAAATACTAAGCACTCAAGCAAGAAATGCCTCTAGCAGTTCGGGCTGAGTATGCCCGAAATTTTTGACACATTACCTTTATTATTATTGACACTTAAAAAAAAATCCTTGTAAGCAAAAGAGATCTCTAACTTGAAAATGTTCTAAGCTTGATTTTTTAGTAAATACTAAAAAAACAAAACAAACAAACAAACAAAACCTATGTTGCCATTACAAGAATCCTGACTCTTCCAAACTTTTCTTTCTTTTGAATCAAGCATTAAAATCATGCAGTTCAATTTGACTATTTAGGACTCCCCCCACCACCCACCTCCCAGATATCCAGTGTTCCGAGGGTTCTTTTATTTCTGCTTTAACAACAACAATAATACTATCTTTTTGTGCTATAGAGATGGGTGAGGATAGGTACATAACAAGCAAATATGTGCCATGAAACTTTACTACTGGAAAGACTTATTCGTCAGGACTAGGTACAGAGAGCACAATTTACCAAAATATTCATTCCTCATGGTGTTAAGTCCTGGAAAAGAGTTATGAATCAGACTTAGCTGCCTTTTTTTCGCAGTATGAACCTTCTGGAAAACAGTCCTGTCTCCTAGAGTGGTGACACTACTCAAAGCTCCGTTTTCTCAAGGGATTTCTTAAGAAATGAGAACCTCCTAATTTAAAGCCATGACCATGGCATCCACTATGTCACATGAACGTCGAGTTTTAATGAAATAAGAGTGTTACATTATTTTAGCTAATCACAGAAATTGTCATTTGACTGAGAAGCAAAACCTCGTGCTTAGGCTGGGGGTGGGGAACGGAGGAAGCAGTAAAAGCTGCAAATTGTGCAGAAGCAACTGCAAGAGAAAAGTCGGCGGTGGGGGTGGGGAGGAAAGGGTAAGGTTAGATTTTTTTGGAAAAGATTTTAATTTTATCTTCACGGGGCCACAAAAGAGAAAACGATTGAAAGATTTCCTCTACCCCAACTGGTGACTTTAAAAGACCCACAGGTGTAAAGCAACTGCTTTGAGTAGTGGCCCAGACGGTAAAGCGTCTGCTCACAATGCAGGTGACCGGGGTTCAATCCCTGGGTTGGGAAGATCCCCTGGAGAAGGAAATGGCAACCCACTCCAGTATTCTTGCCTGGAAAATCCCATGGATGGAAGAGCCTGGTAGGCTACAGTCCATGGGGTAGCAAAGAGTCGGACACATCGAATTCACTCACTCAAAGCATTCCCACTTCCTACTGAGTTTCAAATTAGTCTAAGAATAGTATTATAAAAGTGTGCATTTCCTTTGAAAACTATAAAATTAGAATTCCCGCGCGCGAGACAAAGGCGGGGACAGACGAGGTGGAGGAAAGAGACAGGGGAAACCCAGCGCTCACTGGATCTGGCCTACCGTTTTTAAGCATGGAGAAACGGCAGTATAATGGCTATCGAGTCTTTCCTCAATTTCATGGGAAAAATAACAAAAGTTTTCCCAAATAAGCAACCAAAAAATTTTGTAGGAAAGGGATTAAAAAAAAAAAAAAAACACGAAACAAAAACCTCTTGGAGACTTAGCTCCGCCCACTCTCTTGAGGTTTTCAACCAGGTCCGCTTAAAGGGTATATTAGCCCAGGTTTTTCGTTCTCAACTGTTGCGAGCTTGTTTGTGCTGTTTTAGTTGATTTTGTATTGAAAATGTCTGGCAGGGGCAAAGGTGGGAAAGGGCTGGGTAAAGGAGGTGCCAAGCGTCACCGGAAGGTCTTACGGGACAACATCCAGGGCATTACAAAGCCCGCAATTCGCCGTCTTGCCCGCCGTGGTGGTGTCAAGCGCATCTCAGGACTCATCTACGAGGAGACCCGTGGAGTGCTCAAAGTGTTCTTGGAAAACGTGATCCGCGATGCAGTGACGTACACGGAGCACGCCAAGCGCAAGACGGTCACGGCCATGGATGTGGTGTATGCTCTGAAACGCCAGGGCCGCACCCTTTACGGCTTCGGTGGCTGAGCTGTGCCTGCGGCTTATCAGATTCCAAAAGGCCCTTTTTAGGGCCGCCAAAACCTCAGAAAAGGGTTGATAATGCTTATATTCCCTGGTGACTGCTAATAGGTGCTTCAGAGGAGGCTCTACGATTACAGTTGTTCGGGCGGATGATTCTGGGTTAGGCTTGAGGCTGGGGGAGGTGTGAGCAGCAAAGCTCAAAGTGGGGAGCCCGGGCCCGCGCTAGGGACGTAGCCTGGGAAATAAATCGCAGGGCAGTAAGTGATCTTCCCCTTTGTTTCAGACGCTAAAGTGCTGAGTTTGGACTCCGTTTGAGAAACCGGTATCGTCAACTTAGAAATAGATGTTCTGGGAGCGAATGCCTCGGGATCTGAGCTTATGTAGAGTAACTTGTATGCAAATAAGGCAAGTGCGGCTCTCTGCCTCCCGATTGGACGGGAGGTATCACAGGGAGTGGTTCTCGCCGATGGGGCCGGCCCCACCTCTGAGACCTATTGTAGTGTCCAATAGGAAAGCGCGAGGTGCAGGCCTGAGAATTCCGCGCAGGGGTTCTGCCAAGCATTATATTTTATATATTGACGGACTGTTTGAGTGAGAGGTAATTCAACTCCGACGCGGAATGCAGGGCGGCCGCGTGTGGGCGAAGTGCAAGGCCGGGCCTAAACCGTCGGCCCCAGCGCTGCTCGTGGGTCGGCTGCACAAAAGTGGCCGCGCCGAGCAGGTGAGCATCCCAACCCCCGACTGCCCAGCGGCGGTGCTCAAGCCTCGGGGCGTGAGAATCCAGGAGTTAGCCGGCAGCACTGCCGGGGCGCTAGCGGTACTTTTGCCCGGGAGAGAGGGTCTTGTGACCCGGTCTCACTTAGGAGATAAACTCTGGCTTTCTAAGTGACGGTCCTGTTCAGAACCGCCCGGCCCGCCGTTACGGAAAGGAGTGGGCGGCGGGTTAAAGAGTGAAAATGATGTAGCGAGAGAGCTGTATAGTGGTGGAGTCCTACCCATTTGTCCTGCCCAGGAGACCGAGTAAGGAGGGCCGGTTTGCGGGCGCTTCCTGGGGTCAAAGGCGGGACTGAAGACGGGGCTCCACCTGCGTGCTGCCGGCAAGGACGAGGCTGGAACCGAAGTCCTTTAAGGGCCTTGCTCGACTTCTGGCTGTGTCCTTCCTCACCAACTTGTCTGTGTGATGGAAATTGGGAAGGGGCTTAGAACCCTAAAATGCAATGTGATCCCATGCACCTTGATTAATCTCCCCTAGCTCTGGCTTGTCTGGACATCGTGAAATCGCTTAGCTTCCTGGATTGGTTGTCTGGATTGGCTGTAGGGTAGTTTCCTAGCCTTGACAGTGATGTATGTACATTTCATTTTAAGCCATATATATCGGAGATGTACTCTAGCCAGGAAAACATTTCCCTTGTTCCCGCAGCAGAGGCTGGCATCATACCGTTTAATGAATATCAGCCACTTTGGAACACATTGTATTCCATTTTTGCATTCGATTCTCCAGCAAATCTATGAATTATTTATTATTAATTAACATTTTACAGACGAGATAACGGATACAGGGGGAAATTACTGGAATCAGGATTTGAACCCAGCCCTGTTCTTAGCCCTTATGTGCCACTGCCGCTTCCATGGAGCCCCCAGCCCGCATTTGCTGACATTTCACTTCTTAGTACTTTCTTCTGCATATTCAAACGTATCTGTGGTGCTGATTTTATGTATTAAATTTCTAGGCAGTGAGACAGTTCCAGAAGCTCAAGTTTCTTTAGTTCAAGTGAAGAAAACCCCTAAGTTACTTAAAAGAAGCATCCGGGTATGGCACACTTGAGTATGTTTATATTTGTTGAGGGAGTGAATGAGTGAATTTGAGTAGATAGTTAATGTACCTATTAAACCCCCAATTTAGTGTGAATCAGATTATTGAGGATGAAGGTGGGACTACAGTGGAGCATGAAAATAAGTATTCATAGGATAATTTAAAATATCTATTCCTTAAGTATTTAAGTTACTTGGGATTATTTTTTGTTTATAATTTTGATGGTATCCTCAGTATTTCTTGAACCTGTCTAGTAGAACTTTTGAACTGTGGTGTTGGAGAAGACTCTTGAGAGTCTGTTGGACTGCAAGTAGATCCAACCAGTCCATTCTATAGGAGATCAGCCCTGGGTGTTCTTTGGAGGGAATGATGCTGAAGTTGAAACTCCAGTACTTTGGCCACCTCATGCGAAGAGTTGACTCATTGGAAAAGACTCTGATGCTGGGAGCAATTGAGGGCAGGAGGGAAAGGGGACGACAGAGGATGAGATGGCTGGATGGCATCACTGACTCGATGGACGTGAGTCTGAGTGAACTCTGGGAGCTGGTGATAGACAGGGAGGCCTGGCGTGCTGCAATTCATGGAGTCGCAAAGAGTCGGACATGACTGAGTGACTGAACTGAACTGAGTAGAACTTAATTTTCCTTTGTAGCACAGCATATTGTTGTTCATGTTTTATGTACTTTATAAAATAATACCAAATTATTTGAACATGAGAAGTCTTTGTTTCTGTTTGAGTACCATGGTAGTATCCGGTCCTGAAGAAATGATTTTCCAAACCAAAAGGGTGTCACATAATTTGAGAACACAAGTTATCTGAAATTACAACTGAGATTTTCGGGAGTTAACTTCAGAAAATGTAGAATGCATTACTACACATGTTTGTTAAATAAAGAATTTAAAGTGCTTCCAAAATGCTTTTCTTGCAATGTGGAATGAAGTCCTGTTGAAATTAGATCCTGTAGCAAACTGGATCTCTTCTAGTTTGAACATTTACCTCTTTTATCACAAGATCTGTTAACTTTTGAAGATTCAGAGATAAATAAGCCATCAGTTGAGTTCAGTTGCTCAGTTATGTCTGACTCTTTGCAACCCCATGGACTGCAGCATGCCAGGCCTCCCTATCCATCACCAACTCCCGGAATTTACTGAAATTCATGTCAGGTGGTGATACCATCCAACCATCTCATCCTATGTTGTCCTCTTCTCCTCCCCCCTTCAGTCTTTCCCAGAATCGAGGTCTTTTCAAATGAGTCAGTTCTTTGCATCAGGTGGCCAAAGTATTGGAGTTTCAGTTTCAACATCAGTCCTTCCGATGAATATTCAGGACTGATTTCCTTTAGGATGTACTGGTTAGATCTCTTTGCAGTCCAAGGGACTCTCAAGAGTCTTCTCCAACACCACAGTTCAAAAGCATCAATTCTTCGGCGCTCAGCTTTCTTTATAGTCCAACTTTCACATCCATAGATGACTACTGAAAAAACCATAGCCTTGTTGAGACAGACCTTTGTTGGCAAAGCAATGTCTCTGCTTTTTAATATACTGTCTAAGTTGGTCATAACTTTCCTTCCTAGGAGTAAGCGTCTTTTAATTTCATGGCTGCAGTCCCCATCTGCAGTGATTTCGAGCCCCCAAAATAAAGTCAGCCACTGTTTCCACTGTTTCCCCATCTGTTTGTCATGAAGTGATGGGACCGGATACCATGATCTTAGTTTTTGAATGTTGAGGTTTAAGCCAACTTTTTCACTCTCCTCTTTCACTTTCATCAAGAGGCTCTTTAGTTCTTCACTTTCTGCCATAAGGGTGGTGTCATCTGCATATCTGAGGTTATTGATATTTCTCCCAGTAATCTTGATTCCAGCTTGTGCTTCCTCCAGCTCAGCATTTCCCATGTTGTACTCTTCATATAAGTTAAACAAACAGGGTGACAATATACAGCCTTGTCAAACTCTTTTCCCTATTTGGAGCCAGTCTGTTGTTTGAGGTCCAGTTCCAGCTGTTGCTTCCTGACCTGCATACAGATTTCTCAAGAGACATGTCAGGTGGTCTGGTATTCCCATCTCTTGAAGAATTTTCCACAGTATGTTTTGATCCACATAGTCAAAGGCTTTGGCATAGTCAACAAAGCAGAAACAGATGTTTTTCTGGAACTCACTTGCTTTTTCCATGATCCAACGGATGTTGGCAATTTGATCTCTGGTTCCTCTGCCTTTTCTAAAACCAGCTTGAAGATCTGGAAGTTCGTGGTTCAAGTATTGTTGAAGCCTGGCTTGGAGAATTTTAAGCATTACTTTGCTACCATGTGAGATGAGTGCAATTGTGTGGTAGTCTGAACATTCTTTGGCATTACCTTCCTTTGGAATTGGAATGAAAACTGACCTTTTCCAGTCCTGTGGCCACTGCTGAGTTTTCCAAATTTGCTGGCATATTGAGTGCAGCACTTTCACATCATCATCTTTGAGGATTTGAAATAGCTTAACTGGAACTCCATCACCTCCACTAGCTTTGTTCATAGTGATGCTTTGTAAGGCCCACTTAATTTCACATTCCAGGATGTCTGGCTCTAAGTGAGTGAGCATACCATCATGATTATCTGGGGTGGGAAGATCTTTTTGTATAGTTCTTCTGTGTATTCTTGCCACCTCTTCTTAACACTCTGCTGCTTTTAGGTCGATACCTTTCTGTCCTTAATTGTGCCCATCTTTGCATGAAATGTTTCCTTGGTATCTCAATTTCTTGAGATCTCTAGTCTTTCCCAGTCTATTATTTTCCTCTGTTTCTTTGCACTGATCGCTGAAGAAGGCTTTCTGATTTCTCCTTGTTATTCTTTGGAACTCTGCATTCAAATGGGTATATCTTTCCTTTTATCCTTTGCCTTTAGCTTCTCTTCTTTTCTCAGCTGTTTGTAAGGGCTCCGCAGATAATAATTTTGCCTTTTTGCATTTGTTTTCCCTTGGGATGATCTTGATCACTGCCCCCTGTATAATGTCATGAACCTCTGTGCATAGCTTTTCAGGCACTTTATCAGATCTAATCCCTTGACTCTATTTGTCTCTTACACTGTATAATTGTAAGTGATTTGATTTAGGTCATATATGAATGATCTAGTGGTTTTCCCTACTTTCTTCAATTTAAGTCTGAATTTGGCAAAAAGGAGTTTGTGATCTGAGCCACAGTCAGCTCCCGGTCTTGTTTTTGCTGACTGTAGAGAGCTTCTCCATCTTTGGCTGCAAAGAATAGAATCAGTCTCATTTCGGTGTTGACCATCTGGTGATGTCCATGTGTAGAGTCTTCTCTTGCGTTGTTGGAAGAGGGTGTTTGCTATGACCAGTGCGTTCTCTAGGCAAAACTCTACTAGTCTTTGACCTGCTTCATTTTGTACTCTAAGGCCAAATTTCCCTGTTACTCCAGGTATCTCTTGATTTCCTACTTTTGGATTCCACTCTCCTATAATGAAGAGGACATCTCTTTTTTTGGTGTTAGTTCTAGAAGGTCTTTATAGAGGTGTTCAATTTTAGCTTCTTCAGCATTTCTGGTCATGACAGAGACTTGGATTACTGTGATATTGAATGGTTTGCCTTGGAAATGAACAGAGATCATTCTGTCGTTTCTGAGATTGCATCCAAGTACTGCATTTCAGACTCTTTTGTTGGCTGTGATGGCTACTTCACTTCTAAGGGATTCCTGCCCACAGTAGTAGATATAATGGTCATCTGAGTTAATTCATCCATTCCAGTCCATTTTAGTTCACTGGTTCCTAAAATGTCAACGTTCACTCTTGCCATCTCCTGTTTGACCTCCAAATTGGCCTTGATTTGTGGACCTAACATTCCAGGTTCCTATGCAGTACTACTCTTTACAGCATCAGACTTTACTTCCATCACCTGTCATATCTACAACTGGGTGTTGTTTTTGCTTTGGCTCCATCTCTTCAGTCTTTCTGGAGTTATTTCTCCACTCTTCTCCAGTAGCATATTGGGCACCTACCAACCTGGGGAGTCCATCTTTCAGTGTCATACCTTTTTGCCTTTTCATACTGTTCATGGGGTTCTCAAGGCAAGAATACTTTCCTTCCACTGAGACCAAAAGTCTATTCTTTATGTCTCCTTTGCTTCCCTGTACGTAAGGTTGTCAGTACCATCTTTCTAGATGCCATATATATGCATTAATATATGATAATTGTCTTTCTCTTTCTGACTTATCTGTATAATAAGCTCTAGGGCCATCGACCTCATTAGAACTAACTCAAATGTGTTCATTTTTGTAGCTGAGTAATATTCCACTGTGTATATGTACCACAACTTCCTTATCTATTTGTCTGCCAATGGCCATCTAGGTTTCTTCCATGTCCTAGCTATTGTAACTAGCTCTGAAGTGGACATTAAGGTACATGTGTCTTCCCAGATAATGGAGGAATAGGCAGGAAGACCACTTCATTTTAAAGTCAACACATTCGTGCTAGAGTCAACACATTGACTTTGTGTTATCTTTTTCTGATATTTTTCAGAAATCTGTTTATTGTTATCTTCAAAAATAATTTATCTTTTTAAAAACTTTAAACAACTTTTACTTATATTATGTCTTATCTTATAATTTCCTTAATATCATCACCACTTCTCCAAAACCTGTTAATGCCCAGTGCATTTTAGATTTTTTATTTTTAAAATAAAGGTGTAAGTTATGACTTTGGATTTATTTCTGTTATAGCTTTGGACAAATATCAAACTTTTGAAATGTTATAGTGTATTTTATTATTTGTCATAATAATAAAGTTTTACTTTTATTTCATCTCATCCTAACCTAATTATTAAAGAGGTTAAAATTTTACCCATAGTTATAATGTTTTCTTGTATTAGTCATCAGTATTAATTTCTAGTTATTAATTTGGGCTAGAAATTTGTGAGCTCTGTAATTTCTTCTTTTGGAAATTATTGAAATTTCACATGTGACCAGTTTTGAAAATGTCTTCTGGATCTTGGACAAGGAGGCATAACATGTGCCTCCTTTAGAATATGACAGCTCAATTTATATCTATTTATTCAATATTGCTAATTATTGTATTTTCAAAATAGGCTCTATCACTGTTTGTATCTACTCAATACATATTGCTCCTGATAGTATCTTGTTGTCACCTATGTTTCTGTTTCTGTCAATTTATCCTCATATTTTGAATAGTATTTATTTTACAGAATTCTTTTTTCTTATTTGGTATTTAAACTTCACGAGCTGCCATACCTTCTTTATAGGTTGTTACCTTTTATCACTCTGAGTAACTCTTTTGGTTTAATTTTATTTTTTTGGCCTTTGGGTATCCATTAACTTGAATTCCATTTATTTATTATTCTTTTGCCTCATCTGATGTGCTGTGTTGTCACCTGCAATTCTTAATACACCAGCGACTTAGTTTCTTTTTCTAGGTTCTTGAGCTTTAAAGTTAGGTTGTTGACTTGAGATATTTCTTTTCTTTTAATGTAAGCATATTGCCATGATCTTCATTCTTCATTCAAGCTTTTCCTTCTTGTTTCTGATCATCCACTTGTCTCTTTATTTTTGTGAAAAATTTTACCAGCCTGTTCTGTGTGTTAGTTGCTCAGTTGTGCCCGACTCTTTGCAACCCCATGAACTGTAGCCCACCAGGATCCTCTGTCCATGGGATCCTCCAGGCAAAAATACTGGAGTGGGCTACGGTGTTCTCCACCAGAGGATCTTCCCCACCCAAGGATCGTCTCCTGCGTTGCAGGCAGATTCTTTACCAGTGAACCACTGAGGAAGCCCTTGCTCAAATTTGAGTGAAGGGAAAACTGTCTTACAGTCTTCTTGTATTAGTTTAAGACATTTTGATTTCTATGTTACTTAAACGTCAAAGTATAGCAGATGCTTACAGTTCATATTAAAAATACTGTGAAAGCAGACTGTATAAATTATTTAACAGAAAACTATAAATCAATGTTATTATAAAACCTAATACAATTGATAATGATGTTTTGCTTAAACTATGTCTTAAAAAGCAAAAGTATATTTTGCTTATTGTTAACTATTTGGCTTTCCTTGAAACATTTTTTTGAGTCATTATCATTGTTATCTTCCTTTTTTAAATTATGAACTTGTTTTTAACACAGATCCATTAGTTTGGCAAGCCAGTTAATTTACTAGTACACTTCAAAATGATCTAAAATACCTTCTTCATTTATTGTGTTTATGTATTAGTCACTCAGTCATGTCTGACTCTTTGTGACCCCATGAACTGCAGTCCACCAGGTTCCTCCATCCATGGGATTTTCCAGACAAGAATACTGGAGTGAGTTTCCATTCCCTTCTCCAGGGCATCTTCCCAATTCAGGGGTAGAACCCAGGTCCCCTGCATTGCAGGCAGATGTTTTTTACCATCTGAGCCACCAGAGAAACCTATATATATATATATATATATATATATATATATATGTGTGTGTGTGTGTGTGTGTGTGTGTTTGTGTGTGTGTGTGTGTGTGTGTCATTTATGTGTATATGACACTACTATAGCTAGGTAACTTGAATATTTTTTGTTTTATGCAAAGGTAGCATCCATCTAATACATCTGCTTGCCATGTAAATATGCTATCAGGGCTTTAGATATGATATTGTTCCTTCTGGGAAGAAAAGTTTCTTGGCATAATTAGATGAAAAGAAATTAAAGGTAGAAAAGGGAAATAAGGACAATAAGAAAATACATATAAATATAAAAGATCTCAAAGAATTAAACTGCCAGTCATTTTGGGAGAGCAGTGTTAGAAAAGGAGTAAAACATGCACAAAAGTCATTTTTACTTTTTAATCCATAAATTCTGTGTGTGTTTTTTTAATTTATTTTTAAAATTTTTTTAATACTTTATTCTACATTACAATACTGTATTTGTTTTGCCATACATTGACATGAATCAGCCACAGGTGTACACGATTTAAAATTTTAATTTTAAATTATGGAAAGTTTAAAAATTAATTAACTCATTTTTGTCTTACTTTTATGAAAGGTCTCACTTCTTTTCCTAGCAAGATCCAAACCTCTCATCTGGTAATTGACTTTTTTGTCTCTTCCATTTCTTATTCCTAGAGGTCCAAAATTGTTTTAGGATTAAAAAAAAAAATACTCAGTGAAGTGACTTCCTTTTTAACATAGTAATTTTGTTCCTTTCACTAAATTAAATAATCTTTGATTTTGTGGTAGTGATCAGAAAAAAATATATGTGAAGAAGATGACAGAAATAAAGATTACACAAAACATCATCTTTTCCTCCTTTGCTTATGCTATAGCTATAAATAGGACGGAGTCAGGAGCAGTGCGAATAACCATTAAAATTGTCATTCATTCCAGACCATATCCCAATAACAGAATTAATTTAAAGCTTGGAACCTAAATGTGAATCATTACAGATTGACTCTTTTGTGTGAAGCCATTTGTAGAGAATCGGCAGACAGTTGGTGGTTTGAATTCTTAATAGTAAAGTGGTACCTTTTAGCTATTTAGTATTTAGCTACTTAGTAGATGTGAGATGTAGTTTTTATATAAATGCTTCAAGAAATGAGAAAACTTTCTCTACTACTGCCCATACAAAACTCAGCTTCCCATTCTGCACTTTGCTTTTGCCTAGCTCACTTTGACCATCATTTAATTTGGAGTTTCAAGTCAGGTACTGTTCAGGAGAAAAACATCCACATGATCCAATATCCATGGTCTTCTGGTATGTCCTGACTGAGATACCAGTGGATCTTTAGTGAAGGACTTTGATAAAGACTTTTGTATTCAACCCCCAAAGGTAATGACCCCTTGTGAATCATGGATCTGGGTTACCAGTGGACTGTGGATGTTGTTATGACACCAACTGACCGAGAAGACTATTGTCACACACAGATCGATGGAGCTGTGGTTCTGACTGGGTACGTACCTGCTCGGGGTGGCAAGACAAATACCAGGTGAGGACTAAAACTTTTAGCTTTAAAAACAACTGCTAAATAACTCATTAAGCTTTTATATTTCTTTATGCCCCAGTGTGATTATTCCTATCTCCATTTTAGTTGTATAATTAACTGTAGACAATTTCTTGATATTTATATCATCTAGATATGTAGATAGACATGAGTTTTGAGTAAACTCCGGGAGTTCGTAATGGACAGGGAGGCCTGGTGTGCTGCAGTCCATGGGGTCACAAAGAGTCGGACACAACTGAGTGACTGAACTGAACTGAACTGAACTGAGACATGTAGAAATACTTCTGTTATTCTCAGATGAACATTTAATATATTTATCAAGTTGGTCTTTTAATTTGCTAAAATGGAACCTACTCTTTGCAGTGAAACAATCAAGTTAACATGGGCATTTAAAAAATGTACTGGTAATTTGATTTAAATAATCAATTTGGTCAAAATCATCTTGCAGTTGATACCTTCTATTAAATAATGTATCTTTTTCTGGAATTGTGAAATAAATATATATAAATATATATATTATAAGTATATAAATATATTTTTATAAAGTATATATAAATATATTTATATTATAAATATATTGTGACTATTATAAATATAAATTGTGAAATAATATATATGTTATATATAAATATATAAAAATATATTATACCAGCTACAGGTGTAAGCTAGATACAACTCCATTTAGTTTTATCAACCATAGAATTTATCTTTTCATGTATTTTGGACTCTGTAACAGTGTCTAGTCTAATAGGAATGTGTTGTTCTATAGTCGCTAAGTTGTGTTCAACC
This sequence comes from Nanger dama, assembly GCA_917880005.1. Taxonomy (NCBI): domain Eukaryota; kingdom Metazoa; phylum Chordata; class Mammalia; order Artiodactyla; family Bovidae; genus Nanger; species Nanger dama. The sequence goes on from CAKJTW010000043.1 coordinate 14,078,760, forward strand.
CTTTGCGACCCCATGGACTGTAGCCTGCTAGGCTCCACTGTCTATGGGATTTCCCAGGCAAGAATACTGGAATGGGTTGCCATTCCTTCTCCAGGGGATCTTCCTGACTCAGAGGATCAAGCAGATTCTTTGCCTCTGAGTTACCAGGAAAGCCTTTATAAGAATGTAGCTAATTAAAATTATTTTCATAAGGTAGATGGTTTCATGAGAAATGAAGAGCAAACCTAGATTCTTATGCTAATAACAAGGCAGGCTGTTTTTGCTTTGTTTTTGCAGAGTAGAAAGTAAATGTTAGGAATCTGGCAATAAGACTTTTACACTCTTGGAGTGAAAGATACGCAGGAACCATAGAGGCAATGATAGAAGCAATAATATTCAAACTTACAAAACCAGGAGTCAGACTTAAAATTTTCTGTGTGAAGTGGGGCTGACATATCTGTAGGGACATCATAAGATTTTTTCCTATTTGATTTGATATCATACACTTATATTACTTTTTAAACTTTAAAGATCCATTTTGAGAGACAGCAATTTATAATTTGAGTGAGATCAATATTGTAATTACCCTGAAGCATTAATATCTCCCTTTTATTGTCTGTAAACTGTTTACAAGGAATTGTAATTTCTTCTTGTTCATTTAATTATGTCTACCAGTGCATATTAATATTTCAGTATCCTTGTGGCTCAACTCATAAAGAATCTGCTTGCAATGCGGGAGACCTGGGTTCAATCCCTGGGTTGGAAAGATCCCCTGAAGAAGGGAGCGGCTATCCACTCCAGTATTCTGTCCTGGAGAATTCCATGGACTGTGTACTCCATGGGGTCACAAAAGTTGGACATGACTGAGCAACTTTCACTTTTTATCTCCAGTGGGAGAGACACAACCGAGTATAGAAACTTCAGTCTGTTTAGATCTTTTCAAAAAGCCCTTGTCTCTGGTTAAGCCATATTTATTCAGACCCACACTAATTCCTGGTGTATGGTGGGTTTGAGATTTTCAGTAAAATTTGTTGTAGTCACTAACCAAAGAGATTGTTGCCAGGAAAAATCAATGGAGCTATGGTTGTAGTTGGAGGTTAATTTCAAAATTATGCCACACTAAATCCCAAGTATAAATCATGTACAGATCACCCACTGGAGCAATATCCGTAGCCAAGGATTGGGAAAAATTCATGTTCAATAAAATAAGACTGCCTAGATAAACAATAAAAAAACAGCTGCATGATGAAATATTGTGCAGCTATTTGAAAAATAAGAATGAAGATCTCTGTACAGATATGAGCATAGTTCTCGGGACTTTTGCCTTTAAATGATGTCAGTAGACAAGAAAGAAGGTAAGAAAATATATATTCCTCTATACTTTTAAAAAGCTGGAATGATTTAAAGTGAAATTAATAAAAACTGTTACCTAAGGTTGGGAGAACAGGATACAGGGGACAGTGATTAGAATGAAATTACGTACATCATTTTTACATTTGATTGTTTCTTACTGACTTGTAGATGTCTTACAGTAATATGTGCATATTAACCCTTTGGTGGTGTTCGTACTACAAGTTTCTCTTAGTTGTATTTTCATTCTTTATAGTGCACTTGATGAATAGAAGTTCATAATTCTAATGTAGGAGAAAAAAACCTAGCTTTTTCTTTGTGATTTTCACTTTTTCTTGTTGTCTTAAACCATCTCACCCTCCCTAAACATTCAGCAGATTATTCTAATCTTATACAAACTCTTCCAAAGAATAAAAAAGAAACAATGCTTCCCAACATATATGATGAGATTGGCACAACCTTGACCCCAAAACCTGGCATAGGCAGTACTTTCTCATGGTATAAATGTATATTACAGATAAATATCACTCAAGACATAGATGTAAAAGTCCAAATAAAATAATAGCAAACCAAATCTAGCAATGTATAAATAAGAAAATAAGTATATATCATGACCAAGTGGAGTTTATTTCAGGATGCAACTATTCCAGCAATAGTTCAGCATGATAAATAAACTGACATCATTTCCTCATGAAAATATAAAACATTTGATCATATCAATAGGTAGAGAAAACAATACAACTAAAACATTGTTTATGTTTAGAAACTTGGAACCTACAAATAGAAGCAAATGTCATTAACATGATAAAATAATCTGAAACAATAGAAACTGAATTCCTACAGTGAACTTCATGGTGAAATGTTAGATATCATTATCTTTAAAATAGGAAATACAGGAAGATATATACTGTTAGGTGAAAACAGTACATTAGAAAGGAGAGAAAATAAGGATATAAAAACAATCTTACCAACCCACCTAAACAAATTAAGATGTGTAGTCTCCTGATTTCTATTTGGAGCAATATAATAAAAAGAAAAAAATCACTTAGTAAATGATGTGCTTTTATATACAAAAAAACTTTCATTTACAAATTATTAGTGTGCAATAAAAGAGCTTAGCAAGATTTCCAGATACAAGATCAATACAAAAAATTTTAAATTTCTATACATAAACAAATTTTAAAAGTACAACTTACAATTGACTTACAATAACAACAAAAGTATATAATGCATAGTAGTTATGAATAATTCTAATAAAGAATACACAGTATACTTATATAGAAAATAGTAAAACCTCATTTAGATGCATCAATAAAGACATGAGTAAAAGGACAGAACATGTTCCTGAATAAGAAAACTCAAAATACTAAAGATGTCAAATATCCCAGATTGATCATGCTCATAAATGTTAACCTTTACATACACTATACTCTAAAATTACTATGGAAAAAAATTACTTTTTGAAGTAGAAGGATATTTTATGTGCCTTTCTAGCTTCTTTGTCTGTGCCCTAAAGTATTTTACATTCCATCCAAGTGTAATAATGGGAAATGGAAAATAGAACAATGCAAGTTCTATACTGGTGTGGAGAGAATATTAAAGTTGATGATAAACAATGAAAAAATGTCGTGAGATAGTAGTCCTTGAAAGATTAATACTGAAAACTGTAATAAACTGCCTTATTAGGCTTTGTGCTTTTCAGATTGCTGCAGTATCTACTTTTTCTTTTAATTCCTCAAGGTCTTTTAAAATATTTATTGAATGTTGACTGCACTCTTCTAGGAGCTGGAGGTACAAAAATGAGTAAGACAACTCAATTCCTTGAATTACCACACTTAAATTCTAATAGGGGAGGCATATTAATTAACAAACAAGATAGTATCAAATGATGCTAACTTTCATAAAGAAAGTAATGTGAAGTAACATAAGAGAGTGACTAGGAGAGAGAGGTATTCTTTAAATTGGTTAAGCACAACAGGTGTCTCTAGGAGGTGCCATTGAGTTGAAATGTGATAACAATAAAGATACCAGAGGCAGAGAGTTCCCAGCCCGGGGAGCAGTTCATGCAAACATCCTTAAGTGAGTGCAGTTTAGCAAGGCAGGGACGGATAGGTAAGGAGACCTACAACGTGATAAGATAACCACCATGTAAAGTAGTGGTTCTCAAAGCATGGTGTGTAGACTCCTCAGGTGAAGGTCCTCAAGACACTTTAAAGGGTCAGCAGAGTTAAACTGTTATCAGAAGAATACTAGCAGGATATTTGCCTTTACAAATAGATGAGAAAAGAGAAGCAAAAGGCAAGGGAGAAAGGGAAAAATATACCTAACTGAATGCAAAGTTCCAGAGAATAGCAAGGAGAGATAAGAAAGCCTTCTTACTTGAACAACACAAAGAGTAGAGGAATGGGAAAGATTACAGATCTCTTCAAGAAAATTGGAGATATTAAGGGAACATTTCATGCCAAGATGGACATGATAAAGGACAAAAATGGTAAGGATCTAACAGAAGTAGGGCATCCCTATTGGCTCAGATGGTAAAGAAAGTGGAAAAGTGAAAGTCACTCAGTTGTGTCCGACTGTTTGCGAACCCCTGGACTATACAGTCCATGGAATTCTCCAGGCCAGAATACTGGAGTGGGTAGCCTTTCCCTTCTCCAGAGGATCTTCCCAACCCAGGGATTGAACCTAGGTCAACCTCAGCAGGCAGATTCTTTACCAGCTGAGCCACAAGGGAAGCTCCAGAAGGTAAAGAATCTGCCTGCAATGCAGGAGACATTGGTTTGATCCCTGGTCGGGAAGATCCCCTGGAAAAGGGAGTGGCTACCCACTCCAATATTTTTGCCTGGAATATTCCATGAATAGATGAGCATGGCAGGCTACAGTCCATGAGGTTGCAGAGTCAGACATGACTGAGTGACTATGTGTGTATAACAGAAGAGATTAAGAAAGAGGTGGCAAGAAAACACAGAACTATACAAAAAAGGTCTTAATGACCTGGAAAAGCACGATGATGTGGTTGATCACTCACTTAAAGCCAAACATTTTGGAGTGTGAAGTCAAGTGGGCCTTAGGAACCATCACTACAAAGCTAGTGGAGGTGATGGAGTTCCAGCTGACCTTTTTCAAATCCTAAAAGATGATGCTGTGAAAGTGCTGCACTCAATATATCAGCAAATTTGGAAAACTCAGCAGTGGCCACAGGACTGGAAAAGGTCAGTTTTCATTCCATTCCCAAAGGAGGGCAATGCCGAAGAATGTTGAGGATTGTTGCATCTATATTCATCAGTGATATTGTCGTGTGGTTTTCTTTTTTTGTGCTTTCTTTGGTTTTGGTATCTGAGTGATGGTGGCCTCATAAAATCAGTTTGGAAGTGATCCTTCCTGTATAGTTTTTTAGAAGGATAGACATTCAGTTCAGTTCAGTCTCTCAGTCGTGTCCAACTCTTTGCAACCCCATGGATTGCAGCATGCCAGGCATCCCTGTCCATCGCCAGCTCCGAGTTTACCCAAACTCATATCCATTGAGTCGATGATGCCATCCAGCCATCTCATCCTCTATTGTCCCCTTCTCCTCCTGCCTTCAATCTTTCCCAGCATCAGGGTCTTTTCAGATGAGTCAACTCTTCGCATTAGGTGGCCAAAGTATTGGAGTTCCAGCTTCAGCATCAGTCCTTCCAATGAACACTCAAGAGTGATCTCCTTTAGGATGGACTGGTTGGATCTCCTTGCAGTCCAAGGGACTCTCAAAAGTCTTCTCCAACACCACAGTTCAAAAGCATCAAGTCTTTGGTGCTCAGCTTTCTTCACAGTCCAACTCTCACATCCATCCATGACTACTGGAAAAACCATAGCCTTGACTAGACAGACCTTTGTTGGCAAAGTAATGTCTCTGCTTTTGAATATGCTGTCTGGGTTGGTCATAACTTTCTTTCCAAGGAGTAAGCATCTTTTAATTTCATGGCTGGAATCACCATCTGCAGTGATTTTGGAGCCCAAATAAATAAAGTCTGATGCTGTTTCCCCATCTATTTGCCTTGAAATGATGGGAATGGATGCCATGATCTTAGTTTTCTGAATGTTGAGCTTTAAGCCAACTTTCTCATCTCCTTTTTCACTTTCATCAAGAGGCTCTTTAATTTTTCTTCACTTTCTGCCATAAGGGTGGTGTCATCTGCATATCTGAGGTTATTGTTAGTTCTCCCAGTAATCTTGATTCCAGCTTGTGCTTCATCTAGCCCAGTGGTTCTCATGATGTACTCTGCATATAAGTTAACTAAGCAGGGTGACAATATACAGCCTTGACGTACTCCTTTTCCTATTTGGAAACAGTCTGTTCCATGTCCAGTTCTAACTGTTGCTTCCTGGCCTGCATACACATTTCTCAAGAGGCAGGTCAGGTGGTCTGGTATTCCCATCTCTTTCAGAATTTGCCACAGTTTATTGTGATCCACACAGTCAAAGGCTTTGGCATAGTCAGTAAGGCAGAAATAGATGCTTTTCTGGAATTCTCTTGCTTTTTCCATGATCCAGTGGATGTTGGCAATTTGATCTCTGGTTCCTCTGACTTTTCTAAAACCAGTTTGAACATCTGGAATTCACGGTTCACAGTTTGGTGAAGGATAGACATTAGCTCTTCTCTAAATGTTTGATAGAATTCTCCTGCGAAGCCAAATGGTCCTGGGCTTTTGTTTTTGGGGAGTTTTTTATTGCAGCTTCAATTTCAGTACTTGTAATGGGGTTGTTCATAATTTCTATTTTTTTCCTGATTCAGTCTTGGAAGATTGAACTTTTCTAAGGATCTGTCCATTTCTTCCAGGTTATCTATTTTATTGCCGTATAATTCATAATAGTATCTTATAATCCTTTGTGTTTCTGGAATGTCTGTTGTAACCTCTTCTTTTTCATTTCTAATTCTATTGATTTGATTCTTCTTTCTTTTTTTCTTGATGAGTCTGGCTAAAGGCTTGGCAATTTTGTTTATATTCTCAAAGAACCAGCTTTTAGTTTTATTAATCTTTACTATTGTAAAGATTAATTGTTTCTTTCATTTCTTTTTTTTGTTTCTTTCATTTCTGTTGTTTCTTTCTTTTTCATTTATCTCTGCTCTGATCTTTATGATTTCTTTCCTTCTACTAATTTTTGTTCTCTTTTTTCCAGCTATTTCAGGTGTAAAGTTCAGTTGTCTATTCAATGTTTTTTTGTTTCTTGAGGTAGGATTGTATTGCTATAAACTTACCTCTTAGAACTGCTTTTGCTGCATTGCATAGGTTTTGAGTTGTGTTTTCATTGTCATTTGTTTCTAGAAATTTTTTGATTTCCCTTTTGATTTCTTCAGTAACCTGTTGGTTATTTAGAAATGCATTGTTTAATCTCCATGTGTTTGTGTTTTTGCAGGTTTTTTTCTTGTAATTGATATCTAGTCTTATAGCATCGTGGTCAGAGAAGGTGCTTGATACGATTTCAATTTTGTTAAATTTATAGAGGTTTGATTTGTGACCCAAGATGTGGTCTATCCTGGAGAATGTTCCATGTGCATTTGGATGGAATGTCCTGAAGATATCAATGAGATCTGTCTCATCTAGTGTATCATATAAGACTTGTGTTTCCTTATTAATTTTCTGTTTTGATGATCTTTCCATTGGTGTGAGTGGGTTGTTAAAGTCCCCTACTATTATGTTTTACTAACAATTTCTCCTTTTATGTCTATTAGCATTTTTCTTATGTTGGGTGCGTAGATATTTACAATTGTTGTCTTCCTCTTGGACTGATCCCTTGCTCATTATGTAGTGCCCTTCCTTATCTCTTGTAATATTCTTTATTTTAAGGTCTATTTTGTCTGATATGAGGATTGCTACTCCAGCTTTCTTTTGCTTCCCATTTGCATGGAATATACTTTTCCATCCTCTCACTTTCAGTCTATATGTGTCTTTAGGTCTGAAGTGGATTTCTTGTAGGCAGCATATATATGGTACTTTTTTTTTTTAATCCATTCAGTCAGTCTGTGTCTTTTGGGTGGAACATTTAATCCATGTAGATTTAAAGTAATTATTGATACACATGTTCTTACTGCCATTTTCTTAATTGTTTGGAGTTGATTTTGTAGATCTTTTTTCTTTTCTTGTATTTCTTGCCTATATAGGTCCCTTTACCATTTATTTTAAAGCTGGTTTGGTGGTACTGAATTCTCTTAACTTTTGCTTGTCTGAAATGCTTTTTATTTCTCCATCAATTTTGAATGAGATCCTTAGCAGGTACAGTAATCTTGGTTATAGATTTTTCCCTTTCAGTATTTTAAATATATCCTTCCATTCCCCTCTGGCCTGCAGAGTTTCTGCTGAAAGATCAGCTGTTAAGCATATGAGGTTTCGCTTGTATGTTACTTGTTGCTTTTCCCTTGCTACTTTTAATATTCTTTCTTTGTGTTTAGTCTTTGTTAGTTTGAATAGTATGTGTCTTGGCATGTTTCTCCCTGGGTTTATCCTGTATGGGATGCTTTGCACCTCTTGGACTTGATTGACTATTTCCTTTTCGATGTTGGGGAAATTTTCAACTATAATCTATTCAAAAATTTTCTCATACCCTTTCTTTTTCTCTTCCTCTTCTGGGACCCCTATAATTCGAATGTTAGTGCATTTGATATTGTCCCAGAGGTCTCTGAGACTATCCTCAGTTCTTTTCATTCTTTTTACTTTTTTCTGCTCTTCAGAAGTTATCTGTATCTTCCATTCTATCTTCCAACTCATTGATTCGTTCTTCTGTTTCAGATATTCTGCTATTGATTCCTTCTAGAGTATTTTTAATTTCAGTAACTGTGGTGTTTTTATGTTTATTCTTTAATTCTTCTAAGTCTTTAATTTATTCTTGTATTTTTTTCCATTTTGTTTTCAATATTTTTAATCATCTTTACTATCACTATTCTGAATTTTTTTTTCATGTAGTTTGACTGTTTCCTGTTCATTTATTTTGATTTCTGTGTTTCTAGTTTGTTCCTTCATTTGTACAGTATTTCTCTGCCTTAAAAAAAATTTTTTTGACTTATTTTGTTTGAGGTCTCTTTTCCCCAGCCTTCAAGGTTGAAATCTACCTTCCTTTCTCCTCTCCTAAGTTTAGTCCAGTGGTTTGTATAAGTTTCCTATAGGGTGAGATTTGTGCTGAGTTTTTTGTTTGTTTGTTTTCCCTCTGATGGGCAAGGCTGAGTGAGGTGGTAATCCTGTCTGCTGATGATTTGGTTTGCATTTTTGTTTTGTTTGTTTTTTAGAGGAGGCATCCTGCACAGGGTGCTACTGGTGGTTGGGTGATGCCTGGTCTTGTATTCAGGTGGTTTCCTTTTTGTGAGTTCTCACTATTTGGTACTCCCTGAGGTTAGTTCTCTGGTAGTCTAGGGTCTCAGAGTCAGTGCTCCCACTCCAAAGGCTCAGGGCTTGATCTCTGGAATAAGCAAACCTTGACACTGGTAAGAGGAATTCAGCTGGAACTGTGCATGAACTGTCAAGGCCAAACATGGGCTGGCAATATGTAGAGTCCCTTGGCCCATTTGGAAGGGACCTCTCAGGACCAAGAGGAGAGTCGTGCCGACTTTTCTGCAGCATCTCCTGGCAATCTTGATTCCAGCTTGTGAGTCATCCAGTCCAGCATTTCTCATGATGTACTTTGCATGTGAGCTAAGTAATAAGCAGGGTGAAAATATACAACCTTGTCCAACTCCTTTCCCAGTTTTGAACCAGTCTATTGTTCCATGCTTTTTGCATGTTCTGATTTAGGGATTGTTTTCTCTTCATCTGAGGATACCTTTTCTAGAAGTCCTCCACTTGAAAGAGGGAATTTGAAATTTATCTTAATTTTTGTCTACTTTGTCCTACTTTCTTCAACTTAGAACCAAGCTGTGAAAATGTTTTGTTATTCCTAACCATCTGTCTTAACCTTCCTTCTTTCAGGAGGAAACTCATAGCCTGTTTTTTGTTGTTGTTGTTGTTTTTTAAGCCTCTAGTTCTGTAATCATGCAGAAATTCTCCATCAGTAGTGCTGTATACCCTGAGCAGCAACCATAAACTGCAGGAGGAAATGGCAGCCCACTCCAGTATTCTTGCCTGGAGAACCCCGTGGACAGAGGAGCCTGGCAGGCTACACAGTCTGTGGGGTCACAAAGGTTGGACACGACTGAGTGACTAAGCATACATAGCAACCATACACAAGAAACCTGATACCAGGAATTTCTTGATCCAACTTCCTCCATTTTTTCATGATAAAGTTGTAACATAGCAGGACCCTATGGAGCCATCCAGGGGCGGACCCCTTCCCGGGTCCTCTGCTCTAGCTCCTCTGTGAAGTACCTAGCTAACAGTATCTGATGCGCATTTCCTGAGTTGTTTTACAGAAGCTAAAATCCCACCAAATGGAAGAAATGAACTATTTGATGACCACGAGCTGTCGGACATAGGGGAACCTGAGCCTTGGTGGTGTTAACCCCCGTGACTCTGCACTGTCACCTCATCACTAACCAATCAGAGGACTGCAGGAGCTGGTCACATACCCTGGGACTCTCCTGCCTCACTTGGTCTTTAAGAATGCCTCCCTGAAACCCATTGGGAATCTGGGTTTTTAGAGCCTTAGCTGTCCCGGACTTTTTGTCTGGTGCCTGTAATAAAAACTGCACTTTCCTTCATCATAACCCAGTCAGTGGCCTTATGTGGGGGTGGGTGGGCCCGAGTTTGGTTCAGTAGCAAAATCCAAACCTCTGGCATCATTATCATTCCTGCTGATTTCACGTTTGTGTCTCAGACTGCTCATGGAGCTTGCTCTTGAAATTTATGCCAGAAATTCTTACTCATCTCTATAGTCACATTCTCATTTGTCATTTGCCCTGACAAATTTACAGTTTTGTACTCTGTCTTGTTGGCTCTTGGCCTCCATTTCTCTGACAAACATCTTAATTTAAATACTCTCCTTCTATTTCACAGGGATGTTATGAGTGCCAGCTGTAAATGGGTTTGGTTTCTTTCTCACAGTCTGTTTTTACATCCTTACTTGTTAGGGACAGTCTATCACTGTCTAGATCTCAAAAGTCTATAAAGGTGTTTGAGACCTAAAAGAAAGAAGTCTTGGCTCCAAATACAAAACAAAAAAAAAAACCCCAAAACAAAAAAGCTGATATATTATTCCAACTTGTTGTCGTTTAGGTGATTTGTGTCTGACCTTTCGCGACCCCATGGACCACAGCACATGCCAGGCTCCTCTGTCCTCCACCGTCTCCCAGAGTTTGCTCAAATCCAGTATCAAAACTGTAAGACTCCTTTCAATTTTTTACAGACTTTTTTAAAAACAATGTATTAAATGTAGCCATGTCTGATATATTTGATATGATATGTCTTTAGGCAACCAGTTTCTTCAGTCTTGAAGGATTAATAAGTTTTCTCCCTTGACCTTCTTATCCCTTTCCATCTAATCCTATTTCACCAGGCACTTGGTCCTTCTTCAAATAATTTTGCCAAGTTTTAAACATTCGACAGATTTGCTTTTCCTACTCTGATACATAATGTGGAAAGGAATTTCTGCCATTCTACATTTCAGAATTTCTATTCTTTCTCTCACATGTACCCTGCTAATGCAGTGTAAATATATTTCAAATAATAAAAAAGTTTATCTAAATAAATGTAGTTTAAATCTTCCTGTGGTAGATTCCAAGTATTTGTTTTCGGGATAATGTTTTAATCACGTCTAGTTACACAGTTGGAGAAGGCAATGGCAACCCACTCCAGTACTCTTGCCTGGAAAATCCCATGGACAGAGGAGCCTGGTAGGCTGCAGTCCATAGGGTCGTGAAGAGTCAGACATGACTGAGCGACTTCCCTTTCACTTTTCACTTTCATGCATTGGAGAAGGAAATGGCAACCCCCTCCAGTGTTCTTGCTGGAGAGTCCCGGGATGGGGGAGTCTGGTGGGCTGCCGTTTATGGAGTCGCACAGAGTCGGACACGACTAAAGCGACTTAGCAGCAGGAGCAGCAGCAGTTACACAGTTATTTCTTGAATACAACTGAAATTTCTTTCCACTACCACTCTTTTCTAATAAAGTGAAGTTGTCATATACTTAGCTTTTTCAATTCAATTAATTTCAGTTAAAATTAGAGAAGATATACCTACTATACACAAAATAGCACAAAGGAAGAAGCAGTTGATCTGCCGTTTAGAGAATGGCATCCAGGAATAACAGCCACTAACTAGGTTATGCTCTGAGTCACAGGGATGCCCAAGAATACTGGAGTGGGTAGCCTATCCCTTCTCCAGGGAACCTTCCCAACCCAGGAACTGAACTGGCGTCTCCTGCACTGCAGGCAGATTCTTGACCAGCTGAGCCACCAGGGAAGCCAGCTAGGTGCCAGGAACTTCATAACATCATTTTATGCTTTAATTAAACCAAACTTCCCCATACAAGAATCTGCCAAGTTCATAATAACAGTAGTTGCTAGAAACTTAACAGAATAGTTAGTAGAAACTTAATTTTCTTTTGTTGGAGCTCTTGTGAGTATTTCTGGAACTTGCCAGGCATATCCTGAATATTGTCCAGTAAGTCTGTTTGTCCTATGGACATGAGGGTCTGCAGCGGATTCTGCCCTTTCAGCGAGGACTCTCAAAGCTCCAGAACAGGCTGCCAACTTTTGATCTAGTGAAGAACAACATTCTTCTGCTTTGTGTGAGGGAGCCTGTTAGAGAGCCCCTGGGCAGTCATACCTGTGACTCAGTATTCTACTGAGCTGTGTATCAGGTGGTTTTAGTTTTTTATTCCAGTTCTTTTTCTCTTCTGAACTAAGGTCTGCATGTATGGACTGGATTGGAGATGGGCTTGAATAATCTGGCAACTGTTGTTTGGCTGTTTCCCTGAGAATGAATCACCTATGGTGTGACTGTTGAACTCCAGGTGAGTGACTATTGTCTGGACAAATCCCATCCATCACCTGGCACACCTATCCACATCCAGACACCACCAAGGGTCACAGCTCAGGCTTCTTGGCTAGAATAGAAATTAAATTTATCTTATAATAAAACTGAAGATCAGCAAATGTAGGTAATCTGCCCAAGTTCATATGCTTAACAAAGGTCTGAGACATGATTCAAATACAGCTTCAAGTTTTGTGGGTTTGGGTTTTTGTTTAAGAATATCAGAATGCCTCCTGAGACTCAAAGAAGCTCTTCTTTACCTCTAGATACACAATTCTGTTGTTTAAATGCTTGCCTGACATTTCCTACTACCTAGAGAAGCATCAGTAAGCAAAACTGGCAATTACTCTATTTGTAAGAAGTTTACACTTTAAGGAACTGATCAGTCTTTTTTTTTTTTTTCCTTCTTTCCCAGGCTATTATTTTAACCCGTATAATTACGAGGAAGTAATTCTTCAGCTGCCCTTGAAGGGAGGGAATGGGGGTGGGTAGGGGTGGGGAAGAGTAACCTCTGACTCCTCTACAGGAGAATACAGAGTTCCTTTTTCAGAATTGACTTGTCAACCCAATATCCACTCTTTGGCAGCCTAGGGTCTGTTTTCTTCCATGTGTTGGAGGTAAGAGAAAACAAACAAAGTTATTTCCAGAGCACGGGGATCTTTATGACAGTTGAGATGCATTACTGCTGTCTCCAGCGCATATTTCCCTTAGTGTGTAAACATAGCCACCTGGACCCAGGAGGTAATGCAAGAGTCGCTGGGAAACTGAACAGAATTCCAGCTGCCCCTGCAAGTATATAACAGTCATCTACTCTAGCCTTTCCTGAGCACATAAGAAGACTGTACAAAATGGGCTGAGGAAGGAGGGAGAAGACTGTGTGTGCTAAGTCGCTCAGTCGTGTCTGACTCTTTGTGACCCTGTGGACTGTAGCCCGCCAGGCTCCTCTGTCCATGGGATACTCCAGGCAAGAATACTGGAGAGGGTTGCCATGCCCTCCTCCGGGAGATCTTCCCAACCCAGGGATGGAACTAGCGTCTCTTAGGTCTACCTGCATTGGCAGGTGGGCTCTTTACCACTAGCACCACCTGGGAAGCCCCGATGAAAACATTGCTCAAGGATTAAATAGTGTTTCTTTTGGAATGGGAACCAGGAAAAGAAACAAACTTGTCAGCCTGAAGCGCCCAGGTGCTGGTGCTGAATTTAGCTATTCAGCCCTAGTGTACAATAGTGATTCCAGTGTCAGTTGGGTTACCCGACCTGGTAATCTACATAAGGTGACTTTGACTCTTATCTCATCCTTGTAGAAAGTCCAAAAACACTCCCCAGTATTTCATGAAGCCCTGAAGACGTAAACTACCATGATCATCTCTGCCTTGAGACTGCTACTTCTGAGAATCACTTAGGCATCCCATTCCTGTTCTTGCCCCATCCATCTAGACACAGATGTGAGCACTTGTCCATAATTCCCAGAGGTTAGGCAAGTGGTGTCTGCCACAGACTTGACTGAAGGTTTGGGAAGAGTTACGCAGTGGGCTTGCCTGGTGGCTCAGAGGGTAAAGAATCTGCCTACAGTGGAGGAGACCTGAGTTCGATCCCTGGGTTGGGAAGATCCCCTGGAGAAGGGCATGGCAAACCATTAAAGTATTCTTGCCTGGAAAATCCCATGGACAGAGGAGCCTGGCAGGCTACAGCCCATGGGGTCCCAAAGAGTCAGACACAACTGAGGAATTTCACCCAGTTTTATCAGTTTTATTTTATTTATTTTTATTTGTTTTTAATTGGAGGCTAATTACTTTACAATATTGTAGTGGTTTTTGCCATACATTGACATGAATCAGCCATGGGTGGACATGTATTCCCCATCCTGAACCCCCCTCCCACCTCCGTACCCATCCCATTCCTCAGGGTCATCCCAGTGCACCAGCCCTGAGCACCCTGTCTCATGCTTACCAGTTTCAAATTCCCGCTGGAATACAATTATCATGAAGGCAGAAAGGGGTTCATTTGTGTAACTCCAATTCTGAGACAGTTTAGGAGGCTCAATAAATAGTCTATTGTATGGATGGAGTTAGGCATCTTTTCCTTAAGGAAAAGACGAGCAACCTGCAACCTCTTATGTATTTTATATATCCTTGTTCTCAAGAGTCTTCCAGTCCCCATCACGTTGGCCATTTCTTTCTATTGGGTTGACCAAAAATTTCGTTCAGATTTTTCTGTACAATGTTAGTTAAAACCCAAACGCACTTTTTGGCCAACCCAATGCATAACTCCCGTTTCTTTCGTTTTAACTTTGCATCTCTCCTCATTCCCTTGTTCCTGGGTTAGCCCTGGGAACTTCACATTTCCTCATTTTATTATATCAAGCCTTTTACGTTTCTCTGTGCCTAACTCAGAAGGTTTGCATAACCAAACACACTTAAGTGAAAATGTTAGTCTCTCTATCATGTCTGACTCTTTTCGACCCCATGAACTGTAGCCTGTCAAGCTCCTCTGTCCATGGAATTCTCCAGGCAAGAATACTGGAGTGGGTTGCCATTCACTTCTCCAAGGGATCTTCTGAAACCAGGGATCAAACCCAGGTCTCCTGCATTGCAGGCAGATCCTTTACCATCTGAGCTACCTTAACTCTTGAGTGCTCAACAAAACCATGTAGACTTTTAGTTACTTGAACCCATCTGGCATCATGTTATCCTGTGTGAATAGGACCAGTAAGTATTTCCTCCACAGGAAAAGACAGTAAAGTAGAAATCATTATAAAATTTTTATTTATACCTTAAAAGTTTTTTTTTTTTAATCTCAAAATATATTCATGTTTATTTATTCTCCCACTGGTTGATATCAGGCCAGGTAATTTTCTTTGAACCTTAATCCTTAGATTGAACGTCTGTATCAGCTTTCTTTCTTTTTTTTTTAGTTCAAGTATAGTTGCTTTGCAGAAAATTGATCCAGTTATGTGTGTGAATATATATATATATATATATATATATATATATTTCTTTCAGATTCTTTTCCATTATGTCATTGTAAGATATTGAATATAGTTCCCTGTACTATACAGTAGGTCCTTGTTGTTTTATTTCATATACAATAGTATGTATCTGTTAATCTCAAATTCCCAATTTTCCCTCCCCACTATATCAGATTTCTTAAGCAAAATGCATGTTAATACTACTTTTGGTATTATATGTTTTAAGGTAATTGAGAAGCTCTCCAAGGACAAAGTGTTTGTTAGGTTTCTTTGTTATTTTCCAGTATTTTATAGCAGTGTTTCAATAGCTATTTTCTTTGTCTTTGTTAAAAATTTTCAGTAGTTTTTAAATTATTTTATCAGGTTTGTTGTTGTTGTTGATAGGTCACATCCCACTGTTCTGCAACCCCAGGGACTGTAACCTGCCAGGCTCCTCTGTCCATGGGATTTCCCAGGCAAGAATACTGGAGTGGGTTGCCATTTCCTACTCCAGGAGATTTTCCTGATCCAGGGATTGAACCCATGTCTCCTGCATTAGCAGGTGGAGTCTTTATCACTTTGGCAAATTTGGGCACAAACACAACAGACCCTTGGTAAACAAATGACTTGACTGGAGGAAGCAGAAGTACACACGTCTGGTAGACTGCAGGCATTCAGGGTGTATTTCAGCTAATCTGGTAAGTCTATTAAATCACAGGTTCAGAAATATTCACAGCTGACACTGCTGTATTGATGGAAGGCTGTTAAGAGAGTAAATTCTAAGGGTTCTCGTCACAGGGAGAATGTATTCATTTTTTTCTCTTTTCATTGTCTGTATATGACAAGATGGCTATTAGTTGAACCTATTATAATCATTTCACAACAAACATAAAGCAAACCATCATGCTAAATGCCTTAAACTTATATAGTGATGTATGTGAATTATTTCTCAATAACACTGGAAAAAAGAGAAGTACTTTACTATAGTCAGTTTTCCTCAACAAGTTCAAATCAGAATGTTTACTTTTGTGCTTATTTTTAAAAAAGCTTTCATGTTTTGGTTTCATAGTTCATAAAATCCCTTTTGAACAACTCACTTTTGCATCTCCACTTCAGTAAGGGACAGAGGAAGCCTAGGACTGCTGCGGAATGTAGAGATGCTAAGGGTTTCAGTGGTGAGCGGGGGATCTTAATGGGAAGCCCACAAAAGAGACCCAAAGTGTTGCCAGAAATGAAAGAGTGGCGCACGCAGGCGGCCTGCTCAGCTGCTCCTTCCCACATGAAATAGTTTCCCCCTTTTTTTTTCTCATATATCTTTAGGGCTTTTGTGTTCTATTGTAAAGTGCACCTCATAAATCTGCCAACTCGGTGTTCAATATTTGCTTTTGACCCTTGAAACTTTCCCAGCAGAACCTCCCTCCCTTTAATCATGATCTACATGCCAGTAGCTTGAAATGTAAAGAAGATGTATGATTTTTACCTTGAAGGATCCAGGAAGGAATGTTACCTTGTTCCTTCCCTTTTGAAAATGTTTTCCTGGTTTCATGCTCTAATCAGAGGATTCCCAGAACTGCATCTGCCTTTTGTCTTCACATCTGAATTAAAAGCACCTAACAGTTATTGCTTCCTCCATCCCTCGACATGGCTGTTTTTCATATTTACAATTTGCCTATGAAATATAAAAAACCAGTCGACTTTTTTTCCTACCCCAGGAAATGGGAATAGCAACGTGTTAACAATTAGATAACCAGGTTTGAGTCCATGCTTGGCCACCCAACCTGCAACACATAAAAGTGTTACCTGTAGCAAAGGTTAATCAGCCTTGTGATGGCCACGTGCCTCTCTGCAGCCTCCTGTTCCATTCTTCCTGATGTCCACTGAAAGTCCCCAGGGGTGCCTACTCCTGACCCCTGTCAGTCACTCATTACCACGTACTCCACCCACCTTATAAAATAACCCCAGTGCCTTCCTTCTGAATCAAAGCTGACTCCTCTGAAGTCTGAGCATCTGCCATTCTCCCTCCAGGAGACACTAGGATTGAACCCACCTTATTCCACATCAGTCATCTCCTCAAACGTGGACACTTGGTGTTGCATCTTAACTTTCATGTATTTAGTTATTTTTGACTGCACCGGGTCTTCGTTGCTGCATGCAGGCTTCCTCTAGTTGCAGCAGCAAGCGGGGATTTCTCAATGCGGTGGCCTCTCGTTGCAGAGCACGGGCTCCTAAGCACTCAGGCTTCAGTACTTGCGGCATGTGGGCTCAGTTGCGGGGTTTTCCAGGACCAGGAATAGAACCAGTGTCCCTTGCATTTCAAGGCGGACTCTTAACCACTGGACCACCAGGGAAGCCCTGGTGTCCTCCCTCCTAGCACTTTGTCATCCCCATATTGCTACACCATAATCAATAAGGGCCCCAATACCCTTTATCACTTCATAAACTCTTCTTTACACCTCCAGGCTAGATTGAGAGAAGGAGGGTATTGTGTTAGGAATGGGGTCCAGAGTGGTACAAAGACTCTAGTAATGTTTTATAGGCTATAATGTATATGAGTGTTCATTTTATTGTTCTTTTAATTGGTGTATGTTTATTACAGATATGCCTTAACATGTATGATATACCTCATAATTTAAAATTAAAAAAATAAAATAAAACCTACCTCTGTTCCCTTGAGGCCCGTATCATCAGCCACAATACACACTCTCCCTTTTTGTCAACCACTGTCGTTACTGAAGTCCTGGTTGTTCTCCCTAGAGGATTCCTCTCCAGTAAGGGTCTGCCATCAGTCTGGTTAATTTTCATACCCAGGAGGTGACTGTCTAACAGACTGGAGTCTGAGTTCCTTGAGCTCCTCTGTTTAGAGACATTTTCTCTCCCCTGCTCTCAGCCACCTTGAACTGCTCAAATCAGTAATGCAGAAAGCCCACCCTTTAATGTAGAAAGTCCGCCCTTTAATGGCAGACTGTACCCTTCCAGATGTTTGTTTGTTTCAGTTGTCCCTTTCCACCTGTTCTGCCTCACTACTGTACACTTCAAGCCCCTTCTCTCTCTCTCTGTTGTGGTTTGTTTTTTTTTGGCTTTGCCTCATGGCATGCCAGAGAAGGCAGTGGCACCCCACTCCAGTACTCCTGCCTGGAAAATCCCATGGATGGAGGAGCCTGGTGGGCTGCAGTCTATGGGGTCACTAAGAGTCGGACACGACTGGGTGACTTCACTTTTACTTTTCACTTTCATGCATTGGAGAAGGCAGTGGCACCCCCACTCCAGTACTCTTGCCTGGAGAAGCCTAGGGACAGAGGAGCCTGGTGGGCTGCCGGCTATGGGGTCGCACAGAGTCGGACACGACTGAAGCGACTTAGCAGCAGTAGCAGCATGGCATGCGGGATCTTAGTTCCCTGACCAAGAATTGAGCCCTCCCTCCCTGTAGTGAAAGCCCTGAGTCCTAACCTCTGGATCACCAGGGAATTCCCTCAAGCCTCTTCTTATGGTTTTCCTTCACTCCCCTCCTGCATGCACTTCAGTCTTTAAATTCAGTTTAGATCTTGCAGTCCATCTCCCCACTGCTTTGGCTTTCTTCATTTCTTTTTTAATCCATTTGTTCTTTCATTGCACGTACCTAGAAAAACTCCAGTTTAAGCCCTGCCATTCCCTTTGCTATACCTCTTGTAGAGCAGCTCGGCATGGCTGGAGAAAATCATAAATCTAGGCTGAGTAGGACCACCATAGGTTTGGTCACTCATCTCCTTGTCTCCCCTACTCACCACCGCCAAACAACCTTAGGACACACCTCTTATCAGTCCCTTCTCTCACTCATCGTGGTAACTTTTCAAGTCTCTCCCTTCTCAAGCCTTGGACTAGCCCAGCTCTCCTTTCGTTCTCAGCCGATGACTCACCTCCTTCAGAATTATTAAACAATCATACATAAACAATCTCATCTTTCAGACACAAGTCTAGAAATATACTTGTATATATGAATCTGAGCAGAGCCCTGTAGCGCCTTCCTCATTGCAGACCCTCCTGTGTTCCCCTTTCCTACCTTTAGAAAAAAAAACAAACACAAAATCTTAGTTTCCCTGGCCTGTTTCAGAAAACAGACTCAGCAACTTATCACTGAAGAAGGGGCAAAAGCAGGAGCTAAGAAGATCAGTCAAGCGAGGAAAGTGATAACAACTTGAGCAATAAGTAAAACTGAAGCATGGGATCATAAAGTCCTAGTTCTCCTCGAGAAAAACATAACAGTGTCTGACACACATCCTTAAGTTATTTTTTAGAGAAACCAGACCACCCTCTGACTTAGGTGGAAACTGCTGACCTAAACATGTAGATCCTAGCCTGGTTGGAGCTGGAAAATGCATGATTGAGATGCCTGAAATGCCACCATGTCACCTCACCTTCTACCCATCAGAAAAGTGTCCATGAGCTAATCACACACCCTGCGACCCTCACCCCAACACTGTCGTTAAAATCCTTTCCCTGAAGACCATCGGGAAGTTTTGGTCTTTGAACATTAGCTGCGTGGTGTTCTTGCCTGGCACCTGTAATAAACACTGTATTTCCCTTCGCCACAACCCACTGTCTATATACTGGCTTTGCTACCTGTCTTCCCTCCTCAGTATCCATATGTTTGTTTTCTATGTCTGGGTCTGTTTCTCCTTTGCAAATAAGTTCATCTGTATTGTTTTTCTCAAGCTTCCCAGGTGGAGTTGCTGGTAAAGAACCCTTTGCCTGCCAATGCAGGAAATGCAAGAGATTCGAGTTTGTGCCCTGGTGTCAGGAAGATCCCCTGGAGGCGGAAATGGCAACCCACTCCAGTATTCTTGCCTGGAGAATCCCATGGACAGAGGAGCCTGGCGGGCTACAGTCCATAGGGTTATGAAAAGTTGGACATGGCTGAAACAACTGAGTACATTCCATTTTTCTAGATTCCACATGTATGCATTAATATACGATATTTGTGTTTCTCTTTCTGACTTACTTCACTCTGTATGACAGATTCTGGGTTCATCCATGTTTCTACAAATGGTACAATTTCTTTTCTTTTTATGGCTGAGTAACATTCCATTGTGTATATGTACCACCTCTTTTTATCTATTCCCTGTTGATTAAAGTTCCAAAGTCTTAATGGTTTACAGAAAACTCCCTGGCTTACCCTTGCCTACTCCTCTGGCATTCTTTATTGCACGGGACTAGCTTTCTTCACTCCAGTCATTCTGTATCTCTTTCAGTTCCTCAAACATCCATGCCACATCTTGCTTCTGGGTCTTTGCACAAGCTCTGCCCCTGCCCACATTCTCTCCTTCTCTTCCATTCAGCTAACTCTTGTTCATCCTTCAAGGCTCAGCTCAAAGGACACCTCCTCAGGGAAGCATGCTTGACTCTCCAGAATAGGCTAGGTTAATCTGTCATACAACCATGAAATTAAAAGATGTTCCTTGGAAGGAAAGCTATGACAAACCTAGACAGTGTATTAAAAGCAGAGATATCACTTTGCCAACAAAGGTCCATGCAGTCAAAGCTATGGTTTTTCCAGTAGTCTTGTACTATTTGTGAGAGTTGAACCATAAAGAAGGCTGAGCACCAGGGAATTGATGCTTTCAAACTGTAGTGCTGGAGAAGATTCTTGAGAGTCCTTTGGACACCAAGGAGATCACTCAGGCAATCCTAAAGGAAATCAACCATGAATATTGATTGGAGGGACTGATGCTGAAGCTGAAGCTCCAGTACTTTGGCCACCTAATTCAAAGAGCTGACTCATTGGAAAAGACTCCAATGCTGGGAAAGATTGAGGTCAGGAGGAGAAGGGTGTGACAGAAGATGAGATGGTTGGGTGGCATCACTAACTCAATGGACATGAGTTTGAGCAAACTCTGGGATATAGTGAAGGACAGGGAAGCCTGGCATGGGGATGGAAAAAGTCAGACAGGACTTAGGGACTGAACAACATCAACAGCAACTGGTCATGTGCTCCCGTGGCACTCTGCACTGTTTTTGATTTTGAGTTTAGTTATTCATAATGATTTACTTAATCTTTGTCTTCCCCACCAGAATGCAGGTTCCATGAAGACATTAATGTATCCATATCATTCGTGGCTGCCAATGC
This sequence comes from Nanger dama, assembly GCA_917880005.1. Lineage (NCBI taxonomy): Eukaryota > Metazoa > Chordata > Mammalia > Artiodactyla > Bovidae > Nanger > Nanger dama. The sequence goes on from CAKJTW010000043.1 coordinate 14,100,069, forward strand.
CTCACAGAGAGTCAGGTCTCAATAACAGTTGCTGACTTGGGTGACTGAAACACAGATCGTCCTAGTTTGGTTTCAGTGTGCAGCTGTAACCTAAAAGCTAATAACCCTTCATATTTGTGCTTGCCTTAAACACTTTGACCTTTATTTTCCATTTCCAAAGTGTTTTTGGTATGTGCAGTACCACCCTCTTCCTCTTTTCCCCTTTTCTCAATGATGTGTCACCAATTGATGTTTTTTAATTGGGTGAGGCACAGGTAATCTCCCCGTTTATAACTCTGACCTTTCTGTGAGCAAACACACGGAGTGAACTTTGGTTTATCTCCCACTATAATGTAGCTGCTGATTGCCGGCAGGCAGGCTGTCTCCTACAGTCCATGTGACCGGTGGGGTGACCAGAGAGAAGCGTGGGGAAGAGTGGACTGAGGGACCCAGCGACAGGCTGTCTGGCTGGAGCTCCTGCCTCCTCGAGAGCCCCGAGTGAAGCCAGCGAGCCCAAGGAGCATGGTGCTGAGGGGCGCGAGGTCATGAAGACGCCACTGTTGGCCTTGGCTTTGTGGTCCCTGCTGCTCGGGCCGGGGCTGCCGTTCTGGACCTCCCACGTGAGTCGGAACTGCCAGGATGGCAGCTACGAGATCAGTGTCCTGATGATGAACAACTCGGCCTTCCCAGAGTCCCTGGACAGCTTGGAAGAGGTGGTGAAGGAGGGAGTGAAAATCGTGAGGCAGCGTCTGCTTGAAGCCGGTAAGAATACTGTAACAGAATTCTCCCTGTTACCTCCTCTGGAGCCAGAGTGCTGCTAAGTGAAGACCTCGCATTCTTTGCCTGATCACCTAGCCTCCTCTAAGGGCCCTTCTCTCTTTCAAGGCAGTAGATCTTCCAAAAGAAGGATTTGAGCCCTACCTCAGTGAGTTCACTCATGATAAACTCTGCTCTAATAATGGGTCCAACCCAGATGTTTGCAGCAGTGAAATGCCCCCAAATAAAACTGGATTTACTACTGAGCGTCAGGGCCTTGTGTTTCCTTCTGCATCATCTCAGAGATAGGATTTGGTCTGGACTTGAGATTTCACAAGGTTGTCTATCAAGAAGATGAATCAAGTAAAATTCCTACAGATGCTGAGTCTTTGATGAAGATTTTTAATCCATCTATTCTCTCTTTGCATCTCTGGTGGTGATTCTTATAAGATGCAGTCGATGTGATAAATTTGCAAAATCAGTGTATGCATACTAAATCCATTCAGTTGTGTCTGACTGGTGTGACCCCATGGACTGTAGCCTTCCAGGCTCCTCTGTCCATGGGGATTCTCCAGGCAAGAATACTGAAGTGTGTTTCCATGCCCTTCTCCAGGGGATCTTCCCCACCCAGGGACTAAAGCTGTCTCCTGCACTGTAGGCATATTCTTTGTTATCTGAGCCACCAGGGAAGCCCCAAATTCAGTGTAACAGTCCTTTATTTTACTCCTGTTTTTGGGGGATGAGAAAATTATTTTTTATGTTTTATTGAAGTATAGTTGATTTACAGTGTTGTATTAATTTCTGGTGTACAGCAGAATGATTCAGTTGTTCATATATATATTTTTTTCTTGTATTCTTTTCCATTGTGGTTTGTCAGAGGATATTGAATATAGTTCCTTGTGCTATACAGCAGGACCTTGTTATTAACCCATCCTATCTATACTAGTTTGTGTGTATCTCTTAATTATTAAAATAAATTATAACTTAGGTAAAACATGTAAAGAGAAAGAGATGCAGTCTTTCTGTTTTGTTATGTAAAACATAAAGAGAAAGTTATCACCCCTAATAATTTCCAGTCACCTGGATATTTCCAGATTCTTTTCATGTGCTTCCAAGTTTCTTGTTAAGAACATCACTGGAGTCACTACAGCACAGCAACACTTTTCTGACCTTCTTTATTTCACATTATTCTACAAGTGGCTTTCCTGGAGTTGCTTAATCTTCATATATCATGTGAATGGATGTCCTGTATCTCTTAGATACCCTTCCAGATCATCTGGTAATTCCCTACAGTGGGATATTCCATTGTTTTTAGTTTCTCATGATTATTTAAAAGCTACTGCAATAACTTCCCAGGTGGCTCAGTGGTAAAGAACTCGCCTGCCAATGCAGGAGACGTAAGAGACTTGGGTTCCATCCCTGGTTTGGAAAGATCCCCTGGAGGAGGGCATGGCAACCCACTCCAGCTGGAGAATCCCACAGACTGAGGAGCCTGGCGGGCTGCAGTCCATAACATCACACAGAGTTGGACAGAAGCTGAAACGACTTAGCACTCACGACATCACGGCAATAAAATTTTCACATACATTGTTTCACCATCCTCCCATGCTTTGAGATAAGATTGCCACAGTTGTGATTACTGAGTCAGTGACTGTTTCATACAACTTAATGGTTATTTATGGATGAGGATACATCCTCTAAGGAGAGAAGGTCTCAATTTTCTTTATTTAAAATTCTGTGTCAGCAGCAGCAGTGGTTGTCATACATCATGGATGTGTGATAACTGTCTCCTGTACAATATGCACTTCTTCAACCCTGTCTGAGACCAGATTCAGATATAAACGGATGGATCTGATCTAGAGCTGTAACGTAACTAGGAGGTCACTTAATAAAACCCCCTTCTATGGGCAGAAAGAACATTTGATTTGAAGTCCGAGGACCCAAGTTGGTGTCCGTTTTCCAGAGCTTTCTCTCTTTGTGACCTATTTCTCTTGATCTACCTGAGTTCGCTTGTCTTGTCGAGTGCTTGGTGGGGCTTCCCAGGTGGCTCTAGTGGTAAAGAGCCCGTCTGCCAAAGCAGGCGATGTAAGAGATGTGGGTTCAATCCCTGGGTCAGGAGGATCCCCTGGAGGAAGGCATGGCAACGCACTCCAGTATTCTTGCCTGGAGAATTCCAGGGACAGAGGAGCCTGGCGGGCTACAGTCCATGGGGTCTCAAAGAGTCAGACACAACTGAAGCAACTTAGCACACACACAGGTGCTTGGTGAGATATATCATCTCTCTACTCACCACAGCTCTGTGCAATCAGCATTGCTGACACTCTTTCACAGCAGAGGCTTAATAACTTTGCTGAAGTCATACAAGTTGTCTGTTTGAAGTAGGAGTCAAACCTGTATCTGTCTGATTCCGCAGAGTGTATCGTGTCACCACTCTAAGAGCTTTACCCACCATGAACTAACACGCTCATTAAAATAAAGTGGTGGAACATTGTGGTTAGAAGCAGAGGTTTGGAGTCAGACAGAGGCCGATCATGTTCCAGCCTTTTATCCAACCGTTTATCACCTGTGACCTCGAGCAAGTTACACTTAAATTTTCTGAGTTTCAATTCCTTCACCTATAAAATCATAGTAAATAGTTTCCTCCGGTGAGTATGGTGTGAATTAAATGAGGAGATTCACGTAAAGTGCTTAATTCACTGACTGATCCGGACTGTGCACCCACTGAGTGGCCGTTGTGTTTATTGTGGGCACTCTTACTGTTGTTCTTGTCAAGGACGTTGATGTAGTTGTTGCTGCACTCTTGCTGCTGTTAGCAGAACAAGTTACCCTGCACATAAAATGAACAGCTCAGTGTGTTGCTCAGATATTGATCTCTGAACTCACATTACCCGAATTTGCACTTCTGCTCCATCATTTACTAGTTGAGTGACACTGAGCAAGTTGTTGATTTTAAGTTCAGTCATCTTATTTGTAAAATAGAGTCAATAATGGTGAGAGGCCTTTGCATGGACTCAGTAAGAGGAGGATCGGAAGGTGGGGACGGTGAAAGAGTAAACTGAGGCCCAGATTTCTGCATCTGATGATGCATTTTGTCAGATGGATGGTCATGCATAGTAAACTCAAGAAATGCAGCTTGTGAAGGAAAGATGGATTCATGGTCTAAGCTTATTAAACACTGATGTTGGGGAAATTTTAAGACCATATACTTAAAGGCTAACTTGAACAATAGAAAGAGTTCAAATGTTGGTGATGCCCAAGTGGAAGAGAGCAATATTTTCCCGAGTACTTAGGAAAGCTTTGTGGGTTTGGAAGAATACACAGGACTTGGTGGAAAACTTTAAAACAAGATTCCTTCAGTCTTAGGAAATCAACTTCCCAAGGTTGTATGTGCCATGGCCTCAGCCTGGTCCATAACCCCCACCTGGTACATACCCCTCAACTGGTCCATACCCCCAACCTGGTCCATACCCTCCACCTTGTCCATGCCCCCCCACCTGGTCAACCCCCCCGGGTCCATATCCCCCACCTGGTCCATACCCCCCTCCACCTGGTCCATACCATCACCTGATCCACCCCTGATCCGTCCATACCCCCACCTGATCCATACCCCTCCACCTGGTCCATACCTCCCACCTGGTCCATACTCCCCACCTGGTCCATACCCCCCACCTGGTCCATACCCCCACCTGGTCCATACCCCCCTCCCGTGCCCCCCACCTGGTCCATACCCCCACGTGCTGGTCCATACCCCCCACCTGGTCCTACCCTCCACCTGGTCCATACCCTCCACGTCCCCCGCCTGGTCCATACCCTCCACCTGGTCCATACCCCCCACCTGGTCCTATCCTCCACCTGGTCCATGCCTCCGACCTGGTCCATACCCTCCACGTATCCCCCACCTGGTCCATACCCTCCACCTGGTCCATACCCCCCACCTGGTCCATACCCCCAACCTGGTCCATACCCTCCACGTGTCCCATACCTGGTCCATACCCTCCACATGCTGTCATGTGCTGAGGGGGTCCCTTTCCTAGACTCCAGAGCCCATATCCAAATTCACTTTGGTCCCGTCCCATCCTCGAAGCTCTCTATAGGAGAGAAAGCATCTGAGATCATCCTGTATTCTGTAACATCCCCCTCACCCTCCCAGCACTTAGATCTCATGGTACGGTGTGCAGATGGCAAGCAGGATTGGGTTGAAATGACATCTGAAGAACCGCTTATCAGTTAAGCTTTAGTTTGAAGTCCCCATCCCATTGTCTAAAGAGTGTTCATCGGAGGCCTCCCCGCTGGTCCCATGGTTTAAAGGCTCCACACAACCACTGCAGGGGGTGTAAGTTCGCTCCTTGGTCAGGGTACTAAGATCCCACATGCTACACAGCGTGGCCCCAAAATAAAAATAAAAACAATATGCTAAAGTCATTAAAGTACTAATAAGAAAGAAGTGACAGGGAGTGACATAAGAACTCAGAACTCAAATATTTCTAGGCTTAAAACTGGATATACAGTTCCACCCCACCTCCCCACATCAGTTGGCAAAAGATAAATCTCACAGCCAGTATAAACTTACTGAGAAATAACACTAGTCTTCTCTTTTCCCTCATTCTGGATAACAGGCCTCAATGTGACTGTGAATGCTACCTTCATCTATTCAGAAGGTGTGATTTATAAGTCCAGTGACTGTCGGAGCAGTACCTGTGAAGGCCTTGACCTCCTCAGGACTATTTCAGTGAGTGCCTGCCTCTGCGGGGTCAGCTTTCACCCTCCTGCCCCGGGGGATGGTGGCTGGGCTCTCTGACCTGTCCGCCAGCATCCCACCTGACACCTGCATCCCACCTGTCTGCCAGCATCCCACCTGTCCGCCAGCCTCTCCCCCGTTGCCTCCAGCTACCCAGCTCTGACTCTCTCCCCATCTATTTTCCAAGTGAGAGGGCCCTCCAGGAACCCAGGAAGGTAGGGAGCACCTTAGCTATGTTGTCTGTACACAGTCAGTGGTATGGAGGGGGATTATTTTGTTTTCAATTGGTTTTAAACGTCTAAAAAAAAATTTAAGTGTTGGTATTAACCGATCTGCCTTTGTGTCCCCTCAAAAAATACCTGAGGTGCCCTTTTACAAAGATATGTTCCAAAGCCCTATGTGCTTGTGTGCTCAGTCATGTCCAACTCTCTGGGGCCCCATGGACTGTGGCCCGCCAGGCTCCTCTGTCTGTGGGATTCTCCAGACAAGAATATTGGACTGGGTTGCCATGCCCTCCTCCAGGGGATCTTCCCAACCCAGGGACTGAATATGTGGCTCCTGCCTTGCAGGCAAATTCTTTCCTGCTGAGCGACCAGGGAGGCCCCCAAAACCCTACACCAGAGACCTATTGCAAGTCATCACTGTATACGTGGTCACAAATTAATTGTTTAAGAGCAGAATCTGAAACCTAACTTTAAAGTAGTAACTGTAATGTCAAAATCTAGAAATAGGAAAAGAGAGATCCTTGCCTACGTCCTCCTCCCAACCCCAGCCCTAACCCCAACCAGAGCTTTACAGAGCTGAAGAGTGTTCCAAGCTCTCTAGAGGCAAGAAGGCTGTGAGATGCCCCCTCTGTGACAGAAACCTAAGGAAAAGCCCTTCATAAAGCAGAGTGCTGGGCACAGAGCATGGTTCTGAAGCTCTAATCAATAACATAGAATCAACCTGATTGGCCACACTCATGTCAGGAGGCGTGGCTCATTACAGTTGCCATTTTAAATCATGGAGGGTGCGGAGTGAGCAAGAATTGAATACACTCCACTTTGCAGTTCTGTGAAGGCGTGTCTCCTCTTTCTACCTCTCCAGAGGAAGATGTAACCTGGTTCTCCAACACCGTTGGTGGAATATTCCTAGTTGGGTGCCCCTTGAGAAAGAGTGGAATATGAGCTCTATAGTCTTCAAAGCAGTTACACTGCATTTTGTTCTCTGCAGCCCTGCTTGTCTCTTCCCCTAAAACCGGAACTCGCCCTCTCTCTCCATAGCCCCTCCAAATCTAGTCTGTTCACACGTGGCCTACAGACACTGCTGATGCTACAGCTGCCTGTGCCTCTTCAGCCACTGGACATCCTCCCCTTGATAAAGAGAGTCCAGGTTCATGTTCGGGCAGCAGAGCTTCAGCAGGATTCTCTTCCCTCCTTCCACAGTCTCCCAACTCAGACATCTCGGAGATGTTAGAATGAGATGTTAGAATGTCAGCCTCCTCGGAGCCTCCCCCTTGCCTGCTTCTTTCCTGTGCACTGATTCATGTTTTATTTTTAGGGATTTAGTTGTGGTTTTTGTTTTTTTTTTCTCCTACAGAGTAAAAAACAGATGGGCTGTGTCCTTATGGGGCCCTCGTGTACCTATTCCACCTTCCAAATGTAGTAAGTAGCTTGGTTTGTTGTTGTTTTCACGCCCCTGTGACTTGAAGTCAGGACAAAATCATCAATATTTAAGTGATTTATCAAACAGCAGTCTAGTTGAGGTAACACAGTCAGCAGTGCGGGGCCCTTGTATTCTGCAGCCTCTCTAATAATTGTCATGCCCTCATCCAGGTAACTCTGCCTTTGTTCAGTGTGGGGTGAATGACAGTAGCTGTTTCATGCAGAGTAGACATGAAGTTGCAGCGTCCCTCTTGGCTCAGTCTGTAAAGAATCTGCCTGCAGTGCAAGAGACCTGGGTTTGATCCCTGGGTCGGAAAGATCCCCGGGAGAAGGGCATGGCAACCAGCTCCAGTGTTCTTGCCTGGAGAAGCCCACGAGCAGAGGAGCCTAGAGTCCATGGGGTCGCAAAGAGGCATGACTGAACTGACTTAGCATGAGAGATGAAGTTAGACTCCTGGCAAGATTCAGGGAAGATAGTGAACTTGAATAATTTGAAAATTGAATAAATGACATATTCCCAGACAAAAACACAAAGGAAAGCACCCTAGGGCCTTGGCAGGGCGCTGTTCCATCCTTAGGTCTGTAAGAATAGGAACAGTGGTAGGATTCTTATTTCATAGTGCTGTTTGAGGATTATATGAATAACATACTAAAATACTTTACACAGTGCCCATATCAACTTAGAAGGAAAAATCTTCCAGTATGTTTTAAAGGGAAAATACTTCTCTGGCTTCGGGAAAATCGCCTCCATCCCTCTTTTGTCTCATACAGTGTAATTCTCACCATCACAAAATACTTCGTTCTGCCAGATCACCCTTCCCCAATAAAAATCCCTCCCACATGCCTTTCTTTCTGTTCCATCTCCCCCTGAATCAAGATCACTCTTTGTCTCCAGAGAGAAAGCCTTTAATAGACCACCAAAGGTGGAAGGGGATGTTGTTTTCCTTTCTCAAATACATATTAAACATCTTCATATGAACTTGGCAGCCCAGAGATACTGAGATGAACGAGCCAGGTGTGATCCTCACCTTCATGGTGCTTGCAGTCTAGTGGAGGAGACAGAGATAAAACAGATTCTCTCTCAAATGATTACCTGGTTTCAGGTATCAAAGAAAGTTCTCCTGATGGATGAAGAGATTTAATCTAGGGCCTGATGGATCAGTAAGAATCAACTAGGCAAAGAGGTAGGGGCACAGCATTTTTGGCATTTGTAAAGACCCTGATAGAAAATAAAGCTTGATGTGTTTAAGGCATGACTGCAGCCATGAAATTAAAAGACGCTTGCTCATTGGAAGAAAAGCTATGACCAACCTAGACAGCATATTAAAAAACAGAGACATTACTTTGCCAATAAAGGTCCATCTAGTCAAGGCTATGGTTTTCCAGTAGTCATGTATGAATTCACGTGAGAGTTGGACTATAAAGAAAGTTGAGCAACGAAGAATTGATGCTTTTGAACTGTGGTGTTGGAGAAGACTCTTGAGAGTCCCTTGGACTGCAAGGAGATCCAACCTGTCCATCCTAAAGGAGATCAGTCCTGAATGTTCATTGGAAGGACTGATGTTGAAGCTGAAACTCCAATACTTTGGCCACGTGATGCAAAGAACTGACTCACTTGAAAAGACTCTGATGCTGGGAAAGACTGAGGGCAGGAGGAGAAGGCGACGACAGAGGATGAGATGGTTGGATGGCATCACCAACTCAATGGAAATGAGTTTGGGTAAACTTTGGGAGTTGGTGATGAACAGGGAGGCCTGGTATGCTGCAATCCATGGGGTCCCAAGGAGTCGGACATGACTGAGTGACTGAATTGAACTGACCTGATACTTAAGGAACCACGAGTAGATCCATGTGCTGAACAGGAGAAGGAAAACCGTAAAATCCTCAGGTGATGCCTGTCTCAAAGGTAGTCCGAGAAAAAAAAAAAAAAGGTAATCCAAAGCACCTGTGTGCTCAGTTGCTAAGTTGTGTCCGCCTCTCTGGGACCCCATGGACGTGGCCCGCCAAGCTCCTCTGTGCATGGGATTTTTCCAGGCAGGAATACTGGCGTGGGTATAAGAGCTGAAAATAAAGCAGTGCATGGAGGGAATTTCAGGGACATCTTTTCGGCCTCGCAACATTTGTAATAGCTGTGGTGGCCCATTTTCTGTTTTTCTTAGCCCTGTGCCCCCAAAGTCCATATGTCCTAGCCTAGATGTTAGGACAACGCGATGAAATTCATCTTGGAATAAATCAAAGTAACCAAGCCACATGTGTGTGTGCCTGTGCGTGCTAAGCCACTTCAGTCATGTCTGACTCTGCATTTCTGTGAACTGTAGCCCACCAGCCGCCTCTGTCCATGGGATTCTCCAGGCAAGAATTCTGAAGTGGGTTCCCACACCCTCCAGGAGATCTTCTGACCCAGGGATCTCCCTCATTGCAGATAGATTCTTTACCATCTGAGCCACCAGGGAAGCCCAGAGAAGGCAGTGCCTGTGTGCAGGCTAAGTCTCTTAGTCGTGTCTGACTCTTTGCAAGCCTATGGAGTGTAGCCCACCAGGCTCCTCTGTCCACAGGATTCTCCAGGCAAGAATTCTGGAGCGGGTTGCCATGCCCTCCTCCAGGGACCAGGGATGGAACCCACATCTCTCATGTCTCCTGCATTGGGAGGCGACTGCTAGCACCACCTGGAAACCAAGCCACATACACAAGAAAACATCTAGAGTATGCTTAGAATGTAGCATATGTTCAATAAATATTCTTTAAATGCACTTGTGTGAGAGGGACCTATGTAAGTCGAATACCTGCTTGAATGACCCTATTTCATTCTTGTCATTTCCACCCACGTGCTGAAACAGCTTAAAGAAGGATCTTACTTTTGCTACTTAAGTTAATCCTGACATTGGTTTATTTCTCATCTCTTGGCACAGCCTTGACACAGATTTAAACTATCCCATGATTTCAGCTGGCAGTTTTGGATTGTCATGTGACTACAAAGAAACTTTAACCAGGATGATGTCTCCAGCTCGGAAGCTGATGTACTTTTTGGTTGACTTTTGGAAGGGTGATTTTCAATTCAAACCTTTTCCCTGGAACACTGCATATGTTTTCAAGAATAGTACAGAGACTGAGGACTGTTTCTGGTAAGCAAGACCATTAATATCCTTCCGACATTTAGCCATAAACCATGGAGACAAACCATAAACTCTCAGCAGACCCTGAGTTATTATCAGATGCTCGTTCCATGAAGTAACAGCATGGGAATGGAAACCAACTCGTTTTCTTACATGCAACTGGTACATAGTTTACATTTAACTGATTTCATTCTTAAGCTGTAAATATATTTAGATAAGGCTGTTTGTTACACCTATTTGAACTAGATCTATTAAACACAGTTCTTTGAAGTAGGTATCCCTTAACTTCAGATCAAATTGAAATTTCACTTAGAAGCATATGACACTTCCTCTGATTTCATGATCGAAATCAATAGTAACAGCTAATATTTCATATTAATAAAAGGAATCATATGGAGCATGTTATGTGTCTTGAGAACTCTGAAAAGATGTTTTTTGAACGTATTTTCAAAAAGTTACCTTTTCTTATAGAGTCTGTTAGTTAACAATGATCTGTTTTCCTTGCCTCAGTGTGATTGACACCAAGTGTCTATATAATGGTAAATACATTGACTAAATATTTTTGAATTCTTTCCAAATGGCATAAGTGAAGTAGCAATAAATATAGCTTTGATGAAAACTTTGGTTCCACTAAAAGTGATTAGAAGTGAATAAATAAGTAAAAGCAAAGGGGCCGAAAGAAACATGATGTCATTAATAAAATCCACATACATTGCATGTGTGACACTCTTTGCAGTTTTGAAAGTACTTTCACGTTAGTTTTATCAATTCCCCACAGTAAACCCTCTGTAGAAAAGAGGACAAGTACCATAATCTCTGTTTAAGGAGTCTGGAAATCAGACATGATAGCAGAGAATATGCTTTCTGCCTCTCCTACACAAAGGTTAGAAATCATTCCTCTCACAGCTTTTTAGAGGAATCAGACTGTTGGAGAGAACAGAGTATTGGGCACCGTTGCTAAAATGAAACTACAGAGCTCACACAACTCCAGCAAAGGTGGCAGAAAGAATGACTTGAAGGAACCTGAAGTCTCTCTCCACCAAAGCACTCAGAGAACAAAAACAGGGTTCCCCTGAGAACACATCTAGGGAACTGTAAGAATCAACTCTAAGGCATCATCTTAGAAACTTCGGGCTGAACAAAAGTCAGTTTCATACAGGAGGAAAAATTACTCCTATTTTTGTACTATAGATTCAAAAGTTTCAATTTCTGTGTGATAATGGGATGAGAACAGAGTAGCCTTCCTTCAGCAAATAGCAAGAAGCCTTTAGAAGGGAGCTGGGAAATACCTCCTGTTTGTATGAATACACGAAGATCCCCTGAAACTGTCCCTATACTCCCCTAAATTAGACATTCATCCTAACCCTTGGGATCGTGGTGTGTATTGTCCATTGTGTTAACAGTGGCAATGGATTTTAGATGAACAAGTGCCCTGGAGAGATCTGTAAGCTGTGAGCAAACGACATGGAAAGCCATGAAGAAACTAAGCTGATTACTTAGAGTTTCTCTTTGTTTCTGTTCTAGGTACCTCAATGCTCTGGAGGCTGGAGTTTCCTATTTTTCTCAGAAACTAGGCTTCAAGGAGATGTTGAGAGGAGATACTGAGTTTCAGGACATCTTAATGGATCAGAACAGGAAAAGCAATGGTAAGAGGACATGAAGCAAGATTATTTTTTTGCCGGCTACTTCCTTACAACCATCACCTCCCTGTGAGTGATTTGGACAGTTCTACTCCTCAGAGCTGTCATCATCACTGTATATTTTGTGTGTTTGGGAAGATCTGTTGCTGCATGCAACTCCATTATATGGTTTCTTTTGGAGATTCAAACCTTATCCTTGGAGAAATTAGCAAAGTAGTATATTAACATGAGACTACCTTGGCGGTCCAGTAGTTGGGGGTCTGCCTGCTGAAACAGGAGACACGGGTTTGATTCCTGGTCCAGGAAGATTCCACATGCCGTGGGGCAGCTAAAGCCCAAGCACCACGCTTCCTAGAGCCTGGATTCTGCAACAAAACAAGCTGCCAGAATGAGAAGCCCTTGCACTGGAATCAGAGAAAGCCCATGTGGAAGACCCAGTGCAGCCATAAATAAATAAATAAAATTTTAAAATATAACAGCTTCATTAAAGTAATGATAAGGCTAAAAGCCAGCTTTTATAAACCAAAATGGTATCACAACCTCCACCATCAGTGAACTGCTTTAAAAAAATACATTTATTTATTTGGCTGTGCCCGGTCTTAGTTGTGGCATTGAGATCCAGTTCCCTGACCAAGGATCAAACCCAGGGCCCCTGCATTGGGAGCGTGGAGTCTTAGCCACTGGACCACCAAGGAAGTCCCAGTAAACTGCTTTTTAAGTTCACCACAGTCTAATATAGTGTTGAATCTGTGACGAATCCTCAAATATTCTGAATCTTGTTTCCCCAGTAACCAAGAGGACGTATTTATTGATATCTAGCCTTAGGCAAAATTACAAGACAAGCCAAGACTGTTTCACTTGGCTTTATTCTCTCTTTATTTCACCTGCTCGGTGAGCTTTCATTTATAGACCAAGTATGAAAAGTGAATGGTGTAAAATCATTCTCACTAAGTAATTCAGTGACTTATTTCCCCCTCCACAGAAATCTTTTTACAAATAAGAATATATCAGAATACTTATGTATTAGGGATTCTTTTTACAAATAAGGATATATCAGGAATCAACTGTCAAATTTTCTACCAGGAAAGGTTCTTGCTTGGCAGGATTTCCTGGTATCCCTCAAAGCGTCATTTGCTGTCATTATCAAGCATTTGCCGTATTAAGAACCTACCATTTGCAAAACATTGAACGAGATATGGGAAAAAGAAATATAAAATGATTCATGTCCCTAAAATGTTTCCAATTCAACTAGACAACACAGTGATCTAATGAAGTGTCTCCCTACTCACTTGTCTTACTCATCAAGCCATGCATTTTGGAAATCTGGTTACAGTGCGTTTGAGAGCTTAGAGAGTCAGACTGGAATTCTGTCACTGAGTTCTGAGTTAAGAAGCTGCAAGCAAAACCCAAGGAAAGGTGCTTAGGAAGATTTTACTAATGCTCACATTGACTTATATATATTTTCCAACAACTTTACATGTGGGTGAAAGTGAAGTCACACAGTCGTGTCCAACTCTGCGACCCCATGGACTGTAGCCCACCAGGCTCCTCCGTCCGTGGGATTCTGCAGGCAAGAATACTGGAGTGGGATGCCATTTCCTTCTGGAGGGGATCTTCCTGACCCAGGGATCAAACCCAGGTCTCCTGCATTGCAGGCAGACGCTTTAACCTCTGAGACCAGGGAAGCTCTACATGTGGGTAGTACATTTCATTTATTAATGAAAATGGTTTTTGTAACTACTCCAGCCTTATGTACTGGAGTAAATAAACAGATGCAAATACTTGATATTCAGAGCTGTTTCTGTCATCTACCAGTTTGTTTGTTTTTTATCGTTGGCATCTTGGCTGTAGTTTCCTTAAATCAGTAAAATTGAGGAAATGGACCAGATGATTCTTTCTTAAAGCTATATGTATTAATATTTGTTTATTTTGGTTTTTGGCTGTCTTGGGTCTTCTCTGCTGTCCCTGGGCTTTCTCTGGCTGGGGCAAGCAGGAGCTACTCCCTAGCTGCAGTGCACAGGCTTCTCATTGCGGTGATTGCTTTTGTTGCCGAGCGTGGGCTGTAGGCACGTAGTCTTCAGTAGTGTGGCTCGCAGCCTCTGGGGCATTGGCTCAGGGGTTGTAGCACTCTGGCTCAGTTGCCTTGCAGCATGTGGGATCTTCCCAGAGCAGGGATCAAACCTGTGTCCGCTGAGTTGGCAGACAGATTCTTCACCACTGGACCACCAAGGAAGGCTGGACTAGATGATCCTTTTTAAGATCCCATGCAGCACTACTCCAACTCCGTTAAAAAAAAAATGTGGGATAAATGTGAGGAATTGGTGTTAATCTTAAAACATGAATGTAGCATAGACTTACTGGGTTCAGATTCAATCATGTGGTTCCCTTCTTGCTTGGGAACAGATTATTGTATACTTTTCTGTCTTGCTCTCACTCCTGCAGTGATTGTTGTGTGTGGTAGACCGGAAACCATCCGCAACCTCAGGGGTGACCGGGCAGTGGCTGAAGACATCGTCATTATTCTAGTGGATTTATTCAAGTAGGTATAATATTTGGAAGAACTCTCCTTTCAGAAAGAAAATAAGGATTTCCAAAAGAGATTCTCTTTTCTCATGTTTTTCATAGCCTTAAATGGGGTTCCGTATAAAGATAATATTTTAACCAGGGTTTAACTTCTTTATCATTCTTATTTAATTCATTATAGTCCTAGCAGAGATGTATACCTTTGATATCGCTATCATGTCTAAGGACCATATGAAAGGTTTCTACTGTGTGGCACAGGAAACTCTGCTCAATATTATGTAGCAACCTACATGGGAAAAGAATTTGAAGAAGAATAAATACATGGATGGGCTCCCCAGGTGGTGCAGTGGTAAAGAATCCACCTGCCAAGGCAGGAGACACAAGAGACTGTTTCAGTCCCTGGGTCAGGAAGATCCCCTGGAGGAGGAAATGGCAGCCCACTCCAGTATTCTTGTCTGAAAAAATTCCATGGACAGAGGAGCCTGGTGGGCTGCAGTCTTGGGATCACAAAAGTGTCTAACACGACTGAGCACAGATATATGTATAACTGAAACACTTTGCTATACACCTGAAACTAATGCAACATTGTTAATCCAATATAACATTTTAAAAACGAAAAAATAAGTGAATAAATACAAAAGTTTTATTTAAAAAGAAAAAAAACGTTAAACCCACATGCCCATTCAACAAAGATCCTGGTCTCCAGCCTGATCATAAGGTTTTTTTCCCAGGCAGTAATAAATCAGTTAATATCCCAGTCATATTTCTGAGAACATGGGCTGTATCTGTGCCTTCGATTACTAGTGGCCTTTGGTCCTAGGCTATTTTCCTTCAGCCTCCTTTGGTAAGAGGAAGGTTCCCGTTAAGGGAATTTGATTGACACTGTTCTTTGCCCTCTGTGGTGTAGTCACGGGCTGGGTAGTCACTAGTTTCCCCCTGCACTTCACTGGCACTAAGGGAAGAAAATTCTGGAGAACAGAAACCATCTTTTATCACATCCCTGCTTTTTACCACTCATCTTCTAAAGTAGTTACAGTTTTATGGAGAACCCATTAAAAAAAAAAAGTGCCAAGGTAATATCTGAGTCAGATTAAGCTTTAAACAGGTGTTGCTGGTACATCTTGTGTCTCTTGCTCCATCGGCTGAATCATATGACTTCACTTATCTGCCTGGATCATTGATCATTTGCTATCTGTATGCAGAGCAGAAGCTATTACCATAGTGTATCATATCTGATTAGTCATTTCAGACACCTTGAATGTACTTGTCCCAGTGTTGCGAAAAATGAAGCATGGGAACTGCAGGCATATCTAGTTTCTGAAGATAATATAGTTAGCTGAGCCTTTTAGCTGCAGAATACAAGAAAGAGGGCAGAATTATCAACACTTTATTCCTGCAGCCACCCTGATGGCCACTTTCAATGACTGCTTGGCCTCCTGGAAGGAGGCCTCAGTGGAACCAGTTTGGTGTAACTTTATTTTAAGAACCTCCTCATCTACTGCCAAAGTGTTGGCCTCCTGTTATCACTATTCCCTAAGAACACCTGGCTGTGTTTTGGGAAGATCATGAGATTCATTTTAAACTAGACAACTTGGGATTTCAAATTATAATTCTGACACTTTCAGTTCATTTGCCTCTTGGGTATTACTTAGCATCTTGAGATTAAGTCTTCTCATTTATCAAGTGAGAATAAAAATATCTATAAGGGTCCTTTAGGATGAGATGTGGTAATATAAACAAACTCTTTAACACAGTCCTCAGCATGTAGATATACTCACCTACTGTTTCAATATTAAATGATGGTCATCCTGGCTAACAGCAGTTCAAGTGTGTTATATTATTTGCAGATTAAAACGGTAAAATGATTAGCAAGTACTTCCCTGGTGGTCCAGTGGTTAAGAATCCACCTTGCAATACAGGGAAAATGAGTTCGATCTCTTATCTGGGAACTAAGATCCCACATGCCTTGAACCAGCTAAACCAGTGCTTCACAGCAAGAGATCCCATGTGACGCAATGAGGATCCCTCATGCTTCAACTAAGACCCAACGCAGCCAAATAAATAAATATCTTAAAAAATAAATAGATATAGTATCAAGGATCCTCAGTCTGCCAAATGTGTCTAGAAATTGAGGATGTGTACTGCTACATTGCTTCAGTCGTGTCCAACTCTTTATGACCCCATAGACTGTAGCCTGCCAGGCTCCTCTGTTCATGAGATTCTCCAGGCAAGAATACTGGAGTGGGTTGCCAGATCTCCAGGGGATCTTCCTAACCCAAAAAGCGAAAGTGAAAGTCGCTCAGTTGTGTCCAACTCTTTGCAACCCCATGGACTATACTGTCCATGGAATTCTCCAGGCCAGAATACTGGAGTGGGTAGCCTTTCCCTTCTTCAGCAGATCTTCACAACCCAGGGATCAAACCCAGGTCTCCCACATTGCAAGAGTGTGTCTCTTATGTCTCCTGCATTGGCAGGTGGCTTCTTTACCACTAGTGCCAACTGGGAAGCCCAGGAATTGAGAATACAAGGACCAGTTAGCTAATGTTAAGAAGTATACAGTGTTAGAGAAAAAGCTTCATTTTTTTCCATGTTTACGTTTCACCATCTGGAGAGTAAATGGAACTCATAAACTTTCTCTCTATCCTATCCCTAAATCTCTAAAGCATTATGAGCACTTAAGGAAAAGAAAGTTTCCAGGTATCAGCCAAGAGTGATTAAACCTCGAAAACAAGCTTACATATCCAGGTCAGGTGAGGTGAGGTGAAGTCGCTCAGTCGTGTCCGACTCTTTGCGACCCCGTGGACTGTAACCTACTAGGCTTCTCTGTCCATGGGATTCTCCAGGCAAGAATACTGGAGTGGATTGCCATTTCCTCCTCCAGGGGATCTTCCTGACCCAGGGATCGAACCCAGGTCTCCCGCATTGGAGGCAGACGCTTTAACCTCTGAGCCATCCAGGGCTCCCCCAAAATCTTCTTTCTTTTTAAAGAATTACCTGCAGTGAATTGCTAAATAAACAAATGAACCTCTGTTTGTTAGTATATTCTAGATCCTTTATTTTAATTTCAGAATAACCTATCAAAATATTTATTTTAAAAATATTAAAATTCATATAAACTTTATAAAAAAACAAGTATCTGTTCTGATCTTCTGTGTTATTGTGTTTGTTAACCACAGCATCTAATTTCTGCAATTCAAGGTAGCAGCTGTAGAAAAAAATCAACTTATCTGGGGGAAGTAGAAAGTTTAGCAGGGGGAGAAGAAGTGTTTTAAACTATCTCAAAGCTGATGTACGAATCGGTAGGAGTTCCGTTTCCATTTTTGGAGCAATCTGATTTTCATGAGAAACTTGTGCTTTTTATTCCAGTGATGACTACTTCGGGGACAACGTCACAGCCCCTGACTACATGAAAAATGTTCTTGTTCTGACCCTGCCTCCGGAAACCTCCGTCTCAAATAGTTCCTCCTCCAGTAATTTTTCACTGGTAAACTTCATAGACATATATACTCTTATTCTTCTGGCAAGGGTAAGATACCATTCTTCCATTTAGAAACCCAGATTCTGAAATGAGCAAATTTTTCCCTCACTGGTTCCAGTTTACCCAGCAAATGTTAACTGAGCCAATTACGTGTAATAGCAGGATTCTTGCTATTAAAACCCCAGGACTTCCTGGTGGGCCAGGGGTTAAGAGTCTGGCCACCAGTGCAGGAGACACGGGTTCAGCCCCTGCTCCAGATGACTCCACGTGCCATGGGGGAAGCTAAGCAAGTGCACCACAGCTGCTGAGCCGGCAATTCTAGAGCCTGTGCTCAGAAGCCACCGCAGCGGAGAGCCCACACACAGCCACCAGAGAGTAGCTCCCGCGTGTCAGAACTAAAGAAAGCCCACACACAGCAATGAAGACCCAGCTCAAAATAAATCAATAAATGTGCAAAAATCAAACTCTTTTTATATGTCACTGTGCTAGGCTGCAGTCCAGCACCACACTGCAGGCTGCTATAACATCCAAACAGAAGCAACGTTGCGGGATGATCAGAAGAAGCCCTGCTAACTTAGGGGAGGTACATATTAGACAGTGTAGAACAGATGAAGTTCCTTACATCCCTGGCCCTGGTATCAGAGTTCTACCTCTAAAGATGCATATTCCCAGGTTAAGACAGAGTCCTTTATTTTCATTAGGTTGATTATCATCTGAATTTGTACAAGAGAGGCCCAGTTTATTCCTTTTATTCCAGCATCCCAACTGGTTTAACATTTGTCCCAGAAAAAGAGCCTCCAATTGGATATTAAATCATTAATGTCTTGATTAAATGCAAAACCCCATTCTCTAATACTGCATTGGATTTTGATAGTCACTGCACCTTAACGCAGCTAAAGTCACTGGATGTTTTCTGGCCTCACACACGGTTGAGAGCAGGTTTGAAGAAGGGAGGGGTAAGGGGTGGTCAGTCCTGAAGCCCCCAAACAACTTTAGGATGACTAGGCCCAAAGAGCAGCAAGGAAAGTTGGGGACCTTTGAGAGAATCACCATTTTGCCTAGACTGGCAGTTCTAAGCCCTCTGTTTTGCAACCCTGCCAAAATTCGGAGCTCTAACCCCTTCAGGGGCTGGGTCTTAACTGATGCTTTTCATCTCATGAAAAGATGATTTCAGCAAAAGACACTGAAGCCAATGAGAGATGTTTTCGTTTTTCCCATTTCATGTTTTCTAGCAAATATACTTCTGGGTGTCATATTCAGATTTCACTTGCACAGCTTCTAGGCTCAGGCAAAAGTCTGATTCTTTGCAGCTGGGTGGGCCAAACTGAGCTGACTGAGCTCATTCGGTCTCAGGGGCACTGAGCTTTCAATCCAGCCCTGTAAAGACCACCACACAACTGTCACAGAGGCAGAGAAAATTTACATATTTTCTATCTTGTTATTCTATTCATTGGAGAAAGTGGACCCCTTCTTATGTTCACCAGGGCAGACATTTGTGTCTGCCCTTAACACCCAACCAGGACTCTCTCCAAAGCAAATACAGTGGTATCATCCAATCAAAACTCTTCCTATTGCATCACGCTACTCAAAGGCAGCGGGGTTGTTTTTGTTGCTGTTCTCTTTTATTCTTAAATGAAAGCGTTCTTTCTCTATAAAACCTTATGAGAATTGAAAATGCTGTATGTAGTTCTTCCTGGTTGAAATAAAATATTTCATCATTACAGGAAGGAGGAAGCACAGCCGCTTTCAGTTCTTTCCCTAAAGGCAGTGTTCACAGTTAATTGATCCCAAGAGAAGACAGAATTGTGATGTAGGGATGAGAAAGAGCCCTGGTCCAAGGAAAGTTTTTCCAAAATTTCCTTTAATCCCATTTGTGCAATTCCATTAATATTCTTTTACCTTTCCAGTTACCCTGCTTGACCCCAACAATGTTTTTTCCAGGTTCAAGACCAGAATCTTAGTTTTGTTTTGGGGGTTTTTTTGGAACTCATTTTAAGATTTTTCCTGTCTAATTTAGGCAAAAAATGATTTTGCTGCTGCCTACCTGGATGGAGTCTTGCTTTTTGGACATATGCTGAAGATATTTCTTGAAAATGGAGAAGATGTTACCACCTCTAAATTTGCTCATGCTTTCAGGAACATCACTTTTGAAGGTACCAGTTGCCTAAGAGCAAATTACACTTAACAGTTTCTGCAGATATGCTCCCTATGGACAGTAAAGAGAGGGTGTGGTGATAGATGGGTCAACAGTTAAATACCTTTGACTTAACTGGAGGCAACAAATGTGCAAAAGTTCAGTTGTTGGGTAGAATGTTCTATATTTGTCTGTTACGTCTAGTTGGTTTCTTGTTATGTTCAAGTCCTCTATTTTTTATATATTTTCTATCTTGTTATTCTATTCATTGGAGACAGTGGAGTGTTAAAATCTCCAACTATTGTTGTATAAAAGAGTGCATGTGTGGTCAGTTGTGTCTAACTCTTTGCTATCCCATGGACTGTAGCCCACCAGATTCCTCTGTCCATTTAATTTTCTAGGCAAGAATACTGGAGTGGGTTGCCATTTCCTACTCTGAGGGCTCTTCCCGACCCAGGGATCAAACCTGGGTCTCTTGCATCTGAAAGGCAGATTCTTGACTACTGGCAACCACTCTTGTAGAATAGTTTATTCTGTGCCATTTTGCTTCATATATTTTGTTGGTCTGTTATTAGGTACATAAATGTTTATAGTGTTTTATTAATATAATTAAAGTCTTTGTTTCTTATAAACTTTTTGATTAAAAGTCTGATCAGTTTTATCTGATGTCAGTATATCCACCTCTGCTCTCTTGGTTAATACTTGCATGGAATATCCTTTTCCATCCTTTTGCTTTCAAACTATTTGTGTCTTGGGATCAAAAGTGAATCTCTTTATAGACATCAAATAGTTGGATCACTTTTTAATCTAATTTTCCAGTTTCTATCTTTGATTGGAGAATTTAATCCATGTACATTTGAAGTAATTACTGATCAGTTCAGTGACTCAGTCGTGTCTGATTCTTTGTGACCCCATGGACTACAGCACGCCAGGCCTCCCTGTCCATCACCAACTACCAGAATTTACTCAAGCTCATGTCCATTGAGTCAGTGATGCCATCCAACCATCTCATCTTCTGTAGTCCCTTTTTCCTCCCACCCTCAGTCTTTCCCAGCATCAAGGTCTTTCAAATGAGTCAGCTCTTCGCATCAGGTGGCCAAAGTATTGGAATTTCAGCTTCAACATTAGTCCTTCCGATGAATATTCAGGACTGATTTCCTTTAGGATGGACTGGTTGGATCTCCTTGCTGATAAACAGAGATTTATTCTGTTATTTTGCTATTTGTTTTTTATATACTGCATAGCTTTTTCATCCCCATTTTATCCATTACTGTCTTCTTTTGTATTTATTTCTTTACACTGAAATGTTTAAATTTTTTTCATGTGTTTTCTTTAGCCTTTAGCTGTTTTCTTTGTGGTTACCATGGGGATTAGATCCTAAAATTATAACCCTCTAATTAAATAGTGTCAGATTTTATTTTTGGGGGCTCCAAAATCACTGCAGATGGTGATTGCAGCCATGAAATTAAAAGATGCTTACTCCTTGGAAGAAAAGTTATTACCAACCTAGACAGTGTATTCAAAAGCAAAGACATTACTTTGCTGACTAAGGTCCGTCTAGTCAAGGCTATGGCTTTTCCTGTGGTCATGTATGGATGTGAGAGTTGAACTGTGAAGAAGGCTGAGATGCTTTTGAAGTGTGGTGTTGGAGAAGACTCTTGAGAGTCCCTTGGACTGCAAGGAGATGCAACCAGTCCATTCTGAAGGAGATCAGCCCTGGGATTTCTTTGGAAGGAATGATG
Source organism: Nanger dama (assembly GCA_917880005.1). NCBI lineage: Eukaryota > Metazoa > Chordata > Mammalia > Artiodactyla > Bovidae > Nanger > Nanger dama. Next base: position 14,121,815 of record CAKJTW010000043.1, read on the forward strand.
CTGAAGCTGAAACTCCAGTACTTTGGCCACCTCATGCAAAGAGCTGACTCATTGCAACCCCGTGGACTACAGCACACCAGGCCTTCCTGTCCATCACCAACTGCCAGAAATTGGAAGTTTCTCATTGGAAAAGACTCTGATGCTGGGAGAGATTGGGGGCAGGAGGAGAAAGGGATGACAGAGGGTGCGATGGCTGGATGGCATCACAGACTAGGTGGACTGAGTGAGTCTGAGTGAACTCTGGGAGTTGGTGATGGACAGGGAGGCCTGGTGTGCTGCGGTTCATGGTGTCGCAAAGAGTCGGACATGACTGAGTGACTGAACTGAACTGAACTGAATTTGAATTTATACTGGCTTAACCTCAATAAATACAAAACTCTGCTTTAACAGCTCCATTTCCATCCCTCTCAGACACTGGGATTGCAGAACTACATCCTTATACTTTGTGTTCAAATAGTAAACTAATTATTTTTAAGCATTAGTCTCCTAAAGTGTCAAAAACACAAGGTGGAGTTACAAATCAAAGTTACAATAATACAAGTTTCAGACGAATTTTTTTAATATATTCATTTCTTAAGTAATGTAGAAAAGAAAAAGTAGAATAACACATTGTTTTTATAATAATACTGGTTTTTGTAATTGCTTGCTTATTTACCTTTACTGAAATATTTATTTATTTGTATGGCCTCAGGCTACTGTCTAGTGTGCTTTTATTTTAACCTCCTAGACTCCTTGAGAATTTCTTGCAGGGAAGATTGGTTGGTAAAAATCTTTCAGCTTTTATTTATTTCAGAATATCTTACTCTCCTCTCACTTTTGAAAGACAGCTTTGTTGAATAACAAATTCTTAGTTGATATTTTTTTCTTTTAGCATTTTGAATATATCAGCCCACTACCTTCTAACCTTCAGAGTATATAGTGAGAAATCTGCTTTATAATCTTATTGAATATCTCTTATATGTGATCAATTGCTTCTCTCCCTGCTGCTTTCAACATTCTGTGTCTTTGGCTGTGGACGATTTGATTATAATGTGTCTTGGCATGGATGTCTTTAAATTCATTCTACTTGGCATTTGTTGAGCTTCTTGGATGTTTATATTCATACCTTTCATCAGATTTGGGACATTCTCAGCCATTGTTTCTTCAAATATTCTCTCTCCCATTTTCTCTCTCTCTTCTTCCTCTGGGGCTTCCACAGTGCATGCATTGGTCTGCTTAGTGATATTCCACAGGTCCTTTAAGGTCTGTTCACTTTTCTGCTGTCTTTTTATTTATTTTCCTCAGATTTGGTGATATCCATTGTCCTTTCTTCTAGTTCCAGCTTCCCTGGGGCTCAGACAGCAAAGAAGCTGCCCACAATAGGGAGACCCGGATTCAGTCATTGGGTTGGGAAGATCCCTGGAGAAAGGACTGGCTACCCATTCCAGTATTTTAACCTGGAGAATTCCATGGACAGAGAAGCCTGTTGGGCTATAGTCCATGGGGTCATAAAGAGTCGGACACAATTGAGTGACTTGCACTTTCTTTTTCATCTTCAAGTTCACTAATTATTCTTCTGCCTGCTCAAATATGCCTTTGAATTTTTCATTTTAGCCTCTATACTTTTCAGTTCCAGAATTTTTTTTTTATGATTTTTATCTTTTTGCTCATATTTCCATTTTGTTCATACATCACTGCCTTGACTTTTACCCATGTCTTCCTTTAGGTCTTTGAGCATCTTTAAGGTAGTTGTTTTAAAGCCTTTGTCCAGTAGACCCACCATCGCTTTCTCAGGGATGGCTTCCACTGGTTTATTTATTTTTTTCTATTGAATAAATCATATCTTCCTGTTTCTTCATATGACTTATAATTTTGGTTGAAAACTGGACATTCAAATCTAATAATGTGGTAATCCTGAAAATCATCTGGGGAATGGTGAATTTTCTCCTTCTCAGGGTTTGCTGTTACTTGGTTTGCCTTTTGTTTTTATTGTAGGCCATCTCTGCTGAGGATCAGCCTGAGATGGAAACTTGAGGTCTTCTCAGGTTTTCTGAGTCTCTGCCTTCCCCTCGGCATGTGTAGTCACTTTCTAGTTTCCCCCATACATGAAGCTGCTTGAATGTTGTAGTCTTCAAGGCCTGGCTCTCAAGGGGGAAAAGAGAGAAACAAAGGGAGCACCAACCCTTTACATTCCTACAAAGTCGCATCGGCAGTGGGAGAAAGTCATATCAGCAGTTGACGGAGGGGGAGAAGATGCAGACAGTGGCCCGCACCTTTTCACTTGCACCTCTGTGATCATAAGTGCTAATTAGCCACCTGCTAGCTGTACCTATAACCTGGAGCAATTAAATAATATCTCTGACCTCAGATTTCTCATCAGTAAAATGGAGATAATAGCAGTTTGTGTGTCATGGTGTTCCAGGAGGATTAAAATGATAAGTGCATATAAGGCACTTAGCACTGAGCCTGATACAGTCAACAATACTAGCTCTTATTTTGAACCATGTGAAATTGTTGATGCTTGGTAATTTTTTTTAACCTAACCAGCCGTTTCATAGACTCATGCTATGTGGCTAAAATTTCATAGATGAGAAAACTGAGGCTCCAAGAAATTAATTTTCTCAGCATGTTCAGCTAATAAGTGATAGTGAAGGGATTTGACCTTTGGGCAATTTACTTTAGGTTATGCAATGATTTAAACACACTGTGAAAGTGAAGTCACTCAGTCGTGTCTGACTCTTTGCAACCCCCATGGACTGTAGCCTACCAGGCTCCTCTGTCCATGGGATTTTCCAGGCAATAGTACTGGAGTGGATTGCCATTTCCTTCTCCAGGGGATCTTCCCGACCCAGGGATCAAACCCGGTTCTCCCGCATTGTAGACAGACGCTTTACTGTCTGAGCCACCAGGGAAGTCTTAAACACACTGTGCCACTAGTTAATACTCTCAGCAAAAACTTGTCTCGAATCATCAGGAGAAATCTCCTGTCTAATTACATCTAGTATCATCATCCTACAGGCAGTGAAAGAGAGTTCTCCTTCTCTCTAAATAGTGTCTCTCATAGAAATATCCTTCAGCGATCTCAGAGCCAAGAACCAATGCCTTCTAATTACATCATTAAGGTTATTTTTCAGTAAAATAGAGCAATCTGAATCCGCTTTATGCCCCATGTCAGGATGTAACTGGTCTTTCAGTCAGGAAGTCAATGATGGTCTCTAACTGTTTCTGATTTTGCCCTAGGGCATGTGGGTCCTGTGACTCTGGATGCCTGTGGGGATATTGACAACACCATGTACCTTCTGTACACCTCTGTGGACACCAGCAAAGTATGTTCTTATCAAGAACTTGGGGTTAGGTGACTGGGTGAGGACGGTTACCCTGAAAGGCAAGTCATAGAGAAGGACTAGGAGAAGTTATGTTTACAGTCTACGAGCTAATTTCAGATTTACAATTATGCCCCTCTTGGGGCCATATTCCTTAGACATTTTCTCCTGTAGAACTTCTTATTCAGAATATCCAATCTATTTACTGTATAAAATATACCCACCCAGAAAACACTGATATGAAGACCAGACTATTGATGAGATACCAATGAGAAAATGAAAGGTTTTCTTTTTGGTCATTTTTTTTAAGAATTGTTTATTCATTTCCAAAACTAAAAATTGCAATGAAACATTCCCTGTTCTCTCCCTCTGCAATCTCATGAGCATCATTAATTGTTTGCTCCCTCAGGCACAAAAATAGCCCTGTAATGTTATGCTTTATATTCACACACTATATAGACACATGGTATAGTATTGTGTGTGAATATAATACATATTATTATATTACTATGTAATATTAGCTTATATTCTGCTGTCAAGTTAAGAGTATAGTTTTGAGAATGTAAAACTTTGGTCCAGCATGTTTTGAGGGAGCGGTGGTGAATTTTAGAAGGATGATCATTTTGGAGATGTCTCTTACAAAACTGACTCAATATATGCAGCAGTAATTTAAGGATATATTAATATTTCTATTGGCACATTGCTTCAAAAAGAAACTTTTTATAAGAAAGCACATTAGAGCATAGAGATAGAAGAGAATCCAAAATCATATAGTTGATAGAACTTAAGGAATGTAGAATTCTCTAGCAGCCCCTTGACATGTATAAATATAGATAATGAATTTTAACTATGGTGTATTCTCTCAAGCCATCATTTTTAATAGCAGTTTAATATCGTGGAAAACACTGGTGCCTCCCTTGTCATGTGACTTGGAGCTAGCCATTTAATTTTTCTTGCCTCTGTTTTCACATTTTAAAAATGAAAGACTTGAATTCTGTAAAGACGCAGAGAATGTCTATTGGGCAGGCATAATGTGTGGTCATTAAAAACAGAAAACTATTTGGCCTAATAGTGTTCATGATGAGCACCAAGTATATCCTAGCTAGTTCCCAGCTGTGTATCATTTGCCTTGTTTCACTGAGAAATATATATGGCAGATTCACTGTGCTGTAGAGTAGAAACTAACACAGCATTATAAAGCAACTATGCACCAATAAAAAATAATTTAAAAATATTCTAATGTCATTGGGAAGGACGGTGAGTCTCATCAGAAGTAATTCTAAAGTGTCTTTTTCTGTTCACCCTTCTTCTCTTTCATGCCCTGACACAGTACAAGGTTCTTTTGACCTATGACACCCGTGTGAACCAGACCAGCCCTGTGGATAAGAGCCCCACATTCATCTGGAAGAACCACAAACTTCCTAATGACATTCCAGGCCGAGGTAAGAGATCCTCCGCGAATTTCCTTTCCCTGAAGTTGTTTGGGAGGAGAGTAAATTCTATGGTTTATGCAATTAGCTTGTGGTTTTGTTTTGTTTTGTTTTACTTACTGTCTGACTAAGATGTGCCAGAGTTGTAAATATGGACTTTACTTCTCTGCCCAATGAATGACACTACAGTTCTGATAAAACACTGAAAAGATTCCATTCTAATTTAGCTATACCTATCTTTAATATGTGTTCTATCCACCCTTTGACATAACTTTTTCTATAGAAAACTAGGTTTGGCAGTTGGCAGAATGAACACAGAGACAATAGGCTCATTCCCTTTACATTTTACTACAGGAAACTCAAGGAATGTATTCAGTGTGTTTCAAGCAAGGAATACTTGATGTCATCAGGCTGAGGGGTGGTCAGTGAGCTTGACCTCTAAATTCTCCCCTTTTGCCTTGGATCACACATGCTTGGGTCATAACAGTGGTTACCTGCCTACCTGAGCTGAGGTCCCATCATGTCATGAAAGCCCTGACACGGCCAGACCTTCATCCATGCAACTTGAACTACAACTGTGTGTAACACTGACTATCACTAGACAAGCCAGCCAAGGGTCTCCTGAGCAACAAGGTCTCAGGATGCTTTCTCCTCGGCTGGCTTGGCCAAGGCTTTGAATGAATAGTAAGTAATTCCACATCACCACAGGACTGGAAAAGGTTGGTTTTCATTCCAGTCCCAAAGAAAGACAATGCCAAAGAATGCTCAAACTACTGCACGATCGCACTCATCTCACATGCTAGCAAAGTAATGCTCAAAATTCTCCAAGCCAGGCTTCAGCAGTATGTGAACTTCCTGATGTTGAAGCTGGTTTTAGAAGGGGCAGAGGAACCAGACATCAAATTGCCAACATCCACTGGATCATGGAAAAAGCAAGAGAGTTCCAGAAAAACACCTATTTCTGCTTTATTGACTCTGCCAAAGCCTTTGACTGTGTGGATCACAATCAACTGTGGAAAATTCTGAAAGAGATGGGAATACCAGACCACCTGACCTGCCTCTTGAGAAATCTGTATGCAGGTCAGGAAGCAACAGTTAGAACTGAACATGGAACAACAGACTGGTTCCAAATAGGAAAAGGAGTACGTCAAGGCTATATATTGTCACCCTGCTTATTTAACTTATATGCAGAGTACGTCATGAGAAACACTGGACTGGAAGAAACACAAGCTGGAATCAAGATTGCTGGGAGAAATATCAATAACCTCAGATATGCAGATGACACCACCTTTATGGCAGAAAGTGAAGAGGAACTAAAAAGCCTCTTGGTGAAAGTAAAAGTGGAGAGTGAAAAAGTTGGCTTAAAGCTCAACATTCAGAAAATGAAGATCATGGCATCTGGTCCCATCACTTCATGGGAAATAGATGGGGAAACAGTGGAAACAGTGACAGACTTTATTTTTCTGGGCTCCACAATCACTGCAGATGGTGATTGCAGCCATGAAATTAAAAGACGCTTACTCCTTGGAAGGAAAGTTGGGACAACCTAGATAGCGTATTGAAAAGCAGAGACATTACATTGCCAACAAAGGTCTGTCTAGTCAAGGCTATGGTTTTTCGTGTGGTCATGTATGGATGTGAGAGTTGGACTGTGAAGAAGGCTGAGCACCAAAGAATTCATGCTTTTGAACTGTGGTGTTGGAGAAGACTCAAGAGTCCCTTAGACTGCAAGGAGATCCAACCAGTCCATTCTGAAGGAGATCAGCCCTAGGATTTCTTTGGAAGGACTGATGCTAAAGCTGAAACTCCAGTACTTTGGCCACCTCGTGCGAAGAGTTGACTCACTGGAAAAGACTCTGATGCTGGGAGGGATTGGGGGCAGGAGGAGAAGGGGGCGACAGAGGATGAGATGGCTGATGGCATCACTGACTCTATGCACGTGAGTTTGAGTGAACTCCGGGAGTTGGTGATCGACAGGGAGGCCTGGTATGCTGTGATTCATGGGGTCACAAAGAGTCAGACATGACTGAGTGAATGAACTGGACTGAATCAATTTTTAGGGAAAAAAAAAAAAAAAGGTGTAGATACTGAATGACTTGTTTCATTTTATTTTTATCGTAGAAAAATTCATGCACATGATTTTAAAATCTGAGAATAGAAATATGCATAACAGAAAGTGAGGGTACCTAGTCCCACCTCTGTGCATCCTTGGTCTTGTCCATTCTGCTTAATTTTTTGCATATTTCTAAATTATATGCATGTATTTCTTGATTTATGAGATATAGATGTTATCTATTTCTATTTCTTTTATTGATAAAATTTGGTTCATTTTCATTAGGCATACTTTTCTCTAAGCTCATCTCAATATAGTTCTTTTTGTCAATACATTTTAGTGTTTATAAGTTTACATTTGTAATTTTAATTAACATGCATAAGCCTGGAGTTCTATCAAACATGCATAAAGCTTCTTGCTTCCCGCAGGTGTAAGATGAAGATGTTCATGTCTCTATCCTTCCTTCTACCTCCTTCTCACCTCCCAAATTCTCCTGAATTTTTCTTTTATTTGTCAGGGCTGATAATATTTATTTGCTAGCGATAAGAAGACTTCTGTCATTTACCTGTAGGTTGATTCTTTAAATTGAAAATCATTAAATATTTTCATTATTATTATTTTTATAAGGCCCAATAGTGTGTCAGAATAACATTTTTCTGTATAGCTCCAATGTCTCTCATGGATTTTTTAAATGCCAAATTCTCAAAATATTTTACAGTTTTATTTTTAGACTACACCTTCCTTGAACATTTATCCTTAGAATTTGACTATCTCTCATATTTTTGCTGTAAGAAAAATACCTATCTTCTTCACCATATTGCTATTATCGTCTAGCTTCCTATACACTGTTGCTTGGAGTCCATCCCATTCCTTTTTCTTGAACCGTCTACCTTTAGAGGATTCAAGAGGCAGCCTGTGAGGCGTGTGTGAACAATGACCTTCTTGTACAGTTTCATTATTGTTGTCCTTCTCACTCAAGCCCTCTGCCCATGCAGAACTCTGCTTCAATGCTTCGTTGGGTTGAATCCACATTTTCCTAAATTTACTTACTCTTTTGTGAATCTCTCAAACTCCTTCATCTATACAGCTTCACCTACATACTGAAAAATCAAATTCCTTACACTCCCATTGACTTCCCTCAGTGCCCTGGTTGAGTGTGGAAAGGGCCAGTGGGCAACACTGTCATTTACTGTGCATTCCACACTGACCTCCTTTACCTCTGATTGGTTCTCTGAATTGAAAACCAGTTGTCAGTTTCTTCTTTATGAATCCTCCTTAGGTATATCAGTTTCAAAGACATCAGATAGTCTTCCCATCTAAACTCTGTGCTGGATCTAGCATTCGATGATTCCCATAAGAAAGTGTCAGTCACTCAGTGGTTGCAACTCTTTGCGACCCCAGGAGCCCACCAGGCTCCTCTGTCCATGGCATTCTCCAGGCAAGAATACTCGAGTGGGTTGCCATTCCCATCTCCAATAGTTCTTCCCGACCCAGGGATGGAACCCTGGTCTCCTGCATTGCAGGCAGATTCTTTACCATCTGAGCCACCAGTGAAGCCCACCCATAAGAAAAAAGATGTATAAACTATAAGGGTAGCTGAAATAATACCACTTTGGAGGCACATTCCAAACAGTTTTCTTCAGAGAACAAAAATGCAGCATCTCTATTACCAATGAAGAGATTAAAAAAAGAAAGATATCTTTTCTAAATTTAATTTTTAAAATTCATTTTTATTTTTCAGTTAGTTCAGTTCAGTCACTCAGTTGTGTCTGACTCTTTGTGACCCCATGGATTGCAGCATGCCAGGCTTCCCTGTCCATGACCAACTCCCAGAGCTTACTCAAACTCATGTCCATCAAGTCGGTGATGCCATCCAACCATCTTACCCTCTGTTGTCGCCTTCTCCTCCCACCTCAGTCTTTCCCAGCATCAGGGTCTTTTCAAGTGAGTTAGTTCTTCACATCAGGTGGCCAAATTATTGGAGTTTCAACTTTAGCATCAGTCCTTCCAATGAATAGTCAGGACTTATTTCCTTTAGGATGGACTGGTTGGACCTCCTTGCAGTCCAAGGGACTCTCAAGAGTCTTCTCCAACACCACAGTTCAAAAACATCAGTTCTTTGGTGTTCGGCTTTCTTTATAGTCCAACTCTTAGATCCATGTATGACTATTGGAAAAACCATAGCTTTGACTAGATGGATGTTTGTTGCAAAGTAATGTCTCTGCTTTTAATATGCTGTTAGGTTGGTCATAGCTTTTGTTCCAAGGGGCAAGCATCTTTTAATTTTATCTGCAGTGATTTTGGAGCCCCAAAAAATAAAGTCAGCCACTGTTTCCATTGTTTCCCCATCTATTTGCCAGGAAGTGATGGGACCAGATGTCATGATCTTCATTTTCTGAATGTTGAGTTTTAAGCCACCCTTTTCATTCTGCTCTTTCACTTTCTTCAAGAGGCTCTTTAGTTCTTCTTCGCTTTCTGCCATAAGGGTGGTGTCATCTGCATTTCTGAGGTTATTGATACTTCTCCATTCAATCTTGATTCCAGCTTGTACTTGATTCAGCCTGGCATTTCACATATGTACTCTACTTATAAGTTAAATAAGCAGGGTGACAATATACACCTTGACCTACTCCTTTCCCAACTTGGAACTAGTCTGTTGTTCCATGTACAGTTCTAACTGTTGCTTCTTGACCTGCATACAGATTTCTCAGGAGGCAGGTCAGGTGGTCTGGTATTCCCATCTCTTTCAGAATTTTCCACAGTTTGTTGTGATCCACATAGTCAAAGGCTTTGGCATAGTCAATAAAGCAGAAATAGATGTTTTTCTGGAACTCTTCCTTTTTGATGATTCAGCAGATGTTGGCAATGTGATCTCCAGTTCCTCTGCCTTTTCTAAATCCAACTTGAACACCTGGAAGTTCACAGTTTACGTACTATTGAAGCCTGGCTTGGAGAATTTTGAGCATCACTTTGCTACCATGTGAGATGAGTGCAACTGTGCAATAGTTCAAGCATTACCTTTCTTTGGGATTGGAATGAACACTGACCTTTTCCAGTCCTGTGACCACTGCTGAGTTCTCGAAATTTGCTGGCATATTGAGTGCAGCACTTTGACAGAATCATCTTTTAGGATTTGAAATAGCTCAACTGGAATTCCATCACCTCCACTAGCTTTGTTCATGGTGATGCTTCCTAAGGCCCACTTGACTTCACATTCCAGGATGTCTGGCTCTAGGTGAGTGATCACACCATCATGGTTATCTGGGTCATGAAGATCGTTTTTGTATAGTTCTTCTGTGTATTCTTGCCACCTCTCCTTAATATCTTCTGCTTCTCTTAGGTCCATACCATTTGTGTTCTCTATCGAGCCCATCTTTGCATAAAATGTTCCCTTGATATCTCTAATTTTCTTGAAGTGATCTCTGGTCTTTCCCATTCTATTGTTTTCCTCTATTTCTTTATGTTGATCACTGAAGAAGGCTTTTGTATCTCTCCTTGCTACTCTTTGGAACTCTGCATTCAAATGGGTATATCTTTCCTTTTCTCCTTTGCCTTTAGCTTCTCCTCTTTTCTTAGCTATTTGTAAGGCCTCCTCAGGCAACCATTTTGGTTTTTTGCATTTCTTTTTCTTGGGGATAGTCTTGATCCCTGCCTCCTGTACAATGTCACAAACCTCCGTCCATAGCTCTTCAGGCACTCTGTTTATCAGACCTAATCCCTTGAATCTATTTGTCACTTCCAGTGTATGATTGTAAGGGATTTGATTTAGGTCATACCAGAATGGGAGTTTCCCTTGTAGCTCAGTTGGTTAAGAGTCTGACTGCAATGCAGGAGACCTGGATTCCAACCCAGGATCAGGAAGATTCCCCTGGAGAAGGAAATGGCAACCTACTCCAGTACTCTTGCCTGGAGAATCCCATGGACAGAGGAGCCTGGCGGGCTACCTTCTATGAGGTCGCAAGAGTCAGACACAACTGAGTGACTAGCTGTGCAGCTTGCAGAGCTGAATGGTCTGGTGGTTCTCCCTGCTTTCTTTAAGTCTGAATTTGGCAATAAGGAGTTCCTGATCTGAGAGCCACAGTCCACTCCCGGTCTTGTTTTTGCTGACTCTATAGAGCTTCTTCATCTTTGGCTGCAAAAATATAATCAGTCTGATTTCGATATTGACCATCTGGTGATGTCCATGTGTAGAGTCTTCTCTTGTGTTGTTGGAAAAGGGTGTTTGCTATGACCAGTGCATTCTCTTGGCAAAACTCTGTTACCCTTTGACTTTCTTCATTTTTTACTCCAAGGCCAAATTTGCCTGTTACTCCAGGTATGTCTTGACTTCCTACTTTTGAAGTATTTCCTACTTTTCAAAATTTTTCATTTTTAATTGGAGGATAATTTCTTTACAGTGTTGTATTGGTTTTGCCACACAACAAAATGAATCAGCCATAAGTATACATATGTCCCATCCCTCTTGAACCTCCTTCTCACCCCCTATCCCAACCCCTAAATTTAACTTTTTTATTTTATACTGGAATATAGTTGATTTGCAATATTGTGTTAGTTTCAGGTATACAGTAAGATGATTCAGTTGTACATATACATATATCCATCTTCTTCAGATTCTTCACCCATGTAGATTATTACAGAATATTGAGTAGAGTTCCCTGTGTTATACAGTAGGTCCTTGTTGATTATCTATTTTATATATAGTATTGTGTATATGTTCATTCTCATTTACCCTCCCTCCCACCTTTCCCCTTTGGTAACTGTAAGTTTGCTTTCTAGGTCTGTGAGTCTGTTTCTATTTTGTCAATAAGTTCATTTGTATCATTTTAAAATTTTTTTTCTCAAGGTCATTTTGATGTGGACCATTTTAAAAATCTTTACTGAATTTTTAATGTATTACTTCAGTTTTATGTTTTGTTTTTTTTGGCCACGAGGCATATGGGATCTTAGCTCTCCGACCAGGGATCAAACCCACAACCCCTATATTGGAAGGTGAAGTCTTCCTCTTCACCACTGAGTCACTAGGGAAGTCCGTGTATCATTTTGTTGTTGTTTTTTTTTTTTTTAGGTTACAAATACAAGTGTTATCATATGACATTTGTCTTTCTCTGAGAAATAGGTATCTTAAAGATCTCTCCTTTTCCACTTGCTGAAATTATCATATGCAACTGGAATCTTGTGAAATGCATTTGTTCTCTTTTCAGTCTAGTTCTCACTGTCTTTTCTGCCACAGGCCCTCAGATCCTGATGATTGCGGTCTTCACGCTCGCGGGAACGGTGGTCCTGCTGCTTCTCATTGCTCTCCTGGTGCTCAGGTACCTGCCGGCTAACCTGTGGTGCTCATCTCTCAGGTGGAGGGGTGGGTAAAGCCTGTTGATAGTATACATTCAGGCATCTGATGCCTGTTGATAGTATACATTCACAGGAACGTCTCTGGACAGAGCTAAGATTATAAAGGCATTCTGCATCAAAAAGTCTATCTAGGGCGGAATATACTGAGTGGATAAGTTAGAGCTTGCCATCAGAGGCATGCATGTGTGTGTGCTAAGTTGCTTCAGTCGTGTCTGATTCTTTGCGTCCCTATGGACTGTAGCTCACCAGGCTCCTCTGTCCATGGGTTTCTCCAGGCAGGCATACTGGAGTGGGTTGCCATGCCCTCCTCCAGGGAGTCTTCCTGAGACACATGAACTCAAATCTCATAATCTCAAATCTCTGAGATTAACCAGTTGTGTGATCTTAACTGTGTTATGAGCAACTTAAACATGTTACTTGGCTTCAGTATCCTCATCTGAACTGTTGTGGGGAATTGAAATAAAGTCTGTATAATGACCATAGAATTGGCATTCTGTAGATGGAAGTAGCCATTTCTGCTCCTTTATTAATACATTATGGGAAATTTCAAAGTCGCTCCATTACATCCTTTCAGGCTCAAGAGGCTTTGTTGTTTGGTTAAGTATTGTTGTTGTCATTGTTAAGTATTTAAATATCGTTGTTGTTGTTGTTAAGCATTTGGTTAAGCATTACATGCGTTCAGGCTAAAGAGGCTTTGTGGTTAAGTCCTAACTGAATCTTTTTGCAACCCCCGTGGACTATAGTCCACCAGGCTCCCTCTGGCCATGGGATTTTCCAGGCAAAAATACTGGAGTAGGTTGCATGTTCTCTTCAGGGGATCTTCCCAACCCAGGAATCAAACCTGAGTCTCCCATGTTTCCTGCATTGCAGGCAGATTCTTTATCTGCTGGGCCATCGGGGAAGCTCCCCAATCAGAGCTCTAGATGTCAGCTAATGGTCAGAAATGGAATGGCGTAATAAAAGAACATAATAAAAGCCTGTGGGCTGGTTGTGTTCCTCTCACAGAAAATATAAGAGAGAACACGCGCTTCGTCAGAAGAAGTGGTCCCACATTCCTCCTGAAGACATCTTTCCTCTGGAGTCCAACGAGACCAACCACGTTAGCCTAAAGGTAAGGCGTCCCTGACTTGGGGGAAGAATGCGTGGGCTGGCGCAGCTCCCTAGGGATCTGAGGAGACTTTGGTCCATGGTACAGAAAGTGCTGGGCAGGGTTATGTTAGAATTCTCAGCTTCCTGCCTTTCCCTTGAGTCTTCATGGTGCTACTTGATCCAGTGAACACTTTGGTGGAGGCTGTGGTATGGTGTGTTACTCATTTTCTGCATGTGACCCAGAAGAGGAGTGAGTGCAGAGAGGGAGGATTTGTCATGGAAGAGATGTAGGAATGGGTAGGGCATCTGAGTTCCCCTTAACCTGGGGGAACTACTGTCTCACACTCAGGACATGGGACTTACTTTCTCACTGCTGAAGAAAGAATCCTTTGCCCACACTTTTGCGCTCGGCCAGGGAGGCTCAGCAGCCACCAGCAATACCGCCTGCCATGGGCTGCGGTGAGTCGGGACCCGCGTGGCCTTATCTCCCTCCTCCCCAGGACCTCAGGAGATGGACTTTACCATCCTAACTTTGCTGATGAGGAAAATGAAGGACAAAGAGTCGAGCAGCGGGTCCGGGTCACACACACTAGTGAGTCAGGTTCCTGCAGATGTAACCCGCCAGCACTTCTGAACATTTCTCATGTGCCTGATGCCTGGACCTGTTTCATTGTTTCTGAGCTCTTTGAGGCAACGGGGCTAGAATTTCAGAACGGGCCACAATCTGAACCCACCCTGTGTAAGTGTGACACTAATAGTTAACCATCAGAGGTTTTGGGGTTTTTTTCAGATTTTAATTCGTTTATTTTTGACTGCCGTGGGTCTTCGTTGCTACTCACAGGCTTTCTCTAGTTGCAGCGAGCGAGGCTACCCTCTGGTTGGGGTGCTCCGGCTTCTCACTGCCGTGGCTTCTCTTGTTACAGAGCACAGGCGCTCAGGCACAGGCTCAGTAGTTGGGGCACCCAGGCTTAGTTGCTCCATGGCATGTGAGATCCTCCCAGACCAGGCATCAAACCCGTGTTCCCTGCATTGGCAGGGCAGATTCTCAACTACCGGACCACCAGGGAAATCTCAGAGGTTTTATCCCAAAGCAAGCTGGGGGAGGTGGAGTCCCAGAACCTCCACATGAAGGAATGAGCGGGGTCCCTCAGAATAGGGCCAAGCCCACAGGGCAGTGTGACTTGAGACACCTCCCTCCTTAGAATCAGCAAAAATGAAATTGCCACATGAGTCAGGTTTGTGTTTAGAGCCTTTCCACCACCTCTCTGGGCATCCCATGCCGAGTCCTGCACACGGCACTTGAGTGGCTCAGATCCTCTCATGGCTGGGCGAGGACTAGGCCTCCCTTTCCTCCAGAAATGGTCCATGCACCAAAGTAACACTCTTATTACATCCTGAGCCACAAAAATAAGAATGCTATTGACAAAGACCAGGAACCTCCCCAGCAGCCCAGTGGTTAGGACTCCACACTTCCACTACAGTGGGCACAGGTTTGGGTCCCCCATGCTTTGCAGTGCGACCAAAAAAATAAATAATTTTTAAAAAATTTTTAAATTAAGAAAGATCAATCTATCTCAGGCACATGTCAGGAAGAAGTCAATGAATACTCTTTTTGAAAATCCAATAATCTTACAGTCATTTACATTTCACATTGCATCTTTCCATTTGATTCTCATCAAAACCTATGACTGTAATTGTAAGCGACTGTAAGATCATTGGATTTTCAGATCATTCATCGACCTGAATGACTTAGTGGTGGTACCCTAGGAAGGGAGGAGGAGACCTCTAGGAGAGAGTGGTCCCCGTCTCTGGTGTGACTCCAGTCTGGGCTCCCACCCACTTCTGCCCAGGTCCCACCGCGGCTCCACCCCTCACAAGCCTCCCCCACTGCCTCAGAACCCTGACTACACTTTGTTCTTTTGAGTTAAGCCTAAAATATAGTGTTGCTGTGTATTTTATTAAAATGTAAATACTCCTAAGAGTATAACTCATCTACCCCTTGTTGGAATGACAGAATTTTTATGAGTTAATACATCCTTAGCTTCTCACCTGGCTAAGGAGGAGGTCTTTGGGACAAGTTGCCAAGAGGAGGAAGGTTAGAAGTAATTTACAGCATGGGGAGTCACTGTTATGCCGAGTTACAGACCAGCTGGGGAGCAGGCGACCAGGGATTAGCTGTAAGAAGAGGTTTTCCCGTGCTGAGAATCAGACAGGACCAGAAGAAGACCCACAGGGATCGGCCAGAGTCAGTGAGAGGGGAAAATGCCACGTGACTGGACAGGCAGTGGTTCGAGCTCTGGGCAAGGAAGCAAGACTCGGGCGAGAGGATGAACGTATCCCAGGCTAGAATGGAGAGGGTCAGCAAACCAAGGCAGCCAGAGGGAGAGATGTCAGCAAAGTTCGAGGGGAGGGCAGCAGACAGAAAACAATGATAAAGATGCAGAGGATTCATGTGAGGATAAAACACCTTTGCTTGTAAGAAGGTGTCACCACCTTGGTCTCATTTGATCCCTAAGTATCCCTGTAAGTTCAGTTCAGTTCAGTTCAGTCGCTCAGTGGTGTCTGACTCTTTGCGACCCCGTGAATCACAGCACGCCAGGTCTCCCTGTCCATCACCAACTCCCGGAGTTCACTCAGACTCACATCTATCGAGTCAGTGATGCCATCCAGCCATCTCATCCTCTGTCGTCCCCCTCTCCTCCTGCCCCCAGTCCCTCCCATCATCAGAGTCTTTTCCAGAGTCAACTCTTCGCATGAGGTGGCCAAATTATTCAGCTTTAGCATCATTCCTTCCAAAGAACACCCAGGACTGATCTCCTTTAGAATGGACTGGTTGGATCTCCTTGCAATCCAAGGGACTCTCAAGAGTCTTCCTTTTAGGACTGCCCAAATAAGGGACTGAGGTTCAAATGGTTTAAATGACACAATCAAGGCTTGAGAGGGTAAAAGAACACTAATGAGATGGATGAAACTGGAGCAGATTATACAGAGTGAAATAAGCCAGAAAGAAAAACACCAGTACAGTATACTGACACATATATACGGAATTTAGAAAGATGGTAATGATAACCCTCTATGCAAGATCTCAAAGAGACACAGATGTATAGAACGGACTTTTGGACTCTGAGGGAGAGGGTGGGATGATTTGGGAGAATGGCATTGAAACATGTATACTATCATGTAAGAACAGAAGCGCCAGCTTATGTTCGATACAGGATACAGGATGCTTGGGGCTGGTGCACAGGGATGATCCAGAGAGATGATATGGGGTGGGAGGTGGGAGGGGATTCAGGATTGGGAGCTTGTATACACTCATGGCAGATTCATGTCAATGTATGGCAAAACCAATACGGTATTGTAAAGTAAAATAAAGTAAAAATAAAATTTAAAAAAAAAACACTAGACGAGAAGTCACACTCAGGTTCCGTAGATTCTTGGGTGACACATGGTGCCATATAACCCTTTGTACCTCACAAATAAAATGAGAAACAGGAGAAGGGGAGACAAGGGACGTTTATTAATCTGCACTGTGCCAGGCATCATGCATGGAATTGGATATTACTTATTCCACTCACATTGTCAAAACGTCCCTATGAGGTAACTTTTAACAAATAAAATACATCACAGGTTTTTATAAGAATTGAATGGAAAGATGGAATGGTTCATAATCTTTTTGCCTTTTGAGTAGCAGACCAAGAGCCATGTCTAGTCTGCAAGGGGTGTGTGTGTGTGTGTGTGTGTGTGTGTGTGTGTGTGTGTGTGTGTGTGTATGTTGTGTTTCGGTCAATATTTAACTTCTTTTAAAATTAATTACTGGGATTTCCTGATGGTCCAGGGGCTAAGACTCCGAGCTCCCAATACAAGGGGCCTAGGTTCAGTACCTGGCCAGAGAACGAGATCCCACAGGCCACACCCAGAACTAGACTCCACATGCTGCAGCTAAGACCCAGCACCGCCAAATAAATTACTGGCTTCTATTGACAAACCAGCTGATCTCGCAACTCCAGGCTGACCCCCGAGCTGATGTGGCTGCCTCCTTAAGCCCCAGCAAAGTGTCCTCACTTGCACTGCTCCTTGGGCCTTGAGGCAGGAGTTCACAACTCAGATGCCAAACATGATTCCCTGAGAGCATCTGTCCGTAGCTACAGGCGATGGTTCCCAGTAGTCTGGGGGCTGGGCAGGAAGGAAGCAAAAGAAGTCTCTGGCTGAAACAGGCTACAAGAAGAAGCGTCGAGAAAGCCCAGAGTTAAGTGTGCGGCTGGTGGATACTTGGAAAGAGGGCACCATTGGAGGGGGAGGTGAGCATGAGAGGGGACACAGGACAGTTGTAACAGTTTTTCTGAGCCTGCCTGGCATGCTGTGAACCAACTGCAGTAGACTCAGGCAGAGCCTCTCAGCCTTTGACCGGCAGGTGGGGAGCCAAGACCTGGAGCCTCGGGAATAATTAGCTTGTTCTTGTGCCAGATCGATGATGACAAGAGGCGAGACACAATCCAGAGACTGCGACAGTGCAAATACGACAAAAAGGTGACTAGTCTCCTCTGCTTTCCTGAGCTCTCAATCAGGGATGCGTGCTGGGCCTTCTGACTCACTGTGGCCCCAGCTCTGATGTCGGCGGTGTGATGGCCCGGGTTCCGGGGGCTGACCCAAGGGATGCTGTGAGAGCCTTTCACAGGGCTGGGCAGGGCTCTGCTTCACCACTTACAGTATTCACAAGTCCTGGGTATACTGAAGAAAAAATATAATTTTTAAGAGAGGGAGAGTGTAGGAAGGAAAAGGAAAAATAATAGATTCAGAGCAGTCCATGCAACCCTGTATTGTATTTTGAATCATTGCAGTGAGGATGTGACAATCTCATAGCAGGATTTTGTATCTTCCTTTCTTCCTTCTTTCCTTCCTTTCTCCCCTCCTTCCTCCTTCCCTCCTTTCTTCCTCCTTTTTCACTTAATCATTTAAAAGAAACATTCTCATATGAGCCTGCTACATCCCAGGCACTAGGCACCAGGGATATAAACAGCAGTAACAGAATGTTACCACTTTCAAAAGCTCACAGTAGAGTGGGAAGATAATCATGTGAGCAGATGATTATAACATGTATATAATGGTCATGCTACACCATCTCCTTAATTCGACTGATCTTTGCAGCGAGTGATTCTAAAGGATCTCAAGCACAATGATGGCAACTTCACTGAGAAACAGAAGATAGAATTGAACAAGGTATGCTTACTTAAGACCTTTAAGTGAGAAATAACTTTACTCCGTTTTCCCCAAGCATTGAGGTCCCTGGTGGAGCAAGGTGTTATTAGGGAGTCCTGACAGAGAAGCCTGCAGACCAGGAATGGGTGACCATCCTTCTTGTTGAAAATTCTCCCCTAAATTTTGTCAAAGATGTTTGATGGTACAGAACATGCTGGCATGTCCTAGAAAGTGGTCCTGATGTGATGGGAGGGCAGTCAAAGGTTTGTATTCAGGTCTTCTTGCAGACAAAAGAAAGGCCATGAGGTCAGATTAATGCCAACTGCAGAAGGAGATGCATCGATGCTTCATTGTATCAAGAACAGTAGTATATCTTCCCAGAGATCTGAGACACGGCATGTTTTATTAGTATATTATTAGTTTTTAATCAGGTGCTCTTTTCTGCCTGAGCTGCTTTGTAAATGAGTGTGTTATGTCTTAGTTGCTTCAGATTGACTATTACAACCTAACCAAGTTCTACGGCACGGTGAAGCTTGGATTCCATGATCTTTGGCGTGATTGAGTACTGCGAGAGAGGATCCCTCCGGGTAAGGAATCAGAATCATTTCCAATTTCCTAACCAGCCAACCGTGTGCAAAACAAAAAAAAAATGTGTAGTAGAAATTTTAAATACTCAGTGAAGTAATACCAGCAGAGAGTTATTAGGCAAAATGTATGGGCGCTTATGCTTATCAAACTAGATCACTCAGATTTTGTCCATTTATCCCTGAAGTGAAGTGAAGTGAAGTAGCACAGTCGTGTCTGACTCTTTGCGACCCCGTGGACTGTAGCCCACCAGGCTCCTCCGTCCATGGGATTCTCCAGGCAAGAATACTGGAGTGGGTTGCCATTTCCTTCTCCAGGGGATCTTCCCCAACCCAGGGACTGAACCCGGGTCTCCTGCATTGCAGGCAGATGCTTTAACCTCGGGATTGAACCTGGGTCTCCCGCATTGCAGGCAGACGCTTTAACCTCTGAGCTACCAGGGAAGCCCTATTATATCATTATAAGTGAAATGAAAGTCACTCAGTCGTGTCCAACTCTTTGGGACCCTATGGGCTGTAGTCTGCCAGGCTCCTCTGTCCATGGAATTCTCTAGGCCAGAATACTGGAGTGGGTAGCTGTTCCCTTCTCCAGGGGATCTTCCCAACCTAGGGATCGAACCCAGGACTCTCACATTGCAGGCGGATTCTTTACTAGCTGAGCTACCAGGGAAGCCCAAGAATACCAGAGTGGGTAGCCTATCCCTTCTCCAGGGCATCTTCTTGACCCAGGCATTGAACTGGGGTCTCCTG
The DNA here is from genome assembly GCA_917880005.1 of Nanger dama. Classification (NCBI taxonomy): domain Eukaryota; kingdom Metazoa; phylum Chordata; class Mammalia; order Artiodactyla; family Bovidae; genus Nanger; species Nanger dama. Next base: position 14,141,568 of record CAKJTW010000043.1, read on the forward strand.
CATTGCAGGCGGATTCTTTACCAGCTGAGCTAACTAGCTAAAAAATATTCAGGAGTGTAGACTTGAAAAAACAAAGAACAAATGTGGAAATGTGGAAAAGTGACTGCCTCTCCATTCATTTTATTTTACTTGCATATTTGCTTTTGTATTAAGAGAAAACTGGATGGTTATTAGGGAAAAAAATGTAGATTTAAAAATATATGTATGGCATAAACTCAAATGTATCCTCAAGGAAAAAAATCATAGCCCTAAATGCTGTTCTCTCTTTTAAAAAATAATCTAAATATTCAATGCAAAGCTTAGAATAACTATGGCCTAAAGGAAAGGAAATCACAATTCAATTGTTATAAAACTGATAAAATTTTAAAGTGCATTCTTGAGTTGTTTATTTTTAAAAAACTATAAAATACACAAGCCTCTTGTACTTCTAATTAAATCTTTAAAGCAAGCATAAAAATAAAATGAAACTAAAAACTGAATGAAACTAGAAAACTAAATGAAACTAAAAAGCTATGAAAAAGATATATATGAAAGAATATATCATGACTATTAAATTATAAAGCCTAAAAAAAAGGGAAATTTTCAGAAACAATATAATTATGAAAACTTGACTCAAGAAGTAAAAACTTAAGGAAGTCAATAATGGTAGAAGACATTAACATTTTCATTACAAAGAAAACCAGATTCAGTTTAATTTTTCTAAACTTCAATGAATAATTCTCATTGTCTATATAAACACTGTTCGAAAGTTAAAGAAAAACATGAACATCTTCTAAGTTCATTTAACATTCAACAAGGCTAACATAAAGTTGATACTGAAATGTGATTCAAGACTAACGTCATTTATCAATATAAATGGAAAAATAATAAAGGTAATACAGGTAACTCTAAGCCAAGTCATATATGAAAAGCATAATACAGTCAGATATGGTTAGTTTTATGAATGGAAAAAATATTATTATAATGCATCATATAAAATGGTCTTTGGAGAAAGGCTATATATAAGATCATTTTAATTGGTGCTGAAAATGTTCATTTAAATTGCTGCTGATACAATAAAATAAACGCACATTCCTAATAATAATAATTTCAAGTCTCTCAAAATTAGAAATACTTTCCATATGAGGGCTAGACCATATCTGAATCATTTGGTTTCAATGTGATAAAAATTTAGATACACCAGTAAGTGAAGATTATCACAGAGGACATTTTCACAGGGAGAAGAGATAATAAACAAATAAACAAAAGCCACATATCCGGTGCTAAGGGAAGAGTCTGTCTGCTCATAACTCCCCTCCCTTAAACTGACTTACCCACTGCTTCAGCAACCTCATCTGAAACAACCAATGACTTTGGGCCCTTTGTTGGAAATTACTGGTACAGTACCACCTAAGTTAAAACTGGGCTTTTTCCCCAGACAAGAAATTGTTGTTAGGTTTTCAGTTAGGGTCCTGCTTAGAGTTTTACTGTGAAGAATCAGCTTAGTTTAAATACCCTGTATCTATATAGAACCATCATCACGTTAACACTGCAAGTTCAAAACTCTAGGTCATACAGTTAACGCAAAAATCCAAGAGCTCTGCCTTAGTGACAGAGGAGTTAATAAACAGATGGAACACTGAGAGCTATTAAATCAACTGATGCAATTGGTCTTGTAAATAAAAATGAAATCCTAGCTAAAGGATTTCCTGATAACAATTCCTTGTTGGAAAACACTAGCGTAATTTGGTGATACAGAGCCTGCAACCCAGGCACTTGTGAATCAGGCTCACCAGCCCACTCTCCTGGCAGGTACCTGCTCATTCCTTTACAACTGTCTGGTGAAGAACCAGGATTTGGGATCTGTGGGCATCTTGTGCTCATCTCCTTGTGATAAAGAACCACCCAGTGTTTCTTAGAGAGAAAAGAAACATATGTTCAAGAAAACCAGGACGATGGATTTCCAGCCTGTTGCTGAGCCCAAGGACTCATGATTAGACCACTATTGGAACCTCCCTGGTGGTCCAATAGTAATACTTCACGCTTCTACCACAGCAGCCGTGGGTTCAATCCCTGGTTGGGCAACTAAGATCCCACAGGCCTCGGGGTGTGATCAACATAAAAAAAAAAAAGATCATTATTTGCCTGTAAGAATCTCTCCACAGTGGTATCCTTTAGACAACTCATCTTCCTTTTTTTCCTCCTGCTCAGGAAGTTTTAAATGACACAATTTCTTACCCTGATGGTACATTCATGGACTGGGAGTTTAAGATATCTGTCTTGTATGACATTGCTAAGGTAAGAGACCCACAGACATGAAAGATATTTATGAAAGTTAAATCTGGAAAACAGACCTAGCCAACTATAGCATCGGTTTCTTCATCTGTAAAATGATAATGAAAGTGTACCTGTGTCGTAGGGTTTTTGTGACAATTTTACGAAACAACACATGGGCTTTGTATAAGGCCTGACAAGCAAGTATTCAATAAATATATAGACATTATTTTTATTATTAAATTCTTTCTACACTGGGTTGCAGGCACACATTTTCATAGATTTCCTGGAAGTAAAAATCACATAAAGTTTCAGGAAAGATAACTGAATCTTCACTTTAATGTAAGAGAAAATCTAAGGCATTCATCTTGTGTGAGGCAATAAAAAATTTGGACATGTATATTTCCTAGACATGCTATGAAAAGGAAGTGGATACCAGTAGCTAGGGCCCCATTCAAGAATGAAGAAAAACCAGTCCCAAGAGTGAGCTATTTGATATAATCCTAAATCACCTGAAAGACACATAGCATTGGAATCAGTTGGGGAAAAAAAAGTAGTCCAATATCATCTTATTTGCCGCAGTTCTCTCCCAGGACCGAGGCTGAACACTAGTGTCTGCAGTACCACCACCTCTGGCCGCCAGGGGAGACACAACAGCCGAAAAAGAACTTCCTCTTTCAAAACTGAATGAAACGTTCTGTTTCAAAATAGATCGAAAGCAATTAGATTTTAAGAAATAATCTAGCCTAACCTCTCCCTTCAGGAAGGCAAAGCCTTATTATTCATATTATTTTCATATTCATATTGAGGTAGCAGAGAACCAGAGACATACCCAAGGTCACAGACTGAATAAGTGGTAAGCAAAAACACTTAAAAAAAAAAATAGGATCAATTTTTGCTTCATATTGTCTACAGCTACTTAACCAGAGTCTTTATTTTTTTTGTTATTATTATTAAATTTATTTATTTTTTTAATTACAATACTATATTTGTTTTGCCATACATTGACACGAATCAGCCATAGGTGAACACAATCTCCCAATGCCGAAGCCCCCTCCCACCTCCCACCCCACATCTTCTACTTGAATCATCCTGTGCATCAGCCCCATGCATCCTGCATCCTACATTGAACATAGATTGGCGCTTCGCTTCTTACAAGAAAATATACACGTTTCATTGCCATTCTCCCAAACCATCCCACCCTTTCCCTCTCCCTCAGAGTCCTCTGTGTCTCTTTGTTGTCTCACATATAGGGTCATCATTACTGTCTTCTAAATTCCATATATATGTGTCAGTATACTGTATTGGTGTTTTTCTTTCTGGCTTACTTCACTCTGTATAATCGGTTCCAATTTCATTCATCTCATTAGAACTGAGTCAAATTTATTCTTTTTAAGGGCTGAGTAGTATTCCATTGTGTATATGTACCACAGCTTTCTTATCCATTCATCTGCTGATGGACATCTAGGTTGCTTCCATGTTCCTGGCTATTATAAACAGCGCTGCAATGAACATTGGGGTACATGTGTCTCTTTCAATTCTGGTTTCCTCGGTGTGTATGCCCAGCAGTGGGATTGCTGGGTCATAAGGCAGTTCTATTTGCAATTTTTTAAGGAATCTCCACACTGTTTTCCATAATGGCTGTACTAGTTTGCATTCCCACCAGCAGTGTAAGAGGGTTCCCTTTTCTCCACATCCTCTCCAGCATTTATTGCTTGTAGACTTTTGGATCGCAGCCATTCTGACTGGTGTGAAATGGTACCTCATTGTGGTCTTGATTTGCATTTCTCTGATAATGAGTGATGTTGAACATCTTTTCATATGTTTGTTAGCCATCCGTATGTCTTCTTTGGAGAAATGCCTATTTAGTTCTTTGGGCCATTTTTTAGTTGGATCATTTATTTTTCTGGAGTTGAGCTGCATAAGTTGCTTATATATCTTTGAGATTAGTTGTTTGTCAGTTGTTTCATTTGCTATTGTTTTCTCCCATTCAGAAGGCTGTCTTTTCACCTTGCTTATAGTTTCCTTTGTTCTGCAGAAGCTTTTAATTTTAATTAGATCCCATTTGTTTATCTTGGCTTTTATTTCCAGTATATTGGGAGTTGGATCATAGAGGATCCTGCTGTGATTTATGTCGGAGAGTGTTTTGCCTATGTTCTCCTCTAGGAGTTTTATAGTTTCTGGTCTTACATTTAGATCTTTAATCCATTTTGAGTTTATTTTTGTGTATGGTGTTAGAAAGGGGTCTAGTTTCATTCTTTTAGAAGTGGTTGACCAGTTTTCCCAGCACCACCTGTTAAAGAGACTGTCTTTACTCCATTGTATGTTCTTGCCTCCTTTGTCGAAGATAAGGTGTCCATAGGTGTGTGGGTTAATCTCAGGGCTTTCTATTTTGTTCCACTGATCTATATTTCTGTCTTTGTGCCAGTACCATACTGTCTTAATGATTGTGGCTTTGTAGTAGAGCCTGAAGTCAGGCAAGTTGATTCCTCCGGTTCCATTCTTCTTTCTCAAGATTGCTTTGGCTATTCGAGGTTTTTGTATTTCCATACAAATCTTGAGATTATTTGATCTAGTTCTGTGAAAAATACTGCTGGTAGCTTGATGGGAATTGCATTGAATCTGTAGATTGCTTCAGGTAGTATACTCATTTTCACTATATTGACTCTTCCGACCCATGAGCATGGTATATTTCTCCATCTATTAGTGTCCTCTTTGATTTCTTTCATCAGTGTTTTATAGTTTTCGATATATAGGTCTTTAGTTTCTTTAGGTAGGAATATTCCTAAGTATTTTATTCTTTTCGTTGCAATGGTGAATGGAATTGTTTCCTTAACTTCTTTTTCTACTTTCTCATTATTAGTGTATAGGAATGCAAGGGATTTCTGAGTGTTGATTTTATATCCTGCAACTTTACTATATTCATTGATTAGCTCTAGTAGTTTTCTGGTCGAGTCTTTAGGATTTTCTATGTAGAGGATCATGTCATCTGCAAACAGTAAGAGTTTTACTTCTTCTTTTCCAATTTGGATTCCTTGTATTTCTTTTTCTGCTCTGATTGCTGTGGCCAAAACTTCCAGTACGATGTTGAAGAGTAGTGGTGAAAGTGGACACCCTTGTCTTGTTCCTGACTTTAGGGGAAATGGTTTCAATTTTTCGCCATTGAGGATAATGTTAGCTGTGGGTTTGTCATATATAGCTTTTATTATGTTGAGGTATGTTCCTTCTATTCCTGCTTTCTGGAGAGTTTTTATCATAAATGGATGTTGAATTTTGTCAGAGGCTTTTTCTGCATCTATTGAGATAATCATATCATTTTTATTTTTCAATTTGTTAATGTGGTGAATTACATTGATTGACTTGTGGATATTGAAGAATCCTTGCATCCCTGGGATAAAGCCCACTTGGTCATGGTGTATGATCTTTGTAATGTGTTGCTGGATTCTGATTGCTAGGATTTTGTTGAGGATTTTTGCATCTATGTTCATCAGTGATATTGGCCTGTAGTTTTCTTTTTTTGTGGTGTCTTTGTCAGGTTTTGGTATTAGGGTGATGGTGGCCTCATAGAATGAGTTTGGAAGTTTACCTTCCTTTGCAATTTTCTGGAATAGCTTCAGTAAGATAGGTGTTAGCTCTTCTCGGAATTTTTGGTAGAATTCAGCTGTGACGCCGTCTGGACCTGGGCTTTTGTTTGCTGGAAGATTTCTGATTACAGTTTCAATTTCCGTGCTTGTGATGGGTCTGTTAAGATTTTCTATTTCTTCCTGGTTCAGTTTTGGAAAATTGTACTTTTCTAAGAATTTGTCCATTTCTTCCAAGTTGTCCATTTTATTGGCATATAATTGCTGATAGTAGTCTCTTATGATTCTTTGTATTTCTGAGTTTTCTGTCGTGATCTCTCCATTTTCATTTCTAATTTTGTTGATTTGATTTTTTTCTCTTTGTTTCTTGATGAGTCTGGCTAATGGTTTGTCAATTTTATTTATCCTTTCAAAGAACCAGCTTTTTGCTTTGTTGATTTTTGCTATGGTCTCTTTTGTTTCTTTTGCATTTATTTCTGCCCTAATTTTTAGGATTTCTTTCCTTCTACTAATTCTGGGGTTCTCTATTTCTTCCTTTTCTAGTTGCTTTAGATGTAGAGTTAGGTTATTTGACTTTTTTCTTGTTTCTTGAGGTATGCCTGTATTGCTATGAACTTTCCTCTTAGGACTGCTTTTATAGTGTCCCAAAGGTTCTGTGTAGTTGTGTTTTCATTTTCATTCATTTCGATGCATATTTTGATTTCTTTTTTGATTTCTTCTGTGATTTGTTGATTATTCAGAAGGGGTTTAACCAGCGTCTTTAGACAGCTGCCTTTTACTGTGTCACCTAAGTAACCCTCAAAACTGGACGCAGTACTTAGGCAAATATTAGGGCCTTAACAATATTTTATAAAGTTAATTGAGTTAAATTTAAAACTCTACGGTGATTCTATCCACATGCTGAAATGATTTCACCAAGTCATCTCTTTACTGAAAAGGACAGAGCAGCTGAGGAGTGTCATATCTCTTTGTTTTCCTGTCATCTGAAAAACTACAGGGAATGTCATATCTGCACTCCAGTAAGACAGAAGTCCACGGCCGTCTGAAATCGACCAACTGCGTGGTGGACAGCAGAATGGTGGTGAAGATCACCGATTTTGGCTGCAATTCCATTTGCCTCCAAGAAAAGGTCTGTCATGGATAAAATTTTCACTAGTTTCCCACTTAAACACTTTTCTTTTTAATTTTTGCACAAGTCCATGTAAAGTGCTCAGGAAACGGTGATACCAGAAAAACCACTTCCGTAAGAGGCAGTAGCTGGCTCACTCCCCAGCACTACTCCGTTCTCAGTGTTCAGCGTGTGCTTGTCAAGCTGAACAGATCTCCTCTGTGGGTTTCCTTCATCTGTGTGTCCCTTGATTTAAGGGAGATATCATGAAGGAGTTATTGGCTTGTGGAGGCACGACTGTGTGAAAAAATACAGAAAGTTAGAGCCATAGGAGACCTCAGAAATCCCCTTATTGAACCCTCCTCTTTTATAGAAGACAGAACTCAAGCTCAGAAAGGCTAAGAGAATTGCCCAAAAGATAGAGTATAAGAATGAAGACCCCTTTCCAAATTCTAGACATCATTCATTCATCTGTGATAATGATAAGAAATGATGATGCTTAGAAAAAAGTCTTATCGGTAAAATATATTCTTACGTATCCCTTTCAGGAGTGGTGATGGGGGTCAAAAAAGTGGTTTGTAAAGTATCAAGGGCTTTTCATGTTGAAGTTTGCCAGTTCTAAGGGTTAAACAGCCTCAGAGGGCTAGGACTCATATATGCCTCAAAATACCACTAAATTCCTCAAAAACTAAATTCTACCTCTAATTCTATTTTTGCACTCCTTTTAGTTTTCCATAATGGATGAAAAATTACAATCCCGCACCCATTTCTTTAGCTATGTCAAGGATGCTAAGACATTGGACTAAATCTGATTAGTGTTTATTGAGAACCTGCTGTGTGCCTGGGTTCATCGTGGAGTGAGCAAAGCCTCTTCACGAGATGACTCACCACGACACAAAATCAGATGAATTGCAGATCCAAGCCTACCCTCTGAACATCCAATTATATGAGCCTATCTGTGGGGTTGGTTACCTGAAATCTTAGCATAGGTAGATTTATTTCCCTCTCCTACAAGCCCAACCATTAGGACCCATTTTTAATGAATCACTAGCCACATAAATTCACAAGACATAAATCTGAAAAGGCAGTGAACACTTGGATGGAAAGCCAAATGGGGAAAGTGTGCTTTATCATAAGCATCTCACTATACCTAAACACATGAATCAAGAAGTCTACAGGGAGCTAGGTGATCCTGGAAAACTCCCAAGGGATGTTGGAGAATAATTAATTGTATGCCCCCATTATTAAAAATAAGATACGTAATGGGGGTCCCAAACCCAAGTGACTATAAGAGCCAGACACTGGAGTGCTTCACTCCTGAACTTGATGTGAAGCACTAGTAATAGCTCACACGCTAGTAAACTGTGAGTAAATCAGATGCTTTTTTTTTTTTAAAGAATACCACAGGAACCAAAGAAAGCACATCTGTGTAACAGCTGACCTCATGGCTGCTACTGTATCACATCTGGAAACTATCAGTGACTGTCTCTCTGTTTAAATGTGCTGTCTTTATTTTCTTTTAGTAAAAATACTGTTGTGGGTTGCCATTCACTTCTCCAGGGGATGTTTCCTACCCAGGGATTGAACCCGTGTCTCCTGCATTGCAGGCAGATTCATTACCGTCTGAACTACCTGGAAAGCCCATTATTTCCTTTTAGTAAATATACATGGATGACGATTCCCTGGTGGCTCAGTCAGTAAAGAATTCACCTGCAATGCAGGAGGCTCAGGTTCGATCCCCTGGGGAAGGGAATGGCTACCCACTCCAGTATTCTTGGCGGGAGAATCCCATGGACAGAGGAGCCTGGTGGGCTACAGTCCATTACATTGCAAAAGGGTCAGACATGACTTAGGGACTAAACCACTACCACCAAACATATATAGTAAATATATTTATATTTACTAAAAGAAATGTGTTTTATATTACATAAAATTTGTAAGTACATATTTATTAAGTATTATATATATGTAGTATTTGGAGAAGGCAATGGCACCCCACTCTAGTACTCCTCCCATGGACAGAGGAGCCCGATAGGCTGCAGTCCATGGGGTCGCTGAGTCAGACACGACTGAGCGACTTCACTTTCACTTTTCACTTTCATGCATTGGAGAAGGAAATGGCAACCCACTCCAGTGTTCTTCCCTGGAGAATTCCAGGGATGGGGGAGCCTGGTGGGCTGCCGTCTTTGGGGGTCACACAGAGTCGGACACGACTGAAGCGACTGAGCAGCAGCAGCAGCAGAGTTTTATATGGCTTCTCAGGTGGCTTAGAGATAAAGAATCTGCCTGCAGTGCAAGAGACCTGGGTTTGATTTCTGGGTCAGGAAGATCCCTGGACAAGGAAATGGCAACCCACGCTGGTATTCTTACCTGGGAGAGCCCATGGATAGAGGAGCCTGGTGGGTCGCAGTCCATGGGGTCACAAAGAGTCAGACACGACTGAGTGACTGAGCATGCACATACATTAAATATATAATTTTAAAATATTTGTAAAGGCTTTCATAGGTTTATGCTGCATGTTCCATAAACTGTTAAATCCTCAGCCTCTTATATTCTACCGAATTCACCCCACAAATACTTACTGAGCACTCCCTGTACCCTAGGCGCTGTTCTAGGTAGACCTTGAGGGTTTTCAGGACTATGACCCAGGCAGTTTTAGGGAAGGCATTCCATGTTTCCTCACCCAGATCCTGGCATTACCTAGTCAGCTCAGAAGGCAAGTGTGTAATCTGCCCCCATCGCCAGCATTAGTGTGGTGGAGGGACTTGAAAAGAATAGCGCATCGGGGATCTCTGGGCTACTCACCCGCTCAGCGTCAAAGTCTCAATGCTGAACACAGACTTGTGGACGGCCCCGGAGCATCTCCGCGTAGCCAGCGTTTCGCAGAAAGGAGACGTGTACAGCTACGGCATCATCGCCCAGGAGATCATCCAGCGGAGAGAAACCTTCTACACGCTCAGCTGTCGGGACCAGAAAGGTGAGGACCTTCTCTGGGAGCCAGCAGGAATTCTAGGCTGACCGAGACCCCGAGGTGTCTGTGACCACATCTCAGTCCCCTTGTCAGCGAGAGCAGTGTCACTCCGGTGCTCTGCACCGCACAGGGTGGGTGGAGGGATTCAGTGAGGCCCTATGAGCGTCAGAGGGCTCCGAAAAGCGCAGGGCAATACCCCACTGCCAGCGTGCCACCAGTCAGCAGTACTGAGCTGCAGAGCTGCGCCTTGAAATTTCCTGCTCTCTTCTGACTCCATTAAGAGATACGCGTCTTTAACACCTGAACTAGATTGCTGTCAGGACCTCATGCATCCTTGAGGTCTTACTAAGAGAATACAGTAGTTTTGTCACATGTCCTCTTTTGATGTGTGTGTGTGTGTGTAGGAGGGGGTTGTTGCTGTCGTTCAGTCGCTGTCGTGTCTGACTCTTTGTGACCCCCATGGACTGCTACACACCAAGCTTTCCCCATCCTCCACTGTCTCCCGGAGTTTGCTCAAGTTCATGTCCATTGAGCCGGTGATGCTATCCATCTCATGTGTGTATGCATGTGTGTGTGTGTTTGGGGTGGGGTGGGGGCGTAGTATAGTTTATTAAATTCTAGAAAGTTGATTTGGAGATTATACTGACTCCCCATGGAATATTAAACTTGGCTATTCTTTTTAGTTATTAAACTGTATTTTGTATTGGAGTATAGCCAATTAACAATGTTTTGATAGCTTTAGGTGGACAGCAAAGTGACTAAGCCATCCATGTACATGCATCCATTCTCTCCCAGACTCCCCTCCCATCCAGGCTGCCACATAACATTGAGCAGAGTTCTCTGTGCTGCACAGGAGGTCCTTGTTAGGGGAAATGTTTCATTCCATTCATCCAGTTCTCAATTCACTGAGTACTTCCTGTGCACCAGCTCTTACCGGTATGCAGGATGAAGGCAGCTGAAGGGTGCTAGCCTGTCCTAGAGGGAGGACAGGCTAGCATCTCGGTCAGAAGAAACCTCCCTAGGACAGTGCTCTTTGAGTTAAGTTTTAAAGGGTTTGTAGCTTTAACTGAAGTACTCCCTGGGTGTAAGAGGGCCTAAGCCCCCTTGCCCTGGTGGCCCATCCATTCATTCACATCTGCTTGCTGAGTGCTAGCCGAGGCTCTGCCACACTCCCACCAGCTCCCCATCCAGGTCCGGGAACCCATTCAGAGTCTGCAGGCTGCTGCTAACATTTCTTCACACTGCATTCTTTCTTATAATTCGAATGGTTCTCATCCCATCAGAGAAGATTTTCAGAGTGGAGAATTCCAACGGAGTGAAACCCTTCCGCCCTGATCTGTTCCTGGAAACAGCAGAGGAAAAAGAGCTGGAAGTGAGTATGTCTCCCACATGAGTTTCTTTGGGGCTGCAGCAGCAAAGGAGCACAAACTCGGTGGATGAACACCAAGGAAATGTATCCACTTACAGTTCTGCAGGCCAAAAGTCTGAAATGAGTTGTCAGAGGCCATGCCTCCTCCAGAGGCTCTACAGGAGAATCCATTCTTCCCTTCTCCGAGCTTCTGGTGGCTCTTGACATGCCTTGGCTAATCTCTGCCTCCAGGCCACATTCTCCATTTCTGTCTAGTCTCCTTCTGCTTCTCTCCTATATGAGGATACATGTGACTGTTGCTGTTATTTAGTTGCTAAGTCATGTCCAGTTCTTTGCAACTCCATGGACTGCAGAACACCAGGCTTCCCTGTCCTTCACTACTGTCTCCTGAAGTTTGCTGAAACTCATTCATGCCCACTGAGTCAGTGATACGATCTAACCATCTCATCCTCTGCCACGCTCTTCTTTTGTCCTCAGTCTTTCCCAGTATCGGGGTCTTTTCCGATGAGCCGGCTCTTCACATCGGGTGGCCAAAGTACTGAAGTTTCAGTCCGGGGGACTTCTTTGGTGGTTCAGAAGACTATGTATTTCCAGTGCAGGAGGCCTGGTTCAGTCCCTTCTCAGGGAACTAAGATACCACATACCATGTAGCCAGAAAGTTTTAAAAAATAAAATAAAATTGGGTTTTTAAAAAACCTTTTTAAAAGGATAATCCAGAATTATCTTCCCATTGCAAGGTCCTTAATCACACCTGCAAAGACCCTTTTCCAAGTAAGGTAGCATTCACTGGTTCCAGGGGTTGGGACACATCCTTGGGAGCCATTATCAGCCTGTCATCCTCCCAACTCACAAAGAGCTCCTCCAGCACACATCACATTCTCAGTATTTAGGAGCTAGAAGAGCAGATGTCAGTGTGATAGTTATTAGGCTTATAAAACTGCCTCCTGATTATAAAATAAATATGCCAATATCTAGAAACAATAAAGAAACGTACATTCAGTCTTTTTATCCTTCCTCTGAAGAAAATGGAGACGTTCTGTATTTGCTTAATTGTTTTATAATCCCTCACAAAGGCCTTTAAGGACTGTGGGGGAAAATTCTAATTTTTTCTTTAGAATTTTATCTGAGTGTTTATAATCCAGCATATGGTAAGTAAATGTTAAAATATTTATGGTTGTTAAAGAAAATTTTTTTAAACTTTTGTTCCTTTCAGGATAAAGATGAGGTTTACGGTCAGACTACTGAGCATGAATGGGCCTTTTTATTTCTGTTTTTCAACAGGAAAGGCAGGTTGTACCCCAAGGTGTTCTGAGATACATCCACACCTATTTTGCCTTCTCCTCATCCCTTCCCTTCCTGCTGTTTTTCTGGATCCTGGAATTCCTCTCTGCACATCAGCATCTTTCCTCTCAACCCCTCCTTTCTAGTCTGAGTATATCCTCCTGTTTAAAACAGCTTTCACCTAAGCCGCCTCCTTGTCCATTGGCTCGTGCGGCTGGATGGTTCTGGAATAGGAAATGAGGAATTGTCTTCTAGTAGTCTGGCAACCCACTCCAGCATTCTTGCCTGGAGAAGCCCAGGGACGGAGGAGCCTGGTGGACTGCCATCGTTGGGGTCATACAGAGTCGGACACGACTGAAGCGACTTAGCAGCAGCAGCGGCATCTGGTTCCAATAGAATACAGGTCTGAAACTCTCAGACTTGGCCTGAAGAGCATGTGCTGTTGACCGAGGAGCCTGGTGGGCTACGGTCCAGTCCGTGGGATTGCAGAGTCGAATACTGCGGAAGCAACTGGGCACGCATGCGCTGCATCAGCTCTCTTGGCGCTTCTGTCCCTTCCTGTGAGGCAGTCAGCCAGCGGATCCAGGCAGGGGTACCACCTAGCGGTGAATACGGGCAACTACAGTTCTATACCATGGTCCTCTCCCTCCCCAGGGACTCTTCGTTAAAGCAAAAGAATGCAGACAGGGACTGTATCTAGTAACATTTGTGATCCTGTTTGTGTTGAGAGTGAAGAACAAACTTAATTTAAAGCAGATGGTCTTCAGCATGCTTTTTGATCCCACAAAAGCTGCAAACAAGCGGAATCAAATGAGATGATGGTTCCATGGGCTTCCCTGTCCTCTCCCTCCGTACCCACCCCCCCCACACCCTCCCATCCCTCCCATTCTCCCACCCTCCCCTCCCCACCCCCACCCCCACCCCCTTCCTCGTTTCTCTTCACTGCAGCTGGGAAACTTACAAACGTACATAATGTCCTCTGCCCATGTCATACCTGGGACATACTTGTGCTAAGGAAATTATTAATTTTTAACCTGAAATTCAAGTTTAACTGGGTGTCCTGTATTTGTATTTGCTATATCTGAGAACCCTAACAAGGTCCCTTCACAAACCAATTAATTCAGAAGCTCCCGAAGTCCTAAGAAATTTTGTGAATGCTCCCTCATCCCACGGTCAGGCACAGTTGAAAACTAATGTCATAGAGCTTCATTCTCATTTTAGAGTTGCCTAGGACTCACCAAGCCCAGCTATTTATCCCCCTCCCCAGGACAAACCCAGCAAATGTCTGTAAGGCGTTTTGTCTCTCCCATCCCACCTGGTCCAAATCAATATTGCCATTTTTCCTTAGCCTATGATGGAAAGGAAGGGTGAGGCAAAGTAGTACAGGCAATGATGACCACGGGGAACTGGGCCATTTCATACTCGTTGTGAGAGCTAAGATGTTTTTAAAATGTTCCCTGCTTCAGTTGCTTACATCACGGAACAGAACAGTATAGGATACCACCCTCTAAGCTAATCCACCTCTTATTTATTTATTTGAAGTACAGCTGATTTGCAGTCTTGTGCCAATCTCTGCTGTACAGCAAAGTGACTCACTTATACATTCTTTTTCATATTCTTTTCCATTATAGTTTATCCCGAGGGGATTGGCTATAGTTCTCTGTGCTATCTATAGTAAGACCTTGTTTTTATCTATTTAAAGGTAGTAGTTTGCATCTACCAACCCCACACTCCCAGCCTTTCCCTCTCCTTGCTCCTCTGGCAACCACAGTTGTGTTCTCTAAGCCTGTGAATCTGTTTCTCTTCCATAGAGAGGTTCATTTGTGCCATATTTTAGATTTCACATATAAGTGATACCGTATGGCATTTGTCTTTTTCTGAGTTACTTCAGTTTGCCCTCTTCTTCCTTCCAGGTCTATCTACTTGTCAAAAGCTGCTGGGAGGAAGATCCAGAAAAAAAGGCCAGATTTCAAGAAAATTGAGAATACCCTGGCCAAGATATTTGGGTATGGCGGACATTTTTACTTTTCCCCAATAACTTCAGTTTTTTCTAATAATAGTTGACATTCAGTGGTAGCTAAGTATGAGAATGCCTTTTCTAATGAAAAATCACAGATTGTAATACCTGTCTCCAAAAAATTAAAATGATATGGAGATGAACAGACCATTTTCTCGAGAAATAATCACTTGAAAAGCTAAGTACTATGTTCAAGGGCAAAATGAGCCTGATTAGAAAATAGATTCTGACTGATCATGATTATATCTGTAAAAAAATATAGTTCCCTTACCCTTCTGCAGGTAATTAGGATTTAGAAGTCTAGTAGAATCTTGGGGAACTTAAAACCCCTGGATAATTCTTAACATCGGCAAGTTCCTTAGAGTTTTAAAAAGCGTAAGATCAGGAACTTTGGCTGAATCAGAGTATAATTCAGGTTCAAGAGAAAAGTAACATACAGTTATCCAGTAAGACTGAATTTTAGATTTCCCGTGTTTGGAAATAGGTACAATGCAGTGAGAAAAATAGCTCTAGGAGATCCCGTTTCTAGGCTAGGATCTAATAATAGCTAGTTATGGTTACCAATTTTGTTGCTGGTAAAATTGGAATGAATTTTCTGTAGATGATTCCTGCAGTTCCTTCTAGCTCTTTCTGTAGTTTCGTTAAGTCAAAGACTCAGACACTTAGTGAAGCTACATAAAGCCCAGGACTGAGATGGGGTGGAGTAGTGGTCCAAACCACCCCCCACCCACACCAGGCCACACAGCAGGAGGTGAGGCGGGGCTGGGGGCCAGCTAGCGAAGCTTCATCTGTATTTACAACTGTTTCTCCTTGCTCACGTTACCACCCAAGTTCTGCCTCCTTTCAAATCAGCAGCAGCATTCAATTCTCATAGAAGCGTGAACCCTAACCCTAAAGTCAGGGCAGAGTATTCTAAAATTGCCACAAAATAGAAATGCAGTGCACAGTGAATATAACGTCGTTGAATCATCTCGAAACCATACCCTCCCCCACCCCCACCGCCCAGTCCATGGAAAAGTTATGAAACCAGTCCCTGGCGCCAAAAATACTGGGGACCTCTGGGGTAGAGTGAAGACAATGGAAGTGTGGCCATTGATTGCTTGATCTGAACCACCCAGTGTGGGGAAAGAGCAGGAAATAATAAATGATTTCAATCTTGCCCTTTTTCATTCCTTCCCAGATCTATTACTAAGAGCAGATGAAACTGTATGTGTGACAGATGAAATGTGAGCTCATGAAGATAAAACTAGGCCTCTGGTATTTAGCCTTTAATGTGTTGTCCTCTACTTGGCTGCACATTGAAATCACCTAGGGATATTTGCAAACTACTGATGCCGGAGTCCTACCCAAGAGAGTCTGATGTAATTGATCTGGGTGCGGGGTATCATCAGGAGTTTAAATAAGCTCCTCAGGTGATTAAAATACACAGCCAGGGTTGAGGAAACCGTTTTAATTGAATCAATTCATCATGAAATCAGATTATCCATCTTCATCTTTCCACCTGCTCCCTCATTCTTTCTACCCAGCTAGATTTCTTTATGGTTTCTGGTGAGAATCTCCTGGGAACCTTGTTAAAAACTTCTCTTCTTCCCAAACCTAGCAGTTCCAGTTGTAACAGATCTGTGATAGAATTCAGAAATGTATGAATTTTTTTCTCTTTTTTATTATTTTTAAATTATGAAAGTATGATAACACATTTACAGGAGACTTGGAAAATACAGAACAAAGTTACCTATAGTTCCACTATATAGTACAATTAACTATTTTATAGTACAAGTATTTTTAATTATTTTATAGTACAGTTATTTTTAAAGTATCTTATAATTTAAGATAAATTAAGATTTTTTAGTTGGAGTTTCAATGTCAAACTCTCAAAAGTTAATAGAATGAATATATAGAAAAGTAGAAGGATATAGTAGACCTGAAAAGCACCATGAACCAATTCAATATGATTAAGATTTATACAATTTTCATACAACAGTAGGATACAAATTCTATTCAGGTTCCCATCAACTATAAACTAGGGGTCTCTGGAACATATCCAGGGACATGAAATAAGGTGCAAACATTTCATGGTCTGCTGCTGCTGCTGCTGCTATGTCGCTTCAGTCATGTCTGACTCTGCGACTCCATAGATGGCAGCCCACCAGGCTCCTCTGTTCCTAGGATTCTCCAGGCAAGAACACTGGAGTGGGTTGCCACTTCCTTCTCCAATGCATGAAAGTGAAAAGTGAAAGTGAAGTCGCTCAGTCGTGACCGACTCTTTGAGACCCCATGGACTGTAGCCTACCAGGCCCCTCCGTCCATGGGACTCTCCAGGCAAGAGTACTGGAGTGGGGTGCTATTGCCTTCTCCTTTCATGATCTAAAAGTATAAAAATCATACAAAGTATGTTTTCTTATCACTGTGAAATTATGTTAGAAATCAATATTAAAAGATACTTGAAGATACCCACATATTTTCAGGTCCAGATATGGCATTTACCAAGGGAGACCTAGCCATTGAAAGCCTCAATAAAGTCAGAAAAATGAAAAAACACAGTGATTGCAGAGAAGAAAACATTTAAATGAGAAATTAAAATCAAAGATACTTTAAAAACCCCATGTATTTGGAAATTAAATGTCTACCTTTAAGTGATAGTTGTATCTAAGAAGGTATAACAAGGAAAATTAGAGAATACTTAGAATAAAAACAAGAGAGAATTTACCAGAATTTGTTGCATGCAGCTGAGGCTGCTCAGTGCAGCTAATACAATGTGAAAGCTTGAATAAGGTAGAAAAACAAATAATGGATACTAGCATAAAATTTTGTGAAATTTAAACAAAATCTATACGTTAGTTAATAATATTATGGTGGTGATGGTGCTTTAGTCGCTCAGCTGTTTCCAATTCCTGCAGCCCCATGGACTGTAGCCCGCCAGGCTCCTCAGTCCATGGGATTCTCCAGGCAAGAATACCGGAGTGGGTTGCCATTTCCTTCTCGAGAGGATCTTCCTGACCCAGGAATCAAACTTGGGTGTCCTGCATTGCAGGTTGATTCTTTACCGACTGAGCTACGAGGGAAGTCCACGTGTTAATTTCCTGTTTTGGGTTGTTGTTGTTTTTTTACAACATAGTAAGAAATGTATTAAATTTTTAACAAACATCCCACCCCATACCAAGGGGATTACAACACAATCTGTCTTTCTGAGCACAGAAATGGCAAGTTTAATGGTTGTTATGATGATGAAGCAATAGAATTTATCCATCCCTTGGGTTGTGTCATGAACATTGTCTCCAGTTCTCACAACAGCTGTAATTTCCGACTGGGGTCTGCACCCAGGCAGGTCACAGGGTCACGAAGAGCTGGCATCTCATCTAAGTCATCTCAATCTAACAAAATAGACTTAGGGCTTTTGCTTTAGGACCCTGACTCTCTATTCTGAGGGATAATATAAGGCTCAGATTTACTTTACTTGGTTCTTTCCTTTTTTTAAATTTATTTTTTAATTGAAGGAAAATTGCTCTATAATGTTGTGATGCTTTCTGCTGGTCGAGGTTCTTTTCTTGTATTTCCTTTTATTGCAAGTTGTTCCTTATTAAAACTTTTAAAAATATGAATAAGCAAAGGAGAAAGAAAAAAATTCACCTATTTTTCAACAGGTAATGACCAGTTTTCAAAAATTAAAAATGAGATGATAATGTTTGCTGTTACCCAGACTGGCTTTTTCACTTAAATAATGTAAAAGAAGTTTCTTTCTGTGTACTTCGTGATTTTAATTTGTATTTGATAGTCCATCATTTCATAATAATTTAATTACTTTATGTTACACATTTAGGGTAATTTTTAAATGATTGTTTGTGAGGAATAACTGCTACTTTCTTTATAGTTCACTTTCAGCACATTCGTGATAGTTTCCTTTGGATAATTCTAAGTAAAACTGAGAGGCTGGTTCACATAAGCATTCTTAAGATTTTGACTCATTTTACCGTATTTCCCTCCAGGAAGACTATAATGTATATTTTTCCTCCATCTTACTTACATTGATTGCCATTGTGCTAACATTTGTTTTTCTTTTTTTTTTTAATTCTTTTCTATTTCTTTGATCCTTCCCGAGATTAAATTTTTTGCCATATTTGTTGGCCATTTTTATTTTCTTTAATTACCTGTTCATAATATCTGCCTATTGCTTTAATGAATATTTATGTTTTCTTAATAATATGGAGAGCTCTTTATCTGTGTCTACCTACAGCCTTTTCCATGACCAAAAAAATGAAAGTTACATGGATACCTTGATCCGACGTCTACAGCTGTATTCCCGGAACCTGGAACATCTGGTGGAGGAAAGGACACAGCTGTACAAGGCAGAGAGGGACAGGGCTGACCAGCTTAATTTCATGTTGCTCCCAAGGTAAGGAAGTCCTTCCACAGATGTGACTGTACAGGACTCCAGAGTTGTGCCTCAGCCCTTAAGGCGAAAGCCAAAGCATATTTGTCTAGCATTGGCTTTCTCTGTAGTTTTCTTTCTTTCTTTATTTTTATGTATTTATTTGGCTGTGCTGGATCTTAGTTGTGGCACACAAGATCTTTATTTGCAGCATGTGAAATTTTAGTTAGGGCATGTGGCATCTAGTTCCCAGAGCAGGGATCAAACCTGGGTCCCCTGCACCGGGAGTGCAGAGTCTAGTCATGGACCACAAGGGAAGTCCCTTCTCTACATTTATATAGGATCGTTTCCTTTTGCATTTTCTTCATCAGATCATTGTGTTTAAAGATGCACGTTCTCGCTAAGCTTTGTCCTGGTTTGCACTGTCTAAACTGCTAAAAGAAAGAGATTGGTTTCCAGTGCCATGGAAGGAACATGGATGGCAGAGTTAGAGCGAGCTAGGTTCCAACACCTATTGGCCACTGTTACTGAGTCTGAGACCGTAGGCCAGTCACTGTCTCTCCTTCATATAAAAATGAAAATTAAAGCATTAATCTCTTTGCCATCTTCTTTCAGCCTCATAGTAGAGGCCATATTACAAGAAATGATATGGATGAGCTTATTTGCAAAGCAGAAACAGAGACAAAGATGTAGAAAACAAATGTATGGACACCGAGTGGGAAAGGGGTGGGTGGGAGAGATAGGGAGATTGGGATTGGCAGATTGGCACTGTTGATACTATGTGTAGAATAGATGCTGGGGGCTTCCCTGGTGATTCAGATGGTAAAGAATCTGCCTGCAGTGCAGGAGACCCAGGTTTGATCCCTGCATTGGGAAGATCCCCTAGGGAAGGGAATTGCTACTGACTCAGGCATTCCTCCCTGGGAAATCCCATGGACGGAGGAGCTTGTTGGGCTGCAGTCCACTGTGTCACAGAAGTGTCAGACACAACTTAACGACTAACACGTACACACACACATAAAATAGGTAACTAATGAGAATCGACTGAATGGCCCAGGGAACTCTACTCACTGCTCTGTGGTGGCCTAAGCTGGAAGGGAGTCCAGAGTGGAGGGGATATATGTATATGTACAGCTGATTAATTTTGCTATACAGTAGAAGCTAACATGTTATATTTATTAATCAAGCAACTGTGCTCCAGTAAAAATTAATTAAAAATAAATAGGAGCCATCTTCAGTGGAGGAAGGCTTTCCTGGTGGCTCAGATGGTAAAGAATCCACCTGCAATGTGGGAGACCGGATTCAATCCCTGGGTGGGGAAGATCCCCTGGAGGAGGAAATAGCCACCCACTCCAGTATTCTTGCCTGGAAAACTCCATGGACAGAGGAGCCTGGCAGGCTGCAGTCCCTGGGGTCGCATAGAGTTGGACACGACTGAGCAACTGAGCACTCACATTTATTAGAGTTGTAATCAGGTATTAAATTAATACTGAACCTCCTATTCGTCTGAGGCCACATACATGTGCTCTGTGTGTATAATATGTTCCTAGACTTGGTATTTGCAAACTGTCTTTGGTTCCTCGCCAGACCACTCACTGGAAATCCTCAGTTCTAGAATTCCTGGTGAACAGTTAGTACCGTCTCAAAGATTTCCGTAGAGGAAGAAGGAATTTACTGAAATTGAAGGCCCTGTTTTTCCTTCCTCCTCTAGGCTGGTGGTCAAGTCTCTGAAGGAGAAAGGCTTCGTGGAGCCTGAGCTCTACGAGGAAGTCACAGTCTACTTCAGTGACATTGTGGGGTTCACTACCATCTGCAAGTACAGTACCCCCATGGAGGTGGTGGACATGCTCAATGACATCTATAAGAACTTTGACCACATTCTGGACCACCACGACGTGTACAAGGTAACCGCCCCCACCTAACGGGCTGAATGATGGTTTGGCCCCAGGTCAGCAGAGCCAGAACTGGCTGTTCCTGTTTCTACAGTTCTCCTTCGCTACCCCTAGCACCTCTGCCTCAGGATGCTTCCAGGATTGTCACGGACCCCCAAATCCCCAGGTGCTCAAGTCCCTGGCGTAAAAATACCATAGTATTTGCATACAACCTACATATCTATGTACTCTTAAATCATTTCTAGATTACTTATACCACCTAATACAATGTAAATGCTATGTAAAATAGTTGCTGGAGTTATGGCAAATTCAACTTTTACTTTTTGGAACTTTCTAGAGTTTTGTTTAAGCATTTTTGAATCATGGTTCATTGAATCCACAGTGTGGAGCCTATAGATTCAGAGAGCTGACTTTACTCAGGTCTTTGCCTTTGTCATTTAAGAGTTAGTAAATTAGTGGTTGAGTCTGAGCTACAAGTGAAGTGGAAGAATAATAAGAGTGGTTAGAAGTTGAAGTTCTCACCCTGTGTAGATCAGAAAGTCTTACTAACAGGAGTTCCGGTTGAATAGTGATTATGCATTTTAGAGATATTCAGAAAGAAGAAATTAACCAACACATATGAACCATGCATATGATTATGAAAATTAAATTAAAAGGGAAAATATCAAAGAATAATGTTAATATAAGTCTACTTCCTATTACAAGAGAAGTGTTCGGAAGCATCCGGTACAAGAATGTGTATTTTGTCTTTAGTGAACTGAAAACGAAAGTCACTCAGTCGTATCCCACTCTTTGCAACCCTGTGGACTGTAGCCTGCCAGGCTCCTCTGGCCATGGGACTCTCCAGGCAAGAATACTGGAGTGGCTTGCCATGCCCTTCTCCAGATCTTCCCAACCCAGGGGTCGAACCCAGGTCTTCTGCCTTGCAGGCAGATTTTTACCACCTGAGCCACCAGGGAAGCCCTTTTATGTCTTAGAGGAACCTACAATTATTTTTTTATCAAATAGTTTTTGAAAAGTAAAGGCTAAGCATGACTTTTCTGATAATTAGAGATGGTTTCCTAAAATTACATAAAGCCATTCAGATTGTTTCAACACTATAGAATTGTCACCACATCTGCATGACTTACATTATTATAAAGTACTTCATTCAATTAAAATCCTTTATAGTTGTTTTATCAACTTTTTTAAAGTAGGCTATGGCTTTCTAGGTGGCGAAGTGGTGAAGAATCTGCCTGCCAATGCAGAAGACGCAGGTGATGCGGGGTTTGATCCCTGGGTCAGGAAGATCCTCTAGAGAAGGAAATGACAACCTGCTCCAGTATTCTTGCTTGGAAAATTTCATGGAAAATTTCGACCTGGCAGGCTGCAGTCCATAGGGCCACAGAGAGTTGGACATGGCTGAGCATGCACACACCACATCCTAACTAAGCTATAAAAACCCTAAAGAAATGAGCATAATACTAGTCTTAAACTAGTCCCAGAATAAGTGCACAGGGCTATGCTCATACGAGTTCTCGAACATTTCTGAATTTGATGTGCAATAAACTGCTTCTGTTTACTTTCTGGTGCCTTTAGAAGGGACAGATTCGCTGATAAGAAACTACTTCCACAGGTGGAAACCATTGGTGATGCCTACATGGTGGCCAGCGGTTTGCCTAAGAGAAATGGCAACCGGCATGCAATAGACATTGCCAAGATGGCCTTGGACCTCCTCAGCTTCGTGGGGACCTTTGAGCTGGAGCATCTTCCTGGCCTCCCAATATGGATTCGCATTGGAATTCACTCCGGTAGGCAGCTGAGCACTGTAGTAGTCGGGAACGGTGTGTACCTCTGCACACCAACTAAATTAGACGGGTTGAAGGATCCTCAGATGAGATCAGTTTTCACATGAGGCTTACTCTTGAATCCGCCTGCCAAATACGAGGTCCAGTTACGCATCCTGACATAATTAGACCTATAATAAGTGTCTGGAGAGTTCTAGGAAACAACAGTCATGACAGCACTCATGGAATGATAAACACCAACCACAAACTAAAATAACAAGCTCCCGACCTCCTATTTAAGTCACCCTGTTCCCTGGTGGCTCAGATGGTAAAGAATCCGCCTGCAACACAGTGCAGTGCTTCAGTCCCTGAGTTGGGAAGATCCCCTGGAGGAGGGCATGGCAATGCACTCCAGTATGCTTGCCTGGAACATCCCCATGGACAGAGGAGCCTGGCAGGCCACACTCTACGTGGTAGCAAAGAGTTGGACACGAATGAGCGACTAAGCACAACACAGCACATTTACTATTTATCTCTTCCCCATTCCCTCCCTCTCCCCATCTCTGACTTCTGTACATTTTTTTCAGTAAAATATTACAGAATCTTAAATGGATTTTATTATCTTTTCTGATGTGATTGAGAAGTTTTAGAGACCTTTTTTTAATTGGAGTATAGCTGTTTACAATATTGTGTTAGTTTCTGGTGTACAGCAAAGTGATTTGGTTATACGTATATATAAAACAGCTTGCATCTGCTAATCTCAAACTCCCGATCCATCCCTCCCCTGCCCCTTGATAACCACAAGTCTTTTCTCTCTGTCTGTGAACCTGTTTCGTAGGTAAGTTTATCTGTGTCATATTTTAGCTTCCTCAGAGATCTAATCAAGTAGCTGCTGCTGCTACTGTTTGTTTTTGTTTTGTATTTTTCACTGAGTCTAACAGGGAAGAGTCAGTACTCAGTATTTTTTTTTCAAGTGTACATAAGCAATGCACAAATTAATGTTCTGTTTTTTTCAGTGTCTGGAAACACAGTCTTCAAAGGACAGATCTATAAAGAAACTCATATAGATCAAAACCTGATAAACCAGTAAATCAATAGTTGCCTCTATCCAAAACCTGGTTTTGCAGTTTCTGAGTTACTCTTTAACTTATACAACTTTTAACTCCTTGCATTCAGTCTTTCCCACACAAACACTTGCTTGAGCAGCCCTCCTTCCCTAATATGCCCCTGTGCACCATCTGGCCTTGGCTTTTGTTCTGCCTTTTGGGGTATCCTTGTGTTGTAGGCTCCCCCTTCCTGCTGCATTCACGTGGTACATGAAAACCACAGGGAAGAAGATTCCAAGTCCTTGTCATCTGGGTCTTCCATCATCGGGCCACCAATCCCTAAAATGCTGTGCTGTGCCATGCTTAGTCACTCAGTCATGTGGGACTCTTTGCAACTTCATGGACTGCAGTTTGCTAGAGTCCTCGGTCCATGGGGATTCTCCAGGCAAGAATACTGGAGGGGTTGCCATACCTTCTTCCAGGGGATCGTCCCAAGCCAGGGTTGAACCCAGGTCTCCTACGTTGCAGGCAGATTCTTTACTGTCTGAGCCACCAGGGAAGCCCAAGAATACTGGAGAGGGTAGCCTATCTCTTCTTCAGGGGTTCTTCTCGACCCAGAAATCGGACTGGGGGTCTCCTGCATTGCAGGCGGATTCTTTACCAGCTGAGCTACCAAGGAAGCCCCAAAATAAAACAGACGGGCCACTGAGCCTTCAAGTGCACTGTGCCCACCAATGATTCAGAGCTCTGGGCTGTGTGGCTGGCACAGCAAGAAGGTGGTGAGACGGTCTCCATCGTTCTTGAGAGTCTTCTGTGTAATATATTAAGCATTGTCCACCTTTGCAAGCTGATCTCAAAATGTCTTCTTGTTTCTCGAAAATGTGCTTTTCTATGCTAGAGCAAAACACTTCCTGAAAGCGTGATTTGGATAATGATACTGTCCCCTAACAAGTGCATTCATTTGGAGCCAAGGTCACAGCTCACATTTTACCCCTTAAGCCACTTCTCCCATCTAATGAGGCATCGAGCATTGTGATCTTGAGAAGAGGCTCACCCACCTTAACATCACTCTGTGACTTCCGTGGCCTCCTCCTTCTTGCTTTCTGTCCCTCACAGGTCCCTGTGCTGCTGGAGTCGTGGGGATCAAGATGCCTCGTTATTGCCTGTTTGGAGACACAGTCAACACAGCCTCTCGGATGGAATCCACTGGCCTCCGTAAGAAAGGAGAGGGCTTATCTTAGAGGACAAAGATTCTGTCTCCCAACCAAGGGGAACTGTAGGATAAAAATGCATAATACTGCCAGCGAGGTGAAGAATGACTCTTCACATTGACTGGCTGTGAGCCTGGGTCAGTCCAGTCCTTGCTACGTATTGCCATTTACTGATCACAATTTTTTTCTTCCTTTATGGCTCAGTTTGACTGTTCTTATTAGTCTGGGTTTGTTTGCAGTGCATTCAGGCATGCTCTACCTGGAATACTCTTGAACGTGAACATGAAGTCGTGTCCAACTCTTTGCGACCCCATAATCTGTAGCCTACCAGGCTCCTCTGTCCATAGGATTTTCCAGGCAATAGTGCTGGAGTGGATTGCCGTTTCCTTCTCAAGGGATCTTCCCAACCCAGGGATCGAACACGGGTCTCCTGCATCATAGACAGATGCTTTACTGTCTGAGCCACCCGGGAAGTCCTTAGATCCATGTAATACTCTTAGATCCATGTAAAAGAGAAAGCGTTAGCTGCTTAGTCGTGTCCAACTCTTTGCAACCCCATGGACTATAGCCCACCAGGTTCCTAGGTCCGTGGAATTCTCCAGGCAAGAATACTGGAGTGGGTTGCCATTTACATGGAGACCCCAAACCAAATTTCAGCTTTTTAGCTCAGCACCACAAAGTAAAATCCAAACCCAGGCCTAGGGCCCCCCTCTCTGAGCTGGAATGAGAAGCTCTAGGGCTTAATCTAGAGAGCCTCTTCACTCAGGACCCTGAAAACCAGCACCAGACCCTCCCCCCGTGTCTAATAATAGTTCTCATCTCACTGATGCTGTTCTAAAGTGTTTGTTTTTTTTTTTTTAATGACAATATGTAAGCTGTCAAGAGCACTCATAGTAAATATTCTGGCTCAAGGGGAAACAAACAGGGCCCTGTGATAGCATTCAAAATGGACACGGTTTTCATTTATCTTTTTGCATCTCCAGCCTTGAGAATCCATGTCAGCGGCTCCACCATAGCCATCCTGAAGAGGACAGAGTGCCAGTTCCTCTATGAAGTGAGAGGAGAAACCTACTTAAAGGTAAGGAACTTATCGAGATGTATGCCTAATATCGCCACCTTGTGGCGCTAGTGGTAAAGAACCTGCCTGCCAATGCACGGGACATAAGAGACGTGGGTTTGATTCCTGGGTTGGGAAGATCCCCTGGAGGAGAGCATGGCAATCCACTCCAGTATTCTTGCCTGGAGAATCCCATGGACAGAGGAGCTTGGTGGGCTACAGTTCACGGGATTGCAAAGAGTCGGGCATGACTTAGCAATTAAGCACAGACGCCCCACCAGACCTGCTGAGTCCAACTCTTTTGGGTATAGATCAGAGATCTGTATTTTAATCAAGTGACTGTGATGCATAGAGAAGAGTGGGAATCCCTGTTCTAGAAACACCTTGCTGTCCCACACATTTAGAGCAACTGCCTTTCAGAGCCACCAGGTGGCCCGCAGGCTGTCTGTTGAAGGTGACCTGAAGCCAGTGATCGGCTACGACCATCTGCCTCCACCAGCCATAGCAGCACCCGCCCTACACTGCCCGGCAGCTTGGAAGAGCCTCCTTTAGGTAGTTGTGTCCGAACAGCACACTGGCTATTCTAATTCTCTGTAAACACATTCTCTGCAGTGTTCCCCCTAAAATAGAAGTGGTGTGTGGATTATTACAGTACAAGTGGTTAGGCATATGCGCTCAGTGGTGTCTGACTCTGTGAGCCATGACTGTAACCCGCCAGGTTCCTCTGTCCGTGGGATTTTTTAGGGAAGCATACTGGAGTGGGTTGCCATTTCCTACTTCCGGGGATTGAACCCAGCGATTGAACCCAAGTCTCTTGCATATCCTGCATTGGCAAGCAAGTTCTTTACCATTGGCAACACTTGGGAAGTTCAAATATTACAGTCCAAACACAGCCCCAAATCACTAATTATTTTTTTTAATGTGTGGTTTTTAAAAATATAACTATCCAGTCTGCTTTTCAAACACAACCTCCAGCCAAAAACAGAATTTCCTGTTGCTTCCATTTATTTTACAGCCTGCAGATGTTCCCAGCAAATGTCAGTGAGTGAGTGTTTATTATGAGGCACGTGTGTTTGTAATTTACACACTTCAGGTGTGGAAGCTGTGGCAAAAGTTTTGTGCAAAAACTGCTAGAATAAAATGCGGACGACGGAAACCAGCTGAATTCATCGGAGTAGCAGGATCATAGATGAATTTTCTTCCTTCTTCATTTAGAGTTTTTGTGCTGTTGCTAAGGTGATATTTGGAAATGTCTTTTGGGGAATAAAAGAAAATTCTAGTTTGAAAAAAAAACATGTCTGGTGGATGAGAAATACTTTTTAAAGGTGCTTCGAAATAAAGATTGGTCTGGAGATGACACAAATCATACCAGGAACAGGTGCTATATTGAAATATAGGCTGTGATGACAAACTCAGGGGAAATGTCTCTTGGAAGCTGATGCTTGTCAGAACGGTGGGTTAGAGCCGACTGCCTTGCTGGCCTCCATGGTCCACACCTTTCTTCTCTCTCTAGGGGAGAGGAACTGAGACCACCTACTGGCTGACCGGGGTGAAGGACCAGGAGTACAACCTGCCGACCCCTCCAACCGCGTAAGCTGCTGGCTGGGTGGGGAGGAGCCGGGAAGTGGAGGTCTTGGCTTTGTATCTTGTACTGTGTGCAGGCAGTTTAACTGTTGGCGAGTGCTTTGCCAGTGGCAATGAGGCATTGAATCCAAGGTGAGAGATGACACACATTGAAAAGGCTTGGAAACCCCCCTTCTCTGGCTGCTGGACTGTTTCAGGCTTGCTCAGAAGACCAGAGGACAGTTTAGGGCTCACCCCCTACACATGTGGTCAAGAGTGGAGCACACTAGGGACAAGAGACCAGTGCATTTCCCCCTGCCTACAGCTCTGCTGAGTCACCTGATGGAACAGGAACTCCCCAGCTCCAGGACTGTGGTCTGGGGTCTTCACATGGAGTGTGTGTTCTCCCTGAGATGAGGAAAACAGGCTGCAGGTCTAATTGGCCGGTTTCAGTTTCCCTGAAGGTGACTCGGATGGTCTTCCAGTTGCATCTGGGTTACTGCAGTGAGTCTCGTGGCCATTGGAACGGCTTTTGCTATGGTGGAGAAGCCCTGTCGTGCAGACGCCTGGATGCAGGACCCAGACAGATAGCAACACCACAGAGATGCCAAAACAATGCAGACCATCCATATGGCATGGGGGACCTGGCCCCTTACTAAGAGCACCCCAGGTCCACTCTAATCTCTTAAAACCCTCCACTCATTCAAAGCCTTCCCCAGACAAGACCCACATTCCTAGGAAAGTGTGGGACCAACACGTTTTCAGAGTGTTGTGGTGACTGGTGGCTCAGACGGTAAAGAATCTGCCTGCAGTGCAGGAGACCCAGGTTTGATCCCTGGGTCAGAAAGCTCCCCTGGAGAAGGGAATGGCAATCCACTCCAGTATTCTTGCCTGGAGAATTCCAGGGACAGAGGACCCTGGCAGGCTATAGTCCATGGGGTCACAAAGAGTCGGACACGACAAGCTACGTAGCACACACACTAGGACTTAGCACCCTCTTGGCTTCTCTTCCTCTCGCTCCAGTGGTATGTGTAAACCTAACCTCACCTCTGAATTCCTCATTGTGTTGTCTTACTTTGAAATCAACATATAATTTCCCACTTGAAATATATTCTGCTTTCCCTACAACTACACAGACCAAGGATGACAGTTCTTTAGGCTCACTGGTGGAAGCCAAGGGTCGTCTGTGTTCTCTGGACTTCCCGCATGCAGCACAGAGTAGGCATTCAACAAGGAATCAGTGAATGAAACAGGCGGTTCTGGAGCTGAGGGCTAGTCTGTTTGAATGGCTGAAAAGTTCCCTTTTCCCTCCATACTCTGTCTCTCCAGGGAGAGTCAACAGCGCTTGCAAGCTGAGTTCGCCGACATGATCGCCAGCTCTTTACAGAAAAGACAGGCCTTGGGGATAAGGAACCGAAAGCCAACCCGGGTGGCCAGCTACAAGAAGGGCACTCTGGAATATTTGCAGCTGAACACGACAGACAATGAGAGCACCCATTTTTAAACCTCGGTAAGAGCTAAGGACTCAGGGAAAACTAAGTCCAGCCACACCTGGGGCAGTGACCACAAGTGTCCTGAAGCTTCCGCTTCTCTGAGACCTCAGTAAAGCAGAAGAAGACAGATGCAGCCTCCAATAGCCTCGGCTTCCCTGTCTGGGACGTAGGCTTGCTTTCGTGAATCACGTCCACTCTCAGGGCAATAATTACCTTCTACTCTGCGGCCTGATCTCAACAGCTGCTCCAGGGAACTTCAGCCTGGGAAAGAAGAGAAATGAATATGTACTATCTCACAGTTGGAGAGATTTTGTTCTTATTTCACCTGTTTCAGCTTTGTTTTGTTTACTGGCTCTTTTTCTTTCTGTATTCATGATAACATTTTTTTTTTAATTTCCGAATGATATTTTCAGTATTTTACCTCCATTAAATTATATTTAACTCCTAATTTTGGCAGACAGTATGCTGTATATGAGGCAGGAATAAAAGTTAATCGTTTCCTGGATCTGTGGATGTGTTTCTCTCTGTTACACCCATTTTCCTGAAATGCCCCAGCCATTGCCTTGTGCTGGTTGAAAAACTGACTTAATACCCCTGCACTGAAGAAGGGCAAAGCTAGCATCGTTGCTCAGAGGTCCAGACCTTGACGTTCAGCATCCCCTGTGTGCGTGGGGGAATTTTGTGTCTAGTTCTCTACCATAGGGGCTGTTCAGTGCTAAATTCACATCCTCTCTATCTGTAAAGACACCTTACTTCAGACTCTGCAAATATCCCCCTCACATCCAGCAGTCATCTCTTTCCCCTTTTACTGGCAGCCAAGCATGATTCATTCTCTTGAAATCTCCAGAAAAGGACAGAGCCAGGTTGAGTAGACTAATATCAGCACAGGCAAGAATGGGCATGTAACACCCCAGCATTGACCTTCACAACCAAAACAATTGCTCCAACCACAGTATGCCTCCCCAGGCCTCTGCCACGAAAACCACTCTAGAGGTTAAGAAACAGGTTACGTCTCCATCACCTAGAAAAGCAGACCATCAAGCAATAATAAATGATCTTCTGCAGTACAGGCTGAGCACTTAATGTGCAGCAAGAGTCCTTTCTTGGTGCCTGGAGCTTTATGATCTGTTTGTGCCTCTGTGTCCAGCACAAGGAGACTTGACACTCAGGAATGAGGTTGTGATGTGGATGTTGGTCATTCATTCAGGAAACATATTTGAGCTTCTCTTCTTATTCCAGGAGCTGGGCTTAGTGTACATGGTATAGATATGGTCTCCACCAAGCCTTGAATCTTACAGGAGAGAGAGAAATGTAAAGTGATAAATGGGTGTGAAGACCAAACATCTACCTTGACAAACAGGCAAACTTAGCAACTCTAACACCGACCAGAAAATCGGTCTTTTAAGGCTCATGAAACGAAGTGAAAGCCACCCAGTCGTTTCAGACTCTGTGCGACCCCATGGACTAGACAGTCCACGGAATTCTCCAGGCCAGAATACTGGAGTGGGTAGCTGTTCCCTTCTCCAGGGGATCAAACCCAGGTCTCCTGTATTCCAGGCGGACTCTTTACCAACTGAGCCACCAAGGAACGGCATTGATGAAAAGCTTCTCTGCTGAAGGCGCCAGTGTTTGTGTTCTTTTATAGACTCTACATGCTTGTGAAATATTCCTTGACCTTTAAACAGATGTGTGGCCTCGGCTTGTCCACTTAACAATGTGGATATGTCATATCAGTGATATCAGTGACAGAGGACAGTACCAGGCAAATTCTTTCTCTGCTCTTTCCTAGCTATAATTAATGTCTCCAAGCCCCTAATGTTTCATTAATAAATCAGCCTTCATAATATCCACCTCAAGGAGTTGTTATAATGATTTTTAGTTGAAGTATAGTTGATTTACAATGTTGTGTTAGTTTCAGGTGTACAGCAAAGTGATTAGGTATCATATATATATATTTTTTTTTTCAGATCTTTGCCATTATAGGTTACTACAAGATATTAAATATGGTTCCCTGTGCCATAGATCCTTGTCATTTATCTATTTTATATATAGTAGTATACATCAGTTTATCTCAAACTACTTATTTATTCCTCTCCCCTACTAGCCAGTTGAGAAACAGTTTCTGTAAAGGCCCAGAGAGTAAATAGTTGACAGTGTGCAGGCTGCCCCGTCTCCACCACAGCTGCTCATCTCTGCTGTCATATCAGGAACGCATCCATAGTCAATTGCAGTGGGTGGAATGTGTTCCCATCAAAGTTTATTTTTATTTGTGGCTATTGTTTGCTTCCCTGGTGACTCAGATAGTAAAGAGTCCGCCTGCAGTGCAGCAGACCTGGTGTCAATCCCTTGGTTGGGAAGATCCCCTGGAGCAGGGTATGGTAACCTACTCCAGTATTCCTGCCTAGAGAATCACCATGGACAGAGGAGCCTGGCAGGCTACAGTCCAAGGGGTTGCAAAGAATCAGACATGACTGAGTGACTAAGCACATGGTTTTTGCTTACCCCTGTTCTAGCAGATAAGAATTTTTTTAATGAATTTTTAAAAACATAACTAAAATACACATCATATCCAATGAAATGAATGATAATTCCTTAATATTAACTAATAATAGCTTAAATTTATTAAATGATTTCCCTGATTGTTTCAAAAGAATTTTTAATTAGTTTGTCCAAAGCTGGATCCAAGAAGGTCCACGTTTGCATGTGTTTGAAATGTCCCTCTAGTCTTTTAACCTATACTGCTTCACCCATACACACTTTTTTCCTATGACATTGATTTGTTGAAATTGAGTCTTTTCCCTACATAATTCCTCAATGAATTTGGCTGATTGATTACACATGGTTTTATTTAATTTGTTGTATTTTCCATATTTCTTAGAATTTGGTAGTTAGATCCAGAAGATAATTAGAGGCAGGTTTTATACTTTCCCAAGATAATTTATGTAGCCAGTCTCCTGAAGGAGAATTTAGATGTGGAGAATAATACACTGAGACCCAGCTCCGATGAGCAATACTGATCTGATTATAATCAGACGAGACTATAATGCCACATTTGGTGCTGGTTTTAATTGCCCACTCTCACCTCATGCCCCCAAATGACAGAAAAATTTTATATAAAGAATTGGGAAACAGGAAAGAATATCCTTAGTGAAATAGAAATTATGAGTCAGTTCTGAAAGAAAAATGGGATCCGACTAAACAAGGGAAGAGTAGCCCAAAGCAACTGTAAAAGAGGACTGCTGGAAAAGGGTAGGTGGGTCCTGGGGGCTCCACGCTCAGAAGGAGCAGAGAGCAGGAAGAGAGGCCTTAGAGCTAAGCAGCACTAGGATGGAGGCTGCCGTTGCCATGAGCATGCACACACTTAGGGGATGGAGCCAGCGTGGTCCCCGCCTCTGCCTCTGATGGAGACTGAGGCATGCGTGTCCCTGCCCACACTTGGGAGGAGTGCAGTTAGCTCCGGGTGGAGACCACCACAACTAATGAGAGCAAAACCAGCTGAGTAGTGTGGCAACAGCCCCTCTGACCCTGACCCAGCCTCGAACCACGTCACGTATACCAGGGAAAAGGTGAAACCAGCACAAAAGTGAACACCAAGCAAGCTCTCAGGCCCTGGCTACGATGCACACCAAGGCAGAAACCACCATCACGTCCATCACATATTAGGGAGAGACAGCTCCCTCAGGGCTCCTGCTACAGCCTCCTGGGCCCCATCTCCACCTCTGTCAGGGTGATAACAGCCATTGATCATTGGAGAAGCTCCAGTTTGTCCCTGGCTCTGGCTTAAGCAGCTCCAGCTCTGGCCTCACCTCCCACCGAGGTGGGGGCTGCCAGCACACCCAGGGGAAGACATGCTCACTTCAGATCCAGCTCTCCCACCAGAACCACTGGGCACCGCAGACTGCTCAGGATGCCTTACCCAAAGACAGGCCTTCAAGACCATAAGAGGTAACTGTTTCACCTAATTTCATGGGGCAGAGAAAGTTAAACAAATTGAGAAGACAGAGGAATTTGTTTAAAATGAAAGAACAAGAAAAAAAAAAAAGAAACCCAAATGAAGCAGAGATAAATAAGTTACTAGATAAAAAGTTCAAAGCATCAGTAATAAGAATGCTAACTGAAACCTGGGGAAAGAATAGATGAATAGAGTGAAATTTTTGACAAGGAACTGAAAAATATAAAAGGAACCAGTCATTGCTGAAGAATACAATAGCTAAAATGAAAAATACACCGGAAGGGATTAACAGCAGATTAGTTGATACAGAAGAACACAAAAGTGACCTAGCAGTTTGAATAATGGAAATCATCCACTCAGAATACAAACAGAAAAACAAATTTAAAAAGAGGATAGATAAGAATAGCCTCAGTACTTCTAGGACAACGTCAATCTTACTAACATTAGCAATATAGGGGCCCCAGAAGGAGAGAAGAGTGAGCAAGGGATGGAAGGTGTACTTAATAAAATTGTGGCTGAAAACTCTCTCTGAACCTGAGGAAGGACATAGATTTCCAGGTACAGGAAACAGAGTCATCAAGCAAAGTGAGCTGAAAGAGACCCTACAGAGACATCTCTTAATTAAAATGACCAAAGTTAAAGAGAATTTTAAAGGCAGCAAGAGAAAAACAAAGAGTCTCGTGTAAGGTAGCCCCGTAAGGCTAACAATTGATTTTTCTGCAGAGACTTCGCAGGCCAGAAGGGAGTGGCATGACATATTTAAAGTTTTAAAAGAGAAAATGTACAACTTGAGGCTATCATTCAGAACTGAAGGAAAAGCAAAAACTGAAAGAGTTCATTAGTACTAAACCAACTTCACAAGAAGCATTAAAGAGTTTTCTTTAAGTGAA
Organism: Nanger dama; assembly: GCA_917880005.1. Taxonomy (NCBI): domain Eukaryota; kingdom Metazoa; phylum Chordata; class Mammalia; order Artiodactyla; family Bovidae; genus Nanger; species Nanger dama. The sequence continues at coordinate 14,175,384 of CAKJTW010000043.1, forward strand.
AAAGGAAAAAGCTACAATAAGAAATAAAAAATTATGGAAAAGGAAAAATCCATGGGTAAAAGCAAGTATATAATAGAGTCTGTGGATAAACCACTTAAATAAGCTAGTATGAAGGTTAAAAATTTTTTTAATCAACTATAACTACAAGAAATAAGGGATAAACATGAAAATGTAAAATCCTAGAGGAGGAAATGGCAACACACTCCAGTATTCTTGCCAGGAAAATCCCATGAATAGGGAAGGCTTGGAGCACTGCAGTCCATGGGGTCACAGAGTAAGACGTGACTTAGCGACCCAGCACACAAACATGAAAATGTGAAATATGATACCAAAAACACATAATATGGGCAGAGGGAGTAAAAATGTATCTCTATTAAAATGTGTTTGAACCTAAATGCCTACCATTTTACAACTAGTAGATATAGTTCAATGTATATGATCACCACAGGAACCACAAATTAAAAATCTATAATAGATACAGGAACACAAGCATAGCATTGAAGAGAATCAACAGACCACAAAGGAAGAAACTAAAAGAAGAGGAAAACAGAGAACTACAAAAACAATGAGAAAACAAGTAGCAAACATGGCTAAGTACATTCCTATCAAAAATTATTTTAAATGTTAACAGACTATATGCTCTAATCAAAAGATATAAGGTGGCTAATTGGATTTTTAAAAATGGACCCATCTATATGCTGCCTACAGGGGGACTCATTTCAGAGCTAAAGATACACATACAGACTGAAATTGAAAGGATTAAAAATATATATATTCATAAAAATGGAAATGAAAAGAAAGTTGGGGACAGATACTCATATCAAAGTGGACTTTGAAACAGGATAGATAGAAAGACATAAATGTACATGTGTCTTTATACTAACCCACTAGTAGGAATTAGAAGTCATGACACCCAAAGAGCAATGAGCAGAACTAGTCTCCAGATCATGGCTTCTAAATACCATTGTCAAAAGGGCTGAGGACTCTGCAGAAGTGATTGACTTAAGACTAGGGAAGGGAAAACACAAAATAAACCTGGAGCATCTCGTGTTCATAGAAAGTAATGAAGTACTCAAAAACAAGCAAAAAAAAATAAATATATATGCGGAAACATGTCAAAATGACACAAAAGCCGACTAGAAAGAACTTCCAACGGTTTCAGCTGGAAGAAAATTACAAATAAATAATAAAATTATCTATGATTCCCTAAAAGGAGGTGTAATTAAATATCTGAATAAATAGTGGAGGTGAGACAACACTTCCTTATAGAATAATCTAATTGAGAAATGTAGAAAAAATGAAGGAAAAAGAAAATGGCTATGGGAATACCAGATTAATAATTTTTCAGGCAATATCCACTCAGCTGAGTTCAGTCGCTCAGTAGGGTCCACCTCTTTGTCACCCCAGCACGCCAGGCCTCGCTGTCCATTACCAACTCCTGGAGTTTACCCAAACTCATGTCCATTGAGACTGTGATGCCATCTAACCATCTCATCCTCTGTCATCCCCTTCTCCTGCCTTCAATCTTTCCCAACATCAGGGTCTTTTCAAATGAGCAGCTCTTCGCACCACGTGGCCAAAACACTGGAGCCTTAGCTTCAACATCAGTCCTTCCAATGAACACCCAGGACTGATCTCCTTTAGGATGGACTGGCTGGATCTCCTTGCAGTCCAAGGGACTCTCAAGAGTCTTCTCCAACACCACAGTTCAAAAGCATCAATTCTGCAGCCCTCAGCTTTCTTTATAGTTTAACTCTCACATCCGTACATGACTACTGGAAAAACCGTAGGCTTGACTAGGTGGATCTTTGTTGACAAAGTAATGTCTCTCCTTTTAATATGCTGTCTAGGTTGGTCATAACTTTCCTTCCAAGGAGTAAGCGTCTTTTAATTTCATGGCTGCAATCACCATCTGCAGTGATTGTGGAGCCCAGAAAAATAAAGTCTGACACTGTTTCCACTGTTTCCCCATCTATTTCCCATGAAGTGATGGGACCGGATGCCATGATCTTTGTTTTCTGAATGTTGAGCTTTCAGCCAACTTTTTCACTCTCCTGTTTCACTTTCTTCAACAGGCTCATTAGTTCTTCTTCACTTTCTGCCATAAGGGTGGTGTCATCTGCATATCTGAGGTTATTGATGTTTCTCCCAGCATCTTGATTCCAGCTTGTGCTTCTTCCAGCCCAGGATTTCTCATGATGTATTCTGCATATAAGTTAAATAAGCAGGATGACAATATACAGCCTTGATGTACTCCTTTTTCTATTTGGAACCAGTCTGTTGTTCCATGTCTAGTTCTAACTGTTGTTTCCTGACCTGCATACAGGTTTCTCAAGAGGCAGGTCAGGTGGTCTGGTATTCCCATCTCTTTCAGAATTTTCCACAGTTTATTGTGATCCACACAGTCAAAGGCTTTGGCATAGTCAATAAAGCAGAAATAGATGTTTTTTTCTGGAACTCTCTTGCTTTCCCGATGATCCAGAGGATGTTGGCAATTTGATCTCTGGTTCCTCTGCCTTTTCTAAAACCAGCTTGAACATCTGGAAATTCATGCTTCACATATTGGTGAAGCCTGGCTTGGAGAATTTTGAACATTACTTTACTAGCATGTGAAATAAGTGCAATTGTGCGGTAGTTTGAGCATTCTTTGGAATTGCCTTTCTTTGGAATTGGAATGAAAACTGACTTTTCCAGTCCTGTGGCCACTGCTGAGTTTTCCAAATTTGCTGGCATATTGAGTGCAGCACTTTCACAGCATCATCTTTCAGTTTTGAAACAGCTCAACTGGAATTCCATCACCTCCACTAGCTTTGTAAATAGTGATGCTTCCTAAGGCCCACTTGACTTCACATTCAAGGATGTCTGGCTCTAGGTGAATGATCACACCATCATGATTATCTGGGTCATGAAGATCTTTTTGTACAGTTCTGTGTAATCTTGTCACCTCTTCTTAATATCTTCTGCTTCTGTTAGGTCCATACCATTTCTGTTCTTTATTGTGCCGGTCTTTGCATGAAATCTTCCCTTGGTATCTCTAATTTTCTTGAAGAGATCTCTAGTCTTTCCCATTCTGTTCTTTTCCTCTATTTCTTTGCATTGATCACTGAGGAAGGCCTTCTTATCTCTCCTTGCTATTCTTTGGAACTCTGCATTCAAATAGGTATATCTTTCCTTTTCTCCTTTGCTTTTCACCTCTTTTCTTTTCTAACTATTTGTTAGGCCTCCTTAGGCAGCCATTTTGCCTTTTTGCATTTCTTTTTCTTAGGGATGGTCTTGCTCCCTATCTCCTGTACAGTATCACAAACCTCTGTCCATAGTTCATCAGGCACTCTGTCTATCAGATCTAGTCCATTAAATGTATTTCACACTTCCACTGTTTAATCATAAGGGATTTGATTTAGGTCATACCTGAATGGTCTAGTAGTTTTCCCAACTTTCTTCAATTAGATTATTTTAAAGAATAAACAACAACGTGGAGCAACATAGGGGCAAATGATTGAGATGTAAACTATTAGGTATATATTTGGGGAATATAACTAATATTTTATAATAACTATAATTGGAGTATAACCTTTAAAAATGATAAATCCCTATATTGTATATCTGTGACATATAATGTTATATACCAACTATTTCAACAAAAAATAAATTTTTAAAAATGCAAAAATAACAGTATTCCATAAAAATTTGAAAACCTATATTTTTAAAAGATTTAGAATAAAATTTATTTAAAATTTGGACATTTCCCATGCACAGGAAATGAGGTGCAATAAAACAGGGAAAAAATAATTCATGAAATTTTTTTCAGAAACCTACCTTTTGCACAAAATGAAGTTCAAGTGTCTTTCTGAGAGCATTTTTTAGATGATCGTATAGCCTTTGATTTTGTAACTGAGAGAAGAATAAAAACTGAAATGATGTAGGAAATTGCTCCTTTTGTGCCTGAGTCATGTGAATTTTTATTCAGCCAGCAGATGGTAGACCAGATGTTAGATGATGTGTTCTGAAAATGATCCTGTTCTATTAAGTGGTTATAAGTTAACCATTATAGAAATAGAAGACTTTCCAGCCTAAAATTCTCATGGACACTTTGTATTTGAAGCAACAGCACACTGTTTTCTTCTTTGCTAAAAATGCCATTATCTTTTTTCTGTATTTTTATGGAATGTAAAACTTTGTGCATATGTTTACACATATATTGCACAAAGCAACCCCAGTTAAAACACATCTTATCTAGTACCTTTAATTGCAATTTAACCTCATATAGATTATTCCACCAAATTGTTTAATGCATTAATCTGACTGCAGGGAAATAGAGCTCCCAGCAGAGAAACCAGTGCCACACTCCTGGTTTGTGTTCTAATATTTTGACAGATCATGACTCAGAGTTCACATTTGTTACAAAAACATGAGTTATCACTTCCAGTTCTGTATTTCTTTTTAAATAAATAATCAGATTTTGTGGCTTGTGATAAGATAGATGTTTTGTAAGAGTGGGAATTGCACAAGAACCTTCTGCAATTTCTAAGGAGATCCTAGATTACTTAGTCATTCTGCACAGAAACAAAAATTATACAGAGCAGTATTTTTCACTCTGTGATTCTGTGATTGAAGATTTTTTTTTTTCATTTTAACGTGGTCTCAGAATGGCACTGTTATAAAACACAGAAGCCTATGTCTAGATGTTGTTGCAAGAGCTCAGCTGCCATTGCAAGCCAGGACTGGCCTGCAGAGCCCCTGAAGTGCAGATTTCAGGCTCAGCCTTGCCACAGGCTAATCCAAGAGCCTTTGGACCAGTCATTTAACCTCACAGGGCTGCTGCAAGGGCCAAAGTTTTTATAGACACAAAGCTTTGTCAAGAGCAGAGAACCATAATCATATTGAAGTGAAGTGAAGTCATTCACTCATGTCCGACTCTTTGCAACCCCATGGACTGTACCCTGCCAGGCGCTTCTATCCTCCTCTGTCCATTTTCCAGGCAAGAGTACTGGAGTGGGTTGCCATTTCCTTCTCCAGGGGATCTTCCCAACCCAGGGATTGAACCCGAGCCTCACAAATTTCCAGACGCTCTACCATCTGAGCCACCAGGGAAGCCCCTATAACCACATTAGTTATCTTCTTAAGCTCTCTGGACCTCAGTTTTAATGTGACTCATTGGAGATGATCTTTAGAGTACTTTAAACTTTAACCATTCTGTGTACTGATGCATTTGTTTAAATAAAGCAAGAGGTGTGGACAGTCTATTGATACAGTGTAGTATCTCACTGGGTAAAGAATCTGCCTGACAATGCAGGAGATGCAGGTTCATTCCCTGGGTCAAGAAGATACCCTGGAGGAGGGCATGGCAACCCCTTCAACTTCTTGCCTGGTGAATCCCATGAATAGAGTGGACTTGCAGGCTACAGTCCATAGGTTCGCAGAGTTGGACACAACTGAAAACAACTGAGCGCAAACATAGAGTAGATTGTACAGGACCCATCTTTTATCCTGACTCTTGGCTCCGCTGCCTGAGGCCTATGGGCTGCTCTTAGAAACTTACAGGTTCCACTTGGAAGAGAACATGTATCCTGAGCAGCAAGTTGGGGACAGGACTCAGTGTTACCATTGGAACAAGAAGTCCACATTCCACCACCTAGTCCCCTCCGTTAGGTCCTCTGTTTCTTCCAAAAGCACAGTTTCCTGTCTTGATTCTGCCTTGTTGCTTGAACACTTCTTACCCAGTTCAGTTCAGTTGCTCAGTCGTATCTGACTCTTTGCAACCCCATGGACTGCAGGATGCCAGGCTTCCCTGTCCATCACCAACTCCGGGAGCTTGCTCTAATTCATGTCCATCGAGACAGTGATGCCATCCAACCATCTCATCCTCTGCCATCCCCTTCTCCTCCTGCCTTCAATCTTTCCCAGCATCAGGGTCTTTTCCACTGAGTCAGTTCTTTGCATCAGGTGGCCAAAGTATTGGAGCTTCAACTTCAGTCATCCCTTCCAAAGAAATCCCAGGGCTGATCTCCTTCAGAATGGACTGGTTGGATCTCCTTGCAATCCAAGGGACTCTCAGAGTCTTCTCCAATACCACAGTTCAAAAGCATCAGTTCTTTGGTGCTCAGCTTTCTTTAAGTCCAACTCTCACATCCATACATGACTACTGGAAACACCATAACTTTGACTAGACAAACCTTTGTCTTTCCCAGTAAGAAGGCCTTTTCCCAGCTACAGACAAGAAAGTCAGCTCCAGCTAGTTTAAAAGTAAGGAAGTTATCAGGAAATGGCAACCCACTCCAGTACTCTTGCCTGGAAAATTCCATGGATGGAGGAGACTGATAGGGGTTGAAATGGGTTGGACATGACCAAGCAACTTCACTTTCACTTTTCACAGGTCAAGGGCTCAATCTCACAAGACTGCCTCCTCTGCAGAGGGAGTCTCAGGTCCCAGAAGGCCACCCATACACCTGACCGAATAGCTACAATCCAGAGGTTCCCTTGGCCCTCTCCTCGGGATCAATAATTTGCTAGGGCAATTCACAAAACTTGAGAAAACATTTATGTTTTGTTCTTATTGTTGTGGTTCAGTCATGTCTGACTCTTTGTGACCCCACGGACTGTAGCATGCCAGGCTTCCCTGTTCCTCACAAACTCCTGGAGTTTACCCAAACTCATGTCCATTGAGTCAGTGATGCCATTCAACTGTCTCATCCTCTGTTGTCCCCTTCTCCTCCTCCCCTCAATCTTTCCCAGCATCAGGCTCTTTTCAGATGAGTCAGCTCTTCCCATCAGTTGGCCAAAGTATTGAAGTTTCAGCTTCAACAACAGTCCTTCCAAAGAACACTCAGGACTGATCTCCTTTAAAGTGGACTGGTTGGATCTCCTTGCAGTCCAAGGGACTCTCAAGAGTCTTCTCCAGCACCACAGTTCAAAAGCATCAATTCTTCGGTGCTCAGCTTTCTTTATAGTCCAACTCTCACATCCATACATGACTACTGGAAAAACCATAGCCTTGACTAGACGGACCTTTGTTGACAAAGTAATGTCTCTGCTTTTAAATATGCTGTCTAGGTTGGTCATAACTTTCCTTCCAAGGAGTAAGTGTCTTTTAATTTCATGGCTTTAATCACCATCTGCAGTGGTTTTGGAGCCCAAAATAATAAAGTCAGGGACTGTTTCCACTGTTTCCCATGTATTTGCCATGAAGTGATGGGACCAGATGCCATGATCTATGTTTTCTGAATGTTGAGCTTTCAGCTAACTTTTTCAATCTCCACTTTCAGTTTCATCAAGAGGCTTTTTAGTTCCTCTTCACTTTCTGCCATAAGGGTGGTATCATCTGCATATCTGAGGTTATTGATGTTTCTCCCTGAAATATTGATTTCAGCTTGTGCTTCTTCCAGCCCAGCATTTCCCATGATGTACTCTGCATATAAGTTAAATAAGCAGGGTGACAATATACAGCCTTGACATACTCCTTTTCCTATTTGGAGCCAGTCTGTTGTTTCATGTCCAATTCTAACTGTTGCTTCCTGATCTGCATACAAGTTTCTCAAGAAGCAAGTCAGGTGGTCTGGTATTCCCATCCTTGAAGAATTTTCCAGTTTCTTGTGATCCACACAGTCAAAGTCTTTGACATAGTCAACAGAGCAGAAATAGATGTTTTTTCTGGAACTCTCTTACTTTTTTGATGATCCAGCAGATGTTGGCAATTTGATCTCTGATTCTTCTGCCTTTCCTAAAACCAGCTTGAATATCTGGAAGTCCACAGATCACGTATTGCTGAAGCCTGGCTTGGAGAATTTTGAGCATTACTTTACTAGCATGTGAGATGAGTGCAATTGTGTGGTAGTTTGAGTCAAGGCTATGCTTTTTCCAGTGGTCATGTATGGATGTGAGAGTTGGACTGTGAAGAAAGCTGAGCACCAAAGAATTGATGCTTTTGAAGTGTGGTGTTGGAGAAAACTCTTGAGAGTCCCTTGGATTGCAAGGAGATCCAACCAGTCCATTCTGAAGGAGATCAGCCGTGGCATTTCTTTGGAAGGAATGATGCTAAAGCTGAAACTCCAGTACTTTGGCCACCTCATGCGAAGAGTTGACTCATTGGAAAAGACTCTGATGCTTGGAAGGATTGGGGGCAGGAGGAGAAGAGGACGACAGAGGATGAGATGGCTGGATGGCATCACTGACTTGATGCACGTGAGTCTGAGTGAACTCTGGGAGTTGGTGATGGACAGGGAGGCCTGGCATGCTGCGATTCATGGGGTTGCAAAGAGTCGGACACGACTGAACTGAACTGAACTTGAACATTCTTTGGCATTGCCTTTCTTTGCAACTGGAATGATAAGTGACTATTTCCAGTCTTGTGGCCACTGCTGGGTTTTCCAAATTTGCTGGCATATTGAGTGCAGCACTTTCACAGCATCATCTTTCAGGATCTGAAATAGCTCAACTGGAATTCCATCACCTCCACTAGCTTTGTTCATAGTGATGCTTTCTAAGGCCCACTTGACTTCACATTCCAAGATGTCTGGCTCTAGGTGAGTGATCACACCATCGTGATTGTCTGGGTCGTGAAGATCTTTTTGTCCAGTTCTTCTGTGTATTCTTGCCACTTCTTAATGTATTCTGCTTCTGTTCAATCTATAGCACTTTTGTCCTTTAATGAGCCCATCCTTGCATCAAATGTTCCCTTGGTATCTCTAATTTTCTTGAAGAGATCTCTAATCTTTCCCATTCTACTGTTTTCCTCTATTTCTTTGCATTGATTACTGAGGGAGGCTTTCTTATTTCTCCTTCCTATTCAAAAATGACAGAATGGTCTCTGTTCATTTCAAGGCAAACCATTGAATAGCACAGTAATTCAAGTCTATGCCCCGACCAGTAATACTGAAGAAGCTCAAGTTGAACCATTCAATGAAGACCTACAAGACCTTCTAGAACTAACACCCAGAAAAGACGTCCTTTTCATTATAGGGGACTGGAATGCAAAAGTAGAAAGTAAAGAGATACCTGGAGCAACAGGTAAATTTAGCCTTGGAGTACAGAAAAAGCAGGGCAAAGGCTAATAGAGTTTTGCCAAAAGAACACACTGGTCTTAGCCAACACCCTCTTCCAACAACACAAGAGAAAACTCTACACATGGATATCACCAGATGGCCAACACCGAAATCAGATTGATTATATTCTTTGCAGCCAAAGATGGAGAAGCTGTATACAGTCAGCAAAAACAAGACCAGGAGCTGACTGTGGCTCATGGACTCATGATCAATAAGGATCATGAACTCATTGCCAAAAGTAAAGCAAGGTAAAGTGAAGTCACTCAGTCGTGTCTGACTCTTTGCGACCCCATGGAGCCCACCAGGCTCCTCTCTCCATGGGATTCTCCAGGCAAGAGTACTGGAGTGGGTTGCCATTTCCTTCTCCAGGGGATCTTCCCAACCCAGGGAACAAACCTGGGTCTCCCACATTCCAGGTAGAATTCAGACTTAAATTGAAGACAGTGGGGAAAACCACCAGACCATTTCAGTCAGTTCAGTGCAGTCGTTCAGTCGTGTCTGACTCTTTGCAACCCCATGAATCGCAGCATGCCAGGCCTCCCTGTCCATCAGCAACTCCCGGAGTTCACTCAGATTCATGTGCATCAAGTCAGTGATGCCATCCAGCCATCTCATCCTCTGTCGTCCCCTTCTCCTCCTGCCCCCAATCCTTCCAAGCATCAGAGTCTTTTCCAATGAGTCAACTCTTCGCATGAGGTGGCCAGACTACTGGAGTTTCAGCTTTAGCATCATTCCTTCCAAAGAAATGCCACAGCTAATCTCCTTCAGAATGGACTGGTTGGATCTCCTTGCAATCCAAGGGACTCTCAAGAGTTTTCTCCAACACCACACTTCAAAAGCATCAATTCTTTGGTGCTCAGCCTTCTTTACAGTCCAACTCTCACATCCATACATGACTACTGGAAAAAACATAGCCTTGACTAGGCGGACCTTAGTCGGCAAAGTAATGTCTCTGCTTTTGAATATGCTATCTAGGTTGGTCATAACTTTTCTTCCAAGGAGTAAGTGTCTTTTAATTTCATGGCTGCAGTCACCCTCTGCAGTGATTATGACCTAAATCAAATCCCTTATAATTATACAGTGGAAGTGAGAAATAGATTTAAGGGATAGATCTGATAGACACAGTGCCTGATAACTATGGATGGAGGTTCATGACATTGTACAGCAGACAGGGATCAAGACCATCCCCAAGAAAAATAAATGAAAAAAAGCAAATGGCTGTCTGAGGAAGCCTTAGAAATAGCAGTGAAAAAAAGAAATACAAAAAGCAAAGGAGAAAAGGAAAGATATACCCATTTGAATAGAATGGGAAAGACTAGAGATCTTTCCCAGTATCAAGGCCTTTTCCTATGAGTTAGCTCTTTGCATCAGGGGCCAAAGTATGGGGGTTTCAGCATCAGTCCTTCCAATGAACATTCAGGGTTGATTTCCTTTAGGATTGACTGGTTTGATCTCCTTGCTGTCCAAAGGGACTCTCAAGAGTCTTCTCCAGCACCACAGTTCAAAAGCATTAATTCTTTGGCTCTCAGCCTTCTTCATGATCCAGCTCCCACATCTGTACATGACTACTGGAAAAACCATAGCTTTGACTAGATAGACCTTTGTCATCATAGTCATGTCTCTGCTTTTTAAAAGAAACAACAGATCCAAAATGGAGTCACTTGTTCTAAGCCCATGTACACCAAGGTGAAACTAAATATGTATCCTAATTATAGCCCCAACCTCTAAGAAATCTTCAACCAGTCAACCCAGAATTATCTGGTCAGCACTGAGATAATCTGCCCTGTAGGCAGTTACAGTCCCTTTCAGAGGGTGATCTTGCCTGAAATAATGCATTCTTTGCTAATAATCTCCCTTTTCTGCCTTCTTTCTGCCTTTAAGGGTCTTTTCTTTTTTATACCTTAGAAGAGGTCCCTTCTATTTTCAAGGATGGATACTATTCAATTTATTAATTGTTTAAGAAAGCAAATTTGATCCGTAACTTTACTCAGTTGAATTTTTGTTAACAGTGTGATGGCAGCATCAGGACTGACAGAGACTTTTGACATCTTCGAAGACAGCAAGAGACACAAGTGTGGTACCCTGTGAACTGCCTGAGTTCACTGTCTTTCTCACTATTTCTGAGGCCCAAGGGTAAGTCCCTTCTTGGTTCTCAGCTCTGCCCTCTTTGCATTGAGCTGCTAATCTAATTAGATTTCTATAGTTACTTATTTGATTGGAAACCCCAGTCCTTGGTTTTGTTCCCAAATTCCACATCGAACTATGGGTGGTTATTAACCAGAGTCGGTCTGGATTCAGACTAGGTCTGATTTCAACTGAACTGGGTTCAAGTGTGGGGCCTTGAGTGGATAGATTTTACGTAAAGGCTATTGCTACTAGGAATCTCAGAAGATAAAAGTCACAGAATTGGTGGGTGTGGGAAGCGCATTTAAAAGCTGTTAGAATATTTACCAAATAACCCAAGAGTCTGGTGTTAGGACAACTTGGTCACGAAAGGGGATAGATCAGCACTCGGTTACCTGACAACCTCAAGAAGACTTCTGTGCAGTGAAAGTCAAAGTCGCTCAGTCGTGTCCCCATGGACTATACAATCTGTGGAATTCTCCAGGCCAGAATACTGGAGTGGGTAGCCTTTCCCTTCTCCAGGGGATCTTCCCAACCCAGGGATCGAACCTAGGTCTCCTGCGTTGCAGGCATATTCTTTACCAGCTGAGCCACAGGGAAGCCCAAAAATACTGGAGAGGGTAATCTACCCCTTCTGCAGTGGATCTTCCCAACCCAGGAATCGAACCAGGATTTCCTGTATTGCAGGCAGATTCTTTACCTACTGAGCTATTAGTACAGTGAGATACCCTGCAAAACACCACACAGTTCCCAATCCAACAGTACATTCCTTTTAGGAATTATTTTGGCCCTGAGAAATCCAAAACCTTCTCTAAAATAATAATAATAATGGAATCCTTAAAAATCCAAAAAGTTAAGCATGCCACCTTCCAGCATACCTGCTTAAAAGCCAAGGTCCTAGAAGCTGTAATTATCTACCAAATGTGGTCAAAATCTAAAGGCAATCTAAATGTTGTGTCCTGAGAACTTGCCTTGGTAACGATCAGGTTCATTGTTATTCAGTCGCTAAGTGTGTCCAGCTCTTTGGGACCCTGTGGGCTGCAGCACTCCAGGCTTCCCTGTCCTTCACTATCTCCTGGAGTTTGCTCAAACTCATCTCCATTGAATTGGTGATGCCATCCAACTATCTCATCCTCTGTCGCCCCCTTTTGTCCTGTATTTAATCTTTCCTAGCATCAGGGTCTTTTCCAGTGAGTCATCTCTACACATCAGGTGGTCAAAGTATTGGAGCTTCAGCATCAGTCCTTCCCATGAATATTCAGGGCTGATTTCCTTTAGGACTTATCAGGTTAGAGGGCCTCAAAATATTACCAGACAGAAGCCTGGGTTGCACGAATCTGTGGCCAGATGTGGCTGGACAGAAATGTGGGTTGAACTTATTTGATAAGTGTCCTGCCAAACTACTACCAACACTCAGGGAACTTAGTAGTGACCATCATGAGGAATGTTCCAGTTGGATAATTTTATTTAAGAAGTGTGTTTAAACACAAGGGATACATATTTTAATTGCTAGGAAGAAGCCTCCAACATGTCTCAAAACTCCAAAAGAGCTCATTAGAAGATTCATTGTAAAAGGCCAGAATAAAAACACTAAGGACATAAAAAGTACCTAAAACAAAAGATCTTAGGACCGATATAATTCCTACTGCTCCCTTCAATGCTCCTTTGAGTCCTTATTCTAACAATCCTCTGTCTGAATTGCCTTTCTACACTGAAAAGACTATTAAACAGTTACCTTTAAAGTAATAGCTTGCTTGACTTTCTGCTTCCCTGGGACAGGCAGGCTGTTGGTTCCTTCTTTTGGCTATCTTTGGGAATGACTCTGATCTTGAGAAGGTAGTAACTTTTTCACTGTCTTTGAAAATACCTCTGGGTCCATGAAGTTGTTTAATTCTGCTAGAAATATGTACTGTTTGTTCTGGCTGCAAACGTAGAAAAACCCAAGTGAGAGCATCTCAAAAGATTAATTCTTTCTCTTTATAAAATGAGAGATGTTACACTAATTAGGCTTCTTTGGCATATTAAATTATATGAGAGACATTGTTAAATAAGTGATGATCAACCTTAGTTTATATTATATAGATGAATGTTATTAATATAGTTTCAACTTTAGCAAATAATTTCTTCTGCAGAATGCAGGCTAGTGAACAGAATCACAAATTCATGCTGTGAGGCTGTGTCTTTGGGGTCATCTGCTGACCTCATTCCATTTGATCTAGGCTTTGTGCCTCAGGGAAACTCCTAACGGCTACATGTCATGGATACTTAGGACCTCTCTTCGGTCATTTAAACTGTGACTACAAAATCCACAAATAACAGAGGTCTTCTGAATATCAAAGGAAACCATTTTGGATTTTCCTAATTAAGATCTTACATGGAGTGAAAGTGAAAGTGTTAGTTGGTCAGTCGTGTTCCACTCTTTGCGACCCCATGGACTGTAGCCCGCCAGGCTCCTCTGTCCATGGAATTCTCCAGATAAGAGTACTGGAGTGGGTAACCATTCCCTTCTCCAGGGGATCTTCCCAACCCAGGGGTCAAACCCTGGTCTCCCACATTGCGGGTAGATTCTTTGCCGTCTGTGCCACATTGAGTAAAGGCTTTTGCTACGTGCCCAACAAATCTTCTTAAGTCAGTAAGTCTTCATATTTAATCAGAGTCCCAAGCCCTGCTGTAGAAATTCTGATGTCACAGAGACGAGGACTCTGTATTTTATAAAGCTTTTGAAATATATATGTATTTTTAAGCTTTTCATTTTGTATTGGGGTATAGACAAAATATAGCAGTGCTGATAGTTTCAGGTGAACAGTGAAGGGATTCGTCATACATACACATGTATCCATTCTCCCTCAAACTCCCCTCCCATCCAGGCTGCCACATAACACTGAGCAGAGTTCCCTGTGCTATATATAGGTCATTCTTGATTATCCATTTTAAATATAGCAGTGTGTACATAAGACTCTGCATTTTTATAAGGATCTCAGGTGATTGTGATGCCGGTGGTTGTTAGAACTGATATTTGTGATACGGTCAGAAATTTCCTAATGATTCTTATTTTTAAATGAAACATACCTTGACAGTTGTGTCTAAGCTTCTATTTTCTTGCTACAGTTTCAGTCTTAGTTCAGTGACCATTCTTTCCTATGTCGTGTAGAGTCTTTTTTTTTTAATCCAAGGCAACTGGATTACTTTCAGTTGGCTCCAAAGCCAAGGAGGGGATTTTAAAGGAGAACACAAGATGGCTTTAAGGACAAGGGAAATATCTCAAGCATGAGCTCAAGCATGAGTTCCATCAGCCCAGGGTGCAGACGTTTCACCTAACTCCCCTTGACTACCTGGTCACCTGCCTTTTCACCAGGATGAGGATCCCCTGGGCTGACCCCAGGTATGAGGGCCCAGAAGGGCCAATGCAGGATTTATTCCACTGCCACACTGTCAGGGGATGTTCAACTTTAAGGGATCCAATGTTTTTCTTTTGTGTGCTATTTCTCAAGGACTCTCTATTCCTTATCAGTTCCTGGAAAACAGGAATGAGCAAAGCTGCATGCAGTTCTCAGGACTGAGATCATGAGAGAAGGCACCTGCTTGGATTCCTTTCAGTGACTCCCTTCAGTGACCTTTTCAGTTATGCCCCTCTTATACAGGATATTGAATGCTTTCGGGCCCTTTGAAGATTGTTATTTGCTTGGCTTTGTTTTTGCTCAATTTTTTAACTGCCTAAAGTTGCCTCGTATGAAGATATATAAACATGCATTTCTGCAAATAAAGCACCCTTGTTTCACTTGAGACTTGGGTCCCCTGCATCCCTCTTCTTGTTAACTCCAATCCCCAGGTCCGGGTCTACAAAGACCATGATGCCACACAGCCCTTTACAGCCTGGGTTCCTCATCCAAATCACAGGATGCAGAAAATTATTTGACTATTTTCTTAATTCCCCCAAAGATGTCCATAACTAACTCTAGTCTACATGCATAAGAGAGGTTAACTCATCACAAAGGATGTCTTTGGCCATTTAGGGCTAGATTTTCTCAATACATCCTGTTGAAAAATTCTGAAAGATGTCTGAGATAGAGTCGTGCTCACTCACTCCAGCCAGGCTTCTATACTCCTTTAGAAATGAGTCTTAAGGGAATACACACCCACACCCTGACGCCTCACGAAAAACTTTAGCAGTCACCTAATTGTCATACAACTTCTAACTGAAATCAAACTAACATCTGTAAGTTGGCCCTGAAAATTATTTTGTTTTTTTTTGGCCATGCCACACAGCTGGTGGGATCTGAGTTCCCCCACCAGCAATGAACCCATGCCCCTGGAAGATAGGAATCTTAACCACTGGATCAGGGAAGTCTCTAAAATCCATCTTTTAACTTGGCAAAGCAGTAGATACTAGGTTCCACTTCATACTAAATATAAATACTGTAGAAAATGAAAGTGATGTGCCCTAATTTGAATGCTTGCCAAATTCAGACTTAAATTGAAGAAAGTAGGGAAAACCACCAGACCATTCAGGTATGACCTAAATCAAATCCCTTACTATTATACAGTGAAAGCGACAAATAGATTC
This sequence comes from Nanger dama, assembly GCA_917880005.1. Classification (NCBI taxonomy): domain Eukaryota; kingdom Metazoa; phylum Chordata; class Mammalia; order Artiodactyla; family Bovidae; genus Nanger; species Nanger dama. The sequence goes on from CAKJTW010000043.1 coordinate 14,191,110, forward strand.
AAGGGACTCGATCTGATAGACAGAGTGCCTGAAGAACTATGGACAGAGGTTTGTGCCTTGTATAGGAAACAGTGATCAAGACCATTCCCAAGAAAAAGAAATGAAAAGGCAAAATGGTTGTCTGAAGAGGCCTTACAAATACCTAAGAAAAGAGACGCTAAAGGTAAAGGAGAAAAGGAAAGATATACCCATTTGAATGCAGAGTTCCAAAGAATAGCAAGGAGAGATAAGAAAGCCTTACTCAGTGGTCAATGCAAAGAAATAGAGGAAAACAACAGAATGGGGAAAACTAGAGATCTCTTCAAGGAAATTAGAGAAATGAAGGGAACATTTCATACAAAGATGGGCAAGCAGAAGATATTAAGAAGATGTGGCAAGAATACACAGAAGAACTATACAAAAAGATCTTCATGACCCAGATAACCATGATGGTGTGATCACTCACCTAGAGCCAGACATCCTTGAATGTGAAGTCAAGTGGGCCTTAGGAAGCATCGCTATTTACAAAGCTAGTAGAGGTGATGGAATTCCAGTTGAGCTATTTCAAATCCTAAAAAATGATGCTGTAAAAGTGCTGCACTCAATATGCCAGCAAATTTGGAAAACTCAGCAGTGGCCACAGGACTGGAAAAGGTCAGTTTTCATAACAATCCCAAAGAAAGGCAATGCCAAAGAATGCTCAGACTACCACACAATTGCACGCATCTCACATGCTAGTAAAGTAATGCTCAAAATTCTCCAAGCCAGGCTTCAGCAATACGTGAAACATGAACTTCCTGATGTTCAAGTTGGTTTTAGAAAAGGCAGAGGAACCAGAGAGCAAATTGCCAACACCCTCTGGATCACTGGGAAAGCAAGAGAGTTTCAGAAAAAACATCTATTTCTGCTCTGTTGACTATGCCAAAGCCTTTAACTATGTGGATCACAACAAACTGTGGAAAATTCTTCAGTAGATGGGAATACCAGACCACCTGATCTGCCTCTTGAGAAATCTATATGCAGGTCAGGAAGCAACAGTTAGAACTGGACATGAAACAACAGACTGGTTCCAAATAGGAAAAGGAGTATGTCAAGGCTGTATATTGTCACCCTGCTTATTTAACTTGTATGCAGAGTACATCATGAGAAATGCTGGACTGGATGAAGCACAAGCTGGAATCAAGATTGCCAGGAAAACATCAATAACTTCAGATATGCAGATGACACCACCCTTATGGCAGAAAGTGAAAAAGAACTAAAAAGCCTCTTGATGAAAGTGAAAGAGGAGAGTGAAAAAGTTGGCTTAAAGCTCACCATTCAGAAAACTAAGATCATGGCATCTGGTCCCATCACTTCATGGCAAATAGATGGGTAAACAATAATAGTGACATATTTTATTTTCTTGGCCTCCAAAATCACTGCAGATGGTGACTGCAGCCATGAAATTAAAAGACACTGGTTCCTTGGAAGAAAAGTTATGACCAACACAGGCAGCATATTAAAAAGCAGAGATATTACTTTGCCATCAAAGTTCTGTCTAGTCAAAGCTATAGTTTTTCCAGTGAACATGTACAGATGTGAGAGCCGGACTATAAAGAAAGTGAAAGTCACTCAGTCGTGTCCGACCCTTTGTGACCCTATATACAGTCCATGAAATTCTCCAGGTCAGAATACTGGAGTGGGTAGGCTTTCCCTTCTCCAGGGGATCTTCCTAACCCAGGGATCGAACCCAGGTCTCCTGCAGTGCACACAGATTCTTTACCAGCTGTATGACAAGGGAAGCCCAAGAATATTGGTGTCTCCAGAGGGTCTTCTCCAGAGGGTCTTCCCGACCCAGGAATCAAACTGGGGTCTCCTGCATTGAGGGTGAATTCTTTACCAACTGAGCTGTCAGGGAAGCCCCATGAAGAAAGCTGAATGCCACACAACTGATATTTTTGAACTGTGGTGTTGGAGAAGACTCTTGAGAGTCCCTTGGACTGCACAGAGATCCAACCAGTCAATGCTAAAGGACATCAGTCCTGGATATTCATTGGAAGGATTGATGCTGAAGCTGAAGCTCCAATACTTTTGCCATCTGATGCGAAGAACTGACTCATTAGAAAAGACTCTGATGCTGGGAAAGATTGAAGGCAGGAAGAGAAGGGGATGACAGAGGATGAGATGATTGGATGGCATTAGTGACTCGATGGACATGAGTTTGAGTAAACTCCGGGAGTTGGTGATGGACAGGGGAAGCCTGGCGTGCTGCAGCCCATGGGGTCGCAAAGAATAGGACACGACTGAGTGACTGAACTGAACTGGACTGAAGGGCACACTGGAAGCTCCACCCCACAGCTTCCCTAAGGGACGCACACGTAATAAAGGTTGCCCCCACAGGTGGTGAGAAGCAGCATTTTCAGTATTATTGAGTTCTAAGTGTTGCCTCTTGAGAAACCTATATACAGGTCAGGAAGCAACAGCTGGAACTGGACATGGAACAACAGACTGGTTCCAAATAGGAAAAGAAGTACGTCAAGGCTGTATATTGCCACCCTGCCACTTCTATGGAGAGTACATCATGAGAAACGCTGGCTGGAAGAAGCACAAGCTGGAATCAAGATTGCTGGGGGAAATATCAATAACCTCAGATATGCAGATGACACCACCCTTATAGCAGAAAGTAAAGAGGAACTAAAAAGCGTCTTGATGAAAGTGAAAGAGGAGAGTGAAAAAGTTGGCTTAAAGCTCAACATTCAGAAAATTAAGATCATAGCATCTGGTCCCATCACTTCATGGGAAATAGATGGGGAAACAGTGGACTTCATTTTGGGGGGCTCCAAAATCACTGCAGATGGTGACTGCAGCCATGAAATTAAAAGATGTTTACCCCTTGGAAGAAAAGTTATGACCAACCTAGATAGCATATTCAAAAGCAGAGACATTACTTTGCCAACAAAGGTCCATCTAGTCAAGGCTATGGTTTTTCCAGTGGTCATGTATGGATGCGAGAGTTGGACTGTGAAAAAAGCTGAGCACCGAAGAGTTGATGCTTTTGAACTGTGGTGTTGGAGAAGACTCTTGAGAGTCCCTTGGACTGCAAGGAGATCCAACCAGTCCATTCTAAAGGAGATCAGCCCTGGGTGTTCTTTGGAAGGAATGATGCTAAACTGAAACTCCAGTAGTTTGACCACCTCATGTGAAGAGTTGACTCATTGGAAAAGACTCTAATGTTGGGAGGGATTGGAGGCAGGAGGAAAAGGGAACGACAGAGGATGAGATGGCTGGATGGCATCATTGACTCGATGGACATGAGTCCGAGTGAACTCTGGGAGTTGGTGATGGGCAGGGAGGCCTGGTGTGCTGGGATTCATGGGGTCGCAAGGAGTCGGACATGACTGAGCAACTGAGCTGAAACGAAGTGTTGTCAGAGTTCCCTCATGATTTATTCTGTCATCCCTCAATTAATTAAATGTGTATTTTTAAAATTTTTTAAACGTTTGGGGGAGTTTTTTGTAACCTTTATCTAACTGATTCTGTTTTCATGTTGTCATGATGTATACACCCTTAACTTTTTGTAAGTTGTGGATACTTGCTTTGTAGCCTAGAGCATAAATGACTTGAGTGTGTTCGAAAAATAGCTTGTGCATTCTTTATGCAAGATAAATATTTGTTGTGCCAGTTGTGCCAGTGGGAGGGGCATTTAAAACACTTCTACCAAAAATAGTCCTTTCCTGTTTTTTAGTCCAAACTGAAAAGAAATTCCGTTTTGTGCAGCACCATGGCCCTCTCTACGTGCCACTCTCCTCAGTGTTCCCTACAATCTTAACCTGTTCACATCTAACACCATCCAGGCTGCAGCACTCTTAGTTATTCCAGTGAATGTAGAAGACAGTCTTTTCTCTCTGATGCTAATTTTTCAAGCTTTCTTATACAATATACTTATCATATAAGTAGTGCATTTACTCCAAAAAATTTTGAAATCACAAGATAAAGTGAAAAGAAAATAAAGAATGCCCCATGCTTCCACCTAGGTTTCTTTTCGTAGGAAAACCACTCACATATTTTATATACACATCCACACTTATGCATCTATGCATGTGCATGCAATTATTTTATTTTAGTGGATGATATGCCTAATGCATGCATGCATTTGTGCTCAGTTGTATCCAGTTCTTTATGATTCCATGGATGTAGCCTGCCAGTCTCCTCTGTCCATGGAATTTTCCAGGCAAGAATAATGGAGAGGGTTGCCATTTTTTCCTCCAGGGGATCTTCTCAACCCATTGATGGAACCCATGTCTCTTGTGTCTCCTGCATTGACAGGTGGATTCTTTATCAATGCGCCACCTGGGAAGCCCAATTTGCATAATACTCTGAGTTTATGTTATTATGGTTTATCTAACTCTCAAAGGTTCAGCTGCTGCTGCTGCTAAGTCACTTCAGTCATGTCTGACTCTGTGCAACCCCATAGATGGCAGCCCATCAGACTCCCCCGTCCCTGGGATTCTCCAGGCAAGAACACTGAAGTGGGTTGCCATTTCCTTCTCCAATGCATGAAGGTGAAAAGAGAAAGTGAAATCACTCAGTCATGTCTGACTCTTAGCGACCCCATGGACCGCAGCCTACCAGGCTTCTCCGTCCATGGGATTTTCCAGGCAAGAGTACTGGAGTGGGGTGCCAGAGAGACACCAATTTCACAGCCAATGTTGCACTAATAATTTGGCAGGTATATGTTCCCATGTTAATGTCTTTCACCTGATGTCTTAACATGACCTCAGCTAATGATGCTTGCTCAGCAGGTTTTATTTGTGCTATTTCCAAAAGGCATTCTCATTTGATGTTTATCAGTCTAGGACCTGGGCCTGTTTCCCAAGCTCGTCTTTCACGTAACCATAGTCATGAGGATTTTAAAATCCAAGGAATCATATAGATTAAGAACAGGAAATCAGGCCCATGTTCTCCACCAGGCAATTCCCTGTTCTAGCTAATTCCGTTTGCTCTGACTTCAGGCTCTCAAGACAATTGTTCAGCCTGCCTATATGGAGCACATGTACCAATCATGACAACACGAGTGTTTCAGTTTGCATGAATTTCCCATTTTTATTCTACATGAATGTATTGTCACTTTTATTTTCATCTCCTGTTTTTAAATTGACCCAATTCTTAAGAGATTGTTAGTCACTCAGTCATGTCCTGCTCTTTGAGACCCCATGGACTGTAGCTGACAATCCATTTTAAATTTTTAAAAATTTTATTTTCTGTAATTTTGGCTGTACTGGATATCGCTGCTGCTCAGGCTTTTCTCTAGTTGGAGAGAGTGGAGGCTACTCTAGTTGCCGTGCAAGCACTTCTCTTGTTGCAGAGCACAGGCTCCCAGGCACACAGACTCAATAGTTGTGGTCTACAGACTTCATTCCTCCATGGCATGTGAGATCTTCCCAGGCCAGGAATCGAACTTGTGTCTCCTGCATTGGCAGGCGCATTCTTTACCACTGAGCCACCAGGGAAGCCCTACAATTTTTTTTTAATTAATTAAAGCATGTAATTCTCTTGCTTTTGAGTTGAACTGTGTAGACTGAGGAGCTTCAAACCCTTTCCCCTGTCTGCCTCCTCTTTCTTCTGCTCCCAGCTATTCATTTTAAGAATAGCTCAAGTTCACCACAACTAGGAAGATTTATTTGACTCACTTCATCACAAGCTACATACTTCCTTCTTGGAACTTCCCAAAGTACCCTATGTTTATCAGTCACTGCACTTAACACGGTGTATTATAGTTATGTGGTTATACCATGACTTCCCTAAGACTGTGGGACCATTGAAAACAGAGATTTTGCTTTATTCTTCTTGGTAATCACTAAAGTCTAACAAAGTTACTGATACATATGTTTCTTTATGAATGAGTAAGTGAATAACTGAAGTACTAGTCAAACTTGAAGGTCACAGACAGCTGTATTACTTTATATTTATTTCCATATTGAATATATATACTTTGATATTTAGTTGCAAAAACCTACCCCTCTGACAACATAATTACAATCACAAAAATAATAATAGGTAATATTTACTGGGCATATAGCATGGTAAATATTTTCATATCCATTTTGTTGTTACTGTTGTTGTTCAGTTGCTCAGTGATATTCAGCTCTTTTCAACTCCATGGATTGCAGCATGCCAGGATTCCCTGTCCTTCAATACCTCCTGAAGTTTGCTCAAACTCATGTCCTTGAATCAATGAATCCATTCAGTTCAGTTCAGTTCAGTCGCTCAGCCATCTCCGACTCTTTGCGACCCCATGAACTGTAACCCACCAACCTCTCTGTCCATGGGATTTTCCAGGCAAGAATCCTGGAGTGGGTTGCCATTTCCTTTCAGGGGACATTCCAGACCCAGGAATCAAACCCCGGTCTCCTGCATTGTAGGTAGATCCTTTACTGGTTGAACCACCAGGAAAGCCCTCCCTTCCCTTCTACCTTGCTCCAACTCCCCATTTTTACACTCCATCTCAGTCTATCCTTTGGGATAGACTATTACTAGGTTTTTGTTTATCCCTCCTATTTCTTTTTTATGAATTGGGAGGACACTCTCAGCTCCCAGCTTCTCCCTGGGGAGGGGAGGGAAGGAAAGGAATGGATGCTACAGTCAGCATGTTGGTTGTTCTGGAGACTGCCCAGGGCACTGTTTTTTGTCTTATCTGAATCTGAGCCCGGACAGCAGGGGATCCCAGATCGAGAGATACAGAGAACAAAGACAACAGCGTGGACAAGCGGGCAGGCATTTGGCATCAGTCATCCTCCTGGCTTTGTGTAGGGTGAGCAAATGAAAATCCTCCTATCCTAGCTTCTCCCTGGGGAGGGGAGAGAGAGAGAGAGAGAGAGAGAGAGAGAGAGAGAGAGAGAGAGAGAGATGGGGGCTTCCCAAGGGACAGCCTTCTGTCTTGCTTGTCTCAGAGAGCTGATGAGAGCCAGTGTACTCTCAAAGCCTAGAGGCTGCTGAGAATAAGGCAGAAGTCTGAATCAGCATGTCCTCCGCCAGCAGAGTCCCTAACTCTGACTCAGCACAGCCCAACCAGGAAGACTCAGATCCTGGCTTATTCCTGAGGAGAGAAAGAGAAGACCGAAACACACAGATGACATTCAGACTTTTCAGGAGGTTGTCTGAGGGCTGAGTTCAGTCTCACCTGTCTCAGTGCAGGTGGAACTGACACAGGTCAAAACATGTTTACATTTTAAATTGTACACTTTAGATCTGTACAGTTTATTGTGTGTCAGTGATACCTCAGCAATGCCATGTTTGTCTATTACAGTCTTTGCTTTGGTTGTTGTGTGTGTGTGTGTGTGTGTGTGTGTGTGTGTTTTGGCTTCTTTGCATCTTCATTGCTGCACAGGTTTTCTCTAGTTGCGGCTAGCAGGGCTACTCTCTAGATGCAATGGACGGGCTTCTCGTTGCAGTGGCTTCTCTTGCTGCAGAGAACAAGCTCTAGGCACGTGGCTCAGTAGTTGTGGGTCCCAGGCTCTGAGCACAGGCTCAAGACTTGTGGTGCACAGGCTTAGTTCTCCTGCATCCAAGGGGGTTCTTCTCAAACCAAAGATTGAACCTGTGTCCCCTGCATTGGTTCACTGCAGTCGCTCAGTTGTGTCCGACTCTTCGCAACCCCATGAATCGCAGCACGCCAGGCCTCCCTGTTCATCACCAACTCCAGGATTCACCCAAACTCGTGTGCATAGAGTCGGTGATGCCATCCAGCCATCTCGTCCTCTCCAACCCCTTCTCCCACCCCCAATCCCTCCCAGCATCAGGGTCTTTTATAATGAGTCAACTCTTTGCATCAGGTGGCCAAAGTACTGGAGTTTCAGCCTCAGCATCAGTCCTTCCAATGAACACTCAGGACTGGTTTCCTTTAGAATGACAGGTTGGATCTCCTGGCAGTTCAAGGGACTCTCAAGAGTCTTCTCTAACACCACAGTTCAAAAGCACCAATTCTTCAGCACTCAGCTTTCTTCACAGTCCAACTCTCACATCCATACATGACCACTGGAAAAACTATAGCCTTGACTAGATGGAAATTTGTTGGCAAAGTAATGTCTCTGCTTTTCAATATGCTATCTAGGATGGTCATGACTTTTCTTCCAAGGAGTAAATGTCTTTTAATTTCATGGCTGCAGTCACCATCTGCAGTGATTTTGGGGGCCAAAAATAATAAAGTCTGACACTGTTTCCACTGTTTCCCCATCTATTTCCCATGAAGTGATGGGACCACATGCCATGATCTTAATTTTCTGACTGTTGAGCTTTAAGCCAACTTTTTCACTCTCCTCTTTCACTTTCATCAAGAGGCTTTTTAGTTCCTCTTCACTTTCTGCCATAAGGGTAGTGTCATCAGCATATCTGAAGTTATTGATGTTTCTCCTGGTAATCTTGATTCTAGCCTGTGCTTCTTCCAGCCCAGAGTTTCTCATGATGTACTCTGCATATAAGTTAAATAAGCAGGGTGACAATATACAGCCTTGACGTACTCCATTTCCTATTTAGAACCAGTCTGTTGTTCCATGTCCAGTTCTAACAGTTCTATCCTGACTTGCATGCAGGTTTCTCAAAAGGCAGGTCAGGTGATCTGGTATTCCCATCTCTTTCAGAATTTTCCAGTTTCTTGTGATCCACACAGTCAAAGGCTTTGGCAGAGTCAACAAAGCACAGATACATGTTTTTTGGAACTCTTGCTTTTTCGATGTTCCAGTGGATCTTGGCAACTTGATCTCTGATTCCTCTGCCTTTTCTAAAACCAGCTTAAATATCTGGAATTTCATGCTTCATGTACTACTGAAGTCTAGCTTGGAGAATTTTGAGCATTACTTTACTAGCATGTGAGATGCGTGCAATTGTGTGGTAGTTTGAGCATTCTTTGGCATTGCCTTTCTTAGGGATTGTTATGAAAACTGACCTTTACCAGTCCTGTGGCCACTGCTGAGTTTTCCAAATTTGCTGGCATATTGAGTGCAGCTCTTTTACAGCATCATCTTTCAGGATTTGAAATAGCTCAACTGGAATGCCATCACCTCCACTAGCTTTGTTCATAGTGATGCTTCCTAAGGCCCACTTGACTTCACATTCAAGGATGTCTGGCTCTAGGTGAGTGATCACACCATCGTCATTATCTTGGGCATGAAGATCTTTTTTGTACAGTTCTTCCATATATTCTTGCCACCTCTTCTTAATACCTTCTGCTTCTGTTAGGTCTATACCATTTCTGTCCTTTACTGAGCCCATCTTTGTATGAAATGTTCCCTTGGTATCTCTAATTTTCTTTGAAGAGATCTCTAGTCTTTCCCATTCTGTTGTTTTCCTGTATTTCTTTGCATTGATCACTGAGGAAGGCTTTCTTATCTCTCCTTTCTGTTCTTTGGAACTCTGCATTCAAATGAGTATATCTTTCCTTTTCTCCTTTGCTTTTCACTTCTCTTCTTTTCACAGCTAGTTGTAAGCCCTCCCCAGACAGCCATTTTCCTCTTTGGCATTTCTTTTCCATAGGGATGGTCTTGATCCCTGTCTCCAATACAGTGTCATGAACCTCTGTCCTTAGTTCATCAGGCACTCTGTCTATCAGATCTAGTCCCTTAAATCTATTTCTTACTTCCACTATATAATCATAAGGGATTTAACTTAGGTTGGTGGCTCAGAGGTTAAAGCATCTGCCTGCCATGTGGGAGACCTGGGTTTGATCCCTGGGTTGGGAAGATCCCCTGGAGAAGAAAATGGCAACTCACTCCAGTACTTTTGCCTGGAGAATCCCATGGATGGAGGAGCCTGGTGGGCTACAGTCCACGGGGTCGCAAAGAGTCGGACATGACTGAGCGACTTCACTCACTCACTCTCTCACTCTGAATGGTCTAGTGGTTTTCCCCACTCTTCAAAAGTACTCGTAATTTTGATGTGGTTATGGAACAAGGTGAACCTAGGATCTTTCTACTCTGCTGTCTGTCTCCTATTGAGAAAAACTATCCCTAGTCTCTCAATACATCCATTTGTCACGTGAGTGTATGTTCCTCGGTTCTTTGTCTCGTCACAACAAAGATTTGGAGTGACAAACCTTAAAGCCCCCCTCAGCATGTCACAGCTCTCAGGTTTTAGACAGACCACATTATAGCTCTCAGGTCTCAAATGGACCATGTTATAGCTCTTAGGCAAATCAGTGTTACTTCTCTATTTTATTTAGAAGAAGGCAGGAAAATCCATCCTCAAAGCATGAGGGCATGCCAACCCAAAGACTTGAAGAGAAGAGAGTGGAGGAGTGCATGGGGGAGGGAGAGAGAGAGAGAGGGAGAGAGAGAGAAAGCACACGCACAGGAGAGAAAGAGAGAGAGAAAGCGCTTTGGCTCCTCCTTTTATATGACTTTTCCTCTACCTGGGCCTGCTCTATGCAAATTGCGCTTAGCCAGGAGTGTTGTTTGTTCTACCTGAAGTCTTCACTCTGGTCCTCGGACCTTCCTTTGACCTTCCTTGTTTTTTTAGCCACCGCCATTTTGGACTCCTTTTCCCTATTCTACCTAGCTAACACATTTACTGCTTATTCTTTTTTTTTTTTCCTGGCCGTGCTGAGTCTTTGTTGCTGTGCATGGACTTTCTCTAGTTGCGGTGAGTGGGGGCTACTCTCTGGCTGTAGTGCATTAGCTTCTTGTTGCAGTGGGTTCCCTTGCAGTGGATCCCCTTGCAGTGGATCCCAGGCTCTAGAGAGGCGGCTTCCGTCGTTGTAGTGCATGGGCTCAGTAATTGTGGTTGTGGGCTGCAGAGCACAGGCTCATTAGTTGTGGCAAACGGGCTCAGTGCCCCCACAGCATGTGGGATCTTCCCAGCATGGAGATTGAACCAGTGTCCCTTGCCTTCAGCTCAAAATAATTTTTATATCGAAAGAGGCATATTTTAGGGTGACATTTTGGCTTCTTCAGTATATTTTGGAATACAATATTAGAATACAATAAAGTTCGATTGAGATTAGCTCCAATCTAAAGGTTAAATAATTTTAACTTTTTTTTCTTTTCTTTTGTAACTGTGCATACTGTCCTAGTTGCAGCATTTGGAATCTTTAGCTGTGGTATGGAAACTCTTATCTGGGGCATGTGGAATCTAGCTCCCCAACCAAGAACTGAACCCCAGCCCATGTATTGCGAGCAGGGTGTCTTAGCCTCTGGGTCACCAAGGAAGTCCCCATGAATTCTCAGAAGGAATAGTCTTGCAATGTTTTCATGTATAAAACTATATAAATTCGGAATAGAAAGCCCCTTTTTTAAATTGTAAAAGTTACTGAGTTCTTAACATGAACCAGGTTCTTTCATAATTACATGATATTAGGTATGATTATAGGTTCTTTGGATAGCCAGACATAGCCAGTGACACTTGGATGAAAGGGTGAATTTTTTTTTTAACAGCACCAAACTAGGGAAGGATGCCATGCAAGGCTGCACAGTAGTTTTTGCCTGGAGGCATGGTCAGCAAGCTGGAGCTGTAATGGTAGTTTCGTAGCAAACGGGGTGAGGTTAGCTGGGTTTTGTGGCTTCTCAGGGGTTGGAAATTTTGAATACTTCTGAGGGCTGGAAGAAGAGGCTATTCCTGGGTGTTAAATATCTGAGGCCTCTTGCAGTTGGGTATTGAATACTGTAACCCAGGGGTGTTACAGGGGTTTCCTGATAAGGAAAGAAGTTGAAGTGTGGGTTTAGAAAACTGCCTCTAAAAGGAGTGGATGGTTTGTTTGTTTTTGAGACAGTTTTACTTTACTGAACATTAGGAGCATAAACAGAATCAATCCTTAAGAATTTATCATTCAAACAATGTGCAGAATGATACAGTATCTGTTAGAAGGTTTCCAAACCTATGCTAATTGTAAACCTTTTTTTTTTTAACCAGTGTTGACTGCAAGGAGATCCAGCCAGTCCATCCTAAAGGAGATCAGTCCTGAGTGTTCATTGGAAGGACTGATGTTGAAGCTGAAACTCCAATACTTTGGCCACCTGATGTGAAGAGCTGACTCATTTGAAAAGACGCTGATGCTGGGAAAGATTGAGGGCAGGAGGAGAAGGGGACAACAGAGGATGAAATGGTTGGATGGCATCATTGACTCAATCGACATGAGTTTGAGTAAAGTCTGGGAGTTGGTGATGGACAGGGAGGCCTGGCATGCTGCAGTCCATGGGGTCGCAAAGAGTTGAACGCGACTGAGCGACTGAACTGAAGTGATAATAGTACAAGTCATGTTATAGTTTATAATAAAATATGGAAATGTTTCTTAAGAATAAGTCAAAATTTTCATTAATTCAACTGAGTAGACTTCTAGTAAGTGCAAACTGATAGATATAATAAAGTTTTTAAAAATAAAATCACATTAGCTATAATGAAAGAAAGTGAAGTCACTCAGTCATGTCCAACTCTTTGTGACCCCACGGACTGTGGCCTATAATGAAGACTATTATATATAGAATCAGGTTGGTTTATTCAGGTAGACTAGAAACTTGACTCTTAAGACTTCTAATTTTTTCACACAAATAAGAGCTTTTAGCCCTGACTTAGAAACTGGATCAAGAGAGCACTCGTGAAATCTTCTATCACCTGACCCAGGGATCGAACCTGGGTCTCCTGCATTGCAGGCAGATTCTTTACCATCTGAGACACCAGGGAAGCCCCTTATATCACACAGGTATTGTTAAATCACCTTAAGTCTATTCACTCTGATACTTATGATACACATGTGAGGCAGGTACTAGCATTATTATTCCCGCTATAAAGGTGAGAAAATAAAGATATGGAGCTATGAAGTTACTTGCCTAGTTAGTGGCAAAGTGAAAAATTTTAAACCATCTGATTTGGTTCTAGAAACAACATACTCATATGGGTTCCATTATGTGTCACTAACCAGAATAAGAGAGTTAAGAAGGAAAGTAAAAATAAGTCATTCCCTAGGCTTTCAGACCCTAGTGTCAACAAGAATTGTTTGATAGAAAATATAATGTCTTAAAAGGGAGAGAATCATGCTTTTAAAAGCATCAGAATATATACATACAGAGCTAGTGAGGCAATGTGGCTGAGAAGAGGAGCCAGGGACCAGTCTTGGAGATCAAAGAGCAAGCTCATTGCTTTTACCAAGCTGATTGTTTATTTGGAGAGGCTTAATGGAGTCTCTTCTTCAGAGCTTGGGGCATTTCATTTCAGTTCAGCTCAGCTCAGCTCAGTTGTGTCCGACTCTTTGCAACTCCATGGACTACAGCACGCCAGGCCTCTCTGTCCACCAACAACTCCCCGGAGTTCACCCAAACTCATGTCCATTGACTCAGTGATGCCAACTAACCATCTCATCTTCTGTTGTCCCCTTCTTTTCCTGCCTTTAATCTTTCCCAGCATCAGGGTCTTTTCAGATAATTCGGGGTTTTTTGCATCAGTTGGCCAAAATATTGGAGTTTCAGCTTCAACATCAGTCCTTCCAATGAACACTCAGGAGTGATCTCCTTTAGGATGGACTGGTTGGATCTCCTTGCAGTCCAAGGGACTCTCAAGAGTCTTCTCCAACACCACAGTTCAAAAGCATCAATTCTTCAGTGCTCAGCTGCCAGGAGCCAGCGTGGAGAATCCTGCCCATGGCAAAGCTCATGAGGAAGAGGCCTGATGGGCAAAGCCGAGATCAGGACTCGAGGGACCCCCTGGAGCTGCTTGAGCATCTACCCCCAAACCAGAATCTGTCTGTCTTACTATTTTATTTCTTTCACCAACTCTTCTGACATTAACAGCGGGCTGTCCCTGACCACCTTTCTCTGGAAAGAGTTAATTTAGAGCTCTAGTTGATAAATCTCCTGGGCATGAAAGGAGTGATTCAAACCACCGTTAGCATTCTAGCTTACTTGGCAGGTTTATCCAGACTCTTGCAACATTGTTGAGCCAATACTTGCTGCCAAGTTCTCACATCCCTTATCCATTGTGTTCCTGGAAGCGCATATTGTCAGGATGTAGAAATAATGAGCAGTAACTTTAGCATTAGCAACATTAGACTTTGAGTTAATAACTTCTTTCTTTGCTGTAACCCACTGAATCTTTGCTCCATAAAAATGGAACTCTGTACTTTAAGGGTGACACAGGCTAGGAATTTAAGAAGAAACACTTTAAGGGAAAATTATTGTTCTGGCTAACCAACCTTTATCAAAAACGGGTCATAAAATATCAACAGGCCTCTGGGCCAGAAGATCATGTACGAAAAATAAGACTCTTGCAGGAAGGAACCTGATATCGACAAAAGTTAATACTGATGGAATGTTCAGTTGCATTTTTCACCTTGCTGTGTGTATAACTCAGGGTATAAAAGCCCTCTGAAAATAACGTAAATGGGTCTTGCTCACCAAAGAAGCTTGGTCTCCCTGTGTTTTTCTTTCCTTATCTCTTTCTCTATCTTTCTTTATTAGCTGACGTCGTCCATCCTGAGGATATCCCTGGACTCTGCTGAGGCTGTACCTCGGTGCTCAGCTTTCTTTATACTCCAACTCTCACATCCGTACATGACTACTGGAAAAACCGTAGCCTTAACTAGACAGGCCATTTAACCAGTTCTTAACCAGAGCAGTAGCTACAAACTTTCTAATTGGAGCTCTTATAGCATCTAGCATAAACCTATTTTTTTAACCAGGTGTTCCAAAATGCTTATTGAAAATATCTGATTTGGACCTAGAGTTGAACCTTACCTGATAGACTGCCTTGTTTTATTTATTTTGGGGGCTGCACTGAGTTCTCTAGTTGTGACACATGGGCTCAGTTGCCCCACTGCGTGTGGGATCTTAGTTCCCTGCCCAGGGGTCGAACCCATGACCTGTGAATTGGAAGGAGGATTCGTAACCACTGGACCAGCAGGGAAGTCCCAATAGATTGTTTTTTTAAAGAAAGAGAGAACAAGGATAAGCCAGGAGAGAAATCACATCAAAAAGGGAAAGGGGAAGATATTTCAGACAAACAGGGGATTCACCCAGGAGAGGGAAAATGAGGTAGAAAGGCATACAGAGTCATATTTGTGAAGGCTAAGTTATGAAATTTTAACCTTCTCATGTCAGCTAGTGACTTTTTAATAGTGCAAGCCAGAGGAAGTTCAAATCTTCTGAGGTGGTTTTTGAAATCCCAGCCCAGAGAAGATCAGGCTGATAGGGTATTAAGTAACCATGATGATTCTGAAAATGCTTCCTAGATGATTCATACACACAACTATTGCTTCTGGTAATGGAAAAGCTTTAGTGGAAAAAGAAAAAGAAAAACTACAAAAATGATATGAACAGAACTGTTAAAGTGTTTACTCAAAATCTAAAATATATGTTTCAAAGTGTATAATAGCCAATTTAAAACTCCTGATTTGATTTAGATGTAAGAGGATTTGTTCAACCAAGACACCTTCATTTAAAATAGAATGATATTTCTAATGGATATCTCAAAACACAAATTTTAGATGGGAAAACTACCATATTCTTGTCATTAAATTTTGGGAAAATACTGACAGGTGAGGGGAAAAAAATCAACCCCAAGCCCACAACACATAGACATTCACTATACTATGCTCATGTAATTCTTTCCTTTGCTTATCCATTTAAGGTTTCCCAACCCCATTTAAAAGTAATACCCATTTGAGTATAACATTACTTTGCCAACAAAGGTCCATCTGGTCAAGGCTATGGTTTCTACAGTAGTCACATATGGATGTGAAAGTTGGACGGTGAAGAAAGCTGAGCACCAAAGAATGATGATTTTGAACTGTGGTGTTGGAGAAGACTCTTGAGAGTCCCTTGGACTGCAAGGAGATTCAACCAGTTCATCCTAAAGGAGACCAGTACTTTGTGTTCTTTGGAAGAACTGATGCTGAAGCTGAAACTACAATACTTTGGCCACCTGATACAAAGAGTTGACTCATTGGTAAAGACTCTGATGCTGGGAGGGATTGGGGGCAGGAGGAGAAGGGGGTGGCAAAGGATGAGATGGCTGGATGGCATCACCGAGTCATTGGACATGAGTTTGGGTGAACTCCGGGAGTTGGTGATGGACAGGGAGGCCTGGCATGCTACAATTCATGGGGTCTCAAGGAGTCCGACACACCTTAGTGACTGAACTGAACTGGTGAACTGGACTGAACTTCATTACCTTCACCATAGTTTGGCCTCAGGTCAAACAGCAGGGAGGGGAACACAGCCCTGCCCATCAACAGAAAATTGGATTAAAGATTTACTGAGCATAGCCCTACCCATCAGAATAAGACAGTTTCCCCCTCAGTCAGTATCTCCCATCAGGAAGCTTACATAAGCTTCTTATCCTTATCCATCAGCGGGCCAACAGAATGAAAACCAGTCACAGGAAGCTAATCAAACTGATCACATGGATCAGTTCAGTTCAGTTGCTCAGTCGTATCCAACTCTTTGCAACCCTATGAATCGCAGCATGCCAGGCCTCCCTGTCCATCACCATCTCCTGGAGCTCACTCAGACTCCACGTCCATCAAGTCCGTGATGCCATCCAGCCATCTCATCCTTGGTCGTCCCCTTCTCCTCTTGCCCCCAATCCCTCCTAGCATCAGAGTCTTCCAATGAGTCAACTCTTCACATGAGGTGGCCAAAGTACTGGAGTTTCAGCTTTAGCATCATTCCTTCCAAAGAAATCCCAGGGCTGATCTCCTTCAGATGGACTGGTTGGATCTCCTTGCAGTCCAAGGGACTCTCAAGAGTCTTCTCCAACACCACAGTTCAAACGCATCAATTCTTCAGCACTTAGCTTTCTTCACAGTCCAACTCTCACATCCATACATGACTACTGGAAAAACCATAGCCTTGACCAGATGGAACTTAGTCAGCAAAGTAATGTCTCTGCTTTTGAATATGCTATCTAGGATGGTCATGACTTTTCTTGCAAGGAGTATGCGTCTTAATTTCATGGCTGCAATCACCATCTGCAGTGATTTTAGAGCCCACAAAAATAAAATCTAACACTGTTTCCACTGCTTCCCCATCTATTTCCCATGAAGTGATGGGACCGGATGCCATGATCTTCGTTTTCTGAATGTTGAGCTTTAAGCCAGCTTTTTCACTCTCCTCTTTCACCTTCATCAAGAGGCTTTTGAGTTCCTCATCATTTTCTGCCATAAGGATGGTGTCATCTGCATATCTGAGGTTATTGATATTTCTCCCAGCAATCTTGATTCCAGCTTGTGCTTCTTCCAGCCCAGAGTTTCTCATGATGTACTCTGCATATAAGTTAAATAAACAGGGTGACAATATATAGCCTTGACGTACTCCTTTTCCTATTTGGAACCAGTCAGTTGTTCCATGTCCAGTTCTAACTGTTGCTTCCTGACCTGCATATAGGTTTCTCAAGAGGCAGGTCAGGTGGTCCTAGTATTCCCTTGTCTTGCAGAATTTTCCACAGTTTCTTGTGATCCACACAGTCAAAGGCTTTGGCATAGTCAAAAAAGCAGAAATAGATGTTTTTCTGGAACTCCCTTGCTTTTTCCATGATTCAGCAGATGTTGGCAATTTGATCTCTGGTTCCTCTGCCTTTTCTACAACCAGCTTAAAGATCTGGAAGTTCATGGTTCACGTATTGCTGAAGCCTGGCTTGGAGAATTTTGAGCATTACTTTACTAGCGTGTGAAGTTGCTCAGTCATGTCCTACTCTTTGCGACCCCATGGACTGTAGCCTACCAGGCTTCTCCATCCATGGGATTTTCCAAGCAAGAATACTGGAGTGGGTTACCATTTCCTTCTCCAGGGGATCTTCCTGACCCAGGGATCGAACTCATGTCTCCCACATTGGACAGAGGCACCTTAACCTCTTAGCCACCAGGAAAGTGCAATTGTGCAGTAGTTTGAGCATTGTTTGACTTTGCTTTTCTTTGCAATTGGAATGAAAACTGACCTTTTCCAGTCCTGTAGCCACTGCTGAGTTTTCCAAATCTGCTGGCATATTGAGTGCAGCACTTTCACAGCATCATTTTTCAGGATTTGAAATAGCTCAACTTAAATTCCATCACCTCCACTAGCTTTGCTCATAGTGATTCTTTTTAAGGCCCACTTGTCTTCACATTCCAGGATGTCTGGCTCTAGGTGAGTGATCACACCTTTGTGATTATCTGTGTCGTGAAGATCTTTTTTGTATAATTCTTCCGTGTATTCTTGCCACCTCTTCTTAATATCTTCTGCTTCTGTTAGGTCCACACCATTTCTGTCCTTTATCCAGCCCATCTTTGCATGAAATGTTCCCTTCGTATCTAATTTTCTTGAAGAGATCTCTAGTCTTTACCATTCTGTTGTTTTCCTCTATTTCTTTGTATTGATCGCTTTCTTATCTCTTCTTGCTATTCTTTGGAACTCTGCATTCAGATGCTTCTAACTTTCCTTTTCTTCTTTGCTTTCTGCTTCTCTTCTTTTCACAGCTATTTGTAAGGCCTCCCCAGACAGCAATTTTGCTTTTTGCATTTCTTTTCCATGGGCATGGTCTTGATCCCTGTCTCCTGTACAATGTCACGAACCTCCGTCCATAGTTCATCAGGCAACCTATTTATCAGAATTAGGCCCTTAAATCTATTTCTTACTTCCACTGTATGGTTATAAGGGATTTGATTTAGGTCGTATGAATGGTCTAGCAGTTTTCCCTACTTTCTTCAATTTAAGTCTGAATTTGGCCATAAGGAGTTCCTGATATGAGCCGCAGTCAGCTCCTGGTCTTGTGTTTCCTGACTGTATAGAGCTTCTCCATCTTTGGCTGCAAAGAAGATGATCAATCTGATTTCGATGCTGACCATCTGGTGATGTCCATGTGTAGTCTTCTTCTTCTTCTTTTTTTTTTTAATTTGGAAAAGGTGTTTGCTATGACCAGTGCAATTTCTTGGCAAAACTTGATTAGTCTTTGCCCTGCTTCATTCTGTATTCCAAGGCCAAATTTGCCTGTTACTCCAGGTGTTTCTTGACTTCCTACTTTAGCATTCTAGTCCCCTGTAATGAAAAGGACATCTTTTTGGGTGTTAGTTCTAAAAGGTCTTGTAGATCTTTATAGAACCATTCAACTTCAGCTTCTTCAGCGTTATGGGCTGAGGCATAGACTTGGATTACTGTGATATTGAATGGTTTGCCTTGGAGACAAACAGAGATCATTCTGTCGTTTTTGAGATTGCATCCAAGTACTGCATTTCAGACTCTTTTGTTGACCATGATGGCTACTCCATTTCTTCTAAGGGATTCCTGCCCGCAGTAGTAGATGTAATGGTCATCTGAATTAAATTCACCCATTCCAGTCCATTTTAGTTCGCTGATTCCTAGAATGTTGACTTTCACTCTTGCCATCTCCTGTTTGATCACTTTCAATTTGCCTTGATTCTTGGACCTGACATTCCAGGTTCCTATGCAATATTGCTCTTTACAGCATCAGACCTTGCTTCTGTCACCAGTCACATTCACAACAATATTGAATATTGAATATAACAGTAATCCAAGTCTATGTCCCAACCAGTAATGCTGAAGAAGCTGAATTGAACAGTTCTAAGAAGAGATAAGAAAGCCTTCTTCAGCGATCAATGCAAAGAAATAGAGGAAAAGAACAGAATGGGAAAGACTAGAGATTTCTTCAAAAAATTAGAGATATCAAGGGAACATTTCATGCAAAGATGGGCTCGATAAAGGACAGAAATGGTCTAGACCTAACAGAAGCTGAAGATATTAAAAAGAGGTGGCAAGAATACATGGAAGAACTGTACAAAAAAGATCTTCATGACCAAGATAATCATGATGATGTGATCACTAATCTAGAGCCAGACATCTTGGAATGTGAAGTCAAGTGGGTCTTAGAAAGAATCACTAAGAACAAAGCTAGTGGAGGTGATGGAATTCCTATTGAGCTATTTCAAATCCTGAAAGATGATGCTGTGAAAGTGCTGCCCTCAATATGCCAGCAAATTTGGAAAACTCAGCAGTGGCCACAGGACTGGGAAATGTCAGTTTTCATTCCAATTCCAAAGAAAGGCAATGCCAAAGAATGCTCAAACTACCACACGATTGCACTCATCTCACATGCTAGGAAAGTAATGCACAAAATTCTCCTGGTGTTCTCATGCATCACTTCAGCAATGCATGAACTGTGAACTTCCGGATATTCAAGCTGGTTATAGAAAAGGCAGAGGAACCAGAGATCAAATTGCCGACATCCACTGGATCCTAGAAAAAGTAAGAGAGTTCCAGAAAAACATCTGTTTCTGCTTTATTGACTATGCCAAAGCCTTTGACTGTGTGGATCACAATAAACTGTGGAAAATTCTGAAAGAGATGGGAATACCAGACCACCTGAACTGCCTCTTGAGAAATCTGTATGCAGGTCAGGAAGCAACAGTTAGAACTGGACATGGAACAACAGACTGGCTCCAAATAGGAAAAGGAGTATGTCAAGGCTGTATAGTGTCACCCTGTTTATTTAACGTATATGCAGAGTACATCATGAGAAATGCTGGGCTGGAAGAAGCACAAGCTGGAATCAAGATTGCTGGGAGAAATATCAATAACCTCAGATATGCAGATGACACCACCCTTATGGCAGAAAGTGAAGAGGAGCTAAAGGGCTTCTTGATGAAGTTGAAAGAGGAGAGTGAAAAAGTTGGTTTAAAGCTCAACATTCAGAAAACGAAGATCATGGCATCTGGTCTCATCACTTCATGGGATATAGATGGGGAAACAGTGGAAACAGTGTCACACTTTATTTTTTGGGCTCCAAAATCACTACAGATGGTGACTGCAGCCATGAAATTAAAAGACGCTTACTCCTTGGAAGAAAAGTTATGATCAACATAGATAGCATATTCAAAAGCAGAGACATTACTTTGCCGACTAAGGTCCATCTAGTCAAGGCTATGGTTTTTCCTGTGGTCATATATGGATGTGAGAGTTGGACTGTGAAGAAGGCTGAGCACTGAAGAATTGATGCTTTTGAACTGTGGTGTTGGAGAAGACTCTTGAGAGTCCCTTGGACTGCAAGGAGATCCAACCAGTCCATTCTGAAGGAGATCAACCCTGGGATTTCTTTGGAAGGAATGATACTAAAGCTGAAGCTCCAGTTCTTTGGCCACCTCATGCGAAGGGTTGACTCATTGGAAAATACTCTGATGCTGGGAGGGATTGGGGGCAGGAGGAGAATGGGACGACCGAGGATGACATGGCTGGATGGCATCACGGACTTGATGGATGTGAGTCTGAGTGAACTCCGAGAGATGGTGATGAACAGGGAGGCCTGGCGTGCTGCGATTCATGGGTTCACAAAGAGTCATACACGACTGAGCAACTGAACTGAACTGAACTGATGAAGACCTAGAAGACTTTCTAGAACTAACACCCAAAAAATGTATCTTTTTCATTACAGGGGACTGGAATGTAAAAGTAGGAAGTCAAGAGATACCTGGAACAATAGGCTAATTTGGCCTTGGTGTACAAAACAAAGCAGGCTAATTGGAGTTTTGTTAAAAGAACACATTGGTCATAGCAAACACCCTGTTTCAACAACACAAGAGAAGGCTCTACACATGGACATCACCAGATGGTCAGCACCAGAATCAGATTGATTATCTTCTTTGCAGCCAAAGATTGAGAAGCTCTATACAGTCAGGAGAAACAAGACCGGGAGCTGACTGTGGCTCATATCAGGAATTTATTATTGCCAAATTCAGACTTAAATTGAAGAAAGTAAGGAAAACCACTAGACCATTCAGGTATGACCTAAATCAAATCCCTTATTATTATACAGTGGAAGTGACAAATAGATTCAAGGGATTAGATCTGACAGAGTGCCTGAAGAACTATGGATGGAGGTTTGTAACACTGTACAGGAGGCAGGGATCAAGACCATCCCCAAGTAAAAGAAATTCAAAAGGCAAAATGGTTGTCTGAGGAAGCTTTACAAAAAGCTGAGAAAAGAAGAGAAGCTAAAGGCAAAGGAGAAAAGGAAAGATACACCCATTTGAATGCAAAGTTCCAAAGAATAGCAAGGACAGAAAGCCTTCCTTAGTGATATCTGCAAAGAAACACAAGAAAACAATAGAATGGGAAAGACTAGAGATCCCTTCAAAAAAATTAGAGATACCAAGGGAACATTTCATGCAAAGATGGGCACAATAAAGGACAGAAATGGTATGGATGTAACAGAAGCAGAAGATATTAAGAAGAGGTGGCAAGAATACACAGAAGAACTACACAAAAAGATCTTCATGACCCAGATAAGCACGATGGTGTGATCACTCACCTTTTGAGCCAGATACCCTGGAATGTGAAGTCAAGTGGGCCTTTAGAAGCATCACTATTTACAAAGCTAGTGGAGATGATGGAATTCTAGTTGAGATATTTCAAATCCTGAAAGATGATGCTGTGAAAGTGATGTACTCAATATGTCAGCAAATTTGGAAAACTCAGCAGTGCCTACAGGACTGGAAAAGGTCAGTTTTCATTCCAATCCCAAAGAAAGGCAATGCCAAAGAATGCTCAAACTACCACACAATTGCATTCATCTCACATGCTAGTAAAGTAATGCTCAAAATTCTCCAAGTCAGGCTTCAGCAATACGTGAGCCATGAACTTCCAAATGTTCAAGCTGGATTTAGAAAAGGCAGAGGAATCAGCAAATTGTAAATATCCACTGGATCTTCGAAAAAGCATGAGAGTTCCAGAAAAACTTCTGCTTTATTGACCACTCCAAAGCCTTTGACTGTGTGGTTCGTAACAAACTGTGGAAAACTCTTCAAGATATGGGAATGCCAGACCACCTGCCCTGCCTCCTGAGAAATCTGTATGCAAGTCAAAAAGCAACAGTTAGAAGTGGACATGGAAAAACAGACTGGCTCCTAATAGAAAAAGGAGTATGTCAAGACTGTATATTGTCATCCTGTTTATTTAACTTATATGCAGAGTACATCATGCAAAATGCCAGGCTGGATGAAGCACAAGCTGGAATCAAGGTTGTGGGGAGAAATAACAATAATCTCAGCTATGCAGATGACACCACCCTTATGGCAGAAAGAGAAGAAGAACTAAAGAATCTTGTGTTGAAAGTGAAAGAGGAGAGTGAAAAATTTGGCCTAAAACTCGACATTCAGAAAACTAAGATCATGGCGTCTGGTCCCATCACTTCATGGCAAATAAATGGGGAAATAATGGAAACAGCAGCAGACTTCATTTCTGGGGGCTCCAAAAATCACTGGAGATGGTGAGCTCAGCCACAAAATTAAAAGATGCTTGCTCTTTTGAAGAAAAGCTATGACCAACCTAGATAGCATATTAAAAAGCAGAGACATTACTTTGCCAACGAAAGTTCGTCTAGTCACACCTATGTATTTTCCAGTAGTCATGTATGAGTGTGACAGTTGGACAGTTGGACAGCTGAGCGCCAAAGAATTGATGCTTTAGAACTGTGTGTTAGAGAAGACTCTTGAGAGTCCCTTGGACTGCAAGATCAAACCAGTCAATCCTAAAGGAAATCAGTCCTGAATATTCATTGGAAGGACTGTTGCTGCAGCTGAAACTCCAATACTCTGGCCACCTGATGTAAAGAACTGACTCATTGGAAAAAACCTCAGGATGATGATGGGATACATTGAAGGTGGGAGAAGGGGACAACAGAGGGTGAGATGGTTGGATGGCATCAAATCACTGACTCAATGGACATGAGTTTGAGTAAGCTCTGGGAGCTGGTGATGGACAGGAAGCCTAGCGTGCTGCAGTCCATGGAGTCGCGAAGAGTCAGACAGAACGGACAACTGAACTGAATGTAAGAATATGCATGCAGTAACAAATTTTGTTATAATACAATTGGTGATTGATTCCCTTCCTCCTTCCAGTCACCATTTTCATTTCAGTGACTCAGACAGTAAAGAACTGGCCTGCCAATTCAGAAGATACAGGTTTGATCCCTGCGTTGGAAAGACCCCCTGGAGCTGGGCATGGCAACCCACCCGGTATTCGTGCCTAGAGAATCCCCGTGGGCAGGGACTTGGCAGGCTTTGACCTGTAGGGTCACAAAAGAACTGGACACGACTTAGAGGCCAAACAATAACAACAACCTTGCAAAGGGTGTCCGTGATGTTAAACTGTTTAATTTGGGAGGGCTTCCCTGGTGGCTCAGATGGTAAAACAAGTGGCTGCAATTTGGGAGATCCAGGTTTGATCCTTCGGTCAGGAAGACACCCCTCCTCCTCCCCAGAGAAGGGAATGGCAGCCCACTCCAGTATTCTTGCCTGGAGAACCCCATGGACAGAGGAGCCTGGCGGGCTACAGTCCATAGGGTTAAAAGACCAGACACGACTGAGTGACTAACACTCTCATTTTAATTCATAGCCTAATCATAGGGTTTTCTCCATGCATATGCTCTTTATCTTTACCACTGTCCGTGCAGTTTGGCCCCCTTGCAGATTTCACTTGTGGAAGCCATGTTTCTTCTCTCTACTCCATGGCCCGTGTATCGTCTGGCATCAGAACCGTGCTCTAATGGCTCCAAGTCTCAAAAACTCACTGAAAGCTGTTCCTTCTGCCTGAAGCCCCTTTCTCTTCAAGCTCTGAAACTAAGTTAACAAGGCAGGCAAATTATGAAAGAGGCACCAAGCTTTTCTCTCCACCCACTCATCTTTCTCCCTACCTATCCTGCTTTCCCCAGGTGCTCAACACAAACCTACTTCCCCAGTTTCCTTCCTCAGTACAACTCACTTCAGGTAGATGGATACATGTGGACACATGCATTCGTCAGATATGTTCAAACATGAATCCTAGTTTTGCCTAGCCAAGACCCCACACCACTAAGTGTAGTGAATAAGATTGATCATTCCCTAGAAGAACAATAAGAGGATGGGCTTCGTAACTGCTAACCGACTGCCCCTGACTAATTTGTTTTTCATAGCCAGTTAAAAAAATGACACAATTTTGAAGAGGAGTTGCCAGGATGTAGAAAAACCATTGCTCAATTTATTTGGCAATGAAAATAGCCATTATGGGTTGTGTTTTTTTTTTTTTTTTTAAGCAACTTGACATCTGTTAGGTAATTCTTGTTGACACAGTGTTTCAATCAAATTGCCGGTAGGGAGAGATGAGCAGAAAAGCACCTACAAGCTATCAACCACAGCAGGGACTCAATCCACACTGCACTGTGGAAAATGCAACTTGAGAAATCCACCTTGTGTCAGTGGGCAAGAAGGGGAAGAGGAAAAAAACACAGTCTTGCTAATAGAAGCACAAAAGGGCAAGCTGCCACCTTCCTAGCAGAATTCACTGGAGAGTAATCCTGAAGTTACTAAACCACGTAAAGATTCTCTAAATTTTCACATTATAACTTCCCTATTTTTCTTAATTTTGACTTGTCATCCAGTCTGTTGAACTGTATCAAAGTAATTCTTTCAAAAATGATTTTATGATTCATGCAAGTTCTATTTTCTGAGTCCTTGAACACTGGTTACCTTAACACATGAACTAAAATTAACTCAATATAAAATTTCATGGCCACAACCTTTTCTCTCAACAAAGGCTGTAGATGATTCTTGAACGGCAAAGTTGATCTGCCTTTTTTTTCTTTTTACTACTTTGTAGGTAACAATTTCCATTTTCCCTTCACTGGAACAATCACAGTTCTTAGTGGGTTTTTGTTTGTTTGTTTTCTCTCTTCTTATATACCATTCAGAACCTGTTTTCTTAATAGTTGATAGGCAGTTACCCCTAGGGAGAGACTTACCTTTATTGAGTGAAGACTTTGATAAGTTTAAAGGTAAAGTTTTAACCTCCAGGACCAGGGCCCGTAGATTGATGAGTTCAGGCTTGAGAGCATCTGTGTTTAACAGAAGTCATCTGCCGGTTGCTGAAAGAGCACTGGGAGGAGCTGCCTGGACTTAGGTATTATTGGCACCATGGAAAGGGAGACTCTGGAGATGTAAACCAATTAAAAAGTCAATGGACAAATACTCATTAAAAACTCCCCCTTAGAAAAGAAGTTTGCTGAGAGGATTATTGTGGGAGTTCTTTGGTCATATTTATTTCACTTGTGTCCATATATGCATTTGGACTTCCCTGGTGCCTCGAAGAGCTGCCTGCCAATGCAAGAGACATGGGTTCGATCTCTGAGCTGGGAGGGTCCCCTGGAGATGGTAATGGCAACCCACTCCAGCATTCTTGCCTGGAGAATCCCATTGACAGAGGAGCCTGGAGGGCTACAGTCTATTGGGTTGCAAAAAGAGTCAGACAAGACTTAAACCAAACTACATGCATTTATTTTTACCAAACCATTTGAAAGTAAGTTGCAAACATCATGACACTTGACCACAGCCTGTATTGGCTAAAAACTAGGATCTCCTTTTGCAAACACAGAATGCAATTTTCATGCCCAATAAATGTTTAAATGTACAATGCCATCTAATATATAGTCCTTATTTATTTAAAATTTTCCAAATATTCTCCCCTAAAATGTCTTTTGTAGATATACCCCCATCATACACATATACCCACTCAAGATCCAATTAAAGCTTGCATATTATTAATATTTGGGGTCATCACATCTCCTTAACTGCCTTTAACCTGGAAGAGTACTTCTTCATGCTTTTTCTAGGGCATTGGGTTTTTGAGGGGTGGG
Source organism: Nanger dama (assembly GCA_917880005.1). Classification (NCBI taxonomy): domain Eukaryota; kingdom Metazoa; phylum Chordata; class Mammalia; order Artiodactyla; family Bovidae; genus Nanger; species Nanger dama. The sequence goes on from CAKJTW010000043.1 coordinate 14,217,693, forward strand.
GAAGGGGATATCTATTAAGTAACTGACATTAAAAAAAAATAATATAGGCCAGTTGTCTTGCAGAATGTCTCACAATGTGGATTTGGCAGATTCAGGAATAGCTGTATGATTTGTGATGCAAGAAAATGCACAAGATGAAAATGCAAGACTGTCTGTTCAGAAATTAGTAAGAATTTCAGGAGAAGTGACAACAGGATGTTAAACCAAGCGTGGGTCCCTTCTAAGGATGATGATGATGATGTGTATGTGTGTTTTTGTTTTTGTTTTTTGGAGAAAAGATTGCTGAAACTTTTATTTTTATTTTGCTTAGAGCAAGTTAGAGATTGTAAGATTATAAGCTGGTAACTTACTATAGTGTTCATTTATAATTTATATTTAGAATACATCTTGCTATTAAAAAATTTTTTTTTACTGTTATAAACTGTTTAGGTTTAAATTCTTTTCTATAACTTGAAAGAGGATCTGGGACATTTAATACAGAAATATTTTGCATCTGTAGTCCAGATGCAATAAAAGTCACAAAATATAAAACCTACTATTGTGACCCTATTTAACTGTCCAGTTCAGTGGCACTAAGTACATCCACATTGGTGTGCGTCTCTCACCATCAAGGATGGGGGACATTTCACCACACAGGTCATGTGCCCATGGAGCTGGCCCCAGCCAGATATGATCCCCATGATTTGATTTAGGCAAAATAAAATATTGCCAAGACTACAATGTAAGTGATGTTGGGCACCTCCCATCACATCAGGAAAAGCACTCAGCTCATGAAAGCTTTCCTGATAGTGTTTTTATCAGTGCTTCAGTTTGATTTTATTTGATCTTAATTTTCAGTAAGAATATCATTCTTAGGTTGGACTGTAGACTCTTTTGTGTCTCTCACCCTTACCTTCCTTTTCATTTCTATCTTTCACCTCTATTTTTTTTGGAAGGCCTCATCAAATTCCTGACTCCATTTTCAACAGTATCAGTTTCTGCTCTTCGCTCATAGTCAATAATACAATGAAATTTTTAGTTTTCTATCAACCCTCTCCTATCCATCTCCCATTTCATCTCATGCCTTTTCTTCTCAATCTGTTTTTCTTTATAAATTTTCTTCTCTTGATAGAGACAGCTCATCTTCTCATATCCTATAGAAGATGCTAATATTATTTTCCTAAAATTTCTTTGGGTTCCTAAAATGGATAGTTTTTAGAAATTTGAGCTTTCAGGATGATGTTCCTTTTCCCTCATATGGCACTATTTCTAAAAGACTCCATGTTGTGCTGGTTCTTGTTTCTGATTACTCATCTTTACATTGAAAGTGCTAGCAGGCAATGTGTTTCTCAACAGAGAGAGTATTCAAATTTCTCTTGGCAATGCTCCCTAGTATTCCTTTCTCAGACTGCAGTTTTCTGGAAGATTGATATGCACAGTTGAGAACACAATTCTCTGTATCCAGGGGAATGTTCATCTATTTTACTCAGCTAGACTGAAATAGGATCTTTTCCTAGTAACATTTTCTTGGATTTTGACCCTGGGTTTCATTTACATGTTAATTTCTATCCACTTTCCAAGAATTCATTGCCTAAGACTTGTATTCTTGTTGTCTTCATTTAAAAATATCAAGAGCAACTAGACCAACCAAATCTTGATCAAATACTTTTCATTTATTCATTGTTACACATGGTTTAGGTTTAAATCCTTTTTATAATCTGAAAGAAGATCTGGGACATTTAATACAGAGATATTTTGCATCTGTAGTCAAGATTAAACAGAACTAAAAGGGTTGCATTTTTAAACTGTTTTTACTTGGCATTGGTATTTCTGTCTGTAGAAAGAAGAGAAAATACTAAGATAATTAAGAGTGGAGGAAGGAAAGTAAATACAGAAATTGGTGGCATCTACTCCAGTACATCAGACGCCTGATGCGAAGAATTGACTCACTAGAAAAGATCGTGATGCTGGGAAAGATTGCAGGCTGAAGAAGGGGGAGACAACAGAGGATGAGATGGTTGGATGACATCACCAACTCGATGAAGATGAGTTTGAGCAAGCTTTGGGAGTTGGTGATGGACAGGGAAGCATGGAGTGCTGCAGTCCATGGGGTTGCAAAGAGTTAGATGTGACTAAGTGACTGAACTGATCCCAGGAGATAGCCACTGAATTTAGAAAAGAAATAGAAAAAGAAAAATTATGAAAAAGAACCCTAGGCAAAAAAAAAAAAAAAAATTACGTCTCTTAAACAATGAAGAAAATGTGCTTGGCCTCAAGAGTGTTCAGTCTTTTTTCAACCTCTTTGGAATGTAAAGATGGGGACCAAGATGCCTATCAACTGGGTAAAAGTTTATAGTTATTTGTAGAGAAAGATAATGATACTAAATCATCTACTCTATCCCATCTACTCTACTCTACTAAGCATCTACTCTAATCAGTATTCAACTTGGATAGCAACTTCTCTTTTAAACTCTGCTTCATCTGCTTCAGTCAACCGTGCCTGATTCACATCTCACACTTATACTGTGGTTCCCAAAGCTAAGATGTGCTAGTGGCCTTACAATTGCTGACCAATGGCAGCTCCTCTTTTATGTAACCAATTTACAAAACACCCGCAGTCTGGGAATACAATGGATGGTGGCGTATATAGATTGCGAGCAAGTGAGTAGAAGAGAGGATAGGGATATAGTACAGTTGTTCAGTTGCCATGTCATGTCTGACTGTTTGCTACCCCATGGACTGAAGCACACTAGACTCCCTGTCCCTAAGTATCTCCTAGAGTTTTCTCAAATTCATGTCCATTGAGTCAGTGATGTTCAGTACAGCACTGTGTTATAAGTGAGCAAAACAAGCTCCACGGGCATTAAGCTTGAGCCCAGGAATGTCCATCTTTTCTTTGGTTATACAGCAGTCTGAATTCAATAATCTGATCTTAGAGTACCAAACAGTAAGTTCAACTACCAAAACAACCTGCACAAAAATGAATATAGGAAAATAATAAATAAATACAAGAAAAATTAACTACAGAAGTAAATATACAGGAGGAAGTTGAATATTACCCTACACATTTAGTAAAACTTAGTAAAATTTCCAGTAGTAGATTAAATCCAAGAAGCTAAGACTTGTTTCTCAAGGAAGGAGGAGACAAAAGTAATGAAAAAGCCAAAGAGTAAAGCTTGTAACTTTTTGAGGTCTTGTGTAGACACAAGCCACAATATTCAAAGTCATTCAAATGTCAGATGTGTGCATTTGAGAGAGAAAAATATTTTGAAATATTCAGCAGTTGATTAAAAGGCACAGATTGAAATAAAGTGGTGTGAAAAATATTCAAGAACAATAAACTGGAATAAGAAGAATACATAAAAGGTATATAGTAGATAATAAATGTTTAAAAGATAAAGTATCAGTTCAGTTCAGTTGCTCAGTCATATCCGATTCTTAGCAACCCCATGAATCTCAGCACACCAGGCCTCCCTGTTCATCACCATCTCTCGGAGTTCACTCAGACTCACATTCATTGAGTTTGTGATGCCATCCAGCCATCTCATCCTCTGTTGTCCCCTTTTCCTCCTGCCCCCAATCTTTCCCAGCATCAGAGTCTTTTCCAAACAGTCAACTCTTCGCATGAGGTGGCCAAAGTACTGGAGTTTCAGCTTTAGCATCATTCCTTCCAACCCTTCCAGGGTTGATCTCCTTCAGAATGGACTGGTTGGATCTCCTTGCAGTCCAAGGGACTCTCAAGAGTCTTCTCCAACACTACAGTTCAAAAGCATCAATTCTTCTGCACTTAGCCTTCTTCACAGTCCAACTCTCACATCCATACATGACCACAGGAAAAACCATAGCCTTGACTAGACAGACCTTAGTCGGCAAAGTAATGTCTCTGCTCTTGAATATACTATCTAGGTTAGTCATAACTTTTCTTCCAAGGAGTAAGCGTCTTTCATTTTTATGCCTGCAATCACCATCTGCAGTAATTTTGGAGTCCCCCAAAATAAAGTCTGACACTGTTTCCATTTTTTCCCCATCTATTTCCCATGAAGTGATGGGACTGGATGCCATAATCTTTGTTTTCTGAATGTTGAGCTTTAAGCCAACATTTTCACTATCCTCTTTCACTTTCTTCAAGAGGCTTTTTAGTTCCTCTTCACTTTCTGCCATAAGGGTGGTGTCATCTACATATCTGAGGTTATTGATATTTCTCCCAGAAATCTTGATTCCAGCTTGTGTTTTTCCAGTCCAGCATTTCTCATGATGTACTCTGCATATAAGTTAAATAAACAGGGTGACAGTATACAGCCTTGACATACTCCTTTTCCTATTTGGAACCAGTCTGTTGTTCCATGTCCAGTTCTAACTGTTGCTTCCTGGCCTGCATACAGATTTCTCAAGAGGCAGGTCAGGTGGTCTGGTATTCCCATCTCTTTCAGAATTTTCCACAGTTTATTGTGAGCCACACAGTCAAAGGCTTTGGCATAGTCAATAAAGCAGAAATAGATGTTTTTCTGGAACTCTCTTGCTTTTTCTAGGATCCAGTGGATGTTGGCAATTTGATCTCTGGTTCTTCTGCCTTTTCTAAATCCAGCTTGAACATCAGGAGTTCACGGTTCACATATTGCTGAAGCCTGGCTTGGAGAATTTTGAGCATTACTTTCCTAGCATGTGAGATGAGTGCAATTGTGTGATAGTTTGAGCATTCTTTGGCATTGCCTTTCTTTGGGATTGGAATGAAAACTGACCTTTTCCAGTCCCGTGGCCACTGCTGAGTTTTCCAAATTTGCTGGCATACTGAGGGCAGCACTTTCACAGCATCATCTTTCAGGATTTGAAACAGCTCAACTGGAATGTCATCATCTCCATTAGCTTTGTTCATAGTGATGCTTTCTAAGGCCCACTTGACTTCACATTCCAGGATGTCTGGCTCTAGATTAGTGATCACATCATCATGATTATCTGCGTCGTGAAGATCTTTTTGTACAGTTCTTTCGTGTGTTCTTGCCACCTCTTCTTAATATCTTCTGCTTCTGTTAGGTCCAGACCATTTCTGTCCTTTATCGAGCCCATCTTTGCATGAAATGTTCCCTTGGTATCTCTGCTTTTCTTGAAGAGATCTCTAGTCTTTCCCATTCTGTTCTTTTTCTCTATTTCTTTGCATTGATCGCTGAAGAAGGCTTTCTTATCTCTTTTGCTATTCTTTGGAACTCTGCATTCAGATGCTTATATCTTTCCTTTTCTCCTTTGCTTTTCGCCTCTCTTTCACAGCTATTTGTAAGGCCTTCCCAGACAGCCAATTTGCTTTTTGCATTTCTTTTCCTTGGGGATGGTCTTGATCCCTATCTCCTGTACAATGTCACTAATCTCAGTCCCTAGTTCATCAGGCACTCTATCAGATCTAGGCCCTTAAATCTATTTCTCACTTCCACTGTATAATCATAAGGGATTTGATTAAGGTCATACCTGAATGGTCTAGTGGTTTTCCCTACTTTCTTCAATTTAAGTCTGAATTTGGTAATGAGTTCATGATCTGAGCCACAGTCAGCTCCTGGTCTTGTTTTCGTTGTAAGAATGTATAATAACTCTTATGCAAACAACTGCAAAGTTTGAAGAGCTGATAAGAGAAAGACTCAGTGGGTTGATGCAAGGGCCAGCACCACCCTTCCTCTAGGAGATGAGTCGCCTATTTGATGGGTGGGGTGGGATGTGAGAGCATTTGGTAATAGAAACTCCAAATAGGTCTAGAGTTACCAGAGCAGAGGAAGCTGTTTTTAAACTTCTCAGAATGTAGCTCATGAATTTGCAAGGAGTTATGTGCCCTACAATGACATGTGAATTGCAGATAAGCAGTGATAGAGGGCCCTGTTTGGGGAGGCTGACTAACACACCCCAAGTCAGAGGATCTTTGAATCCCTACTCCACAGGCCCACCCCACCTCCCCCACCACACCCTTACCTCCTCGCGCGCACGCGCACACACACACACACACACACACACACACACACACACACACACACACACACACAGGAATCGGAGGGGTCTGAAAATGAGCCAGAAGATCCAGTAGAATCAAGTCTGGATGGAGAGGGTTGCTGAGAGTGCCAGAGACAGCCAGGTTCCTTCCCCAAAATGTACATTTTCTTTCCATGCTGAGAGGTGATGTCCAAGCCAGAGGCTGCATTTCCCAGTCTCTTTAGCATCCAGGTATGGCAATATGTCTAGTTACTGTTGATGGAATGTGAGTGGAAGTGAATAAAAAGTAAAGAGCTGTCCTGTATTCTTTCCTCTTCTTCTGGTTAGAAGAAAACATTCCAAGTCCCTTGGGTGATGGTTCCTGTATCCAGTTTGACAACTACAGTGAATTCACCAAGGGCTACCGAGAATATGGGCTTCCCTGGTGGCTCAGATGGTAAAGAACCCACCTGCAATGCAGAAGGCCTAGGGTATGCTAAATATTCACAGGAAATAATGGTATCAGTAGAACATACCACAATGAAATAAAGGGAACATTTGAGACATAAATCTTTGAGGAAAACATAGTACCATCTAGGACACTGAGTAAATTACTACTTATAAATTGTTTGATCCTAACTAATTAATAAAAGAAACTGTTAGATATTGCTTTTGGCCTGCAGTCCCAAGATTCTCAGGGCACTATGAACCAAGAAAGATGGGGACATCTGCTTTAGGGAATGGTGGAACTACAAATGAAAGGATACCAGGTTCTTAATTTCCACATGAAAGAAAGCCACCAACCAATAAAGAACTCCCACACTAGACTGGTATATGAGTCAGGTATACATTTCGGTTGCATTAACCATCGAACTTTGGGAGTTTGTCATTACCTAACTAATACACAGAGCATGTAGGAATCCAGATGTGAGGCCAAGAGCCTCAGTGGATTCCTGCCACTGCTAGTACCACAAGGAGGACCAGAAGAGATGAACTACATCTCACTAGAGGCCACCAAGCCAAAAAGATGACTCACAGAGTAGATGCACTCTACCCAATCAATACATAAGCCCCCTGAAACGAAGATGAACCTTAAGTAAAGAGGCAAAGACTATGGAGGAGGTGAAGAATGCTTAGAATTTAGCCCAAATGAGATTGAGTAACAAATTTGTCATGCTAAAATTTTTGCCATCAGTGCATAAGTGTTTAAATGCTAAGCTAATTACACCTTTTGGAAAAGAAACAGGCTTACTGTGATGTGTTTAACAATTTGCATAGAGATCTGATGTAATTGTTTTATATCTTTCCTAGCAAGACAAATGTGTTTCGCCCTCTAGGAAATGTGCCTCTTTCCCTCCCTTCCCATCTCCCCTAAACCTCGGTTAAGCTCAGAAGAAAGATGGAGAAGGCGGTGCCTTGGTCCCCAGGTGGATGCAATCATAGGCGAGCAGGGCTCTGTTACAGCACTGAGGGCAACTTCCGGTACCTGTTTATTTATAGGGCTTTGTCGCTCCTGGCCTGCTGTAGACCGTGGTCTTAGTGGTCTTTATACCACCTATACGGGACACGCAAGGTGGGCTCAACAGAGGTCTTATTGGATGAATAAAATGTCTTTGCCTACTTCACAATGTCACCTAGGGCACCGTCTGCGGCCTTCACAATGTCCCCCAAGGCACGGTGTTGCCTACTTCACAATGTCACTTTCACCTGACCCTGCACAGAAATGGGGACTTCACAGGAGTTTTCTGGGATATCACTGGTTTCAGCCCCATCTAATCTGAATCACTCGCCAGTGGTGGTTCCAGCCAATGAAGTTTTGAAAACCAAAGGATCAGAAGTCCTGAGCTGCAGCAAATGGATTTAGGTTAAACAGCGGGGATGGAGAGGGGCACTAAACCCTGAGTTGCAAGCACTTGGGAAGCCCTCTCCGAAAGGGCGAAGAATCGGAGCTGCGTGTAGGCCGGGGTATGCATCTCTACACTGTCCAGGACGCCCCGTCTCGGCTGCTGCAGACCAGTGAGTGGCCGGCCCTGGAGGCCAGTGGTGTGGACGTGAACTGATCTGTCCCAGCCCTGGGTAGCCAAACCGCTCGACGGAGTGCGGAGAAAGCAGCACGTACGTCCCAGGAGTGCAGGAGGGGAACCTGGCCCGGCCCGGCTCACGGGGCGCTAGAGGGTCAGAAAGGACCCGCCCTTCCCAGACGGGCCCAGCAGGGCGAAGGTTGTCCTCAAGACCACGTGAGGCTTCCTCGCCCCTAAAAGCCCCAGACAGGCCGGGCTTATGAGAGAGGAAAGTTAAGAAGGACGCCCGAAACTCCGCGTCCGGGCGCCCCGCTGCCGGCCCCAGAGCTGCTCTGCCAGCAGCTGCCTGGTCCTGCCGAACGGAGAGGAGATCGCGGCCGCCGAGCAATGCCCCGCCACCGCCGGGATGAGCGCCTCGGGCTGCCCCCGCCGCCGGCCCGGCTACCGCTGCTCCTGCTGCTTCTGGCCTCCGCGGTGCCTCTGGGCCAGGCAGGTGAGACCGCGCCCAGTGTGCCGCCCCGTCTGGGGCGCCGGGAGGGACCCCGGGAGCCCGCTTGCTCCCCTCTGCGCGCGTGCCGCCCCGTGCGCTCGAATCCACTCAAGCTGACTTCCCGTGGGTGTCCGTCTGTTTTCTGGATGGGAGCCAAGGAACGCGCTTCTGCGGGAGGTGGGGACGGCCCGGGTTGCTCCAGCCCTGCTGGCGCTCGGGGATGGCCCTGGACGAGGACTTGGGGGTGTGTTCCTCCGAACTTAGAAAGTGCTGGCCGGAATTCTTGGCAGACAAATAGGTTCGCTCCGGCACGGCTCTTGGCTTTGCTGATTCTTGGCTGATCCTAAAGCGTCAGCCAAAGGACATCTAAATATATTTATTCTCATCATAGAGTGTGATCCAGGTTGCCACTTTTTTTTAAATTGACAATGGCTTTGGTTTAAAGTGTTGAGAAGTGCAACCTGGTATTCTTAGCTTGAAACGTGCTAGGCAGTGTACCCAAGGATTTATGTTCTTTCATATACTGCTCACTGCAGTCCTAAATGGGCTTCCCAGGTGGCATAGTGGTAAAACAGAATCCGCCTGCCAACGCAGAAAACGCAGGAGGCGTGGATTTGCTCCCTGGGTGAGGAAGATTCCCTGGAGAAGGAAACCCACTTGTTTTCTTGCCTGGGAAATCCCATGGAAAGAGGAGCCTGGCAGGCTGCAGTCCATGGGGTAGCAGAGTCTGACACGACTTAGCCACTAAACAACAACAATAACATGATCCTAAATAGGTTTATTATCCCCATTCTACAGATGAGAAAGTTTGAGACTGAGCAAGTTCAGTGATTTGCATAAAGATACACAGCAAATGGAGGCAGAGCTGAAATGCAAAATGGCATGTACTTGGCTACTTCCCTCTTAATAAAACAGGTTTTAAACAAGGTTTTATCCCTACAGGTATTGACACTGAACTATGCTTCAAAAACTTTGCTTCAAAAGCAAAAGGAGGGAGTATGTGTGTGTTGGAGTTGGGGGAGGTCTGGGTTTTGTCTGTTTCACTCCCAATGAGTAAAAGTAAGATTAAGTTTAAAAAAAAACAAAAACTGAAAGACTTCAAAAGTAACGTATAAGAGACAATTTATTTAAAACGAGAGAGGATTCATTTTATTTCCTAATCCCCTTTCTGTGCTGACCTTGTGCAAGACTAGGGTGGGGTTCAGCAGGGCTATCCCTTCCTAAAAGCACCTTATGGGTTCTTGTTCTACTGTCTTCCATCAACCAGTGTGTGCAGTTACCAGATTTCAAAGCCTTATCTTTCGCAATGTGCACACTTATCACTCAAATTTTTCCAGCCTCTGAAGCTGCCTCAGCTTCTGAGCTCAGAAGTGATCACTCCCGGCTCCTGACCCGTGGTTTGCTTGCACGTTCTGGAGGCGGTGGTGTCGATGCCGCCTTGTGGCGCACTGAAACTGCTCAGTTTTGAACACACCTGGGACAGGCTGGGAAGTGCCCCGGAAACGGAAATGGCGGTTGTGTCTGGAAGGATGGCAGAAACTTTTCTCCTTTTCCTGGTCTCCTTTTAGATTATTGGAATTGTTTTAAATGTTCGGTAGATGAAGTGGGCAGCCTAAAGAATGAGGTGAAGACATTGTTTTTCTGAAGATGGGGCACTGTTTATTTAGGAAAATATCACCCTGCAAGAAATTGCTTCTTAAACTGAGTCCCTGATTCTGGCCTCAGTCTATTATAGGCTTCAAACATAAACACATTGCATTTATCTTTCCAGACCAAAAGCCCCACGTGTGTTCTAGGATGCCTTGTAAATTTTTTCCTTCCTCTTTTTTTGCCCAGAGGCTTGTGGCCCCAATCAGAGATTGAACCCAAGCCATTGACAATAAGAGCATGGAGTTCTAACCACTAGGGCAGTCAGGTTGTCACTAGGGAAAGAGATGAGTTGGTTGCCAAGACACTCATAAAGTGGCATGTGCCTTGGTAAAGTGAGTTTCAGATCTGGCCCTGGGTTTCTCGGGGATAGACTCTAGAAATTCATTCTTTGAGGTTCTCCAGAGCTGATCAGATACAAGGAAACTGATTTTTAACAATCCGGTTATTTGTGTAGCCTGCTCTGGGCACATTCTCACTGTAATCAAACTACCTGGGATTAAAAAAACATATCAGGGATTCTCAGGCTGAGGACCTGATTCATCTGCCTCTCACTAGGACTGGGCATTTCAGGCAGTACATAACTGAGCCTTACTGGTTACTGCTTGCCCAAAACAGCTGGTCACAGACTCCTTTTCCACTCTTCCATGGTTTACCAGTACCACTTGAGATTAAGGGACTGCCTGTCTAGATTAGCTAATCCCTTTAAGTGGCTGTCAAGGAGTCTACAGTCCTGGGAGTTGTTCAGGCTCCTTAATTGACAGCAGATTTGTGGCTGAGGCCAATCTCAATAGATCCTTTATCTCTGAGGGCTTCCTTATTTCCAGATTCCCTCTGGAAGTTGCACCATATGTTCACTCTTTCCATGGCAGGTCTTCATTCTTGGAAGTCAAATATTAGAGAGATGGGTTGGAATTCCAAGACAGAAGCCATGGGGCCAGACCACCTACGTTTGAAGCCTGGCTCCAATACTGACAAACTGCATGACTTTTAGCCAATTATCTAATCTTTCCATGCCTCAATTTCTTCATCTGTAAAATAGGTATTATAATAATACCTATATCGTAAGTCTGTTATGAGGAACAGTGCCTGGCACATAGTGTGAAAGTCCATTAGTCATGTCCGACTCTTTGTGACCCCATGGACTATACAGTCCATGGAATTCTCCAGGCCAGAATACTGGAATGGATAGCCTTCCCCCTTTTCCAGGGGATCTTCCCAACCCAGGGCTCAAACCCAGGTCTCCCACATTGCAGGTAGATTCTTTACCAACTGAGCTATCAGGAAAGCTTAACTAACTAGGGCACATAGTAGGGGCTATATAATTGAATGTCTATTATGACCAGCCATGGGAGTTGCTTTTCTCTGAAAAGGCATCATGGATCTCTTGATAAGAAAGTGAAAGTGAAGTCTCTCAGTCGTGTCCAACTCTTTGCGATCCCGTGGACTGTAGTCTACCAGGCTTCTCTGTCCATGGGATTTTCCAGGCAAGAGTACTGGAGTGCGTTGCCATTTCCTTCTCCAGGGGATCTTCCTGACCCAGGGATCTAACCCAGGTCTCCTGCATTGCAGGCAGACGCTTTACCCTCTGAGCCACTTGATAAGGCAACAGAATTGCTGATGATAATTCCTGTTCAGTGAAGTAATAACTTGTTATAAAAATAGATTTTCTTAATCATGGCCTAACATTTTGGGGAGTTGGGGTGCATACCAGTATATTAAGCAGCTCTTTCAGAAGGCACTTTCCTGGGTTATAAGTGTCTGAAGTCATCATGATTATTTTTGCCAAAGTGCAATTTTATTAACCATGGCTGCTTTATAATTTCCCCAGTACTTTCCTGGTTTTCAGGGTTCCCTGGTGACTCAGCTAGTAAAGAATCCATCTGCAATGTGGGAGACCTGAATCTGATCCCTGAGTTGGGAATACCCCCTGGAGAAGGGAACAGCTACAGTATTCTGGCCTGAGAATTCCATGGATTGTACAGTCCCTGGGATCAAAAAAAGTCGGACGCGACTGAGCGACTTTCACTTCATTTTACCTCACTTCCTGTTTTTCTGTTCTAGTTTTTTTTTTTTCCTTTCAATGTGGTAATGTATTATCTTTTTAAAAACACACACACGCTTTTTATTTTACATTGGAATACAGCCCATTAACAATGTAATAGTTTCAGGTGCACAGCAGAGCAACTCGGCCATACATATACATGTATCCATTCTCCCCAAAGTCCCTTCCAGTCTAGGCTGTTTCATAACACTGAACAGAGTTCCCTGTGTTATACAATAGATCCTTGTTATAAGCTTTAAATACAGCTGTGTATACATGTGAATCCCCAGACTCCCTCATTATCCCCTCCCTTCACTCTTTGCCCTGGTAACCATAAGTTTGTTCTCTAAGTCTGTGACTTTGTTTCTACTTTGTTAATAAGTTCATTTATATAATTTCTTTTTAGATTTCACTTGTAAGCTATATCATATGATATTTCTCTTTTTCTCTGTCTGAATTCACTCAGTATGATCATCTCTAGATCCATCCATGTTGCTGCATGTGACATTATTTCATTCTTTTTATTGGCTGAGTAATGTTGCATTGTATATATGTACCACAGTTTGTTTATCTGTTCCTCTGTCAATGGACATTTAGGTTGCTTCCACGTCTTGACTATTGTAAGCAGTGCTGTAATGAACACTGGGGTGCATATATCCTTTCTGATCATGTTTTCCTCCAGATATATGCCCAGGAGTGGGATTGCAGGATTGTATGATAGACCTATTTTTAGTTTTTAAAGAAACCTCCATACTGTTCTCCATAGTGGCTGTATGAATTTACATTCCCACCAACAGTGCAGGAGGGTTCCCTTCTCTCCACACCTTCCCTGGCATTTATTGTTTGTGGATTTTTTTGATGATAGCTATTTTGACTTGTGTGAGGTGACATCTCATTGTAGTTTTGATTTGCATTTCTCTTGTATGGCTGGATGGCATCACCGACTCGATGGGCATGAGTTTGGGTGAACTCCGGAAGTTGGTGATGGACAGGGAGGTCTGGTGTGCTGCAATTCATGGGGTCGCAGAGTCAGACATGACTGAACTGAACTGAACTCAGTCCTATATCAATTCAATCACATCCCAGTTGTTGAACTGGATCAGGCAAAGGCAAAGGCTGAGAAGTCAGTCCTGTGCTAATTAGAGCATCATGAGTGACAGCTGTGTGACCACAGATGCCTCCACACCTGCCACGTTGACTAGGAAGGATGCAGGGTGCAAGCATAAAGCATCTCATTTTTATCTCCCCCAGTCCCATCAAGCTTCTTCACTGGAGCCAGAAACTTTCTTGTCTCTTGGAAGAAATCTAGAGCAAGTTTCGACTTTTCTTGTCACTCTGTTCGTAATAGCAATCAATGCCCTACTCCCTGTAATGATGAAAATCTCCAAACTCATTTGAAGAAAAACATCTCTTTCCTTAACTGCTCATTTTTGACCTAGCTGTCGGTGCAAGTGACACTGCCACCTACCTCTTAGTCTTCCTAATGCAGCTCCTCCTTCTCACTGGGCTGCACTGGCCCCTCCAAGCTGCAGGAGCTGGGGGAGCATGGGAGGTGAGGGCAGTTGGCCCCACCCAGGCAGTCTGGATGCTCGCTGGGACTAAGAGCATCAGAAGGGCTTTGCTGGCCCATAGTCACTGTTTTTGAACTTTCCCATGCTACCCCCATCACATGGGTAAGTGCAAGTCCCGGGCTGTCATGTGGGACTCCGTTCACCCCTGGAATTTCAGGAGTCCACCTGCAACTCCTTTTGTCCATCTAAGCAGAAGTCAGGGAGAAGGATATGAAGCAATATTCTCTGATTGTTTTTCTTTTTTAGGAATGACTGAAACTTTGTCCTAGTAGTTTGGTTACACTTGCTGACTCTTTGGGGGTGTAAAAACAGCAAGGTATCATTGCAAATATAGTAAGAAAGCAGTAATGAATTTGTGGGCATCTGAATATACCAGCTCCCCATCTAGTCAAGGCTATGGTTTTTCCAGTGGTCATGTATGGATGTGAGAGTTGGACTGTGAGGAAAGCTGAGCGCTGAAGAACTGATGATTTTGAACTATGGTGCTGGAAAAGACTCTTGAGAGTCCCTTGGACTGCAAGGAGATCCAACCAGTCCATTCTGAAGGAGATCAGTCCTGGGGTGTTCTTTGGAAGGAATGATACTAAAGCTGAAACTCCAATACTTTGGCCACCTCATGAGAAGAGTTGACTCATTGGAAAAGACTCTGATGCTGGGAGGGATTGAGGGCAGGAGAAGAAGGGGATGACAGAGGATGAGATGGCTGGATGGCATCACCGACTTGATGGATGTGAATCTGAGTGAGCTCCCTGAGTTGGTGATGGACAGGGAGGCCTGGCGTGCTGGGATTCTTGGGGTCACAAAGAGTCGGACACGACGGAACTGAACTGAATACTTAGCAATGTTGTACATCTTTTCATGTGCCTCTTGGCCATCTGTACGTCTTCTTTGGAGAAATGTTTATTTAGATCCTCTGCCCATTTTTGGATTGGGTTGTTTGTTTTTGATGGTATTGTCACATTAGCTGTTTATAAACTTTGGAGACTAATCCCTTGTTGGTCACATAATTTGCAAATATTTTCTCCAATCTTTGGGCTGTCTTTGGTTTTGTTTATAGTTTCTTTTGCTATGCATAAGCTTTGAGTTTAATTAGTTCCTATTTATTTTTGTTTTTATTTCCACTACTCTGGGAGGTGAATCAAAAATATATTGCTGCCATTTATGTCAGAGAGTGTTCTGCCTGTGTTTTCTTCTAGGAGCTTTGTAGTGTCTTTAATCCATTTTGAGTTTATTTTTGTGTATGGTATTAAAGAATGATCTAGTTTCTTTTTTTTTCCACATGTAGCTGTCCAGTTTTCCCAGCATCATTTATTGAAGAGACTATCTTCCCACCATTGTATAGTCTGGCCTCCTTTGTCATAGATTAATTGAGCACAGGTGTATGGGTTTATTTCTGGGCGCTCTGTCCTGTTCCATTGATCTATATATCTGTTTTTCTTCCAGTACCATACTGTTTTGATGACTATAGTTTTGCAGTATAATCTGGAGTCAGAGAGCCTGGTCCCTCCAGCTCTGTTTTTCTTTCTCAAGATTGTTTTGATGATTTGGGATCTTTTGTGTCTCCATACAAATTTTAAGATTTGTTGTTCTAGTTTTGTGAAAAATATCACTGGTAATTTGATAAGGATTGCATTTGCTCTGTAGATTGCCTTGGGTAATGTAATTATTTGGATAATAGTGATTCTTCCAATCCAAGAACATAATATATTTTTTCATCTGTGTCATCTTTGATTTCTTTAATCAGTGTCTTATAGTATTCCATGTACAGGTCTTTTGCACCCTGGGTAGATTTATTCCTAGGTGTTTTATTTTATTTTTTTAAAACAGTGATAATGGGATTGTTTCCTTAATTTCTCTTTCTGATGTTTCACTTTAGTGCATAGAAATGCAAGAGATTTTTCTGTATTAATTTTGTATCCTGCAACTTTACTGAATTCATTGATGAGCTCTAGTAGTTTTCTGGTAGTATGTTTAGGGCTTTAATGTATAGTATCATGGCAGTTTCACTCTCCTCCCCCCAATTTGGATTCCTTTCATTTTCTTCTCTGATTACTGTAGCTAGGACTTCCAAAGCTATGTTGACTATAAGTGGCAAAAGTGGACATCCTTGCCTTGTTCCTGATCTTAGAGTAAATGCTTTCAGCTTTTCACCATTGACTATGATGTTATCCGTAGGGCTGTCTTCAGTTCAGTTCGGTTCAGTTCAGTCGCCCAGTCGTGTCCGACTCTTTGTGACCCCATGAATCCCAGCACGCCAGGCCTCCCTGTCCATCACCAACTCCCAGAGTTTACTCAAACTCATGTGCATCGAGTCGGTGATGCCATCCAGCCATGTCATCCTCTGTAGCCCCCTTCTCCTGCCCCCAATCGCTCCCAGCATCAGAGTCTTTTCCAATGAGTCAACTCTTCACATGAGATGGCCAGAAACTGGAGTTTCAGCTTTAGCATCATTCCTTCCAAAGATATGCCAGGGCTGATCTCCTTCAGAATGGACTGGTTGGATCTCCTTGCAGGTCAAGGGACTCTCAAGAGTCTTCTCCAACACCACAGTTCAAGAGCATCAATTCTTTGGCACTCAGCTTTCTTCACAGTCCAACTCTCACATCCATACATGACCACACGAAAAACCATAGCCTTGACTAGATGGACCTTAGTTGGCAAAGTAATGTCTCTGCTTTTGAATATGCTATCTAGGTTGGTCATAACTTTCCTTCCAAAGAGTAAGTGTCTTTTAATTTCATGGCTGCAGTCACCATCTGCAGTGATTTTGGACCCCAAAAAAATAAAGTCTGACACTGTTTCCACTATTTCCCCATCTATTTCCCATGAAGTGAGGGGACCAGATGCCATGATCTTCGTTTTCTGAATGTTGAGCTTTAGGCCAACTTTTTCACTATCCTCTTTCACTTTCATCAAGAGGCTTTTAGTTCCTCTTCACTTTCTGCCATAAAGATGGTGTTATCTGCATATCTGAGGTTATTGATATTTCTCCCAGCAATCTTGATTCCAGCTTGTGCTTCTTCCAGACAGCGTTTCTCATTATGTACTCTGCATATAAGTTAAATAAACAGGGTGACAGTATACAGCCTTGACATACTCCTTTTCCTATTTGGAACCAGTCTGTTGTTCCATGTCTAGTTCTAACTGTTGCTTCCTGACCTGCATATAGGTTTCTCAAGAGGCAGGTCAGGTGGTCTGGTATTCCCATCTCTTTCAGAATTTTCCACAATTTCTTGTGATCCACACAGTCAAAGGCTTTGGCATAGTCAATAAAGCAGAAATAGATGTTTTTCTGGAACTCTCTTGCTTTTTCCATGATCCAGCGGATGTTGGCAATTTGATCTCTGGTTCCTCTGCCTTTTCTAAATCCAGCTTGAACATCCAGAAGTTCACGGTTCACATATTGCTGAAGCCTGGCTTGGAGAATTTTGAACATTACTAGTGTGTGAGATGAGTGCAATTGTGTGGTAGTTTGAGTATATTTGGCATTGCTTTTCTTTGGGATTGGAATGAAAACTGACCTTTTCCAGTCCTGTGGCCACTGCTAAGTTTTCCAAATTTGCTGACATATTGAGTGCAGCACTTTCACAGCACATCTTTCAAGATTTGAAATAGCTCAACTGGAATGCCATCACCTCCACTAGCTTTGTTCTTAGTGATTCTTTCTAAGGCCCACTTGACTTCACATTCCAGGATGTCTGACTCTAGATGAGTGATAACACCATCGTGATTATCTTGGTCATTAAGATCTTTTTACACAGTTCTTCTGTGTATTCTTGCCACCTCTTCTTAATATCTTCTGCTTCTGTTAGGTCCATACCATTTCTGTCCTTTATCGAGCCCATCTTTGTATGAAATGTTCCCTTGGTATCTCTAATTTTCTTGAAGAGATCTCTAGTCTTTCCCATTTTGTTAGGGCTGTCTTATACGGCCTTTATTCTGCTGAGGTATGTTTTTTTAATGGAGAAGGAAATGAAACCCACTCCAATATTCTTGTCCAGAAAATTCCATGAACAGAGGAGCCTGGAGGGCTACAGTCCATGGAGTTGCAAAGAGTCAGCCTTGACTGAGTGACTGAGCATGTGTTTCCTTTATGCCCACTTTCTGGAGAGTTGGTTTTTTTTTTTTTAAATCATAAACCAGTGCTGAATTTTATCAGAAAATTTTTTTCTGCTTTTATTGAGATGATCATATGGTTTTTATTCTTTAGTTTGTTGATGTGGTTTATCACACTGCTTGATTTGTGAATATTGAAAAATCCTTGCATCCCTGGGATAAATCCCACTTAATCATGGTATTTGAGCCTTTTAGTGTATCGTTGCATTAGAAGTGATAGTATTTTGTTGAGGATTTCTGTGTCTGTGTTCAACAGTGATATTGGCCTGTAATTTTCTTATCTGTGTGGTATTTTTGTCTGATTTTGGTATCAGAGTGATGGTGGCCCCATAGAATGATTTTGAGAGTTTTCCTCCCTCTGCCCTTTTTCAGGACAGTTTCAGAAGGATAGGTGTTAGCTTTTCTCTAAATGTTTGATAGAAGTCACCTGTGTCCCGAACTTTTGCTTGTTGGGAGTTTTAAAATCCCAGTTTCAGTGCATATTGGACTATTCATATTTTTTATTTCTTCCTGGTTCAGTCTGCATCTTTTTAAGAATCTGTCCATTTCTTCCAGGTTGTCCATTTTATTGTCATACAGGTGCTTATAGTAGTCTCTTATGATATTTTGTATTTCTGTGGTGTCAGTTGTAACATTTTTTGCATTTCTAATTTTATTGGTTTGAGTCCTCTCTTAATCTGGCTAAGACGTTATGAGTTTTACCTTCTCAAAGATGGATAGCTTTTAGTGTTGTTGATCTTTGCTGTTGTCTTCTTTGTTTCTATTTCACTGATTTCTGCTCTGATCTTGTTTTATTTTCTTCTACTAACTTTAGGTTTTGTTTGTTCTACTTTCTCTAATGGCTTTAAGTGTGAGGTTAGGTTGTTTATTTGAGATTGTTCTTGTTTCCTGAGGTAAGACTGTATTGCTGTAAATTTTCCTCTTAGAACTACTTTTGCTACATCCTACAGATTTTGGATCATTGTGCTTTCATTTTCATTTGTCTCTAGATATTTTTTGATTTCCCCTTTTATTTCTTCAGTGATCCATTGTTTGTTTAGTAACATATTGTTTAACTTCTATATGTTTGTGTTTTATTGTTTTTTTCTTGTACTTTATTTCTAATCTCAAAGTGTTGTAGTTGGGAAACATGCGTGATATGACTTCAGTTTTCTTAAATTTACACTCACTTTGTGGCCAAGCATGTGTTTAGTCCTGGAGAATATTGCATGTGCACTTGAGAAACATCTATTCTTCTGCTTTTGGATAGAACGCTCTATAAATATAAATTAAGTCCATCTAGTCTGATGTGTTATTTAAGGCCTGTGTTTCCTTATTGACTTTCTGACTGGATGATGTATCCATTGATGAAAGTGGGATGTTAAAGTCCCCCACTATTGTCGTGTTACTGTCAGTTTTTCACTTTATGGCTGTTATGATTTGTCTTATGAATTGAGGTGCTTCTTTGTTGGGTACATACATATATTTGCAATTGTTATATCTTCTTCTCGGATTGACCCCCTGATCATTATGTAGCGTCCTTCTTTGTCTCTTATAAGTCTTTAAAGTCTATTTTGTCTGATAGGAGTATGACTACTCCAGCTTTCTTTTGATTTCCATTTGCGTGCAATACCTTCTTCCATCCCCTCACTTTCAGTCTGTATGTATCCCTAGGTGTGAAGTGGGTCTCTTATAGACAGCATATGTACAGGTCTTGTTTTTGAGGCCATTCAAACAGTCTCTGTCTTTTGGTTGGCATGTTTCATCCATTTGCATTTAAGGTAGTTATCAGTATGTGTGTTCCTATTGCCATTTTCTTATTTATTTGGAGTTTGTTTTTGTAAGTCTTTTTAAGTCTTCCTTTCCTCTTTGTTCTCTTCTCTTGTGGTTTGATGGTCATCTTTAGTGTTATGTTGGGTTGCTTTTTCTTTTTGTGGGTATATCCATTGTAGTTTTTAGGTTTGCTGCTTCTATGAGGTTTTGATATAGCAGTCTATAGTTGCACAGGTTGTTTTAAGTTGCTAGTCTCTTTCTTACCTAGAGGAGCTCTTTTAGTATTAGATGTAAAGCTTTCCTGATGATGTTGTATTCTTGACTTTTGCTTGTCTGAAAGCTTTTGATTTCTCCCTCAAATCTGGATGATATGCTTGCTGAGTACAGTATTCTTGGTTGTAGGTTCTTCCCTTTCATACTTTCAATACATTGTGCCACTCCCTTCTGGCTTGCAGAGTTCTGCCTAGAAGTCAGCTCATAACGTTATGGAAGTACCGGTGTATTTTTGTGTGTCATTTTCCCCTTGTTGATTTTCGTATTTTTTCATTGTCTTTAATTTTTGTCAATTTGATTACCATGTGTCTTGCTGTGCTCTTCTTTGGGTTTAACCTGCCTGAGACACTCTGCCCTTCCCTAAACTTGGTTGAGGGGTTTCCTTTCCCATGTTCAAGAAGTTTTCAGCTATAGTCTCCTCAAATATTTTATTAGATCCTTTCTCTATTTCTTATCATCTTTGGGCCCCTAGAAGGCAAATGTTGGTGTGTTTAATATGTCCCAGGGGTCTCTTAGGTTGTCTTTATTTCATTCTTTATTTTGTTTAGTGGCAGTGATTTCCACCACTCTGCCCTCCAGGTCACTTATTCCTTCTTCTGCCTCATTTATTCTGCTTGATTCCCTCTAGTATATATTTAATTTCAGTTAGCGTACTTTTTGTCTCTGTTTGTTGTTCTTTAGTTCTTCCAGGTCTATATTAAACATTGCTTGCATCTTCTCAATCCTTGCCTAAATCATTTGTCCAAGATCCTGGATCATCTTCACTATCATTATTCTAAATTCTTTTTCTGGAAGGTTGCCTATCTCTACTTCATTTAGCTGCTTTTCTGGGGTTTTATTTTGTTCCTTCATCTGAGACATAATCCTCCACATTTTCATTTTCTCTAATTTTCTGTGATAGTGGTTTTTATTCAACAGGTTGCAGGGTTGCAGTTCTTGCTTCTGCTGTCTACCTTCTAGTAGATGGAGTATTTAAGAGTTTTGTGCAAGTTTCCTGATGGGAGGGACTGGTGGTAAGTAGAGCTGGGTCTTGCTCTTGTGGACAAGTCTGTGCTCAGTTAAACTTTAACTCACTTTCTGCTGATGGGTATGGCTGTGTTCCTTCCCTCTTGGTTGTTTGGCCTGAAGCAGCCCAACACTGGAGCCTATAGGCTGTTTGGTGTGGATAATGGTGACCTCGTGGAGGCCTCATGCCAATGAGTACTTCTGAGAACTGCTGCTACCAGTGTCCTTGTCTCCATGGTGAACCATAGCTGCCCCCTTCCTTCTGCAAAGACCTTCCAGCACTAGCAGGTAAGGTCTTGTTCAGTCTCCTATGGGGTCACTGCTCCCTTCCCCTGGCTTCTAATGTGCACCAGATTTTTGTGTGTGCCCTCCGAGAGTGGACTCTGTTTTCACCAATCCTTTGGAAGTCCTGCAATCAAATACCACTGGCCTTCAAAGTCAGGTTCTCTGGGGATTCCTTCTCCTGTTGCCAGACCCCCACATTAGGAAGCCTGTTGTGGGACTCCAGAACCTTCACTCCAGTAGAAATTCTGTGATATAATTGATCTCCAGTTTATGAGTAGCCCACCTGGTGATTATGTGATTTTATTTTATCATGATTGCACCTCTCCCACTATCTCACGGCAGCTCTCCTTTGTCTCTGGATATGTGGGATATCTTTTTGGTTGGTTCCAGCATCTTCCTGTCAATGATAGTTCAGCAGTTTGTTGATTCCAGTGCTCTCTCAAGGAGTGAGTGCACATCCTTCTACTCTGCCATCTTGAACCAATTCAAGGGCTATACCAGTTTATCAGAATATATACAAGATAATTCCCAGAAATTGGGAAAGCGTCAGCTAAAGTGATACCTAGGGAAGGAAAGGAAGTAGATAAAAGTGTGAGGACTTGGTAAATGGCCAGAAGGAACAACATCAGTTTCCTTTTAGGGTAAGAACGTTGGGGTGCATGTATCATTTCCTATCCTGTTTTTCTCCAGATATATGCCCAGGAGTGGGATTGCAGTGTTGTATGCT
Source organism: Nanger dama (assembly GCA_917880005.1). Lineage (NCBI taxonomy): Eukaryota > Metazoa > Chordata > Mammalia > Artiodactyla > Bovidae > Nanger > Nanger dama. Next base: position 14,239,549 of record CAKJTW010000043.1, read on the forward strand.
AGACCTATTTTTAGTTTGTAAAGAAACCTCCATACTGTTCTCCATAGTGGCTGTATCAGTTTATATTCGCACCAACAGTGCAGGAGAGTTCCCTTCTCTCCACACCTTCCCTGGCATTTACTGTTTGTGGATTTCTTTTTGATGATAACCATTTTGACTGGTGTGAGGTGTTTCTCATTGTAGTTTTGATTTGCGTTTCTCTAATACTTAGCAATGTTGGAGTTGAGAATACCCAGATCAAAGCAGGTAGATGTTTCTTGCCTTTATCAAGGTAAGAACAGAAGGAAAAGGTGCTTATTTGAGGGTTGGGAATAGGGTGATTTTAGTTTGGGATGTGTGGAGTTTGGGATATTTTGAGAAATTTTAGGGAGGTTCTCTCATAAAGACTAACATACAAATATTTTGACTGAACATTTATTATAGACTCTGACAGAGCAAATGCAAGCGTGGCATCACATTTATTGATTAGACTTTAGCTGAAAACATTTTTTTAATAGATAAGTTCAGAAGAATTTCTGGGAGAAGTATTAATACTTATTAATCTTTATTATTAAATTTTGTTTCCTGGTCCTGAAACTTATAGAAAAGATCAAAAACTTTCCCCAGAAGAAAATTTAAAAGGCCCTCCTCCTTCAGTCCTGAAATTGGGGTACGTGTGTATGTGTTAGTTGCTCAGTTGTGTCTGACTCTTTGCGATCCCATGGACTAGCCTACCACGCTCCTCAGTCCATGAGATTCTCCAGGAAGAAAACTGGAGTGGGTTGCCATTCCCTTATCCAGGGGATCTTCCCAACCCATGGATCAAACCCAGGTCTCCTGCATTCAGGCAGATTCTTTGCCATCTAAGTGACCAGGAAGCCCCAAAATTGGGGCAGAAAATTTTAAATAACTATTTCTTGGTGACTTACTTTCCATAATATATGAAATTTTTATCCATGAACTTCGTCTTGGGTCTTGGTTCTGATACACAAAATAGAAACTTTAGTTTTCACACTTATTTAGACATTGTTTTCACTTGTGTCACCTGTTTGGATTCCAGTTTACAAAGCATTAACTATTGAAATAGCGAAAAAGGTAGTAGCAGCAATAATGTAGTGAATCTCAAGGAATTAATTTTGTTTAACATTTTAAGAATTGTTTAAGAATACGTTTGTTTTACCTTTTTTAAAAAATAGAGAAGGTTCCAGTTGCTTCTACAACATAGGTCTCACAATTTTTGATAGCTTTAAGATGTGACTAGAAAATGTGTTAATAATGTTATTATGTAGGTTTCTTGTACTACTATGAAACAGGAATTTACTTAATGTGGTTAAAAAATGAAACTAATAGAGGTAGTGAAATTATGAGGAAACCTGAATCTAACATTTGCAACTCCATGTCTGTATAGACAGCAGATATGTTATAATCTTCTTGGGAAAATTGTGAAAGTCTCTTGATTGGAGAGAGAGGCTTGCTCTGAAGTTTGTCCTGCAGCCTTGCAAACACAGCTACAGTTCTAATATAAAGTAGTGTCAAGTTACTCAAACCAGACCTAAGATATCAAAATTCTAATTTACAGTGAGAAATCAAGAATTAATGTACCGCAAATGTGATGTGAATCCGTCTCCAGTGGTAACCCTCCAGCCAGTGTAAAAGCTGAGAATTTGAGTGGCCATAGGATAAAACATTATATTAAGCCCAAGGGAGTCAATACAATGAGATACATGATGCCACCTCTCAGTCTTAGGAAGTTTATAGTCAAAACTAAAGAGAGATCTAGATGAGCAGTGAGCTTAGTGCTAAATCAGAATGGGGCAAATTTGACTTTCTGTTGATAAGACTTTTGACAAGAACTCTGAGTTAAGCCAGCAGTGAAGAACGAGGTACACTGCTAGGAGGTGAAGGAAAGAGACCACTCCAGAGCCAAGCAAACCTGCAGCAGTTTTATGGACTAGTATTTTGTTTCCTTCAAGCTATTTTTTTTTTTAAACTAATCCCTTTCAACCTGCTTTGTATATTAGACACATTATTCAACCCACCTCATATTCTTCCTTTTATTCTAGCTTCACTCAGGTAAGCTGAGGCACCTCAACTCAGCCGAACTGCAAGAGCCCCCACTTTCTAACTCAGAGCTCCTCTGAAATCATAGCTGTTTAGCACTGGACCATGTGCATAACTGGGAATGGTCAAAGGCCACCTTTGACCTATTCAGGATGTGAGTGGGCGGATAAATGCTCCCTCTTTCCATCCCTGGGGTGTGGTCTTCAGAGGCTTATTCTGCACACCCCTTTGGACCATCTTAAATGCACCCTGCCACTTTTCCTCCCTCTACTCTCTACCCTCTGCTTCCTGCCTTCCTCACTCTCCTAGCCCCCTACTCCTGTTATCTGGAGCACTTCACCAAATGATTCTCTTTCCATCCAGAATACCAGGCTCTGATTTATGGGAGAGAGTGAGAGCTAAAATACCAACTTATGATTTTGTTGCCTGGAGACTGATTATTCATTAGTTAGTTATTTTCTTAGTGACTCTGATGAAGAGACAAAGCAAATCTAAAAACCAAGTACCCATTTATTTTAAGTCCTTTCAGAGAAGGAAAGGTGCAAAGTCAGGGTTCAGAGAAGGAAGCTGAGTGACTGTGTTCATTGAAAGAGAAAAGTAATTCGAGCATCATAGTAAACTATTAGCTAAAACTAATCTGAATAGATTAAGTTGCAAGTTTGCTTTTATATTTTTTCTGACATATGCTCTGCTTTCTCATGTATCTTTTTTCCCTCTATCTGACTGACTATATTAGGGGAAAATTGTATTGCTCAGGGTTGAAAACCACTTCCTCTTTCATAAATGAAACTTAGGTTCCAACTATGGGAAAAAGTGACTTTGGCCATGTATTACCATTTTACAAATTCTAAGACAGTGTGATGAATTTTTTTTTCAACTGAAAACAATGAACTTATAGAAAATATTAGAATACATAGGTAAAGAAAAGAAATTCAATTTGAGTGTTTGGGTTTTTACTTAGAAATCAAAAATTGATGGGGCTTCTTTTCATCTTTATTTGTGGAAGAAAAAACTTTTTAGAAAGTAATATTCTCAATCGTTCAATAAATATTTATCAAGTGCATTGATTCTAAGAATGTTACTATTAGAAATGTTTAAATCTCATTTTCACGAAGATGGCATTTGCCCCTTGAGCATCTGAATGTCCTCTAGGCTTCTTACCCGAGCTTGAGGACATAACGACTTGAGTTATTTTAGACTAACTTCTGAGAATGTTCAGATAAATTTCACTCTGGGGTCAGGAACACACACATGGAATCTAGATCCATCACAGAAACATTATTGTGCCAGCTCTAGCATTCCCAGGATACGAGGTCATAAGCAAAAGTGGCCCCTACCTTCACAGAGCCTGCATGGAGCAAGGTTAAGATTAGAATTATGTGATATTCTACCTTTTTGCTATTACAGTTTCCACACCAGTCACTTCACAACATGGAGTTGTTTTTTTTTTTAATAGAAAAGCATAAGGCTTAAACTAATCAAGTATTTAAGAAAAAAAAAATTTTTAAGGCATGAGTGAGACTGGACAACCAGGAAGAGTTGATATATGGAGAAAACATTGAGGAACGGAGGATGTCAATTAGGGGTCGCACAAGAAACTCAGATTTTGGCTTAATTCTCAAAGCACTTGTGTGTTAGCAGTAAATTTTTCTCACTGAATTCTCTTGAGGACTGGGTAAAAAAATTTTTTTCCCATATATGGTGGCACATGAATGTCAAAAAGCACAGATTTGCAGAAGTTTATTATTTGTGGTGAGAAAGGGGGTAGTACCAGTAACAGTGAAACAGCCATCCTTTCTCATTTCCCTCCAAGTTCACTGGTGGTAAGGGTGGACGAGAATGCAGGAGAAAAGCTGGGAAGGGGCTGAGGCTGTAGCATTCATGGTCCAAGATCAGTTTGGAAAGCATATTTATTATATTTGGGAGGAGAGGAGCAGAAAGGACATTTCTGTAGATGTTGCCCACAATTATCCAGCTGTGGTCGATTGACTCAGTAACAATTAGACTCTTTCATCCCCAGAAACTTGGTGAATAGGTATTCTGCACCTGCCCTTCCTTCCACTTTACCATTTTTAAAGAAAGCCCACCATTATGGTCATGACTTGACTGAGAATAAATTGACTTTCCTGCTCAAGATCTTTCTTTAACAGTTAGAACATTAGCTGATTAGTGCAGCTTGACCCAGTTCCAGTCTATCTTGTTGGGCCAAGGTGCCATGATGCTCTAACATTAAGATTCTAATTTTAGCGCTTATTTCATAGACAGTCTTCCCTGGTGGGCCAGTGGTTAAAACACTGCACTCCCAATGCAGGGACCCCGGGATTTGATCCCTGGTCAGGGAACTAGATCTTACGTGCTGCAACTAGGAGTTCGAATTCTGCAACCAAAGATTCCACATGCCTCAGCCAAATAAATAAAATACCGAGTCAGTTTTGAATGTTGAAAGCAGACAACTGTATTTAAATATCGTTTCTGAGCTTTCTAGTGTCTTAACCACTAAAAACTTGGTATGTCCAAACTAAACATATGCTCCCTCCCAGACATGTTTCCCTTCTGCTCCCTCTCTCAAATAGTGATACAATACCCATCTGCTGAGTCGCAGCCCAGAATCTGAGTCATTCTGGCCTCCTCCCTCCTCCCTGATGACCTGAATATAAAGTTTTCTCTTTAACTTGAGCGGCTATGCAATGGTTTCTTAGGCAGAGAAATGAATGCTGTACATACCATTTCTTTTCTTCATTTCTCTCTCTTCCTATGTCCTCCTCCCTTTTATAGATATTTATTGAATACCTATGGCTTCCCAGGTGGCTCAGTGGTAAAGAATCCACTTACCAGTACAAGAGAAATGGGTTCGTTCCCTGGGTTGGAAGATCCCCTGGAGAAGGAAATGGCAACCCACACCAGTATTCTTGCCTGGAAAATCCCATGGACAGAGGGGCCTGGTAGGCTACAGTCCATCAAATCGCAGAAGAGTTGGACATGACTCAGCGACTAAACAGCAACAAAAATTGAGTACTTGTTGTGGGCCAGACACTGTGTTAGGTACTGAGGAAACATGTTCATAGGCTGGGAGCAGGAGCAGACGTGTAAATTACATTAGATCAGCAGACCTACATACAAGTTATATAGAGCTTGTAGAGCGAGTCCAGTCCCTATAAAGGGGGTGCTGCTTCCTGAGTCTTAAATAACAGTTTTGAGATTACTCAGTAATCAACAAGGGGGAAAATCTCAAGCAGAGGAAACAGCATATGCAGTCAGAGGTGTTGGACCAGCTCATGGTAGGCTGGAGAACTGTGTGTAATGGTTTCGAGATCATATGGAGTGCAAGAGTTGGTGGATGAAACTAGATAGGTAGGCAGAAACCAGGTCATGAAGGCCCAAGAGGATAAGTCAAAGAATTTTAATTCTAGGAAGTGGAAGCCATTGACAATTGGGGGTAATCAAGTAAACAAATTAGTTTTGCATTTTAGAAAGGCCATTCTGGCAAAGTATGAGAAATGGATTAAAGAGACCTGGGGGAAAAAGCCTCTTCATAATTTAGACTAGTTGTGATATCGAAACTAGCATAGAAATGGTCTTCCCTGTGTCTCAATAGTAGAGAATCTACCTGTCAATGCAGGAGACACGGGTTCGATCCCTGGTTCTGGAAGGTCCCATGTGCTGTGGAACGACTAAGCCTGTGCACTGCAACAACCAAGCCTGTGCTCTAGAACCCGGAAGCTACAACAACTGAGCCTGTGTGTGGCAATTAGTGAAACCCAAGCATCCTAGATGCTGTTCTCTGCAAGAAGAGAAGCCACCACAATGAGAAACACACGCATCGCAACTAGAGAGTAACCCCTGCTTGCCACAACTAGAGAAAAGCCTGTGTGCAGCAACAAAGACGCAGCACAGCCAAAAACAAATAAATTTATTTTTAAAAAACTAGCATAGAAAGGTAGAGCTAGGGAGGCACTTACTAATGGGAGCACTATTTAGGAGGTTTTGATAAAATATGAGCTGTGGAGGAGAAAGGAGACCTGGATGGACCTGGGTTTTAGGCTGAAAGACACAGAGCTAGAAACCAGAGAGTGGAGGATGGATTGGAAGAGAATATGAATTTTGCTTTGGATATTTTTAGTTCCTAGTGCTAAAGGAATCATCTAGAAGGTATTATCCATTGTGCTGTTGGGGATAAAGTGGAACTCCTGGGAAAAGTAAGAAAAAGGAAAGTAGAGGAGGTGATGATTCAAGAGAGATTGTTATTCCAGAGGCCATGGGAGGAAAGAGCTTTAAGAATAAGTGGTCACCAGGGTCATATGCTTTTGGAAGTTCATGTGACATTAGGATTTAAGAATTTCATTTGTGATCCAGAGAGGGCTGCTATGGTTGGTTAACTCTGAGCTGCAAGACAGTGGAGCACGTTAATATCCTGAATGGGGATGAGCCACTGCAGAGAGGGAGCTTTAGGGTACATGAGCAAGAAGATATAGGATGCAGTGAAGTTCCTAACGAAGTGACAGATCCACTTAAGGAAAGTGGTGGGACCTAGAGCATGGGTGGAGGGATGGAGGAGACCAAGAAGGGTGAGATGGACACAGGAGCTGTGAGGATCAATTCACAAAATTTTCAACAACTGAGGAATCCACAGGTGATAGCTTCTATCATTTCTACAAAGTAAGAATCGAATGTTATTTGTGAAGAATTAAGCAGGAGACCCCCTCGCCCCTCACTTCCATTGAAGGAGGCAGAAAGGCAACAGTCAGAGGAAGAAATCAAGGCATCTGAAAAGAGTTAACCAGACCTGGCTTCCAGCAACCCACTGACTCAGGACTTGAACCAGGCCCCGCCAAAGACTTTCTCCCAATTCTACGCTTCCTGGGTTCTGTTGAGTTTTCACCAGCACCACCCCCCCGCCTCACCTTTTTTTAAATACAAAAGAGAGAAGAGACTTTCCAGTATTAAGGGTGTGGAACTAGAGCATAAAATAAAAAAAAAAAAAACTCCTCAATCTTTTTTGAAATGTTGTGTTAAAAAAATTTTTTTGGTCCATTGTCTCAGAATCATCTGATCTCCTATTAGCTCAGTTTTGGATACTGACTGCTGCCGACCCTCCAGGACAGACAGGCTGAGGACAACTTTATGACCCAGAGCCGAACAAGATGCACTGTGGGAGGTTACTGTGTATCCTGAGAATAATTGGAACCACACTTTTTGGAGTTTCTCTCCTCTTTGGAATCACAGCTGCTTATATTGTTGGCTACCAATTTTTCCAAACGGATAATTACTATTTCTCTTTTGGGCTATACGGTGCAGTTTTAGTATCACACCTCATCATCCAAAGCCTGTTTGCCTTTTTGGAGCACCGGAAAATGAAAAATCTGTAGAAACCCCCGTTAAGTTGAACAGAACTGTTGCCCTTTGCATTGCTGCGTATCAAGAAGATCCAGGCTACTTACGGAAATGTTTGCAATCTGTGAAAAGGCTAACCTACCCCAGAATTAAAGTTGTCATGGTCGTAGATGGAAACTCAGAAGATGACCTTTACATGATGGACATCTTCAGTGAAGTCATGGGCAGGGACATGTCAGCCACGTATATCTGGAAGAGCAACTTCCACACGAAGGGTCCCGGTGAGAGAAATGAGTCACATAAAGAGAGCTCACAGCATGTCACCCACTTGGTCTTGTCCAACAAGAACATCTGCATCATGCAAAAATGGGGTGGAAAAAGAGAAGTCATGTACACAGCTTTCAGAGCACTGGGACGGAGTGTGGATTATGTACAGGTCTGTGATTCAGACACCATACTTGACCCTGCCTCATCGGTGGAGATGGTAAAGGTTTTAGAAGAAGATCCCATGGTAGGAGGTGTTGGAGGAGATGTCCAGATTTTAAACAAGTATGATTCCTGGATTTCTTTCCTCAGCAGCGTGAGATACTGGATGGCTTTCAACATAGAAAGGGCCTGTCAGTCTTATTTTGGGTGTGTCCAGTGCATTAGCGGACCCCTAGGAATGTACCGAAACTCCTTACTACAGGAATTTGTGGAAGACTGGTACAATCAAGAATTTATGGGCAGCCATTGTAGTTTTGGAGATGACAGGCACCTAACGAACCGAGTGCTGAGTCTGGGCTATGCAACGAAATACACAGCTCGATCCAAGTGCCTTACTGAAACACCTAAGGAATATCTCAGATGGTTAAACCAGCAGACCCGTTGGAGCAAGTCCTACTTCCGAGAGTGGCTGTTCAACGCAATGTGGTTCCACAAACATCACCTGTGGATGACCTATGAAGCTGTCATCACTGGGTTCTTCCCTTTCTTTCTCATTGCCACAGTAATCCAGCTCTTCTACAGGGGTAAAACTTGGAACATCCTCCTCTTCTTGTTAACTGTCCAGTTAGTGGGTCTCATAAAGTCATCTTTCGCCAGCTGCCTTAGAGGAAACGCCGTCATGGTCTTCATGTCCCTCTACTCAGTGTTATACATGTCAAGTTTACTTCCCACCAAGATATTTGCAATTGCAACGATTAACAAAGCTGGGTGGGGTACTTCTGGAAGGGAAGACCATTGTTGTTAATTTCATAGGACTCATCCCCGTAACAGTATGGTTTACAATCCTCTTGGGTGGTGTGGTTTTCACCATTTTTATGGAATCTAAAAGCCATTCTCAGCATCGAAACAGACAGTTGTAATTGTAGGAACATTGCTGTATGTATGCTATTGGGTCCTGTTCTTGACACTGTATGTGGTTGTCATCAAGAAGTGTGGCAGGTGGAGGAAGGGACCACAGCACAGCATGGCGCTTGACGTATGATCTCCCATTTGGTGTTTGCAGTTATAGATGCAGGCACATGTACACAAGCTTCATCCCTCCAGGGGACTGCGCGGTGTCTTGGCTTCAAATAATGCCTCCAAAGGAGACATATCGCTGCTGCTAGGACTTGGACAAAGACATTTGTATGGGTTTATTTTAATTCTGCCTAAGTAAAGTGACACGTCAAGAAGGATGAGTCAGATTTAACCTGATATTTCTATGAACATGGGAAGAATTCTTTGTTCATGCACTCTTTTACTTTACATTTGCCTAACAGTGTTCTGCCCTACTGGAGAAGGCAATGGCAGCCCACTCCAGTACTCTTGCCTGGAAAATGGAAGGAGGAGCCTGGTGGGCTGCAGTCCATGGGGTCTCGAAGAGTTGGACACGACTGAGCGACTTCACTCTCACTTTTCACTTTCATGCATTGGAGAAGGAAATGGCAACCCACTCCAGTGTTCTTGCCTGGAGAATCCCAGGGACGGGGAGCCTGGTGGGCTGCTGTCTGTGGGGTCGCACAGAGTTGGACACGACTGAAGCAGCTTAGCAGCAGCAGCAGCAGTTCTGCCCTATATACCTCACTAGTGATGACTTACATGGGTTGTTGTTGATCAGTAGCTAAGTTGTGTCTGACTCTTAGCGACCCCATTAATGGCAGCAAACCAGGCTTTCCAATCCTTCACTACCTCCTTGGACTTGCTCAAACTCATGTCCACTGAGTTATTATGGAAGAAAAGGATTTTGAAACTCAAGGGAAATTTCTTTCAACATATACAACCCTAACTTATGGACTGTGTTGGTAGCTTTTTTTTTTTTAAGAAAAGTTTTCTGTTTAACTACCAAGTGAAATGCCAAAGGATATTTTACAGGCCGTACTTGTATACAACTGTACTTTTTAGAAGTTTGTATGCCAATCTTAAATTGTGCACATTTTTATATTTTACTCCTCTGCCAAAATTCACCTATTCTTCCTTTTGTAAAAATAAAATAGATTCTGAAAAAATTCATACTTGAAAAATGTCTATCCAAAATGTTAAGCTTGGTTGACTGATATTATTCATGATAGAAAGAATAAAGTGTTTTTCTTTCTCTCTACTTTTAAAATTGAATAGTTTATTTCTGTGAAAAGGTGCTTAAACTTTCAATATTTTAACTTTTTCATTTATTTTATTTTTTAATACTTATTTATTTGGGAGCTCTTGTAACTGTTTGCAGCACACAGGATCTTCCAACTTCATTGCAGTATGTATGATCTTTAGTTGAGGCATGTGGGATCTAGTTCCCTGAGCAAGGCCCCCTACATTGGGGAACAAGGAGTCTTAACTACTCCCACCAGACCACCAGGGAAGTCCCATTCTTCATTTATCTTCAGTCAGTTCAGTTCGGTTCAGTCACTCAGTCATGTCCAACTCTTTGCAATCCCATGAATTGCAGCATGACAGGCCTCCCTGTCCATCACCAACTCCTGGAGTTCACTCAGACTCATGTCCATCAAGTCGGTGATGCCATCCAGCCATCTCATCTTCTGTCGTCGCCATCTCATCTTCTGTCGTCCCCTTCTCCTCCTGTCCCCAGTCCCTCCCAGCATCAGCGTCTTTTCCAGTGAGTCAACTCTTCACATGAGGTGACAAAAGTACTGAACTCCTTATTGCCAAATTCAGACTTAAATTGAAGAAAGTAGGAAAACCACTAGACCATTCAGGTATGACCTAAATCAAATCCTTTATGATTATTTAGTGGAAGTGATAAATAGATTTAAGGGACTAGATCTGATAGAGTGCCTGATGAACTATGGATGGAGGTTCGTGACATTGTACAGGAGACAGGGAGCAGGACCATCCCCAAGAAAAAGAAATGCAAAAAAGCAAAATGGCTGTCTGAGGAGGCCTTACAAATAGCTGTGAAAAGAGAAGTGAAAAGCAAAGGGAGAAAAGGAAAGATATAAGCATCTGAATGCAGAGTTCCAAAGAATAGCAAGGAGAGATCAAAAAGCCTTCTTCAGTGATCAATGCAAAGAAATAGAGGAAAACAACAGAGTGGAAAAGTCTAGAGATCTCTTCAAGAAAATTAGAGATACCAAGGGAACATTTCATGCAAAGATGGGCTCAGTAAAAAACAGAAATGGTATGGATGTAATAGAAGCAGAAGATATTAAGAAGAGGTGGCAAGAATACACAGAAGAAGTGTACAAAAAAGATCTCCATGACCCAGATAATCACAATGGTGTGATCACTCCTGTAGAGCCAGACATCCTGGAATGTGAAGTCAAGTAGGCCTTAGAAAGCATCACTATGAACAAAGCTAGTGGAGGTGATGGAATTCCAGTAGAGTTATTTCAAATCCTGAAAGATGATGCTGTGAAAGTTAAGCTTTAGTAACATTCAAATGTCAAATTCTCTCCTTCTTATAAAAGATGAATGAAGTGCTTGACTTTATTTTAGCAATTATTCAGTGTATTTCCATTGAGTTTTTTGTAATATTTTTGATAAGAAAAAAAAAGAATTAAGCAAGAGAAGTAGGGTAGAAAGTGAGAGAATGTGGATGCTTTGGCCCAACTATTGAGGGGGGTGAAAAGGGCTGCAGACCAGGGCTGAACCCTATTCTGTTTTGAAAAACTGTATTCATTTATTTTATTATTTATTTGGCTGCACTGGGTTTTAGTTGTGGCATGCACGATTTTCAGTGTGTATGTGGGATTTTTTTGTTGCAGCACTTGGGCTCAGTAGTTGCAAAGCACAGGCGTACTTGCTCCGAGGCCCGTGGGATACTAATTCCCTAACCAGGGATTGAACCCAAGTCCCGGGCATTGCAAAGGCAGACTCTCAACCAGGGAAATCCCAGATCTTATTCTTGGTTGAATGACAAGGAGGGTGAGAGGTCCAGCTTCTGCCTTGTCCAGAATTCCATCCCTAAGGTTGAAGCACTTATACCCCCTTTCTGATGCTCCAACTACACCCCTACTTTTGACCTGGTTCTTTGTGCTCTAGGCTAATTGCCTTTGATCAAGGCTCTGGTTTTCCCCCATTTGTAACAAGGACAAGGGCTTGCCAGGTGGCTCATTGGTAAAGAATCTGCCTGCCAGTGCAGGGTACATGGGTTTGATCACTGGGTCAGGGAAGATCCAGTGAAGAAAATACAACATACTCCATTATTCTTGCCTGGGGAATCCCATGGACAGAGGAGCCTGGTGGGCTCCATGAGGTTGCAAAGAGTCATACACAACTTAGAGATTGAACAACAACAATAACAAGGACAGACTATGGTGTGACACGTTTCCCAACTCTAATAGAATGAAACTCTTTAAAAGCAGATGTACTAGAATTGTTGATTACACAGAAAAAGAAAGCCATCAGCCACTCAGTTCAATCATATCCTAGCGTTATTCCTTTTTCTTTTTCCCAGGGGTCTACTATGCAACTGCGTACTGGATGCCTACCGAGAAGAGAATACAAGTCAAAAATGTCCTAGACAGGAATGGGGATGCCTATGGCTTTTACAATAACTCTGTGAAAACCACAGGCTGGGGTATCCTGGAGATCAAAGCAGGGTACGGTTCTCAATCCCTCAGCAATGAGATCATCATGTTTGCCGCCGGCTTTTGGAGGGTTACCTCACAGCCCCGTAAGTACTCCAGTCATGGTAGAGAACTACAAGGCAACCTCTGTTCCTTTCTTTTTCAGCAGTAACATTTTTCTTCCTAGCATTGTACACTAGAATTGAAAAGTCACCATGGTCCTTCTCATATGATAGAAACATCAAAATTAAATTTACAGAGACTTCTTGGTAGTCCAGTGGTTAAGACTTCTAGCAGGGGGCCTGGGTTCAATCCCTGCTCAGGAAACTAAGATCCCAAGTGCTATGCAGTATGGCTAAAAGTTAAAAAAAAATCACAATTACATTTGTATCTATAGTCATGCTGCCTAGAAGGAGCAAAGCCCTCAAGTTGTGACATTTAAAACATTTCCCTCTCATGAAACTGTTGTAAAGACAGCTAAGCCATTTCATCTCACTAGTCATTTATTGTCAGGGAGAAAGCAAAAGAAGGTGGAGTGGCTCTTTGAGAAGCACAAAACAGAGAGGATTAATTAAAAATTAATTAAAAATAAAATGTAAGAGCATTTATTTTCAACTCTCTTAGAATGATACTTTCAAGTGGGCAAATATTTTAAATTGAAATTTTGATGTCTTATCATGAATGTTCTATTGTTTGATTCTTGAGTTCTTCCTTTGTCTAATGAGAATAACAAAAACGTAGTTATAATAATGCAATCATGATGCATCCTTTTGGAGTACTCTTACTTGAGGAATGGAAAGTTGCAAATTATCAAACAAGCCTCATTCTTCCTTTGATATAAAATATCTTGAGGACTTGGGTTTCTTCTTTTATGCTCTGTGACCTAGATCACTGAATGCAAGTTTAATCAAACCTTATTTTCCCCTGTTACAGCCTTAGTCATAGTAAACACAGTGCTGGTCTTAATCTGTTTCTAAGTGCTGGCAATTATATCAAATGTTGAATGGCTAATTACTGGGCTCTGGCTGCTGTTTGTTTTTGTTTTTTTTTAACTTAAACTAAAAATTCCTGTTTTTATCTTTCTAACAAAATTTTATTACCTTGCCATACAAGTCCCTGTAGTAGGGAACTCTCTATTTGGAGATGTAGAAAACTATAAAGTGAATACGATGTTTAAAAACATGTTAAAAACTGTTATTCTGCATGTAACAATCCAGACTTTTTTTTTTCCCTCCAAATCCTTATCTGTTTCTGGATCCACTGAATTCTCATTGCATTCTCTTTTGTTAAATTTCTATTTTTTTATTTATTTTTGGCTGTGCTGGGTCTTCGTTGCTGTGCGGGCTTTTCTCTAGTTGCTGCGAGCAGGGGTACTCTCTAGTTGTGGTGGGCAGGCTTCTCATTGTGGAGGCTTCTCTTGTTGCAGAGCACAGGCCCTAGGGCCGTCAGGCTTCAGTAGTTGGGGCTCCCAGGCTCAAGAGCACAGGCTTAGCAGTTGAGACCCATGGGCTTAGTTGCCCCTCGGCTTGAGGAATCTTCCTGGATCAGGGATGGAATATGGATGGAATCTGTCTGCACTGGCAGATGGATTCTTTACCACTGAGCCACCAGAGGAGCTCCTGATTTCAGACTCTGAATCCGCCTTCCCTAGGATCCTGTAGCAGCAGCCCGGGGACGGGATCAGGAGTGAGGGAGGGGCCAGCTTAGGAAGCTCACTCATTACAGGAGCCTTGAGGAAACACTGGGAGATAGTCTTGGCAGCATTTCTGCTGCAGAGAACACAGGAAAAGTGATTTAATCATTAATCCTATGAGAGTCTGAGAGGAAGGCATCCCCGTGGACCAGAGCAGCCAAGGGAGGCTTTGTGGAAGCAGTGAGCCAAAATCATTCAAGGTGGAAGGTAACAGAAGGGAGCACTGAAGAAAGGCACTCAGTCTGAAGAGGTTGCCTTTACAGTGACCAGGGAGTGGAGGCTCCAATCGAGCAAGCAGGGACATCGGGTTTGAAAAGGCAGATGGCAGCCATGTCGTGGACGCTCTGGATGGAGGCCCATGTGATGGTGGTCATTCTCTACTCCAAGCAGAGTTTTCTTCAACTGGAAAGACAGCCTCTCTGTTCATCTCCATCTAGGATTCGTGAGTGTGGAAACTCCCCAGCTGCTCATGATGGGCTTCCCCTGTGGGTGGTACTAGGAGTCTGAGAGGAGCTCTGCTCTGCGCAGGACTTTGTTGTATCTCATGGAGCCTGAGAAGATGCTGGTGAGCAGGAAGTTGCCTGATAAAGGATAGAAGAGGGTGGAAGGAAGAGTGAGATCAGTATTTGTATGTTTGAAGGAGAATAAAAAGAGAAAAGAGAGGAGGAGAGGACAAAAAGGAAAGAGGAAAGGAAGGCAGGCAGGATGGAACAGAACAGGAAAGAGGGGGAAGGAGGAGGAGGAAGAATTACAACCAAGGGTTAGCCCTGACTGTCCAGCAGTTAGGACTCTGTGCTCTCACTGCTGAGGGCCCAGGTTTAATTGCTGGTTAGGTAATGAATTGCCCATGGGCTGCCCGACCAGATAAATAAATATATGCTGCTATTTTTTTTTTTTTTTTAATGTAACCAAAACCCTCTTTTTATTTATTTTTTTCAATGTATGTTTTGGCTATGCTGGGTCTTCACTCTGGCACACAGGCTTAGTTCCCCGACCAAGGATCGAACACAGGTTCCCTTCATTGGAAGGCAGATTCTTAAGCACTGGACCACCAGGGAAGTCCCCCAAACCCAGCTTTAGAGTGGCATTTCCTATATGCTCCTTTCAGAGGCTGTCATCCTGATTGCATTACTGAGAAGTTCAGTAAGTAAGGGAATTTCTGAATCAGCACACATTCCAAGGCTCTGCTCTGTGCCTTGCTCCAAGCTTGGAGCCACAGGGTACGATGCAGCAAGTGTCAAACAGGACCCCTGGCAAAATGGGCTGGGGGAAGAGGGAGGAGAGGGAAGCGGTCACCAGTTTCCTGCTTCCTCTCTGATATGGTCCAAGGGGTGAAGGCTTAGTACACTCTGTGGTGCGAGAGTTTCATTTGGAGGAAGTACCAAATGGAATAGAGAGCTGGGGCTCACAGAGACAAGAGCTCTGGCAGGGAGATAGGGTGGGAGAGGCGGGGGGCGGGGAGGGGTGTGGTTGGTGAGTGGCAACTGGAAAGATTCCTGGAATCGAGACTCTTAGACCCAAGGCCCCATCAAAGAACGACTGCAGCAGTAAGTGCTCCCTGCACTGTCTCAGCGGAGCAGGGAGGCAGTGGGGCTCCCTCTGAGCAAACGTATCCAGCATTCTCTGAAGCAAAGCAGAAGTAGCTTAAAATATCAACACTCTGGAAGGACTGTAGCCACAAACCAATGGTGGAGAAACAAGTCACAGGCTAGAGTCTTCTGTTTTCAGCTACACAAGGGGGAGTTATATGAGAAGCAATAGCATCTTCATACCCAGGCCATCATTTCATCCACTTAAACACATACTGCTGGAGACTGTTTTGCAAAGTACAGTCCCACGTACCCAGACACAGCCTTGGTGCTAGGGCAGAGAAGGTGAGTTTGTGCCAGAGGCCAGAAAAAAGAGCTGCTTTGTTTCCCTCTCATTTTACAGAGTTGCTCAGGCAGCTACCAAGAGCAGTGGAAGGTATAGGCCTACCACTTTCTTCCACTTTTAAAATGGAGTGTTCCTTCTAGTCTCCTGAACCTCCTGGGGGCAGAGGTGTGTGGAAGGTCGGAGATCGTGGAATGAACGACTTGAGATAGACAAGGATGTTGGTTTGACGACCTCGGAAAATATCATTTGAAATATGAAATATTCAAGAAACCAAATCAAAATGCAAAGACATATCCTCCATATGCTCCATCATCGCCTTGGAAGCATTCAGCAATTTGCTGCTTCTCTGAACTTTACAACACCCTCCTGGTTCCAGCGCTTTGTATCAATACTTTATCCTGCAGCTCATGGCCATCTAGCTGCGCTGTTTCTGCAGGGTGATCTCTGTGGAGCAGCGGCACATCCAGCTTAGAGGGGGCACGCACTGTTTTCAGGGGTTTCTCTCACTGGTTTGCTCTTCTTCGTGCTCTATCCTTCCTCTTCTTTCGCTGCCCCACTCCCATCCCCCGAGAAACCCCCTCCCTGTGTGGTTTACCACGCATTTCACATGTGCCTGTGAGCCTTGCCATGATGCTCCTTCTGCCTCTTGCATGCACATCCCCTTCTTAGCAACTCTTCGAACTAAGATTCCTAAGAGCCAGATGCTGCTCTTCACATCTCTACTGATCAAAACACTGCCCAGCCTCCAAGACCCATCTCAGACACTGTCTCCTTGATGAAGCTCTTTCTGATTCCATTTCTACTGGGTCAAAGCCCCGTCTTTCTCCTCCACCATCTGTTCATGCTTTGGGGACAGGGCCCCCATCTTTCATCTGTGCATACCCCAGAAGTCCAGCACAGCACTTCTGCCACCAGCACTTACTTAACAGGTTTGTTAAGTTGAACTGAATCTTCTTGTTGTTCCAGTTTTATTAGAGATGAATCAGAAGTGGGAGCTACCCATTTCCATGTAATGCCCTGTCTTGGCCAGATGGAATTTTTTTTCCTCCTTTTTTCTTTTTTTAAACTCTACTGGGGTGGCTCCTAAGAGTTGCAAATTAAGTCTCTGATGGCTCACTAATGAGGTAAAAGCTGATAAACAGCCATTGATTGGTTTTTAATAAAATGAATCATGAGACCTTTCTGGAAAGAATGGTGATGAGGGTGTGGGGACCTGGTCTGCTCTAGTTTTTAGCAAAGCAACTGATCTCATGCCTTGCTGGAGCAGCTGCAGAAATGACTTCTTCAGAATTTACCCGGCTTGGGTGAGTGAATTCCATGCAGCCAACACTTGTGAATACCACCTTGTGCTGGGCTCTGGGAACAGAGAGACAGTGGGGAGTGAGTTCCTCAGTACTTTCCTCACTCTTTTAGTTAATGTGTTGACACAACAGTTGCTGAAACTAACATGAAAAGATATTCTAGCAAGATTTTGACATAAGCAGAGAAAGTAGAGAAAGCAGTCCAAAGGTGAAACCATTTCAATGTTTGTCTTACCATCAAGAGATACTTCAAGAACCTCCTCCATGCCCCCAAACTTGCTCCTTCTGATATTAGAAACTGACTATGGCTTCTGGTCAAGGCTGCAGACACAGCAAAGATAAGTAAGACACAGTTCCACCCTCAAAATTATCAAATGACACATTAACCAGTAATTATTTGGAACTTGACATGAACCATAAAATGGTGATGATGATGATAACGACTAACATATATGTATATAAAAATTTAAACTATGTCAAGCATTGTTCAAAACATTTTATATATGTTATATTACTTGTATGAGGTATGTGTATGCTCAGTTGTGTCCGACTCTTTGTGACCCCATGGGCTGTAGCCCACCAGGCTCCCTCTGTCCATAGGCTTCTCCAGGCAAGAATACTGGGGTGGGTTGCTATTTCCTCCTCCAGGGGATCTTCCTGACCCAGGAACTGAACACACGACTCTTGTGTCTCCTGCACTGGCAAGTGGATTCTTTACCACTGAGCCATCTGGGAAGCCCATTAAATTATTTCATCCATAACAGTGCTATAAGATATATATTATTATTATCTCCATATCATTGATGAGAAAACTAGAGCACAGAGAAGTTCAGTAACTAGCTGAAAGTGAGTAAGCAGAAGCCAGGTTTGGAAACAAGCTATCTGGCTATGGAGTCCACGCACGTGCACACAACACATACAAACACAAATAGATTAATCACAATGGGAAATACTAAAGGAGCTCATTCCTACTAAAGGAAGTAGGAAATCAAAACAGCTAGGAAAGAGTAGGAGAGAGCTCCTGACAAGCACTAAGTGAAACTCACTTGGTCGTGTCTGACTCTTTGTGACCCCATGGACTGTAGCCCACCAGGCTTTTCTCTCCATGGTATTTTCCAGGCAAGAATGCTGGAGTGGGCTATACCATATCAAGTGATATGGTATTAACATAATGCAGATAGACTCAAGGAAAAGTGGGCATACGAGTGTGTGAGAGATGGAAAGGTGGGTGGAGTCTCTGCTAGCTTAGGAAGAAACTTACTGACTTTACACACCATAGGAACTGGAACTAAATCTAACATATCCTTGACCTGGAGACTGGTGTGGGTTCTGTTTGATGAGAATTCAGAGACATGGAGAAGCCGGGAGTCTTTCATATGGCGGAAGAGCCCAGAAGGAGTGGGTCGAGCTTTGAGCTCAGAATTCAAAGCATCTGCTCTTATTTGCTGTCCTGAGTTGCTATAACACACACAAAGTGTAGAGTCCCAGGGCCAAGGGTCAGAGAAGGGCCTCAGCCTTCTGAGGGGGCTGTGAGTGGACTATGTTCCTCAGGGCCCCTAGATGGGGCAGAAACAGGTGAAGCCTCCACTTCTGATCTCAAGGTACAGGTTTCTCTTCACCTGCTCTGAATGTCAGAATCAAAAAATTTAGCCCTCATCCAAAAAAGAAAGAAGCAATTTAAATAATTCTAGCCTAATTACCCTCCTCTATCTCCATCTGTCCTGTCTACTGTGATGTGGACCTCCTCAGCTCCACCCCCAAGTCAGGATGAATGTTCCTCTGTTTCAGGGTTTCTCAGCCTCAGCACTTTGACATCAGGGATTGAATTATCCTTTGTTGTGCACTGTAAGATGTTTAGCAACGTCCTTGCTATTTACCCACTAGATGCCAATTGCACCTTCCCTCCCCCTATTGTGACAACAAAATATGTCTCCAGACATTGCCAAATGGATGGGAAAATCACTCCAATTGAGAAACATGGCCCTGTATTGAAATAGACTGAAAAGTAGAGAGGATCTGGAACTCTGAATGGAGCTGGGCAAGATGCAGTGGTGGAGACCTCAGCTAAAAAGTATGACTTTTGTTTCTTTACCTAAGTGACCACTGTGGGTCAATAGCCCACAAATTATTTTTTTCCAAAAAAATAGAGCTTCATTTTCACTTAAATCATTTTAATGTTAAGAGCCCATTCTTCCTCGTGGCAAGAAATGTGACCGTAGTTATTTCAATAAGAACAACAAAAAATATCATTGAGACTAAGTCAGTTCAAAATAGGCTTCCCAGGTGGCCGTAGGGGAAAGAACTCACCTGCAAATACAGGAGACACAAGAGGCATGAGTTTAATCCCTGGGTTGGGAAGATCCCCTAGAGGAGGGCATGGCAACGCACTCCAGTATTCTTGCCTGGAGATTCCCATGGACAGAGGGTCACAAAGAATCAGACTTGACTGAGCACGCACACACAAGCAGTTCAGAATATTACACTCTTGTCCCAAACACGTGTCTCCAGAATGGACTGGTTTTACTGAGGCATCATGGAGGGAGGGGAGATGTTTAAGTAGTGATTGTCTTGTGTCCTTCTCTGGAGCATCTGCTGAAGTGGAAGGATCTCATTGAATCTTTAGCTTCAGTGTTTCCCCACCTGACATCAGATGAGGCTTCCGTGGTCTTCTTGGTCTCCAGTTGCATAATCAATGCCATTGAGTCTGCGGTAGCCACCCCAAGTATTAGTCCTCTGCCCCGAGGAGGTTCATCAGCCGTCAGTGTCCTCTTATTCCTCCCTAGATCTGACAAGAGCAACTTTGGTGCAGGGTTTGCTGCATTTAGCTCATGAGCCCAGGCAGTCCAGGAGGCCATCTCTGCTTCATGGCCTGCTTACAGTGCTGAACTCTAGGTCAACAAAAGCCTCAGGCTTCCCATGTGCCGTAAGTGGTAAAGAACTCACCAGATAATGCAGGAGACTCAAGAGATTTAGGTTCAGTCCTTGGGTCGGGAAAATTACCTGGAGTAGGACATGGCAACCCATTACAATATTCTTGCCTGGAAAATTCCATAGACAGAGAGCCTGGCAGGTTACAGTCCATGGGGTCACAAAGAGTCGAATGAGACTCAGCACAGCACAGCACAAAAAGCATCAAATGCAAACCAGAACTCAGACTAGGTAAACTTGCAGTCCAGAGAGTGCAAGGGGCTCTAATTCAACCTACTTTGCTCCAGAGCAAATGGTAGACAAAATGTGCCACAAGAGAGCTTTGTGGTAATACAGCTGGTCCCCCAAACAGGGCTGAACAACTCTTGAACCAGAAATGGGGCAGAAAACAAAGAGAGGGAGTATGGATCAGCTGGGCCCTTGTCCCTGGAACAAACGCTTTAAATATGCTTGAGGAAAACTTGAAGGATTTTTTTCTTTTTGCTTTGTAATCAGTATATTAAAGAGATATTCATACATTTCAAGAATTGCTTAAATTCTGATACCCAGAGTTAAGCTTGTGAACATATGACTTTAAACATACAGTTAAAGTTATTCATCATAATTTGCTATACTACCAACATTAAATTACAGTTACTCTGGAGCGCCTGTAACATACCTACAAAAACCTTCCTATCTCATATATGCAAATTACTTCTCCATGTAAAGTTCTCATCACTCTAACCTCTAAGTTTCCCTGCTCCAGACGTCACTACTCTAAGGCTTACTGTGGTCTGAAGAGAAGGGGGAGAAAAAAAATAATAAGGACCAATAGCTATATATATTAATAAAAGACGACACAGCAGAAGAGAATGCAATTCTACAAATGCAAGCCCTCAAGAAGCAGCATGTTATGATAAACCCCTTCTTTAGAAAGGTATCATTTCTATCACTGATACCACAGGCTAAATTACATTGTACAGCATGCCATCTTCAAATAATAGCTGAGGCAATAGAATAAATACAGAAGCATCACAATGAATCCCACTTAATACAACTATATGGCCAACACTTCTCTACAAATTAAGTTCTTTGTCTGACTGCCAGTTAAATACAATTTTAATTTCATAGCTTAACAATTAAGGGCCATACCCTGAAGTCAATACATATAGCTGGCATTTCAGTCTAAGCTATTCCATGTACATAACTGAAATCAATGACAAAGTATGGCTTAACAAATGCTAGGGGAAATTTTTTAAAGTAGTTTTTACAAGTATTAAATTTATCTTGCACACTGAAGTCATCATACATACAGGGCAAAGTCAGAGCTTTTATATTCAAGTTTATTCTTCATTTAACTTTTAAAACACTATAGTTGAATATTAAAATAAAAGCAGGTAGTGAGCAATTATGATTATAGTCCTTCACTCAATCACTACTGCAAATAAAACACCAGCAGTGAGTGTTATTCATGGGCCCTACTAAGAGGTCTGACACTGAACACCACCCTGAGGACGATGTTCCTCATCCTCATACGCTTCTCCATTGTAATGGTGCCGTCTTCCCTGATTTGGATCAAAGTCCACTAATTCTACCTGGTCCATTTCATCAATCTCTTCTGCCTCCTTCCTCTCAAGCAGAAGATTTTCCAGCAAAGAGAATTTATCAGTAGAGAGAAAACCATTCTCAGGAAAGTTTACCTTCAATTCAGTGATTAGGTGACCCTTTTCATATGGCCTGTGATAAATTGGCAGGCCTTTATTTAGCACACACTTGATATCTCCACACGTAACAATCTGACCTTGAGAAATGATGACTATGATTCGGTTTTCAAGAGTAGATATTGGCTTCTGGAAGCCACAGAATGCCTCAATCAACTGTATATCCATACACATGAAAAGGTCTTCTCGTTGAGTAAAAACAGCATGGTCTTTCTGATCTAAAGCAATGATAATATCTCCTGGCTCCAGTCCTGGTTCTTGGTCTCCTTCACTATGGAATGTTATCTTCTGGCCATCTTTTGGTCTCCTTCACTATGGAATGTTATCTTCTGGCCTTTGTCAATATGAACTTCTAGAGCTCCAGTCCTGGTTCTTGGTCTCCTTCACTATGGAATGTTATCTTCTGGCCATCTTTTGGTCTCCTTCACTATGGAATGTTATCTTCTGGCCTTTGTCAATATGAACTTCTAGAATTTTCTTTTCTCGAGCTATCTGCCTTCTGTTGCAGCTTTTACATCTATCTTTAGGACTGATCCACTTCCCACGGCCCTGGCACTCCATGCAGGCAGACTGAATTTGCTGAACCATTCTAGGTCCTATTTGATGAATTCTTATTTGCATTCCAGTACTTTGGCAACTGGGACAGCATTCTGCTGCTCCTTTCTTACCACTTCAGACTTCACATTTGTCACAAATCACATTCTTTTGCGGAGCTAGTTTTCTTGTTGCACCCTTATATAAATTCTCCTAAGTTACTGTAAGTTGACAGTCAACGTTTTTTACCTCCCCCCTCTCTCTGCATCTTGTCTCCTCCTCTGAAAAACATATCAAAGATGTCCATGGGGGGGCCAAAACCACCACCCGCTCCACCTTCTTTAATTGCCCCTTCTCCTCCTTTGTCATATGACTCCCTTTCTTTGCATCAGAGAGCACTTCATAAGCTCCTCCTTTGTCATATGACTCCCTTTTCTTTGCATCAGAGAGCACTTCATAAGCTTGAGAAATCTGTTTAAACTTCTCACCTTCATTTGGATTCTTATCAGGGGTGGTACTTCAAGGCCAGTTTCCTGTAAGCCTTTTCAATTCTTCTTGGGTGGCATTGGGTTTGACCCCCAAGACATCATAGGGAGCGGTTTTTTTTCACCATTGTCACCTGCCAGTCAGCAGGCCGATGCCAGTGGGGGGGGTGGGGGTGGGGAGGAAGGAGTGAGTTGCTGTGCACAGCTCAGGCAGCCACAGCTCCTCTGCCTCTAACTGGGCCCTTGTCTTTGGAACAAACACTTTAAATATGCTTAAGGTACTCTAAGTTATAAATGAAGGAAAACTTGAAGAATTAGTGGAACAAGAAGGAAGATAAGATAGGTAGATATTTTATAAGAACTTGTTTGAAATAGCATAAATGAAAATTAGGGAAATTAAATTTTTAAAATATCATTAAGTGGGCAAACCTTGATCGAGATAAAGTCAGAGAAATAATTTCTGAATCAAACACTGGTATTGAGGGATTTACATAGTACACTGCCCAGAGAGAAAAAGGGGTGAAAATAATGAGAGAGCTGTTATTAAATAGAGAGATTTGATTAAGAAACTCCAACATATGTCTATCAGAAGCCCCACAAAAAGAAACACTGGAGGCAATTTCAGCTAAGGAGGAGTTAAGAGAGTAGTAGTTGAGAACTGATCAAAATTGAAAAAGACGTGAAGGGAATCCCCTATGGCCTAGTGGTTAGGATTCCAGGCTTTCGCTGCCATGGCCCAAGTTCAGTTCCTGCTTGAGGAACTGAGGTCCTGCGATCACCCAGTGCAGCCAAAACAAAGAAAGGAAAAAAAAATAAAACACTTTCAGAGTT
Organism: Nanger dama; assembly: GCA_917880005.1. Classification (NCBI taxonomy): domain Eukaryota; kingdom Metazoa; phylum Chordata; class Mammalia; order Artiodactyla; family Bovidae; genus Nanger; species Nanger dama. The sequence goes on from CAKJTW010000043.1 coordinate 14,263,249, forward strand.
CCCAGCAGTCCAGTGGAGCAAAGCACACAACAAATAAACAAAGGAGTCCTTGCTTAGAAGACACAGCCGATTACATTGCTACAACCCAGAGGGCAAAACTACAGAGAACTGAGGATAAGGGGAATAATTTTATCTTTATCAACTGAGCTATAGGGAAGCCCAATATTTTAAAAGTACTAAGGAAAAATAACTAGAGTTTTAAAACTATTTAAATTATCCAAGAGCAAGGGCAAAATAAGGATATTTTTAGATAAATAAAATATTTCACCATGCCCAGACTTCTATTAACCTATTGATATTATAGGACACACACTGACAAGAATAGCAGAAAGGAATAGTTGGGATATAAGGAACAATCACTAACACAAGAAAGAAAGAAATTAGTAAGATTTAATTGTAAAACTTTGAAAAAATTTAATTTTTTTAATTGAAAAGGTAAAACTAAATCTTCGAACAATAACATAATGGATGATGTCAACGGGTAGGTAAAGCTCGCTAAGATGTGTATGTTTGGAGGAGGAAAGAAATATAAAATTCATTTAGATTTTATATGGTAATTCCCTGGCAGTCCGGTGGTTGACTCTGTGCTTCCATTGCAGGGGGCATGGGTTGCTCCCTGGTCAGGGAACTAAGATCTCATCTGCCACTTTGTGCAGCCAAAATCAAACAAAAATTCACTTAGATTTTTATAATAAAATGCATAGTTGTGAATGTTTTTGAAATTTTTAATGATGGTCACCCTCAGGATGGACATACAGCTGACCCTTGAACAATGCTGGGCTTAGAGGCATTGGTACACCCATACCCAGCACTATGCAATCAAAAACCCTCATGTAGACTTATTAACTGGATTCCGTATTTAAAGAGTATGTATTTTTTTTAATCCACATGTAAGTGGACCCTTGTAGTACAAGCACATGTTGTTCAAAAGTCAATTGTACATTTTATGGCTTCTAAATTAGCAGAAGCTAAAAGAAGAATAATAAAATGTTATCCAATAGGGAAAATATAAAAGAACGGCAAAGAAAGGGATGGTAATTGGAAAACAGGACAGATTATAAAAATGAATCCAAGTATATTAAAATGACAATAGATGCAAAAGGATTATTTTCATCAATTAAAAAATATTCAATTGAGGAGATGTTGGTCAAGGACACTAATGTGCCACCAGTAGGTAAATAAGTCCTAGAGATCTAAAGCACAGCATAGTGGTTGTAGTCAATCATCCTGATTATAAACTTCAGAGCTGCCAAGAGATTAAATCTTAATTGTTCTCATCATAAAAATGAAATTATAATTACATACCATGATAGAGGTGTTACTAATACAATACTATGGTGGCAATCATATTGAAACAGATAAATGCATCAAATCATTACACAATGTTATATATCAAGTATAGCTCACCGAAAATGCTTACTGTATATCATATGAGGGACATTTAATTTTTTAAATAAGTTTTAAAGAAGCTCAAATAGCCAATGATCCTGAGGAGAATGGAAATTAAAACAACGTATCATTTCAAATACATCAAATTGTTGAAAATTTGAAAGTCTGACTATGCCAAGTGTTAGTGAGGCTATGGAACAAAGAGAAATCTAACATGTAGTTCAGAAGAATGTAATTTGGTACAATCGCTGTGGAGAACAATTTGGCAATATCTATAACTCTACTGCTGCTGCTGCTAAGTCGCTTCAGTCGTGTCCAACTCTGTGCGACCCCATAGATGGCAGCCCACCAGGCTCCCCGTCCCTGGGACTCTCCAGGCAAGAACACTGGAGTGGGTCGCCATTTCCTTCTCCAATGCATGAAAGTGAAAAGTGAAAGGGAAGTCACACACTTGTGTCCGACTCTTCGCGACCCCAAGGACTGAAGCTCACCCACCAGGCTCCTCCGCCCATGGGATTTTCCAGGCAAGGGTACTGGAGTGGGTTGCCACTGCCTTCTCCGATCTAGGTATATAGAATATTCACCCCAGCGTTTTTATGTGTGTGTGTGTGTGTATGTATATATCCTAGAAAAACAAATGTGTAAAAAGATATTTACAAGAATGTTTGAAGTTGTATTATAATAGTGAAAAATAAAAAAAAACAGTTAAATGTTTATCATAGGCCTGCATAAATGAATTTTTACATAGTCATAGCATGGAATACCATCAGCACATGAAAAGAATAAATTTAAGATGATAATAACATAGATAATTCTTTTAAAATGTCATATGGAGGGGTGGGAGGTGTGAAGGAATTTCAAGAGGGAGGGGATGTGTGTATACCTATCACTGATTCATGCTGAGATATGGCAGAAACAAACACAATATTGTAAAGCAATTATCCTCCAACTGAAACATTTAAAAAAGAACTGACCATGTCATTTAGACCACTTACAGAATAAATTATATTAATATAATTTAATATTATAGATTTGTATTAAATATTATGACACTAAATGCAAAAAATTTTAAAAATGTCATGTGGAAACAAGTTAGAGTGGTAGATAGTATGATATTATTTACTTGTTTATATATGTTCTGAAACATGATAAATAATGCTATACATTCAGTTTAGTTCAGTCGCTCAGTCATGTCCAACTCTTTGCAACCCCATGAATTACAGCATACCAGGCTTCCTGTCCATCACCAACTCCCAAAGCTTGCTCAAACTCATGTCCAGCAAGTTGGAGTGTCATCCAGCCAGCTCATCCTCTGTTGTCCCCTTCTTCTCCTGCCTTCAGTCTTTCCCAGCATCAAGGTCTTTTCCAGTGAGTCAGTTCTTTGCATTGGGTGGCCAAAGTATTGGAGCTTCAGCTTCAACATCAGTCCTTCCAATGAATATTCAGGACTGATTTCCATTACAATTGACTGGTTTGATCTCCTTGCAGTCCAAGGGACTCTCAAGAGTCTTCTCCAACAACACAGTTCAAAAGCATCAATTCTTTGGCATTCACCTTTCTTTGGTCCAACTCTCACATCCATACATGACTACTGGGAAAACCATAGCTTTGACTAGATGGACCTTTGTCAGCCATGTAATGTCTCTGCTTTTAATATAATGTCTAGATGCCATGGTCTTAGTTTTGTGAATGTTGAGTTTTAAACCAGTCCCTCACTGTTTCCATTGTTTCCCAATCTATTTGCCATGAAGTAATGGGACCAGATGCCATGGTCTTAGTTTTGTGAATGTTGAGTTTTAAACCAGCTTTTTCTTTCTCCTCTTTCACTTTCACCAATAGGCTCTTTAGTTCCTCTTAGCTTTCTGCCATAAGGGTGGTGTCATCTGCATATCTGAGGTTATTGATATTTCTCCCGGCAATCTTGATTCCAGCTTGTGCTTCATCCAGCCCAGCATTTCGCATGATGTACTCTGCATATAAGTTAAATAAGCAGGGTGACAATATACAGCCTTAAAGTATTCCTTTCCCAATTTAGAACCAGTCCATTGTTTCATGTCCTGTTCTAACTATTGCTTCCTGACCTGCATACAGATTTATCAGGAGGCAGGTCAGGTGGTCTGGTATTCCCATCTCTTTCAGAATTTTCCACAGTTTGTTGTGATCTACACAGTCAAAGGCTTTCATGTAGTCAATAAAGCAGAAATAGATGTTTTTCTGGAACTCTCTTGCTTTTTCAATAATCCAACAGATCTTGGCGATTTGATCACTGGTTCCTCTGCCTTTTCTAAAACCAGCTTGAACATCTGAAAGTTGATGGTTCACGTACTGTTGAAGCCTGGCTTGGAGATTCTTGAGCATTACTTAACTAGCATGTGAGATGAGTGCATTTGTGTGGTAGTTTGAGCATTATATGGCATTGCCTTCCTTTGGGTTTGGAATGAAAACTGAGCTTTTTCAGTCCTGTGGCCACTACCGAGTTTTCCAAATTTGCTGGCATATTGAGTGAAGAACTTTCACAGCATCATCTCTTAGGATTTGAAGTAGCTCAACTTGAATTCCATCACCTCCACCAGCTTTGTTCATAGTAATGCTTCCTAAGGCCTAGTTGACTTTGCATTCCAGGATGTCTGGCTCTAGGTGAGAGAGCACACCATTGTGATTATCTGGGTCATGCAGATCTTTTTTGTCTAGTTCTTCTGTGTATTCTTGCCACCTCTTCTTAATATCTTCTGCTTTTGTTAAGTCCATACCATTTATGTCCTTTACTGTGCCCATCTTTGCATCAAATGTTCCCTTGGTATCTCTAATTTTTTTGAAGAGATCTCTAGTCTTTCCCATTCTATTGTTTTTCTCTGTTTATTTGCATTGATCAGTTCAGTTCAGTTCAGTTGCTCAGTCATGTCCTACTCTTTGCGACCCCATGAATTGCAGCACGCCAGGCCTCCCTGTCCATCACTATCTCCCGGAGTTCACTCAAACTGATGTCCATCGAGTCGGTGATGCCATCCAGCCATCTCATCCTCTGTTGTCCCCTTCTCCTCCTGCCCCCAATCCCTCCCAGCATCAGGGTCTTTTCCAATGAGTCAACTCTTCGCATGACGTGGCCAAAATATTGGGGTTTCAGCTTCAGCACCAGTCCCTCCAACAAACACCCAGGACTGATCAACTTTAGGATGGACTGGTGGGATCTCTTTTGCAGTCCAAGGGACTCTCAAGAATCTTCTCCAACACGGCAGTTCAAAAACATCAATTCTTCGGTGCTCAGCTTTCTTCACAGTCCAACTCTCACAACCATACATGACTACTGGAAAAACCATAGCCTTGACTAGACGGACCTTTGTTGGCAAAGTAATGTCTCTGCTTTTCAACATGCTGTCTAGGTTGGTCATAACTTTCCTTCCAAGGAGTAAGTGTCTTTTATTTCATGGCTGCAGTCACCATCTGCAGTGATTTTGGAGCCCAAAAAAGTCTGACACTGTTTCCACTGTTTCCCCATGAAGTGATGGGACCGGATGCCATGATCTTCGTTTTCTGAATGTTGAGCTTTAAGCCAACTTTTTCACTCTCCTCTTTCATTTTCATCAAGAGGCTTTTAGTTCCTCTTCACTTTCTGCCATAAAGGTGGTGTCATCTGCATATCTGAGGTTATTGATATTTCTCCCAGCAATCTTGATTCCAGCTTGAGCTTCTTCCGGCTCAGCGTTTCTCATGATGTACTCTGCATAGAAATTAAATAAGCAGGATGACAATATACAGCCTTGATGTACTCCTTTTCCTATTTGGAACCAGTCTGTGGTTCCATGTCCGGTTCTAACTGTTGCTTCCTGACCTGCATACAGATTTCTCAAGAGGCAGGTCAGGTGGTCTGGTATTCCCATCTCTTTCAGAATTTTCCATACTTTATTGTGATCCACACAGTCAAAGGCTTTGGCATAGTCAAAAATCAGAAATAGATGTTTTTCTAGAACTCTCTTGCTTTTTTGATGACCTAGCAGATGTTGGCAATTTGACCTCTGGTTCCTCTGCCTTTTCTAAAACCAGCTTGAACATCTGGAAGTTCATGGTTCATGTATTGCTGAAGCCTGGCTTGCAGAATTTTGAGCATTACTTTACTAGTGTGTGAGATGAGTGCAATTGTGTGGTAGTTTGAGCATTCTTTGGCATTGCCTTTCTTTGGGATTGGAATGAAAACTGACCTTTCCCAGTCCTGTGGCCACTGCTGAGTTTTCCAAATTTGCTGGCATATTGAGTGCAGCACTTTCACAGCATTATCTTTCCAGATTTGAAATAGCTCAACTGGAATTCCATCACCTCCACTACCTTTGTTGGTAGTGATGCTTTCTAAGGCCCACTTGACTTCATATTCCAGAATGTCTGGCTCTAGGTGAGAGATCACACCGTTAGTTAGGAAGGCTCTTTTATCTCTCCTTGCTATTCTTTGGAACCCCACAGTCTCTCTTCAGAGCTTCCATAAGCCTCTTAACCTTATCAGAGGCAGATAGAAGGCAAACCACAGTCATAGAATGCTAACCAAACTGACCACATGGATCACAGCCTTGTCTAACTCAACGAAACTATGATCCATGCCATGTAGGGCCACCCAAGAAGACAGGTCATGCTGGAGAGTTCTTTCAAAACATGGTCCACTGGAGAAGGGAGAAGTGAGTCGCAAACCACTCCAGTATTTTTGCCTTGAGAACAAAAAGTGACACTGAAAGATGAACTCCCCAAGTCAGTAGGTGCCCAATATGCTACTGGAGAAGAGGGGAGAAATAACTCCAGGAAGAATGAAGAGACGGAGCCAAAGCAAAAACAATGCCCAGTTGTGGATGTGACTGGTGACGGAAGTAAAGTCCAATGCTGTAAAAACCAATATTGCATAGGATCCTGGAATGTTAGGCCCATGAATCAAGGCAAATTGGAAGTGGTCAAACAGTAGATGACAAGAGTGAACACTGACATTTTAAGAATCAATGAACTAAAATGGACTAGAATGGGTGAATTTAATTCAGGTGACCATTATATCTACTACTATGGGCAAGAATCCCTTAGAAGAAATGGAGTAGCCCTCATAGTCAGCAAAAGACTCTGAAATGCAGTACTTGGGTGCATTGCTCTACATTATTTATGATTAAATATTTAAATATATATATGCTATTAAAATATATATGAGAATAATAAATACTGATTCAAGATTGCAGTTGCCTCTAGGGAGAAGGGAGGACAATTAATGTCAGCACTTCAACTCTAGCTTATGTTTTACATCTTTTTAAAAATGAAAGAAATATAGTAAAATATAATGAATGATTTAATACAGTTGACTAGTGGATACTTGGGTGTTTGTTATATTCTATGCTTTTCTATACATTGAAAATATTTCCAATTTTAAATTATGTGTTTGATTTATTAAAAAGATAAGGAAGTTTTGCAATAGGGAACATCCCACTTGGCCAAAATATCAAGTAATTTACTGTGATGGGAAAATCCCAGAAGAAAAATGGAAATGTAACAATTTTCATCTCTCATTTCAGACACATGGATGACCACTTCACAAACCTTTACCCACAGCTGATTAAGGAACACTCCATGTTGAACAAAGTGCAGGACTTTTAGCGTACGTATGATTAGCATTCCTCTTCTCATCGCTACTGAGGCTTCAGGGATTGTTTCCATCATTTCAAACAGCCATTTCTCCTTCACCAATTTCTTTTCCATCTCTAAGGCAGGACTCTGGAGCAGTTCTTATAGTTAAGTGTAGCACCTTTTGGTAAAAGCATAAAAACTGGTTGCAGAAAAATGCCTTCTAATATATGCCGTTTCAGAGGTCAGGTTAATATATCACATTGTCAGCTGCAACACAGCTAGAGGAAACCTCACAGTACAAGACAGGCAAAACCGAACCCCTGGATCCCCTTTCAGCTGGGGGCTCCTCTCCTTCAGAAATCCCCTCCTCCCTCTCTAAGGTGCTCCCTTTTCATGGACCTGGTGATTCATCCTATCTGGGGAGTTAGTTCAAATCTTAAGTTATAATTCCTAACATCTTTTGAAAATAGTTTTATTTTAGTAAAGCTTTCTGGAGGCTAATAATCCTCAATATTCAGAATTTGTTTTACATTTGTGGGAATGACAGGCTGAGACTAATTTTGGAATAGATGAACTCTTGGTTTGTCCCTCTAAAATACATACCTAGCAACCTGTTTGTCAGAGCATCTAGGCTAGATCTCATAAAGCAGTGACACTGTGTTTTTAAATTGATCTGGAGATAGCCTGAACAAACCAGAAACTGCTTTTAGTATACAGCTATGTCAACTCATCTTGCATAAAGTGCAGACAACTAAAACATGAGAGAGAAGGAAAGGAGTATAAAACAACAACAAAAAGACTTTTTGCAGGACAGTTGAAGCAGTTATTGGCAAAAACTGGAATAGAACAAACCATAAACTATGAAAATGATCTGAGAGACATATAAGCAAATACAAACCACTATGTCCTTAAGGGTTTTTACTTTTTCCTGTTTAACTTTACCACTTATATCAACAAAAGTAAGTTACTCAACTTGTCCTTATGGATTTAGTGAAAACATTATAATGTTATATGAGATGCATTTGAATAGTCTGTCCTCAGCTTTCTTAGGTCTCAATATCACAGATAAATGAATAAATAAATAAATATCACATCTGTGTTTCTAGATAGTTCTAGGTAAAACATGCAGAGTTATAAAGAAAGAGTCATAGTCCCTGGGGCTTCCCTGGTGGCTCAGATAGGAAAGAATCTCTCTGCAGTGCAGGAGACCTGGGTTCAATCCCTAGGTCATGAAGATCCCCTGGAAAAGGGAATGGCTATCTACTTTAGTATTCTTGCCTGGAGAATTCCGTGGACAGAGAGGCCTGGAAGGCTGCAGTCCATGGGGTCATAGAGACTTGGACATGACTGACCGACTAACATGTTCACTTTCACAGTCCTTGGGAGAAATAGAAAATCATTTAGGATTTGCTCTGATATCTTTCAAAATGACTGGAATGTTACAAGAGCCAGGATTTGAATTATACTAGCCTTTGTGTGCGCTTAGTCACTCAGTCGTATCTGATTCTTTGAGACTCCATGGACTGTAGCCCATCAGGCTCCTCCGTTCATGGGGATTCTCCAGGCAAGAATACTGGAGTGGGTTGCCATGCCCTCTTCCAGGGGATCTTTCCAACCCAGGGATCAAACCCAGGTCTCCCACATTGCAGGCAGATTCTTTATCATCTGAGACACAGGGAAGCCCTATACTAGCATGAATCTGAATATATAATCTTTAAGTGCTTGGTTTTAATTTGGCTTTAGATGAACAACCGTAGAGACCACTAGTACAAATCTAATTTGTCTTCCAGGAAGCAAGATCAGTGGACCCGGGAGAACATCAAATATTACAAGAATGACCCATTTTGGAAACACACAGGCTATGTTATGGCACAATTGGATGGGCTGTTTGTAGGGGCAACAAAGAGAGCTGTATTAGAAGGAACAAAGGTAAGATTTCTAGAAAGCTACTCAGGATTTATATGGTATGGCAAGAATACTGAAAATGGTCTTTAAAATTACATTCCAATTAAAGAGAAGATCAAATTAGGACTAAAGAATAAATTTCTTGCATAGAAGTACTGTCTTATCTATCTCATTACTAGAACCTGATGCAACGTCTGACACAAAATCCAAGCTGAATGCACAAATAAACCAGCTTGTTTCTCTATCCTCTCAGTCTCGTTCACATGCCCTGGGTCAGGTTAAAGTCCGATATGAATGTACTGGCTATTTGATTAACCTACTAAAGCTAGAGTTTTAGAGAATATGCTAAAGAAAAATGTATCCGTTTTTAAAAGTGTACAAGTACTATGCTTTCCATCCTCCATAGCATGTGCACACACATACACACACACACAAACACACACAAAACCCAGGCCCACACATCATAATTTTTTTCTGAAAAGTTTACTGAATCATTGAGGACAGAAAGGTACTGTTTAATATACTTCCAAAAATTAGGAAGATTTTATTTCCTGGGGGTAATATATATACCACCCACACAGCACGTGTGTGTGCACACAGGACAAAATATATAAAATGACAGTTTATAGAAAATAGGTGCAAAAAGTATTCTTAGTGACATGAGCTCAGCCTTGACAATAAAACTAGAAATACCAATTAAAACCATACTGAGAAATGCTTGTTGTTTGGTCACTAAGTTGTGTCCAGTCCCTTTGTGCGCCCATGGACTGTAGTCCGCCAGACTCCTCTGTCCATGGGACTTCCCAGGCAAGAATACTGGAGTCCATTGCCATTTCATTCTCCAGGGGATCTTCTCGACCCAGAGTTCGAACCCATGTCTCCTGCATTCACAGGTGGATTCTTTACCACCAAGCCACCTGGAAAGCCATACTGAGAAATATTTTCTTACTTATCAATTTGGCAAAAATTCCAAAGTGTGAGAGCATACTGTGTTAACAGGTAATGGGGGTGGCGGGGAGACATTTTCCTGAAAGACTGGTGGGAATACAAAATGGCACATCTGCTATGGACAGTTTGGCACCCAGCACCAAAATCACATTCTCATTTATCCTCTGACACAAGATTTCCAGAATTGTCACAAAAGCTCACTGGCAGCAATGTAAGCCTATTCATTGCAGATAATTTACAGTAGAGAAAAGACTGAAAACAGCCAAAGACACGGAAGACTGGCTGTACGAATGGTGTGGCTGTAAACAGGAGTGAGCTGTATCTCCATATGCTGCTATGGACTGACCTTCAGAATCTGTTATGAATTGTAAAAAGTAAAGACCAGTGTATATCGTGTGCTGCCTTCTGCATAAGAAATTGAGCTGGATAGATAATAGATGATTGATAGATACATGATAGGTAGATAATAGATGATAGATAGATGATAGATGTACTCATATTTTCAAAGAGAAACAGCAATGAAAGTGTAAACCAATAACTAAAGGATAAAGGAGAATGGAGGGAGCAGAAATGAAAGCTACGTTTCTCTGGATATAATGTGCTTTTTACACTTGACTTTGAAACCATGTAAATGCTGTTCATACTTAACAAAATTTTTGAAAGCAAAGTGATTCCTAAGACCTGAAAACAAATGCACACAAATATACTTAATGGTGCATCAAGTTCATGGTATAACCATATGGGCAATAGTTAGATGACGTCAAAACAGAGTTATTGAACTTCCCTGGTGGCCCAGTGGTTGGTACTCCACACTCTCAGTGCAGGGGGCATGGGTTCAATCCTCGGTCAGGAAACTGGGATCCCACATGTCACACTGCATGGAAAAAAAATGAGCAAAAAACAGTTATCCTCAAAAAACAGTGCATCCTCAGTGGAATAGATGCTAAAGATAAGAAAATCACCAAAACAAAAATAGACAACCTTGACTTGTAATCTTACTTTAGTAAAAATATTGATATTGCTATTTTGAAGTCTGATAGAGTTTGATAGATAAAGATAAAGCAAAGAAGTATATTAGATAACAAGATTTTCAGCACAAGAAAAGTTAATGAAGTGAACATGATGTGTATTTTTAATTAACATATAGGCAGGAAATCATTACTTTTAGATCCCTTAATAAAAATATATATATATTTACTTTCTTTGTCTCTTGAAAAAGCCTAGAAGTTATGACAACAGCCTTGGCCCAGCAGCATTTAGCCTCCCCTAGGAGAATATGGCCCAGCAGCATTTAGCCTCCCTAGGAGAATATGGCCCAGCAGCATTTAGCCTCCCTAGGAGAATATGGTCCAGCAGCATTTAGCCTCCCTAGGAGAATATGGTCCAGCAGCATTTAGCCTCCCCTAGGAGAATATGGCCCAGCAGCATTTAGCCTTCCCTAGGAGAATATGGTCTATCTTAAACAAGACATAGAAGCGCTAGCCATGAAGAAAAAGATTGGGAAATTTGACTAATTAAAATAATAATTTCTTTTTATCAAAAACAATATAGAGAGTGAAAGAATAGGCTGCAAACCAAGGGAAGATATTTTCAATACATTTAACTGACAAAGGATTTGTATCTAAAATACATAAAGAATGTCAACAAATGTTTAAAAGAACATAGCCAGTAGGAAAATGGGTAACGGGCACAGAACGTCAACAGGAACTTCACAGACGAGGAGCACAAACGACCAATAAACATGTGAGGAAATGCACAGTTTCAAGAAAATGCATCACAGAGCCACGGTGAAATCCTGTTACACACCAGAATTGGGAAATCCCAACTGCTACTGGTGTAAGTAAACTCTTACATCCACTTTGGAAAAGGATTGGACATTACTTGAAACATTTGCAGTTAATACATATTCTACAACCTGGCAGATCCACTCAGAGATTAGATACAGTCTTGAACATGGCGTCCACATACGTAAAAATTCACAGCACCATTGTTTACTGTGAACTGTAAACATCTCAAATGTTTATCCTAAGTATATTGTGATACCATATGTTCATGTAATGCGATAACATACAGGAATGAAAATGAACGAACCATTTCCACACTATCGACATGGATCAATGTCAAAAATAATTTTGAGCAAGAGAATGCACGTGATATGATTCTATTTATCCATATTCTAAACCAGGCAAAGTTTTAAAAATATATTGCCTCAGGATTTATACATAGATGATAAAATGATAGGAAAGCAAGTAATGAACAACATGAAATTTAGCAGAGTGGTTACTGCTGGTGGGGAACGGAAATGAGACTGGTGACTTTATAAGGTACAACTAATATTCTATTTAAAATAGTCTTTTTAACTGGGATGCAGGTACATAGGAGTTTATTTTTATTATTTTTTCTTAAAATGTGCATATACATCTTCATTCTTTCATATGTATGATGTCATTCTTGATTTTTAAAACAAAGGCAAAAAATTTAAAGGCAAATTACAAACTGAAAAAAATCTTGCAATTCATATCAGACTTAAAGAGCTCTTAAAAGTAGATAACAAAGAATAACCTAGTAGAAAGATAAAGCCTGTTAATAGTTCACAAAAAGTAAATCCAAAGATTCTTAAACATATACTCTGCCGTATCCATAAATGCCAAGGTAAACTACAGTGAGGGGACTTGCCTGGCAGTCTTGTGGCTAAGACTTCATCTTCCAGTGCAGGAGAGTTCGAACCGTGGTTGGGGAACTAAGATCCTACATACCTCATGGCCAAAAAACATAACACGTAAAACAGAAGCAATATTGTAACAAATTCAATAAAGACTTAAAAATGATCTACATTAAATGTAGCTACCAGATACTGTTTTTTCCTTATCAAATTGAAAATAAACTAATTGTTTAATTCATTGTTGAGGCTGTAATAGTATAATTGAAATAAGCCCTGTGAAGATAATATGGAAATATCTATTAAAATCAAAATCATCTCTAGAAATCTGTTCTACACAAAGTCACACACATAGAAAATAATGTGTCCAAGGCTGATTATTGGAAGATTGTCTTTAATAGTAAAAAACTAGAAACCACCTAAAAGTCCATCAATAAAATACTGATTAAAAACATTATAATGCATCCATTCATTGACATACTATTTAAAAGAATGAGGAAGATTTTTACATCCAATATGGAAAGGTTCCCAAGATACCAAAAGATACGAAGAGGAAAAAAAAATCAAGGTGAAAAGAAGCACATAAAATATACTGTCATTTATGTTTTAAAAAATGTATTTGTAAGGCATTTTTAAAAGATCCCTTGGAGGAGGGCATGGCAGTATTCCAGTATTCTTGCCTGGAGAATCCCCATGAACAGAGGAGCCTAGTAGGCTACAGCCCGTAGGGTTGCAGAGTTGTACACGACTGAAGCAACTTAGCACAGCATAAGACATTTTTAAAAGTCTAGAGAGTCATGCTAGAAACCAATTCAAGTGGTAAGCTGGAGATAGGATTGAGGTTTGAGAAAACAGAGAAGAAAAGTGAAAAGAATTTCCATAGATCTCATGGCAACTCACTCCAGTGTTCTTTCCCAGGAAGTCCCATGGACAGGGAAGCCTGGCAGGCTACAGTCCATGGGGTCACAGAGTCAGACACGACTGGGCGTGCACACATGTACGCATGTATCACTTGTGCCAAGACTGAAAAAACCTGGGGTACAGAAATGCAAGCAGAATGCTCTGTTTTTCTCTCCTGGGACCCACTCCGAATCTGTGGATAACAGGCTAAAACGTCTCATAAACTATAAAGTAATAAAAATTATTTTATAAAGTACAAAAAAATCTTGGTATCTGTTACACGAGGGACTCTTCACAAAGGAATGATGTAGTGGATAGCTAACAAGGGGAACCTTCCCTATAGAAAATGACATGATAGTAACAAATCAATGGTAAGTGCAGTCTTTGTCTTTCCCCAGCCCATGACCCTGTTCCAGATTCAGTTCCTGAATGCTATTGGAGACCTGCTGGATCTGATTCCCTCACTTTCTCCCACAAAAACTCCAGCCTGAAGTTTTTTAAGAGATGGGACATGGGACATTGCTCTGCCCTTATCAAGGTGAGTCATTCGGTAGCCTTTCTCTTTGTCCTTCTTCTGGTCCACGGAGATTCTTTCTATATGTCACCCAAAGAGGGCATCTCATCTCCCCTGCTGTAGTTACATATCACCTCATGGGTTCCTCTGTCACGGAAGTTAAGAACTGGAATTGGATGTACATGATGTTACCTCTGTTTGGATGCTAGTGGTAAAGACCCACCTACCATTGCAGGTTCAATCCCTGAGTCAGCAAGATCCCCTGGAGGAGGGCATGGCAACCCACTCCAGTATTCTTGCCTGGAGAATCCCGTGGACAGAGGACCCTGGCAGACTACAGTCCCTGGGGTCACAAAGAGTCAGACACTACTGTAGCAGCTTAGCATGCACACAGCACTTCTGTTTCTTCCATCATTTTTCTCATGTTGTATGTACTGCCACCCCTTCCTTCCAGGATCTTCCATTTTGGAAGCTAGGATGGAATCTGCCTTGCGTACATTAAAGGTTAATTTTCCACTACCAAATACAGCAATAAACACCTCAGTAGATGTACATCTCCCTGTACACTTCCCACATTTGCAATCAGTTATCTGTTTACTTCACTGTGATTCTGGCTATAGGTTCTTCCTGGATTTGAGAACATCTTTTTGCTCACTCAAGCTGGTACACATATGCAGCCATGCTCAGGATATATAAACACTGGGACTTCAACATCGTTGATAAAGACACCAGCAGCAGTCGCCTCTCTTTCAGCAGTTACCCAGGTAACTAAATTTAGAGGGACATCTCAGTACTTTGAGTCCTATTTCCAGATGAAACCTTGGTGATTCAGAGTAACTGGAATGGATGAAGAAATGTTTAGTGATTAGCATATATTAATGAAAACTGCTTTTTAGAGTGCTGTTTGAAGAAATATAACTCTATTACTTTTACTTAAAGTACTATGTCATAAAGTAAGAGGATTGCCAAAAATTCACTTCAATAAATGCCAAATGAGTATTAAGTACAAGTCACTTTCTGAGGTTCTGCAGTGGAAGCAAAGATGAGCAAGAAAGATCCTGATTGCAGTTTCTCCTTGAGAGCCTGTCTCCAGTTCTCTTTTTCATGATTTTTTTAGTTGAAGTATGGTTGATTTACCCATTTCTCTTATTCTTTGCAATATCCACAGGACTTTACCTAGCATGTGGCAACATGTTCTTAAATAAACTTTTGCTGAATGAATGAGTGAATGAATGTACAAGCTTATAGCTCTTATCCTAAAGAGCTACATAAAATACGGATAATAATAATATTACTGCTGAATACTGTATAGGCTACAAAAGAAGTGTTAGAAATGTGAGTATTCAAAACAGGGATAACTCACATCCGATTGTTGGGAAAAGGAAAAAAGTTGACATTTGAGATGAACCATGAATGATGACTAGAATTTGAGCAAGTAGAGATGGATGAGAAGGGACAGTCTTTGTAGAGTAGGAATTGCAAACTCCTGTGCCTAAAGCAAGGGGCTTCCCAGGGGGCTCATGCCTGCAATGGGCTTCCCAGGTGGTGCTAATGGTAAAGAACCACTTGCCAGTGCAGGAGACATTAGAGGTGTGGGGTTCGATCACTGGGTTAGGAAGATCCCCTGGAGGAGGGCATGGCAACCCACTCCAGTATTCCTGCCTAGAGAATCCCATGGACAGAGGAGCCTGCTCGGCTACAGTCCATGGAGCCACAGAGTTGGACACAACTGAAGAGACTGAGCATGCACATATGCATGCCAAAAGGAGACAAGAAGGTGATATAAGTGAATAAAAGGGATCAGTAAAAGTAAACCGAAGTGAAAACAACTGTAGCAAAGACAGGGTCCATTGAAAGGGAGTCAGCTGTTCAGCACCTACTGACTGTTGTCACCCAGACATGCCCTGGAGTATTTCCATATCCTCTAGCTTCTCAAGAGAGAAATATGGATTTAAAAACAAAAGCCTCTGTCTACACCCCTACAATTGTATCTGATAGCTGGAATTGCCCTCAACAGCTGGTTTGCAACCTCTTCAGGAAACATCACCAGCAAAAAGACAAGGAGGAAGTTCTTACCAAACATCCAAGTGTCCTACACGGATATGATGTGGACACTAACCTCTCATTACAAATATGCAACTTACAGGGTGGTTATACCAACCACCTGTCATATCTACCTTTGAAAGAGTATTTTTGTCTGAGTATTATTGCCTCTTCTGGTTCTGTTGCTCTTGATAATACTAGCTTTACCCTATCAGGAATTCTGACCAGGGGAATAGTGGTCTGTTTTACTGTCCTTGTGATCACATCCTTCCTTTGAGACCATTTGGCTTTCATCTTTGTTGTTGTTTGCTGAATTTAGTATTGAGGGGGAATGAGGACTCCTTTCTTCAAGTCAGACCATGCTTTGATTCTTTGTTCCAAAATTTAAGGACAGCAAGATACTGAGACAATGAACCATTCCTACTCTCCCTCCTATTTTTGATAAAATGCAAAATTCAACTGCTACCTGAAATCTTTGCTTTCACATCTCTCCAGTCTTAACAGTCCTGGATCCCAAAAGTAGTGAAGTAGTGAGGGAGAAGGACATGGAGGAATTTCATATGAAAACGTTTGGCTTGCTAATATTTGCATGTATTACTGTACTGTTGTGTCTGACTCTTTGCGACCCATGGACTGCAGCACACCAGACTTCCCTGTCCTTCCATCTCCTGGAGGTTGCTCAAACTCATGTCCATTGAGTCGGTGATGCCATTCAACCATCTCATCCTCTGTTGTCCCCATTCTCCTGCTGCCTTCAGTCTTCCCCAGCATTAGGGTCTTTTTCAGTGAGTTGGCTCTTCGAGTCAGCCAAAGTATTGGAATTTCAGCTTCAGCATCAGTCCTTCCAGTGAATATTCAGGGTTGATTTCCTTCCAGAATAGACAGATACAGAAGTATATATATAACTGAGAGAAAACAAAAGACATCTTTCTTACTCCAAGATGTTTTTCTAGGAGCCAGTGAAGCAGTATAACTCATAATTTCTCTAACTAAACTGCTTTGTTCTCAACAGCAAACATGAAAACTACGTAGAATTTCATTTATATTATAAAGAATTGTTTACTTAAGGGATCAGTCACATCGGATTCATTCAATAGGTGTGGAACTAAGCTTTGCTGTGAACTCTATGCCATGTGAAGGTGCTGTTGATCCCAGAAAAGAAGCTGGGTGACTTGTTTTTCTTTGGTGGAGGAATGCCACGGTAGATTGAGTGAATTAGGATCATGATGTTGGTTTTGTATTCAGAGTAGCAGGACCTGGAAGTTCTTCCTAATATGGATAAATATACTAAGAAATGTTGAGTCAGAACTGATAGATCAAGTCATGATATAATTTATTCATCTACGATTTTCCGTTAAAATGTGCTAGACAGAGTGTTTATGATGAAAAACAGGACAAACGGTCTCTATTCTAACAAAATTTTACCTTCTTGTAAAAAATAGAGACAAATAAAAGAAAGCAATGCTTAAAGTGTGATTTGTGTAATAATAGGAAAGAGTAGTTTGGGGATGATGAGAAGACTCTTAAGAGAAAGTAAAGTTTATGTTAAGACACAAAGGTGAAGGAAGGTGAAGTCGCTCAGTTGTGTCCAACTCTTTGCGACCCTGTGGACTGTAACCTATTAGGCTTCTCCGTCCATGGGATTCTCCAGGCAAGAATACTGGAGTGGATTGCCATTTCCTTCTCCAGGGGATCTTTCCGGCCCAGGGATCAAACCCGGGTCTCCCGCACTGGAGGCAGATGCTTTAACCTCTGAGCCACCAGGGAAGCAAAGCAAGTATAAATTAAGCAGACCAATTGGGATATGTGATGGAATGTGATGTAATGTTCCACATGGAACATAGAACATGTAAAAGCCTGTAGGCAAGAAAAAGTTCAGAGAAGCCCAGAGGGAGGGAATGAAGGGCAATGCAAGACCATTAAAGTGACAAGTGGAAGTGACATTAATAGATTTGCATTTTAAAATTACAAAATGCCAAGCTCCTGAGCGGTGGACAAAAGAGGCTTCCAACAGAACGTGTAGAAGGCTGAGGCAGCAATCCAGGCAACTCAAACCATGTAACATGTTATAGCTCAATATATGGATAGAAGATTGATATTCATCTTCAAGAAGAAAAAAAAAAGACTACTGAATTACTAAAGCAGCTCTTGGCTTTCTGTATATTCCTGTTGTTCTTGCCAAAATCCTTGAGGGATAACTGCCTAGTAAGAATTATTACAAGGGCACTCTCAAAACTGTCCTCCAGCATAGGGGGATAGGAGGAGCATTAGTAATCCTTCACAGAGCCTTGGTCGATATTGCAAAAGGATCTGCTTATCCTAGCACACCCAGACTTATTCAAGCCAGTCTCATGCTCTGCATTCACCAAGAGTCCCAGCTGACTTCATAAACATAGTAGAGGAGGTTATTCAAGGAAACAAATTAATATACTATCCCCCATTTTAATCTAGAAAGGTTTAAGGCAGTGTCCAGGATGACAGAGTAGAAAAATTCTGAATTCATGGGCTCTCATGGACACACTAAATCCACAGCTAAGTATGGAACATTTCCCTCTGAAAAGGATCAGAAAACTAGACAAAATGCTTCCCACAACACAAAATAAAAGGAACAGATAGGAGGCAGATAGGAGAGGTAGAGACATGGTCTTGCAAAAGACCTCCCCTTACTGTATGCAGCAACACTGGACAAGGAGGACTCTCATGAGCCTACCGCTTCTCCAGGAGGAGTAAGGGATTGGTGCCCCACCCCAGGCACCCCAACCTTTGGGGTCTGCCCCAGAAAGATGAGCCCCCAAAACTCCTGCCTTAGAGACCCAACAGGGCTGAGCTCCAAGGATTCCAAAGTGCTATAGGAATGTGAAATTCCCCTATTAAAGGATTTTGCATGTGGTCTTACCCCCAGAGTGAGCAGAATAACAGTAGCTTGGAAAGGACCATACGTGAAGGAGATTCATTGTCAATCTAAAGGCATCAGCTGGAGAGGCAGGGGACAATTGAAAAGCTCCTGGGCTTCCCTGGTAGCTCGGTGGTAAAGAATCTGCTTGCCAGTGCAGGGGATGCGAGTTTGATCCCTGGTCTGGGAAGATCCCACATGCCGCAGAGCAACTAAACCTGTGTGCCACAGGTGAGCCTGTGCTCTAGAGCCAGGAGCCGCAGCTACCAAGCCCATGTGCCCTGGAGCCCGTGCTCCACCACTAGAGAAGCCACAGCAATGAGAAGCCCAGGCACTGCAATTAAAGAGTAGCCCCCACTCGCCTCAACTAGAGAAAAGCTCGCACAGCAACCAAGATCCAGCACAGCCAAAAATAAATAAATAAGAGCAAAGGAAAAACCAAATCCCAAAACCCTCCCGAAGGCAGAGGCACTGATGGACCTGGTTGTTGCACTCTGCACCTAGCATGCTAGAACAGGTTGGTGAGCTTGGATACAACACCCTCCCAACTGCCTAGCTAAGCAGACAGGGGTGAATGATGGTGACAGCGTCCCACGTCCTTGCTGAAGTCTGCAGGCACAGTGGTTGCACCACTCCCCCACCTCCTGGCTAGGGCTGGAGAGCTGTTTTTCTGAAGCCAGTGAGCGTGCCCCACCCACTACACTCTCCAGCAGTCTTGTTAAAGTCGCTGAGCACGTGCAATCCACACAGGGGACACCCTTTGATCCCTTGGCCTTGCTGGCCAAGGACACTGGCATTCCTGAGCTCCACAGGGCTGTAACCATCAGAAAGACAATTCTCAGTAGGCAAACACCCCCAGGGTACTGCACAGACAGCAAGTGGAAATAAAACCCAAGTATTCCTGTGCAAAAGACCTATTTACTTAGCCTGGAGCTTCAGCTTCAGACAGGCTTCAGGTTTTCCAACCCTCTACAGGCTAAGGAGACATAGCCAGGGAACATAAGCTGGGAGACATCATGCTGGCACACCTCCTTGGCCTCACTATAGCTCGGGAACACTTCCCAGATAAAAGGTTATACACTGGGACTTCCCTGGTGGTCCAGTGGATAAGAATCTTGTCCATGCACGGGCAACAGGTTTGATCCCTTGTCCGGGAAGATTCCACATGCCACAGGGCAGCTAAGCCTGTGCGCCACAACTACTGAAGTCCATGTGCCTAGAGCCCATGCTTTGCAACAAGAGAAGCCACCGTAATGAGAAACCCATGTACTGCAAATAGAAAAAGCCTGCTTGCAGCAACACAGACTCAGCACAGCCAAAAATTAATTAATCAGAAAAACAATTTAAAGAAGGCTCATAGACTTGTCTGGATCCTTAGTTTCTGCCACCATCACTAGGCACTCCGTGGAGGAGGAACTGGCAACCCACTCCAGTATTCTTGCCTGGAAAATTCCATGGAAGGAAGAGCCTGGCAAGCTACAGTCCACGGGGTCGCAAAAGAGTCAGACACGACTTAAACAGACAACACATATGTAAAATAGATGACTAATAAGGACCTTACTGTATGACACAGGGAACTCAATATTTCTAATGGATGTGGGGAAAAGTGAACCCTTGTACACTGGCTGGTGGAAATCTGTACTGGTGCAGCCGCCATGGAAAACAGTATGGAAGGTCCTCTAAAACTACAACTATCATATGACCCAGCAATTCCACTCCTGGATGCATATCAAAAAAAAAAAAAAAAACAAACAAAAAACACCAAAGACACTACCTCGAAAAGATATGTGCCCACAAGTGTTCATAGCAATTGCTATGACATGGAAGCAGCCTAAGTGTTCATCAACAGATAATGAAGATTTGATATATATATATACACACACACAATGGAATACCTCTCAGCCATAAAAAAAAAAATGAAATTTTGCCATTTGGAACAACATGGGTGGACTTGAAAGGCATTATGCTAAGTGAATTATTTCACTTATGTCAGACAGAGAAAGACAAATACTATATGAAATCACTCTATATGGAATCTAAAAAATATATAACAAATTAGTGAATATAACAAGAAAAGAAGACTCATAGATACAGAGAACAAACTAGTTGTTACTAGTGGGGAAAAGAGAGGGTTTACAGAGGGTAGGGGGCTGGGAGGTACAAACTATAGGGTGTGAGATAGGTTACAGGGTGCATTTTACAACTCAGGGAATGCAGCAAATATTTTGTAATAAGTGTAACCTTTAGAAATATTAAAAATAAAACTTGTTCATGTCAAAAAAAGATCTATTGAGTTCTATTGCATTGAAACTTTAAATCAATCAGAGAGAATCAACATGTCAGTAAACCTGAGTCTTCCCATCCACAAATATTGTTTCTCTATTTATTTAGGTCTTCTTCTTTAATTTGAGCATTTTTTTGAAGTTTTTAGTATATCAGTCTTACATACCTTAAACTAATTTGAATCCTAAGTGAATTTTGATGCTACTGGAATCAGAATCAGTTTTTTATTCCTTTTCCAATTGTTCATTGCTTGTATGTGTGCGTTAGTTATCGATCACCATGTAACAAGTCATGCCTCAAATTCATGACTTGAAGGAATGACAGTAATTGATTAGCAGCATCTCATAGTCTCTATGGATAAGGAATTTAGATAGGGCCCAGTTAGGATGGCTGGTGTCTCCGAAGACTCAGGGACTGAGGGGCTGATATCTCTGATAACTTAACTGAAGCGAAAGGATGTACTTCCAAGGTGACTCACTTCCATGGTCAATAAGATGCTGCTGACAAATCGATTCCCTTCCATGGGCCTCTCTGTAGAACTGTTCAAGTATCCTTGAAACAGGGCTCCTGGTTCCCAAACCAAGTGACCCAAAAGAACAAGGCAGAAACAGCAGTGACTATTATGACCTAGTCTCAGAAGTCACATGCTGTCACCTCCACCACATTCTATTTATCAGAAGGAGGTTGTTATGATTAGTCTACACTCAAGAAGAGGGCGTTAGAATCTATCTTTTCAAGGGAAATTTGCCAAGGAATTGTGGAAGTTTAAAAACCATCACAATATCAAAATACTATTTTTGTATATTTACTTTTTATCTTGAGAGCTTTCTAAGTTCACTTATCATTCTAATAGCTTTTTTTGGGTAAATTTCTTAGGATTTTTCTAGATGCATCATCAGCCCGTCTCTGCAGGAAGACAGTTTTACTTCCCCTTTACCTTGTCTGTCTTTGTTTTCTTCCATGAGTGCACTGGATAAGACCTCCAGGACTGTAAACTATAGACTAGAAGTGGCATGGAAATCCTTGCCTAGTTCCTGATCTTAAGTGAAAAAGTATGCAGTAATTCACCATTAGAATGATGTTAATTGTAGGCTTTTGTAGATACCCTCTATAAGGTTAAAGGGGATTCCATCTCTTACTACTTTTCTTTATGTTCTTGTCATGAATAAGTGCTGCACTTCATGCAGTTCTCATTTTCTATTAAAATGATCATCTGATTTTCATCTTGTATTAATATAGTGAGTTCTATTGATTTTCAGATGTTAAATCAACTTGGCATTCCTTGGGCAAGCCCCAATTGATCATAATATACCCTGGAGAAAGAAATGGCAACCCACTGCAATATTCTTGCCTGAGAAATCCCATGGAGAGAGGAGCCTGGCAGGCTACAGTCCATGGGGTCACAAGAGTCAGATGTGACTGAGTGACTAAGCCACCCCCACCATACAGTTTATAAGTTTTACTTGTGGGAGGAATCATCCAATTTCTTTGTGTTGCTATTGGAATGCTCACCCTATGAGCATTTTTATTGTCTTTTAATGCATCTTACCCAAATGTTTTCCATATTAACAAAAGTCTCACAAGAGCTCCTCTTCAAAGCCTTCCCTAACTTTCAGGCAGAGCCAGCTACCCCTCCTTTCAGCTTCCCTGGTGCCTGGGGGTAACTTCTTCAGAGCCCATGTTCCGTATTCATGTCTGCATCCCCCGGGCCAGTACAGAGGCTTGCACATGGTAATCATTGAATAAATATTTATGGAGGCAAAGAAGGAGAAAAAAGAAAACGGAAGGAAAAAGGAAAGGAGACAGCAGACAGATTACAGACAACCCATCCTGATGTGCACATGTGGAAACTGGAGACAGAAAGATGGGAAATTCAGTGAGAGGTGGAGAAGGGCCTGCTGAAGAGATCATCATCTCTATCACAGTCTCACTGACTTCTCTTCCTCCTGCCCTCCCTTTTATTTTTTTAATAAACTGCATGTTTTTAAAACTAATTTATTTAGCACCCTCCTTTTTACTGTTGATTTGAAAACAAGAGTCTAAGATGTTTAGGGATTGTTATCAAGGCATCTCAGATGCACACCTGGACAGCATAGGGACTGGACCTGGAAGCTGATCCTTTGTAGCCACCCAGGTGCCACTAGTGAAGAACCCGCCTGCCAGTGCGGGAGACAGAAGAGATGTGGGTTCCGTCCCTGGGTTGGGAAGAAATGGCAGCCCACTCCAGTATTCTTGCCTGGAAAATCCCATGGACAGAGGAGCCTGGTGGGCTACAGTCCATAGGGTCTTAAAGAGTCAGACACGACTGAAGCAAGTTAGGACCTTAATCGGAATGACATGAATAGGACCCAACTAGTTGTATGGGAATTAGGCAGCACCCACGTTTTAAGTAAGTTACTTTAAACTCATTTGTGCTTAACCTGTCTTTGGAATAAAAAAAAAAAAAAGCCCCCAAACTAATGTTTGTTTAGTTCCTACTTATGTGTCCAGCATTATAACTGACACTCAGTGTATGCATAATTCACATTTGGTGTGTTTTATGTCACTTAATTTTCATAAAGACCTAACAAGGAGGGTATTGTATCGGTATTTTTCAAATAAACCCGTATTTTTCAAATAAACCGGTATTTTTCAAATAAACAGACTCAGAGAAGTTAAATAGCCTTTTCAGAACCATACTGCTCAGAGATTGGGCAGTGCGGTTCAAGCAAAACATATCTGACTACAAAATACCCATTTTTTGTTTCTTTGTTTGTTTTCAGAAATGGTTCCGTTTGTATCTAAGTTAAATGGTTAAAACTAGAAGAGACCGTGGACTCAAAGGGCCTCCTGGCATGCGGGTGGGTGGAACTTTTGCGTGGGAACCAA
The DNA here is from genome assembly GCA_917880005.1 of Nanger dama. Classification (NCBI taxonomy): domain Eukaryota; kingdom Metazoa; phylum Chordata; class Mammalia; order Artiodactyla; family Bovidae; genus Nanger; species Nanger dama. The sequence continues at coordinate 14,287,234 of CAKJTW010000043.1, forward strand.
AGCTGGAACCTATTCAAAGTGTTCTAATTGAGGGGTGCAGTAAGTAATGCTGATGCCTATGAGGCCGAGGCTTCCCGCTTAATTATCTGTAAGTGGAGCGCTCCAGAGCGCGCTCCGTTTATGTCTCACCAAGCACGCGTGTGTTCTGACTTTGCATTCCATCTGGGCGTTCCCTCGCCTCCCACACACATGCTACATACCCCTTACAGTTTCCTCAGGAGCTTGTTAAAAATGCAGATTCTAAAGTGCCATCCATAGGAATTCTTAACCAGTTGATCTGGGTTGGTGCATTCGAACAAGCACCCCAGGTGTTTCTAACTTATTGGGTTTCCAAGTCTATCCTTTTAGACTCTGGCAGCCCTTCGGGTCTGGGTAGACATGATTCTGCTCAGCCTTCTCCTGTTTGAAGTTCCAATACTTGAAAGTAGGAAGATAAAAGAATACCCTCCACGCCTGGGGAAAATGTAGCCAAGTCTCCTTCATAATCCATAATATTACTACTCTCATTCATTATTAAATTGCCTTTATAGTTGTAAACGTTTTTAATGAAGTACAATTACTTTTATTAATTTCATGTTGCCTCTTTTATCTTAGATACTTTGATCATAAGGCTGAAATATATACGCACTATGATTTAACACATGCCAAGATCTATATCTTCCGCCTTTTAAAAAGCAGAAGAACCAAAGGAGGAGAAGAAATAAAAGTAGAACGCGGTCACCTATTGCAAAGACTGTAGATAGATTTTGTAGCTCTTCATTCCTGCTTTCCTATGCACCTTTCTTTGTTTTATGTTCCTCTTTGGTGCCATCCCAGGATACTGAGTAGCCACCAGGTAGCTCTAGTGGTAAAGAACCCGCCTGCCAATGCAGGAGATGTAAGAGATGTGGGTTCAATCCCTGGGTCGGGAAGATCCCCTGGAGGAGGAAATGGCAACCCACTCCGGTATTCTTGCCTGGGAAATCTCATAGACAGAGGAGCCTGGAGGGCTACAGTCCAAAGAGTTGCAAAGAGTCGGACAAGCTGAAACAACTTAGCGCCAGGATGCCGATAACTTCTGCCAGGCCACCCCTGCCTTGAATCTTTCCCCACCTAGCCAAAGAAAGCTTCTTCCTTTCTATCTTTCCAGAAATTCCACCTTATTCTCCACACTTTTCTTGATTGACTAGTCATAAGGTGATTTTCCCCACCTCCACCCTGATTAAACATGCAACTCCCCATGATTCACCCTCTCCTTAATTGCTTCTAATGTATTTGCTCCATTGTGCATACATGTTGTTGCTATTTGCATGACTATTCCCCTCAATTTTATCAGACGTATATTAGGGTGGAAAAGGCATGTGTTGAGATTCAGTTCTAGATTTATCCCTGACAATGCTGTTTATAAGCTTTAAAAAGCCAAATACTTAAAAAAAAAAAAAACAAACCCTCATCTAAGCACTCTTTTGTGAAGATCAAATGAAAGTATCCATACTTCTAAAGTAAAGTGTCTGATGTGTAGTAGGTACACTATAAATGTTAGTCACCACCATCTTCTCCTTCTCTCTTGTACGTAACAGTTATTTACTGAGCACCTACTGTGTGTCATGGGGCTTCCCAAGTGGCACAGTGGTAAAGAATCAGCTTGCCAATGCGGGAGGCCCAAGAAACACAGGTTCGATCCCTGGGTCTGGAAGATCCTTTAGAGAAGGAAATGGGCAACCCACTCCAGTGTTCTTGCCTGGAGAATTCCATTGACAATCCATGGGGTCACAAAGAATTGGACACGACTGAGTGAGTGACCACAGACACACTACATGTCAAATCCTTTTTCTTGCCACTGGAGTGAACAAGACAGAAAAAGTTCCTGCCCTGGTGGAACTTACATGCTATGGGACAGATGGAAAAGGAAACAGTAAGCAAGTCATATAACCTAAAGTAAATAACTTCTTATTGAAGAAAAGCAGACAATTTTGATTATTTGATTGAATATTGATTAAAGGTACACCTACCTCTTCATATTTACTCTGTATAATCTTTGTTGTTGTTCAGTCACTAAGTTGGGTCCAACCGTGCGATACCATGGACGGCAGCACTCCAGGCTTCCCTGTTACTCACTATCTCCCCAAGTTTGCTCAAACTCATGTCCCTGAGTCAGTGACATGCTATCTAACCATCTCATCCTCTGTCATCCCCTTCACCTCCTGCTTTCAGTCTTTCCCAGCATCAGGGTCTTTTACAGTGAGGTGGCTCTTCACATCAGGTGGCCAAAGTTTTGGAGCTTCAGCTTCAACATCATCCTTCCAATGAATATTTAGGGTTGATTTCCTTTAAGATTGACTGGTTTGATCTCCTTGTAGTCCAAGGGACTCTCAAGAGTCTTCTCCAACACCACAGTTCAAAAGCATCATTTCTTCAGTGCTCAGCCATCTTTATGGCCCAAGAGATTATTATTACCTTAGAATAAGAATTATACTTATTGTTTTATTTGAGCTACTTCAGGATATTCAGACTCCAGAGTATGGTTTTCATGAATATCTAATAGTATAAATCTTTCATTGATCACATTCCTATTGCAGGGTAAAGCAGAAATGTGCTGAAAAACAAAAACAAAAACCCAGCCATACTTGATTGAAGAATAATTACTGGAAAGTGAAGGGGGAAATTGGTTGGTACCAGTTAGGTTCTTAGCAGAAAGAGAAGTAAATGAATGCCATTCTGTAAGGCAGGAAGACTGAGTCCATTGTAGAGTACACAGAACAAATGACTGGAAGATTTCATGTTGTGGGATGACATGGAGAGCACCTTTTCTTAGAGAGGAAGCAGAGGTTTTCCCCACTGCAGTCACCTTAGTGCAGGGCTCCCGGTGGAGACTCGGGGTGGAGCAGAGGTGGGCAGGGAGAGCAGTCTGGGCATGTGACTTTTGGAGAAGCTGGAGGAATTCTACTACGGTCTCTAGGCTGGGGTCATTGCACAGTGCTTGGAATCTCAGCTCAGTTCAGTTCAGTCGCTCAGTCATGTCTGACTCTTTGCGACCCCATGAATCGCAGCACCCCAGGCCTCCCTGTCCATCACCAACTCCCAGAATTCACTAAGTCACGTCCATCGAGTCGGTGATGCCATCCAGCCATCTCATCCTCTGTCGTCCTCTTCTCCTCCTGCCCCCAATCCCTCCCAGCATCAGAGTTTAGGTGTTTAATAAAGTTTTGATGAGTATCAGGTAGGCTTTGAGACATCAGACAGCCCAGCATAGGGGATGGCCTTCCCCAAGGTCTGAGAAGTGATATTGTTCTTCTTTAGCTGTGGGAAAAACCTGAGCAGAAAGGTGAGTATGGTGCCAAGATATTACTTTGTTTTTTTCCTTTTAAAAAGAAAACTATTCCCGAAGTGTCACATCCATCTATGTTAAAAATCAAATGGCAGTAAGACATTTGAAAACAAAGTATGTTGTGTAACTGGATTACTATTATTATACTGGCTACTGCTGAACCTCCAAAAGTTTGCACTGTAAACACATACGTGATTAGTGTTGCTTTTAAGTGTACAGGACAGTGTCTCAGCTGGGGACATCCGTGCATCCATGGTTGGCTGGGGTTGGGTGGGCAGCTCTGTTGATCTTGGATGGACTCTGTCACACTTTGGGAGCTGCCCAGCTAGAGGCTGGCCCTCCTGCACTTTGCCTCCCATCCCAGACACTAGGCTAGGCTGCACCAGTTTTCTCAACTGTAACAGGATTATAAGAGAGTGAGAAGAAGTGTGCAAGGTCTCTTGAGGCCTAGGCTAGAACTGGCACCTTTGGTAAGCCAAAACAGTTCAGATTTAAGGGGTGGGGAAACAGACAATGCCTCTTGCTGGGAGATGCTGCAACGTCCCATCGCTAAGTATGCATAAAGCGAGGGGTGAAGACATGCAGCACGGATATTTTTACATTCATGATCCTCAGGCCTTGGTCCTCATGTCCTTGATCAACAATGAGTCTACTCTTTTGGAAGGAAGGAAGGTTTTTGGTCTTCAGAGTGTTGCTGAAATTCATCCTCTGTTCACTGGTGCTGAATAGAAATGCAGAGATAGAGTTTGGGGGTAAAGTAGAAAACAGTAGCTTTTATTGCTTTGCCAGGAAAAGAGGGCCATAAAGTGCTAATGCCCTCAAAACTATCTGACCCACTCTGAAGAGGGTAATGAGGAGTTTCATAGTGTGAGGAGCAGGGCATGATCAGCTAATTGACAGTTCTTGGATTGGCTGGCATCAAGGTGAAGCTTCAAGCACCATCAGTCTTCTGATTTCAACCAGTCTAGGGTCTTTGTCCTTGTGGCCAGGAGTTTCCATCTCTCCAGATGATAGGGACAGGGGATCTGCTGCTTGTAAAAACAACTTAGGAATGTGTGTCAGGCCTTTATCTATGTCTTTCAGAGAACTGAGAGTTCAGTGATTCTTCTGTGTTGCAGGATTATAACCTAAATTGTTACCAGTTCCCCAGCCCAACAGCTATTCTTTCTTTCTACATCTTCACATTTTCCAATGATCAACTCTTGAGTCAATATTTTACTTCAGAAGACAAGGACACGGGGGCTTATGGTTTCAAAAACTTTGGAGCAGTTAATGCATGTGATGTGCAAATGAACACATTTTAAATTTTTAATGGTTTATAACATTATCTAAGTGATAGAGAATGCAGATACCTGTGAAGATACTCAATGAGCTACAAGAAAACCTTGGAAGGCAATTCAGTGAGCTCAGAAATAAAATTAATGAACAGAAAGAATAACAAAGAGAAATTGATATTTTCTGAATACCAACTGAAATTCAAAAATAGAACCAAATAGAAACTCTGGAGCTGAAGAACTTAATAAGTGAAATGAAGACTGAATTAGAAAGCACTGGAAATACTGGAGACCACAAGGAAGAGAAAATTAGTGAGCTCGAAGACAAATCTAGAAATGATGTAGATAGAAGAGAGGAGATTGAGGTCTACAAAAAGAAAATCCTATAGAACTACCTGACTCCATTAGGAAATGTATCATTAGGGTAATGGGTATCCCAGCAAGGAGAAGGGAGAGTGAAGAGAAATAACAGTTGAGGACTACCCAAACTTGGGGAAAAACTGGACATACAAGTCTATTAGGTTAAGTAACTGATGTGTCTTTTTGTGCAAGTTCCATACTGTTTTATGACTGTAGCTTTGTAGTATAGTCTGAAGTCAGGGAGCATGATTTTTCTAGCTCTGTTCCTCTTTCTCAAGATTGTTTTGGCTATTTGGGAACCTTGTAAGTATTATGCTAAATGAAGTAAGTCAGATGGAAAAAGATACATATCATATGATTTCATTCATATGTGGAAAATAAACATAAGTTAAAAATCAATGAACAAACCAAACCAAACAAACACAAAGACATAGATGCAATGAACAGAGAAGAAGGGTGGCAGGGGAGGGCATTTTGGGAATGAGCACACTGGAGTGTATACAGGAGAAACATATTTATATACACAAAAATCTATATAATGTTCAGTTCAGCTGCTCAGTCATGTCCAACTCTTTGAGACCCCATGGACTGCAGCACGCCAGGCCTCCCTGTCCATCACCAACTCGCAGAGTCCACCCAAAACCATGTCCATCGAGTCGGTGATGCCATCCAACCATCTCATCCTCTGTTGTCCCCTCTCCTCCCACCTTCAATCTTCCCCAGCATCAGGGTGTTTTCCAGTGAGTCAGTTCTTCGCATCAGGTGGCCAAAGTACTGGAGTTTCAGCTTCAGCATCATCTTCCAATGAATATTCAGGACTGATTTCCTTTAGGGTAGACTGGTTGGATTTCCTTGCAATCCAGGGAACTCTCAAAAGTCTTCTCCAACACCACAGTTCAAAAGCATCAATTCTTTGGCACACAGCTTTCTTTATAGTCCAACTCTCACATCCATACATGACTACTGGAAAAACCACAGCTTTGAGCAGACGGACCTTTGTTGGCAAAGTAATGTCTCTGCTTTTTAATATGCTGTCTAGGTTGGTCACAGCATTTCTTCCAAAGAGCAAGTGTCTTTTAATTTTAAAGCTACAGTCACCATCTGCAGTGATTTTGGAGGCCAAGAAAATCACTCATTGTTTCCATCGTTTCCCCATCTATTTCCCATGAAGTGATGGGACTGGATGCCATGATCTTAGTTTTCTGAATGCTGAGCTTTAAGCCAACTTTTTCACTCTTTTCTTTCACTTTCATCAAGAGGCTTTTTAGTTCCTCTTCGCTTTCTGCCATAAGGGTGGTGTCATCTGCATATCTGAGGCTGTTGGTATTTCTGTTGCCAATCTTGATTCCAGCCTGTGCTTCATCCAGTGAATCTGAAGTGTCAGATTCTTCAGGTAAACCTTTTTCCCCACTTGAGTAACTGTTCAGTAGTTTAGTAACTGGGGCTTCCCTCATAGGTCAGTTGGTAAAGAATCCGCCCGCAAGGTTTAGTAATTAGATGCCTTTCTGTTGCTTTCCAGTAGGTGGCGACATAGCGCAAGTTGGTTTTGTTGTGGGGTGGTTTTTTTTTTTTCCCCCCTTTTTTTTTTATTTTTTGCGACGGGGAGTGGTGGTGGTGCTTTTCCCAGAGCTGCCTCTGGCTATTTTTGAGAGCTATCACTTCCCACCCTCTACTGTCCCTGTCAGGGATTTTGCCCTGGACCCTCATTGTCACCGGTGTTGTTGGTGGGGCACCTCTGAGATAGCAGGTTCCGCGGCTGGGTGCAGTTCCCTGGGCATGGGGAGGGAGAGGGTGAAGCGGCACCGGGGTCGCAGGTGTCTCTGCCTTGACTGGGGCTGTGGGTGCTGCTGCTGGAGGCAGTAGGGAGGGAGGCTGAGTCGCGGTGCCCGTGTAGCTTGAGGAACAGGGGTGCAGGGCTTGCTGCCGCTGGCTTCCAGCTCCCCGCTGGCTGGGGGTGCTGTGACCAGCCCACCAGGCTCCCGGGTGCCACCTCCCCGGCTGCCACGGGCTTCTCCCGGGCTCTGGGCCCAGCTGTTGTGGCCAGGCGTTCAGGACTTCATCGTTGCTCTAGTTCTTCCTCCTCCATGTGGTCCAGTCCGCCCACCTTCAGATAACAGATGTGTGGAGTTCTCCAGCAGCCTGCTGCATGGGGCACACTCACCTTTGCAGAGTTACGGATGCTTTACTGGTTTTACCGGTTGTAGACTGCGGTGGGAGGAGAGATACAGGGAGTGTCTCACACCCCTCTGATGCTGATGTCACTCTTCCAAACGGGGCACATTTTAAATACACTTGGTAGGATAATAAGGATAAACTCTTCTGGGTTGTACTAAGCAAGAGATCTAAATAGAATTAGAAGAGAGTGGTCATTGTTTATCATTCAAGTGGCTATTAAAAAAACAACCTTCTGAAAGTCCATTTTTTAAAAGATTTTATTTATTTTTGTCTGCACTGGATCTTCGTTGCTTTGTGCAGGCTTTCTCTAGTTGCAGCGAGCTGGGACTACTTATTCCTCGTTGTGGTGCGAGGGCTTCTCATTGCAATGGCTTCTCTTGTTGCAGAGTACGGGGCTTTAGGGTGCACAGGCTTGCCTGTGAGACAGTAGAGGGTGGGAAGTGACAGCTTTCCACGGCATGCGGAATCTGGCTGGATCTGATCTGTGTTCCCCGCATTGGCAGGCGGATTCTTATTCACTGTGCCACCAGGGAAGACCTCAGGTGGCTATTTTCTAAGTCCTGGAAGATGCTTTATTAACTGTAAGCATTCTCTTTTGTCTCTTAATTAAATTTAGTAACAAGCTTACTATGAAATGTAATTTGCCAGCTGGCTTTCATCCTAGAGTGTTTCACTCTATCCTTATCTAACACAGTGTGCCTTCCAAAGTTCCTAGTGACAGATTAGAGCAAGAATATAATTTTACATATTCAAAGAACATTTGTTTCTCTTATAATGCTATATTTCAGGACTTTGTCCCTTCCCTGGGCCTTTTCCTTTCTTTAACTTTAAACTCCAAATTATAAAATTAGATTCCTTGACTAAAGTTTTTTGTAAGACAGTTTATTTTCTTTGTTCCAGAACTCTGGATGGCCTACTTTTTTGTTATTGTTGTTGGTCTTCTTTAAACAGTCTTGCTCTTGAATGAAATACTATTACTTTCATGTTAGTATTAGTCACTTACTTATACATATTAAAGAACGCCTGCCCTCTTGTGTCCATCGAGGCTCCTACAATAAGGAGTGAATTAGCAAGAGTATCAGGCCAGAAATACAGCTTTCCATCCTGTGGAGATTTCCTATCAGAAAGCTTGCTCAAGACTGCCAGTATGGTTGTTCCGATGAAACACTGCAAAATGACTCCAGCCCACGTGGTGAATGAATAGTCATTAAAATTTGCTTGTATATAGTCATAAATATATAGTCATATTTATGACTATATAGTCATTAATACTTTGCTTAATCATGCATCCTTAGGTCTGGATCCTGATCTAATGTATTTTCATCAAATCATAAAATCAAAATTTTTCAATGGAGAGCCCAGGGATGGAGATTCACTGGCATCTGCTGCCGAGATGAACAAAAGCTGGAGGAGGGCAATGACAACTGACACCCTAGAGCTTGTTATAAACAGTGAAGCAAGCCAGAGAAACACAAATATTGCATATTAACACATACATATGGAATCAAGAAAAACGGTACTGATGAGCCTATTTGCAGGGCAGGAATAGAGTCACAGACAGAGAACAGACTTGTGGACACAGCGGGGGGAAGGAGACGGTGGGATGAACTGAGATATGCACTGAAATATATACGTATTATATGTAAAATAGCCGGTGGGAATTTGCAGTATGAAGCAGGGAGCTCAACCTGGTGCTTTGTAACAACCTAGAAGGGTGGGATGGGGTGGAAGGTGGGCGGGAAGTTCAATAAGGAAAGGATGTGTGTATCAGTTCAGTTCAGTCGCTCAGTCGTGTCCGACTCTTTGCGACCCCATGAATCGCAGCACGCCAGGCCTCCCTGTACATCACCAACTCCCAGAGTTCACTCAGACTCACATCCATCGAGTCCGTGATGCCATTCAGCCATCTCATCCTCGGTCGTCCCCCTTCTCCTCCTGCCCACAGTCCTTCCCAGCATCAGAGTCTTTTCCAATGAGTCAACTCTTCGCATGAGGTGGCCAAAGTACTGGAGTTTCAGCCTCAGCATCAGTCCTTCCAAAGAACACCCAGGACTGATCTCTAGAATAGACTGGTTGGATTTCCTTGCAGTCCAAGGGACTCTCTAAAGTCTTCTCCAACACCGCAGTTCAAAAGCATCAATTCTTTGGGGCTCAGCTTTCTTCACAGTCCAACTCTGACATCCATACGTGACTACTGGAAAAACCACAGCCTTGACTAGATGGACCTTTGTTGGCAAAGTAATGTCTCTGCTTTTGAATATGCTCTCTAGGTTGGTAATAACTTTCCTTCCAAGGAGTAAGCGTCTTTTAATTTCATGGCCGCAGTCACCATCTACAGTGATTTTGGAGCCCCCAAAATAAAGTTTGACACTTTTTCACTGTTTCCCCATCTATTTCCCATGAAGTGATGGGACCGGATGCCATGATCTTCGTTTTCTGAATGTTGAGCTTTAAGCCAACTTTTTTGCTTTCCTCTTTCACTTTCATCAAGAGGCTTTTTAGTTCCTCTTCACTTTCTGCCATAGGGGTGGTGTTATCTGCATATCTGAGGTTATTGATATTTCTCCCCCACAATCTTGATTCCAGCTTGTGCTTCTTCCAGCCCAGCATTTCTCATGATGTACTCTACATATAAGTTAAATAAGCAGGGTGACAATATACAGCCTTGACGTACTTCTTTTCCTATTTGGAATCAGTCTGTGGTTCCATGTTCAGTTCTAACTGTTGCTTCCTGACCTGCATATAGGTTTCTCAAGAGGAAGGTCAGGTGGTCTGGTATTCCCATCTCTTTCAGAATTTTCCACAGTTTATTGTGATCCACACAGTCAAAGGCTTTGGCATAGTCAATGAAGCAGAAATAGATGTTTTTCTGGAACTCTCTTGCTTTTTCGATGATCCAGTGGATGTTGGCAATTTGATCTCTGGTTCCTCTGCCTTTTCTAAAACCAGCTCGAACATCTGGAAATTCACAGTTCATGTATTGCTGAAGCCTGGCTTGGAGAATTTTGAGCATTATTTTACTAGCGTGTGAGACGAGTGCAATTGTGCTGTAGTTTGAGCATTCTTTGGCATTGCCTTTCTTTGGGATTGGAATGAAAACTGACCTTTCCCAGTCCTGTGGCCACTGCTGAGTTTTCCAAATTTGCTGGCATATTGAGTGCAGCACTTTCACAGCATCATCTTTCAAGATTTGAAATAGCTCAGCTGGAATTCCATCACCTCCACTAGCTTTGTTCATAGCGATGCTTTCTAAGGCCCACTTGATTTCACATTCCAGGATGTTTGGCTCTAGGAGAGTAATCACACCATCGTGATTATCTTGGTCATGAAGATCTTTTTGTAGAGTTCTCCTGTGTATTCTTGCCACCTCTTCTTAATATCTTCTGCTTCTGTTAGGTCCATACCATTTTTGTCCTTTATCGAGCCTATCTTTGCAGGATATGTTCCATTGGTAACTCTAATTTTCTTGAAGAGATCGCTAGTCTTTCCTATTCTGTTGTTTTCCTCAATTTCTTTGCACTGATCGCTGAGGAAGGGTTTCTTATCTCTCCTTGCTATTCTTTGGAACTCTGCATTGTGTGTATACCAATGGCTTATTCATGCTGATATATGGCAGAAACCAACAACACTGTAAAGGAATTATCCTCCACTTATAAATTTTTTAAAAACCCCAAAAGAAATAACTAACACTCAGCAAAATGCATTGTATATACAAAGCTCTACATCAACAATGATGGTTTGATATTTTGCATATATGTATGCTGATTCATATATTCATGTTCCCTGTAGGGTTTTTGGAGTCTCTGGATGACTTTTACCTTCTTAGCAGTGGTTTGGTATTGCTGCAGACCACAAACAGCGTGTATAACAAAACCCTACTGCAGCACGTGGTACCCCAGTCTCTCCTGGCCTGGCAAAGAGTCCGGGTGGCCAATATGATGGCTAATAATGGCAAGCAGTGGGCAGAGGTCTTTTCAAAATACAACTCTGGTAAGTGGCCCTTCAGAATAACGTTTAGGTATGTACGGTTTTTTTAGATTTTGAGTTAAACCAGCCAAGCAATACCCATGCCCTGTCTTCATGTCTTCTCTGCTTCAGGCACATATAACAATCAGTACATGGTCCTGGACCTGAAGAAGGTAAATCTGAACCACAGCCTTGACGAAGGCACTCTGTACATTGTGGAACAAATTCCTACATACGTAGAATATTCTGAACAAACTGCTATTCTGCGGAGAGGTACTTTCTTCATGCTAGAAGTCTGATGAGTGTGTGTGTGTGTGTGTGTGTGTGCGTGCGCGCGCACATATATGATGGATAATGTGTGGTGTGTGAAGGTACGATGGGGGTGTATATGGTGGAGATGCAGGGGTGGGAATGCTGTTGCTTGTCATGCAGGGAAATAATGACAAGTTTCATCACATGTAAAACCTACACCTCAAACTCTTACATGACAATGTACTCTTTTTGTACTATTTATTTTTAAAAAAGTGTTTTGTAGTATTTATTTATGACCTCTGTTGCATGCACGGGTTAAGTCACAGTGATGATTTTTGCTAGTACAGAGGAGCAGCTCCATTAATAGTTTTTTTGGCCGCACCGTGCGGCACAAGGGATCTCAGTTCCCTGACCAGGGCTGAATCGAAACTGCACCCCTCAGTGCGTGGAGTCTTAACCACTGAACCACCAGGGAAGTCCCATGACAGGGTACTCTTACATGTGTGTGCATGTGTGCAAAGCCCCTTCACTTCAGTCATGTCCAGTTCTTTGTGACCCTAGGGGCTGTAACCTGCCAGGCTCCTCTGTCCATAGGATTCTCCAGCTAAGTATACTGGAGTATGTTGTCATGCCCTCTTCCAGGGGATCTTCCTGACCCAAGGACTGAACCAGAGACTCTTAAGTCTCCTGCACTGGCAGGTGGGTGGGTTCTTTACCACTAGTGCCACCTGGGAAGCCCAACTTTGCGATTTCACTGGTTTTTATGAAAATGAATTGAGATAATTTCTATAGATTCTTAAGCATATTACCGGTCCATAGCAAGTCCTAGCATCTTGCATTGAACATACCTCACAACACACACAGGGAGTCTTCACGGGATATTTGTTGAATAAATGAAAGAGAAGATGATGTCTGGGTGGAAGTTTACAGGCTAGAAAGTTCAGTTCAGTCACTCAGTCGTGTCCAATTTTTTGCAACCCCATGGACTGCAGCACACCAGGCTTTTCTGGCCATCATCAACTCTTGGAGCTTACGCAAACTCATGTCCATTGAGTTGGTGATGCCATCCAACCATCTCATCCTCTGTCATCACCTTCTCCTCCAGCCATCAATTTTTCCCAGCATCAGGGTCTTTTCCAGTGAGTCATTTCTTCGCATCAGGTGACCAAAGTATTGGAGCTTCAGCATTAGTCCTTCCAATGAATATTTAGGACTGATTTCCTTTAGGATTGACTGATTTGATTTCCTTGCAGACCAAAGGACTCAAGAGTCTTCTCCAACACCACAGTTCAAAAGCATTCATTCTTCAGCACTCAGCTTTATGATCCAACTCTCACATTCATACATGACTACTGGAAAAACCATAGCTTTGACTAGATGGACCTTTGTTGCAAAGTAATGTCTCTGCTTTTTAATATGCTGTCTAGGTTGGTCATAACATTTCTTCCAAGGAGCAAGCATCTTTTAATTTCAAAGCTGCAGTTACCATCTGCAGTGATTTTGGAGCCCCAAAATAAAGTCTCTCACTGTTTCCATTGTTTCACCATCTGTTTGCCATTGAAGTGATGAGACCTGATGTCATGATCTTAGTTTTCTGAATGTTGAGTTCTAAGCCAACTTTTTCACTCTCCTCGTACTTACATCAAGAGGATCTTTAGTTCTTCACTTTCTGCCATAACGGTGGTGTCATCTGCATATCTGAGGTCACTGATATTTCTCTCTGAAATCCTGATTCCAGTTTGTGCTTCATCCAGCCTGACATTTCACATGATGTACTCTGCACATAATTTAAATAAGCAGGGTGACAATATACAGCCTTGACATACTCCTTTCCTGATTTAGAACCAGTCTGTTGTTCCATGTCCAGTTCTAACTGTTGCTTCTTGACCTGCATACAGATTTCTCAGGAGGCAGGTAAGGAAGTCTGGTATTCCCATCTCTTTAAGAATTTTCCACAGTTTGTTGTGATCCACATACTCAAAGGCTTTGTAGTCAATAAAGCTGAAGTAGACGTTTTTCTGGAATTCTCTTGCTTTTTTGACGATCCAACAAATGTTGGCAATTTGATCTCTGGTTCCTTTGCCTTTTCTAAAACCAGCTTGAACATCTGGAATTCCGGGTTCACGTACTGTTGAAGCCTGTTTGGAGAATTTTGAGTATTACCTGCCAGTGTGTGAGACGAGTGCAATTATGCAGTAGTTTGAGCATTCTTTGGCATTGCCTTTCTTTGGGATTGGAATGAAAACTGACCTTTTCCAGTCCTGTGGCCACTGATGAGTTTTCCAAATTTGCTGACATATTGAGTGCAGCACTTTCACAGCATCGTCTTTTAGGATTTAAAATAGGTGAGGTGAGGTGAAGTCGCTCAGTCGTATCCGACTCTTTGCGACCCCGTGGACTGTAACCTACTAGGCATCTCTGTCCATGGGATTCTCCAGGCAAGAATACTGGAGTGGATTGCCATTTCCTTCTCCAGGGGATCTTCCCAACCCAGGGATCCAACCCAGGTCTCCCACATTGGGCAGACGCTTTAACCTCTGAGCCACCAGCTCAACTGGAATTCCATCAGCTCCACTAGCTTTGTTCGTAGTGATGCTTCCTAAGGCCCACTTGACTTTGCATTCCAGGATGTCTGGCTCTAGGTGAGTGATCACACCATCGTGATTATCTTGGCCATGAAGATCTTTTTTGTACCTTCTGTGTATTCTTGCCACTTCTTCTTAATGTCTTCTGCTTCTGTTAGGTCCATACCATTTCTGTCATTTATTGAGCCCATCTGTGAATGAAATATTCCCTTTATGTCTCTAATTTTCTTGAAGAGATCGCTAGTCTTTCCCATTCTGTTGTTTTCCTCAATTTCTTTGCATTGATCACTGAGGGTTTCTTATCTCTCCTTGCTATTCTTTGGAACTCTGCATTAAAATGGGTATATTTTTCTTTTCTGTCTTGTCTTCAGCTTCTCTTTTCCCAGCTATTTGTAAGGCCTCCTCAATTATTTTGCCTTTTTCCATTTCTTTTTCTTGGGTATGGTCTTGATCACTGCCTCCTCTACAATGTCACAAACCTCTGACCATAGTTCTTCAGGCACTCTGTCAGATCTAATCCCTTGAATCTATTTGTCACTTCCACTGTATAATCATAAGGGATTTGATTTAGGTCATACCCAAATGGTCTAGTGGTATTCCCCACTTTCATCAATTTCAGTCTGAATTTGCAATAAGGAGTTTATGATCTGAGCCACATTCAGCTCCCAGTCTTGTTTTTGCTGACTGTATAGAGCTTTTCCATCTTTGGCTGCAAAGAAGATGAAGTCTTCTCTTGTGTTGTTGGAAGAAGGTATTTGCTATGAACAGTGTGTTCTCTTGGCAAAACTCAGTTAACCTTTGTGCTGCTTCATTTTTACTCCAAGGCCAAATTTGCCAGTTACTCCAGGTATCTCTTGACTTCCTACTTTTGCATTCCAGTCCCGTATGGTGAAAAGGACATCGTTTTTGTGTGTTAGGTCTAGAAGGTCTTGTAGCTCTCCATAGAACGATTCAGCTTCAGCTTCTTCAGCATTACTGGTTGAGGCATAGACTTGGATTACTGTGATAGTGAATGGTTTTCCTTGGAAATGAATAGAGACCATTCTGTCATTTTTGAGATTGCATCCAAGTACTGCATTTTGGACTCTTTTGTTGACTCTTTTGTTGAAATGGCCACTCCATTTCTTCTAAGGGATTCTTGCCCACAGTAGTAGATATAATGGTCACCTGATTAAATTCACCCATTCCAATCCATTTTAGTTCACTGATTCCTAAGATGTCAGTGTTCACTCTTGCCATCTCCTGTTTGACCACTTCCAATTTACCTTGATTCATGGACCTAACATTCCAGGTTCCTATACAATATTGTTCTTTACAGCATCAGACTCTACTACCATCACCAGTCACATCCACAACTGGGTGTTGCTTTTGCTTTGGTCTATCTCTTCATTCTTTCTGGAGTTACTTCTCCACTGATTGGAGGGTTCAAACAAAACATTGTGCACACCAGAGACCCCACAGAGACTGAGCCAGACCTGCCCTTGAGTGTTTGTCTCCTCTGGAGGCACGGGTCAGCAGTGGCCTGCTGACCAAGGGCAGGAGGGGCAGGGGCTCTGGGTGCAGCAGACCTGGGTATGGCATAAGCTCTCTTGGAGGAGGTTGCCATTTACCTCACCATAGAGCCACCAGAACTTCCACAGGACTGGGGAAACAGATTCTTGGAGGGCACAAACAAAACCTTGTGCACACCAGGACCCAGGAGAAAGGAACAGTGACCCCACAGGAGACTGACCCAGACTTGCCCATGAGTGTCCAGGAGTCTCCAGCAGAGGCGTGGGCTGGTGGTGGCCTGCTGCATGGTTGGGGGCACCGAGTGTGACAGTGTATGCCTGGGACCATTATCTTCATTACCTCCCATAGTTTGGCCTCAGGTCAAACAACAGGGAGGGAACACAGCCCCACCCATCGACAGAAAATTGGATTAAAGATTTACTGAGCATGGCCCCACTCATCAGAAGAAGACAGTTTCCCCCTCAGTCAGTCTCTCCCATCAGGAAGCTTCCATAAGCCTCTTATCCTTATCCATCAGAGAGGGCAGAGAGAATGAAAATCACAATCACAGAAAACAAATCAAACTGATCACATGGACCACAAGTTAGCCTTGTCTAACTCAATGAAACTATGAGCCATGCTGTGTAGGGCCACCCAAGTCAGAAGGGTCATGGTGGAGAGTTCTGACAAAATGTGGTCCACTGGAGAAGGGAAAGGGAATGGCAAAGGACTTCACCATTCTTGCCTTGAGAACCCCATGAACAGTATGAAAAGGCAAAAAGATAGGACACTGAAAGTTGAACGTCCCAGGTCAGTAGCTGCCGAATATGCTACTGGAGATCAGTGGACAAACAACTCCAGAAGCAATGAAGAGACATGCGAGAAAGGAGCTCAGCAGTTTGACAAGGGGACAAATCAAACAGATAGAGACACAAGAGCATGGCATGAAGGAGAATGTATTAGCCTAGGATGGCTGGAGAGGAGGCTGTGATGTGGAAGATAAGATAGTGATGGGAAAACTACAGCCCTTAGATCCTGCTGAGCAGTTTAGCCTTTATCCTTTAGAGCATCAGTCCCCAGCCTTTTTGGCACCAGGATGATTTGGGTTTGGGGATGATTCAAATGCATTATATTCATTGTGCACTTTATTTCTGTTATGATTACATCAGCTGCACCTCAGATCATCAGGGATTAGATTCCGGAGGTTGGGGACCTTGCTTTAGAAAACTGGAGTCTTTGAAAAGGGAGAACACACTGAAGGTGAAAAGGGAGAACACACTGAAGGACAGAGAGAAGACAGGAGGTGAATTAGGAAACTGTTGAAATAGGTCCACTGAGAGATGACTAGGTACAGAACCAAGATAACGTGTGGATCCTGGGGATCAGGCCTGGTCCTTCATTTCCCAGGTCCTCACATTCATCTTGTAATGACACCCAGGGGGAGATGCCTCACTCCACAGTGGCTCTCGCCAGTGAAATGCACACCATGTGCATAAAACAGAATTGACTAAGGTGGAAACCTCAGTTGCCAAGAAGATCAGGGGCTACCAAGCAGTGGACCTACCTCCACTTCTTGGGAAATCCACCTGAGAAGTCAGATCACTAGGTGGTGTTACTTGGTTAGCACGACAATTCAAAACTGAGGACGCAGCTATCTGACTCTGAAGACTGGTCCATCCAGCTCCTAAGAGCCTCATAGTAATAGCCAGGCCTCAAGAGGGAGATGCTTGTTAAAGGGGACTATTTACCCCACGCCTTTTCTTCTTTGGACTGCTGCTGATGATATGATGGGATTTGGGTTCTTTGCAATCCCCTTTTTAGACCCCATGAAGAAATCTAGCCTGGTATTAAATAAATTGATAATAATCTGTCTGTAGTTTGGGGGGTTTAGGTTTTATTTTTCCCCCAGAGGCAGAAAATACACAGTTAAATTCAGTGTCTACCATATACTTGATGTATCTTTATTTATTTTCTTTTGTTTGACCTTCATAATGTATTTCCAAGGGCTTCCCAGGCAGCACAGTGGTAAAGGATCTGCCTGCCAATGCTGGAGCACAGGAGAGTTGGGTTCGATCCTTGGGTCGGGAAGATCCCCTGGAGAAGGGAATGGCAACCCACTCCAGTATCCTTGCCTGAAGATCCCACGGAGAGAGGAACCTGGCAGGCTACAGCCCATGAGGTCACAAAGAGTTGGATATGACTGTGCAACTGAGCACACACACAACATATTTCCAGATAAATAGTATTGTTACCGGAGAAGGCAATGGCAACCCACTCCAGTACTCTTGCCTGGAAAATCCCATGGACAGAGGAGCCTGGTAGGCTACAGTCCATGGTGTTGCTAAGAGTCAGACATGACTGAGCGACTTCACTTTGACTTTTCACTTTCATGCATTGGAGAAGGAAATGGCAACCCATTCCAGTGTTCTTGCCTGGAGAATCCCAGGGACAGGGGAGCCTGGTGGGCTGCCGTCTATGGGGTCGCACAGAGTTGGACACGACTGAAGTGACTTAGCAGCAGCAGTATTATTACCATCTCACTGAAAGGGAAGAAAAGCTGAGGAAGAAACATATGATTTTCCCAAATAAGTGATATCGTACAGCCATTTTTTAAAAAGCCCCACAAGCCACAATGATATATCGATAGAAGTCCTGGGTGCTTATAGTCAGAAGGAAGGCATTCAACCTCTCTGAACCTCTGTTTCTTCCTTTAGAAGGAAGAATGGTAATTATACATCAGTAGGTGGTTTTGATACTATATTGGGTTGGCCAAAAAGTTCGTTCAGGTTTTTCTATACACTGTGATGGAAAAACCTGAAGAAACTTTTTGGTCAACCCAATACAAGATACTCGTTTAAATGCTTTTTTAATCATAAAGCTTTATGAAAATTTAAAGAGCAACCATTTTTATTATTCATTTGAGCTATTCACGTAGAGAACTGTAATAGTTAACGTTCATCTAGCGCTTACAAAGCACCAGACCCTGTTGTAAGCTCTGCCATCCATTTGAACTCACTTAATGCTCACAGCAGCGACCCTTGTGAGGTAAGACATCACTGTTCACATTTTACAGATGAAGACGTGAGCCACAGAGAGGCTAAGTAACTTCCGTGAGGTCACTTACCAGGCAGTCTAACTCCCAAGTCTCAATTACCTAGATATACTGCAATAAAAATGTGATTTTCAGCCTGTGCTTTCAATGTTGTCTTTGTCTGCCTTCACCCTGATGCTGTCCATGCCCCAGAATCTGTGAGGTTGAATGTTTTATCATTTGTTTTGTCCTGATAACTTCACCCCGAGCAGCAGATCCTATAAAATAGTAAGGAGAAAGGAAGGCAGACAAGGGCCAAGAGAAGATGTAAGTGGGTTAAACCCTGAATGGTGAAGGTGGTTCTACATTGGCTGACAGTCCTGCAGCAATACCCCAGGCTAACTGTAATCTTGAGATGTTCCTGAAATGGCGAATTCTATTAAAGTTGTGTCATGTTTGATGCCTAGTGACGAAGGGCTGGCACACTGTGAAACTTCGAATGAAGCTGAGCCTTATGAATGTTTAGGGTCAGAGGAGTTAAAGTCTACTGGAATCTTAAGATCATCTCCAACCCCTTCACAGTATAACTTTTCCTTTCCCTCTTCCTACTAACAACAACAAAAAAGAGGGAACAGAAATGAGGTTAACTGACAAAGGCTTAATTATTCAACTCTGAGCCTAGAAGTCAGGTTTTCTTCTGCTTAATAGATTGCCTTAAGAATCTGGGGTGAGAAACCAAAGAATTCTGATGCTCTTCTCCCCTAATGGAATAATCTAGACTCTACTGGTTCTGTAAATTTCTAAGGATCTGTGTGATTACCAGGGTTCACAGCCATTATTTTCTATGTAATATTACTTTGTAATTACACAGCTGTGCCGATGTTCAAAAGAAAGTACCACTCATGACACTTCTTTTGTTTCCTCTCTCTTCTGTCTTCCTCCTTGTCAATCCCACCCTTCTCTCCTTCCATTCCAAATCAGGATACTGGCCCTCCTACAACATTCCTTTCCATGAAAAAGTTTACAACTGGAGTGGCTATCCAATACTGGTAAAGAAGCTGGGTTTGGACTACTCTTATGATCTGGCTTCCCGAGCTAAAATCTTCCGGCGTGACCAAGGAAAAGTGACTGATATGGAATCCATGAAATATATCATGCGATACAACAGTATGTAGCACATTTCTCAAGAAACATTCTTCAAAACTCCTTTTCTTCCCCATGGATAAAGAATCCATTTAAGTTTATCACCTCTGTACTAGAAGGCAGTCTAAGAAGTTATTGAATTATTTTAGTATTCAGTTGATACTATGCATATTATATATTCAACAAATAGAATTTTGTCCTTCTTATGATAGGGAAGAAGATTCTATGGATTTAATTGAAAAAGTCTTATGTAAAACACAAAAGAAATAACCCATACAGGGTAACTTTTTTTTTTTTTCTTTTTACCCTACCATCCCAAACACAGATTTCCTTCCAAGGACAAAAGCAGCTACTAAAACAAAAATTACCCGTAAACACTTTGTTTTTCATGAACAATATCAAAGTCAGATTTGTATTTGTTAAAAAAAAAAAAAAACTGGACACACACTTGTGCTCTGTTATTTCTCTCCTGTCCAGTCATCACTATGGTTTGTGAGCGCAGGCTGAGCCTGGAGTGGGGGCTCGAGACTGCCTCTTCCCTGTACAAGCCACAGGGGCCTTCCGTATGCGGGAACAAGCTGAGCAGATCTGGACACCTAGGCTTGCGTAGGGCCACACAGCTTACCGTGGAAGAATGCATCTCGGGATGGCCACGGCTCACTCTGTCCCATCACTGTTCCCTAGATTACAAGGAGGACCCTTATAGCAAGGGTGATCCCTGCAACACCATCTGTTGCCGTGAGGACCTAAACTCACACAGTCCGAGTCCTGGAGGTTGCTATGACACCAAGGTAATGTGCTGCTAGGTTCTGTTTGCTTTATTTTGGCTGTGCTGGGTCTTTGTTGTTTGGGGTTTTTTCTACTTACAGTGAGCAGAGGCTACTCCCTAGTTGCAGGGCCTGGGCTTCTCACTGCAGTGGCTCCACCGGCTTCAGTAGCTGCAGTTCCCAGGCTCTAGAGCACAGGCTCTGTTGTGGCCCATGGGCCTAGGTGCTTGACGGCCAGTGGGATCTTCCTGAACCAGGGACTGAACCTGTTCTCCCACATTGGTAGGTGGACTCCTTCCCACTGAGCCACCAGGGAAGCCTCACCCTACTGGTTTTCCAGTGCCTAGGCCTATTCAAAGGCAGAACTGCAGAGATTTTTGTGGCATAAATCACAATAATGTCTCTTATTTATTGTGCCTGTGCTCTGTTGCTAAGTTGTGTCTGACTCTGCAACCCCATGGACTGTAGCCTGCCAGGCTCCTCTGTCCATGGAATTTCCCAGACAATGCTGGAATGCATTGACATTTCCTTCTCAGGGGATCTTTCTGACTCTGGGACTAACCAGTGTCTCCTGCATTGGCAGGAGGATTCTTTACTGCTGAGCCACCTGGGAAGCCCAATGTCTCTTAAACATGAGCTCAATTACAGAATCAGCTTTTTCAGAAGTTATAGTGGTAGGTCCCTTGGACTAACTTCCAGTCCCTGCTCTGTCACTTCATCACATCATCTCACAGTGCTTCTGTTTCCTCAACCGAAAAATGTAAAGAAGAGTACTTGCTTCCTAGGGTTGTTGTGAAGAACGAATATTTACTATCTATAAAATGTTTACAACAGTACTTAGCATGTTATTTGTAAATGTACGTAACCATAATGATGATGATGATGGTGACAGTGTTGCTGTCTTAAGACTGGCCCAAAGTCCCAAGAACATATTGAGAGCACAGTGATGTCGCTTTAAACAGAAATTGAGTTGAGCTGAAGGAATAAGTATTGGGCCAGATGCTCAAGCACTAAAGGGTTTTCACTACAATTGTTAAGTAATGTAATGTGTCTCACAATATAGGTAATAAGTAAGTTTACAGTGGGGTTGAAGCCCACTCATATAGGCTTGTGAGAACCAGTTGTTTAAAATGTCAATACCAGTTTGATAGCCTGAAATGGTAGAATATTTACATCATGGAAATCAGCAAACACTACAAATTGGGGTCTTTTTCCTGACAGAGCTAATTGTTAACAACTTATTGGCACAGGACTGCATCTGGAGTGTCCAAGATTATGCGTTAACTATCCAGTGGGTGGAAAAGAATCATTCTACCACATCTTTTTGTACTTTTGGGCTTGGGCATGTGTCTCTTCATTTCCATCTATGGTCCTAAATTCTTCAATCTATTAGATTTAAGAGTTAACTGTTCTATCTGAAGCTCTGAAAACTATTAAAAATGCCAACCCCCTAACACATTATTTTTTCTATCAGCTTAATGGCTAAACAGAAGATGGCTTAGAATGGTTTGAGCCAAGCTTTAGTCTTTAATGACTAAGATTTTGTGTAATGTACAAAAAATTTAGTGGATGTAGTGCCTGGCACATATGAAGCCCCAGTGAATGCTTTTGTATTTATTTCTTTTTAATGGTATTTGCAAACATTCAGTAAAGCGTATAAAAGTGTTATATCCATTCCAGAGTACACAAAGAGAATTACTTGAACTGGGGAGAAACCAAGCCAAGCTTTCATCTGCCAAATTTTACCTTTTTCAGGAGACAAGAGCCTGCCAATTTTTCATCAAAAAGGTTCTGTTGAAGCACATATTTTAAAAATATCACTTCTCTTGAGCCATTTTGAATGAGGAAAATCTGAAGTTATGAGACATTTTCTGCTTTCCTGTCTAACCTTAAGTTCTGCTGCGATCCAATGTTCAAGTGTTTTTAAGAACCATGGACCTTATTTTTTGATATCAAGTTCCATCTACTTTAATACTCTTGTTACTACCCTGATTAATAACAACTTTTACTGAGGAATTAATACATTCTAGGCACTGCTTCAAGTATTTGCTCTCATTAATCCTCATGACAACTCTTCTATGAAGTAGGGTTATTAGTATAATTTTACAAATAAGAAAACTGAGTCAAAATAAATTTTGGAGGTTGAATTCTAAATATGAGTAACCTGACTCCAGATCTCACACTTTGGGCTGTTAGTTTAATACTCTTCTGCAAGTCAGTGCAGGGCTTCCAAGGTGGCATAGTGGTAAAGAATCCACCTGCCAAGCAGGAGACATGGGTTCAATCCTTGGGTTGGGAAGACCCCGCCCCTGAACAAGAAAATGGCAACCCACTCCAGTATTCTTGCCTGGGAAATCCTATAGACAGAGGAGCCTGGCAGGTCATGACTTAGTGACTGAACAACTAGTCAATTCACATTTGGATGACAAATGGATACAGAAGGGCATACCATGGAAGCTTGCAGGATTTTATTTTAAGGAGAGCTAATATTGTGACTTTGGACAAAGAGCAGGGACCACCCCTAAAGGGGCTTAGTCATGTTTTTTTCCCAATGGTTTTCTAAAACATCCCCTCCCTCTCTCTCTGCAGGTGGCAGACATCTACCTGGCATCCAAGTACAAAGCCTATGCCATCAGTGGGCCCACTGTACAAGGTGGCCTCCCTGTTTTTCACTGGAGCCGTTTTAACAAAACTCTCCATGAGGGCATGCCAGAGGCCTACAACTTTGACTTTATTACCATGAAACCTATTTTGTAACTTGACATAAAATGGAGATAAGGGAATAGAAGGCTGCAAGTAAGATACCAAAGGCAGTATTTTAGCTGTTTTTCCATTCAGAATTAGTTTTAATGAAATACATTCAATTCAGTTTATCACTTTCATTTTCTGCTGCTGATTTTGTCATTTTTAAAACAAGCGCCTACAATTGGGTGGGGTACCATAAACATATGATAAATAAACAATACCATTTCAGCACACAAGCTTATACACCAGAAAGAATGGTAGAAACTGCTCCCTCACCCCGAGATTCACTGTCTCCACGTGTGCCTGGCTGCACAGGCCGCGCCTCCCAGCTCCCCTTGGGCAGCTGTGCCATGTGGCAGAGTCCTTGGGGTGGACTCCGAGTTGAGTGCTGCTCCCAGGCCCTGCTCCTCAGACCCTGACTGCCTCATGCTCTTTCCCCTTCTCCGTGCTGGATGGACTTCATGACAAAGCCCTAGGGGATGGTGGAACGAACCTCCAACAGAAATGCAGTTAGTATGTTTTTGTTTTCTTCTGGTCATTAACAAGCAACAGTCGAAGTCATCCTGTGGTGCACAAACATAACACAGCAGACTTTAATGTTGTCAACAGCTTATCTAACCTAGCAGCAGCTCTGCCTAACAACATTTCTTTCAAAGCCAGAGAATTATATGTTGTTTGAGTGTCACAGTGTTGTCAAATTAAGTAAACCATACTGAACAGTGTAACAGTGACTCTTAACAAGGTGAGAGACTCGCAGAAGAAAAGAATACTCATAAGGTCTGAGAATAACAGAATGAATCAGAGTACTCAGAATGTTAAAAACCCAGTAGTTTATTTCAAAGTATAAATTTCAGGCTTGCTGGACAAAATCCCACTACAGTTAACACTTATACAGACACCACTCTACTGTACATTTAAAAAGAAAAAAAAAAAACCCACAAAAACCTTCAAAACCTAATAAAAACAGGGCAACTTGCTACAGCCCAGTTTCTATTAGACATCAGAAGGTCTTACATTGTCATTATTTACACTTTCAACTGTAATAAAGAAATATTAGGATGCAAGTTTCCTACAAAGGAATTATTTTTATATTTAATTTTGAAATGGCTGATAAAATTCTAAAGCCAGGATTCCCCAAATGATGTCTGATTGCCCAGTTACCTTATTTACAAAAAAAAAAAAAAAGAATTTTTTTAAGATAGCAATTAAATATAAAGGGTGGGTATTTGATTCTACAAGTTAAAAAAAAAAAAATGACAAACTCAGCATGATAAAACTGAAGATGAGAAGACAAAGCACGTGTTTGTATCATTCTATTCCTCCCCATTGGCTGGCTCAAGGGAAATAAGTTTTTGGAATTGGATAAACCTGCCACACTAATGAAACACTTTAGAGGAATTGTTCTAACCTTTTTGTTTGTTTCAAAATTTTCAGAAAGGGGAGGGGCCATCATTTACCCAGCAGAGAGTAAGGCAGGCAGAATTATACACTGATTTTAAGTTGAGTTATTTGCAATAATCTAATACTGGGACATGGTCTTTCTGGAAATCAGAATAAAACAGGCCAATGACTGGTCAATGATTAAGGTAAAATAATGAATAAATCACAGGATATTGAAATAGCCCAACAAGGAAAGTCTGGGAGAACACTTGGAAGTCTTTGTGATAATGTACTGTGCCAACATCACAGTGTATACAAGTGAGAGAGGAGGATAACGCAGGCATTATTCTGTTAATCTTTTACAGTACTGGAAAATTTGTGGAACAAGATAAATGCATATCATGCAATATTAACACCTTGCTGCATAAACAATAATTTGGAAAATACAAGCAAAAGAGCAAACAAACAAAAACCCACGTTAACACTTATCAGCCACAGGAAGAGAACTGTATGGTGCAGGCTGCCTAAGGAGTTCTGCTGACAGGTGGTCCTAAGCTTGTTGTTTGAGGTCATTTTATTCAATCAAACTTTTCATTTCCTATCTGGCAATGGGGGTTGGGACAGTGGGGAACACATGTCTGTGAGGCAAATGGCATCCCAACAAACATTCACTTTTCAAGGAACCAAGCTCTGCTCTTCACTTCTCTCATGAACTTCGACTTTGTTAAATAGCACACAGTATTCTGCATGTTTTAAAAAGTGAGTCCAGAGAAACAGAGGGATATAGTTACCTCATAAAGTTACCTGTTACCAACAGATGTCTGTATATACTTTATAAATGTACTGGCAAGAATATAATTTTAAAATGTGAGGCTTAGTCACACTTAAAATTGGGTGAAAATTACTCTGACAAAGTACAAAGTAGACAGTAACAAACATCACCATTACCTTTAAACGTCATATAAACATCCTCTATTTCAGGTTGAAGTATCAGAAGTTTCCAGGATTTCCAATAAGGCAATACTTACACAAGTATTGCCAGACTAAAAAGGCAGCAAACTCGCATTCCCAAAATGGGATTATTAAGCTTATTTGTAATACTCTGAGAAAAGATGCTGTGAAATTAAAAAGGTACCATGAAGTGTGATCGCTATTAAAAAAATAGGTGACCAGTAGCTATTTCTAGTTGAGCTCTCCATTCTCTGTCTCTAAAGAAACAAACCAAACAGAAAGCTCTCTTCAACATTTAAAAACCTGCCTGAAATAAAAACCTAGAGTTCAAGTCTAGCACCCACTGGTAACTCCAACATAACTATTGCCTATAAATTCTGTGGCAGGCTAACTGAAAGAAACCATCTGATATCTTTTCCCTCAAATAATTACAATCTCTCTTTGTACCTTCCCTCCACCACTTGAAATAAAAAGTTTTATTTTACTGTAGTAAATCTATTTTTTAGGGTTACTATTTATTTCTTTTTCTTTGACAGAAATCACACAGTATAGGTCAAAATAATATTTTCATTCTACTGGGCTTTCTTCACCTGATTATATAATGCTATGAAAGCTTAAAAAAAAAAAAGGATTAGTAAACATAAAGTACTCACCAAGGGAAGCTTTCTAGGCGAGGTAAGCAAATTATCACATGACCATAAAACCGGTCAATAAAGGACAATTTTGAACATGGGCTTTCTATTCTGTCAACTGAAATGATCTTCAACACATAATCAACACTGCAACCATTGCAGGTAAAAACATATGTACATGCAGATATAAGACAGGTGCTCACATACATCTAGAAGATCATCAATCTCTCCCTTTAAAATTTTTCATTGGCATGACGTTGGCAATTTCTTTACCATCATCATTAGACCCACAATGAGTAATGCCTACATAGTTGGTTGGCAAATATGACTCATGGAAGTTTTAATTCTCATTGTGGTCTATTTTCTGAAAGCAAAAGGAAGATTTTGGAGCATTTACTTTTGGCAATCTGTAGGCTTTCTTCCATATCAATCAAACTTCACATCCAACCTGACAGTACAGTGACCTGTAAAAGTCTCTAAAGAGAGTTTCTTTACAAGTAGAATATTTCCTATTACAAGCCATTGAAGTTGCAAACAAAGAAGCATTAATATGGAAATGACAGTTCCCTCTTATAAGTCATACACTAATGACTAACTCATTTAAGAAGGCAGGAATATGATTTCAAATATGATATGGAAGATGGCTTGAAAATGTATTCCACAAATTCCATAAATTCTTTTCCAAGCATCTGTCCAACCCCACTCTCATCCCCCAAATTATGCCATCTCTCCTGTCTTAAGCTACCTACACTTCAACACGTACCTGAAACCAGTATAACTGGCACTCAAATAGAAAATCTATGACCAAAGTTTGATTAAAACTTTGAAGAACAGAGATGCACAGAAGTTGTTAAGTCATTCTTACATAAATGACCTCAAAGGATATACTTTAAACCCTATCCAAAGCTGACATATGGTGAATCAGACAAAACTTAGCACCGTCAAAAGAAAAGATTAATGCAGGAAGAATGATATGAGGATAAAGAAGAAATGGAGCTTTCCCTTTGATAGTTTAGCTTACTGTATTTTGTGAATTTTACTATTTACTTTCTTTGAAAGAATACTATGGGTGATAAGGTATGCTTTGGGTGATAAGGTAAACCAGAATTGCTTTCATAATCTCTAAGACTGTGTGCAACATAGATACTAAAATATACTTGAAGGGAAATTGGCTTATACAATGTGGTCTTCTTTTGGTTCACTTTACACAGAGTTAAATAGTGACCAGAAATAAAAAGCATTAATTTTCTTGGAAGAAAAGAGCAAGTTAAATGTAATGATGTCACTGATGAGACTACATATAAAAGCCTTGGTCTAAAATTTACTTGAGGGAAATGTGCTACGTTTGGTGGAGAAAAAGGAGAAATGAGGATGAAAGGTTGACAGAGAAGAGTAAACCACAATGGAAAAATGGCCCTGTTTACTTTTGCAGTTAATCCTTAAGGCACAAAAATAAATGGAAAAAATCTCTGATTAGAAAAGGGAGGGCCCACTGCAATTCTTTTTCATTGATTGACAACCCAGAAAAGACAAAGAAAACATGAAAAGATCTTTTCCTGTGTTCAAATTAATCTATTTTAAACTATTTGACCATTTTGCTTTTATTTTTCTTTGGGTTCCATTTAGAGTCAGTTTAAATCATCTATCTATAAACCTACAGATCACGTAGAAGCAGAATCATGCCAGATACATACCTCAAATCCTTTGATCTACTTACTTCACACTGGAAGAGAGGTAAATTTGAGAATGAAAATGGGAGATTCCACTGTAATAAACATATAAATACAGAAAAGCACACACCACACATATATCCCAGCCTCAAAACTAAAGCAAGGTGCACATTTACATTTCAAAACCTTGAAGCCTGAATTGTTCAGGAAAAGATTCTGCTTTATGGGCTGAGTTTATTCTGATTATAAACAAATGTAGTGTATATACACATCGGTCCAAGAAATCTTGCACAATGTGCATTTTACAATGGGTATCATGCACAAGATTAAAACAAGACCAAAAAGTAGAACTTCTGAAAGAGGGAGACAGAAAGGCTCCAAGGTTTAACTGCTCTGCGAAGAAGAGATCACATCTGTTGACTGAGGATCACAGAAAGGTCCAAAACGCCCGTAAATATCCTTGGCTCGTACTGCAAAGTAGTATTTGCTGCCAGACACAAACTGGGTGAGAGTGCATGCCATAGGCAAGGGAAGTGCCTTGACTTCGCCAATCTTCTTCCACTGTGAGGGTACAGTGGCACTGGGTTCCTCGTGGTAAGCGTACAGGTGGTAGCTGTCAACAGTGGCGCAGCTTCTGTCCACCTCCAGAACACTCCAGGACAGTACAATGCCATTTTGACTCTGAACTCGTGCTAACTTCAAGTGAGGCTTCTGAGGCAGAGACGTGCTGGCAGCTTCAGGGGGCAGACGCTGTGGTTGTGGGGCTTCTGGTAAGGGTGCTGGGTGCACAGGGCGTGGGGGCTCCTAACAAAAAAAAGAGTCACGTTGATGGATAATGATTGGAGAAAGGACTGTTTCTTAATGTGAGAACTGTAACATCCTAGAAATCACTTACTTTTAGAGAGTCTTCATTTTACATCAAGAATACTGGGAAATAGCAAATATCACACATCTGGCAAGTTCTCCCTGATGATTTGAAACCAGTTCATGACCCAGAAGATGAGTGTTGAGATTATTCCCTCTGTGTTTTTGGGTCTGAGATATTGAGTTTTCCTTGGGAAACAAAAGCCCTGGCTGATGGAACATCATCTTGACAGAAACTGAAATAATCATCTACTTCTGATAAAATAATTAATAATTTAATGATCTATACCACAGACCCTTGTTTTAATATAGCATATTTTTAATAACATATGTTGGCAGTCTATCAATCATCTAAAATTTGAATATCAACTCTACTTTCATTTTCAGACTGTTTCTCTATAAAAAGACAGTAGCATATTCTTATAAGTTAAGTACATATAACACTGACTGTATATTATGTTCTTGGTCAGTCTGCATGAAAAAGGTGACATTTATACTGGACTGGGAAAGAGAGAATTTAGAAATGTAGAAATAGTTGTGAATCTTTCTGCTAATAGGTAAAAGCATGAACAAGGCATGGGGATAGGCAAGTGAGGGGATTTATGGGCAAAAACACGGAGAATGTGAAGAAGAGCACACAAATTTGGAAAGGTAAGTTAAGGCCAGATAATGACAAAGCATGAATACTAAGCTTACAAACTGACCTAATGCTGAACATTATTATCATCTGGGTTTTAAGATTATAATGATAACAGTTTTTCAAAAGATTTAAGTAAGAGCCAGGAAACAGAGAGATAAGTGGTCTTCCCCCCTCCCCCACCAGGTGAAACATTATTGCTCAATGACTTTAGTTTGGAAATCATGAAAAAAAATATTTCCTTAACTGAAATTCATTTATCAAAATTATGTTTTAATATGCATTTCATTAAATGGATAATTTGCATATATTAAGTAGTGAATTCTGTGAAGATCTAATATCTTCTAAATCTCTATGCCTTTTCAAAATTCAGTGCTAGTAATGTGCACGTAGTAACAACTCAAAAAGGATCTGCCAAATAATCTCAAGGAATGAAAATATGGTGAAATTCATATGTGAAGTGAAAAAAATTCATATACACATCTGGAGAAAAGCATAATCCACAGTTTAAAAGCTAAAATAAATATAAAGTTGGGGGGGCAAATGCAAATACATGAAACATCAAAAGCTGAAGAAAAACAGATTTGAATACTGGCCATCTTACTGTATCACTTCTCTCAAATTAAGTAAATAACATTAAATAAACATACAACTAGTAAGATCTATGAGAAGAAGGCTGAAGTCATGAACTTGACTGCAAAGAGTAGGAATTTAAGGAGTATGATAATAGCTTACAGCCTTTAACAGCCCTTTCTAATTCTTAAAATTCGAGGCTACCAAATCCTCTCATATCTAAAAACAGTTAAGTCAACTGAGATACTATTTTGTTTCTGCCACTGCAATGGAGGTTTCTACTGAAGTTTTAGAGAAAATATATCAGGGATTTGCTTCAAAATATTCCAGTGCATACACAGGCTGTAGGAGTTTGTGGATGGCAATACAGAAGAAAGAAGATTGGCTATGACTGCTGAAGACTGATGACTACTGAAGAAAAGTAATGGGTATGTGGGGATTACTACACTAGTCTTTCTACTTTTATATATATT
Organism: Nanger dama; assembly: GCA_917880005.1. Lineage (NCBI taxonomy): Eukaryota > Metazoa > Chordata > Mammalia > Artiodactyla > Bovidae > Nanger > Nanger dama. Next base: position 14,317,510 of record CAKJTW010000043.1, read on the forward strand.
TGAAAATTCCCAGTTAAAAATATTATTTAAATTAAAAGAATGTTTCTCCTATGAGATACTGCTACTGCTGCTGCTAAGTTGCTTCAGTCGTGTCTGACTCTGTGCGACCCCAGAGACGGCAGCTCATCAAGCTCCATCATCTCTGGGATTCTCTAGGCAAGAACACTGGAGTGGGTTGCCATTTCCTTCTCCAATGCATGAAAGTGAAAAGTCAAAGTGAAGTAGCTCAGTGTGTCCGACTCTTTGCGACCCCATGGACTGCAGCCAACCAGGCTCTTCCATCCATGGGATTTTTAGGCAAGAGTACTGGAGTGGGGTGCCATTGCCTTCTCTGATGAGATATAGTACATTTATTTAAGACATTTCATATGGAATCCTGTTTTAAGAAAAGCTCTGATGGATCATCACATTTGCAAAACTGTGGCATAAATAAGACATTTTTACTATATATTTCTCGAAGGAATATGGGATGAAGTAGGTTATTTGTAGTTGCAAACAACAGTAATGAGATATTTGCCACAGATCCTACAAGGCTAGATCTGAAGCACTGTGACAACATGCTGGAGGTGCTGGGACCAGAAAAACCTGAGTTTTAAAATGGCTCTGCCTCTGACACAAGTGATACTGAGTAATCACTTAATATCACTAAGACACAGTAGCCTCTTCTATCAAACGGAGAATATTGATTCTCAAGGGCTTCCCTGGTGGCTTAGATGGTAAAGACTCCACCTGCAATGCAGGAGACCTGAGTTTCATCCCTGGGTTGGGAAGATCCCCGGGAGGAGGGGCATGGCAACCCACTCCAGTATTCTTGCCTGGAGAACCCCCATGGACAGAGGAACCTGGTGGGCTAGTCTATGGGGTCACAAAGAGTCAGTCATAACTGAGTGACTAAGCACACAGCAGGGTTGGGAGGAGTAAATAAAATAATGCAAGTACAATAGTAGAATGCCTCATATATGTGAAGTGCTCCATTAACGTGACTCTTTTTCACTGCAGTGGGACAGTAAAATAACACCTGCTAAGAGCACAGGCCCTGGAACTGGAATGTATTGGGTTTTATGAGGTACGACCTCAGGCTGGTCATTCAACCACTCTGTACATTAGCTGCCATACCAATAATAAAGGATAAAAAAAGAAAGCTAGAGTTCTAAAGAATTTCTGTGTAAGGATAACATAAATTAACAGTGCCTGGTGCATAGAAAGCACTTCACCAACTTAGCCATTATTATGTATATTTTAAAAAGGATTCTTTGCTTGGTAAAAAGTGGTATCAGCCTCAATCTCCTACCACTATTAGAGCCAGCATTTCCATTCACACACTCTATCATACCAAATACTATTACAGTCAGGTCACAGGATAATGTGACATTGATTTGGAGATTAAAACTAAGGAGAAATCTTTGGTTTTCTCTATTTTCTCTTAATCAATGAATTCCCAATACCACTGGATGATTAAAAGTAGTAGGTGATAGGTCAGAGAAAGACAAATATTATATGATATTACTTATATGTAGAATCCAAAAAATTACACAAATGGACTTCTTTACAGAACAGAAACAGGCTCACAGACACAGAAAATAGTTATGGTTACCAAAGGAGAGGGGAAGGGATAAATTAAGAGTATGGGATTACCAGATATACATCACTATGTATACTCTATAGCACAGGTTCAATATCTTATAATAAACTATAATGGAAAAGAATCTGAGGCTATACACCTGAAACTACCACAATACTGTAAATCAACTACAGTTAAATTAAAAAAATTTTCTTAATTAAAAGTTTAAAATAAAACCAATAAAATGATAGCAATGTAACAGAACTAGTATAAAATTCTGAGAAAAAAAATAAACCTGCAACAATATTTCTTAAAATATTCAATGCTTAAAAAAATATTCACTACTCAAGAATGCTCTCTTTAACCTAACCATAAGTTTAACATGGTCTATTTCACTTCTCATGCCCCAGACGTGGACTCTTTTATATGGTGTACACCACCACAAGCAAACTCTATACTCCCCAACCATCATTACCCAGAAGTGTTTCTGGGTAATGGTGATAGATCTAATGGTTAGATCTACTTTCTTCAATAAACATCTGCTGGAAAAACAGAAGACCTGTTATTTTCTTTTGATATAACTAGTTTAAAGAAAAAGTACCAACTGCAGTGGTATCTGACAGTTTTATAGGTGAGAATTTTGTGAAGCCAAGGGTCCTCACTTACAGTATGCACTTGTGGTGGTCGGTGATGCACTGTGAGCTGAGGTCCCGTTGATCCCAGGGTTAATCCATTGTTTACAACATATGTAGTTGCTTGAGGCACTCGGACTGTAACACCTATAAAAGAAAATGAAGTGATAGAATTCGAGAATTCTATTCTAAATTTGGTAGAACACTGAATCAAACATTTAAAAATCAGTAAAGTGATGTTTTTAAAATTCAAAAGGAAAAATATATCTAACCTAGAAGTCTATACTCAGCTAAAGTATCATTTGAGCATGAAGATAAAGAAATTCTCATATATGCAAGCTACTGAAATAAATAGTCTACCTCCATGAACTTTTCTTCAAGTAGCCACACGAAAGACAAGATCAACAAAGGACAACAGGAGACACAGTGAACAGGAGATCCAGCACAGGAAAGAAAGAAATGCAGTCCATACCCCAAATCCTAGCACACTGAAACACTGGAGGTACACATAACATAAAAGGCAGATAGGCCAGAACGGAGCACTGTGACTCTGAAGAGAGAAAACATTAAGCTCTTTTCACAAAGATCTCTGCTGCCTCCAGAACAGGCAAGTTAATCTTGCCTCATTTTAACAAGGTTCCTCTCTTCCTTTCCATGCTCTGCTGATCAGCTGAGGATACTCATTTCATCCAACAGAAAACTTTATACAGACATCAGGGCAACAAAAGCAGAAAATTGAGAAGCAGACTTCCTTGGTGGTACAGTGCGTAAGAATTTGCCTGCCAATGCAGAGGACACAGCTTTGATCCCTGGTCTGGGAAGATCTCACATGCCACAGGGCAACTACTGAGACTGTGCTCGAGAGTCTAGTCTGCTCTACCGCTGCAGCTACTGAAGCCCGAGCCCCTAGAGCTGCACTGCACAAGTCACCGCACTGCGAAAGCTCAACACCACACTAGAGAGTAGCCCCTGTTCTCCGCAACTACAGAAAGCTCATGTGCAGCAATGAAGACCCAGTGTGACCAAAGAGAAAATTTTTTAAAATTAAAAAACGGAGAAAATTTAGAAGCCAATCATCGCTCAGCCATATTTCTGCCATATATCCAGTACTGTGGGTACCTTGCCTGGGGTGAGAGCCCTGTTTCCCAGAATTCATTTAAGACACTGCTGATGGATTTCCCCAGAGAAAGCTCTTGTAAACCTGAGAAAGCTAAAGCCAGAATGTGAACTAGAGACTCTGTTTAGTTTATTTTCTCCTATAGTCATCACCTAATAATGGCATGACTGAAGTTTCAGTAAACAGCGGATTTGTCCCTGTTTGTTAAGTTTTGCAAAACTAAATATTTTTAGTGATACCTATAGAGATTGCAAAACCATACAGAAAAACAGAAAGTAAGGGTGATGGTTACCTCTGATGGAAAGGGAAAAGGATGCAATTAAGAGCAGGCATACATAGACTTTTGGATTCTGATATAGTTCTATTTCTTAGCCTAGTGGAGAGTTCATATGTGGTTCATTTTGCTATTTTTCTTTAAGCTTTAAATATATCCTTTATATAAACTTGTTTGTATATTTTGCAACTGAAAACATATATATTTCATATATATATATGTGTGTGTATATATATACATATATATATGTATACATATATATACATATATGTATATACGTATATATATGTATACATATATATATATATATACACACACATACATACATATATACACACATACACACACGGAAATTACAAGTTACCTTAAACATTTTCCCATCTTTTATTTCTCAGCCACTTTCCATACCTTTAAGACTCTCATTGGAGGCTATCCTTTACCATTATCTCCATATGGGCTAAGTCACAATTGCTCATTCTCACTTTAATTAGGCAAGTTGTCTCTAAAGTATGGTACAGACCAACATCAAATCAAGTAGGCCATAAATAATTAAACTGAAGACAACACACAGAACACAAATTAGTACCAGTCCATTTTTTTCTGGTTAACTCTCCTAAGAAAAGAAAATGAATGAATAATAGTTTTAGTATGATATTGAACACTTTTTGCTGCATCTAATATCAATATAAGCCACTCCAACTACATGCAAAAGAACAACATAAACAGGAAAAGGGTCTCTTACTGTTTTGGGGATTGACCTGCCGAACAGCAGGAGCCTGCATAACAGTCCCTCGCAGGGGAGCCTGAGCTGGTGGTGCGGGCAGGGTTGTATAAACCACCTGGTGGTTTGCAGGAGCTCTCGGTACAGGGAGTCTCGTGGTCACCTGAGTCACTGGACGATGTGTTACATTCACGGTGGTTGGAGCTAATGAATAGCAGAAAAGTAGATTTAAGATGCAGTAAATTCTATGTTAAGTAAGCAATATTAAATGACAATTCACTTTATACAAAATCTAATTTATTATAATAGACAAGAGTCTCCTTTTGTAATCGTGAAAGAGTTAAGAATGGCAGGGTCAATCAAGGTAAATATTAGTACAATCCAAGTTTCAGAAGAAAAGAACACCTCAACCATGTCCAAGGCCCTTCCCACTCTAGTCTGTCTAGAGAAATAAACATGTGAAGATGAAGAAAGGGTTTAGACTTTGGGGAGCATGATCTTATAGGAGTGACTTAGAAGGGTGAATTTTCCCTTCCTCAATGTTAAATTATTCTTAGCAGAGTGGAATTTTAGGCCCTCCAGGCCTTCTACTGATGGGTATAAATTCAAAAGAGTAACTTGTGGTCCCATAGTTCAAAAAACTGACTGGTACTATAACTGACGGATTCTTCAGATGAATCAAATCCACCTCCTATTCCAAACAATGAAATGCCTATTAAAATACAGGCTTCTTCATTCTTTATCATGGCATTCCCCTAATTTATGTTCCAGAGAACATTAATGCCCGCAGTGATACTAACATATATTTATCAATAATGAGTTCTAAAATGTTCACCAACAGCATGGAGTACAAATAATGATTTTAAGGAGTTAACAATTTTTTGTTAAAACTTTTGAATTAGAACTACATTTTACAAATGACGTGTTAGCTATATAATACAAATCAATAATCAATATACTTTCCTACGGAAAAATATGTTCTACAATAAAACAAATTTGGGGGTAAAAACTGTATACAATAAAGATAAAGAGACTCCTTAGCCTTAACTTTCAACGTGAGTCTTTTCAAAGAAGAAGAAAGTATATGAGGAAGAATACTTAGCTCTTCATCTATTTCCCATTTTATTATCTATATTATTAACACTTCTTTCTAAATCATCTAAATTGACTGTCATTTTATTTCACTGGATAAAATTCCATGTAAGCTCAATGCTTTCCTTAATGAGAAAAGTGTTCATATAAGCATTTCACAGATAAATTTCTTAAGCAATGGGCTATTTTATGAAGAAAACGACCTATCTTAATTGGCTTCCAAACAGATTAGGAGATACAAACTATATCTTGAAAATGTGTAATTAATAGCTTCTTGAGAGGTAGCAGGGAAAGTATTAATGGTTATCTTCTGACAGTAGTGTTAACGCCAGTTAAAACAATTTCTAGTTAAGAATCACTGAAAAACTCTTGTTTGATCAATTGTAACATCTTGGTTATAATTATATTCATCCCTTCCAGAGAAACTGTATTCATTTCTGCTGTTTACACTGTCAGATGACAAAGACATATATAGTTTAACTCTTCTTTATAACCATTCTGTATCAGTGCTGCTAGTTAAAAGATTGTCTGCAAAATTAAGTCACACTGCATTCAAAAACACACTTTGTCTTCAAAATGACAATGAGGAATACACCAATACAATTTTTTAAAAAATAAAAAATAACAATGAAGATTATTCTTAATCTTATCTTTTTAAAAAACAGTTATAGCTTTTATAACTTATTACTAACATAATTAGGGTTAAAATCAAGTTCATCTCAAGGGAATGTGAAGAAAAGGACAAAATATCTGCAAAAGACATTATGTGATAAAGGACTCATCCAAAACATACAAAGAACTAGAACTCAACAGTAAGCAGATGTACAACCCAATTAAAAAGTGGACAAAGGATATGAACAGACACCTCACCAAAGAAGATGAACAGATGGCAAACAAGCACAGCAAAACCTGCTCAACATAATATATCATCACGGAGATGCAAATCAAATTACAGTGAGATTCTACTATCCCTACTAGAACGGTGAAAATCTAAAACACTAACAATACCAAATGCTGGTGAGGATGTGGAGCAATAGTTCCTTCCCTCACACTGCTGGTGAAAATGCAATCTGGTACAGCCACTCTACTCCGGTAGTTTCTGCAAAACCACATTCTTCCTGTATGATCCAGTAATCACGTCCATTGGTACTTACCTAAACGAGCTAATTTTCTGTCTAACCTTTCCACTCAGTTTCACAGTCATATTTCACAACAGGCAAAACTAAAGTTTCAGCTCAGTGATTCAGTAAGTTTACCTGTAGGTAGTAAGTGTATGGTTGTCTGAGATGGTCCACTTGTTGGCACTCCAGATGGTTGAAGAGGTGGTGCTGGCTGGATGGGTTGCAATGGTCGAGATAAAGGCTGAGAAGAACTCATGGTTGACACAGGGGTATGATTTACCTTTTTAGGGTCTGTTAATTAAAAGTGAGGCAATATTGATTACTGATAGAAAAATATTAGATATACAAGTTTACATTTGCCATTCAGTTGCATTTTACTACTAAGAGAACAATTTCATTGTATTTTAATTAAGTGTACTTCTGCCAATGTGAAAACCAAGTCAGAACCTTAAATAATTCACTGTTGGTTCTACCATAGATTTTAAATCATATATAAAGAAAATACAGTTGTAATTTTTTTTGAAATGAAAGGAATCCTACTTTTAACTTAATACAACAAGCTTATAGCTTTAGCAGCAGCTACTTTAATATTTGAGTGTTGATGAAGAAAATGCACATTAGATGGGAGAATTTAAGTAACACTTAATGGTGGGGCAATGGAGAGAGATTCTAAGAGGCAGGGGTGCTACAAAGAGAAATGACAAGAGTATAGATGACAAACTTATATTTTACTTTTTTATCCAAAACCAGCCCTATCTGTGTCCTCTTACAAATAACCAGTATTTATTTACTTTTGTGCTCTAGGAAATTTCTTTCATTAAGATTTGTGTATTAAAAAAAACAGTAAAAGCAATACAGAAAATTTGAAATGTTTAAAAAGTAATCAGACAGGCATGAATTCAACCTCAATAAATGACATAAATCTTCCAATTTTATATCAGTTTTATACAAAAACCTGACCTTATTGTCACATAGTGAATTGTATAGCTACTTAATTTTATTTTCCTAAAACTAACTGAACTATCTTATTTCCTAAAATATAATTTCTTAAAATCTCTAGTATTTTTTTAAAAATTAATGTCGTAAAGGTATAATAACATCTGATCCTACTAGATTTTTCACATGCATTATATAAGTACCACCATAAAGTTTTACAGATATGTCTATGAATAAAGTTATTTTGTACAGTCAAGTAAGTTTGAGAAATACTCTATGAATAATTCTTGGAGATTTATATTGTAAATCAGCACAGTAAAGGTTCAGAGAGATCTGTATTAAGGAAAAACACCCATATAATTTTAACTCAGCATTTCCCAAGCATATTTAACCATGAAAGTTTTTATTTACAGTACACCTATTAACACTGTGGAAGAATAACTTGGAATATTGTTCAACAGCTAACCAATATAATTTCTAAATATCATAACTCAGAATAATACTGAGAATTCTGGGTATACATGCTTTTTAACAATATCTTGATTTAACACCTACATTAAAATATACATATACACATATGGAAAGAACGTTTAAAGTCTAAAGACCTAGATTTAATTCGTACTCTGAATCTATCCTCAATTCTAAAACGGGCATTACAGGGTTATTGTAAGGATCAAGTGAAATAACAGATATAAAAGAGAAGTATTCCATAAATTAAATATTCTACTTGCTCTGTTTTCCTTTATGCTTTGTTAATATTCTCCCAAGATTTGGTTTCTATTTTTAAATTCTAATCTTAAAAACTCTTTCTAAAAAGGACACAAACAATGCTGTCAAGATTTGTACTAAGTATAATGAGTTAAGAGAGAAAAATGGTACCAAAGCATTCCTTAGTGTGATTACTTATATTTAAGTACCTTGTAAAGCTCCACTCTCTTCATCATCCATTGTGAGATCAATGACACCACCTGAATCGCTGCTTGTGGCTTTTCCACTCTAGAAAACAAAATATTTGCATTTTGCTATGGGAACTCTGGTAGGCATAAGGAAAATAAAACAATACTGAGGGAAGCAATGATAATGCACAGCCTGGTTCAATCCGGGACCCCTAAATGACTTTACCTAAAGAGGGTTTGTCAGAATAATGACCCAAGGATACTCATGAGTCAAATATCTGCCACACACACACACACAAAAACCTTCCACAATAAATTCTTTTAATTATATTGTCAATTGCACAGAGCTATTAGAGTGACTATCAGGTGCTTTAAGTGATTAAATATAAATATAATTCATTTCTAATATTTAAATGTTGACCAAACCTACACTAAATTATCAACACGAATTCACAAAAAGACCAAAGGCAACTTTTTAAAGCCAGAATTAGGTTACATAAAATAATCTATTTTTCTCCCTAAAGAATGGTATGGTTTCATAGGACATAATGTGCTATAATCAGATGACATCCAATTTGACCAAAGTTGACTCATTGTCCAAAATTATTAGAAATGTAGTTAAAAAATTTTTTAAACTATATAATGGCAACAAAAAAGGAAAGCAGTACAATACAGACCTAAAGAGCCAAGATCTTCAAGTCAAAAAGAATGACTGAAGCTTTTAGTTCCAACACTTACAAGTTATGTGAACTTATGTTAAAATGTTATTTTTTTAATTTCAAAAATTGGATATGAAGTCCATTATAAGGATTAATACAAATATGCATTCAAAAAGCTTAACACCAGGCATGACACACAGTAACCACTCAATAAATGCTAATCATAATTACTTTATGATATATTTACAGTCATGTCAACTCCAAATGATTAAGGTTTTCATCTACAATACTCAAGTTTTACAAAATTAAAGAAAATGTTATCTTGATGTTAGATATATAGGCCAAATTCAAGGACCATGATAAATCTTATAATTATAAACCTTTTATATGATAATGACTTCACAGAAAATGACTTGTTAACAAGCATCATAAACCTATAAAACCCAAATGAAAAGTTCTTAACAAACCCTTGAAGAACATAACAGAATCCACTTGCTACAACAAGATCTATAAGATCCACTTGTCCAACTAAGGTCCACTTTAAAAATTAATTTTAAATTCATCAAAAATTACTAGAACAACAGGCAAAGACTAGTAAAGTAGAACCCAACTAGAAATAAAAGATAGTCAATAAAAATAACTCCAAGTGGAGCCAGATGTTGAATTTAGCAGACTTCAAAGCAGCTTTTAAAAAATATATTCCAAGAATTACTAGAACAAATAATCCCAAAACTTAGGTGGGATCATGAAAGACCCAGAATTGCCAAAGCAATCCTGGGAGAACAGAACAAAACTGGAGGCCTAACACTCTCAACATCAACAATACAACAAAGTTATCACAATCAAAACAACTTGTGGTGTTGGCATAAAAACAGACATGGATCAGAACAGAGCGCCCAGAAATAAACCCACACACCTATGGGCAACTGATCTTTGACAAAAGAGGCAAGGATGATAACAATGGACAAAAGACAGTCTCTTCAGCAAGTGGTGTTGGGAAAGCTGGACAGCCACATGTCTATCAATGATGCTGGAACAAAAGTAAACTGAAAAATGGCTAAAGACTTAAATATGTAAGACATGACACCATAAAGCTCCCAGATGAGAACGTGGGCAAAACTTTCTCTGACATAAATCACAGCAATGTTTTCTTAGGTCAGTCTTCTGAGGCAGTAGAAATAAAAGCAAAAATAAACAAACGAGACCTAAAAAAACTCATAAGCTTTTGCACAGCAAAGGAAACCATAAACAAAAAAGACAACCTACAGACTGGGAGGAAATACTTGCAAAAACACAACTGACAAGGGCTTAATTTCCAAAATATATAAACAGGGTATACAACTCAATAACTAAAAACAAAAAGCCCAATCAAAATGGGCAGAAGACTTAAATAGACATTTCTCCAAAGAAGATGGCCAACAAGCACATGAAATGATGCTAATACAGCTAATTACCAGAGAAATACAAATCAAAGCTACAAGGAAGCATCATCTCAAACTGGTCAGAAAGATCATCATTGAAAAGTCTACAAACAATAAGTGCTTGAGAGCGTGTGGAGAAAGGGTACCCTCGTACACTATTGGTGAAAATGTAAATTACCGATGCAACCACTATGGAGGTTCCAAATAGAGGTTCCTTAAAAACTTAAACTAGAGTTACCACTTGATCCAAACATCTTATTGCTGGGCACGCATCAGGGAAAACTCTTAATTCAAAAGATACAGGAACTTCAATGTTCATAGCAGCACTATTTATAACAGCCAAGATACGAAAGCAACCTAAATGTCTATTGACAGATAGATAAAGATGTCTCTCTTATACACACACACACAAACACACACACACACAAACACACACACACACGGATATTAATCAGCCATAGAAAAAATGGACCTAAGGACTATCATACTAAGTGAAGTAAGTCAGAAAGATACATGATAACACTTACACACTTATACATGGAATCTAAAATATACAAATGGATTCACTTATAAAACAGAAACAGACTCATAGACATAGAAAACAAACTAATGGTTACCAAAGGGCCAAAGGCAGGGAGGGATAAATTAAGAGTCTGGGATTAGCAGATACAAACTACTATATATAAAATAGAAAACAGTAAGATTCTACTACATATCTAAGGGAACTATATTCAATATCTTCTAATAACCTGCAATGAAAAAGAATATATACATATGTATAACTGAATCACTTTGCTGTATACCACAATCTAACACACTGTAAATAAATTATACTTCAATTTTTTAAGAATAGACAGACAACAGAAAATTTAAGAGTATTAAAAATCAACACAAAATTAAAGTAGGGAGAAAAGTACCTCAAAACAAAAAATACATGATATATTTTTAAAATTATAAAACAGACCTAAATTCAACCATATCAGTGACTAAACCAACTAAATGGAGTGAAATTTCCTATCAATATTAGGGATTATCAGATAAAATAACACATCAAAAAATCAAGAAATAAGTAGTTTATTCCTCTTACATACTCACTTTAAATACAAATACACAAGTATACTGAAAAAAACTGCTGCAATTACATTAATGTTAGAGAATATACAAAGAGTAAGTCTTATAAAGATAAAAGGGTCAATTTGTCTATTTCTTTTTATTGTTTTAATGTTCTATTATAAGGTGCATATTTTTCTATAGTGTAAAATCTATAATAGGAAGAGAAGGTCTATAATCAATGAGCTAATCTACTGAATTTATCCGAACTTGACTGATAAAATTCATCTATTATCACATACTACAGTAGTCTCCTGTTTCAATTTTCTTAAGAAATAAAATCTAATTATCTCAATTATTATTAACAGCAAATAAAAGATAGTCATGATAGCTGGAACTATTTCCATCAGGCCCTTCAGTGTTCTACATTCATTAACAAATTTCATCTACAATAACCTGTGGCTGAGATCAGCATTAGCCATATTGTATAGGTAAGAAATCAAATCCAAGGTTTAGATAACTTACTCAAGCCTTACGTATTAGGTAAGTTACAGCTGCCAGACTGTCTGACTCTAGATCTTATTATTTCTGTGTCACTAGGTTCATGCTTTTCTGCCATCAATTCTGAGAAAACTTATGTAGTCAAGAGAAATTACATGCCTATACCTGCATTTATACATGTTACTGAAGTTCTGAAACTGCTAAAAAACATCTTGTGTCAAATAGGTTTTAATACTAAGAATCTATTTTATTAAAAGTTATTTAATCATGTGTCCTTCCCCCAAATTGAACACTAAGAAAATTTCAAGAAGGCAAAGATACTGGCTTTGTAGAGTGGTTTTTTTTTTTGGTACTTAAGCAGATAATAAGATCATATTTAAAAGGCAATAAAAATATATTTGAAAAGCTAGAACAGTGCACTTGGACAACTGCAGAGAATGCCAGTACAGAAGACCTGGATGTTCACTCCACACACATCTCTTCAAAGGAATTTGGGAACTACCTTAAGGTTTGGTTGGCTACCAAAAATGTGGCCCTTAGAGAGTTTACATAAATTATTGATACTTTTCTTATGTACCTTAAACACCTTAAACAATGAACAGTGTCATACTGACTTATCAAGGTTGATCTGCACAAACACCAAGACTGATGGTGCACACCTGGTTTCACTGTTGGGAGTCCTGCATTTTGACTGCCATAGCTGGTTACACAGAAAGAAGCAGCTCGTCCAATTAGCTCAGGCGGTCATAGTCAGGCTTACCTGGGAAAGAAAGCCCCTCCTGTGCAGTGCTGGTTAGGGAAGAACATGGAAGCCTCAGCCTGACTGCACTTGATCCCAATGGATGCTTATTTTTTTTCCATGCTGGTTTGGTTCTCTATTTTTGCTGTGATAAACCATAACCATGAATATAACCTGTCACAGGTTTTATGAGTCCTTCTAGCAAATCAGCAAAATTGAGGTGGATCTCAAGTCCCTCCAAACAGTAATATAAAACTACAGATGTAGCAGAAAATGATTTCTACACTGTTTTACAACATATGATGGTAGTTTCAATAAATAATGTTTTACCACATAAAATTCATTAGTAATGTGCTACAAGAAATGAGATCTATGTAATAACAATTATATGGAATATGCTAATAAATACTTATTTGGAAGATATTAGAGAAATCTTCATTCAAGGACTACAAAAAGAGAACATTTTATATCTTTATTTTTCTCATGAGCTATGTCTGAACAACAATCATTTCCATACATGCCGTCTAGATTCCTTCTAACTTATGATAGTCTTAGAAATGCTCAGAAGTACAACTAAGTAAGACTTGGCATAGAAAAAAGAAGTAATCTGAGTGGTTAGAAAGCTGAGTGTAGAGAATCATAGGCTACTTATTTCACACCAGACAACCCTGATAATGATGATGATGTGACCACTAATCCAGAGCCAGACATCTTGGAATGTGAAGTCAAGTGGGCCTTAGAAAGCATCACTACCAATAAAGCTAATGGAGGTAATGGCATTCCAGTTGAGCTACTTCAAATCCTGAAAGATGATGCTAAGAAAGTGCTGCACTCAATACGACAGCAAATTTGGAAAACGCAGCAGTGGCCACAGGACTGGAAAAAGTCAGTTTTCATTCCAATCCCGAAGAAAGGCAATGCGAAAGAATGCTCAAACTACTGCACAATTGCACTCATCTCACATGCTAGTAAAGTAATGCTCAAAATTCTCCAAGCCAGGCTTCAGCAATATGTGAACCATGAACTCCCTGATGTTCAAGCTGGTTTTAGAAAAGGCAGAGGAACCAGAGATCAAATTGCCAACATCCGCTGGATCATGGAAAATGCAAGAGAGTTCCAGAAAAACATCTATTTCTGCTTTATTGACTATGCCAAAGCCTTTGACTGTGTGGATCACAATAAACTGTGGAAAATTCTGAAAGAGATGGGAATACCAGACCACCTGACCTGCCTCTTGAGAAATCTGTATGCAGGTCAGGAAGCAACAGTTAGAACCAGACATGGAACAACAGACTGATTCCAAATAGGAAAAGGAGTACGTCAAGGCTGTATGTTGTTACCCTGCTTATTTAACTTATATGCAGAGTACATCATGAGAAACGCTGGACTGGAAGAAACACAAGCTGGAATCAAGATTGCCGGGAGAAATAGCAATAACCTCAGATATGCAGATGACACCACTCTTATGGCAGAAAGTGAAGAGGAACTAGATAGCCTCTTGATGAAAGTGAAAAGAGGAAAGCAAAAAAGTTGGCTTAAAGCTCAACATTCAGAAAACGAAGATCATGGCATCTGGTCCCATCACTTCATGGGAAATAGACGGGGAAACAGTGGAAACTGTCAGACTTTATTTTGGGGGCTCCAAAATCACTGCAGATGGTGACTGCAGCCATGAAATTAAAAGACGCTTAGTCCTTGGAAGAAAAGTTATGACCAACCTAGATAGCATATTCAAAAGCAATGACATTACTTTGCCAAGGTCTAGTCAAGGCTATGGTTTTTCCTGTGGTCATGTATGGATGTGAAAGTTGGACTGTGAAGAAGGCTGAGCACCGAAGAATTGATGCTTTTGAACTGTGGTGTTGGAAAAGACTCTTGAGGAGTCCCTCGGACTGCAAAGAGATCCAACCAGTCCATTCTGAAGGAGATCAGCCCTGGCATATCTTTGGAAGGAATGATGCTAAAGCTCAAACTCCAGTACTTTGGCCACCTCATGCAAAAAGTTGACTCATTGGAAAAGACTCTGATGCTGGGAAGGATTGTGGGCAGGAGGAGAAGGGGACGACAAAGGATGAGATGGCTGGATGGCATCATGGACTCGATGAACGTGAATCTGAGTGAACTCTGGGAAACGGTGATGTACAGGGAGGCCTGGTGTGCTGCGACTCATGGGGTTGCAAAGAGTCAGCCATGACTGAGTGACTGAACTGAACTGAACATACAGGGTAAAAAGCTAACAGCAATTTCTTAGCATATGTTTTAAAAAAACTGTAGTGTACATTATCAAAGTATTTTTGCACAACAAAACTTTTATCTATAACCCAAAAAGCCAATAAAGCATCAATTTATAACTAGCAGCCCATATATATTTCCATAATAATTTTTTATTATATAATAAAACTTGCATATTATAGTTACTATTTAAATCCATAACTGGAAGTCATTCAAACCTTTGATCAAGCATGACTTTAATAGATTACCTGCCTGGTCACGTTACTTGTGTTGTAGTGAGTTACTATTGCTGTTAAGACAAATAAAATGTTCATTGAGAGACTTTCCTGGTGGTCCAGTGGCTAAGACTCCATGCTCCCAATGCAGGGGGCCTAGGTTCAATTCCTGGTCAGGGAAGTTAATAACCAACATGCCACAACTAAGACCTGCTACAGCCAAAGAAATCCATTAAATAAATAAGAAGAACGTTTTAAAAAATATTCTTTGAGATCTTAGAATTTTGTTGTAGAGTCTCTGCTAATCTGATGCAGACATTTCAGGTGTCTTTTGGATCTACTGGAACAAGTTGCTCCATCAAAATAAAAGTTATGTAATACAATGTAAACTAAAATAGTTAGGATTCTAAAACTTGTGAAGTGGTAATACATGTTTTAGAATTTCTAGAATATAGTAAGTAGCTGAGTGTGACTAGATTTTATATTATTTTGTTATTTTTTAATTACAAAGAATATTTTTAAGTAAAGAATTTAAAAGTATGGCAAACTTTTATATCAATTTTAATTTCACTGAACTGTTTACAATATTATATATACTTTATTTCAGCAATCTAATATAACTTAAAATTTTTTTATTTTGTACTGGAGTATAGCCAACTAACAACGTTATGCCAGTTTCAGGTGGACAGCAAAGGGATTTAGCCATACATATACATGTACCATTCTCCCCCAATTCCTCTCCCATCCAGGCTGTCATATAACAATGGAGTATAACTTTTAAATTGATGAAAATGTTCCATATCCTTGTTTTCCAATATCTATATGTGGCTTTTGAGCCTTGAAATGGGCCTACTGTGATAAAGGAAGTACATTTTTTATTTAAGGCTAAATTAAATCCATTTTCTTTTAAATAGCCTACATGTGATTAGTGGCTACCACATTAGACACCACAATTCTAGAAGAATCACCATTTATAACAAGATGAAAACACAGCCATTACATGTTTTAGGAGAGGAACTGTACATCTTCTTCTCCTAAAACATGACCTAGTATGTCCAAACAAACAAGAAAAAAATTACTGAGAGAAATGAGAATGTTTGTAATTTCTTTGTTTAGCTTTGGTTTTACTTTATAAAGTAAAGCTAGACTTCCTATGTTACATGAAAGTCACTAAATATATCGATGTTTGCTATACTACATGCCTCCCAGAAAAGTACTCCATATATTTTAATTAAAAACATAGCTATAAGACATTCTCAGAAACAATCAAAACTTTGACCTTTAATATCATATAAAAGCCTGCTAAAATCTGTTAGAAATAAAATATTTCTAATAGCTTTAGTTTGAGCTATACAGCATGGCATATATCTATCTTTAGTCAAAAATCCATCATTTTAATAAAGATTAATAGTCAAAATTAAAGATCACTATGCCCTTGTTTTAAAATCCATATCATTTATTCATGCCTGACTTATTCAAGATTCTTTTCTCTCACTAGGAAAATACATGAGTTTCTAGATATGATTAAGAGGAAGGGAAGAAATTAGACCATCAAAAGTGCAACAACTTCCCTATGAATCTATTATACCTAAAGCAATGTAGAAGAAGAATCATGGTGAACTTTATTAATACAGGAAAAATGGACTTACTCCACTCCTGAGTGACTTAAATTTAACATGAAAAAGTACCAAGACTGGCAAAACGCTAATAAGGCAGAAAACCAAAATTTTCTTTCCATAAAACTTATTTCTTATCAGCTCTGAACAAACTAAAATGGTGTCTTTGTGTGTGCTGGCAATGGCAGGACAGAGGATAGGGAGGCGTGGGGAGAGGGATAAACCAGTGAGACCTTCTTAAAAAGATGGGCCTGGAAGAAATTACATTTGGAGACTAAAACTTCACACTGTATGAAAGAAAATAACTAGACTGTCAGTTATATATAATCCAATATCACTAAGAGAATTACTACTCAAAAAATTCAATTCTTATCAAACAACACAGAGAAGCTGTTTGAAAACATTTTGGACAGTTGTAAAAACAGACTTGGAATAATTTTCATTTTATCAAAGAATATCAATAGAAATCCATTCTTTCATTTTGAAACAGTAGTAAACATCTTACCTGTGATGTGCTATCGGCTGCTTTCTTATTAACAGAAGCATCTACTGTTTTGTTTGTCTGGTTTTCTAAGAAGTCAAAAAACAAAACAAAACTCAGAGCTATTTTTAAAGGAACCTACAAAATGTGACAGGATAGATTTCTTTATATACAACAATTCACGTTAATTTTCTCCAATAGTTTTTTGTCTGTTAACATGTCACATATGTAAATTACTCTCTCAGAGACCACTGCTACAAATCTTTCAGAAGGACAAATTGATACTAGAAATCCAAACACTTCATCTACCCATTAAACAGAAATTTTAACTCTAACCAAAGGAATATTGCAGGGAAGCAATTTAAGATGTGTATAACCTAAATGCTAGAACACAAAAAGTTAAATAAAATATAATCCTTCCATACTACACACCTCTAGAGAAAAACTTAGTAACATGGCAAAAATGTAATAAATTCACTAGAAAAATAAAGTGATCCTGATGAAACATACATGCATAATCTCAATAGCTCAATCACACATGATTTTCCTTTATTCATTTTTCAATAAACTTGTATTGAGTTTGTACACACACACAAACATACATATGAATTTTGCACGTATAGAACTACAATTATATAGTTGTATAAAAGATAGCTGAATGAAAAAACAGCACAGAAAAGAAACAAAGTATGTTTTTCTGCCTCAATTTCTAAAGAAAAGGTATTAAGTTTTGTCAAATGTCTTGAGCATCTACTGAGGTGATTAATCAGTTTTTCTCTTTGGTAATGTGGTCAATTATGTTAATAGGAGTTTTCTAATGCTGAAACATCCTATCCACACTTTCTGTCAAAAAAACTTCAGTCAAAATATGACATTCCTTTCATTTGTAAATCTTTATAACATACATACAAAGTAAATCATTTATCAATATATTAAAAAGACAAAACCAGAAATGGTAGACACAATTATTTCTATCTATACATTAAAAAAATGAGGATAAATATCTACCTGTTAAAAAGAGGGTTTTATAGGCTAGGTAAGTAAAAGGGCCCTTCCAGTTTCTGCCTACCTTATCTGAATTATCTTAGTTCTTTGCATAGCAAGAAAATATACATATATACACATATTCATGTGTGTGTGTGTGTATATATAACCTAAGGAATCTCCCACGTATATTTAAGATGTATGTAACTTTAAGGCTGTGGTTTTTCCAGTGGTCATGTATGGATGTGAGAGTTGGACTGTGAAGAAAGCTGAGCGCTAAAGAATTGATGCTTTTGAACTGTGGTACTGAGAAGACTCTTGAAGAGTCCCTTGGACTGCAAGGAGATCCAACCAGTCCATTCTGAAGATCAACCCTGGGATTTCTTTGGAAGGAATGATGCTAAAGCTGAAACTCCAGTACTTTGGCCACCTCATGCGAAGAGTTGACTCAATGGAAAAGACTCTGATGCTGGGAGGGGTTGGGGGCAGGAGGAGAAGGGGACGACAGAGGATGAGATGGCTGGATGGCATCACTGACTCGAAGGATATCATGTCTGAGTGAACTCTGGGAGTTGGTGATGGACAGGGAGGCCTGGCATGCTGCAATTCATAGGGTCGCAAAGAGTCGGATACAACTGAACAACTGAACTGAACTGATGTAACTTTAAAAAGACATACACATATCTTTAATATCTTAAAATTACTTCATTTATAATGAATCAGCTTCATTTCTGGACTGCAAAGTTCTTGAAATACTACTTAATAAAACAAATTTTTTAAATATAGTACTTCTTAAAAATACATAAAAGAAAATTAATTCCAGGTTACTGACATGCAGAGTATTAACACACACTCAAGACATTAGCAAAACATAAACAATTTACTACCAATTTTTGAAAGTATATATACAGTGTTAGAATACATTCATTTGGATTTAAAACACATTTTCAAGTGAAAATAAAAGGTAAGTCAAGAACCAAAGCAGGTGAGGGAGTTTCATTTTTATTTTCTGTTGATTGGTTGGGTGGCTGGTTTAGTTCTAAGTCATGTCTGACTCTTGCAATCCATGGGCTGTAGCCCACCAGACTCCTCTGTACATGGAATTTTCTGTGGACTTATCCTCATACAATTATTCTCAAGATTCAGGAAAGATTTAAACTGATTAATCAAAATTTTTATTTTTCACACACACACACACACACACACACACACAAATACTAATAAATATGAGTTTTCTTATGCAGCATGATTCTCTCTTTGACTTAATTGTCTCAGGACACAAAGTTAATTATTCATAAAGCTGTAATAATATTCTTTATCCTAGATTTTCCATTAACTTCTCCTACCCTTTTATTAGATTGTTGTCTTGATTCTCAATGTAACATTTTATAGTTTCGCTGTATCTTTTGTTTTCTTTTACTACTTCAGATGAATTTTGAAAATAAAAAGTTATGAATCAATCTATCAAGTAATAAAATTGGCAGGATATAAAGTCAAAAATTGTACACCAAACTCTTTCTATAAGAAACATCTCTGTCTCTTTATTCTTAAAAGACACTGTCACTTTTAACCAACAATGAATTTTTACCAACATCAAAAAATGGATGTGCATATGTGCATTTTACAGGAGTGCATCAGTAGTGTACCTTGGTAGGTGCTGGATAACTGAATGAAAATAAGTGGAATGTAAAAACAAAAACTTTAAGTCATTTTTACAACCCTATCTTTCATCTAGAGCATTCCCAAGTGCCTCTAACTCCATTTTCACGCCTCCTGTAGCCAGTGTTTGTGGATGTCACACTCCTTCCTCTTTGTAAAAATCCTTTAAAACTCTTACTTCCTACCATCTTGCCATTCACTCCGTTCTCGTACCTTCCCAGAGCACCCATATCCTCTCACAGAAACCTGCATAATTTACACTCATCACATTTATAATTATTTAACATTAAGTTCCCTATTTGACTATGAGTTTAGTTAGAACAGGGACTATTTTGTACATTTCTGTGTGTCTGCATGATTTGAGAACAAAACAGGCATTCAGTGTTTTATGAATGAATGCATGGATGCTAATCACTTCAGTTGTGTCCAACTCTGTACGACTCTATGGACAGCAGCCCACCAGGCTCCTCCATCCACAGGACTCTCCAGGCAAGAATACTGGAGTGGGTAGCCATTTCCTTCTCCAATGAATGAATGAGATAAGCTATAATTTGGTTTCTAAATTTCCAAGTAATCCTTAGGAGAACTTTTATTTTACACTTTATTAAAAATATTGACTTACTCTATGGAGATATATGTATATAAATATATGCAAATGCATACTGTCTAGTTATACATTATGTAGACAGCGTATTAAAGAGCAGAGACATTACTCTGCCAACAAAGGTCCCGTCTAGTCAAGGCTATGGCTTTTCCAATGGTCATGTATGGATGTAAGACTTGGACTACAAAGAAAGCTGAGCGCCGAAGAATTGATGCTTTTGAACTGTGGTGTTGGAAAAGACTCTTGAGAGTCCCTTGGACTGCAAGGAGATCCAATCAGTCCATGCTAAAGGAGATCGGTCCTGGGTGTTCATTGGAAGGACTGATGTTGAAACTGAAACTCCAATACTTTGGCCAACTGATGCAAAGAGCTGACTCATTTTTAAGCATTCCAAACAGAACTCAAAATAAAGATCTCCATAATATAATTTATGTATGTTAAAATATAAAGTTTTATGTATAAATATAAATGTAATATCACAAAACTAATAATAATTACTAAAATTATTAATTATATATACAAAAATCATTAATGACAGTCAAGAAATTAAACAGAAACAGACTGACATTACAAAAAATAAAGCACATTAAGCTAGATAATTTTGGGAAAAACACACCCTTTGGGTTAACAAATGTTCATACAATGTTAACAGGATAATGAAACTGAATTATAATTCTGATGTGTGTGTGCATGCTCAGTCAGGTCCAATTATTTGCAACCCTATGGACTGCAGCCACCAGGCTTCTCTGTCCATGTAATTCTCCTAGGAAGAATACTGGAGTAGGTTGCCATTTCCTTCTCTAGGGGATTTTTCTGATCCTGGGATCAAACCTCCGTCTCCTGTGTTACCTGCATTGACAGGTGGATACTTTACCAATGAGCCACCTAGGAAACTCATAATTCTGATACTGTACAAGTATTTAGGGAACTTGCAATCATAACATTAGACAGAGTAATCTCTAAAGTTATTTAATTCTTTTCAGGCTATGGTCTTTCAGGGAAAGTTGTATACTTAAGAATTTACCTTATCTTGTAACCATGATTTAAAATCAGTGTCAACTAAGCTCAAAATTTCATAAAGAAGAAAAACTCCAAAATCACAGAAAACAATGTCTATGATAATCATCTTCCATCTAACATGGTAAAAAAATAGTAATGACTAGAAGAAATGTAACCCCCCAATCTTGCTCATTCACTGAACTCAATTAAAAGTAAGCATCTAAGGAATGTTGTGACAGCAGATAATGCTAATAAATATCATTACTGTACCATACAAATATTTAATTTTAAATACTAATAACTGTATTTGGAATTTCAGATTTAATCTTATATCCCAGATGTTAATTGTATGAGGGTGATATTCAGCTTCATTCCAGTATGAATTTTTATCTACCATTCATTTATTCTCAGTAACTCTATGAAACTCTATTTTATGAAAATATATACTCAGAAGACAAGTACTCTACTGAAGGGCACATAAGAAATTAAAATAAGCCCTTGTATCTCACATGTAAAAAGTAATTTTGTACTTTATAATTTTTTTATATTTTAAGATCAACTATATCAACAGGACAGCTACTACAACAGTTTCACTATATACAAGATGCCCAGGTACTCTTTCCTGTCTTTCCAAAAGCAGTGGGGATAAATATAAAATCAGAAATGAAGAATAAGTTCAAGAATGTATATATAATCTATGCTTTCTAAGAACAAGGAAGACAGAGATCTACAGATTTTATTAAGAACAATCAAGTTCTCCTTTTTGCAATACTTCAAAGTATATATAAATATACAAACATAATCATGTAAAATATGCCATATGGGAGAATATATGAGAAAACAAGAAGCAAGGAAACGTTCTGCAGTAAATTAAATAGGGAAGACTTGGTATAAAACCATTCAAATTTGGAAGACAGGCATGAGGAATGCACAAAGGATTTTCCCAAATGGGGTAATGGGCAGGGGCTTCCCTAGTGTCTCAGATGGTAAAGAATCTGCATTCGATGCAGAAGACTGAAGTTTGATTCCTGGGTTGGGAAGATCCCCTAGAGAAGGGAATGGCAAACCACTCCACTATTCTTTTTTTTAATTCATTTACTTTTTAATTGAAGGATAATTGCTTTACAGAATTTTGATGGTTTCTGCCAAACATGAACAAAAAACATGGAACACTTCATGAATTTGTGTGTCATCCTTGTGCAGGGTCATACTAATCTTCTCTGTATCATTCTAATTTTAGTATATCTCCTGCCCAAGTGAGTACCACTCCAGTATTCTTACCTGGAGAATTCCATGGACAGAAGAACCTGGCAGGCTACAGTCCATGGGGTCACACAGAGTCGGACATGACTGAGTGACTAACACTTTCACTAGAGAAGATGTGTGGTTGTTATTTTCCTCTTATTAGCATATATTACGTCAACTAGATACTTTAAAATATACTGCTTTCTGTATATTCAGATATATCTGCAAAATGTATTATAAAAGTAATTCACAATGTTTGCTACAAAGCCAAAATTAAAAATTTGCCCAGGTTAGGAAAACTAGTAAAAGATGAATTACAAATGGTAATTTCTCACTCAAAATAAACTCTCAGATCCCACTTTAACAACATCATTCCTCTTGGGTAACTAAAATAGTGTCTGAAATTCTATTCACTCTGTCTTCTAATAATGTTAGTCAACTACATACACACACAAATTCAATTATCTACAGATTATTAACAAGCTTGCATTTCTATTATTAAATCTACATGTTGACTTACCAATTCTTGTGGTGGTAGTGCTGCTCTGTTCTGCAGGAGATGAAGTACTAAAAGCAGAAATTGGAATTTTCATCTGTATAGGACCTCGATTATTTGATGGACTATAGAGTCCCTGATGGGCCTACTGTAGGTAAAGAAGTCCTGGTGGCTTGGACAATAGAGTGTGCTGTTGGAACAGCCTGTACAGCAAGCGTTGTTCCTAATGGTGCAGCACTGGCAGGAGAATTCCTTTGAATACTAGGACTGGGCACAGAAGGAACGTTGTTTGGTTTCGTGGGGTTTGGCAAAGATGGCAAAGACACTGGATTTTTGGTAAGACCACTCACTGTAGGTGGGCTTTGTACAGAAATGAATTCAACGTTGCCTGATGGTTGATTGGTCACTAAAGTCCCTGGATGGCTCTGGAGGAGCTGAGGCTGAGAGGATACAGCAACAGGTACATGTAAAATCACTGGTAAAGACTGTAAAGAGATTGTAGGTTGGGGATTTCCACTAGGCACCTGAGTAGAAGCAACTACTGTAGCTGTGTTGGGTGCAGGAAGAACTGACGTGGCTGTCAGAGAACCTGAAGTCACTGGAGGCTGCAATTTAGGTTGACTACTGACAACCGCTGGAGGAGTGACAAGATTGGTTGAAGATACTATAAAAAAAGAGAGAAGTTTCAGTTTAAATAGCCATATTTATCAGCTAAAATAATATAATACAAATTTGATGTACAGCAATATATACAGTAGTCTCTCATATCTTTTAGTTTGATTTAAATCCTTGAATTCTTAGATTATTTGCAGAATCATTTCTGCATCTACATTTGGTACCTTATGAAAATAGCACATTTTATCATTAAGATGGAGGACTGCTATTTCTGTATGAAGAGTCTCTGAAAATGAGCAAATTACTTCAGAGTAACTAGTGGGAAATACAACTAAAAAACAGTGAAAACTAGGGAAAATTGTAAAGACAATTTTGAAAGTACATTAAAAATGCCTTAGGACACTGGCAATATATAAACTCAAATAGAATATCTAGAAAGAGTATCGTAAATTCATAATAGGTAAACTTAGTGATGGTATTTTACAATATGGATAAAGTGAAACCTGTACCTGTGGATCCAATTTTACTGATTCCCTGGGAGGAACTAGTTAGGAGAGGCTACTACCTCTATTAACGCTCTACTGACATTATGTGATATGGAAAATAACATAGGGAAGATGGGAGAAGAATTAAGGAGCTGACAACAAAAGAGCAGAGTAAATAAAAATGTTGGTCACTCGAGTTTTACAGTCTTTTTAGTTCAGCCATTTGTGTGTCTTCTCATTTGAGCAGGTTTAATAAAAATCAGTGACCAAATCTCCTCACTGCTTTGTAAAGTCTTTCCAAAATCACAGGCACACATAAAGCATTACTGCTGCATACCAGATAAGGCTGACTGGCTCAAGGAAAAGTGTTTGGACAACTGGCTGAGCTGTAAGCTGAGCTTACAGCCTATTTGATGGAATACCACTTTTACTTGAAAGACTGAGTTATAAACATACTATGGTTATTCACTTGGGTATTTGGCAAATTTTTTCTTGAAAATAAACTAAATAAGGCAGAGACTTCAAAGAAAACAACGAACAATATAGATTGGCAACAATAAAATCTGAGTTAAAAAAACAACTTAGAACTTGGGAAATGCATCTACCTGCCACCCTGAGAGCATGGTTAGCTTCCCAAATCTTTAAAGGCTCTTCTGAGAATAACTGATAACAAAGTAAATCAATACAATTTTAAAAAATTTATTAATGAAATGTACCCGTGTTTGGAAGACTTAGAAAACTCAGTGAATATTTTCCAAGTGATCAATGAATGATATTAGTAAAAGACCCATCTAAGTACAAGACAGATAAAAGAATTTAGTGGTAAATTTACAAACATTTATTGGTGTGATTTCTGATTTCACTTTGCAACTAACCTTTAAGAAACCACTACTTGCTGTCTCAAAGAATAATACCCACATTCTCTCTAGGCTTTTTCCAACTACACATTTGAATGAGGCTGAATTTTCTTCACATATTTCAACTAAAACAACAAACTACAACAGATTGAATGCAGACACAGATATGAGAATCCAGGTGTGTTTGGCCATCTTTATGTTTTAAGTGAAGTATAAAAGAGACATAAAAATTTAATATAATAATACTCTTTTGCTAATTTTTTTAATTTTGGAAGAGAGTTACTTTTCACCAAGACTAGCTACTTATGGTTATGTAATTCTGTTGTTTAATTGCTAAATCATGCCCAACTTTTCTGTGACCAAATGGACTGTAGCCCACCAGGCTCCTCTGTCCATTAGATTTCCCAGGCAAGAATACTGGACTGTATATAATGGTACAAAATATAGGTTTAAAATTATTTTTAATTGAATTAATAAACATTTTAAAATTATGTTTTAATTTCTACCATAGTAAATATCAATTAATATACCCACAACAGTAAAACTCTGTAGATTCTTAATAATTTTTAAGGTTATACAGAGATGTCAACACCCAAAAGTTTGAGAATCACTACAGCAGAAATCTGAGTTTCTGTATTTTTACGCACATCTGTGATCCTACTTTTTAAACAAAACTTTGCTCTTAGCACTCAATTTTACATAACTGTGTTCAGTTATTAAGTCCATTTCAAGCTCACAAGTGTGTAAGCAAAGAGAACAAAAGCCTTCAATTCCTAACAAAATGTATTCCGGTGTTAAGAATATTACCTGTATTCACAGGGGTTTGAAAAGATGGTGGTGTGCTCTCACTTATATTTCTTT
This sequence comes from Nanger dama, assembly GCA_917880005.1. NCBI lineage: Eukaryota > Metazoa > Chordata > Mammalia > Artiodactyla > Bovidae > Nanger > Nanger dama. The sequence goes on from CAKJTW010000043.1 coordinate 14,343,579, forward strand.
TGGACTCCAACATCTGTCTCACTGTGTTTGTATTTCTATGAAATAGATACACACAATAATAGTCACTGGACATGCCATTCTAGGGAATATCTACTTATGCATACATAAAGCAGTGGCCCATAGGGAGAAAGGGTAGCTAGACTTGGATATTAATTTAAAGCACTCAACTGGGAGTGAATGCAGTGAAGCAAAGCTGGTACGAAAACACTGGAATGCTGGGGTGTAGGGCATCAGGGAAGAGTTTTCCCTTTATATTCTATGTCCTCAAAACTTTAACCTGAAAACCAAATATGGATCCAAGTATCTGTACACATTAGTTTTTGTGAACTCCGACCAAAGAATTTCTCAAATACTTAAGGTAATACTATTTAGCACAAGTGGTTAAAGAAATCTACAATAACAAAAGAAAGCCTTATAAAAAAATGAGCAAAATCAATATCCATAGGAGAACAATTAGAGCAGAGCAAAAAGAAGCAAATATACTTAATACAGTATACCAAATATTTATCTCTACAAAAATATATAGTATCACATTCTAAGATCTTTCTGCACAATAAAGAAAATCAGAACCTTGTTCTCTTCATGAAAAACTTGATAACAGCCCGTTTACAATTCTCACCTGTAGGGCACACTGTTATTGCTGATGACATCAACTACAGACTTTCCTGGTGATACAGATGGGTTTGGTGGGTTCTGGGGAGAAGAATAACCAAGGTAAAATAAAGCCCAATTCACAAGGAATCTTTCAGTCCTCTAAGTGCTTTGTTAATATGTTATCTGTTATTTCTATACTGCTGCTAAGTCGCTTCAGTCATGTCCGATGCTGTGTGACCCCACAGACGGCAGGCCACCAGGCTCCCCCCGTCCCTGGGATTCTCCAGGCAAGAACACTGGAAGGGGTTGCCATTTCCTTCTCCAATGCATGAAAGTAAAAAGTCAAAGTGAAGTCGCTCAGTCGTGTCTGACTCTTAGTGAGCCCACAGACTGTAGCCTACCAGGCTCCTCCATCCATGGGATTTTCCAGGCAAGGGTACTGGAGTGGGGTGCCAATGCCTTCTCCCAGCTTATTATCTAAGAATGGTTATAAATACTGTTACCTCATAAGACCCCTTTAGAAATGGCAGAATTGACTGCTTTACTGTGGAAATAGGGCATATGATGACCAAAACATGTAAATTAATCATCACTATTCTATGAAACAAGACTTAAAAACCTATGTTTCTTGCCACTTACTTACAAATCTGTTGCAAAATTTAAGTCTTTTTGTAGGTGTAAAATAAAAGGGTTAGGAAATTAATGATATTAGATCAGGAGTCTGTGAACTTTATAAAGGGCCAAATCATAAATATTTTAGGGCTTTGCAGCTACTCAGCTCTGCCATTGTAGCACAGAAATTAGCCATAGATAACATATAAGTGAATAAGCATGGTTGTGTTTGAATAAAATTTTATGTATGGACACTGAAATATGAATTTCAAGTTATTTCTATAGTACAAGAGAAAATCTTACTAAGAAAAAAAAATTAAACCTTGGCATTGGTACATATTAAAGTGCTTACACAAATTACTCTATTGTCACAACTACTTATACGAAAAATGAATAATTCCTAGACCTCAGTTTTTTATGAGTAAATAAAGAATGTAAAAATAGTTTAAATGCTAAAAGTGTTCCATAAGCATTAACAATATGAATCTAAAGAATAACTAGATACTCATTCAATAAACGTCTAGTAAATGCCTACTAAATACCTGACAGAGGAAGTACCAGATTACAAGCAGAAACTCAAGAAACAAGGAAAATATTTGTTTATCCTCAGGAAGTAAATGATTACCAATTAAGTGGTATCCTAGGTCACAAATCAAAATTATTTTTATAATTTTTGTTTAAAAATAAAAAACAACTTGTCACTATGTGACATAATTTCATAAAAAGATGCTCCAATTCTAAACTTCAGTACAAACTAAGCCTTTTTCCATCCTCCAGAACAGGGACTATAGAAATAGAGATGTAACATTTATATGCTAATTACCGTTATTTGGGCCTCCATTATAATGCCACTATCATCATCTCTTAAATTGAGAAAAATACGTCCACTCCAGTCTTAATTAAATATAATAAATAATACATATTAAACAAAAGGTGATAAACAGAATTACATCAAGCAGATGCCACTAATCACTCTTCTCAACAACAAATATATTTTGTTACATTTTTAGGATAAAAGAACGATTTTATCTGTGTAGAGGAGGAAAAAAAGATAAACTGCTCTGACACAGAAACTTTTGAAATATCTAGAAAAGCAAATGAAAGTAACATTGTAGCATCATTGGGAAAAGTTTTTAAAAATTTTAGGGGAAAGAAGTGTATCTTCTAATAAGTCTTTGAGTAATCAGTACACTCAAAACACTTAAATGAAGGTAAACATTTCAGAGGGAAAAAATAAAAAGGAGGAATATAAGCATAATAAGTATAAATAAGTAAAGTATGGCTTAGTGTCACTGGATGGTAGACCTTAAACACTACAGTGTGGTAACATCAGCAAGAAGGAAGAACTGAAAATTCTATAGATTCCTTCCCTTATGAAAACAATGACTTAATAACTTAAGGATCAAATTTCACTTGTAAGAAGTCAAGAAACTTGTTGAGAGATTGAAGGTGAAGCCGCTCAGTCGTGTCGGACTCTTTGCGACTCCGTGGACTGTAACCTACTAGGCTTCTCTGTCCATGAGATTCTCCAGGCAAGAATACTGGAGTGGATTGCCATTTCCTTCTCCAGGGGATCTTCCCAACTCAGGGATCGAACCTGGGTCTCCTGCATTGGAGGCAGACACTTTAACCTCTGAACCACCAGGGAATTAGAGCACCCTAAATGAGAAAGTTAAAGTGGAGAGTGAAAAAGTTGGCTTAAAGCTCAACATTCAGAAAACGAAGATCATGGCATCCAGTCCCATCACTTCATGGGAAATAGATGGGGAAACAGTGGAAACAGTGTCAGACTTTATTTTGGGGGGCTCCAAAATCACTGGAGATGGTGACTGCAGCCATGAAATTAAAAGACGTTTACTCTCAAGGCTATGGTTTTTCCAGGGGTCACATATGGATGCAAGAGTTGAACTGTGAAGAATGCTGAGCGCCAAAGAATTGATGCTTCTGAACTGTGGTGTTAGAAGACTCTAGAGTCCCTTGGACTGCAAGGAGATCCAACCAATCCATTCTGAAGGAGATCAGCCCTAGGATTTCTTTGGAAGGAATGATGCTAAAGCTGAAACTCCAGTACTTTGGCCACCTCATGTGAAGAGTTGACTCACTGGAAAAGACTCTGATGTTGGGAGGAGTTGGGGGCAGGAGGAGAAGGGGATGACAGAGGATGAGATGGCTGGAGGGCATCACTGACTTGAAGGACGTGAGTCTGAGTGAACTCTGGGAGTTGGTGATGGACAGGGAGGCCTGGCACGCTGCAATTCATGGGGTCGCAAAGAGTTGGACACAATTGAGCGACTGAACTGAACTGAACTGAAATGAGAGTAAGCCCCAAAGAGATCAACAGAAGAAGGCAGAAAGTCTGTTGCACTTAACTATCATATCCCACCTCCTTCCTTACACAGTGTAGTAAAATAGAAAAGAAAAAGGAAAAAAAAATCCTAACAAGTGAACTCTTCTTCAAGAAAGAAACACTGGAATTTGCATGCAACACTCTGAAAAGAGAAACTTACCAAAAAAAAACAAAAACAAAAAACACACAACAGAGAAATATGGATCAATCTGAAATTAATCTCCAGAAACTAACCTTAAAGAAACAGATCTAGGAACTACCCAACAAAGAATTCAAAATGACTATCATTAAGATGCTCAATGAGACAGAAAAGAATACAGAAAGAAAACTAAATGAAATTAGGAAAACAAAGCAAGAAGAAAATGAAACTTCAGAATAGGACAAACAAATTCTGGAGCTGAACACTACAACAACTGACTTTAAACATTTACTAGAAGGGATAAAAACCAGACTTTATCAAGCAGAAGAAAGAATCAGCAAACCTGAAGATAAATCATTTGAAATTATTGAGTTAAGACAATCAAACAGAAAAAGTTAATGAAAAAAGGTAAAGAGATTTATTAGACACCATCAAGTGGGCCAATATACAAATATAAGAGAACAAGAATAGAAAGAAAGAAAATAGGCAGAAAACCTACTTAAGTAAAGGTCAAAATCTTTCCAAACTTAAGAAAGAAAACTGACAAATTCAAGAAGGTGAAAGACTTCCAACTCAAAGAGACCTACACTAAGAAACATTATCGTCAAGCTGTGAAAAGTCACAAAGATTATAAAAGTAGCAAGAGAAAAGGGACACATCACATTTAAGGCGGCTCCCTTAAGATTATCAGTGCTTTTTTCTCAGAAGAAACCTAATAGGCCACAAGGGAGTGGAATGATATATTCAAGTGCTAAAAGAAAAATACTGCCAAGTAAGAATATCATAACGAGCAGCACTATCATTGCAAATATGAAGGCAAAATTAAGATTTTCACAGTAAATACAAAGCTGAGTGCATTTCACAGCACTAAATCCACCATACAAGAAATGTTAAACGGAGTGCTTCAAGTAGAAATCAAAGGACACTAGACAGCAACCTGAAAGCAAAGGAAAATATAAAGCTCTCTTGTAAAGGTAAATACAAAAATAAATACAGAATACTGCATTACTAGAAAGTGGGAAGAGAAATCCCATCTAATTCTAATACAGAACTTAAGTGTAAAATATAATTGTAAATCTATGTTAACATACACACAATACAAAAAAGATATAATGTATGATATCAATGAAGTTGTGGGAGGGAAAAAGTGACCTGAATTTATTTCCAGTTTAAAACAGTTATAAACTTAGAGACGTGCAAATCAAAACTACAATGAGATATCATCTCACAACAGTCAGAATGGCCATCATTTAAAAATCTACAGTATTATTAAAATGTCCATCCTACCCAAAGTAGTCACAAGTTTCAATGCAATCTCAATCAAAATTCTGTCATTTTTTTCAGAACTAGGAAAAGGCATCCTAAAATTCAAATGAAAGCTCAAGAAACTGTGAATTACGAAAACAATCTTAGAAAAGAACAAAGTTGAAAGTTTATACTTCTAATTTTAAAACATGTTACAAAGCTATAGTTTTCCAAACAGTATGGTGCTGGAATGCAGACAGACACACAGAAATGTGAAACAGAATGCTGACCCCAGAAATAAACTCTTAATGCATACATTCAAATGATGTTCTGCTGTTGCTAAGTCACTTCAGTCATGTCCAACTCTGTGTGACCCCAAAGACGGCAGCCCACCAGGCTCCCCTGTCCCTGGGATTCTCCAGACAAGAACGCTGGAGTGGGCTGCCATTTCCTTCTTTAATGCATTAAAGTGAAAAGTGAAAGCGAAGTTGCTCAGTCTTATCTAACTCATAGCGACCCCATGGACTGCAGCCCACCAGTCTCCTCCACCCATGGGATTTTCCAGGCAAGAGTACTGGAGTGGGCTCCCATTGCCTTCTACAAGGGTGTAAAGGCTACACAATGGGGAAAGAACAGTCTTTTGACAAACTGTGTAAAAATTGGATATCCAAATGCAAAAGAATGAAGTCAGACCATTAAATCATATATAAGATTTAATCCAAATGGATTAAAGACCTAAAACATAAAACCTAAAACTATGAAACTCTTAAGAGAAAACACAGAGGAAAGCTTCATGATAGTGGATTTGGCAATGATTTCTTGGATCAAAGCAAAGGTAACAAAAGCATTAACAAGACAAAGAGGATTACATCAAACTTAAAATCTTCTGCACATGAAAGGAAAACAATCAACAGAGTAAAAGGACATCTACGTAATGGCAGAGAATACTTACAAATCATGTAACTGGTAAGGTGTTAATATCCAGAACATAAAAAGAACATCTTAACAACTAAAAGATAAGTAACCAGATTTAAGAATGGCCAAAGGACCTGAATAAACATTTCTCCAAAGAAAATATGCAGATGAGCATGTGAAAAGATGCTCAACATCACTAAGCAGAGAAATGCAAATCAAAACCACAATGAGATAAGGCCTCACATCCATTAGGGTGGACACTATCACAAAAAGGGGAAAAAATTGTTCCCCAAAAGATACAGAAATGGGAACCCTTGTGCCATGCTGATGAGAATGTAAATGATGTGACTGCTCAGTTCCTCAGTGTTACCTGTTCAGTCGTGTACAACTCTTTGCAAGCCATGGACTGCAGCCCACCAGGCTCCTCTGTCCATGGGATTTTCTGGCAAGAATACTGGAGTGGTTTGCTATTTCCTTTCTCCAGGGGATCTTCCAGACCCAGGGATCGAACTGGGGTCTCCAGCACTGAAGGCAGACTCTTTACTGACTGAGCTACCTGGGAAGCCCTAAATGTGACTTTAGCAGTGATGTGACTGCAAAAGAAAACTATATGGAGGCGCCTCAAAAAATAACAGAATTACCAAATGACCCAACAATTTCACTTCTGGGTAGAAATATCCAAAACTTTGACCTCTAAGAGGTATGTGCACACCAATGTCATTGCAGCATTATTCGTAAGAGCCAGAAGTTGAAACCAGCCCAAGTATCCATCAATAAATAAATGGATAAAGAAAACGTGGTATATACATACTATGTAGTATTAGCCTTAAAAAGGAAATCCTGTCATATGCAACAACCCAGATGAACCTTGAGAACATAATGCTTTGTGAAATAAGATAAACAAAGCAAATACTGTGTGACTGCACTTATGAGATATCTAGAAAAGTCAAAACCATGGAAACAAAATAGAATGATCATTTCCAGGGGCTAAACGGGAGGTGAAATGGTAGTTGTTCTATGGAGGTCTTAGTTTTGCAAGATGAAAAATTCCTAGAGATATGTTACACAACAATGTAAATACAGTTAACACTACTGAATTGTAGAATTTAAAATGGTATCATTTCAAAATGAGTTGTTTTAAAAAGTCAAGTAAAGAAGATATGAAAATGATTCAAGACAGAAATATCTATAGGAATAATGACTACTACTGAAAAAACTACTATTGGAAATTACTATGTACCAGGCAATAAAGTTATCAAGACACAAAGAAATATAACTTGCTCAAATGAAAAAAAGAGGAAAAGAAATTCAACTAAAAACAATACTGCAATGTACAATGCTATACTAAAAATCCATATTACAGAATAACTAAGGAAACAACAGAAAGCAAAGTGCAATTACAGACCACAGTTTGTGCTATGCTACACCTGGCCTAAACTACATGGAGGAAGAAAGGAAGAGGAGAACTGGGCTACTTGAGGCCGTTAATACTGAACTATTTTGTAGGACATAATAGACTAAACTACTATAGTGGCAAATACAGGCATACCTTACTTTATGTACCTCACAGATACTGCATTTTTAAAAAACTGAAGGTTTATAGCAACATGCGTCAAGCTTGGTACTATTTTTCCAATAGCATTTCCTCACTTCGAGTCTCTGTGTTACACTTTGGTAATTCTGGTAATATTTCAAACTTCTTCATTATTATTATACTGCTATTCGTTGTTGTTTTAGTCACTAAGTTATGTGTGACTCTCTGGGATCCCATGGTCTGTAGCTTACCAGGCTCCTCTGTCTATGTGACATCCTGGGCAAGAATACTGCAGTGGATTGCCATTTCCTTCTTGACCCAGGGATCAAACCCGCATCTTCTGCATTGGCAGGTAGATTCTTTACCATGTAGCCACTCGGGAGACCCTATTATAGCCTATAGTGATCTGTGACAAATGATCTCTGATGTTATTGCAATTATTTTATGTTTTGTATTTTTAAATTAAGGTATGTACATTAAAACGTATCTAAATGATTTTTCAGACATAACACCACTGCTCACTTAATAGACTATAGAATTAACGTAACATTTATGTATTTTTTTAATGAATTTTTTTTTTTTACAAACTTGTGGCTTGCTTTATTACAATAATTGCTTTACTACAGTGGTCTGGAACTGAACCCACAGTGTCTCCAAGGTATGCCTGAGAAAAGCATGGTAAGGCAAATCCCCAAAGCTTAATTTTAAAGATGGATATTTCAAGAATGCCTTACATATACATATTACATGTACTGATGTTCATATGAAACAGTGAGGATTAGAAAAGGTTAATGACTAGTTCTAGAGCAGAAGTTCCAGAAACAACATGCAGGAAGTACACAACATGAAAGAAAATTTCAGACTTCTTTCCTCCTAGGTCAGCACCTCCTACAATTACCACTTAAAGCTAAATATCAACTATGCAAGAACATAAATTCTTACTTCTTGTCTTTTCTTAAGATCTTCTTTGGCTGCTCCAAAGCGTTTGGTTAACCTGGCTATCTTGGCCTAAAAAAGCAAAATGAGACAGAAATCAAATGGCATTATAGTATCAAAAAGGAACCTGTGCATACATAACAAGAAATCTATGGGTAATAGGATCCTCAGAAGATAGTCAACAGCAAGAAAATAAGACAAGTTGTTGTATAATCCCTGACTTCAAAACCCAAAGTAAACACTCTTGGTTTTAGAAGATTGGCTTTTTCCTTCTTGCTCACAAACCAGCATATTTCTGAATATATGTGCTTGCATTTCTTATTATTTAACATAGTTGGGACCACACTTAATTTTCTCACTGAGAATTATATATTAATAGTAAACATATCTATAAATCACAGAAGATCCCTAACCAGTAGTACATATGAGTCTGGAATTCTCTAGGCCAGAGCACTGGAGTGGGTAGACTTTCCCTTCTCCAGGGGATCTTTCCAACCCAGAAATCAAACCCAGATCTTCTGCATTGCAGGTAGATTCTTGACCAGCTGACCCACAAGGGAAGCTACATCTACAGTACTCAAATACTTCTTTTCAAAAATTAACCTACTGGCAGTTAAATAGCAGCAAGATCTTTTTGACCCATCTCCTGGAGTAATAAAAAATAAATAAATAAATAAACAAACAAACAAACAAATTAAACTTAAAAGATTTTGCACAGCAAAGGAAACCATAAATAAGATGAAAAGACAACCCTCGGAATGGGAAAAAATATTCTCAAATGAAGCAACTGACAAAGGATTAATCTCCAAAATATAAAAACAGCTTATCCAGCTCAATATCAAAACAACAACAAAAAATACCAATAAAAAATGGGCAGAAGACCTAAATGGACATTTCTCAAAAAAAGACATACAGATGGACAAAAACACATGAAAAGATGTTCAACATCACCAATTATTAGAGAAACACAAATCAAAACTACAATGAGATATCACCTCACATTGCTCAGAATGGTCATCAACAAAAATCTGCAGACAACAAACAATGGAGAAAGTGTGGAGAAAAGGAAATCCCTCACACTCTTCATGTGAATGTAAGCTGATACAGCCACTGTGGAGAATGGCATCTATGTGTGTGTGAGTCGTTCAGTCATGTCCAATTCTTTGTGACCACATGGACTATACATATACAGCCCATGGCCAGACCAGAATACTTGAGAGTGTAGCCTTTCCCTTCTCCAGGGGATCTTCCTAAACTAATCCAGGGATCGAACCTAGGTCTTCCTAATTGCAGGCAGATTCTTTACTAGCGGAGCCACAAGGAAAGCCTGGAGAACAGCATGGAAGTTCCTTAAAAACCTAAAAATAGAACTACCATATGACCCAGTAATCCTACTACTGGGCATATACTCAGAGAAAGCCATAATTCAAAAAGATACAGTCACCCCAATGTTCAATGCAGCACTATTTACAACAGTCAGGACATGGAAGCAACCTAAACGTCCAATGAAGGAGAAATGGATAAAGAAGATCTGATACATATATACAACAGAGTATTACTCAGCCATAAAAATGAATGATATAATGCCATTTGAAGCAGCATGGATGGACCTAGAGATTTTCACACTGAGTAAAGTCAGACGGAGGAGGAGAAATATTGTATGACATCTCTTAGAAGCAGAATCCAAAAGAAATAATACAAATCAACATTTACAATACAGAAACTGACTTAAAGACTTAGAGAAAGAACTTATGATTGCCAGTGGGAAGGGATATGGGAAAGGCTTAATCAGGGAGTTTGGGACAGACATGTACATATTGCTATTATTTAAAATGGATAACCAACAAGGTCCTACTGTATAGCACAAGGAACTCTGCTCAGTGTTATGTGACAGCCTGGATGGGAGAAGCGTTTGGGAGAGAACAATAGATGTATATATATACCTGAGTCCCTCTGCTGTCCACCTGAAATGATCACAACATTATTAATCAATTATACTCCAACATAAAATAAAAAGTATTAAAAAAAAAGAAAAGAAATGTCCGAGATGGAAAAGGTTGGGAAAGAAGACACATGGCAGAAGGGGGCTTTAAAAGCTCTCAACCATCTCAGGAAATTGAGAAGACTATCTGAATGTTCAGGACAAAATGCTAGGTCACAAGTGGCCTGAAAAGACCCTAAGCTGTCACCTCAGACTAGCCTTCAGAATCTATGCAAGCAGGAAGAGAAGAATAAGGCAAGTGTGATAAAACAGGCTGTAAATGGTCTAGCCTAAGTGTTGAAAGAGTACCCCAATGTTAATCTGCAAAGATTTGGGAGAGTAATCTTTTTACTTTTTTAGGCTCCAGGCATTTAAGTGAAAGTTGCTCAGTCATGTTTGACTCTGCTACCCCATGGACTATAGCCTGCCAGGTTCCTCTGTCCATGGAATTCTCCAGGCCACAATACTAGAGTGAGGTGTTCCCTTCTTCAGGGGATCTTCCCAACCCAGGGATTGAACCCAGGTCTCCTGCACTGCAGGTGGACTCTTTACTGTCTGAGCGTTTAAGTTAACTCTCAAAATATGAGCTGACCGCTAAGCTAACAAAACACAGACTTCAGTGACCATACACAATAACGAATAAATACTCTCCAAAAATTGTTTAGAAAACCCACTAATCAAGCAAACAACAAGCAGCAATAGCAAACCCTGGATAGAAGGGGGAAAATCTGATTTTCTGAATTGTCACATTGCAATACTCAAAATATTTCTTTAAACAGTAACAATGAACAAATTAGGACATATACAAAGAAATAAGAAAGTATGGTTTATTCACAGAAAGAAAAAAAAATTAACAGAAATATAGTTCAGGCATAGGACTTACTAGACAAAGACTTTAAATAAATGGTTTTAAATCTATTGAAAAAACTAAAGGATACTATTGAGAAAGAACTTGAAAAAAAAAGGAAAAAAAAAGTCCAATAGAGAGAATATGAGTAAAGAGACAGATATTTTATATTTTTAAACAAGTATAAATTCTGGAGCTGGAAGTACAATAACAGAAATTAAGATATTCACCAGAGAGATGAGAGGACAAGACTGTGAAAGAAAAGTTTTGTATACTTTTTTGTATAATAGGTATTAATTCAAGAGGTAAATTAAATTAATCCCCAGAGCGATCACTAAGGAAAAAGTAAAAACTTTACAGAAAGAAAAAAATAAAGAGAGTTAAAATGGTTCACTAGGAAAAAAAAAAATCACAAAAGGCGGCAATAATGTAGGAATTAAGGAACAAAAAAGGTGAAAGACAAGTAAAATGGTAGGACTAAATCTTTCTTTATCAATAACTAATTTAAATGTAAAGAGATTAAAAACTCAATTAAAAGGCAGAGATTGGCAAAGTGAATAATAAATCATGACCCAACTCTATGCTGCCTACAAGACTTCATCAAAATATAAAATTTCTGTGCATTAAACGACATTATCAAGAGAGGAAAGTGAAAAGAAAACTTACAGAGTGGGTGAAATAGCCATAAATCATGTACTTTAAAATGTTCAATATCCAAAATATGTAAAGAACTCTTACAGCTCAACAATAAAAAAGCAAAAACAAAGAATCCAGGAATAAAAATAACTTAAATTTTCTTAAAAGTACATACATAGATGTTTAAACAACAGTATAGGTAACTCAGTAGAGACAGAGAGCAGATTAGTGGTTTCCAAGGGCTAGAGGGAGAAAGAAATGAGAAGTGACTATTTAATGGGTACAAGGTTTTCTTCTGGATGGATGAAAATGTTCTGGAACTAGATAAAGATGATGATCATACAAGAATGTGAAGGTACCAAATGACACTGAACTATAAACTTTAAAGTAACTGCTATCCAAATTTTATTTCCATAAAAATCTAAATATCAGAACAACAAAGAAAGATGGGAACTAAATTAGGCTGAGTAAAATGTAAATAAATGGCATGGTAAGGACAGATCATAAATGAATGGAAGCTACAATATGAAATCAAATGGCTGAAACAAAAATACTGTGAGAATTAACACTCTGCAGGGGGCTTTCCTGGTGGCTCAATGGTAAAGAATCTGCCTGCCAATACAAGAGGCACAAGTTTGACCCCTGGTCTGGGAAGATACCACATATTGTGGAACAGCTAAGCCCATGCACAACAACTACTGAGCCTGTGCTCAAGAGCCTGGGAACCACAACTACTTAGTCCATGTGCTGCAATTACTAAAGCCTGCACACCCTGGAGGCCATGTTCAGTAACAAGAGAAGCCACCACAACTAGACAGTAGCCTCCACTCGCCTCAACTAAAGAAAAGCCCACACAGCAATGAAGACCCAACACAGCCAACAAATAAATAAAATTATTCTTTCTAAAAAATCTTAAAAAAAAAAAAATACTCTGTAGGACAGTGAAGCAACTGGTGGGATTAGGAAAAGTGGATCAAAAACTAGGAGATCTAAATTACAAATCAGAAAACGAAGACAGGTTTAAACTGGTACACAACTGAGGAAATTGGACTACACAGAAGAGAATTAACAAGCAGCATTTTAGAAAGATGAATACAAGGCTTGAGAAGGACCAGTAAAGACTTAAAAAGCAGTACCAAAGTGGTCATGTAAAAGGCTGCTCTTATACTCAAGGAACTGGATAATGATGGCCTTGTAGAAAGTTAAAAGATGTAAAAGACAGACTTTTATAAGAAATTTAAGTTTTAATTTGGCAACTCACTTTGTATATGTGAAGTGATACAGAGGAATCAGTTTCCAAGAACTGAAAAATTGTGAATAAAAGGAACAATGGGAAGGTATTCCTTGAAGATTTTTCTAAGAATTGAAGAATTTTGAGTAAGGGGAACAATGTGCAAACTCCACAACATGACTTATTTGTGGAGAAGATGATTGGTTTGATGTTGGAAAGATTAAGATTCTAAGGCTACAAAGAAATATCCAGTGCAAAGGCTTATTAAAAGTTAGAGACAGACTTGTATCTTAAAAATATGAGAGATAACTCAGGTTCTAAAAGCACAAAATCATAGATGCAGCTATGGGACTGATAACAAACTATGAATGAAATTATTCTCTTAAATCTTCCAACATTTTCAGTTCTAATTCAACATTCTAAATTGTACTAGTAAAATAAAGTGCAATCATTAGACAACACTATCACTAACTATATAAGGACCCGGTAAAGTTAAGAAACAGGAATAGTGCTGTCCTAAATGATGCCTTATAAAATAACTATACAATGACCTTATTATTAACAAAGTGTCAATTTAAATAAAATTTACAATATGAAATTAAAAAACTAAACTTGTTGACTGAGATATATAATTCCTAAAATCTAGTCACAGTTGCTTGCAATTTGCTTTCAACTGCGCAACTTTATTTTTATGAACCACTTCTCCCTTATTTGTAGATAAGGCTCTGTAAGTGGTTTTCAAGTCAGCATCTGAGACAATGCTCATATTTCAGACAACCTATACCAAACAGAAACCACACATTCTCTTCTGACAGAATGAATGTACTGATGAAATTTCCCAGTTTCTTAATCTTGGAATGAAATTAATTACTAACGCATGCTACCATGTGCCCATTTAAACTAACCAGAAGCTCAAGCACTACATGTTAATAGATATATTCAATAAAAAATTAAAAGTAGCAATCATTCATAAACACAGACCAACAAACTAATGTCTTTAAAAACACAATTCATTGGAGGAAATAGATTAATATAAAAAGAATCACAGCAAACATTATTTAGAACTTAACAGCATTTTAGATGATGCCAGCCTTTCTTCACTGACTGAAGAAATACTGAAGATGCATTTATTAAGATTATTTCTGAGGCTTGGCATGGGTTGATACATATCTCAAAAGTATGTTGAAGTCTGAAGCCCAAGTATCAGAACACAAGCTTATCTGGAAATAGCTAACTGTAGAGGTAATTACAGTTGACCCTTGAACAACATGGAGTTGAACCGCATGGGTCCAATTATACATGGAAATTTTTTTCAATAAATATACTATTCATATTTTCATTCTACAGATCTTTAAATTGAATGAGAGTCTGTGTTCAATTAGAGATCACCATAACTGAAATCAAAGGAACTAGGGTTTGAGTTCTGATTCTGTCCAAACTGCTCACTGCCGTGGATGAGTCATTTATGAATTTCTTCATTTTCTGAGGCAGGTACATAGATTTTTCAACTGCAGGCAGTGGGGACAGCACCTCGAACCCTTACATTGTCCAAAACTATAGTTAAGATGAGATCATACTAAAATAGTGTTGGTCCTCATCCAGAGTGACTAGTATCCCTAGAAAAGGGGGGAATTTGGAAGCAGACACACATACAGACACAGCACTATGTGAAGATGGAGCCAGAATCACAACGATACTTCCACAAGACAAGAAATGCCCAAGACTGTCAGTAAACCATAGGAAGCTAGAGGAGACAAATGGAACAATTCTTTCTTGCAGCCTGGTGGCAGCTTGACCTTGGGCTTTTAGCCTCCAAAACTATGACACACTACATTTCTGTTTTGGAAGTCACCCAGTTGATGGTATTTTTTTTAATGGCAGCTTGAGCAAACTAATAAAGACTCCTTTTATTCCTAATACTTAGAAGTTAAATATACTTTATTGTCAACTTGGAAAACATATCAGAAAGTGAGTTATGAAAATGATGACACGTGGATATGCAATTTATTGTACAAACCTGTAGTTCAGCAAGAACTGTTTTATGCCTCTTGTTACACTCAATCTTTTCCACTCGTGTTTTCAATTCTGCCAATGTCTTATCAAATACAGCACACTGCAGTGCACACAATTTTTCTTCCAGTAACCACTGTACAACCTAAAAATATATATTCCTTTGTTACAAAAAAGGAATTTCAAGCAAGCAGCAAACAGTAAATATTCTGAAGTACTAAGACAGTACTAATACATTACCTAGTTTGTTTAAAAAAAAAAATACTGGCATCCATAACACAATAATATCTGTTGAAATCCTCTACTTCTGCCTATATATAATATCTACTGTAACAGAATAAAATGTACTAAAAATAGAAAATTTCCAGAGGGTAAAATTTTTAAAACAATTTGAAATTGAAGTTTTAATATTTTCCTCCCATACCCTCTAATTGTGATTTAAGGAAACAAGATGAAGGACCAGATTTTAATATTTTCTAATCTGTTATAGATGATATTTTTAGCAGACACTAAGAATCTCACTGCACTATGAAATTTACTCACAGTTTTTATATTTATCTCATTATGGACCCATAGAGAGGACACATGGTATGTATCCATGGACCACACTCAAGTAACACTTTCCCAGAGGAGTAAGCCCTCAGTATACACAGATGATTTCAAAATCCTTTCACATAGCTATCTTCATTTTTCTAATAGCTCTAAAAGAAAGACTAAACTGGCATTACTATCACCATATGATAAAAAGATCCAAGAGAAAAAAAGCCACTTTTTACTGTCTCTGTTCCTTTCTCTAATGGGGATATTTACACTTTGAGTAGAAGAACATTGGCCTAGGTTATTTATAATTTCACCATTAAATCTGTAAAATTTGAAAAAGTAATTTCACCCAAGTCTCCTATTCTTCTCTTAAAAAGATCTGTCAACATTTATGAACACATTTTGAAAGATATATTAAATATTTCATATTTTAATTATTTCTATCTCTAGTCTAATACATATAGTGAGAAGTTTCCAATGCCTGTACTTTAAATATTTCTTTTCCCTAGTCCTTCCAGAGCCTTGTTCATACCATTTTTGAATACTAACCCTAAAATACATAACAAAGAGCTTAGAATGCAGGGACTTACAGTCATGAAACCAGCTTATGAAGAAAATTATAAAAGCTAAAAATGTTAACATATGAGACTCTAATGTTCCTACTAGAATGAAGTTGAGTGTAGAAGGATAAAAAGCTGAAAACTGATGCTCAGTTTTGTATAAAGCAAATAAGAAGTCATAATTTCTCTCCTATTTTGATGATTATTATCGTATCTTTAGAAAAACAAAAACAATTTAGCTTCAAAAGAGTCACAAGGAATTTTAGAACTAAATTAAGCCCAGTTCAGTTCAGTTCAGTCGCTCAGTCATGTCCAACTCTTTGCGACCCCATGAATCGCAGCACACTTCAAGTTCTTTGTTTCTATGAGAAATCTGAATATGTCAATAAAATACAGAGTAAAGTCAAAAACCTAAAACAATAAAGATGGTGGTTCCTTTTATTTAATATGGTTTTAACTTATAATCTCTAACACCTTTTGTAGCTTCTGGTTTATATCTCCTTTGGCTGTAATCTTTACTTGAAATTCTGCCTCATATTCCTCTTCCAAATATCGACGGCGTTTGGACTGTATATTGTCCATGTCCTCTGACTTAGAACGTTTTCTTCTAAAGAATTCACCTGAGAAGAAAAAGTAGGTGTTTTTATTCAACACCAATCAGATGCTTTTATTATAGATACACTTAAATGCTTATTTTCCACCCTCAGGAAAATATTATTTCTATCTACAAAACAAGATTCTCAATCATTTGCTTTTGTGATCAGAAAAGTTACTAGATAGCTTTTAGCTTTAAACTTCAATATGCTAAATAAGAACTTCCTAATGGCTAAATAAGCAAATGGACAAACAACATGAACAAAGAACACTTTCCTCAAAATCTTCCTATTAAGATGGAAGATGAACAATATGAGATCATCTTAAATTCATTCCTTTTAATAAATTCTATATACAATATGAATTCTTACAAAATACAGCATTCATTCACAAGTCACAGATTTCTCAGTATGCATTCTCACCTCACATACTTCTACAACTGTGCATAGCTTTAATTATTTAATTCTTTCCCCTCAGTAAAATTTTTTCCTCACTAAATTTAGGAAAAATTCTTCCTTAATCATTAGCCTTAGGAAAATAACATATCAACAGTTATTCTTAACATATCTTAAGAAACTGCAAATATATATTGATAAAAATAATAAAATTAATGTTATTAGGAAAGTAATTTGGTAAATAACAAATGTTCAAAGACCTTCACTTAGAAATTTGTTTTAAATACTAACAACACTCATGAGATCATAAGCAAGTTTTATCTGGTTTCTTTTGAATATGTAAGAAGGAAAATATTAAAATCTCCACACTTATTAAAGAAAAATGGCTATATATGACCATAAATCTTCCTTTCTACCTCACCCTATGTCCATGTCTATGTGCCTGATTTAAAGTCCAATTCTATTCCACAAATTCTCTTGAATTATAACTTAGACAGGCACAGATGGAGAGCAGTAAGAGAGAGTGTTACAGAATACCAATTTTTGACTTCTGGTCCAGTGATCTTTCCATAAACCTAATGACATTCAGTAACATTGTTTTCCCCTTCCCACAAACCTTAAGAACTTTAAATAAACTGAGATACATACTTTCATTTGCCATATCACCTCAGACAAAATTCCTATAGGCCCATGACCTAAAAGAAAATCTAAAACAACTTCTCTCAAGATATTCAGATAGTACCTTACTAAATAGCAAGCTTAAATCTCTCTTATGGAACAATGGAAAGAATAAGCAAAACAATAAAGCACATGAAATAATTAATACCTTCAAAGATAGTTGAGTTAACCATCAACAAAATGATTTTACTGTGGCTCACTTAAACTGAAAAATTTTACAATCATTTCATGGACAGAAGAGTATTTTCTATAGCCTTAAAAGCAGAAACAATTTTTAAAACAATTTCAGGTTTGCTTGTACATGCTTACTTTTCTCAAAAGGTCTTTCATCTTCACGTATTACTTGCTCTTCCTCCTCAGGTTTGCTGTCCTTTTCATTGCTTTCTATTTGTTCTGTAACAAAAATAGAAAAGGAAAATTTCTTCCAATATAATTTGTCAACAGTTCATAATAATTTACATTTTGGTGTAATTATCCAGCTAATGATATTTTATGAAATCAGTCTCAAAATGTAAAATATTGGGAATAAAAAAGGAGCACAAACTGGTGGAAATCAATGGCCAAGTCTAGCTTTAAATGTTCTTGCAAGTACATAATAAACTCTTAACATGGAAAAAAAAATATCGATTTTAAAACAAAATATCTTAATACTTTACCATCATCAATAGATGTGAAAACAACTACTACAGTGCATTTAGACTCCTTTATATTCAGTTATTAAAACTAAAACATTAGTTGTGACTAATTACAAAAGACTACAAAAAAAATTACAAATTACTGACAAACTCAAAACACCTAATATTTTTGACCAGATAGGCTGAATCACTATTTTGATGGTTATGGATAGGTAAAGTTTATCCTAAAGATATCTTTTATCCTAAAGATCAAACAAAAGTTTTACTAAAAAGTATTAGGTACTTCAATACCAGTGCCAACAACTAAATTAGCTAGGTGCTTGACATACATTACTTCTTATTCTCCAAATAATCCTACACTGAGTGAGTGAGTGAGTGAAGTTGCTCAGTCATGTCTCCGACTCTTTGCAACCTCATGGACTAGTAGCCTACCAGGCTTCTCCCTCCATGGGATTCTCCAGGCAAGAGTACTGGAGTGGGTTGCCATTTCCTTCTCCAAGGGATATTCCTGACCCAGGGATCGAACCCAGGTCTCTGCATTCCAGGCAGACGCTTTAATCTCTGAGCCACCGGGTTTTGCCCTCATGTAGATAATGAAAGTAACATTTGGAAAGGTTAAGTAATTTTCGAGCTTCCCAGGTGGCACTAGTGGCAAGAACTCGCCTGCCAATGCAGGAGAGTAAGAGATGCAGGTTCCCTGGGTCAGGAAGATCCCCTGAAGGAGGGCATGGCAGCCCACTCCATTATTCTTGCCTGGAGAATCTCACGGACAGAAGAGCCTGGCTGGCTTCACAAAGAATAAAACATGACTGAAGCGATGTAGCACAAGTAATTTTCACAAGAGGCATATAAAAGCTAACAATTAAAGAATGTGACCAAAAATATTTATAAAGATATCTATACAACTGCAATGTTATAACAAAGAAAATTCCAGAGGCACCAGAAATGGCCTTTGGTCAATCAATTTATAGCTCCTCAATTAATTTAAACATTTAGGGGAGAAGAACTAATCACTAATATACTTGGGTTCTCCCTTATATCCTTTAGCTTCAATAAAACATGCCATATTTCACCATATACTGCAACCAAAATTAAATAAGCAATGATGTACCTATAGCACTATATAAAGATTCTAATAAGGCATTTCTGCTTCAAACACCAGGATTTGTTTCAATAGCCCTGAGTAGTGTGTGTGTGTGTGTGTGTGTGTGTGTGTGTGTGTGTTAGTTGCTCAGTTGTGTCCAACTTGTGATCTCATGGACTGACTATAGCCCACCAGGCTCCTTTGTCCATGGAATTCTCCAGGCAAGAATACTAAGTAGAAGCTGAGGTTAAAAAAAAAAAAAAAAAAAAAGAATTTTTAGGTGAAAACAGGCAAAGATGAGGATCACTGATGAATCTATTACAATATTTTTCACACTAAGATATTAAAACAATAAATTTGTAAAATGTGACAGTAGTAAAACAAAACAAGAATGTTAACACAGTACATACAAAGATTACTGAGATTATTTTTAAACTTTAACATGAGTATTAGAAAATTAACTTCCTATTTACCACCCTATGCTCACGAGAAATGTAAGATTTCATCCCTGAACCTCAGTTCAATGAAAGTTCTGTTTTGCTCCCTTGTCGACTGCACACTCATTACAAAGCATTTACTATATTTACTTTTCCAAGTTTTCCTGTCTTTAATACTAAAGGTGGTGACTCCCATAGTTTCCTAGTTTCCAGAGTAACTGGGTTGCTTAAGATTAACATTTACCTAGTCTTTATTCAGCAAACCATCATACCACCAAAGGACAAGTTAGCCTTGTAACTTGAATCGATCAGAAAACAGCAGAGCAAACTGGCCTGGTTTGGTCTGCCTCTCTTATGTGTATGTTCCTCTCCCTCTTCTCTGAGAGAGATGTCAAGCTGAGCTTGCCCTTCATTTTATTCAAAAAACTCCTCTTATCATCCAATTCCCATTTTCCAGATATGTTTAGAAGATGTGACTATATTCTCAATACTTAAACACTTATTAGGACTTAAAAATAGACAAAGATAATTAAAATTTAAGCTCACGTTTGACTTAATAAAGAATTTGGGATTAAAAAAATGGTATTAACAGAATCTACAGAAAGGAATAAGGCCCTATCTTTCTTTTGGAGTTATAGTTTATTATAAAGTATGTTTGGTTGAACACTCACAGACACCTTATTGACACTCTGAAGTCATGATGAATTTGGAAAAGGCAATAACCCAGGGAGGAAAGACCATAATGTTATGAACTTGAGGGCTCTCAGGGGATGGGCTCTTCTGTATTATCCAGTAGCAGAGCCACTAGCCACACATGGCTACTGAGAACTTCAAATGTGCGAGTCCAAACTGAGACTGTAGGAGTAAAACACAACCTGGATTTTGAGGACTTTGTATGAAAAAGAATACCTTATTTTAAAATGTTGATTACATGTTGTGAAAGTCGCTCAGTTGTGTCTGACTCCTTTAATTTTTGTTGTTGTTATTGTTCACAAAGCCTATACAGAATCTAAGTGAACTGCATCAACTCAGAATAATAATCAAAAGCCTATGTACACAGACAGGTTTATATATAACCTAGTTTCTGGGATTCCTAAAACTTATCCAAATACTTAGGTTAAGACTGTTTTTGTTTTTTAGAAGCTGTCCTCATCCAGTTTCTGCTGTAATCTCTCCCATCTTGAGTACAGCCTCATCTATTGACATGCTTTCATATGCATTTCTATCTGTGGTATTCTTTCCCTTCAACCAGGTGACACAGTAAATTCTGTAAGAGCAGGTACCAAACCTTGTAATTTTGGTAATCCTAAAAACCTTGGGAAAAGCTGAGACAAATCTTTCTGATGACAGTTATCTTTAATATAATTCCATTAAATTACAGTAGAAAACTGTGTTGTAGAGGATAAGAAGACACAATTTATATCAGGGATTACTTCCCCATTTTCAGAATTACACGGAATAGAACTTTATTCCAAAAAATAAGGAGAAAACCATTGCCCTGGGTCAGAGTTGACAAACATTTTCTGTAAATGGTCAAAACATAAGTATTTTCAATCTTGTGGGCTCTATGGTCTCTGACACAACTGCTCGATTCTGTACTTATGATGGGAACTACTAAAATACGTAGTACATAAACAAATAGATGTGGCTATGTTCCAACATAACTTTATTGACAAAAACAGTTAGGGCTTATCAGTCATAGTCTGCCAATTCCCCACCTTAGATTAATGGCTCTATGAGAAACACTTAAAACCAAAAGTTCCTACAGACTAACTAAAGACAATATAATCCACACACACACAAAAACTGACCAAAGAAGATAAAACAAGCAATTTATAGATACTAGGAACATAAATCAGAGAATGTGATGGCACCCCACTCCAGTACTCTTGCCTAGAAAATCCCATAGAGGGAGGAGCCTGGTGGGCTGTAGTCCACAGAGTCCCAAAGAGTCGGACACGACTGAGCGACTTCACTTTGACTTTTCACTCTCATGCATTGGAGAAGGAAATGGCAACCCACTCCAGTGTTCTTGCCTGGAGAATCCCAGGGATGGGGGAGCCTGGTGGGCTGCCGTCTATGGGGTTGCACAGAGTCAGACACAACTGAAGTGACTTAGCAGCAGCAGCAGCAGGAACATAAATAGCCACTGTAAATGTCAATCTCACAAGACATATTAAATGTCAGAAAAACATGGCATTACTGGTAAAATGTCTTTTCCAGAACATTTTTAAAGGCTTTATTTAACTAATACAAATTTCCAAATACTGTATCTTTCACAGTAAGTTTTGGTGCTCCCTTTTAAAGCAAAATTGGGGGCAAAGTTACATTTTGTTATCTTCAATTCTTCCATTCTCTCTGAAATCCAACTTCAAATAGGCTTTCAACTCCACTGTCCCATGTCAAGGTGACAAATGATCTCCAGGTCATTAAATATTTCTCTTCCACTTTAAACAAACAGCAGCATTTGATACATAAATAGAGCTAGTTCTTCCTTTCTTCTTAGAACAGTCTTTACTTGACTTTCTAAGACAACAAAATCTAATTTTCTTTCTAGCTGAAGCTCTCTCTTGGTACTCTTTGCTGGTTCTTTCTCATCTCCTCAGTCTCTAATCACTGGACTGCAAAGAGCTCAGTTCTTAGACCTCCTCTCACTCCCTTATACTCACTCTGAGGTGATTTCAACTCTCACTCGACATCAACTAATGTCTCTATGGTCATATAAACATTAACTATGTGTGCATGCTTAGTCATGTCCCAATCTCTGAGAACTCAAGAAGTGTAGTCTGCCATGCTCCTCTGTCCGTGGAATTTTCCAATCAAGAATACTGGAGTGGGATGCCATTTCCTACTCCAGCCATATGGTAATGTATCTACTCCTAATTAATCCTAGTCCAAGCCTCTGCCCTAAAATCCAGATATTTATCTAACATGGGCAACAATAGCCATCTGAATCTGACCTTCCTCTCATATTTCCCTTTCCAAAACTTGTTTTATCTTTGATCTTCCTCAACTTCTTGATAAAAAAATCTGCAACTTCCACACCAATGTATAGGAATATGAGGTTCCATAAAGAAAATCTGAATAGGTAAGACAGTTGAATATTAATGGGCTGAGATAATAAAGAATTTAAGCTGAATACAATAAACAGTGAAAACAAATTAACAATAATTTAAACTGTCTAAACCATGACAATTCTATCACTTACCCTAAAGCAAAATTAGACAGAAATCTTAAATTCTATTCCCATGCAATTGTCCTGATTAGCATTTATGATCACTTAATTTATCTTATAAGTAAATTAGGATGAGATTAATTTATAAATAAATTAACTGAAGATGAGATGGTAGATGGCATCAATGACTCGATGGACATGAGTTTGAGTAAGCTCCGGGAGTTGGTGATGGACAGGGAAGCCTGGCACACTGCAGTCCATGGGGTTGCAAAGAGTCGGACATGACTGAGTGAACCGAAATGAATTTATCTTAAGAATTCAGTAAAAAGGAAAAATAAATTAATCAGATATTTTTAAAATGTGAAATAATATCTGGAAGGAAATTATGTCAGAACTTAGTATAGAATCTTATTTACTCTAAAACAGATTATTCTCCTCAAAAAATATTAAGAACTAACAATGTTTAAAGAATTTTAAAAAGCCAAGTAGTCAGAAGAGCTCTCCCTTTCATTTCTCCATAAGAAACAGAATGATAAAGGCAAAAATGGAGGAAAAATTTGAGAATACAGTAGCTTGAAAGCTAAGGAGAATCTCAACAGGGATGATTGTTATTAAGAGATCATTTAAGTATGAGAATAAAACTAAAAAAGGATGCCCTGGATTTAACAACAGGAGCATCAATGTCACTCCACTGAGAACAATTAAGTAGGAGGCTGCTGCTGCTAAGTCACTTCAGTCGTTTCTGACTCTGTGTGACGTGGAAGTCACAATTCAACTAAGTAGGAGAGTAAATGGGAAGAGCTGAAACTGTGCTAGCTTTGTTAACGCAACTTGAAGAGTGGCACGGAAGGACAGGAAAGATGGAACAGTAGCTAGAGGAGAGTACAGGAATGTGTATACCTCCTCTAGTGTTGCTGTAATGTTCCCACAGAGAAACCTTCTTTTCCTAGCCTTTTACACAGACTATGATTTTAAACATTTAGTGAGTATCAGTTATTATACAATAGGAATAGCTGCAATCATTTGTTAGGTGTTTCTATCTTGTAAACCTGAAATAGTTTTTCTATTTGCTTTCTGATATCATTCATTATTTTTTATTGATGCTAATACACATTATAACTGCTACATTTAAAACAAATTTACTAAAGAAGTATCTGAAATAATAAGAGTTTTATGTTTTCCTACTAGTACAGCCATTAAGCATTAGTACTTAGAGGGAAAAGCCAGATTTACAATTCTGTGTTCTGAAAATACTAAAAATTAGTCAAGAATAAAGAATCTGAAGAAAGTAATACCTCAACAGATGAACAGCAACAAATATGCCATGAAACAGATTCTACCATCACATAAAAAGAACAAAGAACAGATAAGAAACTATACTTTATCTACAATAACAAAATTTCCTTTGGATCTGGGGACAGAAAAAAAAAAGTTCAGTTACCAGCTAAGAAACTAAATCTATTACTAAACTTACTCTGTTAACAGCATACAACCAAATAGAAGCCTAAAAGTAAGTAACCAAAAATAAACCCAACTCTGAATTTTCAAAGTATGCAATTGGGGTAGCAAATATTCATCTTGCTGCATTTAACAGCACTGTGTGGGAGGGATAGTCGCCAATAGCCTAGATTCTGGAATAAAGGTAAAATGTATAACCCCATTAAAGCTTCAATTTGCTCTAACTTTCTTATATTCACTATCAAAAGGTATTTTTAATACTACTCTCTCTATACTTACTGAGAAATGAGTGAAGTTCACCCTAAATACTGTTACTTATTATCTTTCCAAAATGTAAATTTGATCATGGTATTCTCCTCTCCTTGAACTCATTCAATGGTTCCCCAGTGCTGGTATGTTTCAGCATTATATGCAAGGTCCTCCATGACATACTTTTCTTTATATTACTTAAAATATTCTTATATTTCTTATATTATGAATTACTTACTTAATTCCACAAACATTTACTGAGCACTAACTGTGACCCAAGCATTACTTTGGCCTGATTATGATGGCTCAGAGCAGAAGTGATAGCAGTGAAGATGATGAGAAGAGACTACATTCTAGATCTATTGTACAGGCAGCAACAACAGGATTTCCTGACAGACTGGATGTGGAACATGAACCAAACAAAAAAGAATCGTTCCAAGATCTTGTCCTGAGCAAGTAGGATGCAGTTGTAATTAAGAGCAATTATCTTCATTAAAACTCTATGTTACACAGACAGTGAAAGGAAAGTGCTTCCCTGAATACATCTATATCTCATAAATTTACTCTTCTCTAAACTCCCAGCCTACCAATTTAACATTGTTACTATATTCACAACCATGTATTTAATGGCCTGTGGTTTAATTCTTGTCAGAATCCTCAGGGCAAGTAATAAATCGCTAAGCCAAGAAGAACCTGGCCTTTCTATATATACAGGTTTAATAAATGAATGAATGCTCTTTGGAAATAAAGTCATCTTTAATAAGAGGAAAGTTTCTATCGCCAAAAGAAATGTAAGTATGATATACTGGAGTGGGATTGGGGAATCCTGTGTCTTGCCTTTTTTTTTTCCTTCAAACAAACTAAAACCAAATGTTGTGTTTCTTGTTACAAGGTCATTCTACTCACAGGGCTCTAAGGCTAAGAGAATGTGACACAATGGAAACATAAAGGTACTCATGCCAGTCTGAAAGTAACTGCGAAAGTTTCACTTGAGAATGATGCTTGAGTTTGACCATGAAAGCAAAGTAGCATTTTCTCATTCTCCCTTTTGCTCTAGCAATAACAAGACAAGCATTGACCAAATCATGAAGTGTATACAGTTTTTATATAAGGAGTCTGAAATAATCCTAAAAGTAATAGGGATCTAACCAAAGAGAGGAACATAATCAAATAATAGAGATTTAAGTTATTAAGATATCATTTAGAAAATGAATCAGACTTTAGGTGCAATCTAGAATGCTTAGGAAGCAAATGGATAGTCTTTATCAAACATATAATTAGGGCCTCCAGGTTTCTGAATTCCAGCAATGATGGTATCATTCCCTGGACAAAGAATATTAAAAAAAAATCAGATTTCAACTGGAAAATTGTAAAATGGAATGTCACACTTGAAGAAAATAAATTCAACAGTAGGCCTTTATAATAGATTCAAAGTTATTCAGTTGGTAAATGATAGCAAGAACAACTTTTAGAATTTTGATTAATTATGTACTGGAAATTGTTATAACACAGTGTTATATTGGTCCATCTTATCTCTATTTCCAGTCTACAAGCTTCTTATGGGCAAGTGTAATATTTTCTATGTTTTTTATCTCCCTTCTCAGCACTTTACATAATGCTGCTCTCAGAGTGCATCTTTGTTAATTCTGAATTCTGTGAAGTTAAGAACCTGTCAAGTTAAGAGAGTATTCTGCTGCTGCTGCTAAGTCGCTTCAGTCGTATCTGACTCTGTGAGACCCCATAGACGGCAGCCCACCAGGCTCCGCCATCCTTGGTATTCTCTAGGCAAGAATACTGGAGTGGGTTGCCATTTCCTTCTCCCATGCATCAAAGTGAAAAGTCAAAGTGAATTCGCTTCAGTCGTGTTCGACTCTTAGCGACCCCATGGACTGCAGCCTTCCAGGCTCCTCTGTCCATGGGGTTTTCCAGGCAAGAGTACTGGAGTGGGGTGCCATCGCCTTCTCTAAAGAGCGTACTCTAGCCACCACCATTCTCAACTTTCTCCATAACTAAAAGAAACTTACTTTATGAGAATGTTTAACTAAGCAGTTTATTAATCAAAATCTTTAAAATTTAAATAACAGGCTAACCTGGAGAGCATGTCTCATTTTGTGATATAACTTCAGACTCATCCTTTTCACCCGAGATATCTTCTTCATCAGAGAGGACCAAGAAGGCTTCTTTTGGCAAGCTCTCACTACTTTCTTGTTTAGATGGTGAACCAAAAGAACCTTCCATCTTTTCTTCCAAATCTGGATTTGACTCATCAATTGGAAGGAGAGAAGCTTTAGAAAAGCAAGTGAGTTCATCTTCAGCAGGTGCAAGCTTTTCCAAAATAGGAATGATTTCATCTGTCTCCATAGAATCTGTATTTTCTAAGATATTCTCATTTTTGTCATCTTTTATATCTTCACTAATGGTTTCTATAAGTTCTGCAGAATTTTCTTCTTCATTCTTTTCACTGTGATCAATCTCCCACACTGCTAGATATAGCCTCCTCTCCAAGAGCAGATTCTGTGATTGCATCTTCTTCTAACTTCTTTTCAGGAGACAGATCTGAACAAATAATTGCATCATCTGTTTCAAGAGCTTCTGCATCAGCATCACTATTACTATCAGCTTTATTTTTCTCATCAAATGAGAAAATTTGATCTAACTTTTCATCGTCTCTATTTTGTTGAAGAAAATCATCACCTTTATTGCCACTGGGTTCTGTACTATCAGTTTCAGGAACTGGTTCACAGGCTGGTACCGAACTTGGGTCAAAGGTGGGGTCAAAGGCTGTTTCAGAAGTTGGTTCCTCAGAGGCTGGATTACCAGAGGCTGAATCACCAAAAGCTGGATCAGTAGAAGTCAGATCACTAGCACCTGGATCATCAGAGGCCAGTGATTCAGAGGCAAGATCACGAGAGGCCGGATCATCACACGCTAAATCACTGGAGACTGGTTCAGTGGAGACTGACTCACCAGGGACTGGTTCACTGGAGACCAGTTCATTAGAAACTGGCTCACTGGAGACCAGTTCACTGGAGACTGTTTCACCAGAGGCAAGATCGCCAGAGATAGGGTCACCAGAAGCAGGATCACCAGAGGTTAATGTTTCAGAGGCCAGGTCTCCAGAGACAGAATCGCCAGACCCCAGACCTCCAGTAGCCAGATCAGAAGGTGGATCACCAGAAGATGGTTCAGCAGTCAGTTTAGAGGCTAGATCTGGACTTACATTATTTGCAGACAAAGGTTCACACTTTAAGTCATCATCCTGCTTGCTTTTTACATGAACATTTAAGGTACAGGGTGTTTCTTTCCATTCTGCTTTACTTTTTTCAGGGTCAAAACAAAGATCCTCAATGCCATTCACCTCTTCCTTGTCATTAAGATAGTCCATATTTTCCAAAGGTGAGGTTGAGTCCAAATCTCCATTTTCATGGTTGCCATTTAACAGCTTGACATCAGTTTTCAATAGTTCTTCCTTGACCTTGTACACTGCTTCAAGTTGTTGACGATCACTCACTCTCATTGTTTTTCGAGCCTTAAAGACTTTTTTTTGAGGTTCTTCTATACTATCCATTTTGAATCTTTAAAAAAAAAAAAAAAAGAGTTTAACAATTGAAACCAAAGCCACCTAATTATAGACTTATTGCAAATTGATCTTAGAAGCAAGCACCACTTTATGTAATTTTAAAGTAAATATAGAAAGCATAATTATTTATGCTAATTATAATGCTGTGTATTAATTTTTATATTTATTGAATTTATATAACATAAAATTGATAATAGGTACAGTTCATAAGAGATCAATTACCAGGCAATGTTAGGGGGAAAGTGACTAATTTCTAGTTTTCATTCTCAGTAAGCTAATGGATTCACAGAGTATGGAGGAGAGAGTGTTAAAAAGTACATGAAGTAAAAAAGTAGTTGTCATAAGAATAATAAGAGAATGAAAGCAGTAGAGCAATGGGGGAGAGGTATAGAGGTAGGGGAAAAAGAAAGGAGAATTAAGGAACATAAAGAAATATTACATTTGCAACCAGAAATATCTAAATAACTGTTAACATATTAATAACAGATTACTATCTAGAAAGTGAAAAGACAACTCACAATAGAAGAAAATACAGTTAACCCTTGAACAAATGTGGTTTGAACTTTAGGGGTCCTCTTAAACTTGGAATTTTTTTTAAATAAATACATACTACACTACTACCTGACCCACTGTTGGTTGAATCTGCAGGTACAAAGGGCTAACTATAAAGCTACATGAGGATTTCCAACTGTCAGGGGTTCGGCACTAGTCCCTACATTTTTCAAGGGTCAACTGTATTTGCAAATCATATATTTGCAAATAATATATCTGATAAGAGACTTACATCTGGAAAATGTAAAATACTATTGCAATTGAAAAATAACAACAACAACAAAAACAACTTAAAAATGGGCAACAAACTTGAACAGACATTTCTCTGAAAGATACAAAAAAAGACAATAAGCAATGAAGATAAACAGATGCCTCACATCATTTAGTCATCAGAGAAATGCACATCAAAACCAAAATGAGGTAACATATCACACACACCAGGATGGCTATTATCAAAAGAAATAATGAGTGTCGGTTAAGAATGTGAGCAAATTGAAACTCTCATCCAATGGCAATGGGACTGTAAAATGGTACAGCTGCTTTGGAAAAACAGTCTGGCAGTTCCACAACATGCTAAATATTACACATTAAATTAAATCCTTCCTCTTTTTTTATAATGTAGTCATGTAAAGCTATAAATTTCCCTCTAAGCGCTGCTTTAGCTGCATCTCACGTTTTAATGTGTCATATTTTTCACTGCTCTATTAAAATATTTTGTAGTTTCCATTGTGATTTCTTCTTTCGTCTGTGAGTTATTTAAAAGTATATTTCTTTAAAAGGTAGTAACATGCAACATGTGAATAAGCTCTTTAAAATACTATATATATATATATAAAGTCGATTTCATTAATAAAAAAATGAAGCAGTGTAGATTTACAAGTAAGTCACTAAGCATTGCAGATTTTAGGCCTAACGAAAATGTCCACTTGAAAAAAATAAATTAGCACCCTAAGACATAATTTCTCAAATTGTAACCTTATTTGAATAGGGGTCTTTGCAGAGATAATAAAGTTAAAATAAGGTCATTAGGTTGAGTCCTAATTCCATATGATGAGTGCACTTATTAAAAGGGAAAAATCTGGACACAGACATACACACATGAGAACATTGTGTGGTAACTGGAGTTAGTCAGTCACAAGCCATAGCTAGGAGAGAAATATGGAACAGATCCTTCCTTAGCTTCATCAGTGAGGGCATGGCCACCTCAACACCTTAATTTCAGACTTCTAACTGCCAGAAATGTAAGACAATACACATCTGTTATTTAAGAAAAAAAAATTTCAAGCAATGTGATTTACCACATAAACAGAAGGTAAAAATAAACAACAGATCATCTCAACACAGAATATTCATTCTACAAAATTCAAAACTGAGTCATAATTAAGCTCTCAGAAATCTAATAGAAGTAAACAACCAAAATCTAATACACGTTATCTACAAAAGAAAATTGCAAATATCATACTTAATGGTAAAATAGATCAGAACTAAGATAAGGATGTTCTCTATCCATGTTTCTGTGTGGGTTAACATCTGGCCAGTTCAGATTCGGTCCTAGAAAAAGACAATGCTGCCACTCTACAGTGGAATAAAACAAACATCCTTTTAAGGACTAAGATATACAGGAATCATGAATATTGCTTTTAAATGGATATTCACTTAATATCACCATTACCAGTGCAAATGATGCTAGGATATACCTTGGAGAAGGGAAAAAAAAGCAGCTCTGAAATCTAGGAATTTAAGGTTCAAAGCTCAGTGTTATTATAAATTGATCTGATGCTTATAGCTAAGCCATGTTGGACATAACAACCTCAGCATTTAAATTAGACAAGGTCACTGTGCAACCCAGCAACACATAAATTACTAAATATCTTCCCCTGTGACTAAATAAGTGATGGTTACACTTTTTTTTAATCACTTGCAGTTTTACCCTCATTGTAGTTTGTCTTCCTCACAGAAAACAGTTACTGAGATAGTTACTGAGCATAGAACTGCTCCTCCCCCACTCCACCACTTTCTGATAATACCTAATCCAGAGTAAAGCTCTCCTGCCTCAAACCCTTCCTGCAAAACCCAACCTATACTATAAATAAACCCTTTACCAGGTTTTTTCTAATATCCTCCTACTGATATGCCTCAGTTTTCCCCATGGTGAGCATTCTCTCTTACTTCAACAAATAATAAACCCAACTTTTCATTTACAGGTATGTTCCTGATATTCCATCTTTCCTCTAGCTGAAAGGCACAAAACTATGGCCCAGCCTATTTGCTGGAGGCCAATAAAGCTTGAGAACCAGCCATTTTGTCACAGCCCTTCTAGATTGCAGTATAAAATCTGCATTCATACTCTTACTGTAAGCCAACTAATTATATTTCTTAGTCTTCCTAGGTTTTTAAGTTATACAGCTGAGTATGAGAAGAAACGTCAAAGCAAAACTATCATAGCACTATTTTTAAGGATTATTAAATGCAGCTACAATTTAACTTCAAAATTTTCCCCACCTACAATCCATTTTAAACTCACACTTACTGAAAAATGTTCTGCAAAGAAGATACAATGCAAGTTTTGTAGACATTTTCCTTGCTGACTCCAAACATAAAAATGATTACATTTATAGTACTAGGGGTGTGGTTACCCTTTAAATATTTTCAAATACTGAACTGCAGTTCTTCTGGATTTTGACACTGTAACAGCCACATTTCTCACCGTTATATACATAACTGGTCACTGTTGCCAGATGCATTAAAAACAAACATTCCTCTTTTTCAAAAAGCACATTTTCATAATTTTTAGTATTTCCAGTAAGAACATGAATTCTGCCAACAGAAACACGTGCTTGAGTTCTAACTCTCCTATGTACTTACTTTGTGACACAGGGCAAGTTACCTAGCATTTCCATGTTTAATATCAGCCACCTTAAAAGGGAATATCAGTACCTGACACAGAGATTACACTAATGATTATGAGATTCTATACATTAACTGTTTGGAAGGCACTTAGCACTCAACAAATGTTACTGTAATTGTCTATGGCTATTCAGGATGTTTTTAGGCATACAGAACCTGAAAAAAGTTACTCTTAAATATTTTTGGTAGTTTGTATATGAATTAGAAAGTCTACCATGCACTCATCATGTTCAATCAATGTTAATTCCCACCAAGTAACATTTAATAAAAATAAATGTTATCAAAGGAAGCTGGTTTTATCAACAAAATTGCCATCAATACAGTAAAATAAAAGACTATACAAAGAATTACAGAATAACTACCATCTATACCCACAAGGGCGCACACTACAGCCATTTACAAAATCTTTTAAGGGTTCTAAGTAAATATAATAATTAACAAAGCAAGAAGGAAGTAGCATGAACAACCAGTTCAAACTAGTTCAGTCATATCTATGCAAACCAATCAGCAGTAAGTTTTTTAAAATCTATTTTGCATAAATAATGTATATTTAAGAAAGACACAGGAGAGAAGGGTGTGCTACCTGCAAAACAAGTCTCCATTACTATATGACTGGAACAAACATTTCTAAAGATCATTTTAAATATCGTCATCTGGAACTGACATATCATTCACAAAACCATACTACAAAAGAAATACTACTTTTTTAGGTGGCAACACTACAGTCATGAAGCTCTCACAGGACTGCAATTTATTTTCACAGGAAAAGCACTTATACTTTACAGCAGAAAGTGTCTGCCATATCTAGAAGTAAATGTGTAAAATGTAATGAACTACTTTCTCCTCAAAACATTTTTCATAAGGAAGATAGTAAGAAAAAAAATGTTTTAAGTCCTTAATGTTCAGGTTCAAGAACTGTGGGGAAATATCACCACTTAAAAAAAAAAAACTTTTCTACAGCATTAACAAGAATTTCACCTTTACTAAAGGAATTTATATTTAAATAACCAAGAAGGGTGTGTTACCTGCAAGTAAGTCTCTATGGCTTGGAATTTTTTTTTTTTAATTTTGGATAAATCATTTTTAAGGAAAGCCCAATAAGCCTCTTCTTTAAGTGAAACCATTATTTTCTTCTCTGCTTCATCCCCCTCCACCCATTCCTTTCACACTCTTCTTTCTAGCAAAGAGATTATAGCTATGAAACAACAAAGAGAAGCATTACCCAAAGCTGTAATGTCTTAGCCTACAATCTGCCTGCTCAAAAAGCTCAAGAATTTAAGTGGCTGTTCAAGAGCTGCTCACAAACTCAGCCAATCAGCAGCCAGCATTCTGATTCCTGCCCAGCAACAGGAAACAGACAATAAGGTTAGAAAAACATAGTTAAAACCTGGATTCGCATCACTTCAGTGAGGTTCTTTGTCTGATAAAAGTAATCTAGAACATAATTGCATAAAATTCTAAACCTATAATATGCAAAAAATATACCATATAAATAAAATAGGATAAAAGGTGTACATCTTATTTATCTTCATTTAAAGAATGTTTCCAGAAATATAAATCCATGCCCTACCTGGGGAATGAGTCAAATATGGACAATACATAACAAGAACATACGTCTCTACATAATGGGTTGGAATCTGCAAGATTCAACTGTAAATTTCTTTTTAAAATTCCATAGTCTTTAACGTATATAAAACATTTATACTAAAAATCCAGCAAAATCTTAAATCCAAATAATTAACAAGATTATTTTCATACCCATCTATTCCTATCATTATAGATTTCCAGTTAATTGTGTTCTGGACCCAAAGGTTAACTATGGATAGCATTATAAAGTGTTTTGTTGTCTACTGCATTGAACTGACTTAGTTTGATTCATTTAATGAAATTAAAATGTGATTAATAACCTGTATTTAGTGTTATAAGTACAATTACTATATCTCTTTTCACCTTAATTGCCTTTGGCAGCAGGTTACAAAAAGGTTATGAGCTTTCCCCTTTTAAAGAAATAAAGCAAATATATATATTACATAATAAATATTCATGTAAATTGAAGGGAAATTTTTTCTTTATGACATCATTCTAGTCCTTTAAATATAAAATTATAAAATAAAAATAGGAAATCTGTCATCAGAATATTTTTTCTCAAATTCACTATGAGATTTTTAGTAGTAAGTTTTTAAAATAAACTTCACTTTTCTCTTTCAATTAACAGATGAACCTTGTAATTTTTCAAACATACCCAAGAGGGAGCTTGCTGCAGCCATACTTTTAGTTTATATAATCTCACCATAGGAAAAATAAATCAGCAGCTGCTTGAATGCTTCAGTCTTGTGAGAGAACTGAAATTCACTGTTTGATTGGCTTAAAGCCATAGCTGCCTAGACCAATCAGACATCAGCATCACAAACCTTGCCCGGCAACAAGGGGAAGCAGATGAGGGCAAGTGCTCTACCAAGAATACAAACAGGGTAAAATTAAAGGTAAACGATGAAACTGACACATATTTGTAACATACCTCCAGATTCTCATTTCAATAACAGGTCCATAGCAGGGTTTTTCTGATTAAATAAACAGGGATCTATACTACTGCTTTCCAAGAACTGCTTTAACTAACAAAACAACAGGAAGTATCAAAACTGTTGGGTCAAAGCGCACAGACACATACACAAATGCTGTATTAATTCAAAGTATGGATATGTGATGAAATATATTTTAAAATTAAATTTTAGCAAAAACTTGCAAAATGCTAAGCAAAGCCATTTAAGTGGACCTGACATTTCTATCTTTGACACAGGTACTCCAATTAAATTCATGCTTTTAACTGATAGTACTATAACATTATTTTGAATAACAGGATGCTGAAAATAATTTTTCAGATTTGAGTTTATGTTAAATGGATTAAACAAACATTAGTCAGTAGGCTTGACTAATGATAGCTTACTCATAAATAATCACTTTATGCTGAGGATTCCTAGCCTCTGTAGAAATGCAATTCAGTTACTGTGCTAAGAATTCTATTCTCAATTGAGAACTGCATGATTTTACTCCACTTCTAAATTTTACTTGAGAATTCTGCAATAGTCCTGAAAATAAAATCATAAAGAATAATCACTCTGCTGCATAGTACATGTTAATAATCTGCGTAATGTTAACTGTTCATTAGTGAAGACTGGTGAAACTGCAAGTGAAATGATTCATCCTCTTGATACTTATCTGTGCAGATTTAATATAGTTTCTAAATTTTTATCTTAAATACTAGATATCTTGTCAACTTTGTCAATAACTATTTTTCTAAAACTGTAGTAAAACATAATCACTACTCCTATTAATACTTCCACAAGGATTTTCATCTTGTTTCCAAACTTCTCTTGAAGTCACTCACAAAGCACTGGCAATATTTACTTGAGAATCCAGAATCCCTTACAGTTCATAATTCTTCAATTCTACTATGCTATGGTTCTTCCTGCAACTGCAAAAACACTACTGCACTAAAAAAAAAAAAAAAAACATTAACTGGTGGAAATCCATTCCTTATCTAATAATATTCATGAGTTTGGTCTCACGTGCTAATAATATTTGATGCAACAAATAACCCCTTTTGCCTCTCAGCAACCTCATGATATCAGCTGAGATATCAAAACATATAACGGGATATCCCTTAACTAAATGTTTAAAACTAATCAGCAACAAAGGAAACAGAAGTTTGCTTTACCAACAATCCCTTGGACAAAGCTAGAGCAAATCAATATCGATTAATAAGCACATCAAACCAGAACAGTCACTACAGTCTAATTTGTTGCATTCACTGATATATTTTGAAGAAGACTAGAATAGTCTACATAAAAAATGCAAATGCAAGATACCTTAAAATAATTTCTTCCAGTGTATTTCGGGGATCATTCTGTTACATATGCAAAGTCAAATTAATTGACCTGATCCAACAAACTCAACTACAGAATACACTTATTAAATTGCATCCCCTCAGAAAACTAGCCAGTTATCCATCAGGGCCCACTAGCTTATCCAACTCATCAAACTCCACCTGGGCAGCAATGAGTAAAGTTACAGACGGCTATGTATTTTATTTCCTCAAGAATTCAAGAACCACTTGTCCAAAACTTTTCACACTTTACTTGGATGAATGAAAACACCCAGAATGATTTAGGAGGGCAAGATGAAAGATATAAATCCTCCAAATGATAGGAAATAGCGCTTACTTTTCTTATCAACTCAATCTAAGGAGAAAGGATGGAGAACTTACTTTCTGTCAGTCAGCTTTCACTAGGTAATAAAGCAGTAAGGAAAAAGATGGTTTTTACTGGCTAATAACTAACAATCTTCATTCTAGGTCATCAGCTAAAGAAGCAGCAAATGCTTCCCCAACTCCCACAATTCCAGGTCTTGTGGCATAGAGAAAAGCCCATAATGACCAAGGGAAAAAAAAGCCCGCAATGACAGAACCATACAATATACAATAGATTTTAAAGCTTTTTCTTAGACACATTATATGCCACTTTCACTCATAGCCCATTGGCTAAACCCAAGTTAAGAGGGTAGAGAGAAAAAAAGCTCTAATGGGGAAACATTTCAGGTCACATGGCAAAACACAGGGATAGGTAATCTTACCAAAACAAGAATAACAGTGAACTATATAATTTACCCGTTGGAGTAGGAAATGGCAATCCACTCCAGTATTCTTGCCTGGAAAATTCCATAGACAGAGGAGCCTGGGAGGCTGCAGTACATGGAGTTGCAAAGAGTCAGACACAACTGAGCATGCATGCACATATAATCCACCACAACTCAAAACACATTATTATAAAAGCTTGGCAAAACAAAGATTTCTAAACTAACAAAACCAAATCTACTCGGTGTTCCAACATTAGCATAATAGTTGTCACAGGATAAATCACCCAAACTCTCCTAATTTCATGTCACTCAACACTAAAACTGAGGAGGTTAGACTAGATGTTTGCTAAGTTTGATTCTAGCTTAAATTTTTAATTATTTTACTAAAGTCTAGGCAGAGGAGCCTGGTAGGCTGCAGTCCACGGGGTCGCTAAGAGTCGGACACTACTGAAGCGACTTAGCAGCAGTAGCAGCTAACATCAGCTATACTGATGTTCTTTATAATTAATTTTTCATTATTAAATAAAGAGAATACGCAACAAGATATAAACTCTAATATAACAAACATATGTATACCCATCATCCAGATAAGAAATTAAAAACAAAGCCTCCTGTATAACACTATCAAACAGCATGCTACTCCTTCCCCATCGCAACTCCTTAACTCAAAGATAAGCATAATCTTGAATCTGATGTTTATTATCCCCAGATATGTCTTATACTTTTTTCTATATTATAAAGTCCCCATTTTATCAATGAAACAACCCACCTTAAAGGGATAAAGAAACTGACACACTTATCAAGGGATAATTATATGTCAGACCCTATACCAAGGCATATTTTTTCCCATTTAAGTGACAAGTTCTACAAGTTCACCTTTACATCTGAAATAATACATCAATAGCCATGCTACTATCATTCATTACATGGATAATTAACTTAGTAAAGTAAAAAGATATTTGATTCAGCATGAAATTGCTTTCTTTGCATATGTACACTTCTTATGCATTTCATCCTTTAAATTTTGCAACCATGGGGGTCATGTTCAAAACAATAAGCAATAAACTATGCTGTATTTGCCACTATTTTCTCTCTTTGAAAATGGAAAAGTCATTTAATATAATTGCTAAGGCCTATTCACACAGTGAATGAGTTCTGACTGTTACACTCTCAATTTCATCAACCTACAGACTGGTTCACATATTAGCTCCAACATTATTACCAAGAAGCTCCTAAACAGCCAAGTATCTTTTTAAAAGTAACTTTTCATTAAGTCATCCAAGCAAGTAACAATAGAACCAGCTCAACAAACCACAGGAATTTCCTCAATCTGATAAAGAGCATCTAAGAAAAACCCATAGCTAACATACTTAATTGACAAAGACAGAAAGCTTTCACCCTAAGATCAGAAACAACACAAAATGTCTGCTGTTACTACTGCTATTAGGCACTGACTAGAGGTTCTAGCCAGGACAATTAGGCAAGAAAATGAAATGAAGGTCATGTACCTTGAAAGGAAAAAAAGTGAAACTATCTCAATTTGCAGATGATAAAATCCTATGTACAGAAAATCATAAGAAATCCATCAAAAATTTTATAGAACCAGTAAATGAGTCTAGAAGGTTATAATCTATAAAATCAAGATATTGAAAAATATAATAAAAACACTTGCAGAAAACAATTTCAGAAAGAAATTAAGAAAACAGTTCCATTTACAATAGCATAAAAAGTAAATTTAACAAAAGTACAAAACCAATACCCCAAAAAATTACAAAGTGTTGAAGAAATTAAAGATCTAAATAAACAGAAGGACACCTTATACTCTTGAATTAGAGGTCTTAACATTAACAAGTCACTAATCTCAAAACTGATCGACTGATTCAAGGCAAAGCCCTATAAAAATCTCAACTATCTTCTTTGCAGAAAACTGACAAGCTGATTCTCAAACTCATGGAAATGCAAGAAATTCCAAATAGCCAATATGATGGGGGAGGAGGGAGAAACAGTGAAAGACTCACACTTCACATTTTCAAAACTTACTATAAAGCTACAGTAATCTTTACAGTGTGGTACTACTAGGGCTTCCCAGGAGCCTCAGTGGTAAAGAATCCAGCTGCCAATGCAGGAGATGCAGGTTTGATCCCTAGGTTGGGATAATCCCCTGGAGGAGTAGATGGCAACTTACTCCAGTATTCTTGCCTGGAAAATCCCGTGGACAGAGCAGCCTGGTAGGCTACAGTCCATGGGGTTGCAAAGAGTCAGACATAACTTATCAACTGAACATGCACTACTAGCAGAAGGACAGACAGAGAGCAGTGGAATCAGTTCAGTTCAGCTCAGTTGCTCAGCTGTGTCCGACTCTTTATGACCCCACGAACTGCAGCATGCCAGGCCTCCCTGTCCATCATCAACTCCTGGAGTTCACTCATACTCACGTCCATCAAGTCAGTGATGCCATCCAGCCATCTCATCCTCTGTCGTTCCCTTCTCTTCCTGCCCCCAGTCCCTCCCAGCATCAGAGTCTTTTCCAATGAGTCAGCTCTTCACATGAGGTGGCCAAAGTATTGGAGTTTCAGCTTTAGCATCATTCCTTTCAAAGAACACCCAACACTGATCTCCTTTAGGATGGACTGGTTGGATCTCCTTGCTGTCCAAAGGGACTCTCAAGAGTCTTCTCCAACACCACAGTTCAAAAGCATCAATTCTTCAGTGCTCAGCTTTCTTCACAGTTCAACTCTCACATCCACACATGACTACTGGAAAATCCATAGTCTTGACTAGAGGGACCTTTGTTGGCAAAGTAATATCTCTGCTTTTCAATATGCTATCTAGGTTGGTCATAATTTTCCTTCCAAGGAGTAAGCATCTTTTAATTTCATGGTTGCAATCACCATCTGCAGTGATTTTGGAGCCCCCCAAAATAAAGTCTGACACTGTTTCCACTGTTTCCCCTTCTATTTCCCATGAAGTGATGGGACCTGATGCCATGATCTTCGTTTTCTGAATGTTGAGCTTTAAGCCAACATTTTCACTCTCCACTTTCACTTTCATCAAGAGGCTTTTAGTTCCTCTTCACTTTCTGCCATAAAGGTGGTGTCATCTGCATATCTGAGATTACTGATATTTCTCCCAGCAATCTTGATTCCAGCTTGTGCTTCTTCCAGCAATGGATTAGAACAGTCAAAATATATACCCTCACATTTATGGTTAGATAATTTTTGACAAGAGTGCTAAGACTATTCAATGAGGAACAAACAGTGTTTTCAACAGATAGAGAGTGCAAAACCAACTGAATAGCACATGCAAAATAAGGACTTTCGACCCCTATCTCATACCATAAATAAAGACTAACTCCAAATGGGTCAAAGACCTAAATCTAATGGCTAAAATTTTTAACCTTAAAAGAAAACAGATATAAATCTACATGACCTTAGAATAGTCAATGATTTCTTACATATGTCCTGAGATTAACAACAGAAAAAAAAAAACTGGACCTCATAAAAATTAAAAAATTTTGTGCTGCAAAAGTCACCATGAAGATAGTGAAAAGATAACTCACACAATGGGAGGAAATATGTGTAAATAATATACCTGAAAAGAGACTTGTATCTATTAGAATATATAAAAACTGCTATGACTCAATAATAATAAAACAACCCAATTTAAAAATGAGAAAAAGACGTGAACAGATATTTCTCCAAAGATAAGCCAATAAGCAACAAACATAAAAAGATGCTCAAAATCATTAGTCATTAGAGAAATGCAGATCAAAACCATAATTTACACTTCACACATAACACAATGGTTATAACCAAAGCAGACAATAACAAGTGTTAGCAAAAGATGGAGAGAAATTGGAATCCTCATACAGCTGATGGGGCTGTAAAGTGGAGCAGGTGCTTTGTAAAAGAGGTTGGCACTTCTTCAACAGTGCTGCTACAATAATCCAGCAGTTCTACTTCTAGGTATACATATCCACAAGAAATAAAATCATGTCCATGCAAACACTTGTACATAAATACTCACAGAAGCACTTCTCATAACCTCCTAAAAGTGTTTTATTCATAATAGCCATAGTCCAGCATAGTCCAGCAACTGATAAATAAAATGTGGTATATCCATTAAAATGAAATATTATCTGGCTATAAAAAGGAAAGAAGTACTGATAAATGTTACTTCATGAATAAACTCTGAAAACATGCTGAGTGACAGAAGCCTATCACAAAAGGCCACACACTAAGTAATTTTATTTATATGAAATGTCCAGAATAGGCAAATCTATAAAGACAGAAAGCAGATAAGTAGCTGGCTAGTACTGGGGGTTCGGGAAGAAATGAGGAATGGCTCCTGACGGATACAAGATTTCTTTATAATGTAATAAAAATGTTCTAAAATTAATTGTAGTAATGGTTACACAACTGTGTGAATGTTTTAAAAACCAATGAGTTGTATACTTTAATCATGTGGATTGTATGGCATGTAAATTACATTTCAATAAGCCTGTGATATTTTTTTAACAGCAAAACTAGAGTTGAATAATTTTTCATTTGTTTTCAAACTATGACTTTTACTGGGTCACACTTTCAACATAGACAAAGCAACAAAAACAAAAAGAACTGAGTATTGGTTCCCACTTTAGGGAATTAACACTTCTAGGTCAACAAATATACCTGTAATTACACTAGTATACTTCTATAAAAGGCAATATGCAGGAAAAAAACAGCAACCTTGTTCTCCATGTGTTCCTCTCAGATAAGCCAGTTACTTTTTCCCCTGGTCCTAAATGTGACATAATTCTGTAGTAGGTTTATCTCACAGGATGTAACAATGGGCATGAGAAGATAAAAGAACAAAACAAATTTTACCAACAAGAAAACAGTACTGAGCATGGTGCAAATGAACACTCCAGGTACATATATGTATCAAGTATCCTATACACAGAAAATGCAATCAACTGCCTTTTCCAAAAGGACTAGGGAGTCTTAAGTCTTAAGGACAGGAGCATTCTCTTTTACTATAAACTGGCACTATAACCAAGAGGCCTTAACATGTAATTAATGATAAACTTGCTTATAAACAAGGCTTATTTACTGAACTTTCTGGTGTTACATAATGCTTTGTCACAGTTTACCAGTGCTGTCTTTATTCAGTATGAAGTGTCTTGCCACTGTATTTACCAGAACGTTACATGTATCTTTCTAGAAATAATTATTAGAGGAGGTAATGTGGGGAATGAGTGAAACAGGTGAAGAGGATCAGGAGGTACAAACTACCAGTTATAAAATAAATAAGTCACAGGGAAAGAATGTCATAGCACAGAGAATACAGTCAGTAAAATTGTAGTTACTTTGTATGGTATGTAACCTATAATAACATTAAATCACATTTTATACCTCAAACTAATGTAAAACCGTAAGTCAACTATAATTCAATTTTTAAAATATTATAAATGGACTATAATACTTACATTTATGTCTATTTTATGAAATACTTTGGCACATCTCATCATGTATTTAGTATAAGATTAATACATTTTAAATGCCCAAGTTTTGCTGTCAGAGAACATCTTAAAAATATGCTGGTATCACTATGACGTACTTTACAGGTTATTTAACAAAAGAATAAAAAATAAACTAAATATCTGGGAATAATATTAATAAGCTACACAGTATCTGGACTATAATATACATTTAGTGAACAATGACTAAAAGAATAATGGGCTATATACATATAACTAAAATAAAAAATGATTCTTAAGCGAAACAATGAAATTATTTTATAAAGCAAAGGTAGTAATCTAGAATATCTGACAGAATTACACACTAACATGTTGGCATGTTCACATACAGCAGGTTTGCATAGAAGTCAACCTTCCTTTGAGAAGTCAGGATGTTTATTTACTAACAAAAAGTAACATATACCCACTGACACAAAATGCTGCCTCTAACAAGGTTCAATGCAGAACTCCACTAAAATTAACCTAATCTGACAGAAGAGGTATTTTTACCTCTTAGTTGATTTCACATTTCAAAAGTAAAATACTATTTTGAAAAAGATATACTTTTGCTTATTATTACATAATGATGAAAATCCTCTTTAGAATAATAAACATACCCCAAAGGAAAACCCTGCAGCCATCTTATCAGTTCTCTCACTGCAACAGAAACTGAAATACAATTTGCATAGTCACTGTGGTTGGCTAAAGAAAGCAGGTTCATGTAACCAATCAGAAAACTAGAAAGTGGGCAATCCTAAAAGGAGAAATTTTTAATCTGCCTGGCAACAGCCTAAAAATAGAAACAATATGCTAGTATGAATCCCAGAATAGATGTGAATAGAAGAGGAAAACCACTAGCAAAAACTTTATTTTCCTGGGGAAAATTATGTACCTTGCATTTCATCATCTAGAATATTAACTTGGAACTTTTCCTTACTAAGTAGCAATTAAAGAAAAATGAATTCTAAGCTAAATTAATGGACCAATTTCAAGTTACATGCCACTGTCCATACCATTTTACTTTATATATATGTATATACATATACACACACACATGTATATATGTAGCTAAATATTTAACTGTTCTTTTTCAGGAGAAAAAGTTAACATTTTAATCACAGTTCTTACATCTCTAAACTTCTAAAATCTGTCAAAATATGAATAGTGCTGCATTTTTTTTCTAACACTTTTCCCCTGCAATCATTTGAGAATCTTACTTAAGGGTAAAAGATTTTACTGCGTATTAAGAATACAAAGATTAAATATTAATCAAAGCAGATCTCTAAACAGGTGGGGATTAGGCCTTATTTTTGACACAAACTTGTTCCAACATATAGTGCTTTCCACACAGTCAACATTCAATAACTTTTTCAATCAAACTAAAACAATTCCTGAGGAAAACAAACAATCTTGTTACTCATGTCAAGTTAAAGTTAAACATATAAATATTTAATCTTTACAATACCGCTGTTTGGTTTTTCAGTTTTGTCTAACATGGGATAATATTAAAGCTGACAACACGTTTCTGTCACCCAAATAAAAGAATGTTTGCCATCATTCTAACTTTCCAACCTAATTATGCTTCAGTCTCTCAGCATTAGTCACTCAGTGGTGTCCAACTCTTTGCAAGCCCATGGACTGTAGCCCACCAGGTTCCTCTGTCCATGGAATTCTTCAGGCAAGAATACTGGAATGGGCTGCTGTTTCCTTCTCCAAGGGATCTTTTTGTCTTAGGGATCAAACCCGGGTCTTCTACATGGCAGGCAGATTCTTTACCATCTGAGCCACCAGGGAAGCCCCAATTATGCTTAGTATGCATGCTTGTATGTATATAACACATTTACTCTGAAGAATCATAAAGATGCCAAGCAATGTGAAGTCTAATGTAATTAACTATAAAGCTTATGAGCTACTGAAGAATGACCAAAATTAAAAATAACTAAAAAGGAAAATAAAGACAAAAGGAAAAAGGGAAAAAAATCTTTTTTTATTTTCATGAATTTAAATTATAGCTGTTGAAATGAAAGGTTGGTTATAATCAAATCATATTAAAACAAATGTGGCCTATCAAAGTTCATGTTTTAAATATCTCAAACCCTCCATTATGTTTTAATAAAGTGGTAAATTAACTTTTAAAATGTTTTCTTTGGTCAAAAGGAATTCATGTATTTGATATTAGTAAAGTCTAAAAACTTCATTATGAAAATTACATGTAAAAGACTTATTTTTAATAAAGCTTATAAACAATGTGTTTAAGACATAAAAATGCAAAACAGTTTTAAGTAATAAAAAGAGGTTCAGTGAAGGATGAAAATACATCAGAAAAGCAATCCATTGGTTTAAGGATAT
Organism: Nanger dama; assembly: GCA_917880005.1. Taxonomy (NCBI): domain Eukaryota; kingdom Metazoa; phylum Chordata; class Mammalia; order Artiodactyla; family Bovidae; genus Nanger; species Nanger dama. The sequence continues at coordinate 14,387,928 of CAKJTW010000043.1, forward strand.
ACTCTTAAAAGTATATCCTTTTAAGAGTAGCTAGATTCTAAAATTAAGTTTAACCAAGCCTTTAAAAACATAAATATTATTATGTTAAGCAGGGGTCTGAATGAAAGGTAACTTAGCTTATTGTCTTACTTATTTTTCTTAATGTTGTATTCACATGTGACTTGGATATTCAGATCTAACTTAGAACTGTATCTACACCTTTAAGACAATTTAAATCTTAAATGTAAATTCATCTTGTTTACTTACCTGAACCAACTATGATCCTCATCAAAAGAAAAGATATGAATTAACCTATGAGTTATAATTAGAGAAGAAGAATGTAACAAATGGGTTGAAATTTGATAACAACGCACAAGTGGGAAAAAGTATTTTACAATTCCAGATATGTAAGTCAAATTATCACTTTAAATATATATCTTAGCACTTCATATTTCCTTAAAATTATTTAAAGCAGTTATTATATGTTTTAGTTTTATTGACACCAATTTTATATTTCAAGAGAACAGAAAAAGCATGAAATTTGCAGATTATTCAAAGTAAACATTTTACCACACACCAACTGGAATTTTGGGAGGACTGAACTATTAATGGCACCTTAGTGTTAAAAATTAGTACAGCAAGTAAATGCTCTAGAGAAGTTTAAATACATGCCAGAAATGCCACCCTCCTCAATCTCTCTATACTTTTACCCATCTCTAGACCCTGCCCTCCTACAACGCACAGGAATTCAAAATGTCATCTGAGAACCAGATATTCTGTGGCCATAGCCTATGTGTACAGAAGTTTAACTCTAACAACAAACATAACTAAATTTTAAAAGAAGCCTAATCTTTCATTTCAAAGAGGAAACTCAAATTCTTCTTTGTACCTATAATTTTTCTCTTCTGTAGCAAAGCAATATTTGCTAGTATAGTATCATGGAATAGCTCTAACTAAAATTATGTGTACTGCAACTTTTTGAATTGATCTTATTTGCAAATCTATGTTTTTCTTCTGTTAGAATTTAAGAAAAACTTTTGCTTTTGATAACAAGATCTCTCTTTAGGATACAACTCAGAATGGACCAGCACTCTTCCAGGGAGCAAAAAAGAAAAATTACATGCCCACTCTGAAATCTCCCTGGCAAACAATGCATGAGAATATAATCTACTTGCGTTAGGCAAATGTTCCCAAAAAGCTTACTTTCTTCACAAGTTGGGCTATCAGAACCTACTACAAAAATCTTGTGATATATTTTAAGAAAACACAGATCCTTTACCAAAAACTAAGGATTATCACTTTGTTTTCTTTTTCAGAACCTAAAAATCTGCAAATCTCACCAAAATATTATACTTTGGAAACTCTCTTAATCTCTCTCCTACTAACCATTAAACCAAGGAAGCCAATGTTTTCCACCCATTCTATAAACATATTGACTGATGACCATAAGTACTACTGAGATCTCATGTTCTTCTGTTCTCATCTAAATCTGCTCATATTAGTTGTGCTTGCTACTGAATTCAGTTTACTGTTTTTACTTTAAATTACAGACTACAATTAAACTTTGTATAAACTGATAAAATATGAGTGCAAAAAAGGCTTTTAGATCTGTATCAGTAGAAGACAATACTGCAGAAAAAAACAGATTGGGAGAGAGTTGGCTTGGGCAAATCATTCAAGACCTTTAGGTCTAAAGTTTTCCATCTGGAATGAATGGAAAACAAAGGACTGAGAAAATCCTTAAATTTTGACTATTAAATAAAATTTTAATAAATTCCACTCGAAAACCGATCGCTGTACTGAGAAATGGCAAAGATAGCTTGGAGTACTTGTGTATTTATCAAATGCCTACATGGTCACTATTATAGGACAGTTTTTAAGACACTAAAGAAACAATGTGATTAAAAACTTTTATAGAAATATAACCAAAAATTTGTTACACATGTAAATTTCAACATAAATGTGGAAAAGAAATATAGGCAGTAATACAATCTGTAGAAACTTTTCTATGTGAATAACCATGAAAATTAGGAGAAGTACTCTATTTTCCATTTACTGCTATCTCTCCGGTATAGACTATTTAATCCTAATAATAAAAACAGTCTTTCAAATGTGTAATTACAAACAAGACCTCTACAGAGCCCTTACTGTCTTCCTGATAGGGTTAGTAGAACCAGTTTTTATGAGCCAGATTTCTGAAAACTGACTCTGCATCAAGAATAACTCAAATTCAAATGGGGGGGGTGAGGGAGGAGGGATGGGGGCAGGGAGGGGGAGAGTATGCCTTTCTTACCAATCTCAATTGCACTTCTGCCCATAACCCTACTTATAATTCAGTTATATCCACAAGACTTCACAAGTAGTTGCTAAGCAACAGCAACATGCTGAGTTCAGGACTATTGGAAATCTGGCTGTCTGCCACATTAAAATATTTAACTGAGCCTAGAGCCTCCAGAATTAAAAAAAAAAAAAAAAGAAAAGGAAAAGGAAGGGGTTGGGGAGGGAAACCCAAAGAAATACAATCATAAATGCAATAAGCCACGAAGTTCTTTTCAAGGGTTCACAAATTCAGATCAAAGACCTTACTTTGGTATTTTCAAATATTTATCATAGTTCACTACAAAATTTTTTTATCATCCTTTAAATGTTGGAATACACATTCTAAAGTTATACTGCTGGAGAAGACGTGATTAGCCAGGTCACTGTTAATGGCAATAACAACTCAATAATATAGTGTGGAGAGAACAATCCTTGGAGAAACTAGGAGGGCAGTCTCTCTGAAATGACTGAGACTTCCTATTAGATCTTTAAGAACCAGAAACAAAAATTATATATTCTCATTAGAAGCACTCTATCCCTACAGGCATGGTTAACTACTAAATGAAAAGAATTTTCTATCCTAAATTGCACTTTTTAAACATTTTAAACACCTCTAATAACTTAAAAATTAAGCATATTCAGATATGTACTAACAACCTAAAAATTAACTTCATCTTTCAACAAAATCTGAAAAGGCATTGAGTATGTTCCCTGACTCATTCACTGGTAAAAATGAAAATTAAGAACATAAAGACTGCTTGTTTAGCTGATAATGGCAACTTCAAACCAATAGGAAACTTCATATTCAGTAGTAAAACATCACAGATATTTCCATAAAAGGTGAAAACAAAAAATGTGGTACTATATTCATACATTTACTGTTCTAGAAATCTTGACAAAAAGAGTAAGACCTCAGAGAAGATATAAAGAAGAAAACATTTAATTCAGATTAGCAAGAAAAAAGGTATCTAGAAACATCAACATATAAGAAGAAGACTGACAAAACTATGAAAGTATGTGAAATATTACAACTATGCTGGGTATATGACTCAATGTAGAGAAATATCAAAGGCACAGAAAAATAACAAGTAACCATAAGTTTCGAGAAACACTTTAAACCTAAAAAGCATGGTGGGCTCGCACCCCAGCCCTTCTCAGGCGCTAGGCCTCCTTTCGCTCCACCTGCCAGTCTTCCGTGGGTGCCAATCTTGGCTTAGCTTCCAGGGAGAACAGTGCACTGAGTTGGGGTGCCTCACACCAAGGGCATGCCAATCAGTGGGCAGCAGCCTGCCAGCCTAGTGGCTGCACAGCCAAATAGGCAGAGCTTGTCACCTGGGGGTAGGAGGAGGGTCTACCACGCAGCTGTGGTAGCAGAGCAGGCCCCAGTTCAAAAACAAAAAGCATAGTGGTAATAGGATTAGTACCAGAATAAAAGAGTATCTATTAGTGAACAAAAAGACAAAAACTCAAAAGGACAAAAAAAAAAAAATCAAATAAGCAATTCATAAAAGGAACATAAGAAAAAATATTCAACTTCCATAATAATCAGAAAAAGACGAAACAAAGAGAAAATACTGCTTACATCAGATTGGCAACTACTTGGGATTCATGGTGGCTCAGACAGTAAAGAATATTATTAGTGATAATGTACAGCAACGAGTAGCATCATACACTGCTGATATAAGATTTCAGTGTCATACCTATTTTCAGGGGCAAATAAGCAGAACTGTGTGTCACTTTGATACACCAAAGGGCTTCCCTGGTGGCTCAAGGAAAGAGTCTGCCTGCAGAGCAAGAGACCCAGGTTAGATCCCTGGGCCGGGAAGATCCCCTCGAAAAGGAACAGCAATGCACTCCAGTGTTCTTGCCTTGACAATCTCATGGACAGTAGCCTTGTGGGCTACAGTCCATGGGGTCCCAAGGAGTCTGACAAGACTGAGCCACTTTCACTTTCACTTTGACACACCAAAGAATACTTTGAGATATCCATCTTAAGTATTACTAATAATATATTTTTAAAAGGTAATGTATCAGGATATCCACTGCTGTACTATAATAGCAAACAAACAGTCAATCCCTAATAGTTAAAAAATACTGGAAGACCCACTAAAGAATAAAGAATAATAAGAGAAATTAAGAACACAGTAGATACTTTTACTGGTGTGAATATTAAGTATACAAGTAGCTACAGAATTCAACATACTTAACAGTATAAACTTTGAAGTCAGAAATACTTCTTTGAATACAGGTATGATCATTTCCTTCTTAAATAACCTGTCCAAGATACTTATCCTCTCCTTGCCTCAGTATCTTCATCTGTGAAACTGAGACTATTATAATGCCTGCCTTCATAAAAATGTTATGGAGATTAATGATATAAATAGAAAATTCTTAGACATATAAGTAGTCAATAAGTATTCAAAATTTTATGCAATCATGCTTTAAAATGAAAAATATATTTCTAAACATTTATATCCACATATAAGTGATATTTCAAAGTCTGGAAGGATAAATGCCAAACTAGTTACAGCAGTTCCCTTGAGGAGAAGACAACAGATACAAACTTTTACTTAGACCTGATATATCAGTTTCAATTTTCAAATGACAACACATTTGTGTGATTTATCTTAACAGTTAAGCTCATTCCACTTTTCCCAATCTCTTTTATGCTAATGCTAAATCAAGGCAGCAGTGCCGTGATGTTTATGAACGTAGACAGGGCAGTGACTCACATAGACACTAAGCTCCAGAAGAGACAGGCAAAGAAGGCTACCATTGAAAACACAAATTCCCAGCTTATGCCATGAGCAGCAAGCAACAGCTCCCCTCATAATCACCTGGGTCAGCATATACCCAAAGTAAAATAGGAACTCTCAAGCACAAAGATGAGTACAATCAATTAAAAATTTCAGGGCAGGCAGAGGAGGGATTATACAAAGGGCAAACAGAAAACTAAGAGATATAAGGGAACACTTAGAGAGACATACTATGTTAAGATTTCAGAAAACCCATATGAAGAAATACTAATAACTCAGAATTTTTAAACATCACTTTAACTACAAAGGAATAAAAATTAAACTGACATCAGACTTGTCATCAGCAATACTAAATGCTAAAATAAAGCAATGTCTCCAAAGCTCAGGGGAAAAGTTATTTTTAGCCTAGAATCCTATTGCCAGAAAACCAACAAAGATAGAAAAATAAAAATATTACTCATGAGCAAAGATTGAGTTAATAGATTATTGCTAACACATATAAAGATATACTTACAGATAGAAGACAGCAAAAGACCCTAGGAAGAAACTCAGATAAATAGCAATGCTCCACAAAACAAGTAAAACTCATGAGCAGACTAAAATAATTGAGGACTGACCATCTTTAAAACAAATATTCTGGAACAAAATACAAGATAATTACAAAATGGGAATTAATGGACTTTAAGATTGTGGAATAGGGAACAAAGGAATAAAGAAAATGATCAATCTAAAAGTTACTTAGGCTTCAAACTGGGTACAATGACAAAAATATTATCAAATAAATATGTGCTATATATTACCTTATAATACAACAGTATAGAAAGGTTGAAAACAGGTAAAAATGATACATGAAGCAAATGCCAACCAAAAAAAAAAGTTAAGTATATGTATAAAACCTACATGTAACATGTAAAATAAAATTCAAATTTAAAATCCAGTAATGGAACAAAAAGACATTTCTAATTAATAAAAGGTACAATCCACTAGAAACATTATGTCTGATATACCTAAATAATACCACTTCAAATCACATAAACCAAAAATATATTTTTAAAAACTCAAGGAAAAACTAATAAATCCAGAAAGATAGACACACCTCTTTCTAAAATGCTACAGATGAAAAAAACAATATTAAAAATGCATTTCTCAACTAACATGCTGAAGAAGTGAATTCACTCAGTGAAAACGTAAATAGAATTGTATATCCAAAAACCCAGAACACAAATTTTTATGAACAAAAATCAACATACATTAATATTGACTGTGCATATGGTGACAAGGGAATATTAATAAATTCAAAGACCAACCCTCCAAAAAAAAATTCACACAAGGCCACATTCTCGAGCCATAACTTAATACAGTTAGATAAACAATAATGAAATGAGAGGGAAAGTTATCTTCTTAAAAATTAAAAAAAAAACACTTTAGATTAAGGAGCAGTCAGTGGTAAAATAATACAAGCAACAAAGTATTAACAAAATACTACCCAGGAATTCAACTAAAATGTTACTCCGGAGAGAAACCTAAATGCATATATTAATAAAGAAGCGCAAACTCAAAAATGCTAGTAAAAGTTATAAACCCAAAGAAAGTAGCTACAATAAAAATTGAAAATTATCATGGGAAACTCAATAAAACAGCAAGCAATCAATGAAATCTAAAACCAGCTCTTTGAAAGACTTCCTAAAGGGGGAAAACTAGCAAGGAAAATCAAAAGAAAGCATAATAAACCACACTAGAAATTAAGAAAATATAATTATAAGATAATACATTTGGTTCAAATATTTAAGTATATTACATGTTATCAATAGAATACATGAAAAAGACTAAGGGATTTTAACTTATTGCAAACTCAATAAAATTCAGCAGTGAATGCGGCTGACAAAAATGTCAATGCAAACTTAAAACTGGAGAACAGGAGTACAGTCAGAAAAAAGAACATCTTTTAGTAATGTATTTACTTATGAGCATCACAGATAAAAAGAGACTTTTAAAAATAGTAGAATACTAGCGAGGGTGCAGTGATTTGGGGGAATGGCATTGAAACATGTATAATATCATATGTGAAACGAATCGCCAGTCCAGGTTTGATGCAGGATACAGGATGCTCAGGGCTGGTGCACTGGGATGACCCAGAGGGATGGTACGGGGAGGGAGGTGGGAGGGGGGTTCAGGATGGGTAACACGTGTACACCCATGGTGGATTCATATTGATGTATGGCAAAACCAATACAATATTGTAAAGTAATTAGCCTCCAATTAAAATAAATAAATTTATATTTAAAAAAATAATAAAAACAGTAGAATAAACAAGAGGATGACCAGGCTAAAGAATGACCTAGAACAATGCAGTATATGAGCAAACGTCAGAAAAATGGCGGACATTTAGCCTAGAAAACACTAGAGAATTTTAATGGCTTTCTTTAAATAGTGCAGATTTGTCATGTAAAAATTACAGAGAGATACACAGAGAAAGAGACAGACACAAGGTAGAGGGCAGGAACAAAATAATGAAAGGCCAATTTTGTCTCAGAATCTGCAAACGTTCACTGTTTTGGATGTCCAACAAAAGAAGGAACTGCCTTATAAAATTAGAGCCTTCTTTTCTGTCATTAGAAATGTTGATGCAGAAGCCAGATAACTGCCTGTCAGAAATAACAAACAGTAGACTCCAGTGCAAGGTGTGATGTTAGATTACTTACGTCCGTTTCACTTCGAAGATCTTCTAAGTCTACACTGCTTGCTAAACAAAAGTTGTTGCCTAAGAGGAACACCAAAACTAAAACTTCAAATTTCATTCCCTAGATTTTTGGATCATGCACACTCAAGCTTAACAGTCTCGAAACTGCACATCTTTATTATGCTCATGTCTTTTATTTTTGTCTTATATGCCTCTTTTTAGTTTTTTTCTCTATAGACAGAATACTCTCTATTTTCGATCATCTTTCTTTGCTGTGACCCCGAACTCTAACAGTAATCAATAAATGCCTCTGTTTTGGTCTAACAACTCCTTGCCTCTTTATCTATATACATATATAAACCAGTCTATCTCCACTGTCTTCCTAGCCCAACATTCTCCCAAACATTGCCTCAAAGAGAAGTCTGAAAACATTTCCCAGCTGTGCTCTCTACACCAAGAGAACACATCCAGCCTCATTCTTCCACTGAACCTCAAGTACATTATTCAAAATTGATATATTTCTACTATCACCATTTCTCCAATTCTAGTGAAATTCTTTACTTGGAGGAAATATATCCACAAATATACATTTTTATACTTCAACAGAACATATATTAAAACAATCATTTTTAAAATCCCAAGCAATACAGTCAAAGGGCAACGGGAAATAGTTCGGGCCCCTGAAACATGAGTGTGCCTTTTATCACAGCTGACCTCTAGATTTTAAGTATTCAACTATACAGTAATAAAGGACCAACTACCCTTCATCTAGAGAACTGAAGTCCCAACTAAAGGTAGCACTTTCAGGCTGCAGAAAGAACTTGCTATTTAACTCCCAGAAAAGAATGCAAAGGCAGAGAACTGCCTACTCTAATTCCTTCCCTCCATTTCTCTAAACTAGCCTCACTACCCCCTTAGCTTCTTTCAACTTTCTCACCTCCCCACTCTCATCCCTCTAAAACTATTATATCAATCTGTAATATATCTTATCATTGGCCATACTGATACAGTGTGAAAGAATGAAGGACAGGAGAAGGCACGCTGTAGTCCATGGTGTCACAAAGAGTCTGACAAGACTTAGCAACTGAACAACAATACTGATATATCAGTATGCATTTCTTTATAAACATAAATCTTTGTATTTTTCATGCATGCTCAGTTGCCCTGTTATGCCTGACTTACAATAACGGTTATCATATTCATTATTTTATATAGTTCTTTATTTTTATTTCAATGAGATTTTTTGTATGCAATTTTTAGATACACAAAAAATAATAATAAATGCTCATGTACCTTTCACTGAGCTTAAGAAATAAAAATATTAGACTCAACAGAATTTCTAATTAACACATTCTTGTTAGTTTTAGATTCTTAAATGCACGTCATAAAATGGTGATGAATTTAAATATGTGGAAATGGAAATGATAAAGGTGGTACGGAACACTTGACCATGTTAAAAGTATAAACATACATTATCTAATGTATGTTAATTAGCCACTTGTGAAAACATAAGCATTCTGATTTTGAAGTCAAAGGGGTACATTTAAACTAAAACTTCATGTTTAGTAAGGTTACAAAAAGTCATAGCTCTTTATGTACCAGTTGGTGTCACTACAACTGAGAACACAGTAACAGGACTATGAAGAGACCTAAAACTGATTTCTATGTAATAAGAACATATTGTATGCATGAATAATCCTCATATATGAAGCCTACTGTTAATTTCAATTTAAACCTGAGATAAATTAGAGAGAATGGAAATATTTTTAAGAAATCAAATCCAAACATGACATTCAGAATCTCCTTAAAATTAACATTAAACAATCTAGTAATATTGGTATTAATAAAACTAAAAACAAAAACTTCCCAAAGGTGAGAGACAGAGATAAGGCCTGAGGAGGTAGGGGAGGGAGAAGAGTTATAGAAAAAGGACCTGAATCTCTTACCTGTGGGCAGCTTGATACTGTGAAAAGACTTCCTCTTCTGTTAACCACTGCTACTCAGTTCATTTGTATAAGCATAAAAGCTAATGCAGATTTCTAGATCAGCTTTTTTTTTTGAGCCTAAATTCCTTGTTTGGTGCATATTCATTAAAAAAAAAATAGGAATACAGTACATTGGCTACACGTTAAAACTCCTTTCAGTGGTTCACATCTGTTGTGTAGTTTGTGCAGCAAACATCCTATCAACCACAAAAGCCAGAAAACATCAGACAGCATGTCAGTGAAGCTCACAGAACACTCAACGAACATCTTCCAAAGGACTGTTGCAAGTGAAGATGCCTAGAATCAGAATTCTTTTGTATAGCTTTCTGTGCTGCCAACTATTAGGTCTGCAGCAACTGTGTTGCAGTTAAGTACCTCCCACATATTACCCAATAGTATCAATAGGTACAAATCTATAAACACAGAACAGAAACTTAAAAGGCTTATAGCTTCTTACTATTTCACTTATTCACTGGCAATTGTGGAGGTCTCAGTACTCCTATTCTAATGCATCAACTCTGTTCTTTCAGTCCAAAAGGCTGCATTCTTATACATTCCAAACAGAAAATCCATGACACATATTATTTGCTGCCCTAGCACAGCCAGACTGCAGTTACAGCTAGCTGGCGCCAGTAAGAACAATTTACATAAAGCACTCCTCATTTCATGACCAAACTGAAGAATACTGCTGAGTAAACCCTCCCCCATTTGTTCCCCAACAGGAACTGACTGGTTCTAGAATATATCTAGTTATCTATTTACTAACATGATTAAAATCCAGGTAATAAGAAAAAACCAACTTAGAGTTTTTATATAACTGAAATTCTAACCCCACCACATCAAAAATATTTTTAACCTCTAGAGATATTCAAAAGCCTTAATTTGTGGCAAAGATCAACATGATTACATAAATCCAATGATTGCTACTTTAACAATCATTAAAAATATAAATTATAATTCATATTAGCTAAAAGCTGTCCTTATTCTACTCTACAGCTGCCTTTCAAATTTTAATTAATCACTTAAATAGTAAATGATCATTAAACAGATGTGTTCTTAGAATCATATTGCTTTATGTTTTACCAGATAATAAGATAAATACATCTTCAAGTGTCACTATTATGATGTTTAAATTATTCGACATACTTACCACTGGTGAATATTACAAAAGTATGCACTCAATATCAACACTTAGGCATGTTACAAGTATCTACATAAGAACATATTTTGTGACGTATTCTTTTTGAACTTAAATCACTTATGTATTGTTTTAATGGATCAGATCTGACTGGGTAAGAATTGCGTCATTATCTATGAAAGTGTTAGTCGCCCAAGTCATGTCTGACTCTGCAACACGATGGATTATATAGCCTCTGTCCCTGTAATTCTCTAGGCAAGAATATGGGAATGGGTTGCCATTCCTTTCTCCAAGGGATCTTTGTGACCCAGCAACTGAACCCAGGTCTCCTGCACTGCAGGGAGATTCTTTACCATCTGAGCCACCAGGGAAGTCCATTTAATATGCTAACTAAGGGTTATCCAAAATATGTTCCTCATTTTTTAATCTTATGTTCAGTTGTCTTAAAACACAGGTCTTAAATTATCCCTACTGTGCAAGAAATAAGGCTCTAAAGGAAATGATAAACCTATATAAAAACAGGAATTGGTAGACTTCTAATATGTGGATAATCCTAAATGCTACCCACATTATCTCTGATAAGCAGTAGTAGATTTTCTAAAAAAACACAACTATATTCTCTTCTTAGGATCTGTGCTCCACCAGCATCACGGGAAGGGACAGGGACAAATATATAAGATCGTGTGACTTCATATAGTAGACACTGTGCAAGTTAACACTTGGTGGGAGGAAAGATTTTATACCAAAAGAACAATTGATCATAAAATCTCAGAGTCAGAAATCATCTAAATATTGTATTCATTCCAGTTTTAATTTTGATTCCTCCTTCTCTCTTTCTACTTTATACACCCAACTCTTTGAATAAATGTACTTTAAAATCAAAGGACCTAAAGTCCTTTAGTCCAGCATAAAATATAATGTTAATAACAAGTAGAGACTGTTTTTTAAAGCAAAATAAATTAATCCCAACAATGAATTAATTAATTGCAAGAAGCTCAAATTTTCTGCAGCCTGCTTATCTAAGTGCCAGGAATGGAAGTTACCACACTAAAATTAAAATTGAGAAACAATGTTTCTCAAACTAACAATGGTAAAGAATCAAGGTTTTATTTCCAATCCATTACAGATTAGTACTCTTGTAAAACACAATGAAGATGAGTTATCTGGGAGTGAGGAAAGTATATGAAATATATGACTTGTATTCTTTGATATGATATAAAATTATTTTCTTAGATTGATGTAAAATTTTCTAGACATTCTTAATTTTAGTTATCTAATGGAGGACCAGGAACAGATGAACTGATAACTGACCCTAGGGCTCACCTAGCTAGTCACTACCCCATCCCACCTCCAGCATTTGCACTTGAGTATCTCATATGTACTTCTATGTCCCTTTTTCCCTGCCCCAGTGTAAACTCCTTGAGAGCAAGTGATCTTGTATTCCAGCCATCAAAACAGTACCTGGGAAATTAAAAGGGGCATAATAAACATTTATTAAACTTGTTGATTCAACTGATCAATTCACAGTACATTTTTGTTTCACTGTATCATGCTGCCCTAGCACAAATAAAAACTCTTTGTTTGGCCCCTTCCGCTCTTGAAGGTCTTCAATCCGAGATTTAAACACCTTGCTCTTGGGCATTGTTACTGTGTATCAGCCAGGGCCCTAACAATCCTCTCTCCCTAAACCCCTTTCTAGAGTACCTAGTACCCTAGACCTCTCAATTTCATAATGATTAAAACAAGAAACACAGAGCAAAACAATTCATGCTGGAGGGAACCTTGTGAGGAACAAAGAACCAATCTTACTCATACTTTATTTGTTTCCATGCACTATATATACTAGGTACTTTATTTTGCCCATTTAAATCCCAGTATCAACTCTATACGGTACTTTATCCCCATTTTAAAGAAAACTGAAATTCTGAAAATAAGCAAATAGCCTCCATCCCATAAAAATAATGAATAGGGCCAATTGAGCATTTACTCTAAACAGGCATTATATTGATACTCTGAGCACTATTCTAACAAATAGAAAATGAATTCACCTTGACCCTGTTTGATTCTAAAGTTCGTATTCTTATCTGTAGTCCAACCACCTTCCTCATTTAATGGTCACAAAATGGCATCTAGAGCTTAAATAAATTATCCAAACTATGCAACTACTCGCTAGCAGTACCAAAACAATCACTTCCTGCCTTCTACACTAATACTTTCCGCTCTTTATACCATGACGCTGGTATGTCAGCAAAAAAAAACAAAACCAACATCAGTCAGATGACTCCTCTGGGCAGTACTGTCTGGTTTACTTCAGCAGAGAAGGTAGACGCCCTCAAGAAGATGCAGAAGCAACTCTAGACTTTCTTTCTGGTGTTAAACTCCCCTTCTCATTAAACTCAAAGATTTATTGAGTAAGCACTATTTTCATTATTTCCATACTTACACATTAATGTCCAATAACAGACTTTCAAATTACTAACAGAGAACACTCAGTGAAAGTTCTAACCTGAGCAATTTATTAAAAATCCCTTATGTGAATAAACTTTATTCTTTCTTCCAAATGACTTTCTCTTTCAGGACTATAAGAAGTGGGAAAACAAGGGAGTTGATCAATGTTTCCTGTGCAAGTTAACTGGATTTTCAATTTTCCCTAAAGCTTTCTAACTTGAAACTCACTTTCTAAAAATGAGTAACATTTTTCTAGCACATCACTGCAGTTAACAATGTCATGGCATTACATAAACACTAAGAAGCTGGCTTACACTGGAAAATGTGGAATTCAAATTCACATCAGATCACAGTTATACACTACCATGTTTCATGGATCATCAAGGAAGTCTTCACATAGCTGAGATAGAAAATCTTTTATACATGGAAGTGAAATATTAACAAAAACAAGTATATATAATGGCCTATGAAATTATCTAGTCTAGTACAGTGAAGAGAATTTTCTATTAGGAACTTATTCATTTTAAGTGTTAATATTTCTTAATCAATTTAAGCAAAACTCTTTTATAAAGTTCCTTCCATTTACCTGTTCAGTAAATTTTTTATTCACTATCATCATTAAAAACATCAATAATGATATAACAAATAAATATAGTAATAGATTTAATATAGTGATAACATGTAAAAGAATTTATTATCACATTAAAAGACTTTGAGGAACTTTAATGTTCCTAGTTTGTATTTTTTTAACCACTTAACTTTCAAATGAATGTCACTTTTTGCTGATGTCAGTGGATCTCCTTCAATCAGTAACCATGGTACTCCAATATAAAATCCAGGACAAGACAAATATGCTGTATCTTCTAGAGTAAGCTGATTTTACATATGCTATCTCTCCTACCACATGAAGTAGGTTAGATTTTACTTATGTTTACTTTCTTCTGGATGAGAAGCTGTATTTTAGATATTAACGGCCACCAACAATCTGTGAAGTAAGCAGGACAGGGATTTAAAAGGAACAGCTCACAGGAGCCCTGAAGGCTCAATGAAGAGGACAAGCTGTGAGGAGGAGGCCCTAACTGAAGTAGAATATGTACTCAACTGTAGATTATTTTTCTCAAGCAAAATACATTTCTAGCACTACCCAATATTCTATTTTCTAAAAGATGAGACATGCAGATTTTTGTGTGAAATCTGGCAACTTTAAGTATTAGAGAAATATAGCAGTGGTTAAAACATTAAAGAAGTCTGCTCGCTGCCAGTTTGTGGCCACTGAAACAGAACTATACTGTAAGGACTCTCATCTGTACTGAAACATATAAAACTCTTAGGCCCTGAATTCAAGTTATCTCTTTAGAAAAAGTTATTTTCTCACCGCATGTGTGGACTACTCAGCCAGACTGGAACTGAAACATTTCTCCTACTTTAATTTCTGCAATGACAACATTCTATATTGGCTTGACTTAATAAATACATCTGCCACTACCCACATACAGCTAAGGAAGGCTAATTTATTCAACAGAGAGGACCCAGGAGTACAAATATGAACATATCAATTACCAGGTGGATATAATGGTGTGAGTTACCACTTCTTGAGTTCTATAAGAAATTTCCCATTCTTTCTAAACACTTTCCCTGATCCAATGATATCTGATATAGTATATGACATCTGAGAAAATAAACTGAAGAGCATTCAAGTACTACAGGAAAATTAGTATGCTAGATATTTGTGGAGTATTTTCTGGTATTATTCAAAAACATTATGTAAATCGCCAACATATCCTTGCCAAATAGATAGGATTTTTTCCTCCATTTTATAGATAAGGAAACGAGAGTCAGAAAATGTAAATTAGCCAATATAAGAAAAAGGTAGCAAAAGTATAATTCAAATATATGTTTGAACTCTTGGTCAATGTTCTTTCTGCTACCTCAACATTTCTCTTGAAGATTTATGATAGCAAAATGGCTTGTGGAAAGGGATAAACAAATGAGGAGGGCAAAAAGTGACAAAATAATAATGTTAACATGTTAATTACCCAGCACTCAGATTCATTATGCCCTCAATTATTGAGCATAATAGCTAACATGGAATTCAGCATAGAAAATTTAAAAAGTGTCACCAATCCTAAAAGTAATAATCCCAGTGAGGTCAAGCTTATGTTTATAGTTGCTTATGTTCATAGCTGCAAAAGTGCAACATGGCACTGAAAGAATCAGAAATGAGTAACCACAGTGCATTGGTGTTTCCTCTTGTCTAAGTAAAAATCAGTGGATTCATCTTGTGGAGGGTAAGGTGGATGTAAATTTTATAGTCCACAATAGAAGGCAAGAAGAATGGATCATTAAAATTTCCTTGAGGCCCTACTCTGAAGGTTAACAGGAATTGATCAATAATTTCAACCTAGTCAGTTTCTCTCCAGCAGTAAAGAATATCAAACCAAGTAGCTGGTTTACATCATATGCAATTTTTGAAATACAGTGAGCTGTTTGTACTATAAGAAGCCAAAAAAATAAGAGTGATTAGAGTCACAGCACATTCACTTTCCTATTTCATACTCTAGGGCAAAACCTTACAGAAACGAAATGCACAATGGATAGAATCGCTCACATCTATTGGATTTGTCACACATACTGGATTCGTAGTTCTTTTACTTTTTCACAGGCAAGCTCATATGTACATTTACATAAAGAAATGTTCAGATTATGAGAATTCATTATGGCACACAAAATAAGTCCTAATAACTTTACAAAGTAATAAATTAATACATAAAATGGACATACTGCAGCTGTTGATAAAACTGAGCTAATGATCCCAAATACATTTTAGGCCACTGAATAAATAAATACTGATTAAGTTAGGAAAAACAATAATGTTGCTAAAAAGTTTAAAAATAAGAACAAGTAAAAACAATTTCAGGGCAAGGCAGCAATTTGAAACTGTTAAATCATGCAAATATAGGTCTTACACACTACTTTCATGAAAATTTGTATATCATAAAAGAAATGAAAGATATATGTTCTAGAGTATTTTTCAAGCTGAATTCCACAGTCCCTTAGCACCTAGACGTCTATAAATAGGTGACCTAGATTCTAAAGACCATAATTGTCATACATGATCTGGTTTCAAACTTTCATTTTTATCATAACAGCCTAATTGTTCTCATTTTATTAAGTAAGTTTATAATAAGTAAATGTCATAAGTTTACATTATAAAATACTTACACAATAAATACACCATTCATATATCCCTTTTATATGCTAGGATTCTTCATAACAACTTAAGGTGCAAAAAGTTGCTATTTTTTAGAAGCTGCTGTATTTAGAAAGTTCAAAACTTACTGTTCTATGTCATATTAGTCAGGGATATATTCATAATACTCTTATTGATAAAGATAGAGGGATGCACTATATCATTTAGAAAAAAAACTTTTACATACTGTGATTTAAGTATCAGTGCTTTAATTATAAATAACTGTTCTGCTATCTGAAATAATACAGTAACAAAAATTTAATTCTCCTACTTTCTGGGTCACTACCGACTTACAATATCTCAATTAAGTTTTCTACGTCAGAACAACGTTAAGAAAGCTTTTTGAAAATTTTGAAACTAAATTAACAAAGTTACTGAGTAATTAGTTTAAGTATACTACAGATTTTAACTAAGGTAAACTGGACACACATATCATTTAATTAACTAAAAACTGAGATTTACTTCAGTCCCGTTGCATAAGAATATATTAGATACAAAGAAAAAGGGTATCCAGACCTAGAAAATGTGAGCTATTTCTAAATTCAAAATCTGAATCTGAATGTCAATTTAAGCAAAAATATAATGATAAAAAGTTAGCTCCATCAAAACTGTGAAAGAACTGGGTGGCCGAGAGGAGGCAGCATAATAATAAAGAACTGGAATGCATAATACAAAAAAGTAACAGTGCTAAAAATTTTTTAAAATTTTTGTAACTGAGATTTATATCCAGAAAATTAACATTCTTTCCAGAAAGCAACCAAACAATACCTCCAAAACATACAGATACACACATAAAAACTTAGAAAAACCACAATTTTCGTGCAAAACAAGACTTATTTATGGCTTCTTAAAAAAAAAAATCTGAGATAATATACTGTTCTTTGTTTCTACAAATAAATAACAAGCACACTGAATTTTCCAACATAAAAGGAACATGAAGTTAATCAGGGCCAGAAAAGCACTACTGTGGTGATCAAATGTTCTGGTAACGACAGAACATAAGATGGTGAGAAATTACAGGAATTTAACCTTTGACCTCACCATGCTATGTACTGTTTCCATAAAAGAAGCTTATAGGTTCTATCAGCAAACATTTCAACTTCTTAGCAAGCAAGCTCTAAGTTCACCTTCCTATATAAACTTAGTAAAATGCAAATATTTTTTAATCAAAATGTTCAGAGATAAAGAGTAATTGGTTCTTACCTCTGGTCCTGATGCAAGTGACAGGTCTCCTTAGTGGCATAGTGGCTGCCTAAGCAGTTACAAAGACTAGGTTAGCAGCCATTTTGAGACAGCTGCACTGTCTCAGTTGCACTAAAGTGTAATTAAGATGGCTGCAGTGTGCACTCAAGAACTCACACAGTGGAAACTCAGCTATGTATCAAACAAAGCCCCTCCCACTATGTCAGCCTGCAGGAAAGTGAACACTAACAACAGCTAATGCAACAAACAATGCAGCTACTCAGAACACAGAGAACAGAAGGCAGCAAGCCAGTTGTGTAACATAATGCCTGCGGATCCCGACTTGCAATACAGAGTTTGGGTACATCCTGATCCCAAACAGCTGAAAGTCCATGCCACATATTAGCAGTTACAGAGATAGAGCCAAATCACACACAGCAAACATCAGGGAATTCGCTTGAAAGAAAGCCTCCATTTCAGTCCAGAAAAAAAAAAAAGTCAAACTCTGCTCAAGGTCTTTTTTTTTAACTCTTTTATAGTACTTTTTACATGAAAAGAGTGCCAATTTTTATAATTTCTAGAAAATTAAGTTTTTAAATCCTAATAATCAATTTTAATTTATAGAAAGCTAGTTAAAGATTTTCCCACAGAATCTAAGCTCCAAAGTGCTCAAATCTAGCCAATGGTTAAACCCTGCAATCAGATTTTTGACTCTTGACAATAATTTTAAATAAGTACTGGGGAGGACTAGAGACTTTACAGCTAAAATGGCAAAAAGCTTATTCTGAGTAACCTGCAACAAAGGCAAAAAAAATTTCTTCTAGTCTGTAGACCAGATGGTCACAAAGACATCTCCAGGTGAGTGGTTGGCCCCAGGGCAAATTTAATTTCATGCCCCGGCACAGACCTCTCAACATTTTGACATGGGTGAAAAGCAAATAAAAATAAAGAATGTAGACACCCTCAGGAGAAAAAAACAAATAGGAAGAACAAAAGGGTAAAATTCAGTCTGAAAGTGGGTGTATTAACAAGAATTTGTTTTTAGCATTCCAGTCCAGTTCAGTCACTCAGTCGTGTCCGACTCTTTGCGACCCCCTGAATCGCAGCACACCAGGCCTCCCTGTGTATCACCAACTCCTGGAGTTCACTCAGACTCATGTCCATCAAGTCAGTGATGCCATCCAGCCATCTCATAACCAACCATTAAAAGAAAAAGGACAAAAGCACAGAAAGAACCTGTTTGCTTGATAACTCACATCAGCTAGGAAATCCATCTTTTCCTTTTCTCTTACTTGGTTTACCTTCCTAAATTTAGCTGCCTTGTGCTCTCTTGTCTCTATCCACCACTAAAGGTAGGTATTTATGAAAACTTGCTAAGGGTGTGGTAGGGATTAGCCAAAAGGAGATTGGCCCCCAAAACTAATGATTGCGTAAGCTGAGTGATGGGCACATGGAGCTCATTATTTCATTCAATTTCTGTATATATTTGAAATTGTTCATAATAAAGGTTAAAAACAAAAATTCTGCTTTTTAAAAGTCCTTATTTATCCTCCATGAGATTAGTCAGACAATGTAAACTGCTTTAAGTACTGCATTAGGGGAAGAAAAGTTGATATTAATACTTGACCCAAGCCACATTAATTCTTCAAAAATATAATGGATTCTCTGAGGGTGGCTCAATCTATCTATTTTTAAAGCAAGAAATTGGTAAACTGGGAAAGATTCTAACAGGACAGACATTACTGTAGCACCAGAATGTGGCTAAGGTTAATGGCGAAACAACCAACCAAAACATTTTGAGCTGCCTGATGAACAGCAGCTGATATTAAAGCAGCAGATTCTTTTGGAAGCTTGTTCTACAAAGGTTTACATTATGTAACATACCTCCAAGTGTAGGTGCTCCCCCGCACTCCTTAAACCTCCTATGTCCTTTCCAATGGAAATACTAAATACTTTTTTCTCAATCTAAGCTTTCCAGGGCAAGCTAAGCTGCTGGCTATTGGCTATTTGTGCTTAGTCGCTTAACTTGTGTCCCACTCTTTGTGACCCCGGGACTGTATGCGGCCCGCCAGACTCCTCTGTCCATGGGGATTCTCCAGGTTAAGAACACTGGAGCGGGTTTGCCATGCCCTCCTGTAGGGGGATCTTCCCAATAGCTCTTATAGCCTTAAAGAGCTACCTTTTCACCTAATTTAGATTTCAAAATAAGAAAGATAATCTAACTTCCTTCCTTATACCAATCCTCCTCCAGCCACTACAACCAATTTAGCACCAATTTATTTGTATTCTATTATCCCAAGACACTTTGAGTCAAATCAATAAATATATTGATTGTCTACATGCAAGGGGCTTTAGAAGACAAAGGAGTAGAAAAGTATATTAACATAAATCAAGATTTCATGTAAGTTTTATATACATTGTTTAAAGTAATTCTCACACTAATCCTACAAAGTAGGTTTTTCTCCAATTCGTGACTGAGGAAACAGGCTCAGAGATTAAATAACTTCATGAAAGTGCTAATAGCTAAAATATATTCTAGACTACACTCAGCCTATGCCTACTTGAGCTTTGTCCATCCCTTCCCACATTGGTTCTGTTTCTGTGCAACACGTAAACAACTTAGAATAATGGTAGGCTGCTACTCAGAGAACTGGCATCATTGCCAGTTTCACTCCTTATCCCAAAGAAACTATGCTGGTTTACCCAATAAATCCTATTCGTAATTCAACCTAAATTATCTTATCACTGACAATCCTTTTTGCTCTCCTTTCCCCTTATTATGCACAAACCCCAAACCAGGTGTACTTGCTTCCCACACTGCTCTCAAGATGTATAAAGATGTATACTTTATACATCTTTATACATACTCAGCATCTTTTGTCATTAACATCTTTACATATGAGTCCTTATAGGACAGAAATCACAACATAATTCATTTTCCACTCACTTCCATAGTGTGAAACAGTTTTTATTTGCTCCATATTTGGTGAGTTGGAATTAATTCCCCGTGTTTTTTAATTTTGTAAAAATGCATTTTATTGAAGTATAGTTGAGAGCATTGTGTTAATTTCTACTGTACAGCAAAGTGACTGTCATACACATATATAACTTTTATATTCTCTTCCATTATGGTTTTTCACAGGATACTGAATACAGTTTCCTGTGCTATACAGTAGGACCTTGTTGTTTATCCATTCCCTATATCAACACGCACCTACTAACCCCGAACTCCCAATCCCTCCCCCACCCCACCCTCCTCCCTTGGCAACCACAAGTCTGTTCTCAGTGTCTGTTTCGGTTTTGTAGATATGTTCATCTGTGTCAAATTTCAAAGCCCATATATAAGTGCGATCTTATGGTACCTGTCTTTTTCTTTTCTTGTTTTTTAAATTATGAAAATACTATAACACATTTACAAGAAGATTTGGAAGATACAGAACACGTTATATATAGTTCCACTATATATTACAATTATTTTAAGTAAATGAAGATTTTTAGCTGGAGTTTCAATATCAAACTCTCAAAAATTAATAGAATAGACAGAAAAGTAGGATACAGTAGACCTGACAAGCACTATGAACCAATTCAACATAATTAAAAGACTTACACAACTTTACACACAACAGCAGGATACAAATTCTACTCAAGTTCCCATAGACTATAAACCAGGAGGCACTTCAACATATCCAGGGTAATTCCCTGTGTTTTCATTTCTTTCAAAAAAATCTCTGAAAATTCTACATCTTTAAGAACCTTCATTTTTAGGATCTCAACTCTTATTCTCTAAAAAGGAGAATATGTCAGCTAAGTTTTTAACTGTCAACTTAAAAACTCTGCACCTCAAAACTCCAAGGTGGAAAAAATATCTTTTGTAGAGCATTTTCAGTTTTTAAAGTTTTTTTTTTTTTAAATAGGCACTATACAGGAGATGATATGTGCTTAGAATAGCTGAATTCTGAAAAAAAAAAAAAGTCTACAGAAAATTACAAATATAATCATATTACCTACTTTCAAAAATTTCAATGCTACTAAGAAAGAGTACAGCTTGATTATATAATGTCAGAGATTATAATCAACCTGTTTTAGGTAGCTGCTGCTGCTGCTAAGTTGCCTCAGTCGTGTCCAACTCTGTGCAACACCATAGATAGCAGCCCACCAGGCTCCCTATTCCTGGGATCCTCCAGGCAAGAACACTGGAGTAGGTTGCCATTTCCTTCTCCAGTTTTAGGTAGAGTGAGTCTTAATAAACCCAATTAATGTTAATTTGTAAAAGCAAACACATTTGGAAAGCATTTCTAATGTAAGGTAAACATCTCCATGACTACTCAATGTTTTACCCTTTTCCTAAGTAAAACTAGCACTCTCATTTCACTCTTACTATGTAAAATAATGGTACTCTAATCTCAAACATTTTATGACTAGAGAATATAATCATTTGCCAGGGGTCACACAAGTAGTAATGAAAAAGAACCGTAAGAGACTTAACTTTAGTCAACTACTATACTTTTAATATATCACACATCACACTATTAGAAAACTTTGCATATGTAGACTGTTGAAACTTCCATGGAACCTAAACAAATGGCTTCATTGTATTAAGTATAAAATACATTCTTATTAATTTTGTTAATACACTTTAATTACACAGGTTACTATCAACATTAAAAGAGTAACATTAGAAGGTTATTAAGATGGTAAACTGAAAACACCTCAAATCCCACTAACCTACACTGGAGGTATTTTTGAAGGCATGAATCCTCAAGAACAAAAAGAAAAGTAAGAGAGACAATAGCTACAAAGAATTCTGGGAACTGGAAAATAAGCAGAATCACTGGTAACTAACTAAGCAGTTCCCAAAACACCACATTCTAAGTTGCATAGGGAATAAGTTAGGAACCAGTTTGATTTACATGGCAGAAACTTCAAAAGACATAGATACCAGAAGAACTAAGCACTTTGGAAATTGAGGTGAAGGAAGCAAATAGTAGGATGGAATGACTAAAAACAAGAATATTAGTGAAAGCTGTTTGTGAAGCAGTGAAATCTTTAGATGTCCTTCCCACATTCTACTGAATACCTGCTCTCCCCAATCCTAGTAAAGATCTGAAAATAACATCCACAGTTTAAAAGGAGAGTAGTAACTCAACTAGTAAAGAATCTGCCTGCAAAGCAGGAGACCCCAGTTTGACTCCTGGGTCAGGAAGATTCCCTGTAGAAGAGACAGGCTACCCACTCTGGTATTCTTGGGCTTCTCTGGTGGCTCAGACGGTAAAGAATCTGTCCGCAAGGCAGGAGACCTGGGCTCAATCCTTGAGTTGGGAAAATCCCTGGTGGAGAGCATGGCAACCCACTCTAGCATTCTTACCTGGAGAATCCCCATGGACAGAGGGAGCCCAGTAAGTAACAGTACATAGGGTCGCAAAGAGTCAAGCATGACTGAGCTTAAGCACAGCACAGCACAGCCAATGTCATGTGGCAGCCTAGATAAAAGTGGAGTTTGGGGGAGAATGAATACATGTATATATACGGTTGAGTCCCTTCGCTGTCCACCTGAAACTATCACACTATTGTTAATCAGCTATACTCCAACATAAAATAAAAACTTTTTTTAAAAAATTGAGAGTAGCATATGAAAAAGAGAGGGATTGAGTGCTCACTGAAGACAACCCAATCCTCTTCCTCCATTTATCTTCCAGAATGCTGGCAATAACATCCTTACTCTCCATGTATTAAAATGAAAGACTACTTTCTGAGGGTATTTAACAAGCACAGGACACAAGACCTTAGGTCTTGGGAACTCTCCAAAAACAGTCCACCCAGACCAGCCCATAATGAAGTCTAAAACTGACAAATTTAGATATTCTAATCAACTTTTTACTCTGCCACAATATACTATACAGTCAGGCAAGGAAGAGAAAGACAACTAAGAAAAGTCTACTATGGAAGACAAAAATAAAACACATAGCCAGAGACTACACAGGGAGAACACTTCAAAAATAAATTAATATCCACATATATTAAAAGATGCTGCATTCATGTGCCAAGAAAAGACTACAGGCAAGGAATAAACAACAGAAATTAAGAGCATGATAAAAAAAAAAAAACTCAACAGAAGGACCTCATGATAAAAAAAAAAAATATCTACCTGAGCAAAAAGACAAAGTTGTAAACAGGAGAGAAAAAAATGTATCTACCCAAAAACTCACCTGGAAATGACAGAATAGCAGAAGATATCACCAGTAAAATCATTTAGAAAAATTCCAGGATTGAAAGACAACAGCTGCTAAACTGAAAGGGACTGAATTCCAGGACACAATAATAAATAGATCAATATCAAGGAATTAAAGTGAAATTTCAGAACACCTGAAAAGTAATAACAGATTCTAAATGCTTCCATTGAGGGAAAAAAATCAAAAATAAGAATGGCCTCAGATTTCTCAGTGGTAACAGAAGCAAGAAGATAATGGAGTACCTTTAGAATTCTAAAGTAAAATGATTTCCAACCTAGCCTTGTATACCTAGCCAAACTATCAATCAAGCATAAAAATATAAAATGAAAATTTTCAGACACACATGGTCTCAAAAACATATTTCCCATATACACTTTCTCAAAAAGCTACTAGAGAATATGGTCCACTCCTCCTATTGACAGAGTAAGTCAATAAAAAGATAAAGCACACAGAAAACAAAAGACCTACACAAAAGAGGGGTGAGAGAAATCCCACAATGGTGAAAAAAACTTTAAGGAACAAGAACTGCACCTCAAGCGTAGAAATGATGCCTTGTAGGTCTTCACAGGAAATCATTATAGTATCTCTCTTATAACTTAATGGATTCCCAGCTCAGAGGAATAAAGAATATCACTTGTTGACAGACAAGGAAAAATGTGGGAATCTTAAAGAACCATGACACAGTACAGCTTTAAGTACTCCAGGTGAAAACTCACTGAAATAATTAGATGGCTCTTAGCTCCTAATCTTGTAATCAAGCAGACAAATAAGTCAATTATACTTTATAAAACTAGACAAGTTAATTCATATCAAACATATAGTTTTGTTAAGCAGGTAAAAGGAAGCCCTTCTATACTTAACAGTACTTTGTTAGACCAATAAAATAGTTAAATAAAACATCAAAATAATCAGAAAATCATTAAACAAACTTATATGGTCAAGTCTATGCCTTATGGGGTAGAAACTTGGTCACAGGAAGTGTTATGGAAGAAAACTTGACACTTTGTTTTGCCTCAGTTTTAAGCTAGCATGCCCAACAAGGTAAATAAACAGTGAGGGATCACACTGCACCCTAAAATTACAAAAGAAAACAGGATAATTCTGTATGGACCTAGCCCCTCAAATAAATGACTTCATTTCTAACTTTGACAATGACAACAGTCTGAAGAATTATGATAAACCTTGAAGATAAATAACTAATGTGAGAAAATGGCTGCTTTTTCATCATGAGGCTGGTGAATTCAATATCCCTGAAAGATTTTTATTCTTTAAATATTCTAGTGGTGTTTTCTGTTTTTTATTTTTATTTAATGAATAAGTCCTAAATCTGGACTCTCTCACAAACCTTTGCAAATAAACTACTTTTCTGAATGCATATTTTTCCTACTAGGGAGTGGTATTATCAAACTTACTCTTTTGTTTTTTAAACACATTTAAAGTTCTAACTCCAGTAATCAAGAATACTGTCATTTTCTATATACCTCCTTGTACTTCAGTTCAGTTCAGTTGCTCAGTCGTGTCTGACTCTTTGCAACCCCATGAATCACAGCACCACGCCAGGCCTCCCTGTCCATCATCAACTCCCAGAGTTCACTCAGACTCACGTCCATCGAGTCCGTGATGCCATTCAGCCATCTCATCCTCGGTTGTCCCCTTCTCTTCCTGCCCTCAATCCTTCCCAGCATCAGAATCTTTTCCAATGAGTCAACTCTTTGCATGAGGTGGCCAAAGTACTGGAGTTTCAGCTTTAGCATCATTGCTTCCAAAGAACACCCAGGACTGATCTCCACAATAGACTGGTTGGATTTCCTTGCAGTCCAAGGCACTCTCAAGTCTTCTCCAACACCACAGTTCAAAAGCATCAATTCTTCGGTGCTCACCTTTCTTCATAGTCCAACTTTTACATCCATACATGACTACTGGAAAAACCATAGCCTTGACTAGACGGACCTTTGTTGGCAAAGCAATGTCTTGCTTTTGAATATGCTATCTAGGTTGGTCATAACTTTCCTTCCAAGGAGTAAGCGTCTTTTAATTTAATGGCTGCAATCACCATCTGTAGTGATTTTGGAGCCCCCAAAATAAAGTCTGACACTGTTTCCACAGGCTCTCTAAAGCTGCTCATGGTTGCCTCTTAGTAAATATTCATGTCTTACTAAAAGATTCATCAACTGATTTTAGTCAAATCTGAAATGTCAGGAACAATTGCTAAGCATTTTATATAACTAATCTCATTTAATCCTCAAAATAAGCCTACCTGGTAGGTGGTATCACCAATTTATGTGTAAGAAATACTGTTCCAAGACACTAGCGGGCCAGATTCCAAGACAAAAGTACTATACATTCCATTTCACTATATTACTAAATGGTTTTAGGAAAATTCTTTGCTTTTTCTTCTTAATTTGCTTGATATTTTTAATCTTCCAACTATTATATCACTTAAGTTTTACAGGAAAGAAGACAATCACACAAAAACACAAAATTAAGTCACTCCACCTTTTCATCAAACCCTTATTAATTTGCATACATCTGTCCTTCAGATTTATATTTTAAGAACTTACTAATAGGTAAGCAAAAGTGTTTTCTTAATTTTTTTCTATTTCTTAATGAATGAAACTGAAGATTTTTTTCCAATAGTTATTTCACTATTTATAATTTTCCAGATGCAAAGTGTCTGTCAAATCTTTTGACAATTCATCCTGTGGGTTTGAAACTTCATGGTTAATTATTCTCTGAAACGTTCTGACATCTATGGATTATCATGAGTTAAATGAAAGGAGTTAAAACACCTTCTTCGTCCCCCCACCCTCCGCAATCTCCTTTTTAGTTGGCACCTAAAACAAAGGGGTTCTGTTTTTTCAATAAGCAAATATTTAGTGAATAATAAGGTAGGTATTGTGGAAAGCAACTTTATAATTTTAATAGAAGTCTTATACCTAATTAAAAGAGGTTTGTCTTTAAAATGTGATGTCAAATACATCAATAAGATAAAATTCCTCACTGCAGGATGCTTATAAAGTTCTACACAAGTAATTATAAACATAAAAGTTGAAAGGAATAAAAGCCTTTAAAGAGATACAAAGTAGAGCAAAAAGTAAAAAGAGAAATTAGAGACTCCTAGCTCAGGATAACAATATCCTTTAGTAGGCACATTGTGAGTATATTCTCCTAAACATACTACTTTCCCACCTCTGAGATTTTGAATACCCTTTACTAAGAATATTCTTCTAATTCTTCCTTTAAAATACAATTCTTCTAAGGTTTCCTTGACCTCCATCTAACAGAATCCCACTTTTTGTGCCTCACACAAATATCTATTGTGTTATATTTATCATCTATAGACAACTACTTTTACTTACTTACTTATTGCTGCTACTGCTGCTAAGTCACTTCAGTCGTGTCCAACTCTGTGCGACCCCATAGATGGAAACCCACCAGATTCCCCAGTCCCTGGGATTCTCCAGGCAAGAACACTGGAGTGGGTTGCCATTTTCTTCTCCAATGCATGAAAGTGAAAAGTGAAAGTGAAGTTGCCCAGTCATGTCTGACTCTTCAAGACCCCATGGACTGCAGCCTACCAGGCTCCTCTGTCCATGGAATTTTTCAGGCCAGAGTAGTGGAGTGGGGTGCCATTGCCTTCTCCTTACTTACTTATTACTTACCAGTTAAGTTTTACCTGAAAGCAAAGAACTTATGTCCACAATTTTTTTTACCTGTGTATATTACAAAGCCCTCAAAAATGACATTTTCTATCTTGAAAAAGTATAGTTTACTTATATCGTTATAAAGGAAGAAAAATAGTATCTGGATAATTCAAATATAAACTCAACTTTGAAGCTAAAAGAAGCAGTTCAAACAGTCAGAGTTTAACTTGTCTTTCATCCTTTTAAAGTAAGTTAACTGGGAAGATTCAAAGATATTACATTGAGTTCTTGCAAAACTCATGATTTAATGTTTTCAGAGGCAAGTAGAAAGAGAAAGAATTTTACCTAATAAGATATTCATAGTAACTAGAACTTCAGTCAGGAATCATGACTGTAAAGCTCTCAAAATTTCATTTCAAAGGAAGATGTGTGTGTGTATGCATGTGTGTTTACACAGTCAGGCACATGACTCTCTGTGAAGCTTTGGACTGCAGTCCACCAGCCTCCTCAGTCCATGGGATTCTCTCGGCAAGAATACTGGAGTGGGTTACCAGGCCCTCCTCCAGGGGATCTTCCCAACTCACAGATCAAACCCATGTTTCTTGTGTCTCCTGCATTACAGGTAGATTCTTTACCCCCTGAACAATCAAAGGAAGCTATAGAGAGTTATAACTGGATTTAAGTCTTAAGACAGAGTCAGTTTTCAATATCAAATTATGAATCAGAGACCATTTCTCCAGCTCTTTAGTAGCAGAAAATGCTAACTTCTCTAATATCCATTTATTTCCTTCTTTTATAAAATTTTCTAACTTTAGCTGAATGAATGGTTGTCCAGTCAGATAACTCCATCTCCCA
This sequence comes from Nanger dama, assembly GCA_917880005.1. NCBI lineage: Eukaryota > Metazoa > Chordata > Mammalia > Artiodactyla > Bovidae > Nanger > Nanger dama. The sequence goes on from CAKJTW010000043.1 coordinate 14,416,394, forward strand.
GCCTTCCTCTCCCAGCTATGTATGTTCCAATGATTACATACAGATCCATAAACATGAATCAAACCGATATATGCCACATCCATATAAGGCTCTCAAAAGAATGATTGTGCACTCCTATTATTCTTTCTCCTTTGCCCCTGGCTGGCGAAATCATCCATGTTCAACCTAGAAACCATGTTCGACATACGAAAACCACAAATATTAAGCCAAAGCCACTTACACATCTGAAGAGTTTTCCTCTGTATTACTTTATATGAGAAATAAACATTCATTATCCTTAAAACTAACAGTTTCTGAGAAAGTTTAGCCTGTACTGTACTCCAACAGCTCCTGACATTTACTACCTAAAAGAAAACAAAAGTGAAAGTGAAAGTGACTGTAGCCCACCAGGTTCCTCCGTCCATGGGATTCTCCAGGCAAGAATACTGGAGTGGGTTGCCATTTCCTTCTCCAGGGGATATTCCCAACCCAGGGATAGAACTCAGGTCTCCCACATTGCAGGCAGACGCTTTAACCTCTGAGCCACCAGGAAGCCCCAAAAGAAAACAAAGGACATTCAAAAACAGCCTCTTTTTCATTCATTTCCCCATTTATTCCTTTTCTTGAGACATTTAATCTAATAAGGGTAACAGGGCAGGTACACATCTAAGCTTAAAAGTCTTAACTGAGAAAGAGCTGAAGCAGTAAAGTCATTCATTATTGTTACACCAATCTCTTTTCTTTTGTCCCTGGTCCTCAAAAGAGCAGAATCTTTTCCTAACATCTAAGCTTACCCTTCTACAAAATGGAAGACATCATCTTTGACAATTACTGACTCAAGGAGAGATTCTTTACAGCTCTTTCAGTTCCAAGAACCTCCATTTTTACATCCCATTCAAGCTCTCTATTAGAATGTGAAAGTGCCATACACATAATTCCTGGGTACCTACCAAAACAATGTTTCACAAAGTAACATAGGGTTACACAAACAACAAAGAGAGGGAGAAAGGATTATACAGTTCCACATAAAGACACTACTACTTCACATCATCATCACAGCAAGGGGCTCTCCCTCCCTCCCAAACTAAAAGGGATAAACCAGTTATTCATAGTTATCTGATACAAAATAACACAAAACTTTTTAATAACATTCTGAACAATGAAAAACTGCAGATGCGAATAAAATATTTCTGACAGTAAAGTTAATAGATCATCTTCATTTCCCAGACATTTATGTTTATAAAGTCCAATTATTATATAAAGACTATCAAGCAGACACAATCAACTGTATGTACCCTTAGGCCAGCCACATTTTTTAGGAGGGGGACGAATGAGATGTCCTAGTCATTCTCTTAAAGATTAAAAAACCCAAAGATCAAAATTCAAACCTGGAAACATTCCATTATAAATCAATACTAATACCCTGGTTTTCTCATTTTGCAGCACTTAAAAACACTGAAAATGCTGCCCAGCACTCATACTGTCTCCAGTACAAAATGGATTTTACCACACAACTTGAAGCATAAATAGTTTAACTTAGGAATTCACTTTTCTGTTTTGAAAAAAACTATAACGACAGAAAAGACCACTGAGTTACTCCCTAGATGGCATGACAGTCTGAGAAAGAATACTGAGAAGTAATTTCTAGTCTTGCAATCTCTAAAGAACATAACAAGATCAAATGGGCAAGAATTTGAAAAGAGAAGCTCCACTAATGGATAAACAATTTCTGCATACAATAGGAAACTAAGGACAATACTCCCTAGAATTACTCAATGATACTTATAATTTACTGTTAAAACATCACCCAGTTTTTCCCTATAATGCCTCACAGCTGTTAGGAATTCGAAACTAAGATCTTTACTTTCAAGCTTCTTTGTGCATGTGACTCCTTTGAACTAGGTATGATAATATATGAATTCTCCCTATACCTCAAAACTTAAAGTAATAGAAGTCTTTTAAGCCAAATAACATCTAAACCTCTTTGCCTTCTTGAACAAATTTAACATCATTAGATATCCTCTATAATTCAGAATTGTTAATAAGATCCTCAGTTACCATAATGAACATTCTATAAATACTGATTTGCCTCTAGGAGTAACAATTCCCAAGTGAAATAACCTCAAAACTAACTTTGCAAATTTTTGTTCTCACACTTGCTACCTAACCCCAATTTACAATCAAAATGCCAGCCATCACTTCCTGACCCTATCCATTTGGATTTTTCTAGTATCGTTTCTCTCCTCTCCCTCATTTACTACTGTGCTGTGTGCTTAGTTGCTCAGTTGCACCCAACTCTTTGAGACCTCTTGGCCTGTAGCCCATCAGGCTGCTCTGTCCGTGAGATTTTTCAGGCAAGAATACTGGCGTGGATTGCCAGTGCCTTCTCCAAGGGATCTTCCTGACCCAGGGATCAAATCCATGTCTCCTGCATCTCCTGCATTGTGGGCAGACTCTTTAATTTACTGCAACTTATCTATTATAGTCTGGAGACATAAGAATCATAATATTGAGAACTAGGAAAAATTCTCAAGTAAGGGCAAAGGTCATACACAAAAAGCAAAAATATGCAAACTTCTATAGGTGGATTTGCTTGAAAAATACCCAAAGACAAAATTTATCATTAAAAAGAAAAGAAGTAATTTAGTATCTTAACATGATTTCTAACTAGTCCTAGATTCACTTTTATAAAGTCGATATTTTACCATTTGATTTTTATCTCTATTTCATTGATTTCTCCTTTACACACATGACACGAATTTTCAACTTTGACTATATTCAACATAAATATTTCGGTAATTATTTTATATTCTTTCCTGTACTTATGATAAAAATATTTTAAAAAGAATTACAACTGAAATACACAACTAATCAAGATATTTTTCACTGCAATCAGCAGAAAGAATAGATTTAATAGAGAATTAATTTATGCTAATAATTAGGAAAACATCCTTATGAAAGAAATATTTAATGTTACCAAAGAGATTTAAAAGAAAAAATTTTCATCTTTATTTACATATTATTTACTAGACTTCATACTGACCCCAAAATAAATCAGATAACGTTTCAAAATTCTCCCATTAAAAAAAAAGGTCTATGTTAAAGAAGAAAAATTGTTTTTAATATTGTAGAACACTTTAGCTCAGCAAGCTATTTCTCTTACTTCTAAGTTTATACTTGCACTATTAACATGATGTTATATCCTAAAGCAGATTAAAAATGAAAATGAAATCCTTATCATCCCTATTAACATTATACCATTATAGGAAACCAGTAAAATAACACCTTAATAAAAAGTAACAAGTACAACAATTTTTTCTAGAGTTCCTAAAAACAGTATATTTTTGTGGGATCTACAGGAAATGCACCATATTCATGAATTTAAACCAAAACTGTATAAAGATGTAAATTATCCTAATTTAGGTGTCATGCAACTCTAAACAAAACTTCAAATATTTGGCTGTTTTAAAACTCTGCCAAATTTATTACAAAGGCAGGGAAAACTCACTTAGAAAATTATGAAAAGGAATGCTATGTATTGTCCCTTCATATGTTTATATAGTCTATAGCACTACTGCAGATAAAACAAAGCAGTACTGCTACATAAACCAAGTCCCAGTTACAGTGTTGTTAACCTGCTTTTAAATTTTACATAAAATATTCCTGTGAGAAGCTGATAAAACTGTAACTCTCTCCCCAGAAAAACTTGCAAATTATGTTCACTCACATAAAACTGTGTATATCATGGAACCCATGCAAGTTTTCAAACCTATCTATAGATCCCCCAAAGATCAACAGGCCTAATTAAATAGCCCTAGTAAATGAAGCAGAACTGACAGCTCAAACCTAGTAAGCTACAGTCAAAGAAGCAGCTTAAAGCAATAAGAAATGAATCACCAACACAAAATTCAAAGAAAATTAGATATTTGGAAAAGATTGAAACTAGCAACCCATCTTTACCCAATGTCATAATAAACTCTATGTAGATGCAAACCTATTTTTTAAGATAATTAAAACACCTGGAAAAAATAAACAGAACAATCATTTAGTTCATCTTATAACAGGTAATATTTTTTATGCAGAGAAGTCCTGGAAAAATAATAAATGAAAAAGCAGTGCACATCACTACATTAAAATATAACAATTCTAAGTAGGTAAAACCATGTCCAAATCTGCGAACCAATAGATTGTAGATAGCCAGGTTCTTCCATCCATGTAACATTCTAGGCAAGAAATACTGGCGTGGGTTGCCACTGCTACTCCAAGGGATCTTCCCAACCCAGGAATCAAACCCATATCCCTTGTGTCTCCTGCACTGGCAAGTGGATTCTTTACCACTGTCCACCTGGAAGTCCATAGCAATTGTTTTAAAAAATTTAACTGAAAAAAAAAACTGCAAAAAATATGAAAAGCAATTTTCATATTCACAAATAACTGTTACAAACAAATAAGAAAAATATTAACATTTACCACACAAAAAGATACACAAAATATCCTCAAACAGCAAAGTCAAGAAAAATGAGAAAGTTGCACATATATTAAATATTTAAAAGTTCAATTTCACTACTTACCACGGGAAAAAAGTAAATAAGCTACTATTTCTCAACCACCAAAATCACGGTGGCATGGGAAATGTTTTTCAAAAAACTAAGTTTTTATCTATTTTGTAAATTACTTTAAAAGCCCTTTGAAACAGCAATTTCAAAGAAATAAGATATAGACTGTGGGTCATGTACAAGATGTTCACTGTAGCTTTATTTATAATAGAGAAATGCAAAATGAACAAAATCTTCAATAAGGAAAGTCATAGTACATTCTTATTAAAAACACTGTTATTTTGTGGCTGTTTAAAAATGCATTTCAAGAACATTTGATAATTTAGGACATTTTCACAAAATGAATAATATGCAATCATTTTTGAAACACATACTTCTAAAGAACAATGAAATGGATGAATATCCACAATATAACACTAGGTTGTGTGTTTGTGTGCTTGCTCAGTTATGTCCAGTTCTTTGCAATCCCATGGACTGTAGCCTGCTAGGCTTCTCTGTCCAAGGAATTTCCCTGGCAAGAATACTGGAATGTGTTTCCTCCTCCATGGGATCTTCCCGACTCAGGGATCAAACCCATGTCTCCTATACATCTCCTCCATTGCAGGCGGATTCTTTTCCACTGACCCACCAGGAAAGTAAATAGTCACAGTATGACATTATGTGTGTATGTATATGCTTAGGTTAAGGGGCAGGAATGAAATTATGATCCAAAAGGTAAACTAATTGATCAATCAATAGGAAAGTCACAAAAACATTTAGTGTGTTTACTTCTAATTAACTTTCGACATCTTTTAAACATGCTAAAACAAGTAAAAAGTTTTAAATATCAATATTCAAATCACAATTTAAAGAAAAACAAACTTTAATGGCTTTGGCTTAAGTATTCAAACCTTCTTTTCCTAAATTTTTGTTTAAAATGTACAAATCTAAAAGGATTTTGACTCCCAGTAACAGAATTCATTCAGTATTTATTCAATCTTAATAGTAACTTAAATTCCAAATCATGCCTGTTATTCAGATTACTAATGAACAAAAAATATTAGATGTTCAAACAGTACCTTATTCTTAGTTTTAAGTTTATAGAACTATACTTGCCTTTCTAACAAACGTTTAACAGCTGACCCCTTAACTGTCTTACCAATACATATTTACATAGTTCGTTATGTTCTTCGGTGTTGTCAAGTGCCTCTTGTAAGCTTCAATTATTAACCTGAGGCAACCATTTGTATACGCAAACGAAAACATAAGCTTAAATATATAAAACAAAATATTTCACTTCTCTGGAAGTGCAGAATGAAACAAGCCCTAGACAGAAGTTCTTTTCTTAACCTAACCATGTACGCATACACAGACACAGACAAAAAACATGTTTCAACTCTTAAATATTTGAAATTATATCTGGAGATGGAAGGGGTGTGCTGGGTAATCAACCTGGAAGCATAAAAGAGGAAAAAAATCACACAACTGCCCTGTAAATATATTTGTGTAAAAGACTTAGGAGGTTCAAAAATTGTATCACAACAACAAATATTCTGTTCAGAAAAAAGAATTATTCCTATCACTGCATTCTATCCCCTGTGTGATGTCATTTTTTTAAAAACCCATCAACCAAAAGTATTCCTTTCAACTACATCTATTTAATTCTTATTAGCAGTACCGTAGGCAATAAAGTCCCTAAACCAACCAAGATTATAAAGCGACAGCCACTTCTTCATTTGACAGGTGACTAATTTAAGAGTTACATAACCAACCAAGAAAACAGTTGTTGCATACACAAGCCAAAGATGACATTTATGACAACCATTTACAAGTTTTCAGGCCAGTAAGAAATTTGCACAATGGTAGAATCATATTAAATAGTATAAAACTTCTCCCAGAGGCTTACCTAAGATTTAAATATAGTGACACTACCATTTTAAACTAAAATAATCAGGATACTTTAAGAAACTAAAACCAGGAACAGACAACTTTAAAAACCAAACACAAACTGTATCTTACACACATTTATATATAGCAGGCTGTTTTTTTAATCAACTGATTTATTGATGATTCACAATCTCCTCATAAAGGCCTCAGGGAAGTTGGGAGTTCTTTGTAGAATTCTTTATCAGGAAAATTTACCGAGTTTAAGACTTATATTTTACATACATTACAATTTTAAAGTCAAAGTTTAACAAATGTAATTTAACTGAAACAGTAATAGACATGCAATCAAAAATAGAAAAATGCAAGCAAGGACAGAGGCACACCACTGATTAAAACTCCACCGACTGAAGACCAAATTATTTTTTAAAAATATAAACACTTAAGGAGATTGAGATTTCTTTTTAAAACAACATTATATAGATTATTTCAATGTCCCCTCCCTCTCATATTTCCAAGCCTCAAACTGTTCCTATTTTGAAAACATTCCATAATAGAACTGGTAAGGATAGGGTTAAAAATGTATTTGCAAATATGCAGTTCAAATAATTGCACTTCCTGTGACAACACCACTAGGTGCTGATCTTTAGCTCCCTAAACAGAAACTTGAATCCAGCAATACACTTAAAGTGAAATTAAAATCGAGAACCACAAATGGACAATCATTTTTACACAAAATTAAGTCCACAGCTTCTCAGAAAATAGGAGAAATACACACACCAAAAACCCTCTCAGGTCGCTATAGGAATACAGCATTAAGAGAAACGTTTTCCTTGAAAAATACAGGAATTCCCGCGTAACAAAACGAAACCCCTCAAGAATGAAAAAAATTAAATCTAGAACCCGAATGGCGTCCAAGAACATTAGATCTTGAAAATGAATATTGCGCTTGCGCAGCCACCACCCCGCCAGCTGCACAACTGCAGCTAGAGCCCGACCCCGCAAGATCACGTGCTCCCATGCAGCGCCCGCCCGCAGCTCCGCAACCGCGCAGGCGCAAACACAACTCCCGCAGCCGCCATAATGCGGTCTTGACTCTGAAGAAATACAATAGTAATTTAACAAAATGTGGTCATAACAGCCCCTGGGACTCACATATACCTTTCGGGGCAGGAGATGAGGCAGGAGGAACCAAGTTCCGTCCTAAAGAGTCGTCCCGCGCAGCCGTCCCCACCGCTGCCGCCTCAGTCTCGCGCTCCCCAGTCGCCGAGCCGCCGCTGCCTCCGCCGCCGCCTCCGCAGATTCAAAAACAAACCCGCTTCTCCCCTGCACGCGCCGGGGCCGTTATGCAAATTATTGTAGGCGGGGCTTGGTGGTCGTAATATTGGCCACGCCTGCCGTGCTTTCAGCCAATAGGCTCCCGGATTGGCTGTTCCCCATGCAAATCTCCAGGGTTTTTATTTGAATGAGAAATATTGGCCCCGCCTCCTGCCGTGGAAAAGAGAAGCTAGACCGAGGTGGTGGCGCTGTGCCCTTTAGTTGCAGTGAGGTGTGTTTTTTGAGTGGCGCATCGCTCAACCGGTGAGTAGCACTTTGTGAGCGCCCTCTATGAGCCTCAGGAAAGAAGGAAGGAAATAGGTGAGTGAAAGTTAAAAGAGCTAGGGCAAGATTTTCGAAAAAGACTATAGCATGTTACTTTATCGTTTATATTAAAAACTCAGAAAATATACTTTAAACTGTGTAAGTCACGAGAGAATGGCGCAAACACATCTTTTCAGTTGTTCTCTGACAGAACAAGCGCTTCCAGTTGTACCTTTCCACCTGTTGTATCCCTGTTACTCAGGTTTTTATTGAGAGCCAAACCCTCATGAAGGCCACAGAGTGCAATAAAAAAAAAAAAGCTCCTCGTGTTTTTTGAAGAATCTGGGCTTACGTCCAGTTACTCCTGCTTACTTGCTTGTTACTTGGAATAAGTGTTAGTCAGTTTTCTCATCTCCAAAATGATGATAATAACTGTAATTCAAATCAGTTGAGGAGGCTAAATGATTGGATAAATGTAAATGTGTTCTGCAAAGCAAAAGCAGACTGACAAATGGATAGTGAGGTTTGGTTGGTTTTTTTTTTTTAATATCATTAGTAAACCCTAATGCTTAATCTATTCATTCAGTATTTATTTAGCAATGAGTGAGTTCCAGACCTATATTACTTTGCCCGTCTTTAAGAAATCTCTACTACAGTGGAGGAGACAAGTTAACAGGAAGTTTTTGTAAATAATTAGAAATTAATGTGGGGTGGTTAATATTTATTTCTATAATTTGATTCTGTCCTTAGCACAGAATATAGTACATTGGTGCTCAATAAATTAGAAATAGAGGCTCAATTGTAACAAATTATGTGTTATACTTTACTTAACACATAGTACTAAATTATAAAATAGATGCTCAGCAAATTACAAATCTATCAATATTTAAAATTCTATAATAAGAAATGAGGTTGGTATAGTAGAGTTCATTAGCCTTTCTCTTTGTCTTCTGTAAGCAACTAAAAAGGAATAATTTTCATAATAGTTCATTCTTAATTGTCTTGGCTAATGGCAAATAATTGAACATGAACTCACCAATTGGTCAATTTTCTTTCTTGCTCATATTCTAGACTTGCCTCCCTAAAACTCCACTTAGACAGTTTTATTGTATTTGAATCTTCCCCCATATATCCTCAACCACATGTTTATAGGCTATTTAGCCATTCTACCTGCTGATTAATCTAACCAGTCATTCATTGTTTCAATCAACAAGTACATCGTTTATTCTTTATTCACACACTTTCCTAAGCACTAGAGATGCCCAGAGGTAATGACACTGCCTCTAATCAGGAAGGAGTCATATATACAGATTCCTATTATGAGATCATTACAATCATGAGATTATATACTAAAAATAAAAGAAATATAAAACAAGAGAACATAAATCTTCTTGTGGAATGTAGGAAAACTTAACAGAATAGGTGATGCTTGATCTGACTCATAATGTAGAACTTAAACTGGCTGTCAGAACAGGTACAAAAGAAGATTCAAGCCAGGTAAAACAAATGCAAAGGCACTGTAAAGAGGAAAAGGTGTGGTTTAAATTTATAATAGGATGATACTTAGAATATTTATCAATCTTTGTGGTGCCAGGCACTGAGCAATTAGAAGAGAAGAAGGTCTGAAGACCCCTAATTTACCAGATGTTGACCACAGAGGATGCAATGCCTGGATGGCATTACCAACTCGATGGATGTGAGTTTGAGTGAACTCCGGGAGATGGTGATGGACAGGGAGGCCTGGGGTGCTGCGATTCATGGGGTCACAAAAAGTTGGACATGACTGAGCGACTTAACTGAACTGACCTGAACTGAATCTTCTAGTTGTAGGTTTGTGGAGAGGTCCAGGGATTCTTCAGCTGAGCATTGAGACAGACTGGCTTGTAAGAGGGATATTTGGTGTAGGGCAGCTACTTACCAGTAAGTACTGAAGGATTTATATATTTTACCCTCCGTGATGGGCTTATTTATACATATAGACTGAATACTCTTCCAGAAAAAAGTGGAGTAAGCAATATCACAGAAAAGATTCCAAAAAATAAACAAACAAACAAAAAAACAAAATAGTAAACATTTTAAAATGAAGAAATTGAGCAGCAGTTGAACGAGGAAAATAAAACTTTTGAAAAACAACATAAATTTAAGAAAGGAACACTTAAAGAGGAAAACTGGAGTTTCTAAGTACTGTCTAATTTAGTGCTTATAAAAATGAGTTCTGAAGATACACTACCTGAATTAAAATCTTGTCTCTGCCTGCAACGCAGGAGACCCTGGTTGGATCTCTGGGTTGAATAGATCCCCTGGAGGAGGGTATGGCAGCCAACTCCAGTTTTCTTGCCTGGATAATCCCCACGGACACAGGAGCCAGGTGTGCAGCCCATGGGTTTGCAAAGAATTGGACACAACTAAGTATCACCAACTCGATGGACATGAGTTTGAGGAAGATCCGAGAGTTGGTGAGGGACAGGGAAGCCTGACGTGTTGCAATCCGTGGGGTCACAAAGAGTCTGACACAACTGAGCAACTGAACTGAACTGAGCAACTAAGCACACATGCATGCTCAGCTTCTTACTACATGTTCAAAATTTCTCTATCCAAATGGTTTCAGAAACAGGAAATGGGCATGGTAAAAATTTCCCTTATCTGGTAATGGTTTTACAAAGATTCAGTTCAGTTCAGTCGCTCAGTCGTGTCCGACTCTTTGCGACCCCATGAATCACAGCACTCCAGGCCTCCCTGTCCATCACCATCTCTCAGAGTTCACTCAGATTCACGCCCATCAAGTTAGTGATGCCATCCAGCCATCTCATCCTCAGTCGTCCCCTTCTCCTCCTGCCCCCAATCCCTCCCAGCATCAAAGTCTTTTCCAGTGAGTCAACTCTTTGCATGATGTGGCCAAAGTACTGGAGTTTCAGCTTTAGCATCATTCCTTCCAAAGAAATCCCAGGGTTGACCTCCTTCAGAATGGACTGGTTGGATCTCCTTTCAGTCCAATGGACTCTCAAGAGTCTTCTCCAACACCACAGCTCAAAAGCATCAATTCTTTGGCGCTCAGCCTTCACAGTCCAATTCTCACATCCATACATGACACTGGAAAAACCATAGCCTTAACTAGATGGACCTTCGTCGGCAAAGTAATGTCTGCTTTTGAATATGCTATCTAGGTTGGTCATAACTTTTCTTCCAAGGAGTAAGTGTCTTTTAATTTCATGGCTGCAGTCACCATCTGCAGTGATTTGGGAGCCCAAAAACAAAGTCTGACGCTATTTCCACTGTTTCCCCATCTATTTTCCATGAAGTGATGAGACCAGATGCCATGATCTTCCTTTTCTGAATATTGAGCTTTAAGCCAACTTTTTCACTCTCCTCTTTCACTTTCATCAAGAGGCTTTTTAGTTTCTCTTCACTTTCTGCCATAAAGGTGGTGTCATCTGCATATCTGATGTTACTGATATTTCTCCCAGCAATCTTGATTCCAGCTTGTGTTTCTTCCAGCCCAGTGCTTCTCATAATGTACTCTGCATAGAAGTTAAAAAAGCAGGGTGACAGTATACAGCCTTGACATACTCCTTTTCCTATTTGGAACCAGTTTGTTGTTCCATGTCCAGTTCTAACTGTTGCTTCCTGACCTGCATACAGATTTCTCAAGAGGCAGGTCAGGTGGTCTGGTATTCCCATCTCTTTCAGAATTTTCCACAGTTTCTTGTGATCCACACAGTCAAAGGCTTTGGCATAGTCAATAAAGCAGAAATAGATGTTTTTCTGGAACTCTCCTGCTTTTTCCATGATCCAGCAGATGTTGGCAATTTGATCTCTGGTTCCTCTGCCTTTTCTAAAACCAGCTCGAACATCAGGGAGTTCACGGTTCACGTATTGCTGAAGCCTGGCTTGGAGAATTTTGAGCATTACTTTACTAGCATGTGAGATGAGTGCAATTGTGTGGTAGTTTGAGCATTCTTTGGCATTGCCTTTCTTTGGGATTGGAATGAAAACTGACCTTTTCCAGTCCTGTGGCCACTGCTGAGTTTTCCAAATTTGCTGGCATATTGAGTGCAGCACTTTCACAGCATCATCTTTCAAGATTTGAAATAGCTCAATAGGAATTCCATCACCTCCACTAGCTTTGTTTGTAATGATGCTTTCTAAGGCCCACTTGACTTCACATTCCAGGATGTCTGGCTCTAGATTAGTGATCACACCATCGTGATTATCTGGGTTGTAAAGATCTTTTTGTACAGTTTTTCTGTGTATTCTTGCCATCTCTTCTTAATATCTTCTGCTTCTGTTAGGTCCATACCATTTCTGTCCTTTATCGAGCCCATCTTTGCATGAAATGTTCCCTTCGTATCTCTGATTTTCTTGAAGAGATCTCTAGTCTTTCCCAATCTGTTGTTTTCCTCTATTTCTTTGCATTGATCGCTGAAGAAGGCTTTCTTATCTCTTCTTGATATTCTTTGGAATTCTGCATTCAGATACTTATATCTTTACTTTTCTCCTTTGCTTTTCACTTCTCTTCTTTATGATAAAACACTTTGAGGAACACTGACTATATACTAGCATTAATACCGTGATGAGTGTTAGCTAATAGTAATCATAGTAGCAATAGTAGTAGTAGTAATATTTCTCAGAGTAGTAATGTCACAAATGTAGATCACTTTGAGCAGTTTCTATCTGTATATCTTATACTACCATTAAGATAGAATATGAATGAACGATAATCTGATAATTCTTAATTGTCTTCCAATTTTCAGAGTAGTTTACTGAGGTGTTAAGTAGGAAAGCCTGGGAAAACTTAAGAAATAACTTCTTGGAATCGGAATTATAATAAAAAGAAATCTAAGATGATCTCTACACCTTTGCATTCATACCCTGTGTAATGATTTCCCCTTGAGTGTGGACAAAACTCATGACTTCCTTCCAACCAATGTTATTGTTCAGTCACTAAGTCATGTCCAACTTTTTGTGAACCCATGGACTGCAGCATACCAGGCAACTCTTTCCTCCACTGTATCCCAGAGTTAACCAATAGAATATTGCAAAGGTGAATGAATTTTTCAGATGTAATTAAGGTCTTGTAAAAATTGATTTTGAATAACCAAAGGAGATATTATCTTGGATGGGCCTGACTTCATCTGGAAAAAGCCCTTTAAAAGGAACTGAGCTTCCATGAGGAAAGAGATTCTCTTTGCTTGTTTGTTGAAGTAATCAGAAATGAAAGAGAATAAATTATAACTGTACTCCATAAATACAAAGGCTCATAAGAAACTACTATGAACAATTATACATCAACAAATTGGCCTAGGAGAAATGGATAAATTCCTAGAAATGTACAACCTAACAAGACTGAAGCATGAAACAATAGAAAATCTGAATGCACCAATTAACCAGTAAGGAGACTGAATTGGTAATCAAAATTTTCCAAGCAACAGAAGGCCAGGAGCAGATGGTTTCACTGGTGAAATCTACCAGACATTTAAAAGCAAGCTAATACCAAATTCTCTTCAAAATCTTCCAAAAAATGGAAGAGGAAGAAACAAACTCATTTTAGGAGGATAGCATTATCTTGATACTAAACCCAGGAAAGGATGTCACCAGAAAAGAAAATAACAGACCAGTATTCCTAATGAGCCTGGTAGGCTGCAGTCCATGGAGTCGCTAAGAGTCGGACATAACTGAGCAACTTCACTTTCACTTTTCAGTTTCATGCACTGGAAAAGGAAATGGCAACCCACTCCAGTGTTCTTGCCTGGAGAATCCCAGGGACAGGGGAGCCTGGTGTGCTGCTGTCTATGAGGTCGCACAGAGTTGGACACTATTGAAGCGACTTAGCAGCAGCAGCAGCAGCAGTCTTAATGAACATAGATGAAAAATCCTCAACAAAATATTAACAAACAGAATTCAATTAGCAAACACTACATTAAAAGAATCATACACCAAGATAAAGTGGGACTTATTTCAGGGATGTAAGGATAGTTTGAGATCCAGCCAGTCCATTCTAAAGGAGATCAGTCCTGGGTGTTCATTGGAAGGACTGATGTTGAAGCTGAAACTCCAATACTTTGGCCACCTGATGCGAAGAGCTGACTCATTTGAAAAGACTCTGATGCTGGGAAAGATTGAACGTGGGAGGAAAAGGGGACGACACAGAATGAGATAGTTGGATGGCATCACTGACTCAATGGACATGGGTTTGGGTGGACTCCGGGAGTTGGTGATGGACAGGGAGGCCTGATGTGCTGCAGTTCATGGGGTTGCAAGGAGTTGAATACGACTGAGCAACTAAAATGAACTGAACTGAAGGATAGTTTAATACTGTAAATCAATCAGTATGATATACCATATTAATAAAATGAATAAAAATTATGATCAGCTCAATAGATGCAGAAAAATGTTTGACAAAATTCAACCTTATTTATTATCAAAAACCCCCAACAAAGTGGTATAGAGGGAATATACTTCAACATAATAAAGGCCATATATGACAAGCCCAGAGTTAATATCACTCTCAAGGGTAAAAAGCTAAAAGCTTTTCTGCTAAGACCAAGAACAATACAAAAATGCCCACTCTTGCCACTTTTATTCAACAGAGTATTGAATGTCCTAGCCAGGAGAATTAGACAAGAAAAAGAAGTCAGTTATCCAAATCAGAAAGAAAGCAGCATGCAGATTATATGATGTGATATGATATGCAGAAAACCCTAAAGACATAAAGAATCCACACACACACACACACACATGTGAACAACCAAAGCAATCTTGAGGAAGAGCAAATCTGGAAACATCATGGTCTCTAGTTTCAAACTATATTATAAAGTCATAATAACCAAAACAGTATGGTACTGGCATAAAAACAGATACATAGATCAGTGAAACAGAATAGAGATCCCAGAAGTAAATCCACAAATATGTAAAATCAACCAGTATGTTAAATATGGTAAGTTAATTTACAACAAAGGAGCCAGGAATGTACTATGGGGAAATGACAGTCACTTCAATAAAAGGTGTTGGAAAAATCAGAACAGCCACATGCAAAAAGTGAAGCTGGACAATTGTCTTATACCATATAAAAAAATTAATAAAAAATGAATTAAAATCTTAAATGTAAGACCTGAAGCTTTAAAACTCCTAGAAGAAAACAGATGTTATGCTCACTGACATTAGTCTTAGTGAGTTTTTACACTTGACACAAAAAGCAAAGGCAATAAAAGGAAAAGAAGTGTGTGACTACATTAAACTAATAAGCTTCAGCACAGCAGAGGAAACTATCAACGAAATAAAGAGGAAACCTACAGAATGGGAGAAAATAATTCATAAATTGTATCTGATAATGGATTAATATTCAAAATCTATAAAGAACTCATATACTCAACAGCAAAAAAATATTGAAAAATAAGCACAATATCTGAATATACATTTTTCTAAGAAGACATACAAATGACCAACAGATACATGAAAAAGTGATCAAATCAGTAATCATTAAGTGAAGTCGCTCAGTTGTGTCTGACTCTTTGCGACCCCATGGACTATAGTCTATCAGGCTCCTCCATCCATGGGATTTTCCAGGCAAGAGTGCTGGAGTGGATTGCCATTTCCTTCTCCAGGGGACCTTCCTGGCCCAGGGATCGAAGCCGGGTCTCCCGCATTGCAGGCAGATGCTTTACTGTCTGAGCCACCAGGGAAAATGTAAATCAAAAACACAATGAGATATTACCTCACTCTTATCATAATGACTATTATTGAAAGAACAAGAGATAACATGTGTTGAGGATGTAGAGGAAAAAGGAAATTTTGTACACAGATGCTGGGAATGTAAATTGGTGCAGTCACCATAAAAACAATGAGAGGTTTCTCAAAAACTTAAAAATAGAACAATGATAAAATCCAGCAATTACACTTTTAGGTATTTATTGAAAAGAAACTCAAACACTAACTCAAGAAGATACATACACTTCCATGTTCCTCACAACATTGTTTACAATAGGCATGGAAGCAACATAAGTGATCATTTAATGGATAAATAAGATGTGATATATATATATAATGAAATATTATTCAGTCATAAAAAGGAATGAAATCCTTCCATTTGCAACACCATGGATGGATCCTGAGAGCATTTGGCTCAGTGAAATAAGTCAGAGAATGACAAATACCATATAATCTCACTTACACGTGGAAATTTTTTAAAAATCAACAAAGTAGAAGCTAAACTCATAGATCCAGAAAACAGGCAGACACTTGCAAGAGATGTGGGATAAGGAGGTAAGTGAAATGGGTGAAAGGAGTCAAAAAGTACAAATTTTCAGTTATAAATAAGTCATGGGGATGTAATGTACAGCTTTCTTTCTAGTTTAAAATAAGGTATTATATATTTGAAAGTTGATAATAGAGTAAATCTTAAAAGTTCTCATAAGAAAAAAATTTGTAATTATGTGTGGTGATAGAAGTTAACTGGACTTATTGTGGTGATCATTTTGCATGGTATACAGATATTGAATTGTGTTGTATATCTGAAACTAATAAAAATACCATGTTAATCATTTCTCGATTTTTTTAATTAAAATTTTCATATATCAAAGGACAAAGGACAAGGAGACAAACCACCTAATGGGACAGAATCATTGAAAATCTGATAAAAGTCCAGAATTTATAAAGAATTCTTATAACTCACAACAATGACCACAACAAAACCCAGCTCAAAAATGAGTGAAGTACTTAAACAGACTTATCTACAAGAAGATATACAAATAGCCAATAAGCACACAAAAATGTGCTCCACAGCATTAGGAAAATGCAAATTAAAAATCACAATGACACACCACATTATAGCAATTAGGAGGACTATCAACAAAAACAAGCAAACAATAATAGCAAATGTTGATGAGACTGTGAAGAAATTAGAATTCCTATGCATTACTGGTGGGAATGTAAAATGGTATACCTCTGTAGAAAACAACAGACATTTCTCCAAAGAAATGTCTTTGTTTAGTTCAGTTCAGTTGCTCAGTCACATCTGACTCTTTGTGACCCCATGGACTGCAGCACACCAGGCTTCCCTGTCCATCACCAACTCCCGGAGCTTGCTCAAACTCATGTCCATCAAGTTGATGTTGCTATCAAACCATCTTATCTTCTGTCAGATGGCTAATAAACAAATGAAGAGATGCTCAACCTCATTCATTATTAGAGGAATGCAAAGCAAAACTACAATGAGATATCATCTCACACTCGACAGAATGACCATAATAAAAATTTTTTTAAAAATCACAAATAACAAGTGCTGGAGAGGGTGTGGAGAAAAGGGAACTTTCCTGCACTGCTGGTGGGGATGTAAATTGATACAGCCACTATGGAAGACAGTATGGTGATCCCTTAAAAAAACTAGAAATAAAACCACCATATGACCCAGCAGTTCCACTTCTAGGCATATACCCTGAAGGAACTGAAACTGAAAAAGACACATGTACCCCAATTTTCATTGCAGCACAGCTGACAATAGCTAAGAGATGGAAGCAACCTAGATGTCCATCAACAGATGAATGGATAAAGAAGCTGTGGCACATATATATAATGGAATACTACTAAAACATAAAAAGGAACACATTTGAGTCAGTTCTAATGAGGTGGATGAACCTAGAGCCTATTATGCAAAATGAAGTTAGAAAGAGAAAAACAAACTTTGTATATTAACATATAATATGGAATCTAGAAGGATGATATTGACAAACCTGTTCACAGAGCAGCAACTGAGACCCAGATACAGAGAACAGACATAAGGACAAAGGTGGGGAAGAAGAGGGAGAAGGTGAGATGAATGGAGAGAGTAGCATGTAAGCATATACACTAACTTATGTAAATAGCCAATAGGAATATGCTGAACAACTCAGGGAACTCAAACTCTATAATAACTTAAAGGGATGGGAATGGGTGGGAGGGAAGGGACATATGTACACCTATGGTTAATTCATGTTGATGTGTGACAGAAGTCAGACCAATATTCTAAAGCAATCATCAATCAGTTAAAAATAAATATTTTTTTAAATGACAATGACATACCGCATTATAGCAATTAGGAGGGCTATCACTGAAAACAAACAAATAATAACAAATGTCAACAAGAAATTAGAACTCTCATGCATTACAGGAAAGAAAAAGAAAGTGAAGTCACTCAGACTGTCCGACTCTTCACGATTCCATGGACCAGCCTACCAGGGTCTTCTGTACATGGGATTTTCCAGGCAAGAATACTGGAGTGGGTTGCCATTTCCTTCTCCAGGAGATCTTCCTGACCCAGGGATTGAACCAGGGTATCCTGCATTTCAGGCAGACGCTTTACCATCTGAGCCACTGGTGGGAATGTAAAATGTATAGCCTCTGTGGAAAAGAGATTCACATTTCCTCAAAAAGTTAAAGGTAGAATTACCATCAGTTCAGTTCAGTTCAGTTCAGTCGCTCAGTCATGTCCGACTCTTTGCGACCCCATAAATTGCAGCACGCCAGGCCTCCCTGTCCATCACCATCTCCCGGAGTTCACGCAAACTCACATCCATCGAGTCTGTGATGCCATCCAGCCATCTCATCCTCTGTCGTCCCCTTCTCCTCCTGCCCCCAATCCCTCCCAGCATCAGAGTCTTTTCCAGTGAGTCAACTCTTCTCATGAGGTGGCCAAAGTACTGGAGTTTCAGCTTTAGCATCATTCCTTCTAAAGAAATCCCAGCGTCGATCTCCTTCAGAATGGACTGGTTGAATCTCCTTGCAGTCCAAGGGACTCTCAAGAGTCTTCTCCAACACCACAGTTCAAAAGCATCAATTCTTGAGAACCCCATGAACAGTATGAAAAGAATTACCATAGGATTCAGCAATTCCATTCCTGGAATATAAACCCAAAAGAAATGATAGAGGAAATCCGAGATAGGCTTGTACACTCAAGCAAGACAGACAGAACACTTAAGAAATCCATACCCCAAGACCCAAATTTACAGGCCTGCTCAAAGCTGTAACTTAATCTCAATATTATATCCCTCACCTTCTTCCCCACTACCTCATGCTAAAATGATTAGATTTTTAAAAAACAGTACAGTACAGCTGGGAGAGCTAAAAATCACAGTGATGGAGACAAAGAATGCCTTAAATGAGCTCATCAGTAAACTCACCATAGGTAAGCAAAGAACCAATAAAGTTGAAGGTAGGTTAATAGAAATTATCCAAACTAAAATGCAAAAAGAAAAGCAAGAATCAACAAAAAAATAGAACAGAATATTCAAGAGATGTGGAATAATATCAAATGGTCTGATATTATACATAATTAGAATCTCAGAAGAAAAGAAAGAACAAAGTAGAATATTTGAATAAACAATGGCCAAACATTTTCCAAAATTAATTACAGAGAGTAAATCACATATCCAAAAGTTCAGAGAACCAAGTAGGATAAATACAAAAGCCCCATAATTTAGGCATATCATATTTAAATAGCTGCAAATCAAAGACAAGCAAAAACTTGAAGTCATCCAGACAAAAAGATATATTACTCCTAGAGGGACAAGGCTTGGAATTATAACATATATGTCTCATCAAAAACAATGCAAGTCAAGAGACAATAAAGTGGCTCTTTTCAAGTGCTGAAAGAAAAAAACAAACAAACATAATTCTATACCTGGCAAAAGTATCCTTTAAAATGAAGAAGACATAAAAATACATTCAAACAAAACAGAACTGAAGAAATTCGTTGTCAGCAGAAATACTCTAAAAGAAATGTTAAAGAAGTTCTCAGGGATAAAGAATATTAGATAGGTCAGAAACATTCTTCAACATAAAGGACTAAAGAGTATGAAAAATGAAATAAATGAAGGTAAAAGAAAATATTTTCAATTACTCTAAAAGATAACTTGTCTTTAAAGCAAAAGGCCATTTTACCATTCTATTAGGACAGTTGTTTTAGATAATAAGAACAGGTAAGACCAGTGAATTCTACGAAATAAGCATATCAACATACTTTGCCATAAAATGAGTTCCTTGGTTGAAAATTATATTCTTTGGAATATTGTGCTTAAGGCATTCTGTAAATCCACAGGTTGTAATGGGTTTAGAAGTATTGTAAGTAGGAAAGGTAAAAGTGAAGTGAAGTCGCTCAGTCGTGTCTGACTCTTTGCGACCCCATGGACTGTAGCCTACTAGGCTCCTCCCTCCATGGGATTCTCCAGGCAAGAGTACTGGAGTGGGTTGCCATTTCTTTCTCTAGGGGATCTCCCTGACCCAGGGATTGAACCCGGGTCTCCAGCATTCCAGGCAGATGCCTTAACCTCTGAGCCACCAGGGAAGGGCTAAGGAAAGCTAAATCTTCTTCCAAATTATATTAGTCTGAAATAGTCTATATCAGTGAGAACAAAGTATACCCTTTGAATGATGGAATGAAAACTCAGCAGTGGCCACAGGACTGGAAAAGGTCAGTTTTCATTCCAATCCCAAAGAAAGGCAATGCCAAAGAATGCTCAAACTACCACACAATTGCACTCATCTCACATGCTAGTAAAGTAATGCTCAAAATTCTCCAAGCCAGGCTTCAGCAATACGTGAACCGTGAACTCCCTGATGTTCGAGCTGGTTTTAGAAAAGGCAGAGGAACCAGAGATCAAATTGCCAACATCTGCTGGATCATGGAAAAAGCAAGAGAGTTCCAGAAAAACATCTATTTCTGCTTTATTGACTATGCCAAAGCCTTTGACTGTGTGGATCACAAGAAACTGTGGAAAATTCTGAAAGAGATGGGAATACCAGACCACCTGACCTGCCTCTTGAGAAATCTGTATGCAGGTCAGGAAACAACAGTTAGTACTGGACATGGAACAACAGACTGGTTCCAAATAGGAAAAGGAGTATGTCAAGGCTGTATACTGTCACCCTGCTTTTTTAACTTCTATGCAGAATACATCATGAGAAGCGCTGGGCTGGAAGAAACACAAGCTGGAATCAAGATTGCTGGGAGAAATATCAGTAACATCAGATATGCAGATGACACCACCTTTATGGCAGAAAGTGAAGAGGACCTAAAAAGCCTCTTGATGAAAGCGAAAGAGGAGAGTGAAAAAGTTGGCTTAAAGCTCAACATTCAGAAAACGAAGATCATGGCATCTGGTCTCATCACTTCATGGGAAATAGATGGGGAAACAGTGGAAACAGTGTCAGACTTTATTTTTGGGGGCTCCAAAATCACTGCGGATGGTGACTGCAGCCATGAAATTAAAAGACCCCTACTCCTTGGAAGAAAAGTTATGACCAACCTAGATAGTATATTCAAAAGCAGAGACATTACTTTGCCGACTAAGGTCCGTCTAGTCAAGGCTATAGTTTTTCCAGTGGTCATGTATGGATGTGAGAGTTGGACTGTGAAGAAGGCTGAGCGCTGAAGAATTGATGCTTTTGAGCTGTGGTGTTGGAGAAGACTCTTGAGAGTCCCTTGGACTGCAAGGAGATCCAACCAGTCCATTCTGAAGGAGATCAGCCCTGGGATTTCTTTGGAAGGAATGATGCTGAAGCTGAAGCTCCAGTACTTTGGCCACCTCATGCGAAGAACTGACTCATTGGAAAAGACTCTGATGCTGGGAGGGATTAGGGGCAGGAGGAGTAGGGGACGACCGAGGATGAGATGGCTGGGTGACATCACGGACTCGATGCACGTGAGTCTGAGTGAACTCTGAGAGATGGTGATGAACAGGGAGGCCTGGCATGTGTGATTCATGGGGTCACAAAGAGTCGGACACGACTGAGCGACTGAACTGAAACTGAACTGAATTGAATCAGCCTGCTGCCAAGATAGACTTATCTCCAGGAATGGTCTCAAAGCAGGAGGGTCACTGTTGGTCTCTACTGTTGTAGCCTGGGCTCCTTGCAATGGTTTTAGTCCTTGGAAAGCCATGTTGTTAAGTCCATGCATAACCTCTGTCCCTGACCACATGACCACTTTGTGCAAAAGCCCATTTGTCAAGGACAGGGATGTCTGAGAAAAAGAATGATGCCTAATATCTATAGAATGGATCATTTTTTCTGCCTTATTTTAAATATACTCTTTTGCTGAGGTTGTTCTTGGGTGATATTCACAAAGAATACAAATATCTCCATTCTCTGTGCTCATTTAGAGGGGTCCATTCACATACCTCTACCCCAAACTGCTGTGTCATCAGTATTCAAATTCTGTTTTGTCCCTGTCCATCCAGCCAGATACCAGCAAATGCCCATTGATAAATATAGATCCATACTTCTAACCAACTCTGTGGTCCTGATACAGTAGAAAACTAAATGTACCAGTTGAAATCCCACCAGATGAGGTTTTTTCTTCACCCATATTCTTCAAGTCTACTCCAGAGTGTGACTGTGGTACTGTAGCCATCTAGTTTCAAATGATGCCAGTATATAATTCAGAACCATCTTTAATCCAGGCCCACCCAAATTTTTCATAGTTATAGGAAGTTCCAATGCATTCACAGGTGCAAAAGAGAGAAAAAGTGTAGCAGAAAACAGAAGCAGTCTCTTACAACTTACTACTTCCTATAGGAATTTCCTAAGACCAATCTATACTGATGATAGAGTGCTGCTATGCATACTGAATTTTATGCTTCTATGTATCATACAATACTCAGTTCATGACAGGCAACTGAAGTTACATGGTAACTTAGTGGCTTGTGGTCAAGCTGTCAGTCTGTATTAGGGCCTATAGTGGGACAGAAGCTATTTCTCCAAGGACAGTAGTCATCCACAGAAGATGGTGTACTTCTGCCTCAAAATCCTATAGGAGTCAGCCAGAGGTTCCATGTAGTAGCCCTATCTACCAAAGAAAGCATAAGCATAATCATATCTGTTGAGTTATATGGCCCAAATGACAGAACAGATTGTGCAGAAGACTAGATCTGATGCTGAGGTTCTTCCAGGATCCATACCAAACCAGCAGGCTTTGGGTTATCCAGTAAGTGCATCATCAGTTCAGTTCAGTCACTCAGTCGTGTCCGACTCTTTGTGACCTCATGAATTGCAGCACACCAGGCCTCCCTATCCATCACCAACTCCCGGAGTTCACTCAAACTCATGTCCATCGAGTCAGTGATGCCATCCAGCCATCTCATCCTGTCGTCCCCTTCTCCTCCTGCCCCCAATCCCTCCCAGCATCAGAGTCTTTTCCAATGAGTCAGTTCTTCGCATGAGGTGGCCAAAGTACAGGAGTTTCAGCTTTAGCATTATTCCTTCCCAAGAACACTCAGGACTGAGCTCCTTTAGAATGAACTGGTTGGATCTCCTTGCAGTCCAAGGGACTCTCAAGAGTCTTCTCCAGCACCACAGTTCAAAGGCATCAATTCTTCGGCACTCAGCTTTCTTCACAGTCCAACTCTCACATCCATACATGACCACTGGAAAACCCATAGCCTTGACTAGATGGACATTTGTTGGCAAAGTAATGTCTCTGCTTTTTAATATGCTGTCTAGGTTGGTCATAACTTTCCTTCCAAGGAGTAAGCATCTTTTAGTAGTAGGTAATGTTGTCTCTAAAATCCAAAGAGATTTTAGGAAAAGGCATCCTGTCCCTTTCTTACTGGTAGAAGGGATCAGATGAAACAAGTTGCACTTTATTTTGGAAGGACACCTTCCAAGTCCATTGTGTGGATCATTAGACCCTATTAAGCAACCAGTTCAGGAAAGGTTACTGGTCCTTCAGACAAAAGAAAAATAACTAACAAAGACAGAATACAAAAGGCTGTTTCTGATGCAAAAGATGCTTGACAAAACGTGGGTTCTAGCCTAATTGGAGTCTCCTCTATGTTCCAGACCCAATTCTCTCACTCCTCCTAATTAAAGTGCTAACATTAATATAAGAGACCATTTGACGTTATAATTTTAATCTGCATTTTAACTTAGCATTCACACATCTAGACTTTGGACTTGGTCAGAAACCTTGACACTCTGCAGATAAAAGAGATAGAGGTTTATTTTAGGGCAGTCATAGGAGCCATCTTGTTCCATATCTGGATCTAAAGCTGGAAATTTAAGGTTCTGAACTCATAATTTTTGTTCTTCAAGTTCTATAGTGCCTCTGGAAGCAATCAGCCAGCACTACTGTTTTTCCCATGAGATAATCTATGGTAACAGCTATTTCTATAGGCCATTGATTGCTCATGACAATGTGTTATAACTTAAATATCTTGCCCACTTCATGCAATAGGCTACCATTTTATTACTGGCAGCAGGGTCATTAAACCCAAATTTAGGCAGATCAGAGAATTAGTTCAAAAGTCCCATCATTTTGTTTCTGTTCCCTGGGACCAATTGTTAGTACCAATAAAAATATCAGTAAATATTAAGTAAGAGAAGTAGAGATCTAAATGAGTCTTGTGAAGTAAGAGATTCTATGTGATTTAAAACTTCTACACCTGTAGTAGAAGCTAGCGAAATAACAGCTAGAGAAGGCTAGCTGAAGGAACAGAGAAGGAGTCACTAACTAACTTCTCTGAAAAGTAAGGGTTAACTGTATAGCTGCCTCAGTGGGACTGCAAAGGGTAAGCTATTGCCTCTGTGTAGTTAGCTATGGCTTCTGTGTCCTAACCAAGTGTCTGTTGCTCATCAACAGGTTTCACACATAGGAAGACAAGCTGGAGGTGAAGTGAAGGAGAGTGAGGACCATCTGGAACTCGACATGGTCAGTATTTGACCTCTTTGTTCAGCACCAGTTTTGACTAAGATGACCTTTAGAGAGCAATGGCCAGTGCTTCACTTCAGGCTTCTGAAGTACATTTCAAATGATATTCATAAGAAAGAAACATGTATTTTAAAACATTTTATCAGCATATTTGAATAATAGGCAAGATAAAAATCCCACGACCTTTAGCTTGAGAGGGGCTTAAGAAGGTATATATGCCATGGGTGAGTCTTTGGTGGGTAGATAAAGAATAGAGATTAAAAATGTTATATTTCAAGGAACAAAAATCAAATTGACATCAGACTTCTCCTCTGTTGTATTAATACCAAATACTTAATTGAGCTATATCATAATAATTTTGAGAGGGGAAAGGATGGGACACTAGAATTTATGTTTAAATTGTCTTTAATGTAAAAAGTAAATAAAAATTTATTCTTAGATACTCAAAGGTTCAGAAAATATATGAACTATGTATCCTTTTAGAAAAGCTACTGACAGTTATAGGCCTATTTACCTAAGAGATTAACCAAAATTAATACTTCCAAAATTGGAAGGTTTGGGTATTAGTTAAGCAGATTTGTTTAAAAGAGCTATAGGCACAGCACACAACTCCCAACAAAAATTATGAGAATAATAATTTAAGAAGCCACTCTGAATTGACCTTGCCACACTAATGATCTTGCAAGAATGCAAAAGTGTGGATGTCTCCTTCTCAGAGAAAACTGGACAAAACGTAAAAGCAAGCAGTCTCATAAATATTATTTTCCTTTAGGTTTTGACCAAAAAAATATTTCTTAGTTAGTCTCACCCTCAATCAAAGTATACATTTATTTTTAGCATTTCAATTAAATAATGAGACAATTATAAGCTATTAAATCCCAGTATACTTTCTATAAGAAAATATATCAAAATAATGATGAAATTTAATTGAAGTGGTGGTACTTTGATTGAGTTTTTCTTTTCATTTGGAATTATTTTCCAAATTGTCTTTCAAAAAGCAAGTATAAGTTTGTTAATTGTAGGAGTTTGCTTCCCAGTAAGATGTAGCCAGTCTTGCAGTGCCTAATCTCAAAGGCCTACTAGAGGAATGGATATGCTATACACACAGGAGAGAACTCCAAGTTTCACTTTCAAGATGCTTGAAACCTGAGGTGAACTCAAATAAAATAAATTTATAATAATCTAAACCCAACAGTGGGCTTCCCTGGTGGCTCAGAGGTTAAAGCATCTGTCTGTGTCTGCCCGCAATGCAGGAGACATGGGTTCGATCCCTGGGTTGGGGAAGATCCCCTGGAGAAGGAAATGGTAACCCACTCCAGTATTCTTGCCTGGAGAATCCCATGGAAGGAAGAGCTTGGTGGGCTACAGTCCACGGGGTCCCAATGAGTCAGACACAGCTGAGCTACTTCACTTTCACTTTAAACGCAACAGAGCATAATCCCAATTGGATCAAACCAATGCCTCTCGATCTAACTTCCTGACCGTGGAAAAGACATGAATTCTCTGGGACAAAAACAATATTTCAGTTCCCATAAGTTTTTGGATATACAATGTTCAACATACAATTCTTTAAAAATGAGACTTGCAAATATGAAGGAAAGATATAGCCTTTAAAAACAGACCTTTAGATTACCCAGATAATGCATATATCCAAAGAAAAACATGATCTGAAAGGATATATGCACCTCAATGTTCACTGCAGCACTGTTTACAACAACCAAGACATGATAGCAACCGAAATGTCCATCAATGAGGGATAGATAAAGAAGATGTGGTATATCTATACAATGGAATATTACTCAGCCATTAAAAAGAATGAAATAATGCCATTTGCAGCAACATGAATGGATTTAGAAATTGTCATGTTGAGTGAAATAAGTCAGACAGAGAAAGACAAATATTGTATGATACCAGTAAAGTACATACTACATTCCATTTATTGAAGGTTTCCAGTGTGCCTATTATGTGCCAGGTATTTTAAATATTTTGTGTCATTTAATCTTTACAACCCTGATAGGCAGACATAATCTTCATAGTGGAGGAAATTACAGATCAGAGATTACCTGACAAAGTTAGTAAATAGTAGGAATGAGATTTAAAATGTGACTGAGTATACCATAATCTTTTCAATACAACTGAGATCTCCAATTAGGAAATAAATAGGAACTAGTAGAAAGCTAATATTTAAAAAAAAAAAAAAACCTCAGGCCCCACCCTAGAATGTTAAACCCAAAACTCTCTGCTAACTGGTAACCTCCACATTTCAAACTCCATAGTCCAAATTACAGAGGAAGCTAGGGTGTTTGTCTTAGATGTTTACAATCACGTGTTTAACTGGTCATCTCATAGGATGTAAACTAACTTCCCTCCAGTCACATATCTACCCTGATCTAATCACTGATCTGGAATGCAATTCAAGGTGGCTTCCCTGAGCAGGGCTTGAGTTAAAAGATGACAGTGGCGTAGGTAGGAGGAACTTCCCTGGTGGTCCAGTGGCCAAGATCCTGCACTCCCAATCCAGAGATCCCAAGTTCAATCCCTGGTCATAGAACTAGAGCCCACATGCCACAACTAAGCATTTGAGTATCATCACTAAAGATCCTGCATGCCACAACTAAAGACTGGTTTAAAAACCAATTATTAGACATAGTGGAGGAAACACGAAACGTTACTGCATAAATTAAAGTTAGGCTCAGCTAGTTTTGTTAGTGATGAAAAATCAATAGTACTGACACTTTTTAAAGATAGAAGTTTATTTCTCTCACACATAAAAAATAAGCAAATCAGGGCTGTCACAGCCCACCACTATGTAAAGAATGCAGGCTCCTTTTAAATTGTTTCTCCTCCTATCTGAGAGCAACACCATCCTGAGCATGGACCTTTTGCCTCATGGGACCAAAATGGCTGCTTGCATGCCAGATATTATGCCCGCATTTATCTTATGAGAAATTTCCTTGATGCAACAGTAAATTCTAAGTATACTAACATGCAAGCTATCATAGAGGTTTGGGGACAAAAGGTTTGCAGATGAAATGAAGATGCTCAAATTACGTGGCTTATTAAATCAATTTATAACACAGAATGAGAAAACAAGGGAAAAGAAACAAGGATAATAATTTCATGCACTTAGGATGCAAGTAAATGGAAGCACCACATTAACTGAATCCTTGATTACATAATATTTATATATTCTCTTTTTCTCTCTACTACATCACTGTTCCCCTTTGATGGTATGATTTTGATAAACAAAACTAGGGTTTGAGCAAAAGAGTTTGGCAGACAGGTTTCTGGAACCAACAAATTCATATGTTCTATCAACAAGAGGCAGGGATGAGTATGCCTGGCTGCAAGTGTGGCTCCCTAATTAGCTTGCTGAACAATTATGAGTGTTATCTATGCTTGTAGGGTAGAACATGTGTGAGGCCAAAATAGTACCATGATAAATATCACTAATGAGTAGCTGTATTCCTTTTCTGATGCTGTGTCACAAATTATCACCAATTTGGCAGCTTAAAACAACACCTATTTAGTTATCACAGCTCTGGAGGCTAGAGGTTCTGCATGACTAGTTTCTCTGCTCAAGGCATTGCAAGGCAGAAACCAAGGTTCATCTGGGCTGAGTTCTCATCTGAGGTTCTGTGGACGAATCCACTTCCAAGCTCATTCTTCCTGTTGACTGAATTCAGTTGCTGAAGTTTCAGGACTGGGGTTCCCTTGCCTCACTGGCTGTGAGCTAGGGGCTGCTCTTGATTCCAGGAGGCTGCTGATCTTCCCTGCCCTGTGACCCCCTCCATCTTCAAGGCAGGAATGGTGCATCAACTCCTCATGTTTTGAATCTCTAGTTCTCTGTCTCTAATCTTTATGTGTATATTTACAGCCTTCTTAAACCTAGGTCAGGCCCACCTGGATAACCCCCTATAATAAGATAAACTGATTTAGGATCTCAAATACATCTGCAAAATCCCTTCACAACAACACCTAAATTAATGTTTGATGAATAACTAAGTGAAGATCTATATACACTGGGGGCCAGAAATTTGGAGGACCATTTTACAGTTCTTCCTACCACAGCAGCTGCTGTTAGCTCAAAGATATACCTGTACCTTGTGATTCAACTTTTTTTACCCCTTGCTACCTGTGAATAAAATTCTTGTTTGTCCTGTCATATACTTCATTTATTATATGTAACTTAAAATATGTTTTATAAGTTACTAACTTAAAATATGTATTTAACACATTTTATGAAATTTGCCTACATCTCATAAGCTACCTGCCTACACATATCTATAGTTAACACCCTCCATGAGTTTCACCTTTATTTTATAGCTTACCCAGTATCTAGACTTAGTACACCTTATGAGTTTCAAATATCTCATTTATTTGCTTTATCCTGAATAGAAGAATTGAATATTCTCAAATAAGATAGCACACATACATTCTTTCATTCAGCAAGTAAAGAAAGAAGTGAAAATGGTATGTCCCAACCACCCCCACTTAAGGATTTTCACAAACATTCCTGCTTATGTTTCACACATGACTCAGTTCCACTTGTGCCACAATCAGGTAGATAGCTTCCCCCTACCCCTCTCTCTAGTTTCCTCTTAATTGTTCACGGATCATTATGCCTTGCCAATTAAACCCTTAACAATACTGATGGTTTAGCCACTATGATGTCCAACTCTTGCAACCCCATGGACTGTAGTCTGCCAGGCTCCTTTGTCCACGGGATTTCCTAAGCAAGAATACTGGAGTGGGTTTGCCATTTTCTTCCCAAACCAGGGATCAAACCCAGGTCTCCTGCGTTACAGGCACTCTCTTGTATTGCAGGCGGGTTCCTTATCAACTGAGCCACCAGGGAAGCCCTAGTTGATGAGTTAGCAATGGTGAAGTGAAGTCCAGGTGACAAATGGAAATGATGGCCTCCTTCACTGCCACCATTGTTACTTTGCCTATGGATGCACTGAGCAAGAACAAGGTCAAGGGTGACTGACAACCATAATGTGGGTCGTATCATCCAACTAATAACTAACCATCATATTTTAAGCAAGGGCTATCAGAATGAACTCAGAATCTGACTGAGGTCACTGGGAAACAAATTCATATATCTTATTATGAATATATAATATATCTTATCATTTTCATATTTTTAGGAGATCCAACCAGTCTATCCCAAAGGAGATCAGTCCTGGGTGTTCTTTAGAAGGACTGATGCTAAAGCTGAAACTCTAATAATGTGGCCACCTGATGCGAAGAACTAATTCATTTGAAAAGCCCCTGATGCTGGGAAAGACCGAAGGTGGGAGGAGAAGGGGACAACAGAGGGTGAGATGGTTGGATGGCATCACCGACTTGATGGACATGAGTTTGAGTGAACTCCGAGAGTTGGTGACGGACAGGGAGGCCTGGCGTGCTGCGGTTCATGGGTTTGCAAAGAGTCGGACACAACTGAGCGACCAAACTGAACTGAAAGCCCATATTCTGATAAGTGGAATTAGTGATGTCCTGGGTCCTAAGAACTTGATATATTAGGTCAGGCCAATATCCAAAAGTTTGCCATTTGCCCTCTCCCGGTGTGTGATGTTATATCGTTCTTTCTGTGGGATTTCTCATCTCCCATTATTCAGATATTTTACTTTTATAAACAAGTCTGAGAACTGCTTTGGTGCCTTTAATTCTATTGTCATGGCTTAAATCAGTTTTGTTACATCCAGTGTCTTTTGAAATATACATTTAGCAACGTCTTAGTAAGCTGTTTGTCAATTTTTTCTTGCAAATTCCACTGCTGCTGCTGCTAAGTCACTTCAGTTGTGTCCGACTCTGTGTGACCCCATAGACGGCAGCCCACCAGGCTCCTCTGTCCAAGGGATTTTCCAGGCAAGAGTATTGGAGTGGAGTGCCATTGCTTTCTCCAAAATTCCACTGCAGTGAAGCAAAAACCATTGATTTCTGAAGTGAAGCATCTTTTGGCAGAATTTACAATACACTGTCTAAATAGCTACTGCCTTTCTTCTAACCTCTGCAATTGCTGTGCCTAGATCACTTGGTTGTTGTTCAGTCACTACATCATATGTGATTCTTTGGAACCCCATAGACCGCAGTACACCAGGCTCCTCTATCCTTCACTGTCTCCTGGAGTTTGCTTAAATTCATATCCATTGAGTCGGTGATGCTATCTAACCATCTCATCCTCTGCTGCCCTCATCTCCTTTTGTCTTCAATCTTTCCCAGCATCAGGGTCTTTTGCAATGAGTAAGCTCTTCTATACCTGTTTTATTTTCTTAATAGTTGCCACTTGGGCCAGGCTAACCCCAATTTTTCCCAACACTATAGTTACCCAATATTGTATTTTGTTTTCTGCCCCCATATCAGTTGGTATGGAAAATTAGCTTTCAAAGCCTATTTTCAGCTTCTTCAGTTTATCATTTCAACAATATGTTCAGGACCTTGTGCTTAAGAATTCGTGGGAGATCTGAGTGAAAATTCAGACTCTTCAGCTGATCTCAGTCCTACAGAATCAGAATATCTGAGTACAAGGCCAGGAATCTTCATTTTAACACGCGTCTTAGCTAAGTCTTGTGTAAAATAAGAATCGCTGCCTGGTTGGCCTTCTCTTATCAATTGAATCCTAATGGCTACAGAGATGGGTGAATAATTGAACCTTGATTGATGAATTTGATGGGGCAGTGAAGAACTAGAATAATATTCCTTCTTGGGGAAGAATTTATTTTGCCTTTCAACATAAAACCAGATAAAGAAAGTGGGGCAAAAGAGTTAATGTATTTATCCAAGATCACAAAGATAGAAGGAGTTAAGCTGCTTCTTATGCCCCTGTTCTATGCTGGAAGACATAAGATCTTGGAGTAGACCATAGAATAAATACCTTAAAACATATAACTAAACTATAATTGAGTGAAACAGGCAAAAGTAGATTTTGTATATTATACACACACTGTTGTTTTACAGTCACTCAGTCATGTCTGAGTCTGCAAGTCCCATGGACTGCAGCCCACCAGGCTCTTCTGTCCATGGAATTCTCCAGGCAAGAATACTGGAGTGGATTGCTATTTCCTTCTCCATTATACAAGCATAAATAAATGTTTAAAATTATTCATAATTATTTGTGCAGAGATCTGGAATTTGAAAATTATGTTAGAACTTGATCCACTTCAAACTCCCATTTCTCCATTTTTAGAAACTCAGCTACAAGTGTTCCTATTAAAGAAATATTACCATTTATTTTCTTAGAAATTAAAGGTGATAGAATTCTTGCTTTTGCCAATAAAGTAAGGAAAAATTCTTAGTGAAGATAGAGCATGTGGCTGTTGCTCTAGGCCATTACCCACACCCACTCTGCTACTAAACAGAGTTAGTGGGACCGTTAGTGGTCCTGCTAGCCATCGGTCAGAACAGCAGTGGGCCCCTCCTGTAAACAACCAACTGTCAAGGAGTGACCGTTAGTCATCCTGCTCAGCCATTGGTCGCACAGCAGTGGGCCCCTCCCACAAGCAACCGTCAAGGAGCGACCATTAGTCATCCTGCTCAGCCATTGGTCACACAGCAGTGGACCCCTCCCACAAGCAACCGTCAAGGAATGACGGTTAGTCATCCTGCTCAGCCATTGGTCAGCACAGCAGTGGACCCCTCCCACAAGCAAACGTCAAGGAGTGACCGTTAGTCATCCTGCTCAGCCATTGGTCGCACAGCAGTGGGCCCCTCCCACAAGCAACCGTCAAGGAGCGACCATTAGTCATCCTTCTCAGCCATTGGTCACACAGCAGTGAGCCCCTCCCACAAGCAACCGTCAAGGAGTGACGTTAGTCATCCTGCTCAGCCATTGGTCGCACAGCAGTGGACCCCTCCCACAAGCAACTGTCAAGGAGTGACCGTTAGTCATCCTGCTCAGCCATTGGTCAGCACAGCAGTGGACCCCTCCCACAAGCAACCGTCAAGGAGTAACCGTTAGTCATCCTGCTCAGCCATTGGTCAGCACAGCAGTGGACCCCTCCCATAAGCAACCAACTGTCAAGTAGTGACCGTTAGTCAGGTGCCCAGGCGGCCATCTGTCACAGAGTCAACCCATTAGTGGTCCTGCTCAGGTATGGGGAGGCCCCAGGCCCCACCCACACCACCCACAAGCAACCAACTGTCAAAGTGTGACCTTTAGTGGTCCTGCTCGGCTATTGGTTAGCACTGCAGTGGGCGCTGCCCACAAGCAACTGTCAAGGAGCAATAGGTGGTGAGGTGATTCGGACAAGAATCTGTGGAATGGTGGTTGGCAGGTGGAGAGTGAGATAAAAGGCAGAGCCCTGTCTTCTCCCCAGGGGCTCTCCAGCTCACCCTGCCTTGAGTGGGTGGTGAGCTGAGGGCCCAGGGAGCAGGCTGGGGACTATGTCCTGAAAGGCTTCAGAGCCCCTACCATGGCCGCCTACTGATCAGTCCAAGGCCTTGAGGTGGCAGTGAACCTCTTCCCCCATCCCCACCTCTGTGACCTCACAGCTGTCTTCCTGGGACACAGTCTATGGGACCTGCCCCTGCCATATGAGGGCCTGAGGAGCCTAAGGGTCAGCTGGGTCCTGGGTGCCTGGCTCCCTCAACAATGATGATGATGGCTGGGCAGGGTCTGGGGACCTGGCCCTGAGGGAGCCTCCAGCTGCGGTCTGCCTTCTCTTAGCCAGGACCGGGACTTGGAGGGTGGAAGTCATGCCTGGGGACCTGGGCCTTACTTGTCAGAACAGAGAATAGTTATTTGTTTGGTAGAGATTTACAGTAACATCCTTATCTGACCATGACCTGACCTCCAGGTGACCTCCCTCACCTTTCCTAGAAGAAGGCTTTGCTGAAAGCTTTTGGGGAATATAGGGTTTTTAAGACACGAGCCACTCATCTTCTTGCATGGCCCCTGATAAACTTTTCTCTGTTTACGTGTTATTTGGCCTCACTGTGCACTGGTTACAAGGACTTGTTTTTGGTAACAAAAGCAATTTTAGGTCACCTACAGGATCCCCTGACTTGGGATCCCAGCAATATACAAAAATGTGGCAGAAGTAACTAAGAAATAAATGAAAGTCTAGAGAGGATGTAAATTTGAACTGATTTTTTTCATACTTTCATTCTTCTTGTTAAAAAAATATATCTAAAAATTGGAGCTAAAGAAAAGGATGATTGAATGTCCTTTCAGTGTTACATTTCATCCTGTAAACAGGTTCTCCCTAGTTCTAGGATTAAGTACTATGGTTTAGGACTGTAAGGGTACATATCACCTTGTAGTTTTTTTTTTCCTGGCAGATACATGAGTAAATGGGAAGAGATATCATCGTAGGTTATATTAGTCTTATTGGATTTTGATCACTTTTGTCCCAAATGTAACATTTATTTTGCTGTGTCTTTCTTATTATAAAATAAACCTTATTATAAAATAAACCTTAATTTCTCTAATTCGCCTTTAAATCAGCTTTACAATCCTGCTAGTTCCCTCAGTAATGAAATAAATTGTTGAGGGTGTCATTATATGTGTGTTTGAGTCATTTTAAACTTTATAGAAATAAAATTTAACTTTCACTGTTATGGAAGTAGTTCCACCTAGATGCCAACCTGTACTCACCCAGCTAGAGCCAGTGAAACTGCCTTGTTCAGGAAGTACATCTCATGGAATACTTAAGGCATTACTCTTTTTGGTCTTTGGAGTGAATTCCAGGTAGCAATATAATTTTACTTAACCTGACTCTTCTGTATCTCCTTTTTTGTTTCTGGTTCTTGGTCAGTTTTGGTCCCAGTTCTGATGTGCACATAGCTGATAAATTATTTCCCATTGGTAGCAGCAAGGACTGGAAATCTGGTTTTATGATCTGAATCATTGGTGATCTCTATTGATCTGGTGGGATTCTACTCGCTGTTTAATGAGATGTGGCAGAGTATTTTGGCCTTTTATCATTTTTCTTGCTTATTTGACAATTTTTGAATTCAAATGAATTAAGCAAATGTTTTGGAATCTTTGGATATCTAGACAGGTGAGTTTTGTATTCTAGATTTACTTTTACCCATGGATAAGGTTGTACAACAGAATATTTGAACTCTCAGTGTGTCTTTGTGTCTGTTATTAAAAATAGCAAATGTGTTGTACTTCCCTGATGGTCTAGTGGTTAAGATTCCAAGCTTCGACTGCAGGGGAACTTGGGTTTAATCCCTGGTCAGGAACTAAGATCCTGCATGCTGCACTGTGGGGCCCAAAAAAAAAAAAAAGGCAAAACAAAACATAGCATATCCATCCCATTGCATTAGTAAGAGGTAGTGTATTACTTTTGAAGTATGTTCGCAAAAACAAATTAAATTATAAAGGCTTTACATCAAAGGAGCTCCAATTTTGTTAGTTTATACAGACTAAAATAAACATCTTACAACCTATAAAGAGGATAAAAATTCCAGGGGAAACCCCTGAATTTCTAAGGTTGTCAATGTGCTGGCCTTTACAGAAGAAACAAATCTTCTCATTAAAAACTTCTAACTCAGATGAATTTAGATATAAAAATCAAATTCACAAGACTATGGTGAATCCTTGGACAAATAGGACTAGTTTGATAGATAAGGTTCAAAAAAAACAAATAAAAACTGTATTTTCCTGATTTAATTAGTTGAGAGTAAGCTATAAAAATTTAATATCATGAAATATATATTAAATTACATTGAATTTAAACTTTCTCATGTCAATAATAATTATGTTTCATTAACATATCAACTTAAAATCCTTTATTTCAAGATGCTAATATTGGCTAATTAAAGTTTCATTTCTGATTACCTGAAAAATTTCTAAATATGATAGAATACTGAAAATTGGTCATTATATATTAATAGATATATTAAGTATGTTATATATATGAAGTATACATTTATTTTTATATATACTTTTCTTTTTATAATAAGACTATTTTAAATTATTTATTTATTTTAAATGTACATATTTATTTATTTATTTTGGAGGCTAATTATTTCACAGTATTGTATTGGTTTTGCCATACATTGACTTGAATCCACCACAGGTGTACACGTGTTCCCCATCCTGAACCCCCTCCCACCTCCCTCCCCATCCCATCCCTCTGGGTCATCCTGGTGCACCAGCCCTGAGCACCCTGTATCATGCATCGAACCTGGACCAGCAATCTATTTCACATATGATAATATACATGTTTCAGTGCCATTCTCCCAGACCATCCCACCCTCTTACTCTCCCACAGACTCCAAGAGACTATTCTATACATCAGTGTCTCTTTTGCTGTCTCACAGGGTTATCGTTACCATCATTCTAAGTTCCATATATATGCGTTAGTATACTAGTATACTGTATTGGTGTTTTTCTTTCTGGCTTACTTCACTCTGTATAATAGGCTCCAGTTTCATCCACCTCATTAGAACTGATTCAAATGTATTCTTTTTAATGGCTGAGTAATATTCCATTGTGTATATGTACCACAATTTTCTTATCCATTTGTCCACTGATGGACATCTAGGTTGCTTCCATGTCCTGGCTATTATAAACTGCTGCAATGAACATTGGGGTACACGTGTCTCTTTCAATTCTGGTTTCCTCAGTGTGTATGCCCAGCAGTGGGATTGCTGGTTCATACAGCAGTTCTATTTCCAATTTTTAAAGGAATTTCCACGTGTTCTCCATAGTGGCTGTACTAGTTTGCATTCCCACCAACAGTGTAAGAGGATTCCCTTTTCTCCACACCCTCTCCAGCATTTATTGCTTGTAGACTTTTGGATAGCAGCCATTCTGACTGGCATGAAATGGTACCTCATTGTGGTTTTGATTTGCGTTTCTCCGATAATGAGTGATGTTGAGCATTTTTTCATGTGTTTGTTAGCCATCTGTATGTCTTCTTTGGAGAAATGTCTGTTTAGTTCTTTGGCCCATTTTTTTTAATTGGGTCGTTTATTTTTCTGGAATTGAGCTGCAGGAGTTGCTTGTATATTTTTGAGATTAATTCTTTGTCAGTTGCTTCATTTGCTACTATTTTCTCCCATTCTGAGGGCTGTGTTTTCACCTTGCTTATAGTTTCCTTTGTTGTGCAAAAGCTTTTAATTTTAATTAGGTCCCATTTGTTTATTTTTACTTTTATTTCCAATATTCTGGGAAGTGGATCATAGAGGATCTTGCTGTGATTTATGTCGGAAAGTGTTTTGCCTATGTTCTCCTCTAGGAGTTTTATAGCTTCTAGCCTTACGTTTAGATCTTTAATTCATTTTGAGTTTATTTTTGTGTATGGTGTTAGAAAGTGATCTAGTTTCATTCTTTTACAAGTGGTTGACCAGTTTTCCCAGCACCACTTGCTAAAGAGATAGTCTTTTCTCCATTGTATATTCTTGCCTCCTTTGTCAAAGATAAGGTGTCCATAGGTGTGTGGATTTATCTCTGGGCTTTCTATTTTGTTCCATTGATCTATATTTCTATCTTTGTGCCAGTACCATACTGTCTTGATGACTGTGGCTTTGTAGTAGAGCCTAAAGTCAAGCAGGTTGATTCCTCCAGTTCCATTCTTCTTTCTCAAGATTGCTTTGGCTATTTGAGGTTTTTTGTATTTCCATACAAATTATGAAATTATTTGTTCTAGTTCTGTGAAAAATACTGTTGGTAGCTTAATAGGGATTCCATTGAATCTATAGACTGCTTTGGGTAGTAACTCATTTTCACTATATTGGTTCTTCCGATCCATGAATACGATGTATTTCTCCATCTATTTGTGTCCTCTTTGATTACTTTCACCAGTGTTTTATAGTATATATATATATAGATCTTTTGTTTCTTTAGGTAGATATATTCCTAACTTCAGGATGCTAATATTGGCTAATTAAAGGTTCATTTCTGATTACCTGAAAAATTTCTAAATATGATAGAATACTGAAAATTGGTAATTATATATTAATAGATATATTAAGTATTATATATATAAAGTATACATTTATGTTTATATATACTTTTCTTATGTTTATATGTTATTAAACAGCTGTCTGTAAGTGTTCATTTTTGCCACCTTAAGATGGTTTAAAAATGATGTATGTATGTGGTTATGAGGATCATCATAGATTTCAGTGAAATGCTAAAATGCTTACATACGACAAGTATCAAATCTTCATGTTCTTTCTGTGAAATAGCAGTTAGTTAATTTTTTAATATATATGTAGTATGAGTGTTTAAGACTACAGGTAGTCTTCACTTTGCACAATTCTGACATGTATGAATTTTAGTTAAAACATTTGGTTTTAACATGTGTCAGTTCAGTTCAGTTCAGTCACTCAGTCATGTCTGACTCTTTGTGACCCCATGAACCACAGCATGCCAGGCCTCCCTATCTATCACCAACTGCCAGAGTCTACCCAAACCCATGTCCATTGAGTTGGTGATGCCATCCAACCATCTCATGTGTATCATTTTGTAATTCTAGTTACTGGGAGATAATAGAAAATACTTATTGGTCTTAGGGCACATGATTCCTGAAAGCTTTATAATTCCTGGGTGCTAAGTGTCTTTTGTTCTAATGAGTTGACTTGGGTTGGGCTTCTGGATGGCTCCTGACTAAGGGCTGGTCACTGGAAATGCCAGTCCATGATTAGAATTGTAGCTGGAATTGTAATCTCCCCCCACCCTACTTCATTCTCCTGAGAATAGAGAAGGGTTGAAAATGAAATCAATGATGAATCATGCCTATGTGATGAACCTGTGGGGTGTGATATTATCTCCATGGAGAAAGTGTCAGAATTAAGCTAAAAATGCAGAATAACACCCAGTTAGTGTTGCAAATTGCTTAGTGTGGGGGAAAAACCCAAACATTTTGTTATCAGAAGTGTCAGAAGTGAAGGGTTCTGTGTGAAAGTAAAGCAGAAAAGCACAGGAAGAGAAATGTAGGTTTCTCAAATGTAGTTACACTGCGTGTTAGTTTCCTAGGGCTACTGTAGCAAAATACTATAGACATACTATAGTATGTCTATATAGGCTTAAGACAACAGAAATTTATTCTGGAAGCTACAAGTCTGGTGTTAGGGTCCTCATTTCTTGCCTTTTCCAGCCTCTGTCAGCCTAAATGTTCCTTGGTTTACAGCTGCATAGCTCCAACCTCTGCTTGCATCTTCACATGATGTTCTTCCTACTGTCTTCACATTGCCTTTTTATAAGGACACCAGTCCTCATCTCTTATTTAAAAATGTATTTTTTTTAAATGAAGGATAATTGCTTCATAATATTGTGGGTATGACCACATCTTAATCAATTACATCTTTTGTAACTGCAAAAACTTTTATTTCTAAATAAGGTCACATTCTAAAACAGAAGGGGTTATGACTTCCAATTATCTTTTAGGATCATCATTCAACTTATAACATCATCTTTAGTTAAATAACACCCATTCCTCCAAAATGTTTCCAATTTAATTATCATGGTATATTAATGTTAGAAATTGCACAAAGTAAAAACTTTGCTATAGGTCTTGTTAAAAAGCAAGACAATAGACCCCAAATGCAGTTGCTTATGCTAATAATCCCCAGATTACCAAACTGAAACTTACAGTTTTGGCTCTCCTGAAATGAAATCTTAAAATTAGTCAATTAGGAATTACCTCCTCAGCACTAGTTAGGTAATCTGCCTGATTCCTGTGATCCCCAGAGGAAAGCAACCTTGCTATAAACAATTTGCTATTTTGCCAAGTATAACTTCCTTGTGTCTGCTCCCTTCTGCTATGAAAATCTTTTATTAAGTACTGGTCCTCAGAGCTCCTTTTTATCTGCTAACTTGGATGT
This sequence comes from Nanger dama, assembly GCA_917880005.1. Classification (NCBI taxonomy): domain Eukaryota; kingdom Metazoa; phylum Chordata; class Mammalia; order Artiodactyla; family Bovidae; genus Nanger; species Nanger dama. The sequence continues at coordinate 14,455,835 of CAKJTW010000043.1, forward strand.
TACTCAATTCAAATCGATTTTTGCTCAAAAAACCCTTAAACTTTTAATATGATTCAGTTTATCTTTTAACACAAAAATCACTATGTTAATTACAGATGCACATCATGACCTATGATCAATCATGTTGCTTCTTTCAAAGTCTGTTCACATCCTTGCTAAGCCTGGTTTGTGTTTGTTTTTGATAACCATATTAATGAGTGTAAGGTGATGTCTCAGTGGTTTTTATTTTTTCATTTGCATTTCTCTAAATAGCATATTGAAAATCAGAGACATTACTTTGCTAGCAAAGGTCCGTGTAGTCAAGGCTATGGTTTTTCCAGTAGTCATGTGTGGATGTGAGAGTTGGACTGTGAAGAAAGCTGAGCGCCGAAGAATTGATGCTTTTGAACTGTGGTGTTGGAGAAGACTCTTGAGAGTCCTTTGGACTGCAAGGAGATCCAACCAGTCCATTCTGAAGGAGATCAGCCCTGGGATTTCTTTGGAAGGAATGATGCTAAAGCTGAAACTCCAGTACTTTGGCCACCTCATGCGAAGAGTTGACTCATTGGAAAAGACTCTGATGCTGGGAAGGATTGAGGGCAGGAGGAGAAGGGGACGACAGTGGATGAGATGGCTGGATGGCATCACAGACTCGATGGAAGTTAGTCTGAGTGAATTCCAGGAGATGGTGATGGACAGGGAGGCCTGGCATGCTGTGATTCATGAGGTCGCAAAGAGTCGGACACGACTGAGTGACTGAAGTGAACTAAACTAAATGGTTAGTGATGTTGAGTGTCTTTTCATATTTGGCCATTTACATATCTTATTTGGAGGAATGTTTATTCAAGTCTTTTGCTTATTTTTTAATTGGGTCATTTGCATTGTTGTTACTGTTTTCGTGTTGTAGGAATTCTTTATGGATTCAAAGTTATTTCCTCATTAGATTTATCATTTGCATATATTTTCTCTTATTCCATTGGTTGCTGTTTCATTCTGTTGTTTCCTTTGGGGCACAAATATTTAAAATTCTGATGTAGTCCAATTTATTTTTCTTTTGTTATCTATGTTTTGGTATATATATATAAAAATCACCAAATCCAATATCATGAGCTTTTCTCCCATATTTTCTTCTAGGAGTTTTTCAGTTTTAACTCTCAGATCTTTGATGACTCTTTTTGAGTTAGTTTTTGTATATGGTGTTAGGTAAGGGTCCAACTTCATTCTTTTGCATGTGGATATCCAGTTTCCCCTACATTACTTGATGAAAATAAATATGTTGAAATATGTTACATTATACGATGAAAAAATAAAATAATGTCCTTTCTCTATTGAATGAATTAGTACCCTTGTCAAAAATCATTTGAGCAAATATGTGAGGGTTTATTTCTGGACTATTTTATTCTATTGGTCTGTCTGTCTTTATGCCAGGACCATCGTGTTTTGATTTCTATAGTTTCATAATAAGTTTTAAACCAAGAAGTGTGTGAGACCTCCAACTTTCCTCTTCTTTTTCAAGATTATTTTGGCTACTTGAAGTCACTTGAGAGTCTATGTGAATTTTAGAATGGATGGATTTTTTTCTTTTATTTCTGCAAGAATGAAGTGTTATATTTTACTTCTTCTCATATAGAAGAGGTTTGTTATGTCATTAAAATAATGTTCTGTGCTTTGTGCTGTACTTAATTTTTAGTGTTCACTTCTGAAAAAGCTAAGCTTCCTTGCAATTGTGTTACTTTCTGCCTTTTTTTTTTTTTTTTTGGCCCATACCATGTGGCTTGCAATATCTTAGTTCTCCAACCAGGATGGAACACAGGCCCTTGGCAATGAAAACCATGGGGTGGCTGACCACAGAATTCGTGTTATGTTTATTTAAAATTACTGTTTTGACATTTTGATTAATAGACAGCCAAGCTATAACCATTTATTGTTCTAAGGCATATATGATTCTATGTTAATCATAACCACATCTCTTTTTATAGCTTTAAAAATTTTTTCCTTCCAAAACTAGAACCTAAGTTCAAGTAAAAAACATAAGACATCTTTTGTTATTTTGAGATCCCCTGGAAATCACAAATATTATTGTTACCTTATTAAAAAGAAAGTTAAAAATGAAGCTTGTTTGGTATGCTCTACTTTTTAAAATTATTTCCACACTGTTTTAAGAGGTGTATAGAAAGAACTTCCTAATCAATACAGTAGCATAACTTTCCTTGGTTAATTGTATTTGATATTCTTTTAAGAATAAAATATATGTATATTTAAGGTGTACACATGCTTTGATATATAATACATAATAAAATTATTACAATAGCAAGCTAATTAAAATATCTATCTCCTCCCACAGTTACATTTGTGTGTATATTAAAAATACCTGATATCAGAATTCCCTGGTGGTCCAGTGATTAGGCCTTTATGCTTCCACTGCAGAGAACATTGGTTTGATCCTTAGTTGGGTAACAAAGTGTTAGGTAACTATGTGTTAGTTGGATAACACATACCATGTGGAATAGCAGAAAAACAAAACAAAAAACCTGATACCTACTTTCTTAGCAAATTTCAAGTATGTAATACAGTATTATTAGCTGTAATCACAATCTAGTACATTTTATCTCCAGAACTAATTCATCCTGTATAACTAAAACTTAATACCTGTTGACAATATCTCCCAGCTTCCCCCCGTCTCCCTGCACCTGGTAACTGTCGTTCTACTTTATGCTTTTGAAAATTTGACTGTTTTAGAACACAATCATCTAGTATTTTTCTTTCTGCATCTAGCTTCTTTCCTTGTCTTAGCATAATGTCCTCCAAGTTCATCTATGTTGTATAATATTGTTAAAATGGCAAGATTTCTTTCTTAAAGGCTGAATAGTAGTCCAGTGTGTGTATACATATATGACAGTTTCTTTATCCATTCATTTGCTCATAGATACAAATTGTTAGCATACCTTGCTTATTGTGACTAATTCTGCAATGAACATGAGAATATAGATCTCTCTTTGAAATACTGATTATATATGTATGTGTGTGTATGTCTGAGTGAACTCCGGGAGATGGTGATAGACAGGGAGGCCTGGTATGCTGCGATTCATGGGGTCGCAAAGAGTCAGACATGACTGAGCGACTGAACTGAAAGATATATTTTATCTTTTTCCTGGTTCCTGGTACAGAAGATCAAAAACTCTTCAAGAGGTGTATCTTTTTATTACCAATGGGTGATTTATGACAGACTCCTAGATACCCTCAAAGTGGGGACTGATCACCAAGAAGACCAACCTTGTGATGAAAGGATTAGATGCTTGAGTCTTTGAGCTAACCTGACCTCTAGTGTGGCAGAGGGAGCTGGAGATTGAGTTTAATCATGTGGCCAATTATGCATCCCTTGGACTGCAAGGAGACCCAACTAGTCAATCCTAAAGAAAGTCAGTGCTGAATATTCATTGGAAGGATTGATGCTGAAGCTGAAACTCCAATACTCTGGCCACCTGATTCAAAGAACTGACTCATTGGAAAAGACCCTGATCCTGGGAAAAGACTGAAGATGGGAGCAGAAGGGGATGACAGAGGATGAAATGGATGGCATCACCAACTCGATGGACCTGAGTTTGAGTAGGCTCCGGTAGTTGGTGATGGACAGGAGTCCTGGTGTGCTGCAGTCCATGGTGTCACAAAGAGTCAGACACAACCGAGTGACTGGACTGAACTGAACTGAGGAAGCTATGGAAACCCCTAACGTTATCCAAGGCAGTCAGGCGTGCAGGTGGACTTATAGTTAGCAACTCTAGCAAGGGCAGTCTCTGGAGAACCGAGCTCTTAACCTTTGGAGTCTTCTAACACTAGGTGTTAGTGTCAGAATATATTACAGTATACCCCATTTGGGGTTGCAGTGGAATGTATATCTAACACTATATGTTAATAGTTTATATTCCATGTATGGAAAAAGCTTATTAATCCATTCGTCTGCCTTATCCAGCCATCTTCTTAAGAATTCTCTCCCATAGCAGTGAACTATGTGATTTTTGCCTTTGGGGTACTGCTGATCTGATCAGAGTAGAGGCATGAGCTAAATAAACCAATAAGAGTCTGTCTTATTGACCTGTGTGTGGAACGTGTATAGAAACATGTGCTGGAGCAGGAAGTAACTGGCATAGTAAGCCTCTGACAAATTTTTGTTAAATGACTGCATAAAAGAAATTTCTGTAACTTTATGGCTTGAGAGGGCCATTTCCCCTCATGCACAGAAAACTGAGAAAAAGTGAGAAGCAGAGACAAAAAGATCACATGGATTGGGAAAGATGGTGAAATAAACACTATGGACTTCTAAAGATTCTCCTATTCCAGACCTAGAGGCCCTTATACATCCTGCTTTGGTTTTCCTTGAAATGGACCTGCAGTTTCCCATTTGCCCAAATTAATTTGAGTAGATTTTTGTGTCTAATGTTTAAGGGTAATTTTTAGTGATAAAATCATGATTCTCAGACAAATATAAAAATACTATGTATTAAAGATTTTACTAGCTCTGTAGTAGTTAAGGGCTTCCCAGGTGGCTCAGTGGTTAAAAAAAAAATCTCCTTGCCAATGCAGGAGATGCAAGAGACACAGGTTCAATCCCTGGTTCAGGAAGATCCCCTGAAGTAGGAAATGGCAACTCACTCCAGTATTCTTATGTAGAAAATTCCATTGACAGAGGAGCCTGGTGGGCTAGAGTCCATAGGGTTGCAGTCAGTCATAGTAGTTAAATGAGGAAACCAGTAAGATGTTACAACAGATGCAAAGGAGAATTCAAACAAGAGACACATTTATTGATCAAGAATATTGAAACGAATTTGCAAATGACTATAAAAGTGAGGGGAGAGTAAGAGTTGTCACACTTCTGGACAGAATGTATATGTTTGGCTCTGGACAAGAATTATCTGCACTATTACTTGTTTTCTACAAGTTAATTTTAATCTCTAAAGAGTTATAAAGTAGCCTAGTCAAAGACAAAAATGGTTCTCTCTCTATGATCAGATCATTCCCGCATTACAGTGTTTTATTGAAGGTACATCCAGTCATCTTGTTTATGTACTCTGCTGTCCTGTTTCCTCATACTATTGAAAGTGTGAACCATTAGTTGTTCAGTTGTGTCTGACTCTTTGCGACCCCATGGACTATAGTTGGCCAGGCTCCTTAGTCCATGGAATTTTCTATGCAAGAATACTGGAGTAAGTGAAGGACTTAGGTTAAAATTTAAGCCCGGAAGGCAGGCTGTGCCTCAAGGAAAATAGCTTACTCCTTATCTGGTGACTCAGAGCCTCCTGACCGATTCTTAACAGATAACTTATGACCTGGTCAAGGAAACCCCCTCCCAAGAATGTATCTCTCTGTCGGACTTTTCTGGGTAAAAATTGACCAAATGCCGCAGGGTGATCAGCCAACCGTTTCAACTTAATTACCTGCAAACTTTTCCCACCAATCAAATGTATCCACCTCACCTATGGCCCCTACTTCATTGTATCCCATACCCTGACCTCATCCCCACCTACCTGTGATTTTTTTGTATAAAAGTCCCTCACGACTGGCGTTCAAGGTTCGCTCCTCCTAAGGAGATCGAACCCAGGCGTGCCCGGCCTAATAAATCCTCTTGCTGATTGCATCGAATTCGAGTCACTGTGGTCTTTGGGGCGATGGTTCCCGAGAAAAGGCCGTGAGGTCTTACATTTGGGGGCTCGTCCGGGATCGCCTCGCTCACTCAGACCCTTTGGCTTTTGAATTCGGAGGTACGCTCGAGCAATTCTGTGTCTCCGTGTACGTCTGTAAAAGGTCTGTGACTAGTCTGCTCTGTGTTAAATCTGTATTGTCTCACTTTTCTCTCCTGCTGCTTGACTTAATCCTTCGGAAGTTTCAGTGAACAGGCGAACGGTTGTGAGGCAACTGATTAGTCCCGGCCAGGGCTACTCCCTGGTGGACTTTGAAGGCCTTATGACAGGTGAGCCCCAGTAACTATCGCCCGGCTGGGTGAAACTTCCCTGTCTTTCTTGTGAGGATATGGCCTAATATTACCTTTTTGTGGGCACGGGTCAGGCACTTAAAAGCCATTAGGGCGCCTGCCACTTGAAGACTCCCGTGACAGGATAAGGGGGTCACGGAACGGGCCAGAAGCTGCTAGGGCGCCCGCCCCCAGCAAGAAAACTTCCGTGCAACGGCATAGGCACACGAGTGAACTCAAAGCACGTGATAAGTCCACCTCTCTGGCCGCCACCATTCCCGGTAGGATTTTTGGTGGCTATCCTCAGTAATCTTTCTTTTCTTCCTCCTGGTCTCCTCCGGCTGCTGAAACAAGGATCTGTGCCCTCGCGCACCTGTCTGTCTGTATCTGTGGGCGCGCCTGTATCTGTGGCGTATGCCAGGGACGCCTGGAACGCCGACCTGGGAGTGGGGGTCGTGAGATTCCCCTCCGTCTGTATCTGTGGCGTATGCCAGGGACGCCTGGAACGCCCGACCTGGGAGTGGGGGTCGTGAGATTCCCCTCCGTCTGTATCTGTGGCGTATGCCAGGGACGCCTGGAACGCCGACCTGGGAGTAGGGATCGTGAGATTCTTCTCCGCCTGAATTCTGTATCTGTGGAGCTAGGAAGCTCATCTGCTCAAGACTTGCCGAGGGCAAAAGTTTACAGCAGCCGCTTTTATCTGATTTTTCCGCTGCTACTCGTCTTACTTTGTACTCGTTAAGTGTTCATTTTTGTGACAAACTGACGATGGGACAGATTGTGACAACCCCGTTGTCTCTGACGGTAGATCATTGGACAGAAGTAAAAATCGGGCCCATGATCTTTCCATGACAGTGAAAAAGGAAAATGGCAGAGTTTATGTGCAGTAGATTGGCCCAGTTTTAATACCGGCTGGCCGCCAGAAGGGTCGTTCTCTTCAGAACAAGTCAAACAGGTTAAAACTGTAATTTTCACCCCTGCTACTGAGCACCCGGACCAGGTGCCATATATTATGGTCTGGGAAGACCTGGTCCGTTCACCCCCGGTGTGGGTTCGGCCTTTCGTTTTCCCCACAGGAAAGCCGTTGGAGCCTGCTGCAGAGATCTTTGCCCTAAAATCCACAGCAAAGAAAGAAGAGACAAAGGCTCCCGTCAAAAATATATATCCAGACCTGCAAACTGACTTCTTACTTTTAGATTCTCCCCCACTCTACCCGCCTGTACAGGTCCCACCTCCGGCACCTCAGAGGGCACAAGCGATCGCCTCGCCTGAACAGCCAAAAGAAGGGGAAGAAATGGGACCGGCGGCAGGAACGCGGAGCCGTAGAGCTGTCACCCCGGACTCCACCGCTCTCCCCCCTCCGGGAGAACGGGCCCCCTGATGACCGTGGGGTTCGGCCACTCCAGTATTGGCCATTCTCTGCCTCTGACCTTTACAACTGGAAAAATAACAACCCCTCTTTTGCTGATAACCCCCAGGCGCTGACCTCTTTGATAGAATCTCTTGTTTTCTCACATCAGCCCACTTGGGATGATTGTCGGCAATTGTTGCAGACCTTGCTCACTACAGAAGAAAGACAGCGAGTACTATTGGAGGCTCGCAAAAATGTGCCAGGAGATGACGGACGTCCCACAGCGCTTCCTAATGAAATAGATGCTGGTTTCCCCCTGACGAGACCTGACTGGGACTACAATTCTCCGGCAGGTAGGGAGCACCTGAGGGTCTATCGCCAGGCTCTGGTGGCGGGTCTCCGAGGGGCAGCAAGGCGCCCCACCAATTTGGCTAAGGTAAAGGAAGTGACTCAAGGGCCTACTGAGTCACCTACTGTATTCCTAGATAGGTTAATAGAGGCATTCAAGAGATTTACCCCCTACGATCCCACATCTGAAGAACATAGGGCTACAGTGGCCATGGCCTTTATTGATCAATCAGCCCTAGATATTAAGAGAAAGTTACAGAGACTAGATGGGTTACAGGGATTATCTCTTCAAGATTTGATCAAAGAAGCAGACAAGGTGTTTAATAAAAGGGAAACAGAAGAAGAAAAAGAGGAAAGAAGGATCCGGGAGCAGAATGAACGGGAGATAGAGAGAGAAAAAAGACAGGCAAAAGACTTGGCAAAAATTCTGACCACAATGATTAAAGAAGGAAAGAGAGATGATAGAGCTGGGCCAAGAGACTGCAGTAAAGGACAGGAACCAAGCCGCCACTAGACAAAGATCAGTGTGCGTACTGTAAAGAGAAGGGGCATTGGCTCAAAGACTGCCCTCAGAAGAAGAGGGGAAGGTCCGCCACCCCCAACAAAATCCTGGCCATAGAAGAAGAAGATTAGGGGGACGGGGCTCGGACCCCCTCCCCAAGCCTAGGGTAACTCTAAAGGTGGAGGGGAAGCCTGTACAGTTTCTGGTTGACACAGGAGCCCAACACTCCATCCTATTACAATCCGGAGGGGCATTGTCCACAAAAAGGCATGGGTACAGGGCGCTACAGGGTATCGACAATACCCATGGACTACCCGAAGAACAGTGGACCTCGGCGTGGGCCGGGCATCCCACTCGTTCCTTGTGATCCCTGAATGCCCTTACCCCTTGCTGGGACGGGACTTGCTCACGAAAGTGGGGGCTCAGATCCACTTTCACACCGAGGGCACCACAGTGACAGACGGGGAAGGAAGGCCGTTACAGGTTTTGACCCTGAGGCTAGAAGATGAATACAGGCTATATGAGAGCCCTTCCCCCGAGACCATGAATATGCAGGACTGGATGGCTAAGACCCCCTAGCCTGGGCTGAAGTCTCGGGCATGGGAATGGCCGTCCACCAGCCCCCAGTGGTGGTAGAAATCAAGGCCTCTGCCACCCCCATCTCAGTCCGCCAGTACCCGATGAGTAAAGAGGCTCGAGATGGGATCCGCACACATATTCAAAGGTTTCTTGATCTGGGAATTTTGATAAAGTGCCAATCGGCCTGGAACACCCCGTTGCTTCCGGTCCGGAAGCCTGGAACGGGCGAATACCGGCCTGTACAGGATCTGAGAGAAGTCAACAAGCGGGTATCCGACCTACACCCAACAGTGCCCAACCCCTACAACCTGCTGAGCACCCTTCCCCCAGCCGGAAGTGGTACACTGTCTTGGACCTGAAAGATGCCTTCTTCTGCCTACGACTCAGCCCCGCTAGCCAGCCTATTTTTGCTTTTGAGTGGAAAGACCCTCTTACAGGACTCTCCGGACAGCTAACGTGGACCAGGCTGCCGCAAGGATTCAAGAACTCACCAACAATTTTTGACGAAGCCCTCCACCAGGACCTCGCGCACTTCCGCGCCACAAACCCCCAGGTAACTCTGCTCCAATATGTAGATGACTTGCTCCTGGCCGCAGATACCGCAGAGGAGTGCAGGGAAGGGACTGAGACCTTACTGACAGAACTTGGCACCCTCGGCTACCGTGCTTCTGCCAAAAGGCCCAGATCTGCCGGCAACAGGTTAGTTACCTGGGGTACCAACTCAGAGATGGGAAGCGATGGCTCTCGGAGGCCAGAAAAGAGGCGGTGGCCAGAATACCGGCCCCGAAAACTCCCGACAAGTTAGGGAGTTCTTGGGCACTGCAGGGTTCTGCAGGCTCTGGATTCCGGGGGTTCGCAGAGATGGCCGCTCCCTTGTACCCCCTGACCAAGGGCAGTACACCCTTCGTCTGGGGGAAAGAGCGAGCAAAAGGCTTTTGACAACATTAAGCACGCCTTGTTGTCAGCCCCTGCCCTGGGACTTCCAGATGTGGACAAGCTGTTCCATCTCTATGTGGCTGAAAATAATGGCATTGCCAAAGGGTCCTCACCCAAAAGCTGGGACCATGGAATCGGCCGGTGGCATATTTGTCAAAGAAACTGGACCCCGTGGCTGCTGGCTGGCCAAATTGTTTGCGTATAGTGGCTGCCGTGGCAGTCCTAGTAAAAGATGCAGACAAGCTGACACTGGGGCAGAACTTAATTGTCACTGCGCCCACGCTTTAGAAAGTGTGATTCGCCAACCCCCGAGAGATGGCTAACTAACGCCAGTATGACCCACTATCAGACGTTGCTCCTAAACTCTGAGCGAGTCAGGTTCACGCCGGCTACCGGACTTAACCCTGCCACGCTGCTGCCGGACCCCAGCCAGTCTGAGGTGACCCACGACTGTCAAGAAATTCTGGCGGGAGTACATGGAGTTCGTCATGATCTCTCGGACCAGCCGCTTCAGGATGCCGAGGTGACATGGTATACGGACGGAAGCAGTTTTCTTGAAGAAGGAAGGCGGCGGGCAGGGGCAGCGGTGGTCGATGGGACTGAGGTAATCTGGGCAGCTGCCCTGCCTCAAGGTACGTCAGCCCAAAAAGCCGAGCTGATTGCCCTCACTAAGGCCTTAGAACTGGCACAAGGGAAAAAGGCCAACATTTACACTGATAGTAGATATGCTTTCGCAACTGCACATGTCCATGGAGCTATTTACCAACAGAGAGGGTTACTTACATCGGCCGGCAAAGAGATTAAAAACAAAAACGAAATCCTGGCATTGTTGGCTGCCCTGATGTTGCCAAAAAGATTAGTGTAATCCACTGCCCTGGACATCAACGAGATCGGTCCCTGGTAACTGAGGGAAACAATATGGCCAATCAAGCTGCGCGAGAGGCGGCGACAAAAGACGGGCTATCAAGATTGCTGGCAATATGCTCAGAAGATAAAAGTAATTCTAGCCCCTCTCCGCGGCCCAGAGGGAAACAGGCTACGTCGGAAGGAGAAGCCAGAGAAATGTTAAAACAAATGCACCATTGGACTCACTTAGGGGCTAAAAAGCTAGTCTCTCTTTTAATTAAAGCAGGATATGAGGTGCTGGGACTTTTTAAATTGGCTGAGCAAGTGGTCCTGAACTGCAGACCTTGCCAAGAGGTAAATGCCGGCCGAAACAAGACGGGCCAAGGTAAGCGGCTGCGTGGAGACCGGCCGGGGGGCCTACTGGGAAGTGGATTTCACCGAGGTATGTCCTGCGCGGTACGGCAATAAATATCTGCTGGTTTTTGTGGATACTTTCTCAGGATGGGTGGAAGCATTCCCCACCAAAAATGAAAGTGCCCTCATAGTAGCTAAGAAAATTCTAGAAGAAATTTTTCCGCGCTTCGGAGCGCCAAAGATGTTAGGGTCAGATAACGGGCCGGCTTTTACTGCCCAAATAAGTCAGGAGTTAGCTAAGTTTCTGGGGACCGATTGGAAATTACATTGTGCATACAGACCCCAGAGTTCAGGGCAGGTAGAAAGAATGAATAGAACTCTAAAAGAGACCCTAACTAAATTGTCCTTAGAGACTGGCGGTACTGACTGGACGGTGCTCCTTCCTCTGGCTCTGTTCCGGGTGAGAAACACGCCCTCTCACCTTGGTCTCACCCCTTTTGAAATTTTGTATGGAGCACCCCCCATATTGACACTTAGAGAGGGATTCGACCCCCGAAACTTTAACAATGGTGATCTGTGTGCTAGGCTAAAGGGACTCCAGCTGGTTCAGAAAGAGGTGTGGACTCAGCTTGCTGCAGCCTACCAACCCGGTACCCCAGAAGAGGCCCATCCGTTCCAGGTGGGGGACTCCGTCTACGTTCGTCGACATCGGCAACATAATCTAGAGCCCAGGTGGAAAGGACCCTACATTGTCCTGCTTACGACCCCTACTGCCATCAAGGTTGACGGAATCTCATCCTGGATCCACGCCTCCCACGTTAAAGCTGCACCAGAACTGACGCCTCAGTGGAAGGCTCACTGCACCTCTCACCCTTTAAAGCTCAGGCTCTGTCGATTACCGGATTCCTGATCATCCTCTACCTAAACCTCCTGACTCTGCATCAAGGGACCGCTCATACGTATTGGGCCTACGTTCCTGACCCCCATGCTCCAGTCTGTAGGGTGGGATGAAGAAACATTGCCGGTATACGTAAATGATACTGCTCTTCTGGGAGGAGTCTCTGACGCACACATTCAACACCAACAAGCTAATATTTCCTTCTATGGGCTTTCTTCACGGTTCCCTATGTGTTTTTCATACGATACCCCCAAGTATTGTAAGGTATAGATGTTAAAAAGGTTATATAAGTTTGTTTATGATACCATGACTATTCTTGTAATCCTAACTTTCTTCATCGCTTAGCTTTGCATTTTAAGTAGTTGCTCTCCTTTATCAAGAAACGCACAAGCACCGTGCGAGTGCTCATGCCAAGGTAATGGTATGCCGCAATCCCTCACTCTATGATTTCAGGATTGAAATCACGGACAAGAAGAAGAGGGAATGAAGGACTTAGGTTAAAATTTAAGCCCGGAAGGCAGGCTGTGCCTCAAGGAAAATAGCTTACTCCTTATCTGGTGACTCAGAGCCTCCTGACCGATTCTTAACAGATAACTTATGACCTGGTCAAGGAAACCCCCTCCCAAGAATGTATCTCTCTGTCGGACTTTTCTGGGTAAAAATTGACCAAATGCCGCAGGGTGATCAGCCAACCGTTTCAACTTAATTACCTGCAAACTTTTCCCACCAATCAAATGTATCCACCTCACCTATGGCCCCTACTTCATTGTATCCCATACCCTGACCTCATCCCCACCTACCTGTGATTTTTTTGTATAAAAGTCCCTCACGACTGGCGTTCAAGGTTCGCTCCTCCTAAGGAGATCGAACCCAGGCGTGCCGGCCTAATAAATCCTCTTGCTGATTGCATCGAATTCGAGTCACTGTGGTCTTTGGGGCGATGGTTCCCGAGAAAAGGCCGCGAGGTCTTACATAAGTTTCCATTTCCTACTTCAGGGGATCTTCCCAACCCAGGGCTCAAACCCAGGACTCCCACATTACAGGCAGATTCTTTACCATCTGAGTCATCAGACTGTTAATAGTAAACAAATGATTCCTGCATTAAAAGGAGTGTTTTTCATATCTCTGTGTGAGAAAGTTATCTATCGTGTGGAAGATTTGTACCTATGCAGAGACAAGAAGGAAATCCCTGCTGTCAGAGGTTGAATCAACCCAGTGACCAGAGGATAATAAAACCCCTTGTATCCATTCCCCCAGGGTTTCCTGATAGCTCAGTTAGTAAGGAATCCAATCCCCCAAGCTGACTTTAAGCCACTCAAGTACAGGAAACTTGCCTTGCCTTATGCCAACCTGACCTTTACACAAAGTATGTTGTAAGAAGCAGGTTAGGGCAAATCAGTATTTGCTAACTGATTGTTTTAAGTTAGCAAACTGAAATAAGAAATTTGAGATTCTGAAGATTTAAAACAACCAAAACAATGCAACAACAGAAACTAAAAACAGACACTTTTCCTAGCCTGCTGTCAGGAAAACTCAGAAACGGAAGATTCTTGTGATCTACTGAAGGAGTCCAGTGAACTCACTCTCAAACCTTCAAGCCTTTACTTGCCTCATAATATAGAAACATTTAAAGTCTCTATAAAATTTATGAACATATGAAACTCAGTGGGGCCCTGTGAAGCTCCCAGGCACAGAGGCCTTTTTCCCCCTTGTTTCCTGTAGGTAAGCCTCAGTGACCTTCCCAGAGTTCCAATGGGCTAATCAAGGGAGGAGCAGCCAAGAAAGCACCTGAGGCAAGATTAGAGGGAGCAGATAAGCTCATCATAGTTAGGAGACAGACCACCTGGACACATCCTAACCTTTGTCAGCAACCCAACCTTGGGGAAGTATTGTTAAAAACTCTTTACCATCTCCTCCCAGATGGGGACTCACAGCTTCTGTGAGATTCAACTCAGCACCAGTGCATAGAGGCCAAGCTCAGCATCACAGCTATACAATAAACATCACTTATGCTTCTGGGCTTCCTTGGTGGCTCAGGGCTAAAAGAATCCACCTGCAATGTAGGAAATCCAAGAGACATGCATTCAATCCCTGGATAAGGAAGATCCCCACTGGCAACCCACTCCAGTATTCTTGCCTGGGACATCCCATGGCAGAGGATCCTGGTGGGCTATAGTCTGTGGGGTTGAAAACAGACATGACTTAGTGACTAAACCACCACCACCATCATGCTGCTGGGACTTTCCTGGAGGTCCAGTGGTTAATATACTACACTTCCAATGCAGGGCATGAAGTTTCAGTCCTTGGTTGGGGAACTGAGATCCCACATGCCATTCTGTGTGGGCCAAAACAAAACAAAAATCACTTAGGTTGTATTTTATATATGGAAAAGACAGAAGCTTGTAAAAGAAAAAAATGAGAGGGGTTTATTGTACAAGGTACTAGGGAAATGGGCTGATTCTATCTTTTCATCTCCCACCCCTCATCTCTCCCCCAAGACCTGTTAGACCTCTCGGCCTCTTTCAGGGAACTGTCGCCCAAATAATCTCCAGGACTCGGACTCGATGCAAACTGCAAGAGGATTTATTAGGCTGGAGCATCGGGGTTCGATCACCACCAGGGAGAACGAACCCCGAACGTTTGTTACAGAGCAGTGTTTAAGCACAAAAACCACAAACGGGTACAGTCAGGGTGGAGCGACCTGATTGGTGTACAGGTCTTGACATTTTTAGGGATAGGTTTATTTGTTATCAGGTCGACATGGCTGGAAGAGCAGCATTTTTACTGTTAACCCATTCTCTGGAAAATAATTTCCTGGAATGGTTTTTGAGATAAACATCCCCGGAGGCTGCATGCCTTAGATATGAGCCCCTTACACATTCTTGAGATAAAGGTTTGTCTTAAGATTAGCAGGAGGGCCTGTTTCCTAAGGCTCTAGTGAAACTTTAACCTTTATTTTTATCCACCTTTCCTCTCATTCCCCTCTTCTTTTAGTTTGGATTTCAATCCTGAAATCATGGGCCTAGGTTTCCCTGAGGAAGTGCTGCATATTGTTGTCTTAGCATAAGCACCTGCACAGCACTTATCCGGTCTCGGATGAATGAGATTAACCAGTTGAGAATACAAGGCCCTATAGTGAGGAGGAGGAGTAAAATGACCAGTGGCCCCATTAGGGTGGATATGTTGTAGGGAGCCGCCTGGGGGTGGAGCTATTGTGGCTCCTGTTGCTGTTATTTTTTTCTTTTTCAGTAGGAGCTGGCTCCCGGGGATTTAGAACTGGGTTGGGACCGATAGATTGGGGGGGTGGAGAGTCTATTTTTAATCTAATGGAGAATAGGAGGCCATGGTAACGGCTTTTATATAGCCGTAGGCCCCACAAAAAGCCCCTGATCCATTCTGTAGTTCGCCTCTGTTTTGCCCTATCAGAAAACTGAATATGGAGCGGATTGCACCATGACTTGCATTTATACGCATCTTGATGATGCGTATAATTGGCCTTGACTGTAATAAGGTCCCAACTAGAAGACGGCCCCCAGTAAACATCACCCATAGTCTCACAACTCCAGTGTTGACAATAGAAATCATCTACATCCCCACAATTGCTTAAGGCTCGTTCCCTGTGGAGCCCTGGACATACATACAGAGTATAAGTTCTTAGCACACTCCTTCTGAATTGATTGGCGCAACCGAGGGAGTCGGAAAGGTCAAAGTCACCAGGGTCAGGGGTGAATATCTGGGGGAGCTTCGTGAAGGTCAGAATGCCCTTCAAGGTCCCATCCGGTAGGTGCTCCTACTGCCAGTTGACAGAGGTCTGGGTACAGGTCTGGCCACCCAGGCGGTTGGTGGGACGATGTTAGTACTAGACCATACGACCCTTCCTGCCTGTGAAACTACTTGCCAAGTCAGTTGTTGAGGCTGGTGGGGATTTGACGCACTCACAGTTGGGAGGATCAGGAGGAGGGCTGTGAACCCAAGGATCGGCAGAGTTTGAGCTTTAAGGGGTGAGAGGTACAGTGCACCTTCCATTGAGGTGGCGGTTCTGGAGCGGCCTTGACGTGGGAGGCTTGGATCCAGGAGGAGATTCCGTTGACCTTGACGGCAGTGGGGGTGGTGAGCAGGACGATGTAGGGTCCCTTCCACCTGGGCTCTAGGTTCTGCTGCCGGTGTTGGTGGACGTAAACCGAGTCTCCCACTTGGAACAGGTGGGCCTCTCCTGGGGTGCCGGGTTGATAAGCTTCAGCAAGCTTGGTCCACACTCTCTCTGGACCAGTTGGAGTCCTTTAAGCCTGGCATATAGATCACCATTATTAAAACAGCAGGGATCAAACCCTTCTCTGAGTGACAGTATAGGGGGAGGAGCCCCGTATAGAATTTCAAAAGGAGAGAGACAGAAACAGGAAGGGGTGTTCTGTACTCGGAACAGGGCTAAGGGAAGGAGCACTGTCCAGTCAATACCGCCAGTCTCCAAGGACAATTTAGTTAGGGTCTCTTTTAGAGTCCTGTTCTTCCTCTCTACCTGTCCTGAACTCTGGGGTCTGTATGCACAATGTAATTTCCAATTGGTCCCCAGAAACTTAGCTACTTCCTGGCTTACTTGGGCGGTAAAAGCTGGCCCATTATCTGACCCTATCATCTTTGGAGCCCCAAACTGCGGGAAGATTTCTTCTAAAATTTTCTTGGCCACCGTTAGTGCATTTTCGTTTTTGGTGGGGAAAGCCTCTACCCATCCCGAGAAAGTATCTATAAAAACTAATAGATATCTGTTGCCGTACCTCACGGGGCGTACTTCGGTGAAGTCCACTTCCCAATAAGCCCCCGGCCTGTCTCCACGCAGCCGCTTACCTTGGCTCGTTTTGTTCTGGCTGGCATTCACACCTCTTGGCAAGGCTTGCAATTCTGGACTATCTGTTCAGCCAATTTGACAAGCCCTGGCACCTTGTATCCTTCTTCGAGAAAGCTGCTTCCGTCCGTATACCACGTCACCTCAGCATCCTGAAGCGGCTGGTTGGATAGATCTTTGCGGGTCCGTGTACGTCAGCCAGCACCTCTTGGCAATTGTGCGCCACCTCGGCTTGGCCGGGGTCTGGTAGCAGCGTGGCAGGATTAAGCCCAGTCGCCGGTGTGAATTTGATCCCTTCAGAGTTCAGGAGTAACGTCTGATAGTGGGTCACTCTGGCGTTGGACAGCCATCTCTCAGGGGGTTGTCGAATCACACTTTCTAAGGCGTGGGACGCGGTGACGATCAAGTTCTGTCCCAAAGTCAATTTATCTGCATCTTTTACTAGGACTGCCATGGCGGCCACTATACGCAAACAATTAGGCCAGCCGGCAGCCACAGGGTCCAGTTTTTTTTTTTTTGACAAGTAGGCCACAGGCTGGTTCCATGGTCCCAGCTTTTGAGTGAGGACCCCTTTGGCGATGCCATTATTTTCTGCCACATAGAGATGGAATGGCTTGTTCACGTCTGGGAGTCCCAGGGCATGAGCTGACAACAAGGCTCGCTTAATGTTGTCAAAAGCCTTTTGTTCACTTTTCTCCCCAGACGAAGTGTGTACTGCCCTTTGTCAGTGAGTACAAGGGGGCAGCCTTCTCCGCGAACCCCGGAATCCAGAGCCTGCAGAATCCTGCAGTGCCCAGGAACTCCCTGACTTGCCGAGGGTTCTTGGGAGCTGATATTCTAGCCACCACCTCTTTTCTGGCCTCCGAAAGCCATCGCTTCCCGTCCTTGATTTGGTACCCCAGGTAACTGACCTGCTGCCGGCAGATCTGGGCCTTTTTGGCGGAGGCGCGGTAACCGAGAGATCCAAGCTCGATTAGTAAGGTCTCAGTCCCCTTCCTGCATTCTTCTTCAGTGTCAGCGACCAGGAGCAAGTCATCTACATATTGGAGCAGAGTTACCTGGGGGTTGGTGGCACAGAAATGCGCGAGGTCCTGGTGGAGGGCTTCGTCAAAGATCGTTGGTGAGTTTTTGAATCCTTGTGGCAGCCTGGTCCACGTTAGCTGTCTGGAGAGTCCTGTAAGGGGGTCTTTCCAATCAAAAGTGAAAATAGGCTGGCTGACGGGACTGAGTTGGAGGCAGAAGAAGGCATCTTTTAAGTCCAAGACAGTATACCACCTTCGGCTGGGGGAAGTGTACTCAACAGGTTGTAGGGGTTGGGTACCATGGGGTGTAAGTTGATCACCCGCTTGTTGACCTTCCTCAGGTCCTGCACAGGCCAGTAGTCGCTGTTCCAGGTTTGCGGACTGGGAGCAGAGGGGTGTTCCAGGCTGACTGGCACTTTATTAGTATTCCTAATTTGAGGAGCCGCTGGATATGAGGGTGGATCCCGTCTCTGGCCTCTCTGCTCATTGGGTACTGATGGACAGATACGGGAGTAGAGGTGGCCTTGACTTCCACCACCACCAGGGGCTGCCGGACCGCCATCCCCATGCCTGAAACTTCAGCCCAGGCTAGAGGGGTTTTAGTTAGCCATTCCTGCATATCAGTGGTCTCAGGGGAGGGGAGGGGCTTTCAAACAGCCTGTGTTCATCTTCCAGTTTTAAGGTCAGAACCTGTAGCGGCCTCCCCTTCCCGTCTGTCACTGTGGCACCTTCGGTGTGGAAATGGATCTGAACCCCCACTTTTGTGAGCAAGTCCCGTCCTAACAAGGGGTAAGGGCATTCAGGGATCACAAGGAACAAGTGGGATACCCGGCCCACGCTGAGATCCACTGTTCTTCGGGTAGTCCATGGGTATTGCCGGTACCCTGTAGCGCCCTGTACTCAAGCCTTCTTTGTAGACAGCGTCCCTTCTGACTGTAACAGGACCGAATGTTGGGCTCCAGTGTCTACCAAGAACTGCACAGGCTTCCCCTCCACCTTGAGAGTTACCCTAGGCTCTGGGAGGGGGTCTGAGCCCCGTCTCCCCTAATCTTCTTCCTCGAGAGCTAGGATCTTGTCAGGAGTGGAGGGCCTTCCCCTCTTCTTTTGAAGCAGTCTCTGAGTCAGTGCCCCTTTTCTTTGCAGTATGCACATTGTCTTTATCTAGAGGTGGCCTAGTTCCTGCTTTACTCCCCTTGCAGTCTTTCTCTTCAGCCCTATCTCTCCCTTTTCCCTCTCTAATTACCGTGTCCAAAATCTTAGTTAAGTTTCTCTCTTGTCTCTTTTCTCTCTCTAACTCTTGTTCTTCCTGTTCTTTCCTTTTTCTCTCCTCTTTTTCTTCTTCTGTCTCCTTCATATTGAATACTTTGTCTGCCTCCCTAACCAGATCTTGAAGGGAGAATCCTTGTAGCCCATCTAGTCTCTGCAGCTTCTTTCTGATGTCTGAGGCTGACTGATCAATAAAAGCCATTGCTATAGTTGCTCTATGCTCCTCGGATGTGGGGTCATAGGGAGTAAATCGTCTAAATGACTCCATTAATCTATCTAGAAACACAGTGGGTGACTCAGTGGATCCTTGAGTCACTTCTCTTACCTTGGCCAGGTTCGTGGGGCATCTTGCAGCCCCTCGGAGACCCGCCACCAGAGCCTGGTGATAGACCCTCAGGTGCTCCCTACCTACTGGGAATTGTAGTCCCAGTTGGGTCTCATCAGCGGAAATCCAGCATCTATCTCATTGGGTAGTGCCGTGGGGTGCCCGTCATCTCCGGGCACGTTTTCCAGGCCTCCAGCAATACCCGCTATCTCTCCTCGGTTGTGAGGAGAGTCTGTAACAATTGTTGGCAGTCATCCCAAGTGGGCTGGTGTGAGAAAACAAGGGATTCTATTAGAGAAGTCAGCGCTTGTGGATTATCGGAAAATGAAGGGTTATGAGTTTTCCAATTACAGAGGTCTGAGGCGGAAAACGGCCAATACTGGAGCAGCCGATTTCCATGGTTATCGGGGGGCGTACTCCCGGAGGGGAAAGACGGTAGAGGATTCTGGGGTAGCCACTCAGTGGCTTCGTGTCCCGCTGCTGGGCCCAGCTCCCCCTCGTCTGGGTTGGGCTCGGATGGAGCAGTTGGCTGGGTTGCTGGGGCTAGGGGGAGTGGGTCTGGCGAGGGGACTAATGCTGGTGGATAGGGGCGGGCGAGGGTTCAGGGGCAGGAGATTGGTCTGAGTGTCCGGGTATATCTTTTTGGCAGGAGCTTTTGCTTTTTCTTCTTTTTTCTCTGCTAGTTTCAAGGCTAGAATCCCCACAGCAGGTCTCAACATCGTTCCTGTGGAAAGAACAAAGGGCCGGACCCACGCCGAGGGGGAGAGAACCAGGTCCTCCCATACTATAACATGGGCACCTGGTCTGGGTGTCCATGAGGTCCAGGGGTAAAAACTACAGCCTTGACTAGGCTGACCTGTTCTAAGGAAAAGAACCTTCGGGTGGCCACCCTGTCTGAAAGCTTGGCCATTCTACTGAGCACAGAGTCTGCCACTTTCCCTTCTTAACCCTCACTAATAGGTTATGTGCCCTGGCCTTAACTTCAGTCCAACGACTTGTTGTCAATGACAAAGGGGTTGTCACAGTCTGTCCCATTGTCAAGTCGTCTGGGGATGCCACAGGAAAGACAAGTTAGAAGAGAGACAAACAAGACAAAAACGGAAAGAGAGAACAGCCACCGCGTGTCTGACCAAAAACAGAAGAAACTACAGATGGGAGCCCCGCCTGAAGCTCCGCCTGATTCGGACGAAGGGGGATCAAACTGAACCCTCCTTCCAGACTGACGTCTTGGGCGTCCCCAAGGATCATCACAGATCTGCCTCCCGGCAGATTTCAGAAAATTCAGAAAACCAGAGTTGGACAGACGTGCGAGTGGTACCTCAGTTCGAGTGAAAACAGAGTTAGCACAACAAGAAAACACAGAGAGCTTGAGCGTACCTCCGAATCCAGGAGTCAGGGAGATCTGAGATGGGGGAGGGATCCCGGATGAGCCCCCAAATGTTAGACCTCTTGGCCTCTTTCAGGGAACTGTCTCCCAAATAATCTCCAGGACTCGGACTCGATGCAAACTGCAAGAGGATTTATTAGGCTGGTGCGTCGGGGTTCGATCACCACCAGGGGAGAAGCAACCCCGAACGTTTGTTACAGAGCAGTGTTTAAGCACAAAAACCACAAACGGGTACAGTTAGGGTGGAGCGACCTGATTGGTGTACAGGTCTTGACATTTTTAGGGATAGGTTTATTTGTTATCAGGTCAACATGGCTGGAGGAGCAGCATTTTTACTGTTAACCCGTTTTCTGGAAAATAATTTCCTGGAATGGTTTTGAGATAAACATCCCCCGGAGGCTGCATGCCTTAGATATGAGCCCCTTACACATTCTTGAGATAAAGGTTTGTCTTAAGATTAGCAGGAGGGCCTGTTTCCCTAAGGCTCTAGTGAAACTTTAACCTTTATTTTTATCCACCTTTCCTCTCAGACCCGGGAAGCTACTGTTAACTAGAAATGATAAAGGATAAAGATAGTGAAGGCTGCCAAGTGCTCACTTAAATACAGCTAATAAAGAGACCTCAAAAAAGGAATTCTTCCCAGGAGCTGACTGTTGGGGTTGGAAAGGCATGTCCTCCATAAAGATAAGTTGGTCCAGGGTAAGGGACCCGAGGACTGCTCAGACACAGGGTCCGTGTCTCCCTACCCGGCCGTGCTCTTCTTGCTGTAGCCTTCTCTCTTCTGCCTTCGCGTGCTATCATCTTCCACTTTTCCGTCAAGCTGTAAAGACAACCCTACCCTGGTGATTTGCCTCTTTGGGAGTTTTGTTGTTAATCACTACCAGGAACTAAACCTGAAAGACCGTGACAGAAAAAAAGGAAGCTACAGTGTTAGTGCAGTAGCCTAGTTTCTAACTTAGTAAATGACAAGTGGAAACCAATTTTAGGACTTCTGTTTTCCCCTCTACTTTTATTTCTCCAGTGAGGGGAAGGGTGGAGCTTTCCTCTAGTCCCACCCTCATATTCCACGTTAAGATGTAAATGAGACATGAAGATAAAATCATGGCACTAGATTAGGTATCTCTTTGATACAAATGACAATTTACATATTTAAAGTCCCTAAAGCTTTTCTTGCCCGGAGAAGGCAATGGCAACCCACTCCAGTACTCTTGTGTGGAAAATCCCATGGACACAGGAGCCTGGTAGGCTGCAGTCCACGGGGTCGGGAAGAGTCGGACATGACTGAGTGACTTCCCTGTCACTTCTCACTTTCATGCACTGGAGAAGGAAAATGGCAACCCACTCCAGTGTTCTCACCTGGAGAATCCCAGGGATGGGGGAGCCTGGTGTGCTGCCATCTATGGAGTCGCACAGAGTCGGACACGACTGAAGCAACACAGCAGCAGCAGCAGCAGCAGCAGCAAAGCTTTTCTTGCCCAGGTAGACTCCTCTTGCAAAACAAACACCAAGGTCAGTTAGTTACCTACTTTTGGAAAGACTGGAAGAAAGAAAGTCTCAGTTACAGTAGAAATTTAGAGTAACAAATTTTGAAAGAATAAACCAAAAATTAAGAGATGCTAAAGAATGCTGGTTTTGGAAGAGTTTGCCCAGTAATATGAGAATTGCCTTTAAGTTATATGAGAAATTCCTTACAAACTGAGATGAAATTGGGCTCTGAGTATATAATTAGAAGAGAAATTTCCTTTGGGACAAAGGGAACTCAGTTTGTAGTCCAGAAAAGACTTGATTTTTTTGTGACTAACGAAATTACTCTGATACTGCCTGATACTTGAGTAACAGGAAAACTGTTTTCTGTGATTCTTGAGAGAAGTAAAACTTAGTAATTCAAGATTCTTTGGACATTCTTTGGCATTGCCTTTCTTTGGAATTGGAATGAAAACTGACCTTTTCCAGTCCTGCGGCCACTGCTCAAACTACCACAGAATTGCATTCATCTCACATGCTAGTAAAGTAATGCTCAAAATTCTCCAAGCCAGGCTTCAGCAATACGTGAACTGTGAACTCCCTGATGTTCAAGCTGGTTTTAGAAAAGGCAGAGGAACCAGAGATCAAATTGCCAACATCTGCTGGATCATGGAAAAAGCAAGAGAGTTCCAGAAAAACATCTATTTCTGCTTTATTGACTATGCCAAAGCCTTTGACTGTGTGGATCACAAGAAACTGTGGAAAATTCTGAAAGAGATGGGAATACCAGACCACCTGACCTGCCTCTTGAGAAATCTGTATGCAGGTCAGGAAGCAACAGTTAGAACTGGACATGGAACAACAGACTGGTTCCAAACAGGAAAAGGAGTACGTCAAGGCTGTATATTGTCACCTTGTTTGTTTAACTTCTATGCAGAGTACATCATGAGAAACGCTGGACTGGAATAAACACAAGCTGGAATCAAGATTGCCAGGAGAAATATCAATAACCTCAGATATGCAGATGACACCACCCTTATGGCAGAAAGTGAAGGTGAAGTCTCTCAGTTGTGCCCGACTCTTTGCGACCCCGTGGGCTGTAACCTATTAGGCTTCTCCGTCCATGGGATTCTCCAGGCAAGAATACTGGAGTAGATTGCCATTTCCTTCTCCAGGGGATCTTCCCGACCAGGGATTGAACCCACGTCTCCTGCATTGGAGGCAGACGCTTTAACCTCTGAGCCACCAGGGAGAAAGTGAAGAGGAGCTAAAAACCTCTTGATGAAAGTGAAAGAGGAGAGCGAAAAAGTTGACTTAAAGCTTAACATTCAGAAAAGGAAGATCATGGCATCTGGTCCCATCACTTCATGGCAAATAGATGGAGAAACAGTGGAAACAGTGTCAGACTTTATTTGGGGGACTCAAAATTACTGCAGATGGTGAATGCAGCCATGAAATTAAAAGACGCTTACTCCTTGGAAGAAAAGTTATGACCAACCTAGATAGTATATTCAAAAGCTTTCCCGACTAAGGTCCGTCTAGTCAAGGCTATGGCTTTTCCAGTGGTCATGTATGGATGTGGTAGTTGGACTGTGAAGAAGGCTGAGCACCGAAGAATTGATGCTTTTGAACTGTGGTGTTGGAGAAGACCCTTATGAGTCCCTTGGACTGCAAGGAGATCCAACCAGTCCATTCTGAAGGAGATCAGCCCTGAGATTCTTTGGAAGGAATGATGCTAAAGCTGAAGCTCCAGTACTTTGGCCACCTGATGCGAAGAGTTGACTCACTGGAAAAGACTCTGATGCTGGGAAGGATTGGGGGCAGGAGGAGAAGGGGACGACAGAGGATGAGATGGCTGGATGGCATCACAGACTTGATGGATGTGAGTCTGAGTGAACTCCGAGAAATGGTAATGAACAGGGAGGCCTGGCGTGCTGTGATTCATGGTCACAAAGTTCAGTGACTGAGCGACTGAACTGAATTCAAGATAGTAGCTTAACTACCAGGAAAGCTGTGGATTGGGTCAAGAGATGGGTTAAGCTTATATCTGACATCTTTCCCTTTCTAACGCTTTCATCACTTTCAAGCTTCTTTACTATTCAACATCTTTTACTTTCCGTGTCCTCCTTAGTGAGCTAATTTCTAGTAATGTTATTCCTTTTAGTAATTTGAAAGTAGATTTTTTTCACTTTAATGTTTTATTTAATTGATTATATCCAAAATACTCTTTCTTTCAGTAAATATTTTTCACAATAAGATATTTTACTATTTTTTTGGTATTGTCTTCAAAGCCTAGTTATTAGAGTTTCAATTTGAACCTTTAACCTTTCCTGAGAAAGACTTTATCTGGTATTTAGATTTCATAAAATTTATTGTTGAAAAAATAGATTTACATACTCAAGTTCCTAACATACCTAAAATTGTTTTTAATAACTGGATCAAGTTAATAGTTCTGCAATGACGCTGGCTAGGAATTTAGAGAGGTGAAGGAAAGACGGAATTCAGGCAACATGGCAGCCTGCAGAAGAGATATCTGTATCTGAATACCTCATATGCTAATTCAAGAGTGATCTTCCTTTGTGCTCATTGTTTCTACAGAGGAGGTTGGCTTACCTACTACCACACATCAACAATTGCTGAAGTACTGAAATTTTATTGTGTTTTGATTTTTCTTTTTCTCTTTGAAACAAAATATGTCAGGATTTATTATTAGTTACTTATACCTTAATGGGGAGAAGGCAACAGCACCGCATTCCAGTACTCTTGCTTTTAAAATCCCATGGACGGAGGAGCCTGGTAGGCTGCAGGCCATAGGGTCACGAACAGTCGGACACGACTGAGTGACTTGACTTTCACTTTTCACTTTCATGCACTGGAGAAGGAAATGGCAACCCACTCCAGTGTTCTTGCCTGGAGAATCCCAGGGATGAGGAAGCCTGGTGGGCTGCCATCTATGGGGTCGCAGAGTCGGACATGACTGAAGTGACTTAGCATACCTTAACGGAAGCTTATTTACATTGTTCCGCCATTCCCAGATTTAATTACATTTATCTTTTACTATTGATAAACCTTCATCTAAGAGACATGAACACCTAGTCCATGACCCTGATACACGCTTAAATGAGTGAAATAATCCTGATTCATGCCAAGTGAAAGCAACATACTTTAATCCCAAAGCAGGGCTTCAGATACACAACATAGGCAGTTATAAGCCATAATTTTGAGATAGGTACCAAAGACACAGTGGATAATTTCCAACCAACTCAGTGCTTAACAAGCTGGTAGCACAAGGCATCAATAGCCAATGATCTCAGAGTATTTGCTTTCCTCATGTGGGCAGAAATGATTTATGGTTTTTGACTTCAAAGAATCTCCCATTCAGTAACACTTTCATTGTGCTCTCAACCTTTAGTTTCTAATAATATTTATTTTTTCTTTTATCTTCTTACAAAGGAATTTCAGGTGTCAAGAGAGAGGGAGAAGAGTTTTTGAGGAGTAGAGTAGTGACTACAGTAACCCTCCCACAGCTCCTGAAGTGTTATTGTGTCAACCTAGTCAATAATCACTAAATCTTCTGCTTTAACATTAGCAATGATTTGGTCAAGTTTAACATGTCATTCTTTGTGTTATCAAAGCAATATTAATTTTTACTTGCCCTCCAAATAGAAAGTTATAATATGGAATATATTTGTTCACATTGCACATATTTTCAGAGGTACAATAAATAAACTATTGATCTGTGCTTTGCTTTCATTAACATTCATGAAATATGCTAATAATATAAACTTAAAATATAGAGTAGATTGATTTTATTCATTAAACTGTGTATATTGTTTGTAATCTAAGATTTTTCAAGTTGTAGTGAAGTCACTTCATACTCAAGAAATCATCTGAGTCTTTTGTACTGGTGATTTCAATAGAAGCATATTAAGAAGTGGAAGGTTGGGTTTCACTTCTATACAGTGAACATTAAAGGTTATTCATGGAAGGCAGGGGAGACTACGCATCTGTGGGAGCAGGAGATACTTGGGGATTCTCTGTACTTTCCGTTCAGTGTTTCTGTTAAACCTAAAATTTCTCTTAAAAAAAAAAGTCTGTTTTAAAAAGTTATCTGAGTAGGAATAAAATAAGGTAACTTAGACACAAATAATAAACATTTAGACCCTATTTTGACACAAATAATAGTTAACATTTACTGAGTTTTTAACTATATGATAGAGGCTGTGCTGTGTGTTTCACATCCCAATTGCAAGCCTGCAGTTGGTCACCTCATATGTTCTCTCCTTATCTTCCCCTTAGTAACAAAACTTTTCATTTTTAGCTAGGTATTTGACTCCCTAGAATACTTTATTTTCTAGCTTCCCTTGCAGGTGAAATGCCTACCCATAGATCACAACTAGAATTGGTGAGTACTTTGTTTCGGGCAGTGTACCCAAAGGGAGAGAACATACCTTTTTTGCCTCTTCCTCTTAACAACTTGTCACACCTAGCTGAATGGAATGTTATCAGTATTGCATAGAACTAAGTTTTTTCCAATAGGTATAAGCAAAAGTGAAACTAAGCAGGACTCTGTGGGTTTTCCTGGACGTGGAAGCTTTCTTGTGTCCCTCGGTTCTTGTTTGTAGGAGGTAGGCTTCAGCCTACATGACCCTCCCTGTGTGTCAAAGTGTAGGTTCAAGCAGTTGCTTATCAGGGAAGGGAGGGATGCAGAGACAAGGGAGATGCAGAGTCAAGAAAGAATAGTGCAGTCTTGGGACAGTGTCCTGGTTCCACCTCAAAGAATATACACAACAGTATCTTTGAAGTCTTTTGCAGGAAGTAAAAGTGAAAGTGAAGTTACTCAGTCATGTCCGACTCTTTGCAACCCCATGGACTGTAGCCCATCAGGCTCCTCTGTCCATGGGATTCTCCAGGCAAGAATACTGGAGTGGGTTGCCATTTCCTTCTCCAGGAGATCTTCCCAACCCAGGGATCAAACCCAGGTCTCCTGCATTGCAGGCAGATACTTTAACCTCTGAGCCACCTGAGAAGCTATGCAGGACTAAAACCCCCAACAAATGGAAAATGTTAACTACTTGATGAACCATTCCTCATTCCAGAGAGAATGTCACAGTTTAATAATCTTGAGAACCACAGAATTTCATCAGGATGATCAGTTCAGCTCAGTTCAGTTCAGTCGCTCAGTCGTGTCCGAATCTGAGACCCCATGGACTGCAGCATGCCAGGCCTCCCTGTCCATCACCAACTCCCAGAGCTTGCTCAAACTCATGTCCATTGAGTCAGTGGTGCCATCCAACCACTTCATCTTCTGTCGTCCCCTTCTCCCACCTTCAACCTTTCCCAGCATCAGGGTCTTTTCCAAAGAGTCAGTTCTTTATATCAGGTGGCCACAGTATTGGAGTTTCAGCTTCAGCCTCAGTCCTTCCAATGAATACTCAGGACTGAGTTCCTTTAGGACTGATTGGTTGGATGAGGATACCTGAGGGCCAGTTAAAGGAATGCAAGCCCTGCACATACCTTGATCCTTATCAGCAACCCTGCCCTTGAACCATTATAAAACTCTTCACCAGATTTCCCCTGGATAGGGACACAGTTTTTAAGGGCATGAGCCCACTGTGTCCCCCCTTTGCCTGGCAAAGCAACAACACTATTCTTTCCAACGTCATACAAAACTCTTTTCTCTGAGATTTGATTTAGCATAGAGGCCAAGTTTTTAGCATCAAAAGTAGTTTCAAGTACGCTTCGGAATAAATCTACTTTAAAAGAGGAGGCATGATTTTCTTCACACCTTTCTTCTTTTCACTAGCTAGGAGATACAGATTTTGAGACAGTTTTGAGGATGGAAGAGCAACAAGATAGAAGGATGCGTCTTTAAGAGCTAGCACTGCTTTCAAACCCTGCCTCCTTTACTTCTAACAAAATATACATGAAAGAGAAAAAACTACCTACTGCCATTTGACTGAACTATTCTTTTTAGGTTTCCGTGTTTCATGCTAAATGGATTCACAGTAAAGACAGGATTAAGTATGAGAAAATTGGGTAGTGTATCGAACAACAACAGAAATATTATATATGGTACCAGTTTAAAAGTGGAGCAGCATGTGGTATAGACTCAATATTGCACGCTGATCTTTCATGACAAACATTCCCCTACTTTAGCTTGGAAAGGAAGCCATGTACTGACTGGGGCTATAGCTTTAGGGGAAATGATAAGAAAGATTAATACTTTTGAGTGTCATGTCTGCTTCCTTGTCTGACACTTTCAGCAAAGCCTTACAGGCTAGAGACAGAGAGTATAGAAACAGAGACTGACGACACTACAACTTTGCTAAAGAGTTACTGTCTGAGGCCTGTGTTCTAAGCTGAGGTCTCTGCAAGGATAAAACTTTCTGCACCCCCAAACCGAACCGATTATAAGCAGTGGCTCAAATCCCTCAACTTTAGCAGGAGATCAATTGCTAACAAACGGTAGATTAGGGTTTCTTTCTTCTCACTCAAATGTTTTAAATGACTACGAAGTAACTCCATTAAATTTAGGGAGACATAGTTGGGCAGAATAATACAACCAATAAGAGACCAGCATTCAGGCTTAAAAAAAACAACAACGATGTTTATATAAGATCTTGGCTGTGATTATAAGAACTGAAAGCAAGTAAATAAAAGGAATTATATTGCCTGCAAGGAGGAACTTGTGAGGGAGCAAAGCTAAGGGCTATGAGGATTGTGTTAGCCTTCCAGGGCTGCATAACAAAATACCACTAACTGGGAGCGTAAAGAGCAGAAATGTATTTTCTCACAGTTCTGGAGGCTAGAAGCCTAGGATCAAGGTGTGAGTGGCTTTGGCTGCTTTTGATGCAGCTCTCCGTAGTGTGTAGACAGCTAACTAACTTCATGGCCTTGTTTCTGGGGTCTCTCTCTTTTTTGAAGGACACCAGTCATATCAGATTAAGGAGTCACCCTTTTGACCTCATTCAACCTTAATTCCCTGCTAAAGGCCCTATTTCCAATGCAGTCACTTTTGGGGTTAGGACTTTAGTACACACATTTGTGAGAAACACTTGGAGAAGGAAACGGCAACCCACTCCAGCACTCTTGCCTAGAAAATTCCATGGATGGAGGAGCCTGGTGGGCTACAGTCCATGGGGTCGCAAAGAGTCAGACACGACTGAGTGACTTCACTCACTCACGTTCAGTCCATAACAAGGGCAGGAAGTAAAGGAGTTTATCACCATCACTGAGAGTAGAATCAGCAGACACTTAATAGGCTAATCAAGGAACTTCACTGTTCCCAGGCCAGTATGTGTGTTAAAGTTGCTCAGTTGTGTCTAACTATACAGCCCATGGAATTCTCCAGGCCAGAATACTGGAGAGGGTAGTGGTTCCCTTCTCTAGGGAATCTTCTCAACCCGGGACTGAAACCAGGCCTCCCAAACTGCAGGCAGATTCTTTACCAGCTGAGCCATCAGGGCCAGGGAGTCTCCTAATTCCTGCCCAGTAGGGTTTGATCATGTCTATGGACCAGTGCCAGTGAGTGTTGTGTGAAAGTTTGTCATTTTTCCTTATCCAGCTGGAATTTTTATTAAGGATATCTCAGTCCTGTTTTACCATTATGTATTGACTATGAGTGAGGGGGAGGGAAACTGAATTTTGATTTTTGGATTTCTACAGTGTGAGTGGCCACATCCTGCCATGATAGAGATGAGTGAATATCACCCAGAGTTTCTGGACTTTGAGCTTAATATAGTAACCAGATGGCACTTTGGATTTAAGTCTCAAAGAGACAAGGTCTCTGTGTGGAAAGAAGGAGCATGTGGATGAGTGAACTGTGGCAAGGATAGCTATTTGTCCCTGATGTCTGCTTTCTCATTCCTTCAAGTTTTAGCTGAATTTAAGACTTCCTATAGTAAATATAATATGTCCCAGAGTTCCTTACTCTGAAAAGTCAGAGTTAGTGACTTTTCTAGGAAGGGTTTTAAAAAGAATGAACAAATGCTAGTTTACTTTTTTGCTCCTTCCTGTTGGCTGGAATGAGGACTTGAATTTTGGAGTTTTATAATGCATTTTATACTGTAACATTGTCAGCTGTGGACAGCAGTGCAAAGAGATCTAAAGAGCTAGTTTCCTGTCGCTGTGGACTGACTATTGGTAGGCAGAAATATCAATAACCTCAGATACGCAGATGACACCACCCTTATGGCAGAAAGTAAAGAGGAACTAAAGAGCTTCTTGATGAAAGTTAAAGAGGAGAGTGAAAAAGCTGGCTTAAAACTCAACATTCAAAAAACTAAAATCATAGCATCTGGTCCCAACACTCCATGGCAAGTAGATGAAGAGACAATGGAAACAGTAAGAGACTTTATTTTGGGGGCTCTAAAATCACTGCAGATGGTGACTGCAGCCATGAAATTAAAAGATACTTGCTCCTTGGAAGAAAAACCATGACCCATTTGACAGCATATTAAAAAGCAGAGACATTACATTGCTGACAAACATCTGTCTAGTCAAAGCTATGGTTTTTCCAGTACACTTTCTGCCATAAGGATGGTGTCATCTGCATATCTGAGGTTATTGATATTTCTGCCGGCAATCCTGATTCCAGCTTGTGCTTCATCCAGTCAGACATTTCGCATGATGTACTCTGCATAGAAGTTAAATAACCAGGGTGACAATATACAGCCTTGATGTATTCCTTTCCCAATTTGGAACCAATCTGTTGTTCCATGTCCAGTTCTAACTGTTGCTTCTTGACCCACATACAGATTTCTCAGGAGGCAGGTAAGGTGGTCTGGTGTTCCCATCTCTTTAAGAATTTTCCACAGTTTGTTGTGATCCACAAGTCAAAGGTTTAGTGTAGTCAATGAAGCAGAAATAAATGTTTTTCTTGAATTCTTTTGCTTTTTTCTGATCCAAGGAATGTTGGCAATTTGATCTCTGGTTCCTCTGCCTTTTCTAAATCCAGCTTGAACACCTGGAAGTTCTCAGTTCACGTACTGTTGAAGCCTAGCTTGGAGAATTTTCTGCATTACTTTGCTAGCATGTGAAATGAGTACAGTTGTGCAGTACTTTGCACATTCTTTGGCATTACCTTTCTTTGGGATTGGAATGAAAACTGACCTTTTCCAGCCCTGTGGCCACTGCTGAGTTTTCCAAATTTGCTGGCATATTGAGTGCAGCACTTTCACAGTATCATCTTTCAGGATTTGAAATAGCTCAGCTTGAATTCCATCATTTCCACTAGCTTTGTCCATAGTGATGCTTCCTAAGGCCCACTTGACTTCTCACTCCAAGATGTCTGGCTCTAAGTGAGTGCTCACACAGTTGTGGTTATCTGGGTCATGAAGATCTTTTCTGTATAGTTCTTCCATGTATTCTTGCCACCTCTTCTTAATATCTTCTGCTTCTGTTAGGTCCATACTGTATCTGTCCTTTGTTGTGCCCATCTTCGCATGAAATGTTCCCTTGGTATCTCTAATTTTCTTGAGGAAATCTCTAGTCTTTCCCTTTCTATTGTTTTCCTCTATTTCTTTGCATTGATCGCTAAAGAAGGCTTTCTTATCTCTCCTTGCTATTGTATGAAACTCTGCATTCAGATGGATATATCTTTCCTTTCTCCTTTGCCTTTCACTTCTCTTCTTTTCTCAACTATTTGTAAGGCCTCCTCAGACAGTCATTTTGCCTTTTTGTATTTCTTTTTCTTGGAGATGGTTTTGATCACGGCCTCCTGAATAATGTTACAAACCTCCATACATAGTTCTTCAGGCACTCTATCAGATCTAATCCCTTGAATCTGTTTTCACTTCCACTGTATATTTGTAAAGAATTTTATTTAGGTCATACTTGAATGGTTTGGTGGTTTTCCCTACTTTCTTCATTTTAAGTCTGAATTTGGCAATAAGGAGTTCATGATCTGAGCCACAGTCAGCTCCTATTCTTTTTGCAGAATGTATAGAGCTTCTCCATCTTCAGCTGCAAAGAATATAATCAGTCTGATTTTGGTATTGACCGTCCGGTGATGTCCGTGTGTAAAGTTGTCTCTTAACATTGTTGGGAGAGAATGTTTGCTATGAACAGTGTGTTCTCTTGGCAAAACTCTGTTAACCTTTGGGCTGCATCATTTTGTACTCCAAGATCAAATTTGCCTGTTACTCCAGGTGTCTCTTGACTTCCCACTTTTGCATTCTAGTCCCATATGATGGAAAGGTCATCTTTTTTGGTGTTAGTTCTAGAAGGTCTTATAGGTCTTTATAGAGCCATTTAACCTTAGGTCCTTTGGCATTAGTAGTTGAGACATAGACTTGGATTACTGTGATACTGAATGGTTTGCCTTGGAAACAAACAAGAGATCATTCTGTCATTTTGAGACTGCTCCCAAGTACTGCATTTCAAACTCTCTTCTTGACTATTGAGGATACTTCATTTCTTCTAGGGGATTCTTGCCCACAGTAGTGGAGGTAATAGTCATCTGAGTTAAATTTGCCCTTTCTAGTCCATTTTAGTTCACTGATTCTTAAAATGTCAATGTTCACACTTGTTACCTCCTGTTTGACCACTTCCAATTTACCTTGATTCATGGACCTAACATTCCAGGTTCCAGTGCAATATTGTTCTTACAGCATCAGACTTTACTTACATCACCAGTCACATCCACAGCTGGGCACTGTTTTTCTTTGGCTCAGCCTCTTCATTCTTTCTGGGGCCATTTCTCCACTCTTCTCCAGTAGCATACTGGGCACCTACTGACCTGGGGAGTTCATCTTTCAGTGTCCTATCTTTTTGCCTTTTCATACTGTTCACGGAGTTCTCAAGACAAGAATACTGGAAATAGTTTGCCATTCCCTTGTCCAGTGGACCACTTTTTGTCAGAACTCTCCACCATGACCTGTCTGTCCTGGGTGGACCTACATGGCATGGCTCATAATTTTATTGAATTAAACAAGGCTGTGACCCATGTGATCAGTTTGATTAGTTTTCTGTGATTGTGGCTTTCATTCTGTCTGCCCTCTGATGGATAAGGATAAGAGATTTGTGGAAGCTTCCTGATGGAAGGTACAGTCTGTGGGGAATATGTATCTTGTTCTGATGGGTGGGGGCACACTTAGTAAATCCAATTTTCTGTTAATGGGTGGGACTGTGTTCCCTCCCTGTAGTTGGCCTGAGGCCAAACTATGGTAGGGGTAATGGTGAACTCCTCAAAAGGACTTCTGCCAGCACACTCCAAGGTTCCCAGGACTGTTATATTCAGTGCCTCTGACTCCACAGCAGGCCACCATCAACCCATGCCTCTGCTGGAGACTCCTGGACACTCATAGGCACGTCCAGCTTAGTCTCTTATGTGGTCATGTCTCCTCTCTCCTGGGTCTTGGTGCACACGGGGTTTTGTTTGTTCCCTCCAAGAGTGTTTCTCCAGTCCTGTGGAAATTCTGTATCAAATCCCACCGGCCTTTAAAGTCAAATCCCTTGGGGGTTCTCAGTCCCTTTGTCAAATCCCCAGGTTGGGGAATCTGTTGTGGGCCCTAGAACTTTTGCAACAGTGAAAGAACTTCTTTGATATAATTGTTCCCAGTTTGTGAATCATTTGCTCCATGGCTGTATGATGGGGCTAATGGCAACCTCTTCAAAGAGGATTTATGCCAAGTGCTGCGCCTCCCAGGTCTGCTGCAACCAGAGCCCATGTCCCTATGGCAGGCTACTGCTGACTTGTGCCTCTGCAGAAGACACTCAAACACTCAAAGGCCTATAAGTAAATAAAAAGAAATAAGTAAATCTATAAGTAGATAAAAAATAAATATAATATTGAATCAATTTTTGGATGGAATATTTCTGGTTTTATCTGATGGTTTTTATTAGATTATTATTATTAATTTATTTTTAGTAAATATTTTGCCTTGGGAAGGTTTCTTTAAGTATGGCATTTTCCTGATGCATTTAGAGTATGATTGACCTGGTTAATACTCTTAAAGAATACTTGTTACAGAAATTAATGTGCTTTCTAATCAATCAATTCTGGTTGGTATTTTTAATTATTTAAAATTTATTTTTAATTGGAGGATAATTGCTTTACAATGTTGTGCTGGTTTCTGCTATACAACAATGTGAACCAGCCATAAATATACATATATCTCCTCTCTCTTGAACCTCCCTCCCACCTTTATTCTTTCTTAAGACTGAGTAATATACCATATCTTCTTTATTCACTTATCTATTGAATGGGCACTTCAATTACTTCCAAATGCATTGAATATAGGGCAGGTATATATCTTTCTAATTAGTCTTTTCTTTTTTTTTTTTTGGATAAACACCCGGAAGTAGAATTACTGGATCCTTGGTAGCTCTATTCTTAGTTTTTGAGGAACCTCCATACTATTTCCCATAATGGCTGCACCAATTTATACTTCCACTAACACTGTACAAAGGCTTTCCTTTTCTACACATCATAACCAACCCATGTTATTTGTTCTCTTTTTGATAATATTCATTCTGACAAGTGTGAGATAATATTTCATTGTGGTTTGATTTGCAAGAAATAAACTATACATTTAAAGCCAGTATTATCTGAGGCATGCTGGATTGTTCTGTCATCAATTTGGCTAATATGGGAGTGAATTTCCCAGAATCCTTTTCCTCATATAGTTCCAAGTTAGAGTTGACCACAAGAAGAATTTGCTCACGATTTGAGAGGCAGAAGTGAAACAGTAGCCATGTCTGTCTTAAGGTCTCCATGGTGATGAGCAAATGTCAAGGTGCTCAGTGCCTTCAGTTTGTCCACTCCACTCTGTTCTACACTAGTCTTTTCTTCCCAGCTGCTAGCCCTTCTGATCAATAGCAGTTGTAAGCCCACCACCAGACATGTATCAGTGGATACACAGAGGTTATAGTTATGGAGAGACATAGCTTCCCATAGAGTGCTCAGCCAGCTCTCCAATCACAGTCCTACACTGCGGGCTTCTCAGATTTCCTTGCAAGCTTCCACTTGTACCCCTACCCCAGGACTTCAGGAGGATTGCTTATAACAACTATTCTTCCAACTTCCTCTTCCAGATCTTTACTTCCTCAGCTCCTCCCACAGTTGTGTAATCTCTAGTTCTGGTAATAAGTTCCTTGTCTAAAAACACACATAGTGGCTCTGTGACTTCTCCTGATGGTCCATTAAAATGTGGCTTAAGACATCTGAGCTTCCCAACTGTCAGACGGGCACTAAAGGTTCCAAGACCTCTAGAAAGGTAGCACTGCTATTAGTCCATTACAAAGGGAAACAGGAAAGAAGTAGGAGGACTCTGGGTCCTGTGGCTAAGCTCTGAGCTCCATTGCAGGGGGGGGAGGTTCAACCTCTGGTCAGATACCACATGCTGCAACTAAGATTTCATATTCCACAGCTAAGACCTGGTGCAGCCAAAAAAAAAAAAGTTAAGTAATATATTCACATTGTCATGCAGCAAGCAAGTGATGAAGTCAAGTTTGTAACCCAGGTTACCTGCTAGAGCCCAAGAGTTTAACCACCAGATGTTAATACCTATCCACCTTCTGTACAGGAATTCTACTCTAATTCTTATCCTTTCTTACTTTAGTGACTTTATGTTAATCATGCTACCTGTTCAGACAGCCATATTATACAGCAATTAATAAAGATTGCAAATATGTCATCAGGATTTAGTTAATAGCTTAGGAAAGAATCAGTTTTATTGAAAGTCTGTTCATATATTTGCACATCAGTTCCCAAAAACCAAAACCCCTAGTTAGGTAGACCTCCATTCCAGGCAAGTTCTAGGATTTTTCTCATTTTTTTTTAATATTTTAAAATTGAAGAATGATTAATGACACATCCTTGGCATATTGCCTATGAAAACAGAGACTTTAAGTTGCCACACTCAGTTCTTGTGTGTGTGTACCAAAAGAAGCATTCTCATAAATTTTATTACATCATCCTGAAGACTTTCAAAACAACCTATTTTTTCAATATTTTTGCAGAGTATATTCCATCATAGGTTAGTGCAACACAGTAAGTATAATTACTGGTGCTATACAGTAAATCCTTATTGCTTATCTATTCAATAGTAGTTTGTATGTGTTAATCTCATACCTCTAATTTGTCCCTCTCCCCTTCTCTCTGTTCTTTGGGAAACACAAGTTTGTTTTCTATGTCTTATGAGTCTGTTTCAGTGTTCTATATACATTCATTTGTGTTCTTATTTGTCATTGTTGTTCAGTTGTGAAGTCGTGTCTGACACTGTGTGACCCCATGGACTGCACCATGCCAGGCCCTCCCTGTCCATCACCAGTTCCTGGATCTTTCTCAAACACTTGTCCATCAAGTTGGTGATGCAATCCAACCATCTCATCATCTGTCATCCCCTTCTCCTGCTTTCAATCTTTCCCAGCATCAGGGTCTTTTACAATGAGAAAATTCTTTACATCAGGTGGCCAAAGTATGAAGTTCCGGTTTTGGCATCAGTCCTTCCAAAGAATATTCAGGAGTGATTTCCTTTAGGATTGACTGGTTGGATCTACTTGTAGTCCAAGGGACTCTCAAGAGGCTTCTCCAACACCACAATTCGGACAGAGAGGCCTCAGTTCAGTTCAGTCGCTCAGTCGTGTCCGACTCTTTGCGACCCCATGAATTGCAGCATGCCTGTAAGGCCTCTCTGTCCATCACCAACTCCCAGAGTTCACTCAGACTCACATCATTGAGTCAGTGACGCCATCCAGCCATCTCATCCTTGGTTGTCCCCTTCTCCTCCTGCACCCAATCCTTCCAAGCATCAGAGTCTTTTTCAGTGAGTCAACTCTTCGCATGAGGTGGCCAAAGTACTGGAGTTTCAGCTTTAGCATCATTCCTTCCAAAGAAATCCCAGGGCTGATCTCCTTCAGAATGGACTGGTTGGATCTCCTTGCAGTCCAAGGGACTCATAAGGGTCTTCTCCAACACCACAGTTCAAAAGCATCATTTCTTTGGCGCTCAACCTTCTTCACAGTCCAACTCTCACATCCATACATGACTACAGGAAAAACCATAGCCTTGACTAGACGGACCTTAGTTGGGAAAGTAATGTCTCCTCTGCTTTTGAATATACTATCTAGGTTGGTCATAACTTCTCTTCCAAGGAGTAAGTGTCTTTTAATTTCATGGCTGCAGTCACCATCTGTGGTGATTTTGGAGCCCAAAAAGTACAGTCTGACACTGTTTCCCTATCTATTACCCATGAAGTGATGGGACTGGATGCTATGATCTTTGTTTTCTGAATGTTGAGCTTTAAGCCAACTTTTTCACTATCCTCTTTCAGTTTCATCAAGAGGCTTTGTAGTTCCTCTTCACTTTCTGCCATAAGGGTGGTGTCATCTGCATATCTGAGGTTATTGATATTTCTCCCGGCAATCTTGATTCCAGCTTGTGTTTCTTCCAGCCCAGCATTCCTCATGATGTACTCTGCATAGAAGTTTAAAAAGCAGGGTGACAATATACAGTCTCGACATACTCCTTTTCCTATTTGGAACCAGTCTGTTGTTCCATGTCCAGTTCTAACTGTTGCTTCCTGACATGCATACAGATTTCTCAGGAGGCAGGTCAGGTGGTCTGGTATTCCCATCTCTTTCAGAATTTTCTACAGTTTCTTGTGATCCACACAGTCAAAGGCTTTGGCATAGTCAATAAAGCAGAAATAGATGTTTCTCTGGAACTCTCTTGCTTTTTCCATGATCCAGCAGATGTTGGCAATTTGATCTCTGGTTCCTCTGCCTTTTCTAAAACCAGCTTGAACATCAGGGACTTCACGGTTCACGTATTGCTGAAGCCTGGC
The DNA here is from genome assembly GCA_917880005.1 of Nanger dama. Classification (NCBI taxonomy): domain Eukaryota; kingdom Metazoa; phylum Chordata; class Mammalia; order Artiodactyla; family Bovidae; genus Nanger; species Nanger dama. The sequence continues at coordinate 14,493,688 of CAKJTW010000043.1, forward strand.
TTGGAGAATTTTGAGCATTACTTTACTAGCATGGAGATGAGTGCAGTTGTGTGGTAGTCTGAGCATTCTTTGGCATTGGTTTTCTTTGGGATTGGAATGAAAACTGACCTTTTCCAGTCCTGTGGCCACTGCTGAGTTTTCCAAATTTGCTGGCATATGGAGTGCAGCACTTTCACAGCATCATCTTTCAGGATTTGAAATAGCTCAACTAGAATTCCATCACCTCCACTAGCTTTGTTTGTAGTGATGCTTTCTAAGGCCCACTTGGCTTCACAATCCAGGATGTCTAGCTCTAGATTAGTGATTACATCATCATGATTATCTGGGTCGTGAAGATCTTTTTGTACAGTTCTTCCTGTGTGTTCTTGCCACCTATTCTTAATATCTTCTGCTTCTGTTAGGTCCAGACCATTTCTGTCCTTTATCGAGCCCATCTTTGCATGAAATGTTCCCTTGGTATCTTTATTTTTCTTGAAGAGATCTCTAGTCTTTCCCAATCTGTTGTTTTCCTCTATTTCTTTGCATTGATCACTGAAGAAGGCTTTCTTATCTCTTCTTGCTATTCTTTGGAACTCTGCATTTAGATGCTTCTATCTTTCCTTTTCTCCTTTGCTTTTTGCCTCTCTTCTTTTCACAGGTATTTGTAAGGCTTCCCCAGACAGCCATTTTGCTTTTTTGCATTTCTTTTCCATGGGGATGGTCTTGATCTGTGCTACACTTCATGGGGTTGCAAAGAGTTGGACATTACTGAGGGACTGAACTGAACTGAATATTCCATTTCATATATATATACCACATATTCTTAATCCAGTTGCTTATTGATAGGCCATTGGTTTACTCTATGTTTTGGCTATTATAAATAGTGCTGCTGTGAACATTAGAGTGCATGTATCTTTCAATTTACTGTTTTTATGTTTTCCAGATATATTCCCTGGAGTGGAATTGATGGATCATATGGTAGTTCTGTTTTTAATGTTTTAAAGGAAGCTCCATATTGTTTTCAATAATGGCTGCACCAATTTATATCCCCACCAACAGTATATAAGGGTTCTCTTTTCTCCATATCCTCTCCAACATTGTTTATTTATAGACTTTTTGGTGATAGAAATTCTACCTCATTGTGATTTTAATTTACATTTCCTTAATAAAGAATGATGGGCAGCAAGCACCAACTGCATGTTGCTGTACTCCAAGGCCAAATTTGCTTGTTACCCCAGCTGTTTCTTGACTTCCTACTTTTGAATTCCAGCCCCTTATAATGAAAAGGACATCTATTTTAGGTGTTAGTTCTAGGAGGTCTTGTAGGTCTTCATAGAACCGTTCAACTTCAGCTTCTTTAGCATTACTGGTTGGGGCATAGACTTGGATTACAGTGATACTAAATGGTTTGCCTTGGAAATGAACAGAGATCATTCTGTCATTTTGGAGACTGCATCCCAGTACTGCATTTTGGAATCTTTTTTGACTAAGATGGCTACTCCATTTCTTCTAAGGGATTCTTGCCCACAGTAGTGGATGTAATAGTCATCTGAGTTAAATTCAACCATTCCAGTCCATTTAAGTTCACTGATTCCTAAAATGTTGATGTTCACTTTTGCCATTTCCTGTTTGACCACTTTCAATTTGCCTTGATTCATGGACCTAACATTCCAGGCTTCTATGCAATATTGCTCTTTACAGCATCAGACTTTACTTTCATCACCAGTCACATCCACAGCTGGGCACTGTTTTTCCTTTGGCTCAGCCTCTTCATTCTTTCTGGAGCTATTTCCCCACTCTTCTCCAGTAGCATATTGGGCACCTACCAACCTGGGAGTTCATCTTTCAGTGTCCTATCTTTTTGCCTTTTCATACTGTTCATGGGGTTCTCAAGACAAGAATACTGAAGTGGTTTGCCGTTCCTTTATTCAGTGGACCACATTTTATCAGAACTCTCTGTTATGACCCATCCATCTTTGGTGGCCCTACACATCATGGCTCATAGTTTCACTGAGTTAGACAAGGCTATGGTCCATGTGCTTAGATTGGTTAGTTTTCTGTGATTGTGGTTTTCATTCTATCTGCCCTCTGATTGAGAAGGGTAAAAGGCTTATGGAAACTTCCTGATGGGAAAGACTGACTGAGGGGGAAACTGGGTCTTGTTATGATGGACTGGGCCATGTTGAGTAAATCTTTAATACAATTTTCTGTTGAGGGGTGGAGCTGTGTTCTCTCCCTGCTATTTACCTGGGGCCAAACTATGGTGGAAGTAATGAAGATAATGGTGACTTCCCTCAAAAGATCCCATGCATGTACTGTCACACTCAATGCCCCTGACCCTGCAGGCCACCACGAACCCACACCTCTGCTGGAGACTCCTGGACACTCACAGGTAAGTCTGGGTCAGTCTCTTGTGGTGTCAGTGCTCCTTTCTCCTAGGTCATGGTGCACAAGGTTCTGTTTGTGCCCTCCAAGACACTATTTCCCAGTCCTGTGTAAGTTCTGGCAGCACTATGGTGGGGTTAATGGCAACCTCCTCCAAGAGGGCTTATGTCATACCCAAGTCTGCTGCACCCAGAGCCTCTGTCCCTGTGACAGGGGCCAGATAATCATGATGGTGTGATCACTCACCTAGAGCCAGACATCCTGGAATGTGAAGCCAAGTGGGCCTTAGAAAGCATCACTATGAACAAAGCTAGTGGAGGTGATGAAATTCCAGTTGAGCTATTTCAAATCCTGAAAGATGATGCTGTGAGAGTGCTGCACTCAATATGCCAGCAAATTTGGAAAACTCAGCAGTGGCCACAGGACTGGAAAAGGTCAGTTTTCATTCCAATCCCAAAGAAAGGCAATGCCAAAGAATGCTCAGACTACCACACAATTGCACTCAACTCACATGCTAATAAAATAATGCTCAAAATTCTCCAAGCCAGGCTTCAGCAATACGTGAACCGTGAACTTCCAGATGTTCAAACTGGTTTCATAAAAGGCAGAGGAACCAGAGGTCAAATTGCCAACATCCACTGAATCATCAAAAAGTAAGAGAGTTCCAGAAAAACATCTATTTCTGCTTTATTGACTATGCCAAAGCCTTTGACTGTGTGGATCACAATAAACTGGAGAGGGATTGGAATACCAGGCCCCCTGACCTGGTTCTTGGGAAATCTGTATGCAGGTCAGGAAGCAACAGGTAGAACTGGACATGGAACACCAGACTGGTTCCAAATAGGAAAAGGAGTACGTCAAGGCTGTATATTGACACCCTGCTTATTTAACTTCTATGCAGAATACATCATGAGGAGTGCTGGGCTGGAAGAAACACAAGCTGGAATCAAGATTGACAGGAAAAATATCAATAACCTCAGATATGCAGATGACACCACCATTATGGCAGAAAGAGAGAAGAACTAAAGAGCCCCTTGATGAAAGTGAAAGAGGAGAGTGAAAAGTTGGCATAAAACTCACCATTCAGAAAACTAAGATCATGGCATCTGGTCCCATCATTTCATGGCAAAATGATGGGAAAACAGTGGAAACAGTGGCTGACTTTATTTTGGGGGCTGCAAAATCACTACAGATGGTAACTGCAGCCAAGAAGTTAAAAATGCTTTCTCCTTGGAAGAAAAGTTATGACCCACCCAGACAGCATAGTAAAAGCAGAGACATTACTTTGCCAACAAGTTCCGGCTAGTCAAGGCTATGATTTTTCCAGTAGTCATGTATGGATGTGAGAATTGGACCATAAAAAAGCTGAGTGCTGAAGGATTGATGCTTTTGAACTGTGGTGTTGGAGAAGGCTCTTGAGAGTCCCTTGGACTGCAAAGAAATCCAACCAGTCCATCCTAAAGGAAATCAGTCCTTAGTGTTAATTGGAAGAACTGATGTTTAAGCTGAAACTGCAATACTTTAGCCACCTGCTGTGAAGAGCTGACTCATTTGAAAACACCCTGATTCTAGGAAAGATTGAAGGTAGGATGAGAAGGGGATAACAGAGGATGAAATGATTGGATGGCATCACCGACTCAATGGACAGGAGTTTGAACAAACTCCAGGAATTGGTGATGGACAAGGAGGCTTGGCATGTTGCAATCCCCAAAGAGTGGGACACGACTGAGTGACTGAACTGAACTGAATAATTAGTGATATTAAACATTTTTTAAATGTGTCTTTTAACTATTTACATGTCTTCTTTGTAAAGATATTTATTCAAGTCGTCTGCCCATTTTTTGACTGGATTGTTTGGCAGGGTGGTTATTGTTGTTTTGTTTCATTTTGTTTATATTTAGTTGTATGAGTAACTTGTATATTTTTTATTAACCACTTGTCAGTCACATAATTTGCAAATATTTTCTACCATTCAGTAGGTTGTCTTTTGTTTTGTTGATGGTTTCCTTTGCTGTGCAAAAAGCTCTTAAGTTTTTGTCAAATGCTTTTCCTACATCAATTGGATGATCATGTGGATTTTGTCTTTTGTTTTGTTAATGTGATGTATCACATTGATTGATCTGTATAGATTTAACCATCGAATAATTCCCACTTGATCATGGTGTATGAGCCTTTCTGTTTATTGTTAGATTTGGTTTGCTAATATTTTGTTGAGGTTTTTTGCATCTATATTCATCAAAGTTATTAGCCTATAGTTTTCTTTTTTGGTAGTGTCTTTATCTGGTTTTTATATGAAGGTAATGATGATCTTACAGAATGAATTTGGGAATGTTTCCTCCTCTTGAATTTTTAATAATTCGAGGAGGATTGGTGCAAGTTCTTCACTATATAAAGCAACCTAACTTTTTAAAGAAGATATGTTTGGGAATAGATATATTATGGCCCTTTGTCTCAACACTTTAGAGTAAATTTCCTAGGAACAAAAATGTGAAAAGTGAAGGTGTTAGTCACTTTGTTGAGTCTGACTCTCTGTGACCTTGGGGATTGTAACTCACCAGGCTTCTCTGTCCATGGAATTCTCCAGGCAAGAATACTGGAATGGATAGCCATTCCTTTCTCCAGAGGATCTTCTTGACCCAGGGATCAAACCTGGGTCTTCTGCACTGCAGGTGGCTTCTTTATCATCTGAGTCACCAGGGATACCCTCCTAGGAACATGGATATTCTTTCTGAAAGCTCTATACAGTTATCCAATTCAAAATGTTGACATTGATACTTTATTCTAGGAAACATACTCTGATTTGTCACAGTAATGCCCTTTATGTTACTCTTTTTTTCTTCAAGCATGTGATCCAAAATCACATATTACATTAGTTGTCATGTTTGTTTGGTCTCCTTCAATATGGAAAAACTCCTCAATCTTTGTTTGCTATTCATAACATTGACATTTTTTAAGACTATTGTACTTTATAGAATGCTTCTCAATTTGGATTTGTCTGATGTTTCGTCATGATCTGATTCAGGTTACAAATTCCTAATTGACAAATAATAAAAGTGATGATTCTTTCTCAGGATATCAGATCTGGTGGGAACACCATATAATACTTCATATTATTTTCATTGTTTTCTACTGTGGTGCATATAATTTCCTCTCCCCAAATCCAGCCCCAATATATTCTGAAAGAACAGGTCAGAGCCTGACTTTGGGCTGTAAATGAAACTAAAGTCAGAAGTATCGTACATCTTGGGAATTTACTATATACAAGGAAGAGAGAAAGAAGACAGGCAACAAGAAGAGTTGCTACAAAGTTCTTCTGATTTCTCTTAGATCCCAGTACTCTCTAGGGAATCTGAGGCCTTATTTTGTTGGCCAGTGTAGAAGATACCATCAACACCATGCTCCCTTCCCCACAACTTACTATTTCTGTACATGCAGTGTTCTACTGCTGCCTCATGACTGCCTGAGGGCTTTCTCTTAGCCTAGGTGTACAGCAGGTTCTAAGTGCTGGGAAGTTAATACCCATGGCAACAGCTCTCAGCAAGTGACTGATAAGAATGACAGAATAAATGCCCCAGCTTCCTCTTCCCCTAGTGAGATACTGCTCAGAGGATCCACTCATGATTCATAAACATTGGGGTGCATGTATCTTTTCAAATTAGTGACTTTTGTTTTTTCCAGATATACCCAGGTATGGAATTGCTGGATTCCACACCTGGAATTGCTCCTTTCTACACTAGACTCTTCCCAGCTGCTAACCCTGCTGATCAACAGTAGTTGTAGGCCCACCACCAGACACATAACAGTGGACACACACATAAGTTATAGTTACAGAGAGGCATAGCTTCTAGTAAAGTGCTCAGCGAGATCCCCATTCAAAGGGCTACATCCACTGGTGGATGTGCTTGGCTTCTCAGATTTCTTTGCAAGCTTCCCTTTGTCCACCCACCCCAGGGCTTCACGAGGATTGCTTATAACAACTGTTCCTCCAACTTCCTCCTCCAGGTCTTAACTTCCTCAGCTCCTCCCACAGCTCTGTAATTCTTGTCTGATAACATGCAGAGTGGCTGTGTTGTCCCGGTGGTAATTTGCCAATTACTGTCACTGCTCCTCCCCTTCCCTGATTTACCTCTCCTTTCCCTATCAAGGCTTCCTAAGATCACCTCTCAAACTACTTGCACTGAAATCTTTTGTGTAAGATCTGCTTCTGAAAAATACACCCCAAGACAGTTCTCTGGTGGGGCTGTCCCAAAATAATTGGCTAAAATTCTCCATTTTATCAAATTTGAAATTTTACCCATTAGAGATGCGTATGGAGTGTCGGGTATGAAGTTGAGAAATTCAAATTCCTCTTTCAGGGTTAAAAATTGGTTATCTTTGTTTCATATCTTGGGGGAAAATATTTGGTTACATTGTTTTCCTCTTGGTAATTTTCAACCTGGCCTCAGTATTGCTCAGAAAAATCATTAACCATCATGAAGTAAGTAAACTCCTAATACCTCACACTGGAGATGGCCTAATAGAGTTGTCAGTATCAGAAGAAAAATGATCTCAACCCTACCTCTGCCATTGGAGTTGAGAGACTGAATACACAAACAGACAATGGCCAGACTATATATAAAAGTAGAACTCTGACCCATATGAGGGAATCAGAACATGTTACCCAGCACACGCTGGAATGTTGAGAATTTTGGCATATTGATAACACGGATCATTTTGAGGAGAAGGCAATAGAGAAACAGCAGATCTAGGAAGGGCTTTTCACCCTCCTCCTTTCTGCCTTAAAGCAGGTCACAAATTTCCCATGAAAAGGTGGCCTCCTGGTGCCAGGAAGAAGAGAATATTCTTATCACCAGAGATAGAAAGTTGACACCAAGATGAGGCTGCACTGACAAACGTTAGCAGAATAACCTTTCTTCCATTAGCTTCCCCCATGTTTGTAGGCACTTTCCCACAGCTCACTGCCCACAGAATCCCAAACTCCTTTCCTTTGTCTAGTCATTTCACCACAAGTTACAGTCCTTGATAAAAATGATGTCAACCTGTGAGTCTAATCACTTCTTTGGGGTTTCCAGTTCTTTTTATGAAGACCTCATACCACGCCTGGAAAATCCCATGGATGGAGGAGCCTGGTGGACCCCAGTCCATGGGGTCGCTAAGAGTCGGACACGACTCGGCGACTTCACATTCACTTTTCACTTGCATGCACTGGAGAATGAAATGGCAACCCACTCCAGTGTTCTTGCCTGGAGAATCCCAGGGACAAGGGGAGTCTTGTGGGCTGCCGTCTATGGGGTAGCACAGAGTCGGACACAACTGAAGCAACTTAGCAGCAGCAGCATACCATGTAAAGATATTAACATCAAATAAAGCTTGTGTACTTTTCTCCTCTTAATCAACCTTCTGTCAGCTTAATTATCAGAGTGCATCTACTAAACCCAAAAGGGTAGGAGAAAAGTTTTTCTCCCCTATACCCATAACCTGAAGCAACTTGTCCCAGAATCCAATGTATTATTTCCAATAACAAGCTCAGAAAGCCAGCATGAAAGAAGTGCTATCTTTAGAGATAGTCCAGGAAACCAAACAATAACGCCTATGACAACTAGACTTGTATGGTCAAGACTTGATTAATAATTGATGTGTGCTCAGTTACTCAGTCATGGCCAACTCTTTATGACTCCATGGACTGCAGCCTGCCAGACTTCTCTGTCCACAGAGTTTTCCAGGCACGAATACTGGAGTGGGTTGCCATTTCCTACTCCTGGGGATCTTCCCGACTCAGGAATCGCATCTGTGTCTCCTGTGTCTCCTGCATTGGCAGGTGGATTCTTCCCCACTGAGTCATCCAGAAACCCCTAATAACTGACAGCTTACCTAATTTTTGTTCCTACTTCCAACTTAGGACCAATCAGAGAAAGCCATACGTACACCCTAACCAATCACGCAGGATGCCTCACTTCTAGTTAGCTTACCTGGCAGTTTCCCCATGCCAATAGCCTTTATTTCAGGTATATTTGAAGGCTTCCCTTTTTTTCCACTGTGAAGCTTTCCCACTCCTCTGCCTGCCTTTGAGTCTCTGCCAAAATACAAGTGATACTGGCTGACTCCTTGCCATAGGTCTTTGCTTTTATTTCCACATAATGCCCACCCTTGTAACTTTCTACATAGGGCTAGTATTTGAAGTTATACCTTATCTTCTCCATCTGCATTGTCCTAATATGAATGGCATGCAGTTTTAGACTTCCAAATATAATGGTGCTTTTTCATCCCTGGATAAGCTTGCACTTTAATCTTAGTGAAACAAAATTTTAGGACACCAAGAGGGAAATGCCACAGGATTTCACATGTCCTTTTCCTGCCATCAAATTCACTCAAAAAAACAATATTTAGATTTTACCAATACTGCTTTTGTCTCATAGCCTTTGCTTTAAAATAAGAATCTACAATTGTGTGAGGTTTCCTAGTCTCTGTGTCTGAAGGCTGAAGACTATTGAGTAGCTACCCGGAGCTTTACTGTTGTCTTCAGAAAACCTTCCAAGGGATGTGAAGGAGTGTCTCGAACATGTTAAGTCCACGTGGTGTAACTGCCTTACAGCCTCTCATGCTGGTTATTTACGTATTTGTTCTCAGCCCTTATTCTCACACGTGTATGCTGTGCTGAACATTGTAAGGTGCTTAAATTCTGTAGCCTACATATATCCGATGATTTGGGGTCAGATCCTGCTGATGGAGGGAGATTTAAAAGCAAGAGGAGGGAAGAGGTGACTCTCCAGTTTTTTCCAGGTTCAAACAGTAGTTGAAACAACAAACACTGCCTCAGTGATCCAAAAAAGAAGATGACAATAGTACTGGTGTCAGAGGCAATAGTAGCAGTGATGTCTGGGTCAAGGGAAGCTGCAGTGACTTTGTCAGCCCAGGGTTGCAGGCTCCTGGGCTGTGACTCCGGCAGCTGGGCTCCAGTAACAGAAACCTTAGGCGCAGATATCCTTGACCTCTGCTTAATGCTTTTGCTCTCCTAACCCAGAAACGGTAGTCTTGATTACAAAGAGTAACCTTCCTCTCTTCAGATTCCCCAATAAGGTTAACCAATTCCTTTATTTTGGGGGCTCCAAAATCATTGCAGATGGTGATAGCAGCTGTGAAATCAAAAGATGTTTACTCTTTGGCAGGAAAGTTATGACCAACCTAGACAGCATATTAAATAGCAGAGACAGTACTTTGCCAACAAAGGTCCATCTAGTCAAGGCTATGGTTTTTCCAGTGGTCATGTATGGATATGAGACATGGACTATAAAGAAAGCTGAGCGCCAAAGAATTGATGCTTTTTAACTGTGGTGTTGGAGAAGACTCTTGAGAGTCCCTTGGACTGCAAGGAGATCCAACCAGTCCATTCTAAAGGAGATCAGTCCTGAATGTTAATTGGAAGGACTGATGTTGAAGCAGAAACTCCAATACTTGCCACCTGATGCGAAGAGCTGACTCATTTGAAAGGACCCTGATGCTGGGAAAGAGTGAAGGCAGGAGGAGAAGGGGATGACAGAGGATGAGATGGTTGGATGGCATCACCGACTGAATGGACATGAGTTTGAGTAAACTCTGGAAGTTGGTGATGGACAGGGAGGTCTGGCCTGCTGTAGTCCATGGGGTCACAAAGAGTCACACAACTGATCAACTGAACTGAACTGAACTAAACCAAACCTGGAAATGGTAGTTTTGATTACTCGAAGAGTAGCCTTCCCCCTCCAGATTTCCTAATAAGAGTAGCCTTCCCCCCTCCAGATTTCCTAATAAGGTTAAACAATTTCTTTATTTAAATGTCTTCTGGTTGAAAGAACTAGGTTGGTTCATGTTTTCCTAATTGCGTAATGAATGTTGAAGATCCTCAGTAGAGACTTTGAATTAGAATTCTACCCTAAGTGAAATCTCAGTGCAACTGTCTTTTGTTCTCTTTAGGATATAAAGGGATAAATTTCTTTCTTATCTCTTTCGGAAGATATTTGCCTTAAAAAGCCTCAATGGATTTGCATAGATTATTCATTCTGGCTTAGTACAGTTCAGTTCAGTCACTCAGTCATGTCCAACTCTTTGCGACCCCATGTATTGCAGCACGCCAGGTCTCCCTGTCCATCACCAACTCTCGGAGCTTCCTCAAACTCAGTCCATCAAGTCAATGATGCCATCCAATCATCTCATTCTCTGTCATCCCTTTCTTCTCCCACCTTCAATCTTTCCCAGCATCAGGGTCTTTTACAATGAGTCAGTTCTTCGCAGCAGGTGGCCAAAGTATTGGCATTTCAGCTTCAGCATTAGTCCTTTCGATGAATATTCAGGAGTGATTTCCTTTAGGATTGACTGGTTGGATCTAGTTGCAGTCCAAAGGACTCGCAAGAGTCTTTTCCAACACCACTCTTTAAAAGCATCAATTCTTCTGTGTTCAGCTTTCTTTATAGTCCAACTCTCACATCCATACATGACTACTAGAAAAACTATAGCTTTGACTAGATGGTCCTTTGTTGGTAAAGTAGTGTCTCTGCTTTTAAATATTCTGTCTAGGTTGGTCATAGCTTTTCTTCTTAGTACAGATATGTAAATATATTTCATGAAAGCACTCTAGTGACCTTGATCTACTTTGCTTAAGAATAAGTAATGATATTTTAGTACTCTTTTTGATAAATTTGAAGAGTATAAGCAACAAAACAATATTTAAAAAGATCGTTACCAAGGCTGAGCCCCATATGGAGATCTTTCAGAACATCTCCCATAACATAGCTTTTTCCCCAATCAGTAGTCTGATTTACAGTGAAGGGTTGTGAAGGTAATTAACATCTGTCATTCTCAAACATGAGTTTCCCTCTTTATGAAGTCCAGTTATCCACTAGCATGGAAGACTATTTTCTTTGTGCTTTAAACACTTCTTTGGCAATAAGAATAATACTCTTATCATGGTCCCTCCTTTGGAACCTCCCATACTTTCCTGAATTCAAGCAACTGAAACATTAATGACCTTGCTTCAGGGCTGGGCTCTGGGACTCATTGTCTAGCCCACATCCAGGAGGCACCTGCCTTGGTGAGAGTTGAATCCAAAGCCCAGGGGGGAAGACAGGGCCTCTAATATGGTGTTGGTTCTCTGGCATTGAAGAACCAGGATACACCTAAGGGACCTGTTGATGGTCCCCTATGACCCTCATACAACTGCTTATGGGAGATGTAGTCTCTGTAGTGTTTTGGCTGTGAGCAAAAAAAGGAATGAAAATACAGATAGGCAGGTCACAGCAGGGGCAAATGCAGCCACGGATACACAGAGTCTGTACTTTCTGCTGTCATTACAGGCACTCTCAAAACAGAAAGGAAAATGGAAAAAAAGACAAGGCTCTTTGAGTCAGTTTGGAGCCAAGAAATCTGAGGTGTAAGAACCAATTTTTAATATTCTCTTTAAATTTCACATCCATTTAATGGTGATTAAATGATGGAATGCCCATTAATCAAGGATACTAACATTACTTTTATTAATAAAAATGTTAATGATTACTTATATTAGCATTTCCTCTGTATCAGGTCTAATCTAAAAGTCTATTAACCGATTTAAGAAATCATCATCAATCCTATTTTTAAAGTGAGAAAATTAGTTAAGATTTACTTGACCAACCAGTATTTGAATCCAGGCAACCCAGCCTGACACATGAGCTCACATTAATTGCCACTTTTCATTTGGCCTGAAGAATTTTTTATCCTATTTTTAAATGATATTTCCTATTTGATTGTTAATAATATGTATACTGATTATATAAAATGAATTATTATTAAAACTCTTCTAGAAAAATTTTGAATGGAATGGTTTTTTAGTTCAGCAGCAACTGAAAAATCAGCACCATGAAAATCATTGCTGGTGTTAAGAGAAACTGAAAACTTATTCATATCACAAGCCACTTGATGACTATCAATTCAGTTACAATGTTGTTGGAAAAATTTTATGGGAGATCTTTCCATGGAATCATGACTCATACTGGAGCATCTTTTAGCTAGTGAACACTATATCAAAACATATTTCCAACTATTTCTAAAAATCATCAAATTACTTGGAAATTAGAATGATTTGAAGAAAAATTTGTATCAAGCATTTATCCTATGGTACATAGTTCTACACAGGTACATACATACCATACATATGTAATAGAATAAAAATGTTATATAGACACACACATATATATCTTGTATAATTTGGAAATAGAAAATATATCCTCTGTATTCACTGATACATAGGTTAATTTATAATACATATTGATAATCAAATATGCTGAATATCCATTCAGTTCAGTTCAGTCACTCAGTCGTATCCGACTCTTTGTGACCCCATGAATTACAGCACGCCAGGTCTCCTTGTCCATCACCAACTCCCAGAGTTCACTCAAACTCACCTCCATTGAGTTAGTGATGCCATCCAGCCATCTCATCTGCTGTCATCCCCTTCTCCTCGTGCCCCCAAAGCCTCCCAGCATCAGAGTCTTTTCGAATGAGTCAGCTCTTCGCATCAGGTGGCCAAAGTACTGGAGTTTCAGCTTCAGCATCATTCCTTCCAAAGAAATCCCAGGGTTGATCTCCTTCAGAATGGACTCTCAAGAGTCTTCTCCAACACCACAGTTCAAAAGGATCAATTCTTCGGCGCTCAGCCTTCTTCACACTCCAACTCTCACATCCATATATGACCACAGGAAAAACCATAGCCTTGGCTAGACGGACCTTAGTCAGCAAAGTAATGTCTCTGCTTTTGAATATACTATCTAGGTTGGTCATAACTTTTCTTCCAAGGACTAAGCGTCTTTTAATTTCATGGCTGCAGTCACCATCTGCAGTGATTTTGGAGCCCCCCAAAATAAAGTCTGACACTGTTTCCACTGTTTCCCTATCTATTTCCCATGAAGTGATGGGACCGGATGCCATGATCTTCGTTTTCTGAATGTTGAGCTTTAAACCAACTTCTTCACTCTCCTCTTTCACTCTCACAAGAGGCTTTTTAGCTCCTCTTCACTTTCTGCCATGAGGGTGGTGTCATCTGCATATCTGAGGTTATTGATATTTCTCTCGGCAATCTTGATTCCAGCTTGTGTTTCTTCCAGTCCAGCGTTTCTCATGATGTACTCTGCATAGAAGTTAAATAAGCAGGGTGACAATATACAGTCTTGACGTACTCCTTTTCCTACTTGGAACCAGTCTGTTGTTCCATGTCCAGTTCTAACTGTTGCTTCCTGACCTGCATATAGGTTTCTCAAGAGGCAGGTCAGGTGGTCTGGTATTCCCATCTCTTCCAGAATTTTCCACAGTTTCTTGTGATCCACACAGTCAAAGGCATTGGCATAGTCAATAAAGCAGAAATAGATGTTGCTATTTATCAGTCCACCTCATCTTAAACACGGAGAAGGCAATGGCACCCCACTCCAGTTCTCTTGCCTGGAAAACCCCATGGATGGAGGAGCCTGGTAGGCTATAGTCCATGGGGTCATGAAGAGTGGGATACGACTGAGCGACTTCACTTCCACTTTTCACTTTCATGAATTGGAGAAGGAAATGGCAACCCACTCCAGTGTTCTTGCCTGGAGAATCCCAGGGATGGGGGAGTCTGGTGGGCTGTCATCTATGGGGTCTCACAGAGTTGGACACGACTGAAGCGACTTAGCAGCAGCAGCAGCAGCATCTTAAACATGCTGAAATTGTAAGAAATTTATTTTTTCTCACCTAATTAGTAGTCCAGAGTAGGTTGTCCCTTAGCAGTGTCATCAAGGGCCTTTCCATATCTGTTCTGCCTTCTTCAGTGTGAGGGGACCCTTAGGCTTGAGCCTCTCATAATTTCTACACAGCTACAGTATTTTCTGCTGTTACATCTGTGTTGGTTTAAACACAAATTTTTAGCAGTCTTCTCTGAAAAGGTGGAACATAATTCTCCTCTTAAAGATGGGCTGCATTTAGTGTTTCACATTTAAAAAATAGAATGTCATGGAAATGACAATGTGTTGCTGCTGAAATTAGGACATAAAGGCATTTGGGTTTCCTCCTTACACTTTCTCTTGGGTCACTCCCTCCAGGGAAAGCCAGTAACCATGTGATGAGAATGCTCAGTTAACCCTATGGAGAGGTCCACATGGCAAGTAATAAGCCTCCTGCCAAGAACTAGCAATGAAATGAGACCTTTTGCCATGTGAGGGCATAACCTAGGAAGTAAAGTTCCTAGCGCAATCAAGCCTTTAGATGACTGCAGCCCTAGGTGCCTCAACCACAACTTCATGAGAGACTGTGAGTCAGAGCCACCCAACTAAGCTGCTCCTGAATTCCTGACTCACAGAAACAGTGGAATAATAAATATTTGAGATAATATGTAAATAAACATGTAAATTGTAACATAGTACTAGCAAACACCCTCTTCCAACAACACAAGAGAAGACTCTACACATGGACATCACCAGATGGTCAACAACGAAATCGGATTGATTATATTCTTTGCAGCCAAAGATGGAGAAGCTCTATACAGTCGACAAAAACAAGACCAGGAGCTGACTGTGGCTCAGATCATGAACTCCTTATTACCAAATTCAGACTGAAATTGAAGAAAGTAGAAAAACTGCTAGACCATTCAGGTATGACCTAAATCAAATCCCTTATGATTATACAGTAGAAGTGAGAAATAGATTTAAGGGCCTAGATCTGATAGATAGAGTGCTTGATGAACTATGGAATGAGGTTCGTGACATTGTACAGGAGACAGGGATCAAGACCATCCCCATGGAAAAGAAATGCAAAAAAGCAAAATGGCTTTTGCATTTTGTAAGGTCTGGGGAGGCCTTACAAATAGCTGTGAAAAGAAGAGAGGTGAAAAGCAAAGGAGAAAAGGAAAGATAGAAGCATCTGAATGCAGAGTTCCAAAGAATAGCAAGAAGAGATAAGAAAGCCTTCTTCAGCGATCAGTGCAAAGAAACAGAGGAAAAGAACAGAATGGGAAAGACTAGAGATCTCTTCAAGAAAAGTAGAGATACCAGGGGAACATTTCATGCAAAGATGGGCTCAATAAAGGACAGAAATGGTATGGACCTAACAGAAGCAGAAGATATTAAGAAGAGGTGGCAAGAATACACAGAGGAACTGTACAAAAAGATCTTCACGACCCAGATAAACATGATGATGTGATCACTAATCTAGAGCCAGACATCTTGGAATGTGAAGTCAAGTGGGCCTTAGAAAGCATCACTACAAACAAAGCTAGTGGAGGTGATGGAATTCCAGTGGAGCTGTTTCAAATCCTGAAAGGTGATGCTGTGAAAGTGCTGCACTCAATATGCCAGCAAATTTGGAAAACTCAGCAGTGGCCACAGGACTGGAAAAGGTCAGTTTTCATTCCAATCCCAAAGAAAGGCAATGCCAAAGAATGCTCAAACTACTGCACAATTGCACTCATCTCACATGCTAGTAAAGTAATGCTCAAAATTCTCCAAGCCAGGCTTCAGCAATACGTGAACTGTTAACTCCCTGATGTTCAAGCTGGTTTTAGAAAACGCAGAGGAACTAGAGATCAAATTGCCAACATTTGCTGGATCATGGAAAAAGCAAGCGAGTTCCAGAAAAACATCTACTTCTGCTTTACTGACTATGCGAAAGCCTTTGACTGTGTGGATCACAAGAAACTGTGGAAAATTCTGAAAGAGATGGGAATACCAGACCACCTAACCTGCCTTTGAGAAATCTGTATGCAGGTCAGGAAGCAACAGTTAAAACTGGACATGGAACAACAGACTGGTTCCAAATAGGAAAAGGAGTACGTCAAGGCTGTATACTGTCACCCTGTTTATTTAACTTATATGCAGAATACGTCATGAGAAATGCTGGACTGGAATAAACACAAGCTGGAATCAAGATTGCCGGGAGAAATATCAATAACCTCAGATATGCAGATGACACCACCCTTATGGCAGAAAGTGAAGAAGAACTAAAGAGCTTCTTGATGAAAGTAAAGAGGAAAGTGATAAAACTGGTTTAAAGCTCACCATTCAGAAAACAAAGATCATGGCATCTGGTCCCATCACTTCATGAGAAATAGGGAAACAGTGGAAACAGTGTCAGACTTTATATTTTGGGCTCCAAAATCACTGCAGATGGTGACTGTAGCCATGAAATTAAAAATGCTTAGTCCTTGGAAGAAAAGTTATGACCAACCTAGATAGTATATTCAAAAGCAGAGACATTACTTTGCTGACTAAGGTCCGTCTAGTCAAGGCTATGGTTTTTCCTGTGGTCATGTATGGATGTGAGAGTTGGACTGTAAAGAAGGCTGAGCGCCAAAGAATTGATGCTTTTGAACTGTGGTGTTGGAGAAGACTCTTGAGAGTCCTTTGGACTGCAAGGAGATCCAACCAGTCCATTCTGAAGGAGATCAGCCCTGGGACTTCTTTGGAAGGAATGATGCTAAAGCTGAAACTCCAGTACTTTGGCCACCTGATGCGAAGAGCTGACTCATTGGAAAAGACTCTGATGCTTGGAAGGATTGTGGGCAGGAGGAGAAGCGGACGACCAAGGATTAGATGGCTGGATGGCATCACTGACTCGATGAACGTGAGTCTGACTGAACTCCGGGAGATGGTGATGGACAGGGAGGCCTGGCATGCTGCAATTCATGGGGTCACGAAGAGTCAGACACGACTGAGTGACTGAACTGAAACTGAACTAGGTAACTAGTGCCTTATCTATAGATGACAACAGCTGGAGAAAGAAAGGAGCAGCTCTTTCTCTCTGTCTCTCTGTCTTAACTCTTTTTAGAAACTTTTCTGAGGCTTCCCAGATTTTTTTTTTGACATTTCACTGGCCAAACTGGGTCGGTCACCTCCCAATTTCTCAATCACTGACTGGTAAGGGACTATCATCACAACTGACTTATGCTGAAGATCCACCCCCTCAAGCTGGAGCTAGTCAGTTTCTCTGAAACAGAAGACTTTGTAGAGTTCTGACTTTTGATAGGAAGGAAGTAGGTTAGATAAATGGATATTGAGGTGAGTCAATCAGGATAGTCTAGATAATGCTGTGTAACAAATAGCCACCAATTCTTAATGGTGCAAAGTTCATTTATCTCTCATACTACCTACCAATGTGGTTTGGCTAGAAGACCCCAGGTGAAAGAGGTTCATCTCAACATTGCTTCTGTGATCTCCCCAGAAGTGGGATGGAAAGGCTGGTAATGGTTGACTAGGTCTTAAAGCTTTCCCCAGGAAGTGACATGTATTACTTCCTCTATCTTATTGACCAAAGTAAACATACCACTAATTTCAAAGTGGTCAGATGATGCAATCTTATGTTGCAATCAGAAACTGGAAATGTAGAAATATTCGGTGAACATTACTAATGAATTACCAGTAGAAGAAAAGCAGCGTTTGAAAAAGCTACTTGCTGGAGGGACCAGAAATTGGAGTTGCAGTTTGAAAACACTCTACCCTCTAACATTTGCAAACTTCTTAAGGAATCTCTCTTTTGTTGTCATTGTCTTTAAGAGAAGTGGTTGAATAGATCAAATGTTAATTGCTGGTGATAGATCTTAGTGTAACATATGTGAACAGATCTTGGCAAACTAACTGAAAATTTCAGTGAAAACAGTATTGACCCAGCATCAGGTATTTAATCGCACTCTGATTTCAGGTCTTGCATGCATGAGAAGTCATTTCAGTTGCATCCAACTCTGCAACCCTATGGGCTATAGTCCACAGGCTCCTCTGTCCAGAGGATTTCCCAGGCAAGCATAATGGATATCAGGTCTAATAATGTGTAATTGTGCTAATAAACATCAAGTTGTAAATAACATATTGAAATGTTAAAAGTGCCGAGGTGTTGAGACCTGCTCCTCAGTAGCTAAATTTGCAGGATTCTTCATACTTACGACGTGGCTTTTCTTCTTACAAGATGCATGGAACCCTCCTGGGTGAGAGAATAGATCAGTTTTGCTATGTCAGTCGTCTAGTTCCAGTTCTGCAAAGCTCCTGACCTACTGGACTTCAGGTTCCCTGCTTTGCCTCTGTTCTAAAAGTGAAAGTGAAAGTCCAGTCCAACTCTTTGAGACCCCATGGATTAGTCCATGGAATTCTCTAGGCCAGAATACTGGAGTGGGTAGCCTTTCCCTTCTCCAAGGGATCTTCCCAATCCAGGGATCAAACCCTGGTCTCCCGAAGTGCAGGTGGATTCTTTACCAGCTGTGCCACAAGGGAAGCCCAAGAATACTTGAGTGGGTAGCCTATCCCTTCTCCAAAGAATCTTCCAGGCCCAGGAACTGAACCAGGATCTCCTGCATTGTAGGCAGATTCTTTACCAACTGAGCTATTGGGGAAGCCCTTTATTAACACCCCCTTTTTTTTTTTAAATGTCTTCCTGATAACTGACTGACTGATAAATCTGGAACTAAAACTCAGTTCTGACTCTGAGCTCTGTTATCACTTTAGCTAACTCCATCTTATTTTCCAGCTCCTGACAGGAAGCCCTCTAGTTATCTGATTGCTCCACCTAGCCTTACTGTTTTTCATGTCCCTTTCTTCTCCCACATGTATCTTCTTGTTCCAATTTTTACAAAGCATGTAAAATACCACTCTGCGATAGCTGACTTCCTGAGTATCTGCCTTCCCACCTGTAAGCTCTCTGAAAGTAAGTTTCATGTTTTATGTGATTTTAAAAATCCACAGTTCTAATGTAGTGAAAAATAACATAGTGTTTAATTCCTAAGAAGTGTTCAATGAATGTTGAAGGGATATTTAATACTACAAGGATCAGTCTTGGGGAGAGGGATTTTAAGTCCCTGCATTCTAGGAAATACTCTGAGTTGCAAAAATTCACTGTAAAGATCCATTGTTTACACTCTTAAAGCAGGGTAAGTTAGCAGTATCTACTGAAATACATTACCAGGAGAAAGGTCAACAAATTTAGGCATTAATTTAGAATCAAAGGTCACTCAACTAACTCCTTACAAGGGTGGCACTGGCAGGAGTTCTCAGCTTTGTTCCATATTGGGGGGTGATATCTATCTTTATGTCATCCTCTGGCAACAAAAAATCTGGGGATGCAGTGGAGAAGTGTAGTTTAAGGAAGTCGCTCAGGCAATTCCTGTAAAGTCACCCAGAGAAGGTGACCTGTTTTCCTTCCTGCCCAGTCACTGCACAATGGGAAGACATAGAGGCAAGCCAATCTGATTTTGGTCTTAGAGACTTTACAAGGAGCCCAATGCTCCTGGGGGCACCCAGAATCAGGTAGCGGGGTTTTTACTGCCACGAAGTAGCTGAGCTCTTACTCTTTCTGGCTCACATTGCCGGAAATTTACATTTAAAAATTACATTCTTTATAAGTTTGGGCTTTTGTGGTAGATCGTTTGTTATTGAGCTTGTATTAAGTTTTGTTCTCGGTTTTGCGGGTGGGGACTGACTTCTGAGGCCCTGATGTCATCTTTAGGGAGGTCACGCCCAGGCTCAGCAAAGCTACAGTCTTCAAGGCTCAGGGTGTAGTCTGGCTGTTGATCGTTTGAAAGCCTGGAGTAGTCGTCACCGGTCGACACACTGTCTTCTTTCAGCTCTCTGAGCAGGAGTTTCCCAACTGGCTGGAGTTGGAGGCTTGCAGGGGTGGGGCTGGAATGTCTTCCTCATTCCTTCTTCCCTTCCCCTCCCCTCCCTTCCCTTCCCTTCCCCTCCCTTCCCCTCCCCTCCCCACCTCTCCCCTCCCCTCCCTTCCCTTCCCTTCTCTCTCCCGCTCACTTACCCCTCTTCCCCCTCCCCCACCTCCTCCACCTCCTCCTCTTCTCTTCTCTACTCCTCCCCCCTTCACCGCCTCCTCCAGGCTGCGGTTGCTGGTGCGGGTGAGGGGGGAGGGCCGAGTGGCTGGAAGTAGAGAGTGGGAAGAACAGGAGTCCTAGGAGGCCCAGTAACTCCCGGGCCTCTGAGCACGTGGACAGGAACTCTGTTCACATTATCTGTAGAATGATCATAAATTATGCAAAAGGCAGGGTCCCCTTCACGAGGTCTTCTGAAAGGACGCAACAGTGTTTTAATGATAGTTTTATAGAGAGCCAGTTCATTCATGATTACTACTCTCCCATCTGTAAAATGGGGATGAAACAAAAGTTAAACAATTATCCCCAAATAGGTAGCTTGTGTAACAAAGCTGTGTTCGTTTCCTCTGAACAGTGAAGAGGAGCTGAGTAACTGCGCGTTGTTGATTTTATTCCAAACAAATACAGACTCTATACAACAAATGCCTTCCTTTGTTCTGGGTCTTGTAAAGAGTAGTTTCTCTACAAAGAAAGGATCCCCTTGGTGCATTCCTTGGCCCAACGGGCCGTGGGGATTATGAAGAGAAAGCTCTCTGGAGCCGTTTTCCTGGTTGGAGACATTGTTCTGGAAAGCAGGCTGGGTTGCCATGGCTACGGCTCCCCAGCGGCCTCGCCCTGCCCCTTTCCACCCGGCCTGCCCATGCTGCCTGCTTGTACCAGGGTTGTCCTGACTTCAGACATCGCTCCCACACAGCACGGAAATGGCAGGGAAATTCCAAACTATAATTCCCAGATGGCCTCTGAGACCCAGAGGCAGAAAAAAATAATTCCTTGTACGGTAGTCCTGAATTGTCCTTAAAAAAAAACAGCCGTTAGATTGAAAGCTTGTTGAAGGCAGGAACCACGTCCTCATCGCTGAAGCAATCCTCCCCTCTCACCTTAACCAGCTTACCTCCCAGCCCAAAGTAGGCAGACACACAATGGGATCTGAAAAAAAGTTTATGACTATTTGCCAGCGAGGTGGCAGTTTACCAGAGGGTTAAAAACAAGGACTCGACCAGAATCTTGGTCTGCCACTTAATTTAATGAATTTGATGAAACACTTAATCTTTCCAAGCTCCATTTTCCTCATCTCTAGAATGGGAACAATAATGTGTAACTCAGAGGTATATGTGAATTCTGAATAACAAACTTTAATATATGAAGTACTTGGTATTGTGTCTAGCTTATAGCAAGCTCTCGGTATTATGATTCTGTTTACTTCTATTACCTTCATCTCCTTTGTAGCCTTCTGCTTGTTCCTGTGGGGAGAAACACTGCCCCTACTAAAAAAACAAATCGAAAAAAACCCAACAAAAATCTTCTGACAAAATCTGTATCAGCCCCAATCTAATAGTTAAATGAATATAGAAGGGCTGCGTAAGTTATCTCTTTGTGTAATAGGGTCAACTAGGGCATGCTAGTAACAAGCTTCATTTATGGAAGATTGGCGGACATAAATAATGCAAAGTGAATGTGTTTCAATGGTCCACCCAAGCATGCATTTGTGGTATAAAGATAAAAATAGCACGGTGAGGTCTTTTAGTTTGACCTTCTCCCTCTCCCCTCCCCCAATCTCTCAGGGTATTTGGAAACTCTACAGACCTGGTTTTAATTGAATGTCTCAAAATGTGTGTGTGTGTGTGTGTGTGTGTGTGTGTGTGTGTGTGTGGAGAGAGAGAGAGAGAGAGAGAGAGAGAGAGAGAGAGAGATCTGTACACTCACAGGGGTCCCCACAGTCCTCCCCACACCAGGGCTGCCTTCCAACTCAAACAAGCCTTGGGGTCTGGAGCCACTTATCTAGGGCCTCTGGAAGAGTCTAAACATCTTTGGGATACTCAGGGGAAAGGGAATTTAGCACCCCACCCCCAAGGCTGCTCTTCCCCTCCCCCACACCTCACACCTCACTAAGTCCGGACTTTGGCTAGAATTCCTAGGCAGCCTTTGGAGTTTAGGGGGATCAAGAGATGTAAGTGGTCCAGGAAGGCTTTGAGCCCAACCTGGCCGCAGGATGTGCACACCATGGACAGCTGTGGACCACAGCTCAGACTGTTGGACTCTGCGAGGAGCCACGTCAGGGTGGGGCTGATCAGATGTCCGAGGTTCTGGCACCTGGGGGAGGGAAAGTGAGGATAGGATTATCATTCCACTGTTACCTAATACTGCTGTGTCCCTTGGTTAAGAGCGTATGTACGGCTTGTATGTATTTTAGGGCACGAATTGAGAAGAGCAGGTGGACAGTCCTGATTCGTGTATTGTCATTATGCATAGAGCGAAGGAGCCTTGTAATTACATGTGCAAGTATCCAGAGTGTAGCGCGCTCCCAAGACACCTTTGTGCGGTGTATGTTGAGGTTGTGCAATAATGCAGCAGAGGTGCAGAGAGGCGGTGTGAACTGCAGGGTGTGAAGTGCTGTTCCCTCTCCTTCAGACTCTCACACATTCTACAACCCCAACCCCCGGGATACACGTTAAACCACCCTACACACAATCTTCCCCTCCCCCCACACCGCAGCCAGCTTTCTCTGAAAACTGATACCCTGAGGCCCTTTTCCCTCACCAGCCACAATTAGGGGAAGTATGAGGGAAAATGCGGACTGGATTCAGGCACAGAGGCAGTGCTCTGTCGTTTTTCCTTACTTAGTAGGCCGCTGTTCCGGCTCCAGGCCTTATATTTTATCAGACTTTGCTACTCCAGGAAACAGCTTTAGGCTCCTGCGAGTCCAGGCCAATTCCACTTCTCACTGTGAAGTCCATTTTGTATTTTCTGTTTCACCCTCGTCAAGTCTCAGCCGAGGCTGTTGTTCTCAATCCAGCTCAGAAACTGGCTCAAACCGCCCTGAACTGGATTTGGTGGCTGTTGAGACACAGTTTCTGCCTCTTTGTTAGGGCGGATCCGGCCTCATTTGCTCTTCAGTTTCCCCTCCCTCCTGTTTTCCCAGAGTCACCACCAGCAATTCCCCTCCCCCTGCCTCTCCAGTTTGGCATTTTTTACCCTTCCCTGGGCCAAGGCCCCATGCAATAGATTAAATTCTTTAATAAAATAGTGGATTTAGGTTGTAAACCTTCAGCTTTTGCGACATTAACTGTTTTCTTTTTTTTTTCCTCCAAATTTGTTATCTAACCAATTGACATGGTGCCCTTAAAATCTTGGCTCTCGTTCTAACCTAGAAATATCTTAAAATTTCACTCTAGATGGAAAGAACTTTAAATTTCACAAAAAGACTGAAAGGTGTTGGTGTATTACATTGTTAATTTGTTTTGGAACTATGTAAATAAACATAATTTATTCATTTCTTTGTTGAGAAAGGACAAAACATAATATGTACAGAATTTTTAAACAGTTACTTGTACTGGCTGTTGCAACCTCACGATTCCCAGAGAAAAAACTGAAGACTTCAGAAGGTTTTGGCTTTTGAACATGTAATTTTAACCCTGGATCAGATTCTGTGGATTGTTTAGTGGAGAAGGCTGTCGGGAGAATGCGCGGGAACCATTTCTAACGTAAGGCAGGTGGAGGCAAAACTCCGAACCTGACGGGAGGAAGAGAGGGCAGGGCTGGGCTTTTGGAAGTTTTCTTTGTATGAAATGTGAGCATTTATGTTTTGGAAGGAGAGAAGGGGCTGATGATGCAGTACTGTGGAGGTAATAGATGTACACTCTAAAATGGCTAATTTTCTGTTATGTGGATTTTACCTCAGTCTTAAAATTTAAGCGTTTTCTGGACAAGAATTTTTCATTTTCTTCTTGTGGTTTTAGAATATTAGAAGAGAGAATAAGCAACCATATTCGGGGTGTGGCTCCATGAGGTGCTTGACGACTCTCTGGTCTCCCTCTGCTGGCCAAAGTGAGCAGTGTGTGTCACGATGTCGCAAGGCCTTTTGAGCCTGTCTCAATTATATGTCGAAGCACAAACACTGGGCTGCTTTACTCAGAATCGTCCTCAATGCCTTGTTTCGTGTGCATTTTGTCTTACGTGGTTGGTACAGGGCTCTTTTACTGAACAAGGATCACAGATGTTTTGCTTCTGCGGTGTTACAAAGGATTAATTATAACTGAGCAACTTAAAATTCAGTCCTACATCTCAAAACAGAATCAAAATGTCATTTTTCCTAGGCTAAAAACCCGAGTTAAATTGCTCATTTAAGTGTTTAGTTTCAGTAGAGCATAAAGCCCTGGAAAAAAGCCAATGATAACAGTAGATCTGGAAAAGCTACTTTTAATATGCACTAAAAGATGGCTGGCTTTGTCTAGTGATTCACTACCCCGAGAAAGAAAAAAACGTACATAAAAAAGGTGAATCGATTTATTGAACTTATGAGATTTACAAATCTTAGTTGGTTGTTGTGGGAAGAAAAACAGTATATTGCTGTATAGGAGATCAGGTAATTCAGATCAGCCTTCTCCTTGGTAGATATCTCTTACTTTAGGATCTTCACACCTTCTGTTTCACATGCTTAAAATGCTTCTCCCTCCTCCAGTTCTTTCTATTCATGGTTAAGCCTCACCTATCAAGCCTTTTCTTATATGCCACTTCTTCAGAGAAGCCTTCCTGCCTGTAAAACTGGATTTCTTATACTTGGTTAAAAGTAGATTCCTTATATAAAAATATATTCCTTTTTATCCTCTTATATGACATCCTTTCTGTTTTTGTTACAGGATCACTCTAACTTACAATCGTGTATATTTGTTTTCTTGAATATTCTTTTTCTCCTTCATTAGCTTTCTAAATCCCCTAAGGGCCATGCCTATCTGATCAGAACTATATAATCAGCTTTTGGAAGAGTACCTGGCCAAAAATAAATAAAATAACAAGGAATAAATATTTGTTGAACAGATAAGTTAATTTCAAATACCCTGTTTGTAGCTCCAGTCCAGTACTTTCTGGACTACTTTTCTTCTTTTATACCTTGTAGGTTTTTGAAGAGTCAGCTTGTGTGTTTTTTCTCTCTTGGAAACTCTCAGAAACTATTGATTTGTTTTAGGGCTCCTTTTCTCATAGTGTGAGAGCAACTGAGTGTAATGGAATTGTTACAGTTCCTCGAATTTTAAGCCGCCTAAAAAGACAGAAACAGACTAATCATCAGTTTCTTACAGTCTGTGTTTTATCTTCTGTGGTATCTGATTTTATTCTGAAACATCTCTCCCCACCATGTTCCCCTCCCCACTTTTGATTTCTGAACCTAGAGTTCTTAATTTGGTGCTCCTTCCCTGTACCCCCCACCCCCATCAAAACCTTCCCTTTGATGGGGAAAGGGTCTACCAATTCTTCAAAAAATCTCTTCCTCCAGTCCAGAGAAAGATTCCTCCATGCAGAGATTTAAATTCCCTGGAATTTGAAGTAGGCAATTTGCATTTCTGAGAACCTTTAGATTAGTTGTCAGTCTTTTCTTTGGACTTCAGCCCAAAACAAGAGTAACCCCTTGGGGGCATTTCTTTACCTAGGCAAATTAACTATTACTACACTCTTCCAAAAGCTGTGCTAGGGACTTTTGTGACCTGTGGTTTATTCTGTATTCATTGAATGGTTTTGATTGACTGATGGTTGTGTAACTGGTAGAATTTCCCTAGCTGCCTACAAAATGCTGTGACTTTCACCCTTTTTAACTGGTATAAGGTAGTAGTTAAGAGACTAAAACTACTGGAAGTCAGAAAAGCTCAAAGCTCTGAAGTTTTGGTTTTCGTATCCATTTTCTTTTTCATCTGCATGGAGTGAATGTCCACGTTTTAGTGTTGTAATAATCATTTTAATAGCTTTTGTAGAGCAATTACTTTATGCCGGTTTACTATTCTCTATACATAACACTACATCTGTGTAGTATTCTACATCAGTATATGACTAGATAGATAGAGTCATTTAATCCCAGTGACACTTTGGACGTAGATATCATTGTGTCTGTTTTACTGCTGAGGACATTGACAGCACAGAGAGGTTAGGTAACTTCCCCAAGGTAACACAGCTAGTTGGGAGGTAGAACACATAAACAAACTCGGGCTGTTAGGGTTCTGAGTCTAGGTATATAAAACCCAAGTCTCATTTACCTGGTACAAGGTGACTATTGCTAAATGTTAGTTTCTTATCTCCTCCCTTATTTCTATGAAAACACAAAGTCATTACTTCCTTAATACAAAACCCTAGAAATTTGGAACCAGCACAGTCCCTTACTTTTTCGTTGAGGAAATGGAAGGCCAAAGAGTTTTACCCATTTGTACTGTAAGGCTGGATGGAAGTAGAACTGGATGGAATTGGCTCTTCTAACTAATCCATGAAGGAATAATGGTTTTCCTCTTAACATTTTTGAAAAGAAAGGAAAAATGATCCCTCTTATTAATTTCACTCCTACCCCCACCTCATTTTTCTGCAGTTTAGTAACACAAGCTCCACTTGCAGAGACTTAACTAAATGGAATGCGCTGCTTTTCTGCCAGGGCACACAAGGGAGCAAGCTCCTGTTCGCCCCTGGCAAAGCCAGTACAGAGGAAAGTTAGTCAGCACTCACTCCTTTAATTATTCTTCCTCACTGTTTTCCCTCTTGATCCCCTCCCTACTTGTTTCTGGCTCCAGTTCTCTGTTCCCTCTCTGGATTATGAGTAGCAAGCTATTGCTGGTGTCTATTCTCATAAAAATCCCACCCTGAACCAAGATGGGAGAAGTAACCTAGGTTGTCATTAGCTGCCTAATCTCCTCCACAACGCTCCTTGAGAACAGTAGAGACAGCCCTGATTTCCTGTCTTCAATGTGCTATTATCTCTTTCTCTCTCTCTCTCTCTATATATATATATATATATATATGTGTGTGTGTGTGTGTGTATTTGCATGATTTAGTTAACCTGTGCTAACCATCATTTTCTCTCTTTGAATGAAATATTATCTTTCCTATTGTTTTCTCATGGGGAACTTTGGCTTCTCCATGAAGAAGTACCGTGACAAAGCTCAAGAGAACACAATCTTTGCTTTATTTTGTTTGGCTTAAAATAAAAATTCTGGAAGTATCACTTAAATGTCTGTAGTTGCAAAAGTGCAACATGCCATTGTGGTCTTAGCGCTATTCTAAAAGGTCACAATATGTAGTGTTATGCTGTAAACACAGAGAATATAATTTCAAAGGAAACTTATACTTTTACTATCAAGGAAGAGGAAATTGAGGTTTTTATTTTCTTCTTCTTCCCCTTAGCAGTTTTGTTTGAACTGGACCTTGGAGAAGTAGAGAACAATAAAAGGAGCTTCTGGCTGGAGTGTTCAATGCCTGATGAGTCACAGTGTGAAGTAAGTTTGAAAATTTGGATTAGGTTCAGATAGTAGAAGTTCTTGATTGTAACAATACTAAAAAAAAATTTATTGAGTTTCTACCATCTGCCAGGTTTTTGTTTTCTGCATGCTGTAATCATCATACACAACTTGAAACAGACTTAAGCAACTTGCCTGAGCTCACAGAGAAGGCACAATTCCATTCTAGGAATTTCTAGTCTTCTAAGTACTGATGCTGGGAAAGATTGAGGGTGGAAGGAGAAGAGGGCATCAGAGCATGAGATGCCTGGATGGCATCACCAAAGCAAGAGACATGAACTTGGACAAATTTCTGGAGATGGTGGGGGCCAGGGAGGCCTGGCATGCTGCAGTCCATGTTGCAAAGAGTCAGACACAACTGGGCAACTGAACAATAAAAAGTGCTGTAATAGAAATACGTTCATACTACAGTGTGTCACAATGCAAGGAAGGATCATCTCAGACAAGAAGGCAAAAGGGGAAAAGAGATTGTTACTCAGCTCAAAGTTCATGATATCTAGATGTCACAGATTCCTCTTGTTTGGACTTAGAGTGATCTCCTATGATTTTGAAATCTATAGCTTAATAATATATTTAATCATCCTGGCCTATCACACATTTATGAAAGGAAAAGAGGATTACCATAATTTAAAAGTAACCTAACATAATTTTCTGGAATTCCCTGGTGGTCTAGTGATTAGGTTTAATCCCTGGTTGCAGAACTAAGATCCCACATGCCATGTGTCTGGGCCAAAAAAAAAACCACCAAACTTTCAGGGAAATAGGAAGATGATATATAATGGCTGCTGTTCTGTGGCATACATAATGTCATGAAGAGCAGGAATATCACAGACCCCTGACCTAACAGTGGCATAAATTCCTTTGTCCCCAGTCTCTCCTGGGCTCTGGTCTCTATCGCCCCTTGTGGCCACAGCTGAAATAGTCATTAAAGAAGATTCCTTTTTTTTCTTCCAGCAGTCAAATTCCTTTAGGGAAGGTTTGGGGGACTTGAGTATTAATTGCCTCAGAGGTTGAGTAATTATAGAGCTTTGTTTCCCAGGCCTGGGGTTTCTAAGACAATAAAACTCCCTTATAATATTGGTACATTTGTTTTTAATCCACATTCTTGAGATTGTCACCAAAACCAGAATTCTTTTTAAAATAGCTTATCTTCAAATACAGTCACATCAAGGGTAAGGCTTCAACATATAAATTTCTGTCATACACAGTTTTGTCTGTAACAGTACTATTTTCATGTATAACAGTTCACATGTTTGGATTGAGGACTAAAATGAGGTCTTCAGGATTCTCTGTCTAATGCTTATTTTTCCTTTCTTTTTTGATTTTATGTTCAAGCAGACCTTCATGTGCTGGCCCTTTGACAACTCTAGATTATACTTTTAATGATTTAATAACTGCAGTGGAAAGATAATATCTTTTTCTGGATAATTCTAGTAAAAATTTTTATGGTTGCCTACTGGCCTAGAATGGGATATGTGCATATCCTTGGGATAGTCACTGGAGCCAGGGCAAAAGGCTATGTTGATTGTCCAGTTCTGGGTCACATGCCCATCCCTGGACCCAGCATGGGGATGAAGTGCCCCAACTTGAACTACAGGGACTCAGAGTAGGGAAGAAGGTGTTTCTCCAAAGGAAATTAAAATGCTGCTGTCAAGAGACTGGGGAACAGATGATGGTAGGTGGAATCCAGCAAATATTCCATGACATCTAAGTTTTCTTATAATGCCAGTATGTTATGATTTAATCCTGAATCATTGAGTATTTTGAATGAAATGAACCCATTGTTTTATAGGACAATAATGGCATTGTTTATAAAATTCAGAGTTCTTTTCATAATCCTTGAAAGATAAAGGAAACATGTAACCAATTTTGAAGTACAGAAGTGTACTGAGACACCTCCCTCAACTAAAAATGCTAAATTGGATTCTTAGAGGAACCATGCACTGGCTGTCCTCAAAAATACAACGTTCAACTTCACTGTGAAGGATCCTTATTCTGAGAAGATCATTTTTTAAGATGATCCTCTGTTGGTAGCTGTGAGCTGTGAGACCTCATGTTGCTTCTAGATAGATGATTTAAATCAGTGTCTCTCCTCCCATCCCACTCTAACACTGAAACTCTAATAATGTTGTTAGTCCTAAGCCCTATATTTCATTTCAGTCATCTTTTCTTTCTTTCACAATATTCTAGCAATAACTTTATGGTTTTAGACCTGGCTTAACTGTGAAAATTGTGAAAGGCAGAAAATTTGTATGCAAGAGTTTTTGTCCATATAAACAATTTCAGTTCAGTTCAGTCGCTCAGTCGTGTTCAACCCTATGAATCACAGCACGCCAGGCCTCCCTGTCCATGACCAACTCCCAGAGTTCACTCAGACTCATGTGCATTGAGTTGGTGATGCCATCCAGCTATCTCATCCTCTGTCTTCCCCTTCTCCTCCTGCCCCCAATCCCTCCTAATATCAGGGTCTTTTCCAATGAGTCAACTCTTCACATGAGGTGGCTAAATTATTAGAGTTTCAGCTTCAGCATCAGTCCTTCCAATGAACACCAGGACTGATCTCCTTTAGGATGGACTGGTTGGATATCCTGCAGTCCAAGGGACTCTCAAGAGTCTTCTCCAACACCACAGTTCAAAAGCATCAATTCTTCGGCTCTCAGCTTTCTTCACAGTCCAACCTCACATCCATACATGACCACTGGAAAACCAAGGCCTTGACTAGATGGTCCTTTGTTGGCAAAGTAATATCTCTGCTTTTCCATATGCTGTCTAGGTTGGTCATAACTTCTCTTCCAAGGAGTAAGCGTCTTTTAATTTCATGGCTGCAGGATTTCACCATCTGCAGTGATTTTGCAGCCCGAAAAATAAAGTCTGACACTGTTTCCACTGTTTCCCCATCTATTTCCCATGAAGTGATGGGGCCAGATGCCATGATCTTCGTTTTCTGAATGCTGAGCTTTAAGCCAACTTTTTCACTCTCCTCTTTCACTTTCATCAAGAGACATTTTAGTTCCTCTTCACTTTCTGCCATAAGGGTGGTGTCATCTGCATATCTGAGGTTATTGATATTTCTCCCGGCAATCTTGATTCCAGCTTGTGTTTCTTCCAGCCCAGCATTTCTCATGATGTACTCTGCATAGAAGTTAAATAAGCAGGGTGACAATATACAGTCTTGACATACTCCTTTTCCTATTTGGAATCAGTCTGTTGTTCCCTGTCCTGTTCTAACTGTTGCTTCCTGACCTGCATACAGATTTGTCAAGAGGCAGGTCTAGTGGTCTGGTATTCCCATCTCTTTCAGAATTTTCCACAGTTTCTTGTGATCCACACAGTCAAAGGCTTTGGCATAGTCAATAAAGCAGAAGTAGACAATTTGAGTTACCCCAAATCAGCATGTCTTCCTTCTTCTGGCAGCTCAATCTTGTAGTATCTCACAGAATAATACTTTTATTACCAGGTAACTTTATGGAACTGAGCTAACTGTGGGCATCCATAGGTATGAGTTTGAAACTCCCTTAGATATCTGGTCAACCCATCTTAGAGGAGGAGGAGAGAGGGAGAGCACAGCAGTTAGGTTTTGGAGACTGTTGTGAAGGGAAGAAATGGGTATGGGGACACTGTGAACTTGACTGGTCCCAGGGACTGGACAGGGACTTGCAAAATCTTGAGAAGATCCTTCCAAAGTTTGAAAGGTGGGGAAAGGAGGCCCTGAGACTGAGGACTGAGGAAAGGAGCTTTATTTGCCCAGGTCAAAGGACAGTACTGGCCTTTCTATTATCTACAGGGAAAGTCCAGTCTTCTTTGTTGAACATTTTAATTCTTCCACAATCTGGCATAGTTCTCTAACAGGTAAGGAGGTAAGATCTTGAGTCAGTGGTATTCTGAAGCTAGTTCTCACCAACTCCCAAGAGCCAATTGTGGGCATTTCTTTCTAATTTCACATTGTGTGATATCACATTGGTAACTTTAAATTTGCCATGGTGGCTTTTTGGCAAATGCTACAAATTATGTTCATTTATTTTTGTTTTTAAAAGGCAGTTAAACATATAGCCATACACCACTGATTAGCTTATTATCAAAAGGATGTCTTACTAGAGTGAAAGATAAGTTTACTGGGGCCCCCAAGAAGGGATGTTTTCAATGTGTGCCCTGGACAGAGTTTTCAATGTGTGTTTTTTGGAACTGAGGAATTTGAGGGAAGAAGAAGGAAATTTAGATGAAAGGGACAAAACTCTGGAAAGGTTTATATAGTTGCTTTTAATTTAACTAAGGTATTTAACATCAGACAGATATGGGAAAGTTGAAAATCTCTCTAATTATTTTTATGAGTCCATCTTGCTTTTAATACCAATACCTGATATGAATAATACAGAAAACAGAATCAAAGAATATAGATGAATATATAATATATTCTATGAATGCAATATTCTATGAATATATTCTAGAATGCAAAATGAATTTGAGGTGTGTGTGCATGCTGTTGTGTCCAACTCTTTGCTACCAGGTGGACTGTAGCTTACCACGTTCCTCTGTCCATGGAAAATCTCCAGGAGAGAAGGGTGGGTTGCTGTTACCTTACTCCAGGGATCTTCCCAATCCAGGATCGAACCTGTGTCGTTTGCATCTCCTGCATTGACAGGAAGATATTTTTACCACTGTGTCACCTGAAATTCTATACAATATTAATAAATGTAATTCAAAAATTTATCCTATTAATAATAAATGATGTATAATTAAGATTTATAGGAATGCAAGGATAGTTCAATAGCAGGAAAACTATCAATGTAGTTATATTAATAAGTTTTAAGAAATCATATCATATCAATAGATTCTGAAGTGATAACTGATAAATTTTAGTAGCCATTCCTGATAAAACTATGGAATAAAGGAAATAATTGATGAGTTTGACTATATTAAAGTGAAATTTTCTGTTCATCAAAAAGTATCTCACACAAAGTGAAAATATCATCTACAGACTGGGAGAAAGTTTGAAATATGAAAACAAATTTTTACTCAGAAGATTTAAAGAGCTACAAATCAACATTAAAAAAAAAAACCTGAAAGAAAAATTGGGGAAAGATTCAAACAGAGAATTTACTGAATGAAAAGATAGTTAATCACACTGTTATAAATGCAAATTAAAACAATATGAAGTGCCAATCTAGCCATCAGATTAGCTAAATTTAATGATGGAAGTGTGGAACAACTGGAGTTCTTACAGACTGCTGATGGAAGTAGAAATTGGTGCAATCACTTTGGAGAGCAATTTTGCAGTATCAGGTAAGGCTGAAAAGACCCTCAGTTTATTGCACTTCAGAGTTATTACTTTTTCTGCAAGTTGAAGCAAGTCTATTGGCACCATCTTTCCAACAGCATTAACTCACTTCATGTCTCTAGGCCCCATTTTAAAATTCCTGAAATGCTACTGTAATTGTTTTGGCATTATTTTTTAGCAATAAAGTATTTTAAAGTAAATTACGTACATTGTTTTCCTAGACATAATGTTACTGCACACAATAGACTACAATATAACATAAACATGACTTCTATATGCACTGAGAAAGAAGAAATTTCTGAGACTTGCTTTATTGTGGTGGTCTAGAACTGAACCTGAACACCTCTGAGGTATGCCTGTACTTTATTGGACACAAACCTTGTACAGTTTCTCAGATTCCTTCTTTCTGAAGCTACTGTCCATCTTCTAGTTTTCACTAATATTGCTGCCTCTGCTTGTGACTTTGCCATGCTCCCTAAGTTTCTTGGAGTCTGAGTTGAAAACCCAGACTTTCGTAGCGTTCATATTGCTTATGCCAAGTGCTATTCATAATAAATGGTGTCTAGACTAGGTTTATAGGATTATAGGATTTGGATTATAGGATTTGTCAGTTATAGGACTTGGCTTTCGGAGAGACTGCCAAGAAGCCAGATGATGCAGTCTTAAATGCAGGGGTAGAGAAGTAGTCAGCTCCTTGTGGGGTGAGCCTTGACCTATGGGAAGAGGGTGAAGGGAAGAGAGCTAGGCAGATAAACCCCTATCTCCCTTTTTTGTGCTATAGATTTTGCTCTAAACGTGTTTTCATTGTGGGGCAAGACTCACGCTGTGTGAGCACATCTGCCAAGTGATCCTGGCACTATCAAGGCTTGCTGTGATACAAGGTGATGAACTGCATTGTATCATTTTGTATCTTTTCTTGCTTCACTTCCTTTTATCCTCTTCTCACTGCCCTGGGCTTGTACTTTCTCAATAAAGTGGCAATACCTTAATTTTTGCCTCAGGCTCTGCTTTCTTGAGTTTTTAGGCTTACACTTTTACGCCTAGTTCCATAGAGAGACTCTTTACACATGTGCCTAAGGAGTTATCTATGAGACTATAAATTACAAACTTGTTGATAACAATAAAAAATCGAGCAATTAGCTGTTACTGTGGTTATATGTACAAAGAGATAAAATAACCCATTGAAAATAAAGGAACCGCAGCTGCATGTACAACACGACTAGTTATCAAAGTAATACACAGTGGAGCAGAAAAAGTGGTAACAAAGAAATTCATACTGTACCCAACCATTTATATAAAGTTTACAAGCATAAAAACAGTATCCTGGAAATGTCTAGATATGTGCATTTGTACTAGAAATATAAAATTATCTTGGGGAATGAGAAACACATACTTCAAGATAGCTGTTAGCTTTGGAGAAGGGGAAAGGGAACGAAGGTCAAGTGAGTCTGTTGGGAGCGTCAGTGACATCTGTAATGCTTTAATGCATTAATGTAGTGCTTTAATGCTTTAATGTAATGCTCAGTTTTTAAACTGAGCAGTGGAGCACAGGTGTAATGGTCTGAACAGAAGTTGTGCTGAATATCTTTATTTTTCCTCTCTAGATCCAAGGTCCCTTTTTCTAGTCTGCTGTGTACCCGAAAGAGGCATAAACTGACCCACATGGAATACATCAATGACCTTTCCTGCCAGCTTCCAACTGGATCCATCTAGTGAGCATTCAAAAGGAGATGAGAGGGTGGGAGGAGACTGAAGCTCAGGTGTCCTCCTTATATCATGATTTTTCTTAAGTATTAAGTATTTTGCTTAAGTATTTACTTAAGTATTCTACAAAGCATGGGTTATGGTGAATGTAGGGTGGGTGGAGGTGCCTTCAGGTGGAAGCAAAGGAAAGAGGGGTGAGGAGCCTCACTCAGAAGGAAAAATGTATCTACCCTTTAAAAAGAGATCTAAAGGTTGGATATGGGCATTGCGTTTATAGCTCCACAGGGAATTGGCCACCTGATGCGAAGAGCCGATTCATTGGAGAAGACCCTGATGCTGGGATAGATTGAAGGCAGGAGGAGAAGGGGATAACAGAGGACGAGATGGTTGGATGGCATCACCGACTCAATGGACATGAGTTTGAGCAAGCTCCAGGAGATGGTGAAGGACAGGGAAGCCTGGCATGTGCAGTCCATGGGGGTCGCAACTGAACAACAACAAAGGGAATTGTTTTTCATCTGATGGAACAGCCAGTGCAAACTTTTGAGGCAGAAAGAGGCCGTCACTGGAGCTGAGTGACCGAGGAACAGGATTGTAGGAACAGAGGTGGGGATGGGGTGGGTAGGGGAAGTGGAACACTCTAGGAAATTGGTTCTATAGGAAACTATAGAACACTATTGGAATGCTATAGGAAATTGGTTGGGTACAGTATGAGTTTCTTTGTCACCACTTTTCTTTTTTTTTCACCGCTATGTATTACTTTGATAACAAGTCATGTTGTACATGCAGCTCTGGTTCCTTTATTTTCAATGGGGTATTTTATCTCTTTACAAATCACCACAGTAACAGCAGGATTTTGGTTCTCACCCTGCTTTCTGAATTGACAAAATCATTTTGCTAATCTCATCTGCAAATTCGCTTATCATTTAGGAGTTGTTGTTTACTTGCTAACTAGTGTCTGTTCTTTGTGATCCTGTGGTCTGTAGTTCTCCAGGCTCCTCTGTCTGTGGGATTTTCCAGGCAAAAATACTGGAGTAGATTGCCATTTCCTTCTCCAGGGAACCGTCTTGACCCAGGGATCAAACCCCTGTCTCCTGCATTAGCAGGTGGATTCTATACCACTGAGCCACCAGGGAAGCCCTGATAATTTGTCAAATCCTCTCTTTCTTTTCCCCAACCTTCTGAGTCAGTCTTTGGTATGCTTGAGAGTAAAAGGTGGAGTATCTCTAATCTTCATTAGTGGCACAAAGGACTAAACTCATAGTTTCCATGTCAATACTGGAAGAGCACTCTGCCCAGGTGGCGCTAGTGGTAAAGAACCTACCTGCCAACGCAGGAGACACTGGGTCAGGAAGATCCCCTGGAGGAGGGTATGGCAACCCACTCCAGTTATTCTTGCCTAAAGAATCCTGTGGACAGTGGAACTTGGCAGGCTGCAGTCCATAGGGTCGCAGAGTCGGGCACAACTAAAGAGACTTAGCACGGACACACTGGAAGAGCAAGTCAGATCTGGTTTGCCAGTCTAGTAGGATAAATAAGAGGGAGCCAAGATAATGGAGCCAAGGGAAGGGTTTTGAGGCACTAGGCCTGACAGGAAGGAGGAAGGGGCAGCAGTGCTGGCCAGTGAGAGAGAGGGATTCAGGAAATGAGATGCAGATGTGGGAGTTTAATTTATCTGAGTTAGAAATCCCAAAATCATTTAGAAAAACTACTCAGCCTCTTACAATTTTTGTCATCCATCTTGGGTTTTAATGTACTTTTGCCAGTCTTCTAATTTTTTTCATTATGAAAATATTTCTATTGATAAAAAAGAAGTGAAATTGTTAAAATTTCTTTTCTTTTTTTTCTTTGTCATTTCTCAACCCAACCATCTCTAATTTGCAGCCACAGCAATTTTTCTACTATGCAAAGCCAATGAGATTTTTTAAATTTTGTGCCCTATCATTTTGTCTTTATCTCTTGCCTTCTTCCTATCCCTCCCTAAAAGCCAGCCATTGTAACAGATGCAGGTTGTGGTCAGAGCAGTTTCTCAGTAGCAGCACTATGGGAGGGTCAGAGCATTTGTTTGTTGTGGGAAGTTCTGAGTATCATAAGATATTTAGCTGTATAACTGACCTCCACCCACTAGACACCAGTAGCATATACTCAGTTGAAACAACTAAAACATGTCCAGACATTGCCAATTATCTTCTAGTTTGGTTAAATACTGTCATGTCTGCATTCCCTTTCTACTTATTTCTTCTACATGGGGTGACCTCCCTGTGATCATCATGGCAAACACCTGCTCACCTTCCAGTGTCTCAGTCCTCTTTCCAGTGAAGTCTTGTATGACCCCCAAGACAGATTGAGGTGAGCTGGCCCTCTCAGTTACAGATTGTATTTCAGTTTGTTGGGTTTGCCTTCCTCCATATCAGACTCAGGGTTTAGAGGGCCAGACTGTTTCTAAAATTCTTGTCCTCTATATCTAGCTAAGGGCTTCACAAATGGTGCTAGTGATAAAGAATTCACCTGCCAATGCAGGAGACACAAGAGATGTGGGTTCCATCCCTGGGTTGGGAAGATCCTCTGGAGGAGGAAAAGGCAACGCACTCTAGTATTCTTGCCTGGGAAATCCCACGTACAGAGGAGCCTGGTGGGCTGCAGTCCACAGGGTCGGGAAGAGTTGGACATGACTGAGCACACACACACATACCTAACTAAGTACCTTGCAGCCTAGAATATTGACAATATCTATTTGAATCTTTAAAACATTACAAGTTTAAATGTTGGGTATGATTAAAGCAGTTTAGAAATGAAATATAAAAGCAAATTAATTTTTTCCTCATAGCTGATGTGATATCTCGGATATCCAGGTTGCAATTTGTCCCTGCATCTGAAATATGATACTTTGTATATTTTATGAGTAATTGCCTGTAGCTATTACATTTGCTTTGGAGCACAATTTGTTGATTATGGCTTACAACCCAAGCTTTAAACTTCTAACAATTTATGCAAACATTATAAAGTCATTATAGTACTGTCTATTTATAGATATGTGTCTGCCAGATTTGAGTATTTTATCAGGTAAGTTCTGGGATATAGGTACTCTTGGACTTCCCCAGTGGCACAGTCATTAAAGAATCTACCTGCAATGCAGGAGACCACCTGCAATGCAGAAGACCCAGCTTTGATTCCTGGGTCGGGAGGATCCCCTGGAGAAGGAAATGGCAACTCACTCCAGTATTCCTGCCAGGAAAGTCCCATAGACAGGGAAGCCTGGCGGGCTACAGTCCATGGGGTCCCAAGAGTCAGTCATGACTTAGGGACTAAACCATATATGTACTCTTGAGGATCCGCCTTTCTAGAGCCAAGCTATTGACAGTAATTTAGTATTTCTGCATCTTGTTACATAGGACCAATCACCGCTTTTAAAAGGTTATTTCCCTTTAGGAAGTCTGTTATCAGTGACAATTGTAAAAATATTTTAAACATTTCTATCTAGTGCTA
The DNA here is from genome assembly GCA_917880005.1 of Nanger dama. Classification (NCBI taxonomy): domain Eukaryota; kingdom Metazoa; phylum Chordata; class Mammalia; order Artiodactyla; family Bovidae; genus Nanger; species Nanger dama. The sequence continues at coordinate 14,531,609 of CAKJTW010000043.1, forward strand.
TAGTTTACCAATGCTGCCATCTTCTGGATGCTATTAAGCACTGTAACAATCAAAGAGTTTTCTGTTATATAGTTCATATACAGTGATTTACAAAAGTAAAGTGATATGTGGCTCTAAAAAGTTTCTGTTTTCTTTTTTGTATCTTCAGGGTGTGTGTGTGTGTGTGAAAAAAATGTGTATATATATATATATATATATCTCAACCAGCTACTGCTGGAGTCTGAATGGTACAGTACTTGGTTATAAAATCAATATGCTAAGTATCTTAATTTTGCCCCTTGAGATCTATTAACCATGTTTCTTTATTCTTTGAGTCCTGGGAAGTAGAGGATCACCTATAGGGGCTATATCAATAAACTTCCTGGGAAACAGGAAGCATTCAAAGAAAATAAAGGGAGAGAAGAGAGTAAAGTTGGGGTGTTCATCCCCTTCACCCCTTCCTATGAGGTTACAGGGCTCTTCTACCTACTGCTTAACTGAAGGTCATGTTTCCTGGCAATGGCCCTTACTGAAACAGCTCACTCTATGTTAGAGAAGTAGTAATCACTCTGTCCCTATATCCATGGAGGCCAAGGAGAGGAACAGTACCTAAGTGTCCCCTGTGGTCACCCAACTTTCTGTCCATACCTTTGTGTAAAAGATCTTTTAAGTATTCATTGAATCACTTGGCTTGCATACATCCCTTGCTGGGCCCCTGACCAAAACAACAGGACTAATGATAGCAGTTACCCGTGAAAGTGAAAGTGAAGTCCGGCTCTTTGCGACCCCCATGGACTGTAGCCTATCAGGCTCCTCCGCCCATGGGATTTTTCAGGCAAGAGTGCTGGAGTGGATTGGCATTTCCTTCTCCAGGGGATCTTCCCGACCCAGGAATTGAACCCGGGTTTCCAGAATTGCAGGCAGACGCTTTACAGTCTGAGCCATCAGAAAAGCCCCATAAGCGCGTTGTAAGAGTTAAATAAATTAAGACCTGACTAGAGCCTGGTGGGCTGCCGTCTATGGGGTCGCACAGAGTCGGACACGACTGAAGCGACTTAGCAGCAGCAGCAGCAGTGCTTAAACCGAAGCAGTGGCACCCCACTCCAGTACTCTTGCCTGAAGAATTCCATGGGCGGAGGAGCCTGGTAAACTGCAGTCCATAGGGTCGCGAAGAGTCGGACACGACTGAGCGACTTCCCTTTCACTTTTCACTTGCATGCACTGGAGGAGGAAATGGCAACCTACTCCAGTGTTCTTGCCTGGAGAATCCCAGGGACGGGGGAGCCTGGTGGGCTGCCATCTATGGAGTTGCACAGAGTCGGACACGACTGAAGCAAGCAACTTAGCAGCAGCAGCAGCAGCGCTTAAACAGTGTCTGAAAAAAGAGATGAAGATGAAAGCAATTCAAAAGAAAACCAGAGTGATGGAAGTCAAAGGTAATCTGATAGTAGAATAATTTCTACTTTTTAATGGTTAGAGCCTCCCCTTCCCCAAATGTAATATTTCTATTAAAATATCTTTATAGGAAAGATTCAGAGATATAAAAGAAGAAACTTCCTGGTATAAAGGAATAGCTGAATCAGTAGATCAAAACTTTATGTAAAGAGGAAAACTTATATAAAATGAGCAGCAACAAGACATGAGTAAAATAAATAATCTTTAAACAACCACCTCCTCCTTCAAGTTCCCTAAAAGGTGAGAAAGAAGGATTTATACTCATTTTTAATGCCAGAAGACATCAAGGTCTACAAAGCTCTAAGGGAAGAACTATGACACAAGATGATAACCATATAGAGCAGTTTTCTTTAGTGTTAGGGTATTTCTTGGTTAAAAAATGCCCAGAGTATTGTATTTCACAATAGGTATTCCCAAAGGAGTCAAGTAGTCTTACTTTTATTCATGATCACCAGTGTATATTGGTAACAGCTTATCTATTAAACAAATTATAAAATAGATTTTAGAAAATACCTGGTAAAATGACAAAGTGGTTGCAGTTTGTTGACTAAACCATATATTTGAAGGATGCACCCACTTTCTTCAACGTTCAGAGACTTGTACCATTTGTTAGGGATACCATCCATGGTTGTGATAAAAGATCATAAAGTTTACATGGTATATTTTTATTCCTATCTGTTTATGCTCATACCTGTCCATTATATAGTATGTTAGTACAGAGCCAAGGAAATAATCCACATACAAAATTATAGCCAAGAGTCATGAGCTAAATTTTGTCCCCCTCAATTCATATGTTAAAGTCCTATGACTATTTGGAGATAAGATCTTTAAAAGGGTAATTAAGTTAAAATAAACATATTAAGCTGCTGCTGCTGCTGCTAAGTTGTTTCAGCTGTGTCCGACTCTGTGCAACCCCATAGACAGCAGCCCACCAGGCTCCCGCGTCCCTGGGATTCTCCAGGCAGGAACACTGGAGTAGGTTACCATTTCCTTCTCCAATACATGAAAGTGAAAAGTGAAAGTGAAGTCACTCAGTCGTGTCTGACTCTTAGCGACCCCATGGACTGCAGCCTACGAGGCTCCTCCGTCCATGGGATTTTTCCAGACAAGAGTACTGGAGTGGCTTGCCATTTCCTTCCCCATATTAAGGTACACCCTAATCCAATATGATGTGTGTTTTTATAAGAAGAGGAAATTTGGACACAGACCTGAACAAAGGGAAGATGAGATAAAGGCAGAGGTAATGAAGCAGGAGTAGATGCTCTGGAAATCTGCCACCACCTGTCCAAGTAACTATCTATTCCTTCAGTACATTTTGGAGACTAATATTAAACACTTTTAATTTTTATTCTTAGCTGTGCTGGGTCTTTGTTGCTGCCTGGGCATTGTCTCCTGCATTGTCAGGCAGTTTCTTTACCACTGAACGACCAGGGAAGCCCTGGAGACTAATATTATAAATACTACCAGGACCATTGTGTTTGCTCAACACGATATTTGTGATAAGCAGTTCAGTTCTGTTGGTCATTTTAGGGCTGATGATCAGGCATTTAACCTTTACCAAGGCTCAGTGGAATTCTAGGACACATTTCTCCAAAGAGATGTCTACAGAAGGAAAGGAGGTTATACTCCATTTTAGATGGCTACCCAGTGGTTCTCCTATTGCACTTTCTAGTGTTATTCAGTCTGTTGCAAAGCTGAATATGGGCCTGCAAGGTCATAATGTCTAAGTGACAAGACTTAGGCTTCTTCATTGCATCCGGGATCTGTTGCAGAAATTTTTGCTGTTTATGGGCCCATTCAAACTGGCAGCACACTCAAATATTTATTGCCCTCCAAATCAAGAGAGACCTTCAAAGTGTCTCCTTTTTCTTAGTGGGAAGTGCAATATTCAGCAACTTGTCCTTTATTTTGACCCAGACCACACAGTCCATAGAAATTCACCAAAGTGAAAGGACCCAGAATCTAATGGGGGTTAACTCCCATCCCATGCCATACATGTGTATCACGGTAGCAAATAGGATACTTACTATTCCTTGCTCATCAGTTCATCTTAGCATGATGTCATTCATGTTGTAGGCTGGCATGGCCTTCTGTGGTATTTCATATAGTCAAGGTCTCTGTGAACTAGATCAGAGGTTGAAATTTTTTGTAAATGATCAGATAGTGTGTATTTTCGGCTTTGTGAACCATATGATCTCCATTTCTACTGTTCAGCTCTGGTTGTCATGTGAAAACAGCCATCAATAACACATAGATAGCGCATGACTATGGTTATGTATCAATAACACTTTATTATAACACTGAGACTTGAATTTCATATGATTTTCATGTATTATGAAATATTATTCATCTTTGAATCTTTTGCAACTATTAAAGAACATAAAGACCCTTCTTGTTTTGTGAGCCATACATGGCAGGCCTGTGGATTGTAATTTGCCAATGGCTGGATTATGTGTATGTGAGTTTAGTCACTAAGTCATGTCCAATTCTTTGTAACCCCTGAACTGTAGCCTTCCAGGCTCCCTGTCTGTGGGATTTCCCAGGCAAGAATACTGGAGTGAATTGCCATTTCCTCCTCCAAGGAATCTTCCTGGACAAGAACTGAACCCTTGTCTCTTGCATTGGCAGGCAGATTCTTTACTATAGAGCCACTAGGGAGGCCCAGTGGCTAGATTAAATTATGGCAAAGAGCAAGAAACAGCATAGACAACTGTGACACAATCTTGAGAGTATATTGCTGGCCCTGTCAGGGTGAAAGCAAACTGCTCCAGTTTTTATACCTTGTTATACAAAATAAGCACATGACATGTCAGTAGCAGCAGACTAGGTGGAAGGGGCTGTATCAATTCACTCCAGCAAAGAAGTCAGATCTAAAATAGTAGCTTCAATTGAAGACACTACCTAATTAATTTTATCATAGTCCATAGTCATTATCCAAGATATTTATATCCTCTGAACATGTGTGTGTGTGTGTGTGTGTGTGTGTGTGTGTGTGTGCACGCATGCTCAGTGATGTCCAACTCCTTGCAACCCCACGCACTCCCTCTTCTGTCCATGGAATTTTCCAGGCAGGCAAGAATACTGGAGTAGATTGTCATTTCCTACTCCAATCCTCTGAACATAGGCAAGTTAAATAATAATATAATAAGATTCATAATTTTAGAAACTTTAAAGTTTTTTTAATTGAAGTATATAGTTGATTTACAATGCTGTGCTGGTTTCAGATATATAGTAGAGTGATTCATGTATATGTATACATATTTATAATATATATATATGGGCTTCCCTGGTGGCTCAGAGGTTAAAGCGTCTGCCTCCCGATCCGGGAGACCCGGGTTCGATCCCTGGGTCGGGAAGATCCCCTGGAGAAGGAAATGGTAACCCACTCCAGTATTTTTGCCTAGAGAATCCCATGGACCGAGAAGCCTGGTAGGCTACAGTCCAAGGGGTCGCAAAGAGTCGGACACGACTGAGCGACTTCACTTTCACTTTCACTATACACGTATATATATGCATATTGTTTTTCATATTTTCTCTTATAGATTATTGCAAGTTATTTAGTATAGTTTAGTTCCCTGCATTGTATATATTTGGGTTCCCTGGTTGCTCAGTAGTAAAGAATCCATCTGCAGTATGGGAGATGCAGGTTCCATGCCTGGGTCAGGAAGATCCCTGGGAGGAAGGAAATAGCAACCCTCTCCAATATTCTTGTCTGGAAAAGTCCATGGACAGAGGAGCCTGGCAGGCTGCAGTCCATGGAGTCAGACGTGACTGAGTGTTTGAGCACACACACCTAGATATATGCCCAGACGTGGGACTGCAGGGTCATATGGTAACTCTGTTTTCAGTTTTTAAGGAACTTCCATACCGTTCTCCAAAGTGGCAGTACCAATGTACATTCCCACCAGTAGTGTAGGAGGGTTCCCTTTTCTCCACATCCTCTCCAGCTTTTATTATTTGTGAAGTGAAGTCGTTCAGTTGTGTCCAACTCTTTGTGACCCCAGAGGACGCCCAGGCTCCTCTGTCCATGGGATTTTCCAGGCAATATACTGGAGTGGGCTTCCCTGGTGGCTCAGAGGTTAAAGCGTCTGCCTCCAATGCGGGAGACTCTGGTTTGATACCTGGGTTGGGAAGATCCCCTGGAGAAGGAAATGGCAATCCACTCCAGTATTCTTGCCTGGAGAATCCCATAGACGGAGAAACCTAGTAGGTTACAGTCCACAGGGTCGCAAAGAGTCGGACACGACTGAGCGACTTCACCTCACCTCACCTCACCTCACCTCATACTGGAGTGGATTGCCATTTCCTTCTCCAGGGGATCTTCCCAACCCAGGGATTGAACCCGGGTCTCTCACATTGTAGACAGACACTTTACCATCTGAGCCACCAGGGAAGTCCCTATTATTTGTAGGCTTTTTATTTTTGGCCATGTTGCATAGCTTTTCAAGTACCTGTTGTCCATCAGTATGTCTTCTTTGGAGGAATGTCTATTTAAATGTTGTGCCCTTTTAGTGGGGGGAGGGTTGTTTTTTTGTTTGTTGATATCAAGATGTATGAGCTGTTTGTATATTTGGGAAATTAATACCTTGTTGGTAGCATCATTTGCAAATATTTTCTTCAATTCTGTAGGTTGTCTTTTTGTTTTATGATTTCCTTTCCTGTATAAAAATATACCCTTTGTCCAAGGTAAGGAGCAGAGGCTGCACTTTGCTGGAGCAGCCATGAAGAGATACCCCATGCCCAAGGTAAGAGAAACCCAAGTAAGATGGTAAGTGTTGCAGCGGGGCATCAGAGGGCAGACACACTGAACCATACTCACAGAAAACTAGTCAATCTAATCACACTAGGACCACAGCCTTGTCTCACTCAAAGAAACTAAGCCATGCCTGCGGGGGCAACCCAGGATGGGCTGGTCATGATGGAGAGGTCTGACAGAATGTGGTCCACTGGAGAAGGGAATGGCAAGCCACTTCAGTATTCTTGCCTTGAGAACCGCAAGAACAGTATGAAAAGGCAAAATGATAGGATACTGCAAGAGGAACTTCCCAGGTCAGTAGGTGCCCAAAATCCTACTGGAGACCAGTGGAGAAATAACTCCAGAAAGAATGAAGGGATGGAGCAAAAGCAAAAACAATACCAATTGTGGATGTGACTGATGATAGAAGCAAGATCTGATGCAGTAAACAGCAATATTGCATAGGAACCTGGAATGTCAGGTCCATGAATCAAGGCAAATTGGAAGTGGTCAAACAAAAGATGGCAAGAGTGAACGTCAACATTCTAGGAATCAGCAAACTAAAATGGACTGGAATGGGTGAATTTAACTCAGGTGACCATTATATCTACTACTGCGGGCAGGAATCCCTCAGAAGAAATGGAGTATCCATCATGGCCAACAAAAGAGTCCCAAATGCTCCCTTGGATGCAATCTCAAACACAACAGAATGATCCCTGTTTGTTTTCAAGGCAAACCATTCAGTATGACAGTAATCCAAGCCTATGCCCCAACCAGTAACGCTGAAGAAGCTGAAGTTGAATGGTTCTATGAAGACCTACAAGACATTTTAGAACTAACACCCAAAAAGATGTCCTTTTCATTATAGGGCACTGGAATGCAAAAGTAGGAAGTCAAGAAACACCTGGAGTAACAGGCAAATTTGGCTTTGGAATGCGGAATGAAGTAGGGCAAAGACTAATAGCAGTTTTGCTAAGAAAATGCACTGGTCATAACAAACATCGTCTTCCAGCAACACAAGAGAAGACTCTACACATGGACATCACCAGATGGTCAACATCAAAATCAGATTGATTATATTCTTTGCGGCCAAAGATGGAGAAGCTCAACAAAAACAAGACCAGGAGCTGACTGTGGCTCAGATCATGAACTCCTTAGTACCAAATTCAGACTGAAATTGAAGAAAGTAGGGAAAACCACCAGACCATTCAGGTATGACCTAAATCAATCCCTTATGATTATACAGTGGAAGTGAGAAATAGATTAAAGGCCTAGATCTGATAGAGCGCTTGATGATCTACGGACGGAGGTTCGTGACATTGTACAGGAGACAGGGATCAACATCATCGCCATGGAAAAGAAATGCAAAAACCAAATGACTGTCTGGGGAGGGCTTACAAATAGCTGTGAAAAGAAGAGAGGTGAAAAGCAAAGGAGAAAAGGAAAGATAGAAGCATCTGAATGCAGAGTTCCAAAGAATAGCAAGAAGGAATAAGAAAGCCTTCCTCAGCAATCGATGCAAAGAAATAGAGGAAAAGAACAGAATGGGAAAGACTAGAGATCTCTTCAAGAAAATTAGAGATACTAAGGGAACATTTCATGCAAAGATGGGCTCGATAAAGGACAGAAATGGTATGGACCTAAGGCAACCCACTCCAGTACTCTTGCCTGGAGAATCCCATGGGCGGAGAAGCCTGGTAGGCTGCAGTCCATGGGGTCGCTAAGAGTCGGACATGACTGAGCGACTTCACTTTCAGTTTTCACTTTCATGCATTGGAGAAGGAAATGGCACCCCACTCCAGTGTTCTTGCCTGGAGAATCCCAGGGACGGGGGGAGCCTGGTGGGCTGCCGTCTCTGGGGTTGCACAGAGTCAGACACAACTAAAGCTACTTAGCAGCAGCAGCAGCAACAGAAGCAGAAGATATTAAGAAGAGGTAGCAAGAATACACAGAAGAACTGTACAAAAAAGATCTTCATGACCCAGATAATCAGGATGGTGTGATCACTCATCTAGAGCCAGACATCCTGGAATGTGAAGTCAAGTGGACCTTAGAAAGCATCATTACGAACAAAGCTAGTGGAGGTGATGGAATTCCTATTGAGCTATTTCAAATCCTGAAAGATGATGCTGTGAAAGTGCTGCACTCAGTATGCCAGCAAATTTGGAAAACTGAGCAGTGGCCACAGGACTGGAAAAGTTCAGTGTTCATTTCAATCCCAAAGAAAGACAATGCCAAAGAATGCTCAATTACCACACAATTGCACTCATCTCACACGCTAGGAAAGTAATGCTCAAAATTCTCCAAACCAGGCTTCAGCAATACGTGAACCAAGAACTTCCTGATGTTTAAGCTGCTTTTAGAAAAGGCAGAGGAATCAGAGATCAAATTATCAACATCCGCTGGATCATGGAAAAAGCAAGAGAGTTCCAGAAAAACATCTATTTTTGCTTTATTGACTATGCCAAAGCCTTGACTGTGTGGATCACAATAAACTGTAGAAAATTCTGAAACAGATGGCAATACCAGACCACCTGACCTGACTCTTGAGAAATCTGTATGCATGTCAGGAAGCAACAGTTAGAACTGGACATGGAACAACAGACTGGTTTTAAATAGGAAAAGGAGTCACCCTGCTTACTTAACTTCTATGCAGAGTACATCATGAGAAACGCTGGACTGGAATAAACACAAGCTGGAATCAAGATTGCTGGGAGAAATATCAATAACCTCAAATATGCAGATGACACCACCCTTATGGCAGAAAGTGAAGAGGAACTAAGAAGTCTCTTGATGAAAGTGAAAGAGGAAAGTGAAAAAGGTGGCTTAAAGCTCAATATTCAGAAAACGAAGATCATGGCATCTGATCCAATCTCTTTTGGGAAATAGATGGGAAAACAGTGGAAACAGTGTCAACTTTATTTTTTGGGCTCCAAAATCACCGCAGATGGTGACTGCAGCCATGAAAGTAAAAGATGCTTACTCCTTGGGAGAAAAGTTATGACCAAGTTAGATAGCATATTCAAAAGCAGAGACATTACTTTGCCAAGTAAGGTCCAATTTCAGTTCAGTTCAGTTCAGTTCAGTCGCTCAGTCGTGTCCGACTCTTTACTACCCCATGAATCGCATCATGCCCAGCCTCCCTGTTCATCACCAACTCCCTGAGTTCACTTAGAGTCACATCCATTGGGTCTGTGATGCCATCCAGCCATCTCATCCTCGGTCATCCCCTTCTCCTCCTGCCCCCAATCCCTCCCAGCATCAGAGTCTTTTCCAATGAGTCAGATCGTCACATGAGGTGGCCAAAGTACTAGAGTTTCAGCTTTAGCATCATTCCTTCCAAAGAAATCCCAGGGTTGATCTCCTTCAGAATGGACTGGTTGGATCTCCTTGCAGTCCAAGGGACTCTCAAGAGTCTTCTCCAACACCACAGTTGAAAAGCATCAATTCTTTGGCTCTCAGCCTTCTTCACAGTCCAACTCTCACATCCATACTTGACCACAGGAAAAACCATAGCCTTGACTAGATGGACCTTAGTTGGCAAAGTAATGTCTCTGCTTTTGAATGTGCTATCTAGGTTGGTCATAACTTTTCTTCCAAGGAGTAAGCGTCTTTTAATTTCATGGCTGCAGTCACCATCTGCAGTGATTTTGGAGCCCCTGAAAATAAAGTCTGACACTGTTTACACTGTTTCCCCATCTATTTCCCATGAAGTGATGGGACCAGATGCCATGATCTTCCTTTTCTGAATGTTGAGCTTTAAGCCAACTTTTTCATTCTCCTCTTTTACTTTCATCAAGAGGTTTTTTAGTTCCTCTTCACTTTCCGCCATAATGGTGGTGTCCTATGCATATCTGAGGTAACTGATATTTCTCCTAGCAATCTTGATTCCAGCTTGTGTTTCTTCCAGCCCAGCGTTTCTCATGATGTACTCTGCATTGAAGTTAAATAAGCAGGGTGACGATATACAGCCTCCATATACTCCTTTTCCTATTTGGAACCAGTCTGTTGTTCCATGTCCTGTTCTAACTGTTGCTTCCTGACCTGCATACAGATTTCTCAAAAGGCAGGTTAGGTGGTCTGGTATTCCCATCTCTTTCAGAATTTTCCACAGTTTCTTGTGATCCACACAGTCAAAGGCTTTTGCATAGTCAATAAAGCAGAAATAGATGTTTTCTGGAACTCTCTTGCTTTTTCAATGATCCAGCAGATGTTGGCAATTTGATCTATGATTCCTCTGCCTTTTCTAAAACCAGCTTGAATATCAGGAAGTTCACAGTTCATGTATCGCTGAAGTCTAGCTTGGAGAATTTTGAGTATTACTTTACTAGCATGTGAGATGAGTGCAAATGTGCAGTAGTTTGAGCATTCTTTGGCATTGCCTTTCTTTGGGATTGGAATGAAAACTGACCTTTTCCAGTCCTGTGGCCACTGCTGAGTTTTCCAAATTTGCTGGCATATTGAGTGCAGCACTTTCACAGCGTCATCTTTCAGGATTTGAAACAGCTCCACTGCAGTTCCATCACCTCCACTAGCTTTGTTCATAATGATGCTTTCTAAGGCCCACTTGACTTCAAATTCCAAGATGTCTGGCTCTAGATTCATGCTCACATCATCGTGATTATCTGGGTCGTGAAGATCTTTTTTGTACAGTTCTTCCGTGTATTCTTGCCACCTCTTCTTAATATCTTCTGCTTCTGTTAGGTCCATACCATTTCTGTCCTTTATCGAGCCCATCTTTGCATGAAATGTTCCCTTGGTATCTCTAATTTTCTTGAAGAGATCTCTAGTCTTTCCCAATCTGTTGTTTTCCTCTATTTCTTTGCATTGATCGCTGAGGAAGGCTTTGTTATCTCTTCTTGCTGTTCTTTGAAACTCTGCATTCAGATGCTTGTATCTTTCCTTTCTCCTCTGCCCTTCGCCTCTCTTCTTTTCACAGCTATTTGTAAGCCCTCCCCAGACAGCCATTTTCATTTTTTGCATTTCTTTTCTATGGGGATGGTCTTGATCTCTGTCTCCTGCACCCTGCTCGGAGGTCAGTGGTGGCAGCCGAGAGGAGCTACCCTGCATCCGAGTTCAGTGGCGGCTGGGAGAAGCCACCTCTGCTCGAGGCCAGGAGCGGTGACCCTGAGGAGCCACCCCAACCCCAAGGCCAGGGGACGCGGCTGGGAGGAACCACCCACGCCTGACCAGGGACAGTGGCCGGGAGGAGCAACCTGAGGAGAGGTGGCTGCTCAGGCAGGCGCAGGAGGGCCTAGAGGAGCTATCTCATGTTGAAGGTCAGGAACAGTGGCAGTAAGGAGATAGCCCCTCGTCCAAGGTAAGGATTAGCGGCTGTGTTTTGCTGGAGCAGCTGTGAAGAGATTCCCCACGCCCAAGGTACGAGAAACCCAAGTAAGATGGTAGGTGTTGCAAGAGGGCATCAGAAGGCAGACACACTGAAACCTATAATGAAAAGGACATCTTTTTGGGTGTTAGCTCTAAAAGGTCTTGTAGGTCTTCATAAAACCGTTCAACTTCAGCTTCTTCAGCATTACTGGTTGGGGCATAGACTTGGATAACTGTGACATTGAATGGTTTGCCTTGGAGATGAACAGAGATCATTTTGTCGTTTTTGAGATTGCATCCAAGGGATGCATTTGGGACTCTCTTGTTGGCCATGATGGCTACTCCATTTCTTCTGAGGGATTCCGCAGTAGTAGATATAATGGTCATCTGAGTTAAATTCACCCATTCCAGTCCATTTTAGTTCTCTGATTCCTAGAATGTCAATGTTCACCCTTGCCATCTCTTGTTTGACCACTTCCAATTTGCCTTGATTCATGGACCTGACATTCCAGGTTCCTATGCAATATTGCTCTTTACAGCACTGGATCTTGCTTCTATCACCAGTCACATCCATAGCTGGGTATTGTTTTTGCTTTTGCTCCATCCCTTCATTCTTTCTGGAGTTATTTCTCCACTGATCTCCAGTAGCATATTGGGCACCTAATGACCTGGGGAGTTTCTCTTTTGGTATCCTATCATTTTGCCTTTTCATACTGTTCATGGGGTTCTCAAGGCAAGAATACTGAAATGGTTTGCCATTCCCTTCTCCAGTGGACCATGTTCTGTCAGCCCTCTCCACCATGACCCGCCCGTCTTGGGTTGCCCTGCGGGCGTGGCTTAGTGTCACTGAGTGAGACAAGGCTGTGGTCCTAGTGTGATTAAATTGACTAGTTTTCTGTGAGTCTGGTTTCAGTGTGTCTGCCCTCTGATGCCCTCTTGCAACACCTACCATCTTACTTGGGTTTCTCTTACCTTGGGTGTGGGGTATCTCTTCACGGCTGCTCCAGCAAAGCCAGCCACTGCTCCTTACCTTGAATGAGGGGTATCTCCTTACCACCGCCGTTCCTGACCTTCAACGTGGGATAGCTCCTCTAGGCCCTCCTGTGTCCGTGCAACCAATTCAGAGTGGTGAAGATTCTTTATAAAATCCAAGCTACAAGGAGAGAAAAAAAAAAAAAAAAAAGATAGCTTTGGCTATTTGGAATTTTTCATGTTTCCATATAAATTTTAAAAATGTTTGTTCTAGTTCTTTGAAAATTGCCATTGGTCATTTGATAAGGATTACATTGCGTCTGTAGATTGTGTAGTACAGTCATTTTGATAATATTGATTCCTCCCATCCAAGAACATGGTATTTCTTTCCATCTGTTTAATTGTCTTTGATTTCTTTCATCAGTGTCTTATTGTTATCAGGGTACCTTTCTTTTGCCTCCTAGATAGGTTTATTCCTAGGTATTTTGTTCTTTTTGATGTATGTGATGGTAAATGGGATTGTTTCCTTAATTTTTCTTTCTGATCATTCATTATTAATGTATAGAAATGCAAGAGATTTCTCTGTATTATTTTGTATCCCACAACTTTACCAAATTCACTGATGAACTTTAGTAGTTTTCTGGTAGCCTCTTTAGGGTTTTCTATGCATAGACCTGTGGTTTCAGACTCAGTTCCGCAGGCTTTGGGATAGTCATTTTCTTGCTTCTGATGTCTGCTTTTTGGTAGGTGAGGTTGGTCTAAATGCCTGTGCAAGCTTCCTGGTGAGTGGAGGAGACAGGGCTGTGTCAAGGGGGTGTGTGTGGGCTCAGGAAGATTTTAAGCAGCCTGTCTGCTGACAGGCGGAGCTGTGTTCCAGCCCTGTTGGTTGTTTGACCTGGAGGCATCCCAGCACTGAAGCCTACAGGCTGCTGGGTGGGGCCAGGTCTTGTGCTAATGACCCAGTTAGATATCTGCTTCCAGCAAGTGTTCACATAGATGAACACTCCCTGATATCCCTGCCACCAGTGATCACATCCCCTTAGGTGAGTCATAGTTGTCCCTCACCTCCCCAGAAGACTCTCAAAGACCAGCAAGAAGGTCTGGCCCGGGCTTCTATGAAGTCACTGCTTTTGCTCTGGGTCCCAGTGCACAAAAGAAGGGAGTTTCTGTTTCTCCCAGTCCTGTGTAGCTCCTGGATTCAAGCCTCACTGACTTTTAAAACCAAGTGTTCTGGTGACTCCTCCTCCTGATGCCAGACCCCTAGCCTGGGGAGCCTGACATGGGGCACAGAGCTTTCATTCCTATGGGAGAAGTTCTGCAATGTATTTATTCTCCAGTTTGTGAGTCATCCACTCATATGGTATGGGATTTGATTACATTGCTTTTGTGCCCCTCCTACAATCTTGCAGTTTTTTGTCTTTGGATGTAGAATATATTCCAGTCTTTTTATCAATGCTTGTTTGTTATGATTTTGGTATGCTCCTGAAAGGAGGTGAGTTCAAGGTCCTTCTCCTCTGTCATCTTGTTTCCTTGTCCTCAAGTTTTTCATGGTAGCAATAATCTCTGATATTTCCTTAAGGCAAGTTCAAAATATAATAAGAAAAGCAATTAGTTGGAAATGATTATGTATAGTATAATAATTTTTTTTTTTTTAAATTTTTGGGGGCATCCCACTCCTGTGGGATTCTGTTTCCCTAATCAGGGATTGAACTCAATGCCTCTGGCAGTGAAAACTCCAAGTGCCAACCACTGGACCACCAGGAAATTCCAAATAGTAATTTAAAAATTATTTAAATATATGTATGTTTATAGGTATATAATAACATGCATATACATATATATATATATTACACTATTAGTATATTCAAAAGCAGAGGCATTACTTTGCCAACTAAGGTCCATCTAGTCAAGGCTATGGTTTTTCATGTCAGAGTTGGACTGTGAAAAAGGCTTAGCACCGAAGAATTGATGCTTTTGAACTGCGGTGTTGGAAAAGATTCTTGAGAGTCCCTTGGACTGCAAGGAGATCCAACCAGTCCATTCTGAAGGAGATGAGCCCTGGAATTTCTTTGGAAGGAATGATGCTAAAGCTGAAACTCCAGTACTTTGGCCACCTCATGTGAAGAGTTGACTAACTGGAAAAGACTCTGATGCTGGGAAGGATTGGGGGTAGGAGAATAAGGGGATGGCAGAGGATGAGATGGCATCAGTGACTTGATGAACGTGAGTCTGAGTAAACTCTGAGAGTTGGTGATATACAGGGAGGCCTGGCATGCTGCGATTCATGGGGTTGCAAAGAGTCGGACGTGACTGAACTGAACTGATTAAAATTGTGGGTAATTATTTTTAATTCTTCATTTTTTAATATTTTGTATCACTCACAGTGAAAATATATTCCCTTGTGGTTAGGAAAAAAAATGAATTTGTTTTTGTGTGGATTGTAAAATAGTTAAGATAAGATATATGAATCTAATCTGGAGAATAGTTGGTATCAGAGCTAACCTCAGCAGGTGAAAATATTTGAGTCATGAATCACTATACCAATTTTACAACAATTTCAATTAGCTCATTATTCTTATTTTATTATTTAAATATTTCAACTAACATACATTTAGTCTTTATGATTATACATATTTGTACAAGGAGAATTTTTAAAACTCTAATTTCAAAAAAAAATTAATTAATGGAATCTATTTGTAAATGCTTTCCAAGCTAGTTTTGTGATATATGATCTATGTAATGCTAAACTAGCTGGATTCAGTGATGCTGTGTTCAACCACTGTGGTGTAAATGAGGATGGTTTGTCACTGTCTTCCTGTGGTGAGGCAGTGTGTGTGACTACTCAGTCAACACTGTATACCTAGACACTCCTCTTAGCACATCCACTAAATGTTTAGAGTTAATTGGATAAAAAGGAAAAAAGATCATGAATGTTTGTTTTTCTCCTTTAAAGTTTCCTAAAGTTTTCTTCTATCTTCTGATCCTTTAAAATTCCAGACTTGGGACTTTCCTGGTAGTCCACTGGTTAATAATCCACCTAGCAGTGTAGGGAACACGGGTTTGATCCATGGTCTGGGAAGATCCCACATGCTGCAGAACAACTGAGCCCATGAACCACAACTACTGAGCTCACATGCTGTAAGTACTGAGCTCCAGTGCCTAGGAGCCCATGCTTCACAAGTGAAGCCACTGCAGTGAGAAACCTGGGCACTGCAACTAGGGTAGCCTCTGTGCAGCAATAAAGACCCAGAGCAGCAAAAAAAAAAAAAAAAGAAAGAAAGAAAAGAAAAGAAAGAAAAAAGCAAAAAATATTCCAGGCTTATAAATCATAGCTTATTCCTGGAGTCCCAGTGATTTTATTACTGGTCAGCATAATGAATATAAAGTCAAGAGTATAAAGACTTCCAACGTGGGCTTTCTCTCTAGCAAGAGTGCCTTTCTAGTCTCTTCTCATTTGCGTATATTGACTGGTGCTCATAGTGAGAATGAAGGCAAGGTATTGTCAGAGAGGATAAGTTCAGGAAATTATTTTGACCACTTGCAGATGATCCTTAGGTGAGTTATCTGAAATGGGAAAACCCTTCCAAGACACCATAAGTTTAGGGGAGAAAGTGTGTCAAAGCAGGAAGGGAGCCCCAGGCTGGGCTAAGAATTTCTTAGTTTTAGTCAAACTTTACTAATGAGTAGATGTGTGACCTTGAGTTATCACTTGACTTCTTTTTGCACCAGCTTCTCTAAGTTCAAAAAATATGATGTAATACATCATATACAAGAGTAGATGATGTATACTCTTGAGCTCTTCTATTCTCAGGCATTCCTCTTCTGAACTCCTACCTGGGCTCACTTCTAACACTCACCTTGCTGTGTTCTGATTACTGATACACTGGTTGGTACTCACCTCACCTTCCCTGCCTATTCACCAACCTGAGATCTGCTTGAGATCAAGACCATGTCTTATTCAACTTTATACTCTCAACAGCCAATAATTGGCCTGAGCAGGGCATGTAAAAACACAGTTTATATAAATGATCAGTTTATGAAGACTCTGGTCTGTGGAGACACTAGTCATAGGCACCATCTGCTTGAGTAGTGGGTGTAATTGGGATAAGAAGAAGAAAGAGAACAGGTATCTATTGAGTGCATACATTTAGCCACTAAATGTCTTTATCTAGTATATTTAGGATGTGGTAGAGGTATAATTATGGCAATTTTATGGCATAAAGATGTGTAATTTGTGCAAGAAAGTGGCCAACTATGAATGTGAATCCCAGGTTTCTCTCAGCTTCATAACCCAGGCTCCTTTCAATCTAATATGCCTTATCAGTTCAGTTCAGCTGCTCAGTCGTGTCCAACTCTTTGCGACCCCATGATTGTAGCATGCCAGGCCTCCCTGTCCATCACCATCTCCCGGAGTACTCAGACTCACGTCCATTGAGTCAGTGATGCATCCAGCCATCTCATCCTCTGTCATCCCCTTCTCCTCCTGCCCCAATCCCTCCCAGCATCAGAGTCTTTTCCAGTGAGTCACATCTTCCCATGAGGTGGCCAAAGTACTGGAGTTTCAGCTTTAGCATCATTCCTTCCAAAGAAATCCCAGGGCTGATCTCCTTCAGAATGGACTGGTTGGATATCCTTGCAGTCCAAGGGACTCTCAAGTCTTCTCCAACACCACAGTTCAAAAGCATCAATTCTTTGGTGCTCAGCCTTCTTCACAGTCCAACTCTCACATCCATACATGACCACTGGAAAAACCATAGCCTTGATTAGATGTACCTTAGTTGGCAAAGCAATGTCTTGCTTTTGGATATGCTATCTAGGTTGCTCATACCTTTTCTTCCAAGGAGTAAGCGTCTTTTAATTTCATGGCTGCATTCACCATCTGCAGTAATTTTGGAGTCCCCCAAAATAAAGTCTGACACTGTTTCCACTGTTTCCCTATCTATTTCCCATGAAGTGATGGGACCAGATGCCATGATCTTCATTTTCTGAATGTTGAGCTTTAAGCCAACTTTTTCACTTTTCACTTTCACTTTCATCAAGAGGCTTTTTAGTTCCTCTTCACTTTCTGCCATAAGGGTGGTGTCATCTGCATATCTGATGTTACTGATATTTCTCCCAGCAATCTTGATTCCAGCTTGTGTTTCTTCCAGCCCAGCATTTCTCATGATGTACTCTGCATATAAGTTAAATAAGCAGGGTGACAATATACAGCCTTGACGTACTCCTTTTCCTATTTGGAACCAGTCTGTTGTTCCATGTCCAGTTCTAACTGTTGCTTCCTGACCTGCATTTAGGTTTCTCAAGAGGCAGGTCAGGTGGTCTGGTATTCCCATCTCTTTCAGAATTTTCCACAGTTTATTGTGATCCACACAGTCAAAGGCTTTGGCATAGTCAATAAAGCAGAAATAGATGTTTTTCTGGAACTCTCTTGCTTCTTCCATTATCCAGCGGTTGTTGGCAATTTGATCTCCTGTTCCTCTGCCTTTTCTAAAACCAGCTTGAACATCTGGAAGTTCACAGTTCATGTATTGATGAAGCCTGGCTTGGAGAATTTTGAGTATTACTTTCCTAGCGTGTGAGATGAGTACAATTGTGCAGTACTTTGAGCATTCTTTGGCATTGCTTTCTTTGGGATTGGAATGAAAACTGATCTTTTTCAGTCCTGTGGCCACTGCTGAGTTTTCCAAATTTGCTGGCATATTGAGTGCAGCACTTTCACAGCATCATCTTTCACAATTTGAAATAGCTCAATAGGAATTCCATCACCTCCACTAGCTTTGTTTGTAGTGATGCTTTCTAAGGCCCACTTGACTTCACATTTCAGGATGTCTGGCTCTAGGTGAGTGTTCACACCATCGTGATTATCTTGGTCATGAAAATCTTTTTCATGCAGTTCTTCTGTGTATTCCTGCCACCTCTTCTTAATATTTTCTGCTTCTGTTAAGTCCATACCATTTCTGTCCTTTATCGAGCCCATCTTTGCATGAAATGTTCCCTTGGTATCTCTGGTTTTCTTGAAGAGATCTCTAGTCTTTCCCATTCTGTTGTTTGCTTGTATTTCTTTGCACTGATCACTGAGGAAGGCTTTCTTATCTCTTCTTGCTATTCTTTGGAACTCTGCATTCAGATGCTTCTATCTTTCCTTTTCTCCTTTGCTTTTTGCCTCTCTTCTTTTCACAGGTATTTGTAAGGCCTCCTTAGATACCACTTTGTGTTTTTTCGTTTCTTTTCCATGGTGATGATGTTGATCCCTGTCTCCTGTACAATGTCACGAACCTCTGTCCATAGTTCATCAGGAACTCTATCTATCAGATCTAGGCCCTTAAATCTATTTCTCACTTCCACTGTATAATCATAAGGGATTTGAGTCAGGTCATACCTGAATGGTCTAGTGGTTTTCCCTACTTTCTTCAATTTCAGTCTGAATTTGGTAATAAGGAGTTCATGATCTGAGCCACAGTCAGCTCCTGGTCTTATTTTTGTTGACTGTATAGAGCTTCTCCATCTTTGGCTGCAAACAATATAATCAATCTGATTTCGGTGTTGACCATCTGGTGATGTCCATGTGTAGAATCTTCTCTTCTGTTGTTGGAAGAGAGTGACCAGTGCATTTTCTTGGCAAAATGCTATTAGTCTTTGCCCTGCTTCATTCCGTATTCCAATTTGCCTGTTACTCCAGGTGTTTCTTGACTCCCTACTTTTGCATTCCAGTCCCTTGTCATGAAAAGGACATCTTTTTGGGTGTTAGTTCTAAAATGTCTTATAGGTCTTCATAGAACTATTCAACACCAGCTTCTTCAGTGTTACTGGTTAGAGCATACGCGGATTACTGTGATATTGAATGGTTTGCCTTGGAAACGAACAGAGATCATTCTGTCATGTTTAAGATTGCATCCAAGTACTGCATTTCGGACTCTTTTGTTGGCCATGATGGCTACTCCATTTCTTCTGAAGGATTCCTGCCCGCAGTAGTAGATATAATGGTCATCTGAGTTAAATTCATCCATTCCAGTCCATTTTAGTTTGCTGATTCCTAGAATGTCAATGTTCACTCTTGCCATCTCCTATTTGACCTCTTCCAATTTGCCTTGTTTCATGGATCTGACATTCCAGGTTCCTATGCAATATTGCTCTTTACAGCATCGGACCTTGCTTCTATCACCAGACACATCCACAACTGGGTATTGTTTTTGCTTTTGCTCCATCTCTTCATTCTTTTTGGAGTTATTTTTCCACTGGTCTCCAGTAGGATTTTGGGTACCTACTGACGTGGGGAGTTCCTCTTTTGGTATCTTATCATTTTGCCTTTTCATACTGTTCATGGGGTTCTCAAGGCAAGAATACTGAAGTGGTTTGCCATTCCCCTCTTCAGTGGACCACATTCTGTCAGACCTCTCCACCATGACCCACCTGTCTTGGGTGGCCCTTGGGCATGGCTTAGTTTCACTGAGTTAGACAAGGCTGTGTTCCTAGTGTGATCAGATTGGCTAGTTTTCTGTGATTATGGTTTCACTGTGTTTGCCCTCTGATGCCCTCTTGCAACACCTACCATCTTACTTGGGTTTCTCTTACCTTGGGTGTGGGGTATCTCTTCACGGCTGCTCCAGCAAAGCGCAGCTGCTGCTCCTCACCTTGGACGAGGGGTATCTCCTCACTGCCGCCGCCTCCCCCACACCCCGACCTTGGATGTGGAATAGCTCCTCTAGGCCCCACTGCGCCCGTGCAGCCACCGCTCCTTGGATGTGGGGTTGCCTTTAGTGGCAATAATTGATTTCATGACCTCTATAGAATAAGGTTATTGCTATAGATTTAGGAAAACAAACTGCAGGAATGTATGGATTGTAAAGATCTTTTATGAGATCGTATCTATGTAAAACTCACCTCAGCATCATCCTTATTTCTAGTGTTCATGCAAACAGCTTCAGAAAGAAGACTGGTACAGGGTAAAGAGAGGTGGCAGGATACATTTAGTGTATTTTATCAAAAAGACCTTTTTCCCTTTGTTCTTTGCATCTTTCCCTAGAATACCTCCTCCTCCATAATTCCTCCCTGATACTGGTTTTGCATTCTTGTGGTACTCAGTGTATATCATTCACTGCTCAGTGTATAGAGCACAGTGGCATCCTGTCTTCTATTGTAAAGGTTTGTGTACTTGGTTCAACTCTAGCTCTGTACCTTCTACACCCTTGTATCTGTTTATGACACTGCATAGCAAGTAGATGTTCAAAACATAAATCTAACATCTTTTTCTTTTGAATTTATCCTGAAATCTTCTTTAAAATATCTGTGGGTTTTCCCTCTTCTCCAAGTAGAGAGGGATAATATGAAGAGGATCTTAAAAGGTATGGTGATATATTGTGGGAACCTGTATATTATCACCCTATTTATTTCACTTATTTGCAGAGCACATCATGCGAAATACCAGGATGAATGAGTCACAAGCTGGAATCAAAGTTGCAGGGGGAAACAACCTCAGATATGCAGATGATACTACTCTAATGGCAGAAAGCAAAAAGGAACTAAAGAGACTCTTGATAGAGGTGAAAGCAGAGAGTGAAAAAGCTGGCTTAAAATTCAACATTCAAAAACTAAGATCATGGCATCTGGTCCCATCACTTCGGAAAATAGAATGGGAAAATGTAGAAGCTGTGACAGATTTTCTTTTCTTGGACTCTAAAATCACTGCAGATGGTGACTGCAGCCTTGAAATTAGAAGACACTTGTTTCTTGGAAGAAAAGCTATGGCAAACCCAGACAGCATACTAAAAAGCAGAGACATTACTTTGCTGACAAAAATCTATATAGTCAAAGCTATGGTTTTTCCAGTAGTCATGTACAGATATGAGAGTTGGATCAGAAAAAGGCTGAGTGCTGAAGAATTGATGCTTTCAAATTGTGGTGCTGGAGAAGACTCTTGAGAGTCCCTTGGACAGCAAGAAGATCAAACCAGTCAATCCTAAAGGAAATCAACCCTCAGTATTCATTGGAAGGACTGATGCTAAAGCTTAAGTTTCAGCACGTTGGCTACCAATGTGAAGAGCTGACTCATTGGAATGATGCTGGGAAAGTCAAAAGGTGAAGAGGGTGGCAGAGGATGAGATGGCTAGATAGCATCACAGACACAATGGACATGTACTTGAGCAAACTCCAGGAGGCAGAGGAAGACAGGGAAGCCTGGCTTGCTGCAGTGCATGGGATCATGAAGAGTTGGACACAACTTAGCAACTGAACAATGACAACAACAAAACAAGCATGGTAACATCTGTGTTACTGTGTTGATGTGAGGACTAAATGAGATAATATAAGAAATGTGCCCAGCAAGTGTTTAGTTAAAAGCAGCTGTTATTACAAACGGGTGTGAAATACAAAGATGATTAAGATATTTTCCACTGGCTAGTAATTTACTAAGGGGAAAATCTTAGTCATGAGGACTGTGGGAAACCTAGGTTATTTCCCATTTGGTCCACTCTTTGTAAATTAATAACTAGTTGAGTCAACCAAACAAACTCCCTCCTATTCACAGGCACTGCTGTCCTAGGGTAGGGGCAGGGCAGGCATAGAGGAAAGGGTTTTTCTATCTGATTCTAAAGGTATGCCTAAGATTCATACACATGCTGCTGCTGCTGCTGCTGCTAAGTCACTTCAGTTGTGTCCAGCCCTGTGCAACCCCACAGATGGCAGCCCATCAGGCTCCCCCTCCCTGGGATTCTCCAGGCAAGAACACTAGAGTGAGTTGCCATTTCCTTCTCCAATGCATGAAAGTGAAAAGTGAAAGTGAAGTCGCTCAGTCGTGTCCGACTCTTAGCGACCCCGTGGACTGCAGCCTACCAGGCTCTTCCATCCATGGGATTTTCCAGGCAAGAGTACTGGAGTGGGTTGCCATTGCCTTCTCCACATACACATGCAGTTGGCCTATATACGTCTCTTTTATCATACCAGCATTAAGAGATGAAACCTCACAGGGTACAGCTACTCTTTGTGACTCTTTGATTTTCAAGATAGCTCTTAATGTTCATTTTAACCTTGCTTTGCCAGATAACAACACTGGAGTGTTGGGGGTCAGGGGTGGACTATGAGAGTGTAAGGGGAAACCATGATATTGGCCTCTGGAAAAGGCAATGGCAACCCACTCCAGTACTCTTGCCTGGGAAATCCCACAGACAGAGGAGCCTGGTGGGTGACAGTCCATGGGTCACAAAAGAGTCAACCATTACTTAGTGACTGAATAACATTTTCTTCTCCTTTCCAACCCCTCGCCTCACATGCACACATGTGAGCACATTGGACCAGGTGAAGCCGTGACTAGTAGCATGGAGTCAAATCTGTGTTTCCTCTCCTCCCTGATATTAGGATTTGTTGGGAGCCATGTTAGGCATTACTGACAAAATGGAGGCATGGCCCCAACCCCTCTCCTCATCCTGCAGGCACAGTCCCAGGATGAAGGAGTTAGGTCTTGTGATTCTGACTTGTTCTTTCCTTTCTTCGGTTGATTTGGCTGGAAAGAATGTTAAGGTACTTATTGTTCTTGAGATAAGCATGAGAAAGCACAAAGCCTTCTACAGTTGTGCCCAGAAAATAATCTATAAAGTAACCATTGACATTTGTTCAAGGATCTTTACAAAGAATGTTCCAGGATGAGAACATAGTCCACAGCTTGAGGCCACAGGAAGGATTGTTATCTGAGACCTGTTTGTGAGGGAAGTGTTTATGGCAAAAGAAGTTTGCTGAGTTTAGGGTTTAGGAATAATTAAGAATACTTAGAAGCTAAAAATTTAAGGAATGTTGTAGTGTTAGCATATTTTACTATAGCTTATAGAGATTAGGAATTTTAGAGATATTAATAGCTAGCAACCTTTTTAGGAGCCAGTGATCTTAAGATACTAGGGGAAAACAGGAGTTAGAAAGATAAGAAATAAACTGAGGAATGTGGCATGAGTTACAGTGCAATCACAAGACACATAAGAGGAAGTAGATAAAAGATAGTAAAGCCGATTCTGAGAGAATCACTGAAGCAGGAACTCTGTTTGTAGGGCAACAATGATTTCTGGAGACAATAAATCTGGGTGGGGGGAGGGGGACTGAAAATGTCAAACCTTTGCCCTAATGCTTTTGTCAAAGTATAAAAGAAAACCTGAAGCTTGAAATAAACAAGTAGTCCCGCACCTGGAGTCAGAGGCTACATCATTGTCCACTGACACCGCTCATCCCTTCAGACTGATTCCCTGGCTGCTGGAGCTGGACTCCAGCAAGGATTGGAGAAGGGAATGGCAACCCAGATAAAAAATCTCCAAACATCTAGGTCAGGCCAGGTTATTCTTCATTTAAGGGTTTCAGTGAAAACTAAAACACATATGTGTTCTCAAATTTACCATAGTTTGTATTCTGTAAATTAGTTGTCTCAAACTGAAAATCCATCTTCCATGGAAACCATGTCATATAATAATTTTTAACTGTTTGTTTTATTAATACCGTACTTGACATATAATCTTGCACTGTTTCTACTACAGCTGAACTTGACTTTTATGCACAGCACTCTGTCCCCTGAGGTAGCCTTAAGACCTCTATTTATACCCAGTTTTATCTTTGGGGACACAGTAAGAGATCTCCAATTCTAACTCTCTGAGGGTAGCTCTTGGGTGTGGTAAGAGTTCCAGGGATTATGAGCAAGGAGCATGTATCTAGTAGGATGTTTTCAAAGGTCTTAAACAATGAAAAAAATTTTATCTCACGTAAGAGTGGGTCCAGAAAAAGGTTATCCCAGTGGTTTAATTATGTTAACAGAGACATAGACTTTCAATTTTTACACTATGCTATTCCAAGTATTGACCTCGTTTCCTAGCTGGTAGCAGGATAAAGGAAAATTTCCCAGAATTTCCATAGCAAACTTCCCTTCATGTCTCATTGGCCAGACTTTGGTCATTAGTTCATTTTCAAACCAAGTAGTGGCAAAGAGGATGGGCTTGTCATGATTTATAATGTTGTAAACAATAGACAATGGATGCTGGGCAGTCAGTCCTAGTGCCTGTTTTGGGCCAGTTGCTGGTGTAGCCTGATTTTGGGCCAGTCTGCTGGTTTTCTTCGGAGGCCTCAGGACTGGCCTACCTGCTTCCCTTTTAACTAGCATGGCTTCTTTCACTAGCTCTCAACTCTGCAGAAAGGGATGGAACCAAAGCCAAATAGCTAAAAACTCTCCCACTCACCTGGTCCTGAAGTACTTTGAGGGTTGTTATTTTAATTTTATATTATTTTTATCTTATTTTAAGCTAATAATGATGAAAATCTGTGGTAAGATAAAACAGCTCCCTTCTGCAAATACAAACACACACACAGACCTCCCACGCATTTTCTCCTGTGTTCTCACTTCCTTCTTTTTACTTAGATTGCGTATGGAAATTTTAAGAGTGAATTTCGGGGTAAAGAAAGGACTTCAATAGCATTCATTTGCATTAGAGAAGAGCCAAACCTAGCAATTCCCTGGGTATTTCAGAGCCTGGCATGCAGAGAGCACTGTAATTAGAAAAGGTAGCAAGGACTTACTTCAATGTTGATGTGGATCTGGAGTTGGGAGGAAGGTCTTGATCATACCCCTGGCCTCCCTCCACTTTCCTATCGTGTCCATTAGTTGGCTAAGTAGCAAAGCATGCTCCTGTGCCATATAAGAAGCAGGGCAGGGTTTTGACCTCAGACATGGAAGGGAATAAGCAGGAACTTCTCCAGCAATGGAAGCTGAAAGAAAGTTCCTGGGATAGAAATCAGAGGCTGCTGTATGAGAAGCCAAATAGCTTTCCAACAGGCTGGATTGAAGTCACCTGGAAACTGAAAAGCAACTCGTCTTCTTCTTGAGAATGAAGGCTTGTACTGACTGGGATGTAACACTACTTTCCCTGACTCTCCCATTCATATCCTTGTTAGGTCCTCCGCAAACCCACACTCATGCTCCTAGCACAAAGCAATGTGATCCCAGGTATTTGCAATTCACACGTGCAGTCCGAGCTTCTCTTTCATTCACACCCAATTAAACACACAAAGTACACGTTTTATTTCCACAGATGCCCAGAAAAAAACAAAGCCTTTTAGTTGGCCTTGATTCAAAAGTAAACTAAAAAATTAATCTTTAGCCAATACCTGGAAACAATGTGGAAAAGAACACATGTGTACACAAATTCAGAGATTATTAAACTTCTCACTCAGAAAGAAAAAGTCTAAATCTAATGATATGTGATCTCAGTTGGGAACTGAATTTTATATGTTAATATTTCAGTATACATGGTGCTAACTGCTGAACAACTGCCTCTTTAAGAAAGAAAAAAAGATGGTCTTATGCTCTCTATTCCCTCAAATCAGGAGTCTGGTGTGCATACAACCAATGATGAGAAAGATATGGTTAAGAGGAAAGAGAACTGAACCAACCCTCACAAGAAACAAGGGTCAGTGGTCCAAAACCGCTCTCCCCAATTATTTAGTTTGAGTCTGGGCAAGAGTTTTGAAAAGTCTTAAAGAGCAAATGTTCTGAAGCATCAAGTTTGTTTTCTTATATTTTCAACACTGCAAGCTGAAACTGAATTCTACTACGTCCAAGGAGAAAAAGTTATGCTGTATTTCCTTGGTGGTGCACTAGGGCCATTGGTAAGTTAGTGGGGAGAGGAGCATGTCAGGAGAGGGAAAAGGAATGGGTAGTGGAAAGTGTAATCTGATTTTTTCCCCTCCATGTTGATTTCTTCTGAAATGCGTAACTGGAGAGAAATGAAGAGGAGAAAAATATGGTTGGCAGATTGAGGTTGTAACACAGGATTTTCCCTGCCTTTCCTTCCCCACTGGGGACCCTTTCTCATGGCTAAAACTTTGACAGCAAAAGTATCCAACATCTATTTTCCCCTTCTTCCTTCCCAACAGATCCTTGACTATGTCCAGATAATCACTCTTTCCCCTTCTAACTCCAGGAGAAGACAACCATATCTTCATTTTTGTGTGTGGATCTTCATTTGTTGTTCAGTCACTAAGTTGTGTCCTCTCTGTGACCCCATAGACTATAACACAAAAAGCTTCCCTGTCCTTCATTATCTCCTGGAGTTTGATTAAACTCATGTCCATTGAGTTGATCATGCCATCCAACCATTTTATCCTTTGTCACCTCCTTCTCCTCCTGCCCTCAATGTGTCCCAGCATCAGGGTCTTTCCAATGAATCAGCTCTTTACATCAGGTGGCCAAAGTATTAGAGCTTCAACTTCAGCATTGGTTCTTCCAATGAATATTCGGGGTTGATTTCCTTTAGGATTGACTGATTTGGTCTCCTTACTGTCCAAGGGACTCTCAAGATTCTTCTCCAGCACCAGTTTGAAAGCATCAATTCTTTGGTGCTCATATATGCATGCTAAGTTGCTTCAGTAGTGTCTGGCTCTTTGCGACTCTATGGACTATAGCCTGCCAGGCTCCTCTGTCCATGGGATTCTCCAGGCAAGAATACTGGAATGGGTTGCCCTTTCCTTCTCCAAGGGATCTTCCCAGCCCAGGGATAAAACCTGTGGTCCTTACATCTCCGGCATTGGCAGGCAGGTTCTTTACCACTAGTGTCACCTGGGAAGCCAGAGCAGGGGTATAAAGTCCTAATCCTAACCTCATTGCTTCAATATGGGCAATTCTGGAGGACCACCCCAACTCCAGAACTTTGCTGGATAATCTAAAGTCTTTGTTTGGACTGACTCAGAGTTCAGCTTTTCTCTCTACACAGTTTTACTTCTTTTTTCCCCCACAGGAGTTGATTCTAAGAGCAACTCCCAATGAAGCCCCTGTATGCAAATCCTGTCTGAGAATTTGATTCATGGTGAATCCAATCGATAACAAATGGGACCAGGAGTGTCTCAGAAAGCAGACTCTAAGAAAGGACTTTGGACATGGGTCACTCAACAGGCCAAATATCAACAAGAGCCCCATCAATGCTGGTAGAAATAGTGCATAGTCCAGGGCATGTAGTGGCAATGCAATTTTAAAAACTTTCACCAGTGGTGAACTTGGTATAGGAGTGGACAGAATGCACTGTTGGGTCAGTGTATCACTCTTTTGAGAACAAAAAAGAAAACAGTAAATATAAGGACTATGAAACTGGATGGCTATTGCTGAGTGACATGGAAGCTCTATAGAAAGATAAAGGAAGGGTGATTAAATTATTAATTAAAGGATGAGTATGAAAGCCAGAGGCCTTCTTTATAGTATAAAGAGACTTTCATCTCCCGGAGGCCCCCGGGAGCTGAGGGTAATAAGAGTAACAAAGCTACAGAGAAAGTTATATTCTCAACCACAGCAAGGCAGGATTGGTTCCACTAATCATCACTCCCCAGTGACTCACTGGGGAACTTGTGTTTTCTATCTCCAAAACACTGCAAGTTTAGGGATCCTGGTTCTTAGGAGAGATCGCTTCTACTAGGGGATATAGTTAATATTTTATTAAACCTCAGGCTGTGGCTATCACTCAGTGATTCATTCTCCCCAAAGACCAGCAGCCAAGGAAAGGATTTACTATCCTGGGAGAGGTAATCAACTCTGAACTCTGAACATTAGAATATGTTTGTCACTCACATGATCCACTTGTCTTCTTAATACACCTTTGCCCAATTTTGACTGTAAATGACAAGTAAAATAGGCACATAGTGGGAAGGGAATACTGACCAGCCTCTGAGACTCCTCAAGGATAGGGTTCTGGGTCACCCACCTAGGTAAGTCACCTGAGGCCAGAAGAATAAAGGGCATCAATACGTGATGATAGAGGAGAATGATGGGGAGTACCAGTTATGGTCTTAAGACAAGTTGCACAGTGGGTATTGGAGTTCATTTCACTAATCTTTCTCTTACAAGTCTCTTCCCAACCCCTTGCCAGCTGAAAGTGAAAGTCGCTCAGTCATGGTTCTTTGTGACCCCAAGGACTATACAGTCCATGGAATTCTCCAGGCCACAGTACTGGAGTGGCTAACCTTTCCCTTCTCTAAGGGATCTTCCTTATCCAGGGATCAAACCCAGGTCTCCTACACTGCAGGCAGATTCTTTACCAGCTGAGCCACAAAGTCCTTTAAAATACTAGAGGAGATGCTCTTAAAATTTATAGAAAGCAAGTGCATTCAAGAGGCTCAGGGATGGACTCTGAATGCTGTATTGCACCCCTCAGGTTTCCACCACCTCATTCCTCCTGACTGGAAGTATTGTCAGCCAACCATTCTTGGCTGAGTCCTCCTCTGGAGCTTGGACTTGATTGAAGAGAGCCACCTTGCCCAAGATCTTGACCCTTCCTAGGAGCAGCTTATATCCAATTGCTACTTGTTATGAGAGTGTAAAGGCCTGGTCCTCTCACCCTAATCTGGGGTAAAACTGGAGTGTTACTCTGTCTCTAGAGTTCCCTGTAGGATTAGCTGAGAGCTTTGCTAGGACTGCCTGAATTTACAGCCCAATGCATAGAATCTATGATATTTGACTGGAAACTCTGGAGTAAAGTTGAGTATGTGTATTGGTATGATGTGCTGTTTACAAGTCCCATCAGTTCAGTTCAGTTCAGTTACTCAGTCGTGTCCAACTCTTTGCGACCCCATGAATCGCATCACACCAAGCCCCCCTGTCCAACACAAACTCCCAGAGTTTACCCAAAGTCATATCCATCAAGTCGGTGATGCCATCCAGCCATCTCATCCTCTGTCGTCCCCTTCTCCTCCTGCCCCCAATCCCTCCCAGCATCAAGGTATTTTCCAATGAGTCAACTCTTCGCATGAGGTGAAACTCTAAAGTGTTGGAGTTTCAGCTTCAGCATCAGTCCTTCCAATGAACAACAAGGACTGATCTCCTTTAGGATGGACTGGTTGGATCTCCATGCAGTCCAAGGGACTCTCAAGAGTCTTCTCCAATACCACAGTTCAAAAACATCAATTCTTCAGCACTCAGCTTTCCTCATAGTCCAACTCTCACATCGATACATGACCACTGGAAAAACCTCACCTCCAAGGTGAGAGAAACCCAAGTAAGAAGGTAGGTGTTGTGAGAGGGCATCAAAGGGCAGACACACTGAAACCCTAATCACAGAAAACTAGCCAATCTGATCACATGGATCACAGCCTTGTCTAACTCAATGAAACTAAGTCATGCCATGTGGGGCCACCTAAAATGGATGGGTCATGGTGGAGAGGTCTGACAGAATGTGGTCCACTGGAGAAGGGAATGGCAAACCACTTCAGTATTCTTGCCTTGAGAACCCCATGAACACTATAAAAAGTCAAAAGATAGGATACTGAAAGAGGAACACACCCGGTCGGTAGGAGCCCAATATGATACTGGAGATCAGTGGGGAAATAACTCCAGAAAGAATGAAGGAATGGAGCCAAAGCAAAAACAATACCCAGTTGTGGATGTGACTGGTGATAGAAGCACGGTCTGATGCAGTAAAGAGCAATATTGCATAGGAATCTGGAAGGTCAGGTCCATGAAACAAGGCAAATTGGAAGTGGTCAAACAAGAGATGGCAAGAGTGAACGTCAACATTCTAGGAATCAGCAAACTAAAATGGAATGGAATGGGTGAATTTAATTCAGATAACCATTATATCTACTACTGCGGGCAGGAATCCCTCAAAAGAAATGGAGTAGCCATCATGGCCAACCAAAGAGTCCGAAAATGAGTACTTGGTTGCAATCTCAAACACAACAGAATGATCTCTGTTCATTTCCAAGGCAAACCATTCAATATCACAGTAATCCAAATCTATGCCCCAACCAGTAACACTGAAGAAGCTGAAGTTGAATGGTTCTGTGAAGATCTACAAGACCTTCTAACACCCCAAAAGATGTCCTTTTCATAAAAGGGATTGGAATGCAAAAGCAGGAAGTCAAGAAACACCTGGAGTAACATGCAAATTTGGCCTTGGAATGTGGAATGAAGCAGGGCAAAGACTACTAGAGTTTTGCCAAGAGAATGCACTGGAGTTCCAAAGAATAGCAAGAAGAGATAAGAAGCCTTCTTCAGTGATCAATGCAAAGAAATAGAGTAAAACAACAGAATGGGAAAGACTAGAGATCTCTTCAAGAAAATTAGAGATACCAAGGGAACATTTCATGCAAAGATGGGCTTGATGAAGGACAGAAATGGTCTGGACCTAACAGAAGCAGAAGATATTAAGAAGAGGTGGCAAGAATACACAGAAGACTAAAAAAAGATCTTCATGACCCAGATAATCATGATGGTGTGATCACTAATCTAGAGCCAGACATCCTGGAATGTGAAGTCAAGTGGGCCTTAGAAAGCATCACTACCAACAAAGGTAGTGGAGGTGATGGAATTTCAGTGGAGCTGTTTCAAATCCTGAAAGATGATGCTGTGAAAGTGCTGCACTCAATATGCCAGCAAATTTGGAAAACTCAGCAGTGGCCACAGGACTGGAAAAGGTCAGTTTTTATTCCAATCCCAAAGAAAGACAATGCCAAAGAATGCTCAAACTATTGCACATTTGCACTCATCTCACATGCTAGTGAAGTAATGCTCAAAATTCTCCAAGCCAGACTTCAGCGATACATGAACTGTGAACTTCCTGATGTTCAAGCTGGTTTTAGAAAAGGCAGAGGAACAGGAGATCAAATTGCCAACATCTGCTGGATCATGGAAGAAGCAAGAGAGTTCCAGGAAAACATCTATTTCTGCTTTATTGACTATGCCAAAGCCTTTGACTGTGTGGATCACAAGAAACTGTGGAAAATTCTGAAAGAGATGGGAATACCAGACCACCTGACCTGCCTCTTGAAAATCTGTATGCAGGTCAGAAAGCAACAGTTAGAACAGGACATGGAACAGCAGACTGGTTCCAAATAGGAAAAGGAGTACGTCAAGGCTGTATATTGTCACCCTGCTTATTTAACTTCTATTCAGAGTACATCATGAGAAACGTTGAACTAGAAGAAACACAAGCTGGAATCAAGATTGCTGGGAAAAATATCAATAGCCTCAGATATGCAGATGACACCACCCTTATGGCAGAAAGTGAAAAGGAACTAAAAAGCCTCTTGATGAAAGTGAAAGAGGAGAGTGAAAAAGTTGGCTTAAAGCACAACATTCAGAAAACGAAGATCATGGCATCTGGTCCCATCACTTCATGGGAAATAGATGGGGAAACAGTGGAAACAGTGTCAGACTTTATTTTTGGGGCTCCAAAATCAGTGCAGATGGTGATTGCAACCATGAAATTAAAAACGCTTACTCCTTGGAAGAAAAGTTATGACCAACCTAGATATTATATTCAAAAGCAGAGACATTGTCATGTATGGATGTGAGAGTTGGACTGCGAAGAAGGCTGAGTGCCAAAGAATTGATGCTTTTGAACTGTGGTGTTGGAGAAGACTCTTGAAGAGTCCCTTAGACTGCAAGGAGATCCAACCAGTCCATTCTAAAGGAGATCAGCCCTGGGATTTCTTTGGAAGGAATGATGCTGAAGCTGAAGCTCAGTACTTTGGCCACCTCATGTGAAGAGCTGGCTCAGTGGAAAAGACTCTGATGCTGGGAGGGATTGGGGGCAGGAGGAGAAGGGGACGACCGAGGATGAGATGGCTGGATGGCATCACTGACTCGATGGACGTGCATCTGAGTGAACTCCAGGAGTTGGTGATGGACAAGGAGGCCTGGCATGCTGCGATTCATCGGGTCGCAAAGAGTCGGACACGACTGCGTGATTGAACTGAACTGAACTAAACTGAACTGTGGTCCTAGTGTGATTAGAATGACTAGTTTTCTGTGAGTATGGTTTTAGTGTGTGTGCCCTCTGATGCCCTCTTGCAACACCTACCATCTTACCCAGGTTTCTCTTACCTTGGGCATGGAGTATCTCTTCACGGCTGCTCCAGCAAAGGGCAGCCGCTGCTTCCTTAGCTTGGACGAAAGGTATCTCCTCACTGCCGCCCTTCCTGACCTTCAACATGGAATAGCTCCTTGAGGCCCTCCTGTGCCACGCAGCCACCGCTCCTTGGACATATGGTTGCTCCTCCCTGCCGCCGCCCCTGACCTCGGACCAGGGGTAGCTCCTCTCGGCCGTTGCTGTGCTGTCACAGCCTGGCACTCTCGGCTGCTGCCCCTGACCCCGACGTGGGGTAACTCC
This sequence comes from Nanger dama, assembly GCA_917880005.1. NCBI lineage: Eukaryota > Metazoa > Chordata > Mammalia > Artiodactyla > Bovidae > Nanger > Nanger dama. The sequence goes on from CAKJTW010000043.1 coordinate 14,564,189, forward strand.
TCTTGGCCGCTGCCCTTCGGGCATGGAGTCCTCCCGGTTCTGCCCCTGACCTCTGCTCCTCTCAGCTGCGCCGGTCGCAGCCAACCGCGCTTACCGCCTGTGCTGTAAGTAGTCCCATACTCATATTCAAATAATTTAATAATAAGGAAGTAGGCATTATGTTTCTGAAAATTGTTCCTGGAACTGGATACAAGTAACATTGGTACAATATTTTCTCTAAGGCAGACTGGCTCCACAGCTATCAGCACGGGCAATGTTTAGCTAATCAAGAATTCAAAGGGAACATAAACATTTAAATGTAATTATACCTGGGTGGAGGCATAAAGGATATTTATTTCCTCCAGTAGCTCTCAGTTTAATTTATAAAGAGCTAAGTTGATTAAGATTCAATTTCATTTCTTCAGGAAAGAGATCATATAGATTTCTTCGAAGTAGGAACCAAAAGAGATTATTTATGTTAATCTGGGCTGCTCTACTGCCTCACTCAACCCAGATATGACACAGAAAATATCCTTCTGTCTTAAAATTAAACTGTGTCATAAACACTAGCAGAATTTTTGCTATATGCTAGTTCTTAAAAGGAGGACAAACATTATCAAGGTGACACATATATTGTCAGCTGCATAACTGATTTTTTCTCTCCAAACAGAAACAGGAAGTGCTTAAATAAAACAAATAACATAGTTAATTATACAAAGTATAATGTAGTAATAATTCCACATTTAGGTTGCAATTATGATTCTTTTTTTTTCCAAGCCTCAACACCACTACAATTCATTAGAGAAAAATAAGGCAGAAAAAAATCTCTTTGATTTCCCTCAGAGGATTAAGGGAAAAGATAAAGAGACAGGAAAATATTTGAGTAAATTAGAGTTAATATGTCTCCCTATCTAGAATTACTTATCCGGACTGCTATTTTTCTTTCTTTTCTTTTTTCTTTTTTTAACCTTTTCTGGCCTCGCACCATGTGGCATATGGGATCTTACTTCCCCCACCAAGGATGGAACCTGAGCCCCTGCATTGGGGGTACAGAGTCTTAACCACTGGACTTCCAGGAAAGTCCTACCCAGATTGCTTTTTTGATGAAGAATTCCAGTAATTATCAGTATTTAGCAACAGGGATTGCAGATTCTTTGTGTGAGGTTAATATTTAATTTAAATTTTCCTTACATATGCTTTCCAAACAGAATGTCAACTTATGTGTTCTTAAGAGTATTTCAGCCATGAAATTAAAAGACGCTTACTCCTTGGAAGGAAAGTTATGACCAATCTAGATAGCATATTCAAAAGCAGAGACATTACTTTGCCGACTAAGGTCCGTCTAGTCAAGGCTATGGTTTTTCCTGTGGTCATGTATGGATGTGAGAGTTGGACTGTGAAGAAGGCTGAGTGTTGAAGAATTGATGCTTTTGAACTGTGGTGCTGAGAAGACTCTTGAGAGTCCTTGGACTGCAAGGAAATCCAACTAGCCCATTCTAAAGGAGATCAGCCCTGGGATTTCTTTGGAAGGAATGATGCTAAACCTGAAACTCCAATACTTTGGCCACCTCATGTGAAGAGCTGACTCACTGGAAAAGACTTTGATGCAGGGACGGGTTGGGGGCAGGAAGAAAAGGGGACGACAGAGGATGAGATGGCTGGATGGCATCACTGACTCGATGGACGTTGAGTTTGAGTGAACTCCAGGAAATGGTGATGGACAGGGAGACTTGGCGTGCTGCGATTCATGGGGTGACAAAGAGTTGGACACGACTGAGTGACTGAACTGAACTGAACTGAAGAGTATTTATTGTACTGTTCATTTTTTTGTTATGACTTTTTGTGTGTTGAGAGATCTGTAGTGGGGAGATCTGGAATTTCTCTTATTTATTTTCATTTCTTTGGTGAATCTGTGCTACATTTGGTAATTTCATTGTTTTATTAAAATAATAATAATAAGCAGATTTTCCACAATGGAAATTCTTTGAGTTCAGTGGAGGGTATTCTTTGGGTTACTTTTTATTTAGTGGGATATTCTGAGAGCCAGCTATGATGAATACATAAATAAGAGGGCTACAGGTCATGGAAATGTATCAAAATCCGATGACTTGAGGACAACAAAATTTAATTAGTTTAAAAATCTTTATAATTAAGTTCCTGTGGCTGATTTCAGTCTGTCAATATAAGTTGGTCAATGAAATAATTCCATGGTTTTTAATAGTGAAATTGATTTGCATTTTGAAAAGTCAACTAAATTGGCTGCTTAATATCAAAATTTTTGGCTTAGAAAACAATAATGTTTTCTTGGGGACTTCCCTGGTGGTTCAGTGGCTAAGATTCTGAGCTCCCAATGCAGGGGGCCTGGGTTTGATTCCTGGTCAGGGAACTAGCTCCCATATGCCACAACTAAGGCTCAGCACAACCAAATAAATATATTAAAAAATAATAATGTTTTCTTAACTTCTACTTTGCTGTTGTTCAGTTTCCCAGTTTTGTCTGACTCTTTACCACCCCCATGGACTGCATAACACCAGGCCTCCTTGCCCCTTAACCATCTCCCAAAGTTTGCCCAAGTTCATGTAGATTGCACCGGTGATGCCATCCAGCCATCTCACCCTCTGATACCCTCTTCTCTTTCTGCCTTCAATCTTTTCCAGCATCAGGGACTTTTCCAAAGAGCCAGCTGTTTGCAGTAGCTACTTTGTTAGCTAAACTTTAACTAATAGACTGTTTCTGATCCCTGGTTTTTCTTCTTCCTCATTCATTCTATTCCAGGTCCCTGGGATCCCAGGAATTATGGTATTTCTCTTTTCTGTCATCCTCCCACCGCCCCCCACAAGACCTTTGGTACTTATGAGGCCAGTCTCATCAGCTCTCAGAGCTATTGATTGGGATTTTAAGGTCATAATCTCAGATCCTACAAGGCTCTCTGTCTTGGCTCCTCAGGAGGTTGCCAGCCTCCAAGACATGAAGAAATTCATCTGGCACATAGTAGATGCTACATTTAATTTTTGAAGAATTAATAATTCACATGTTTTAGAAAAAAAAAAAGGTATAAAAGATTTAGAGAAAAGTCCGCTTCTGGTACCCCCTCCCCCAGTATCCTCATCTACTTTCCACAATCTCCCACAAATAATTCCTATTATTAGTCTTTATTCCTTCCAAAGTTTATGTATTCCAGTGCCACTGAGATTAGTTGAGTGATTTCCAACTTTTAACACACAAATCTCTTATATTCTAAGTGTGTTCACCATCTTCATGTTATTATCTCCTATTAACTCTTTTTTTCAAACAGACTTTATTTTATAGAGCATTTTAGGTTCACAGTAAAATTGGGCAGAAGGTACAGAGGTTTCCCACATACCCACCCTGTCCAGCTGCCCACAGCATGCCCTTTCCCACTATCAGTATCTCACGCAGAATGGCTCATTTGTTATAATTGATGAACCATGTTGACATATTATCACCCAAAGTCCACAGTTTATATTATAGTTCATTCCTGGTGCACATTGTGTGGGTTTTGAAAAATGTGTAATAACATGTATCCACCATTATAGTATGGCTTTCCTGATGGCTCAGTGGTAAAGAATCTGCTTGCGATGCAGGAGTTCAGTCCTTGGGTCAAGAAAATCCCCTGGAGAAGGAAATGGCAACCCACTCCATTTGTTCATGCCTGGCAAATCCCATAGGCAGAGGAGACTGGAAGACTAAAGTCCATGGGATTGCAAGAGTCAGATGCTACTTAGCGACTAAACCACCACCACCACTGTTATACTATCATACAGAATAGTGTCAATGCAGTAAAAATCCTCTGTATACTGCCAATTCATCCTCTCTGCCTCACTAACCCCCAACAATCACTGATCCTTTCACTGTCTCCATAGTTTTGCTTTTTCCAGAATATCATATAGTTGGAATCATACAGTATGTAGCCTTTTCAGATCAGCTTCTTTCACTTAGTAATATACATCTAAGGTTTCACCATGTCTTTTCATAATTTGAAAGCACATTTCTTTTAAACACTGAATAGTATTTGATTTTCTGGCTGTACCAGTTTATCCATTCACTTATTGAGGGATATTTTCGTTGCTTCCAAGCTTTGGCAGTTACAAATAAAGCTGATTTAACATCCATGTGTATGCTTATGTATGGACATCAGTTTCCAGCTCCTTTGGGTAAATACCAAGGAGCATGATTGCTGCACTCAATATGCCAGCAAATTTGGAAAACTCAGCAGTGGCCCCAGGACTGGCAAAGGTCAGTTTTCATTACAATCCCTAAGAAAGTCAATGCCTAAGAGTACTCAAACTACTGCACTGTTGAACTCATCTCAGTTCAGTTCAGTTCCGTTCAGTCGCTCAGTTGTGTCCAACTCTTTGCGACCCCATGAATCGCAGCAGGCCAGGTCTCCTTGTCCATCACCATCTCCTGGAATTCACTCAAACTCACGTACATCGAGTCAATGATGCCATCCAGCCATCTCATCCTCTGTCTTCCCCTTTTCTTCCTGCTCCCAATCCCTCCTAGCATCAGAGTCTTTTCCAATGAGTCAACTCTTCACATGAGGTGGCCAAAGTACTGGAATTTCAGGTTTAGCATCATTCCTTCCAAAGAAATCCCAGGGCTGATCTCCTTTAGAATGGACTAGTTGGATCTCCTTGCAGTCCAAGGGACTCTCAAGAGTCTTCTCCAACACCACAGTTCAAAAGCATCAATTCTTTGGCACTCAGCCTTCTTCACAGTCCAACTCTCGCATCCATACATTGGTACACTGGAACATTTCCACTGGTACTTGACCACTGGAAAAACCATAGCCTTGACTAGATGGACTTTGTTGGCAAAGTGATGTCTCTGCTTTTGAATGTGCTATCTAGGTTGGTCATAACTTTTCTTCCAAGGAGTAAGCATCTTTTAATTTTATGGCTGCAGTCACCATCTGCAATGATTTTAGAGCCCCTCCCCAAATAAAGTCTGACATTGTTTCTTTCCACTGTTTCCTATTTCCCATGAAGAGATAGGACCAGATGCCATGATCTTCGAACTCATCTCATACACTAGTAAAGTAAAGCTCAAAATTCTCCAAGTCAGGCTTCAGCAATACGTGAACCGTGAACTTCCAGATGTTCAAGCTAGATTTAGAAAAGGCAGAGGAACCAGAGATCAAATTGCCAACATCTGCTGGATCATGGGAAAAGCAAGAGAGTTCCAGAAAAACATCTACTTCTGCTTTATTGACTATGCCAAAGCCTTTGACTGTGTGGATCACAATAAACTGGAAAATTCTGAAAGAGATGGGAATATCAGACCACCTGACCTGCCTCCTGAGAAATCTGTATGCAGGCCAAGAAGCAACAGTTAGAACTGGACATGGAGCAACAAACAGACTTATTCCAAATCAAGAAAGGAGTATGTCAAGCCTGTATATTGTCACCCTGCTTATTTAACTTATGTGCAGAGTTCATCATGAGAAATTCTGGACTGGATGAAGCACAAATTGGAATCAAGATTGCCGGGAGAAATATCAATAACCTCAGATATACAGATGACACCACTCTTATGGCAGAAAGTGAAGAAGTAAAGAGTCTCTTGATGAAAGTGAAAGTGGAGAGTGAAAAAGTTGACTTAAAACTCAACATTCAGAAAACTAAGATAATGGCATCCGGTCCCATCACTTCCTGGCACATAGATGGGGAAACAGTGGAAACAGTGAGAGACTTTATTTTCTTGGGCTCCAAAATCACTACAGATGGTGACTGCAGCCATGAAATTAAAAGACGCTTGCTCTTTGGAAGGAAAGTTATGACCATCCTTGACAGCGTATTAAAAAGCAGAGTCATTACTTTGCCAACAAAGAACTGTCTAGTCAAGGCTATGGCTTTACCAGTAGTCATGTACAGATATGAGAGTTGGATTATAAAGAAAGCTGAGTGCTGAAGAATTGATGCTTTGAACTGTGGTGTTGGAGAAGACTCTTGAGAGTCCTTTGGAAAACAAGGAGAGCCAACCAGTCCATCCTAAAGGAAATCAGTCCTGAATGTTAATTGGAAGGACTGATGTTGAATCTGAAACTCCAATACTTTGGCCACCTGATGTGAAGAACTGACTCATTTGAAAAGACCCTGATGCTGGGAAAAATTGAGGACAGGAGAAAGGGACAACAGAGGATGAGATGGTTGGATGGCATCACCAACTCAGTAGACAGGAGTTTCAGTAAACTCTGGGAGTTGGTGACGGACAGGGAGGTCTGGCGTGCTGCAGTCCGTGGAGTTGCAAAGAGTCGGACATGACTGAGTGACAACTGAACTGATGATTACCAGATCTGTGATAAGGGTACGTTTAGTTTTGTCAGAAACTGCTACAATGTCTTCGTTTCTGCATTCCCACCAGCAACAAATGAACACCTTTCATTAACTTTTGAACAAACTGCAGCCACGTTTCTACTTTCACTGCCTTATCCAGTTTCTTTTGTTAGTATTTCCTAGTTGCTATCAACAAGCATTTTTAGGCCTTATTTCTGGTGATCACTCACATACACTTGCCTCTCCCACTCTTTGATCTCTGATGCTAGGCATTTCTGGTTTCCCTTTACCGTTTAAACAGCTCCCCTTTCTGTCTCTTTTGTGAGTCTCCTTTGTCTCCATTTATTCCTCAGTCATTGGTATTTTAGAATTTCCTCCTTTACTCTCTTTTCTGACTCTGCATTTTTCAAAATTTTTAACATTAATTCAGAGATTCTTGACTGGATTTCAGATGCACATTTTCAACTGCTTATTAGCTATCTCTTAGACTGCAGAAATTCAGCATTCATTCTATCTATAGCCACCCAAAGTAAGCAAACCTCATTTCTAGTTCTGGTTAATAGTCTCTGTCTGCTCACATCTGAAACCTGAGACCCTCTTAGATGCCTCCTTCTTGTTTAGACTACCACATTCAAGGAAATTGACTTCACCTCCTCTGATCATTCTAATCCTACAGTCTTTACATTGCCCCATCATTCTTTTCTTGTCCTTATACAATAAACTCCTAATTGCTCTCCTTACTGCCTGCCTCATTGTCTTCCTGTCTTTCCTCCCACACCAGTGTCTGGCTGATCTTTTACAATGTAATCCTTGATTACATTGTTCCTCTTCAATTCTCAACGGTCTTGAGAAAAAAGTGAGTTCTGGAGTGTGATGTTCAAGGTCTTTCAGGAGCTGACCCTGCCCATTCTGTGACTTCATTCTCAACTAAGTTCCCGAGACTTCACATGCTTTCTCAGGCCTCCATGAAATGCCCTTCTCTTGTCTCTTTAGGTGTTATCACTGGTCCGTCTTTTATTTGGGGCTTTTCTATCTTCTACTCCAAGCCCCTACTCCAGCCTAGTTAAGTGCTCATTTCTTTCTATTCCATGTGAAATGAAGTGAAGTGAAGTGAAGTGAAGTGGAGAGGAGTGAATGTCTCTCAGTCGTGTCTGACTCTTTGCAACCCCATGGACTGTAGCTCACCAGGCTCCTCTGTCCATTAGATTCTCCAGGCAAAAATACTGGAGTGGGTTGCCATTTCCTTTTCCAGGGGATCTTTCCAACCCAGGGATCGAACCCAGGTCTCCCACATTCCAGGCAGATTCTTTACCATCTGAACCACCAGGGAAGCCCCTAACCTTTTTATAAATGTCTCAGCAGCAATCTCTGGGCATGACATTTTGTACTACTTTTTTATTTGTCCAAGATCTTATGGGCTTTTTGTGAGCATAGTGATTACTTGAATTTAGGAATGGCTTTTCCATATTCCATTTAATTTAATGTAATTTAATTGCACTTCACTTTTTTTTTTTTTTAACCACACCATGCCGCTTGTGGGATCCTAGTTCCCCCAACCAGGGATTGAACCTGGGCTCACAGCAGTGAAAGCATGGAGTCCTAACCACTTGACCAACAGGGAAGTCCCCATAGAATTCCTTTTGTCTTTAAAAGAAGAGCTTGAGACAAGATTGATATGTTAGTGCTTTATTTGGTGTGGAATCTCAGGATAGTGAGAGAAGAAGGAAGTAAAGCGGGGAAGGAGGATAAGAAAACCTAAGTTGGCATATTACCAAGCAGCCTCTGCTTCACTAAGAGCTCTGGCCAGTGCTCTTCACATGGAGCATCTCCTGAAGGGTAGTGAAGATCCACTGTGCCCCAGGACGGACTGTTAGTTTGGGGAAGGAGGGGAATCAGGGATGCATTGGTCAGTGACTTCTTACTTCCTCCTTCTCACTGGCCCACAATCACCCAATTACTTTAAAATTTCCCTGACTTCTAGATGGCGTTATCTGGCTCCTCTGAGCATCTGTTGGGGATGCCAGAGACAGTGGGTGGTGTGAAGAGAGGAAGCAGAGGCAGCAGTCGGCAGGCAGCTCTCCTTCAGCAAGCAACCCAGGAGGTGGGGCAGATCCGGTCAAGCTGCTAGATGCAGCACATGAGCTGGATCAATGTTCATCAGTGATGTTAGCAAAACCCTACTCTCTCCATATTGTCACTGAGGATACTGGGAAATTAGAGAAACCAAGTGAATTGTCAAAAGTCACATAGCTGTTATGGTTGAGTTAGAAGTTATTTCAAAGTGTTTCCTTGTACATTTTATGCTGCTTTGCAATGAACAAATGTACTTCTCAAGTTTTTATTTTTCCTTTCTTAGTTTTCTCTTTTCCTTCCTCCTATTTCAATCCCTGGTCTTCCCTCATGGCTCAGTGGTAAAGAATCCACCTGCCAGTGTAGAAGATGTGGGTTCAATCTTTGGATCAGGAAGATCCCCTGAAGAAGGAGATAGCAACCCACTCTGGTATTATTGCCAGAAGAATCTCACGGACAGAGGAGCCTGGTGGGCTGCAGTCCATGCCATGGGGTCACAAAAGAGTTGGATACAACTTAGCAACTAAACAGCAACAACATTTCAATTCTTAGTTTGCAGGAAGAAGAAGCAAAGCAGTTTATCCATGTCTCATATTTGGGTGACAGAAATTGTTGTTGAAGTATTCAAATAAACACCCAACATTATTATTATTTTTAAAAAATTTTGGCCATACTCTGTGGCCAAAACTAAGATCTGTGAGATCTTAGTTCCCTGACCAGGGGTCGAACTCATGCCATTTGCATTAAGAGAACAAAGCCTTAGCCACTGGACCACTGGAGATGCTCCCCCCCCCACCATTATTTTTGACATGACGGTTTAACTGCCTAGGCTTGAAAAGTTGGGCGTAAACTTTAGGATGGGGCTTTTCAAAAGTGGAAGCACCAATTCTTTTTATTTATATATCCCAGCAAAATCTGTTTTGATCTCCTCAGATGGAACAATTCTACCAAGCAAAATAGACAGTACTACTTAATTCAGAATGTGTTTCTAGAGGAATAAGTTTATGATGCTGAGAGCAAAAGTTTTCACTCCTTTTCCAGCTAACACCTTTTTTATACAAATATATTGTTTTAAATGAGTATTTCAGCTTGCCAGGTTTAAATATCCTTAGTCTTAAATTTATTTGGTAATATGAAAAGGGATATATTCTTAATTTTAACTTTCTCCTGTGTTTATTGCATTGGTACCAAGAATGAAAAGCCATAGATTAGGGCTTTGAATAAATAACAGTCATCCTTCACTGACAAATATTTTCCAGCTTGGAAGAAAGCATATCTTTTTCCTGAGATCAAACAATATTTACCTTTTGTTTCCATATGTAATCTCCCTGGCCTTCCAATTTAATAACGGGAAGGTTGATAATTTATTCTCTATTACATAGACAGTATGAAAAATAGTAGGAATGGTTTTAGTGTTCAGCACCCAATCTGAATTTATTTTCCTTGTGCTATCTTTCTTTTCTTTCTTTCCTTTTGCAAACACTCATGACTTTTGATTCAGTCAGTAATTACTAGTCCAGCATGGTCTGTCCAAATCATCTGAGTAGAATGGTTCAATAGTAGGAATCACAAAAGCCAGAATTTTTAGAATGAGCTACTTATTTGGTGTGCTTATTCGATGTGATGTCCCTTTCCAAAACACTTGTCTGCAGCCCAAGTTCTAGAGCCCAAGTGATTTCTGTGAAAGCCTTTGGAGGACAGTTTAACGTAAACTTCAGATCTTTGTTGCTCAGAACTCCTAGGAAACAGATAGGGATTGAGGTGGTGATAGTAAGGATAGAAGCACGAAATCCTGGACTTGTAGTGGCCTATTTTGTTCTTAATGACCTAGTCTGAAAGTCCTCAGGTATACAAGTAATTCATTTGGGACCAAGGGGACACCACTGCTTTTATCTTCATTAGCTGCTGGTTAGTTTGTGATTGACAGAAAAGCAGAAGAAGCACAGATTACCTCTTGCTTGAGCTGGGACATCCCTCTTCTCTGCCCTGGACATCAGCACTCTTAGTTCTCGGTTCTTCTACCTCCAGTTTTCAGGCATTGGGGTCTGAACTGGAACTACAGCAGCAGCTTTCCAGGGTCTTTAGTTACAGACTGCAGATTGTGGGACTTCTCAGCCTCTATATGAGTCAATCCCTCATTATAAACCTCTTTCTGTTTATCTATTTATATATCTTATTGGCTTTGTTTGTCTGGAGAACTCTAATACAACATGGAAGGGAAGCTCTATTAGAGGAAAGTTCATGGTGGTACAAGTCTCCTGGTGAACCCTATTCTAACTGAGGGCAAGAACCCGTTAACCATCGACAATAGCAGAACAAGACCACAGTCCATGGGACCTGTTGTCTTCCTGCTGCCTTGTCTTGGTGAGTATAGAAATTCCAACTGCTGGCATTTGTGAGGTAGAGAAAGAACCCAGAATCCCAGTGTCTATGGCAAAGAAAGGAAAACAGTGGAATGAGCCAGCCTCAAAGGGGTAAGCCATGATTATCTTTAGGCAGGGTTTGCTGATGCCAGTTACCCTCTTCATTTCTCTTTCTCTTCTTCTTTTCCCCAACATAACAGTGTTAAATATAAAATTGTCTTGTGTTTTGAGCCAGGCCTAGACTCAGGTATGCTCACCAGAGTTGGAACTGTCCCTCATTCTATTATAAATATTTTTCTTATTTAGTCCCTCTTACCTCAGGCCAGAAAGCCTGTATATAACCTGGGAAAAAAATAATAAAGCCAGTCTCTACTGCTGGCTCTGTGCATGTGGCCAAGTGATTATTTGCAAGACTACTGTTAGGGTTTCAGTAGGGGGACCCTCAAGGTGTCTGCTAATAACATAATCACACAGGGTGATTTCAGTGAGGCTGCAAGGGTACAAGGCTCTTCTTGATGTCAAAAGCAATTCCATTCTCCTTTAGGGAAATTTTCTGCCTTTCTTGGCTTGTCTTTCTCTCACCCTAGTCTGTCCTAGGTTCCACCCAATGTTTTCATAAAGAAACAACTTTAGATAATGACTCATGGTAATCACCTGCCCAGCCAAGGATATATCTGGGCAACTATTCAAGGGGCAGGCAAGCTGTGAGGTCCCCATATCCTTTGAAAGCTGAGCTTAAAGTCTCTGCTCCATCTTCCAAGAGAGTCTGGTTAAAGTGTGTATAGAAACTTTTAAAGCAATTTGATAGTCTATGTCTATCTAATTAAAAAAAAAAAAAAAACTTGGGCTTGTATTTCCTATGTCTTAACTCGTTTTATTTTTCATTTCCTCTTCCTATTGATTTATTCTTAGTTTATTTTGTAAATGTACCAGGGCTGAATGGAAAAAAACAAACAATAAAACCAACCAGTACACAGGCATTTGGAGGAACAGCGCCCTAAGTCATGCTGGTTCCTGCTTCTTCCCTGTGTTGATGCAGTCTGCTCCTCCCAAGGTGTCCAATAAGGAGTGGAGCAGAGACCCTGCAGTCCCGAGTGTTCCTCCTCAGCTGGTCCATCCCACTTCTGGGAACCTGGAAACCCAGCAAGGCAGGTCGCCTGAGATGTCATTCACCCTCCTCCAGCTCTCCCCACTTCCAGTCCCACAGTCCCTTGGATCAGGAAAAAAATGTATCATTAACCTCTACTCTACTTAAATGTGATATAGTCTATCAGGTCTAGCCCTTGATATATGTAGTGCAAGTTAAACATTTTGAGAATCCTTTCTTTCTCAACTGTGTATTTTCTAGTCTATTGTTATGCTGCAAAATTCTCTTTGAATGTTTCAAGTTGAATAATAACTTCTATTCTTTTCGTTCCTTCTTTCACAGTCTTGATCCAATCTGCACCTCCTTCTCTCCCAGGATGCTTTGGGTTTACTAGGAAGACATTCATGTTTCCAAAAGCTGAAAGACAAAATCACATTTGTCTGTTTAAAAAAATACTGTTTCCTCTTGCACAGTGTTGTGAATCAAGTAATTTCAACAGTATCACTTCTGCCATCACATCACATTACCACTGAGCCCAGACAGCACCTTAATAACCTAAAGAACTCTCAATATATATAGTATGATTATTTTTATTGCATTACTTGTGGTAAACACAGGCAGGCTTATTCTCACCTTTCAAGTTTTAGCTTATGCCACCACCTCGGAAACAGCTTTCTTGATGAGTGCCTTTCCTTAGTTTCTATCTTGTCATTCTGTTTATTTTATTCATAACTTTTTATCATAATATATTACCTTGCTTTTCTTTTTAAAAATAAACTCCAGTTTATTTTTATCTTAAGCATTTTGGCCAGCTTTATTAAGAAATAAGTAACATACAATACTGAATAAATTTAAGGTGTACACCATGTTGCTTTAATATATGTGTATGTTGCAAAATGATATAGTAGCATCAGCTAACACCTCCATCACATCACATAATTACTGTTTCTTTTGTGGTAAAAACATTGAAGGTCTATTCTATTAGCAACTTTCAAGCATGTATTACAGTATTATTGACTATAATCTCTGGGTTGTACTCTATTTCATCAGAGCTTATTCATCTTATAACTGGAGGTTTGCCCTGTTGGACCAGTATCTCCTTATTTTCTCCTACCCTCCAGCCTCTGGTAACCACTAATCTACTCTCTGTTTCTTTGAGTTTTTTTTTTTTTTTTAGATTCTGCTTATAAGTGATATCACACAATATTTGCCTTTCCCTGACACTTAACATAATGTCTTCAAGTTTCATGCATGTTGTCTCAAATGGTAGGATCTCCTCCTTTCTCATGATTGAAAAATCTTTATCCATGCATCTGAAGATGGCCACTTGGGTAGTTTCAATATCTTGCCTATTATGAATAATGTTGCAATAAACATGGGAGTGCAAATACCAGTTTGAGATCCTGTTTTTATTTGCTTTGTATATATATATATATATCAGTTCAGTTCAGTCGCTCAGTCGTGTCCGACTCTGCGACCTCATGAATCGCAGCATGCCAGGCCTCCTGTTCATCACCATCTCTCGGTGTTCACTCAGACTCACGTCCATCAAGTCTGTGATGCCACCCAGCCATCTCATCCTGTGTCGTCCCCTTCTCCTCCTGCCCCCAATCCTTCCCAGCATCAGAGTCTTTTCCAATGAGTCAACTCTTCCCATGAGGTGGCCAAAGTACTGAAGTTTCAGCTTTAGCATCATTCTTTCCAAAGAAATCCCAGGGTTGATCTTCTTCAGAATGGACTGGTTGGATCTCCTTCCAGTCCAAGGGACTCTCAAGAGTCTTCTCCAACACCACAGTTCAAAAGCATCAATTCTTTGGTGCTCAGCCTTCTTCACAGTCCAACTCTCACATCCATACATGAACACAGGAAAAACCATATCCTTGACTAGATGGACCTTAGTCGGCAAGGTAATGTCTCTGCTTTTGAATATGCTGTCTAGGTTGGTGATAACTTCTCTTCCAAGGAGTAAGCGTCTTTCAATTTCATGGCTGCTGTCACCATCTGCAGTGATTTTGGAGCCCCCAAAAATAAAGTCTGACACTGTTTCCACTGTTTCCCCATCTATTTCACATGGAGTGACGGGACTGGATGCCGTGATCTTCATTTTCTGAATGTTGAGCTTTAAGCCAACTTTTTCACTCTCCTCTTTACTTTCATCAAGAGGCCCTTTATCTCCTCTTCACTTTCTGCCATAAGGGAGGTGTCATCTGCATATCTGAGGTTATTGATATTTCTCCTGGCAATCTTGATTCCACCTTGTGTTTCTTCCAGCCCAGCATTTCTCATGATGTACTCTGCATATAAGTTAAATAAGCAGGGTGACAATATATAGCCTTGACGTACTCCTTTTCCTATTTGGAACCAGTCTGTTGTTCCATGTCCAGTTCTAACTGTTGCTTCCTGACCTGCATACAGATTTCTCAAGAGGCAGGTCAGGTGGTCTGGTATTCCCATCTCTTTCAGAATTTTCCATAGTTTCTTGTGATCCACACAGTCAAAGGCTTTGGCATAGTCAATAAAGCAGAAATAGATGTTTTCCTGGAACTCTCTTGCTTTTCACATGATCCAGTGGATGTTGGCAATTTGATCTCTGGTTCCTCTGCCTTTTCTAAAACCAGCTTGAACATCCAGAAGTTCACGGTTCACATATTGCTGAAGCCTGGCTTGGAGAATTTTGAACATTACTTTACTAGCATGTGAGATGAGTGCAATTGTGTGGTATTTTGAGCATTCTTTGGCATTGCCTTTCTTTTGGGATTGGAATGAAACTGACCTTTTCCAGTCCTGTGGCCTCTGCTGAGTTTTCCAAATTTGCTGGCGTATTGAGTGCAGCACTTTCACAGCATTATCTTTCCAGATTTGAAATAGCTCAACTGGAGTTCCATCACCTCCACTAGCCTTGTTCGTAGTGATGCTTTCTAAGGCCCACTTGACTTCACATTCCAAGATGTCTGGCTCTAGATGAGTGATCACATCATCATGATTATCTGGGTCTTGAAGATCTTTTATATGTATATATACACATACACACATAAGTGCGATTATTGGATCATAGGGTAATTCTATTTTTATATTATGTTGCTTATTTATGTGTTTACTTACTAATGTCTTCCTTATAAAAATGTAAGATCTAAAAGACCAGAAAATTTTAATTTTAATTCAATTTTATGTCCCCATTCGTTAGCATAGAGAATGGCACTTAGCAGTATTTTTTAAATCTTTGTTGAATAGGTGAAGAGGCAGTAGAGAGTCCTTGTGAGCTAAGATAGTGAGCCCTACTGAGGCAGGGATGGCATCGCAATATCTCTGCCACTCAGCTTTCTGTGCTTGGAGGATTCAAAGACCTATAGGTGTAATTGCATCTTGCTATTCAGGAAGCACTGCTGGTTTCAGCCTGAAGCATTCAAGTTTCATAAAAGGAGAAGCTACTAGGTGGTGGGGCTTCACCAGGAGAATTCAGGTAGCTAAGGGTTGTTACAGCAGATAGTTCCTTCTCCCAAGAAGGGGATGAGTCACCTTCTGTGCCTAAAAACACAGAACAGAATTAATGGGATCCCAAGAGATGCTAGGAAAAGGGAAGACGGTTATATTCCAGAAGTCCTCACTTTATCAAGTCTGTTGCCAATTTTGAGGATTATTTTTGTGGCCCAGGAGATGTCCAGGCAGGTGATCAAGGGAGATGGTTGTTGCAAATGACCATCATGGTGGTGCCTGGGCAGGTGCTGGAGTAGAGGACCCGGTAAGTATCATAAATAGATGGGAAAACAGTGGAAACTGTGTCAGACTTTATTTTTGGGGGCTGCAAAATCACTGCAGATGGTGACTGCAGCCATGAAATTAAAAGACGCTTACTCCTTGGAAGAAAAGTTATGACCAACCTAGATAGCATATTCAAAAGCAGAGACATTATTTTGCTGACTAAGGTCCGTCTAGTCAAGGCTATGGTTTTTCCTGTGGTCATGTATCGATGTGAGAGTTGGACTGTGAAGAAGGCTGAGCGCCAAAGAATTGATGCTTTTGAACTGTGGTGTTGGAGAAGACTCTTGAGAGTCCCTTGGACTGCAAGGAGATCCAACCAGTCCATTCTGAAGGAGATCAACCCTGGGATTTCTTTGGAAGGAATGATGCTAAAGCTGAAACTTCAGTACTTTGGCCACCTCATGTGAAGAGTTGACTCATTGGAAAAGACTTTGATGCTGGGAGGGATTGGGGGCAGGAGGAAAAGGGGAAGACAGAGGATGAGATGGCTGGATGGCATCACGGACTCGATGAATGTGAGTCTGAATGAACTCTGGGAGTTGGTGATGGACAGGGAGGCCTGGCATGCTGCCATTCATGGTGTCGCAAAGAGTCGGACACGACTGAGCAACTGAACTGAACTGAAGTATCATATTCCTAGGTGAAGTGGCCCAGGCAGGCTGGCATGCTCCTGACAGCATGCCACTTTATGGTCACAGCTAAAGATGACACCTGCTCTTTCCCTGGAGTATTTTGTGATTCAGAGACTCAAGTCAACATAGCTGCTACTCTGCAGGGCATTACCATTCACTGCTGTGGCCAGAAATCTGGGAGCAACCCTGGTCACTGCCCTTTGGTTATCTTCCCCATTTGTCAATAGCCAATTATGTTGATTCCATCTCCAAATCATCTGTTGACTGTTTTGCTTTTCTTTTTCTCTTTAGTGTCTTAGTCACTCAGGTCGTATCCGACTCTTTGCAACCCTATGGGCTATAGCCTGCCAGGTTCCTCTGTCCATGTGATTTTCCAGATAACAATACTGGAGTGGGTTGCCATTTCCTTCTTGAGACCCAGGGATTGAACCTGGTCTCCTGCATCGCAGACTCTTTACTGTCTGAGCCACTCTTGCCTGAAACTGAACTATCATCTTTTTACCTAAATGATTGCAAGGGCCTCCTGAAAGTTTATTCCAAATCAGATTTGTTTCTTCTATTTCACTTTTCATATTTCAGTCAATAGAGTCTCAATCAAGTCCCTGCCCAGATTAAATTCTTCCATGAATCCTTCCATTGTTCTATTGTTCAGTGATCCTCACCTTTCTCTTTGGCCTCATCTTATTATACTTTCTCTTCTGTCCGTACTGAGGGTTTCCCCCTATTTTTCCAGTTTCTAGAACTTTTATCATGCATTTTGCTTTTTAAACTTTAGTGCTTTTGCACTGAAGTTTCATTTTGTCTAGAATATGTGTTCCCTTCTGCCCAACACACCCAATTGGCAGTATCCAGCCAGCTCCTCTCCACCCTTTTGATTTTAGCTTAATGTTTTTTTCCTATCTCACTTCTCAAAGAGTTATACGTAAGCAAGAGCTTAAGTTACATGTAACTCACTGATGAGGGAATCAGTAGGAAAAATACTGGCTCCAAGATGTATTGAAGAACTGGGGTTTATACATTCTGATAAGAAAAAATGTCTTGGGACTGTCATACACACAATGCTGCTGCTGCTGCTAAGTCGCGTCAGTCGTGTCCGACTCTATGCGACCCCATAGACGGCAGCCCACCAGTCTCCTCTGTCCCTGGGATTCTCCAGGCAAGAACACTGGAGGGGGTTGCCGTTTCCTTCTCCAGTGCATGAAAGTGAAAAGTGAAAGTGAAGTCGCTCAGTTGTGTCCAACTCTTAATGATCCCATGGACTGTAGCCTACGAGGCTCCTCCATCCATGGTATTTCCCAGGCAAGAGTACTGGAGTGGGGTGCTATTGTCTTCTCCCACACACACACTACTGTATACAAAATAGATAATTAATAGGAACCTACTGTATAGCACAGGGAACTCTAGTCAACACTCTATAATGGCTTATATGGGAAAATCTAAAAAGAGTGGATGTATATGTATGCATATAAGTCATTTCACAGTATGGCCTTCCCTAGTAGCTCAGATGGTAAAGCTTCTGCCTGCAATGCAGGAGACCTGGGTTCAGTTCCTTGGTGGGAAAGATCCCCTGGAGAAGGAAGTGGCAATCCACTCCAGTATTATTGTCTGGAAATGGTAAAGCATCTGTCTGTGATGTGGGAGACCAGGGTTCGATCCCTGGGTTGGGAAGATCTCTTGGAGAAGGAAATGGCAATCCACTCCAGTACTATTGCCTGGAAAATCCCATGGACAGAGGAGCCTGGTAGGCTACAGTCCATGGGGTCGCAAAGAGTCGGACACGACTGAGTGACGTCACATCACATAAATCAACTATAAATAAAAATAATTTTAAAAAAGAGTATAGGGTTACACCTGGTACATGTAGGTCCATTTATAAATAAATGTTTCTCAATATCTTAAAAAAATAGAAATGTCAAAATAACAATGTTAATTTATATGCAAAACTAGTTAATGTCCTACAGGGTAACAATAACCTAACTGTTCCTTCTTATTTACTACAAAGCCGTGACACCTTAACAGGTTAGTCTGTATTCTTTCAGGTCCATAAAATGTCCCTTGTCAATGGTGAGTTACTTTTTAAAAGTAACATTTTCTGAGAGAGTCACATGAAAATCAAATAAGCTTATTGAAAATATTCTCTGGTATGATATAAAAGTCTCAAGTAATTATCGTTTTGCCTTATCTCCAAGTTTGAAATTACTAAGTTCAAAATATTATAAATTATATAATATTTATAAAGAATATGAATTTTTCTTTTTTAAAAAAATATGTGGTATAGTTGTTTTACAATGTGGTGAATTAGCTCCATGTGTGTATATATATGTATGTATGTATGTGTATATCCCCTCCCTCTTGGACCTCCCCTCATACCCAACGCCTCCCCAGGTCATCACAGAGCTCCCTGTGCTATGCAGCATGTCCCCCTGGCTCTCTGTTTTACACATGGCAGCGTATTGGGAGAGCAGAGTCTTAGCTACTGGACCACCAGGGAAGTCCTGGTTTTATTGTTTTCTGTATCATTTTTCTATTTTCTAATTCATTGGTTTCTACATTTTTGTTTATTATTTACTTTCTTCTGCTTGCTTTGAGTTTAGCTCTTCTCTTTCTAGTTTCTTAGAGTAGAATTTCAGATAATTGATTTAGACCCTTCTTTCTGGGCTTCCCTGGTGGCTTAGCTGGTAGGAATCTGCCTGCAATGCAGGAGACCTGGGTTCAATCTCTGGGTTGGGAAGATCCTATGGAGAAGGAAACGGCTACCCATCCCAGTATTCTAGCCTGGAGAATTCCATGGGGTCACAAAGAGTCTCAAAGAGTCACATGACTGAGTGACTTTCACTTCTTTCCTAATATAAGGAATCACTAATACTGTCTACATTTCTTTCTAAGAACTGTTCTAGCTGCATCCCACAATTCTGATATTATGCATTGTAATTTTTGTTTATTTCAAATATTTTCTAATTTCCCTTGGGTTTTATGCTTTGACTCTTGGATTATTTATAATTATGTTGTTTAACTTCCAAATACTTGAGATTTTCCAGACATCATTCTGTTACTGATTTCCAGTTTTATTTAGTTGTAGTTAGAGAACATACTGCATATGATTTAAATACTTCTAGATTTATTAAATGTGCTTTATAGCCAAAAAGATAGCCCAGCTTGGTCAGTATTCCATGTGAAGTCAGAAGGAGTGTATATTCTGCTGTTGTTGGGTATAATGATCTATAAATGTCAATTAGGTCAAAGTGGTTGATAGTATTAAGTCTTTAAGGTTTCCCTGATGGCTCAGATGGTAAAGAATCTGCCTGCAATGTAGGAAAGCTGGGTTCAGTCCTTGGCTTGGGAAGATCCCCTTGAGAAGGGAGTGGTAACCCATTCCAGTATTCTTGCCTGGGCAATTCCATGGACAGAGGAGCCTGCTGGACTCCAGTCCATGGTATCTCGAAAAGTTGGACACAACTGAGCGATTAACAACACATTGTTTTCTACAGCTATTTCTGTCTATTTGTGCTACTATTTACTAAAAGAGGAATATATCAATTTCTAACATATTTGTAGGTATTTCTATTTCCCCTATCAGTTCTTGATTTATATATTTTCAGACTCTGTAATTAGGTAAATACACACTTATAATGATTATATATATTGTTAATGAATTGGCCTCTATTTTAAACTTGGTAAAATTTCTTGATCTAAAAATTTACTTAATCTTATATTAATATAGACACTTTGGCTTTCTTTTTTTGATTAGCATTTGCATGTCATATCTCTTTTTTCTCCTTTCTGTTTTAACCATGTGTGTCTTTATGTTTAAAGTGGGTTTCTTTTTGCATTTAGTATATAGTTAAGCCTTTTAAGGGCTTCCCTGGTGGCTTAGAGGGTAAAGTGTCTGCCTGCAATGTGGGAGACCTGGGTTTGATCCCTGGGTTGGGAAGATCCCCTGGAGAAGGACATGGCAACCCACTCTCGTACTCTTGCCTGGAGAATCCCATGGATGGAGAAGCCTGGTAGGCTATAGTCCGTGGGATCGCAAAGAGCTGGACATGAACAAGCAACTTCACTTTCACTTTTCTTTCACGTTAAGCCTTTAAAAATAATTCAGCCTGACAATCTCCACTTTGTAATACTTTAAACCATTTATATGTAATTTAAATATGTGTATGGTTAAGTTTAAATATACTATCGTGTTAATTGTTTTCTATTTGTCTCAATTGCTTTTTTTCTTTTCTTTTCCTGACTTCTTTTGGATTGAAATTTTTCTCATTTCATCTTATCTCCACTAAGCTTTTAACACTTTAAAAAGTTTTAATGACTGCTCTATAAAATACAATATATTTTAAAAACTTTTGCAGTCTACTTACAAATAATGTCCTACTATTTCACATACAGTATAAAAATAATACAAAAGTATATGTACATTTATCCCTTTCCTTTGTGTTTCTATTATAGTTTACTTCTACATTTGTTATATATCCATGATAATTGTTATTTTTTTAATATAAAATATATTTAATATTTAGTATATTTATATTCTTGGGCTTCCCTGGTGGCTCAGTGGTAAAGAATCTCCCTGCAATGCAGGAGACGTGGGTTTGATTCCTGGGTCAGGAAGTTTCCTTGGAAAAGGAAATGAAAACTCTCTCCAGTACTCTTACCTGGGAAATACCAAGGACAGAGGAGCCTGGTGGGCTACAGTCCAGCGGGCTGCAGTAGAGTCAGATACGACTTAGTGATTACACAATAACAGCATATTTATATTCTTACTGTATAAACATATATATAGAGAGAGTTATTCTATAATTAGTTACCTTTTGTAACAACTTTACAAGAATATAATTGATATAACATACCCATCTTTAAAGTATACAATTTACTAAGCATATATCTATGAAATTAATACCACAGTCAAATAAAGAACATATTTGTCACCTCCACAAGTTTCTTTATGACCCTTTGTAATCTCTCCACCTTGCCTGTCCATTCCTGTTGAGATGATCATGTAATTTTTTTCTTATATCACTTATTAATATACTGAATTACAGCTTCAATCCTCTAGTCCTTTCTTGTGGTTCTTTCCCTGGTCTTGCATGTGAAGAGTTTCCTCACATGCAGGCTCCTTTCGAAACTCAGATGGATGCTTGATGAAAACTTCTAAAGATCTCTGGAGTTCTCTTGGGTCTCAGCTGGCTCCTTCCCAGGACTCTGACCTGCAGACTCTAGCCACTTTGCCTTTTTGGATATGCAGCAACATCTCCCCTAATCACAGAGATCAGAAGGCTCTGCTTGGGTCTCCTCTTCTTCCACAGCAGCCTGGAAACTGAAGGTTCTAGGTGTAGAGATAGCAATGTTCACAATCACAGTTGGGAGAGTTGTCTGGTTGAGGCTATGAGGATGGGTAAGACAGGTAGGCATCAGAGACAGGACAGTGGACTGAGAGTTGCAGAGTTGAGGAATAGTTATTTGGGGGACAGAAGTTGGATCATGAGTAAAAACCCTAGAGAAGAAGACCAATGATGAGAAGCTGAGTAAAGGAAGGGAAATGAACTTGTGTTGAGCATAATTCTGGCTGCACATGCTGAGATAAAACTAGTCCTTCAGTCAGCCCAATGATGATTTTCATCCCCAAATTCACACTAAGCCATTTGTGAACTAGGTGTCTCTCTTTAATCACTCTCTTCATGAAACTTAGTGCAACTCTTACAGGTCCATTAAATATCACTATGCTAGTAATTTGCCTTGATTCATGGACCTGACATTCCAGGTTCCTATGCAATATTGCTCTTTACAGCACTGGATCTTGCTTCTATCATCAGTCACATCCATAGCTGGGTGTTGTTTTTGCTTTGACTCCATCCCTTCATTCTTTCTAGAGTTATTTCTCCACTGATCTCCAGTAGCATATTGGGCACCTAATGACCTGGGGAGTACCTCTTTTGGTATCTTATCATTTTGCCTTTTCCTACTGTTCATGGGGTTCTCAAGGCAAGAATGCTGAAGTGGTTTGCCATTCCCTTCTCCAGTGGACCACATTCTGTCAGCCCTCTCCACCATGACCCGCCTGTCTTGGGTTGCCCCACAGGCATGGCTTAGTTTCTTTGAGTTAGACAAGGCTGTGGTCCTAGTGTGATTAGATTGACTAGATTTCTGTGATTATGGTTTCAGTGTGTCTGCCCTCTGATGCCCTCTTGCAACACCTACTATCTTACTTGGGTTTCTCTTACCTTGGGCGTGGGGTATCTCTGCATGGCTGCTCCAGAAAAGCACAGCCACTGCTCCTTACCTTGGATGAGGGGTGTCTCCTCCTGCCGCCCTTCCTGACCTTCAACATGGGATGGCTCCTCTAGGTCCTCCTGCGCCCGCAGAGCCACCACTCCTTGGACGTAGGATTGCTCCTCCTGGTCGCCACCCTGGCTTCAGGAGTGGGGCTGCTCCCTCCTGCCGCCACCCCTGGCCTCAGATGAGGGGTGGCTCCTCTCAGCCGTTCCTGTGCCATCACAGCCTAGCACTCAGGCCACTGCCCCTAACCTCGGACGTAGGGTAGCTCTCAGTCGTGCTTAGGTGCGCCAGGTGCCACCACCACCACCTGGGCTTAAGTGTGCCGGGTGCCACCACAGCAGCAACATTTCATTCAAAGATGGGCTCAATGAAGGACATAAATGGTATGGACCTAAACAGAAGCAGAAGATATTAAGAGATGGCAAGAATGCACAGAAGAACTGTACAAAAAGGATTTTCATGACCTGGATAATCACAATGGTGAGATCACTCATCTAGAGCCAGGAATGTGAAATCAAGTGGGCCTCACAAAGCACCACTACCAACAAAGCTAGTGGAGGTGATGGAATTCCAGTTGAGCTGTTTCAAATCCTGAAAGATGATGCTGTGAAAGTGCTGCACTCAATATGCCAGCAAATTAGGAAAACTCGGCAGTGGCCACAGAACTGAAAAAGGTCAGTTTTCATTCCAATCCCAAAGAAAGGCAATGCCAAAGAATGCTCAGACTACCGCACAATTGCACTCATCTCACATGCTAGTAAAGTAATGCTCAAAATTCTCCAAGCCAGACTTCAGCAATAAGTGAACCGTGAACTTCCTGATGTTCAAGCTGGTTTTAGAAAAGGCAGAGGAACCAGAGATCAAATTGCCAACATCCACTGGATCATGGGAAAAGCAAGAGAGTTCCAGGAAAACATCTATTTCTGCTTTATTGACTATGCCAAAGCCTTTGACTGTGTGGATCACAAGAAACTGTGGAAAATTCTGAAAGAGATGGGAATAGCAGACCACTTGACCTGCCTCTTGAGAAATCTGTATGCAGGTCAGGAAGCAACAGTTAGAACTGGACATGGAACAACAGACTGGTTCCAAATAGGAAAAGGAGTACGTCAAGGCTATATATTGTCACCCTGCTTATTTAACTTATATGCAGAGTACATCATGAGAAATGCTGGGCTGGAAGAAACACAAGGTGGAATCAAGATTGCCAGGAGAAATATCAATAACCTCAGATATGCAGATGACACCACCTTTATGGCAGAAAGTGAAGAGGAACTAAAAAGCCTCTTGATGAAAGTGAAAGAGGAGAGTGAAAAAGTTGGCTTAAAGCTCAACATTCAGAAAAGATCACGGCATCCAGTCTCATCACTCCATGTGAAATAGATGGGGAAACAGTGGAAATAGTGTCAGACTTTATGTTTTTGGACTCCAAAATCACTGCAGATGGTGACTGCAGCCATGAAATTAAAAGACGCTTACTCCTTGGAAGAAAAGTTATGACCAACCTAGATATTATATTCAAAAGCAGAGACATTACTTTGCTGACTAAGGTCTGTCAAGTCAAGGCTATGGTTTTTCCTGTGATCATGTATGGATGTGAGAGTTGGACTGTGAAGAAGGCTGAGCACCAAAGAATTGATGCTTTTGAACTGTGGTGTTGGGGAAGATTCTTGAGAGTCCCTAGGACTGCAAGGAGATCCAACCAGTCCATTCTGAAGGAAATCAACCCTGGGATTTCTTTGGAAGGAATGATGCTAAAGCTGAAACTCCAGTACTGTGACCACCTCATGTGAAGAGTTGACTCATTGGAAAAGACTCTGATGCTGGGAGGGACTGGGGGCAGAAGGAGAAGGGGACGACACAGGATGAGATGGTTGGGTGGCATCACTGATTCGATGGACGTGAGTCTGAGTGAACTCCAGGAGTTGGTGATGGACAGGGAGGCCTGGCGTGCTGCGATGCATGGGGTGGCAAGGAGTTGGACACGGCTGAGCAACTGAACTGAACTGAACTGATGCTAGTAATTAGAAGGAAGCAAGTATTAAGTCTTCAGTAGGTCCTGATCCACTTAGGATCAAAGCTCCTTGAGAAACTCCAGGACCTCCTGGAACTGAATTGGATGCTCCCTGTCCTTGGCCGCTGTATGTGGTAAGCCTGTTTATTCTTGCTTTGATTGCTGTAGAGAATCTTGCTTTTATACTAGAATATGAAAATTCTATATCCTCTTGGCAAGAGCAGGCACTTGAGGGCAGACTCTACTGCAGGAGTAGAAAAAAGGCTGATCAAAAAGCATCATTTATGGTGGATGGTGCAGATGGGTGTAGAAGATTCGGCAGTTGGCCAAGCCATATAGGTCCAACAAGAAGTAACAAGTGGAACACTGGCAACAAGTGGGGCCCCAGAGGGCAATCCAAGAGTCCTGCAGATCCAGACAGGCCGTCAACAGCCTGCATCAGGGTTTGCTCATGCAAACACAGAGGAAACAAAGATGAATCATTCTCCTGGGGCCCAGATCATCCATTCCAAGTGCCCTACCTATCATTCAGTCCTTGGACCGAGAGTTTTGGAACACAGGATTGCTGGCAGTTGGTGGAGTCTAAATTATTCATGCGTTCCTTAACTTAACAGCTTGTAGAAACCACGATTCCACTTTTACAGCCGTTATAGGAGCTCTGCATTTGAATGGGGGAATCTCACTGATTAAGGTTAAAATTAGGAATGGTGAGAAGTATTTAGGGGAGAGGACAAAGGGAGTCTTCTCTGTGCATTATAAAACCTAAAACATTATGCTCAGGGGTAAATAACGAGATAAAAAATAGATATAGAAACAGATTTTTTTTTCTTGAGTAAGCATAGGTTTCTTATGGTGTCAGTGTTTCATGGCTTAGGGGTTATGCATAATACCCCATGTATATCACTACCACTGCATTTCCACGTTGTCTAATAATCATTATGCGTCAGCATCCCATACCAGACTGAACTCTTTGTGGATAGAAACCGAGTCTTATTACGCTCTGTATCTCTAGCATCTAGCAGTGATGAATGATAAAAGGTTGATCCCTTTCTTACCAAGCATGTGTTATTCCAGAAGTGCTTTGTATTAGAAATTCCTTCACACTGAGCATCAGATCTTTCTTTTACAGTGTAAGTAGGAAATAACTCAGAATAATACCTAACAGGCATTTAGCAAATGTTGATGATGCTAATGATGACATCTAGTTTCCATGGCAACATGCACTTATCCTTACAGTGTTTCTTGGACTATGTGAAATTTGGAATACAAAAATACATACTTCTTCCCACATTGTGAGAAAATCTTTTGTATTACAGTATTTCTATCCACCTTATCTTCTTTCTAAACATGTTTATTCTAAGTAGTTGAGTCAATGATGTAGATACTGTGGACTATAATGAGGTCAAACCCAGAAATGGTATTGAGGGTGTACGAGGGAGAAAAGCAGAAAATAAGGGATGTAGATTGTTCAAAATATATAGGTGGCAAACTCATCTCACCACACATTTCCTTCCTGTTTTTTTTTTTCTTTTCCTGCACTTTCCCTCTCTGATCCTTATAACTCAACTAAATCTGGCTCTCCTTAAACCTTGTAATCACTTCACTTTCTGCATAGACCATACTGAAAACTGTGAAAGGGGGATCCAAGCCACTCTCCCACTCAGAATCCTTTAGTAGCTACCATTGTCTCAGCCACAGTATAAACTCATCTTCTGGGCATAGCAAGCTCAGGAATCAAATCAGGCCCTCAGCAGTGAGAGCGCAAAGGCTTAACCACTGGACAACTAGGAAATGCCCAATCTCTTCCTTAAAGAGCTTTCAGCTATCTTTCTCCTATCTCCCAACTCCTCTAATTGGCATCTTAAGCACAAGCTCTCTCTGAGTCTCCGAACCCTGTTGATTAACGTGGAGTGGGTTACCACTTTCTCACCTGATGAGCTTATGTTTATGTTTCAAACCTTATTTTAGGTCTCACCTTCCCCAGGAAGTCACTTTGGCTCCTTTTCACCCCTGGTTTAGGTGCTGATCCAGGTGCCCTAGAATACTTTGAGTTCCTTGTACTGTTGAGTTGAAGCCACCATATCGTAAACGAGTCCCTCAGTAGATAGTGGAGAAGGCAATGGCACCCCACTCCAGTACTCTTGCCTGGAGAATCCCAGGGACGGAGGAGCATGGTGGGCTGCCGTCCATGGGGTCGCACAGAGTCAGACACAACTGAAGCGACTTAGCAGCGGCAGCAGCAGTAGATAACGAGCACTTGTGGAGAGCAAGATCTGTGTCTTTTATCTGTGAGTCTCAAGCCTTAAGGATAACTGAGGGCTAACTGGGTAGGTTCTCAGCTAATGCTTTTGAATGAATGACTGAATGTTGTGGTCCAATAATGCCTGGGATTCCTTATACTCAAAGTCTACCTCCTCTGAAGTTGTTGTTTTCAATTTACTTATTTATTTTTATGTATTTATTTTGGCTGCTCTGGGTCTTTGTTGCTGTGGGCAGGGTTTCTCTAGTTGCAGCAAGTGGCAAGTGGAATCTTCCCAGACCAGGGACTGATCCCGTGTCCCATGCATTGGCAGGTGGATTCTTAGCCATTGGACCACCAGGGAAGTCTGAAGTTGTTTTAATTCATTAGAGAAATGTGATGTTGAAACTAAATCTGTGGGAGAGTCAGAACATGAAGCATTGCTAATGGATCCAAATCTAAGAGGAAGCATCCGCCTCAGGTCTGGGCAGATTTCCTTGCCTCCTTCTAGTCTGTTCTCTTATCCGACAGATGCCTGAGTGCTGCAACCTCACGATGATTAATCACTCAAGGGCTGCAGGAGGGGACTAACTTTGTACTTCTTATCAGCACTTTGGGCTCAAATTTTTCCTATGTGTAGCAATTTTATTTTCCTCTGTTGAGGTATGTGGGTAGATACACTTATCTAGGAGTAAGTGTTAAGGATTTCTAAAGATTTGTTATGGCAGAAATGACAGATGAGCTTAGGCCCTTGAGAAGCAGCAGAGAACAGGGGCCAGGAGTCTGAGCCAGTGGTAGAAGACATCTAGGAAAGGAAAGTAGTTGGTTTAGAGGAACTGAGAAACAAGACGAAAGCAGCCCAGTGTATCCTTGATTGATATCCTTATAGATTTAAGCATCTGAACATATGACCATGGTCCTCTGGGAGGCCTTGAAGTTATTGTAAGGGGTTTGACATCCAAATGAAAACTTGTATTTTCTCAGCCAATACATAGGAAAAAATACAGTTACTGGTGTCTCAGGGTTTCCACATTTAAAAGGTTGAGAATGGTTCTCGATAAACCAGTAGTTCTCATCCTGGGCAATAATTACACACTCATTTTGTATTTGTAGAACACCTTATAATGTACAAAGGTCTTTTATTTACACTCATTATGTTCACCATAATTCTGTAGGATAAAGTAAGTAGGTATCCTGATTTTTCAGATGTGGAAACAGAGACTTAAGCTGTCGCCTGTATGTGGGGTCTCATGAGTTTGACTCAGTTTTGATGAGCTTGCAAGTTCCATGGCTCTTAGTCCAGTGCTTTCTTCTCTCCATCACAAAGAGCTCTCTGTGGAGGAGAAAAAAAAATCCAGACCTAAAGACAGAGAAAGTTGCAACTGGATGTAAAATACCCAGTTCCGAAGAACCAAAGAAAAGAAAGAACAGGGTTAGGAGCAAGGCTGGTTCTTCTGCCCAACAGTGATACTGTAAACTAAGCAATTCTAGAAGTAAGACTTGGTCATGAAATTGAACAAAGGTACATTATGACCAACTAATCATAAATACTTGTGCTTTAAAAAATATTGCCCATTCATTAGGAAGTATCTCTTTGTTTTGTCTTTCCATTCAAAACGGACTCAAAGTTATACTGTTGAATATTTATTTTGGGAATAGATATTAGAGATAATTGAAATGGTTACATTCCCAAGGTCATAGATTAAAGAATGAACTTCAAATTTTTATTCTAATACCAAAGAAAGGAACAGATGTGACACACATTCAATAAAAAGATTCAGTGTTTTTATTGAATCATTAGAATATTTATTTTAGGCAGCAGGATAACAAAGAATGTATACTTCCTGCAGGGAAATCAGACCTAAACTGTGCTAAAGTAAGTACTCTAAAACTGATTATCATCTCCTGTTTAATTTAGTTAGAAGAGTAGGGAGTAGCAACCCATATAGAAATGAATGTTCTATGTAAGTCCTCCAAGTAGCTGATAATAGAAATAATCATGATTTATTATTATTTATTAAAGACTAATTAGTCTACTAGATATGCTTCTATATATTTACATTAATTATTAAGAAATTCCTTTTAGGTAGCTAAATTAACTTAATTTTAAAAATTATATAAGAATTCCTCCAATTATTACCAAAAAGAAATAATAATGAGGCTTAAATAAGGTAAATGATTTGTCCAAAGTCACGTAAGACAAAACTCAGAGATCTGAACTCAGTGTCCATACTATTAACCTTATACTAGACATTCCTAAAATAAGCATGTATAGTGCTCCCTGGAAATCTCTGGAATTGAAATCTAGGTCTGACTACTCTTGTAAATACATCGTCTGATTTTTAGCTGCCAATTTTATCTACAATCCAAACTGAGAAGATTTGAGTGCATTCTTGATAGCAGTCGCTAGGTGGCGCCAGTGCACTGAAAAGCTATCATAGGCTTTTTGGAGAGCAGAGCAGGATTTATTCTAGGAAGTCAGCAAAGGCTGGTTTTGATTGGAAAAGTGCTAAAAAGATCACTCCCTCTGACAGCTGGCTTTTTTTCTTTTCTGGATAATGTAGATGAAGAGTAAGATGAGAGGTCTCTGGAGGTGTAGAGAATTGCTGGAGCCAAGAGCTATGTGGGATGAATGCATAATCAACGAATTCTGTTCTTTCCCAGAAGTGGTTTTAATAATCTGATGTGTGGCTGGGCTGGTGGGCTGTGGAAGCAGAGCACAGTATCACTCTGCCCTGTGTGCTCTGCTGCTCTTCCTTCTCTCAGATTCCAGCCTTTCACATTATGTAATACTGAGCAGACCTTGTATCTAGTGTTTCACATCGAACGTCTAAAATGATAATGATAAAAATGATAATAATAATGATGTTAATGATGATGTTAGCATACATGTGCACAAGGTTTTATAGTTTGTAGGTCCCTTTCACCTGCATTCCTTATTGAGTGATGGACTCACTGACTGGGACTAGTCCTTTCTTAATCAGAAGACGTGGGATAAGGGCAGGGTTGGGTAGAAAAGTCTAGGAAGATGTTATAGTACTTAGGGCTTTCCAGAGAAACAGAACCATAAGGGATACATAAAATCCATATATACAATATATACACAAAGTATGTACATATATGGGACATATATATAAATTTTATTGAGAATTTATTGAGGGTCAAAGTGTTTCTGCTCTTCCTTTCTCTTCCAATTCTTTTTGCAACAAGATTGTGGAAAACAGCTAACCACCTATAGAGTCATAAACAAAGATAACTCAGGGGAAAATATATTAAATTTTATTTAGGGTTCTTCCCCAAGTTCCCTTGGAATGATGAATTGTCTTAACCCAGATCCAGTGGTTGGCTGCAAGTGTGTTTCAGATTTCACTGGTCTGTGTAGTTTCCACTTCCTGGAACAACCCCTGTTTATGTCTACAATGTGTCCTTGAAAACCACACCATATAGGGATCTGTGGCAACACAGATCCCTCTCCTGCACAGGACCAGTGTTATAACTCAAGGTCCTGGTCCTTTTCCAGTTTCTCAAGGTGCCCACAGTCATTGGTTCGTGGCCCACTTTTGTCTTTAAAATCAGCGATGGCTGGTTTGACAGAGACAGAGGCAGATTAAGAAATTGGCTGCCATGACTGTGGAGCTGGGAAGAATCCTTGCTGATGTTGCAGTTCAGGTCCAAAGGCAGTTTGCTGGCAGAATATCCTGTTCCCCAGGGACCCTGGTATTTTTCTTACAGCCTTCAACTGATTTGATGAGGCCCATTCTCATTTGAGAGAATAATCTACTTTACTCAAAGTTCAAATGGTAACAGTAGTTTAAATATCTACTTTACTCAAAGTTTAAATGTTAACAAATGTTGTTACCTTTGTAAAAGGTAACAAAATTACCTTTATCATCGTAATATGTTTGACCGAATATCTAAGTATGGTAATCTAGCTAAACTGGCATATAAAACTAACCATCACAAGAATGCCTCCAATTCCCTGGTGGACTTGAAGGGAAAGTGGCTTTTGCTAGGGTTCAGAGCTGTTTCTGTCAAGTTCAGCAAAAGCACCATACTCACCATCTCTTCTGTCCCTGAAATCTGGATGGGCTGTCAGTGCTATTCTGGATAATTATATAAAACCTTTAATATAAATATGTAAGAAATCAAGAATTCTGTAGAGCATGGCTTCCAATCTTATCATTTCATGTTATGATTATTAGGTAGTTTTGAGATTTCTTTTGTTGCAGAAGTACAGAGGAAGGGCAAGTAATGAATAAAGTACTTTACGAGTAGAGTGTAGAAGCATCAACTCTTATTTCTGAAAGGGTCCCTAGAGAGAATGTGTTTAGATTCCCTCATTTTACAGATAAATGGAGATGTTAAAAGAATGAAAGGACTTGCCAAGGTCACATGCAGATAATCATGAGTGAACCCGAGTCTCTTGTTCCCCCTGTTGTGCCTGGGCTACTATATAAACGCAATAATATGCACTTGGACTGCAAATGCCCAACCAGCTGTGCTATGCAAGACGTGTCTACATAGGATTAACAAAAAGTAGGAAATGTCGGTGTTGAAAGGGGCAATGGTGAATAAAGGAAAAATATAAAAATGCTGAATCCCAGTCCTTTCCAATGAAGTAGAGATGCTAACTGGAATAAACATGACAAAGAGTGAGAGGGAAATGACTGAGCCTTCAGGTCCTATGAGCGCCAGGCTTAGCAATCAGTTCAGTTCAGTTCAGTTTAGTCACTCACTCATGTCCGACTCTTTGCGATCCCATGGACTGCAGCACACAGACCTCCCTGTTCATCACCAGCTCCCAGAGCTTACTCAAATTCATGTCCATTGAGTCAGTAATGCCATCCAACCATCTCATCCTCTGTCGTCCTATTCTGGGTTTGATCCCTGGGTTGGGAAGATCCCCTGGAGAAGGAAATGGCAACCCACTCCAGTATTCTTGCCTGGAGAATCCCTTGGACGGAGGAGCCTGGTAGGCTTTTGTCCATGGGGTCACAAAGAGTCAGACACGACTGAGCAACTTCACTTAAACTATGGTGGAGGTAATGAAGATAATGGTGATTTCCCTCAAAAGATCCCAGGCATGTACCCCTACAGTCCTGCAGCAGGCCACCACCGACCCACGCCTTCGCCAGAGACTTCCAGACACCCACAGGCAAGTCTTTATAAAAGTCTTTCTTAAAACTGCTTTTGCTGCATTCTGTAGGTTTTAATATACTATATTTCCATGTTCATATTTTCAAGATATTGTTTTTATTTCCCTTTAGTTTCTTCTTGACTAATTGGCTGTTCAAAAAATATGTTGTTTAGTTTTCACACACTTACGAATTTTCTAGCTTTCCTCCTATAATGATTTCTAGTTTCATTTTATTGTTGTTGGAGAACATATTTGATATAATTTTAGTCTTAAATTTGCCAGGACTTATTTTGTGATCTATCAATCAGTGAGGTGACCTAGAGAATGTTCAATGTGCAGTGTGTTGCTTTGCTGCTATTGGGTGTGATGTTCTGTATATATCTCCGGTTTATTTGGCCTAAAGTATTGCTTAACGCCAACATTTCCTTATTGATTTTATGTCTGGATGATATATACATTGTTGAAAGAGTTATTGATATATCATGCAATTATTGTATGGTTGTCTATTTCTTCTTTCAGATTTGTTAGTACTTGCCTAATATACTCAGGTGGTCTGATGTTGGGTGCAAATATATTTAGGAATATCATATCCTCTTGATGAGTTTACCCCTTTATTATTATTTTCATTATACAATGACCTTCTTTGTCTCTTATTACAGCTTGTGAGTTAAATTTTATTTTGTCTGATGTAAGTGTAGCTATCTCTTCTCTCTTGGTTTCCATTTGCATAGAGTATCTTTCTCCACCCATTCACTTGCTCCCTCTTGTGGCAGAATTCTTAAGTTTTATACCTTGACCCAGCAATGTACCAGGCAAGGCACTCAAAGTGTTCTTTTGGTTTCCCGAGGGCAGTGCTAAAGTTTAAGTTTGTAGTCTTTTCCTGGTCTACAGATTTAGATTAGTTTTGTGTTGTGCTCACTAGCTATTTGCCAAAGCAAGCTCTTGATGCCATCAGGAGTACGCACAGAGAGCTGACCACAGGGTAGCAGTGTGTGTAGCTGGGACACATGGAGCTTTGTGGGTATCACGGATCAGTTGGGGGATCCATGGGAAAGGTGCCCCAGTGGCTCATGGGAGGGCTTCTTGATGGAGTCCGTGATGCCTTTAATAGGATCCTCATCCCTTTAATGCCCTCCCAGCATCCTGTCTGCCACTCTCTCAGCCCCTTCATACCTCCTAGTCATAGAAATCATGACTCAGTACTCTGGATGGGTTGAGAGAGAAATAGACCTCTTTGGCAGAGTCTGCACTTCTGAGGAAGCCAGGCTCTCACTCAGACACTCTCTCTCTTCCCTGTCAGTAAGAAAGAGATGGTCTCTCTTGGCATTGAGCTGTGCTATCTTGGGTAAGGGGTGACATGAGTAAAGTCAAGTTGTTCCTTTTACCCTCTCCAATGTTTCTGAATTCATATATGTCTGTACATATATATCTTGCTGGAACTTCTCTACCAGACATTTGGACTTGCACAAAGGCTCTCTCAACCAAGGGTGATTATCTAAGATATATTCTCCAGGGGCTCCTGAACCATAGCTGAGTCAGTCTGGGAGCTACTGCAGAGTCCACATCTTGGGGCCTAAGTCTATATGCCTGTTACCTGGGTATATAGGTAATGCAAGGACGGGTGGTACTTCTCCCAAGTCCCTTGGCATATGGTGTTGGATCCCACAGCTCCCACAAAGGCATTTTTTTTCAAATGGGTTTATGCTGAATTGTTGTTGTTGAAGGGGGAATACAAGTGAGGGACATTTCAGGTATATTTCTCAGAGGATGCTTTTAAAGATCAAATGAGAGAATACCTATAAAATTTTTGAAACTGGTAAAGTAGTATTCACTTTCTCCTATTCAATCATCCATCCATTCATCTACCCAGTCATTATCAGTTCACCTTGATCAACCTATTCTTTCATTTGTCAAATACTTATTAAATATCTACAATATGACAATCTCTGTACTATGGCATGGACTCAATGTAAGGAATTCTTGGTTCTCTGATGAATATTCCTAAAAACCATTTTCTGAATCAGTGCCAGTAAATTAGAATCAGCACTCTCTCAGAAAGATTTAACCAGTGTATATAGACTAATTGGTCACTTAAGGTAAATGTTTTATTTTAATGTTCCAATTTAATATTTGCTTCAGCTTCTTTATCAATGGTAGTGAAATTTTAAAATCTTGTCAGAGGAATTTTTCTTTTCCCATAGAAATACAAATAAGCTCAAATAATCTGCCTTATGAGATTTATCACAAGTAGCAACTTATGTGCTCTATTTGGCCAGAATTGTAGGCTTGTTATCACAGCATTTTCTCAGTGTTATATATCTTTTAGTGGCTATCTTCCAACATATCCTTGGGTTCACATTATAGTACAGCATTTCTTAATTTATAAGCAGACTGAGAATTAATTATTTGCAGTTTATTTAAACAACTGCATTGTAGACCTATAATATGAGATATAGTAGCCAAGAGATCAAATCCCACAACTTTTGTTGTTTTATTAATTACAAAATATCATTACCACCCAATACCAACAAATCTCTTCTGTATATATCATTAAAATCCTATGAAATTTTACTGCAGTTCAGTCTATCTCAGATCTCCACACAAGTAGATCTTTGCAAGAACTTTTAAGCCAGCATGGTGGGTAGTGGTTAAGAGCATGGCTTTGGAGTAAGATAGATTGGGTTTTTAATCATGGCTCTACAGATGCTCAGTCCCTGAGTTGGGATAATCCCCTGGAGGAAGGCATGGCAACCCACTCCAGTATTCTTGTCTAGAGAATCCCATGGACAGAGAAGCTTGGCAGGCTACAGTCTGTGGGGTCACAAAGAGTCGGATACAACTGAGCAACTAACACATTCACTATATATACTGTGTGACCTTAGACAAGTTACTTAATTTCTTTAAGTGTCAGCATCTCCATATCTAGGATGTGAGTAATAATTCCTATTTATGTGGCAGCAAATGAAGAAACGTAGTCACTTTGGGCTATTCAGAACACTCTCATTTTAATTTGTGAGCTCCCAATCTTTTCATTTAAAAACAACAATGTAGGCCTTCCCTGGTGGTCCAGTGGTTAAGAATCCACCTGCCAGTGCAGGGGACACAGTTTTGATCCTTGGTGTGGGAAGACTCACATGCTGTGGAGCAGCTAAGGCCATGCACCACCACCACTAAAGCCCATGAGCTCTAGAGCCCATGCTCCTCAACAAGAGAGGCCCGCGCACGGCACCTAGAGAGTAGCCCTGCCTGCCACAACTAGAGAAAGCCTGCAGGCAGCAGTGCAGACATAGTGCAGTTAAAAAAACAAAACAAAGCTGTATTTAAATTACAACTCTCCTCCTCCTCTCCCCAGTTCAGGTTGGATTGGTAGTTCTATGGGTCTAGAAGGTACCTGGCATCACCTGCTCCCTTTCATCTTACTCTTTCCTCCTCCTACTTACATCTGTAAGACTGAGTCAGGGACACGCATGGGGGACACAGATGTGACACCTTCCTTTCGTCTGATCATTCTCACTGCTCTGGCTCAATGCTTGAAGGTCCAGTGGAAGCAGTAGAGATTCCTCTAAGCCTTGCTGATGAGGCTCCATCCTGCAGATTCCCTTGGCATTGATAGTCCTTTGTAAGTTTCAGGGCTATCTGCCAGTCACGTTCCCCTACTCAGGGTCTATAGCTACTGTGAAATCTATCTTCTATATGCTTCAGGAAACAGGAACCCAAGGAGACCGTATGCCCCTCTCAACCTGGCTATGCACCTGTGCCCTGCTCTATGATGCTCTTTCTCTTGCACTGGAGGCAGGTCAACAAGCCCTATGGCCTTAGACTGCTTAGACATCTGTTGACTGAAAGAAAAATATACAGTTTAAGAGTTGTGAGTTTTAGTTTTACTCAGGGACCTTACTGAGGATTGTTGCCTGAGAAACAGTCTCTCAGTAGCTCTGAGGGTATTGCTCCAAAGAGGAAGAAGAAACCTATATATATATATATATATATATATATATATATATATATATATGTATATATATACTCTTGGCTAGGGAATTCATGCGGTCATGTATACATCACGAGGAGCAGATTTCTCAGTTAATAGTTTTAGTGAGTTTATGTGTATGGGAAGATGCAGGAATCTGGGTTCATTAAAATTTTTCCCTCAAGGGAATTCCCTGGTGGTCCAGTGGTTAATAAGACCTCACTTTCCAATGTAGCAGGTGGGGGTTTGA
Organism: Nanger dama; assembly: GCA_917880005.1. Lineage (NCBI taxonomy): Eukaryota > Metazoa > Chordata > Mammalia > Artiodactyla > Bovidae > Nanger > Nanger dama. The sequence continues at coordinate 14,600,258 of CAKJTW010000043.1, forward strand.
TACCTGGGTGGGGAGTTAAGATCCTGCATGCCTCCTGGCCAGAAAACTAAACCATAAAATATAAGTAATATTGTAACAAATTCAATAAACACTTTAAAAATGGTCCACATTAAAAAAAACACACACAAACTCTTTCACAAAAAATTTTTTTCCCCAAAGTATCTCTAGCTATCTAAAGGAATGTTTTTCCAGAGCACAGAGTGCCTTATTTTGTTTTTTGTCTTGAATTCCTTTCAGGGCATACTGGAGGTCAGCAACTGCAGTCCCTAATGAATTGATCCTTGGAGAAAAGGATGGTGAGCAACATTCTTTGTTTTATACCCTCAAAGAGAACAATTCCTCGTCCCTCTTTCTTCTTTCTATTGTGGTAAAATATATAAATAAAAAATTGCTGTTTTAATCTTTTCTGAGTGTTTAATTCAGTGACCTTAATTATAATACATTTACAGTGTTGTGCTCTGTTTCATCACCCAAATTGAAACTCTGTACCCATTAAAGCAAAAACTCCCTGTTTGTCTCCCCTAAATCCCTGACAACCTTGAATCTATTCATACATTGTGTCTCTTTGAATTTGCCTAGTCTAGGTATTGCATATAAGGGAAATCATACCATATTTGTTCTTTCTGTTTGGATTATTTTACTTAGCATAATGTTTTCTTGGTTTATCCATATTGTAGCATATATCAGAAATTCATTCTTTATTATGGTTGATTAACATTCCAAATTCAGACTTAAATTGAAGAAAGTAGGGAAAACTACTAGACCATTCAGGTATGACCTTAATCAAATCCCTAACGATAATACGGTGGAAGTGAGAAATAGATTTAAGGGGCTAGATCTGATAGACAGAGTGCTTGATGAACTATGGACAGTAGTTTGTGACATTGTACAGGAGGCAGGGATCAAGACCATCCCCAGGAAAAAGAAATACAAAACGGGTGTCTGAGGTGGCCTTACAAATAGCTGTGAAAAGAAGAGAAGTGAAAAGCAAAGAAAAGGAAAGATATACCCATTTGAATGCAGAGTTCCAAAGAATAGCAAAGAGAGATAAGAAAGCCTTCCTCAGTGATCCGTGCAAAGAAATAGAGGAAAACAATAGAATGGGAAACACTAGAGATCTCTTCAAGGAAATTAGAGATATCAAGGGAACATTTCATGCAAAGATGGGCTCAATAAAGGACCGAAATGCTATGGACCTAACAGAAGCAGAAGATATGAAGAAGAGGTGACAAGAATACACAGAAGAACTGTACAAAAAGGATCTTCACAACCCAGATAATCACAATGGTGTGATCACTCACCTAGAGCCAGACATCCTGGAATGTGAGGTCAAGTGAGCCTTTAGGAAGCATCACTACAGAAAAATGCTAGTGGAGGTGATGGAATTCCAGTTGAGCTGTTTCAAATCTTAAAAGATGATGCTGTGAAAGTGCCTCACTCAATATGCCAGCAAATTTGGAAAACTCAGCAGTGGCTACAGGACTGGAAAAGGTCAGTTTTCATTCCAATCCATAAGAAAGGCAATGCCAAAGAACGCTCAAACTACCGCACAGCTCTACTCATCTCACATGCTAGAAAAGTAATACTCAAAATTCTCCAAGCCAGGCTTCAGCAATACGTGAACCATGAACTTCCTGATGTTCAAGCTGGTTTTAACAAAGGCAGAGGAACCAGAGATCAAATTGCCAACATACGCTGGATCATGGAAAAAGCAAGAGAGTTCCAGAAAAACATATATTTCTGCTTTATATGTGTGTCTGTGTGTGTGTGTATATATATACATATATATATGATGATTGGATGCCATGAGTCGTCTCACACGCTAGCAAAGTACTGATCCAAGCCAGGCTTCAGTTTAGTTCAGTTGCTCAGTCATGTCTGACTTTGCAGCCTCATGGACTGCAGCATACTAGGCTTCCTGGTCCATCACCAAATCCTGCAACTTGCTCAGACTCATGTCCATCAAGTCGATGATGCCATCCAGCCATCTCATCCTCTGTCATCCCCTTTTCTTCCTGCCCCCATCAGAGTCTTTTCCAATGAGTCAACTCTTCGCATCAGGTGGCCAAAGTACTGGAGCTTCAGCTTTAGCATCATTCCTTCCAAAGAAATCCCAGGGCTGATCTCCTTCAGAATGGACTGGTTGGATCTCCTTGCAGTCCAAGGGACTCTCAAGAGTCTTCTCCAACACCACGGTTTAAAAGCATCAATTCTTCTGCACTCAGCCTTCTTCACAGTCCAACTCTCACATCCATACATGACTACTGGAAAAACCATAGCCTTGACTAGACAGACCTTTGTTGGCAAAGTAATGTCTCTGCTTTTGAATATGCTATCTAGATTGGCCATAACTTTCCTTCCAAGGAGTAAGCGTCTTTTAATTTCATGGCTACAGTCACCATCTGCAGTGATTTTGGAGCTCAGAAAAATAGAGTCAGCCACTGTTTCCAGTTTCCCCACTATTTGCCATGAAGTGATGGACTGGCTGCCATGATCTTAGTTTTCTGAATGTTGAGCTTTAAGCCAACTTTTTCACTGTCCTCTTTCATTTTCATCAAGAGGCTCTTTGGACATGAGTTTGAGCAAACTCAGGCAGATAGTGAGGGACTGAGAAACCTGGCATGCTGCAGTTCATGGAACCGCAAAGAGTCGGACATGACTGAGTGACTGAACAACAACAATATACATATATCCCCTCTTTTTTGGATTTCTTTCCCTTTTAGGCCACCATAGAGCACTGAGCTATACAGCAGGTTCTCATTAGTTACATATTTTTTACATAGTAGTGTATATATGTCAGTCTTGTCCCTCCCTCCCCCAAGAAGCAGGCTTTCAAAACTCCTTTCTCAGTATTCATCTCTGGACATTCAACATAATATAACTGGATTTTATATGAGCCTCCTTCACTTACATATAGAATAATTGAGTCTTAGGACAGGAAGAGACCTTAGAGTTCATCAGATCCAACCTCAACATTTCACAGATATGGTTTCACAGGTCCTGAAGTGAAGTAATTTGCCCAACATAAATTGCTAGTTTAAAATTGATTTTTGTGTGAAATTTGAATGAAATCTATATAAAACTTATTTTTTCAAGGCCTGGTTTATGTGTAACTATGAGCGGTTGTAAAATGTGCCTTCCCTTTTGTAATCTGGAAGAATACGGATATATGACTATTTCTGTTTTCCCTTCCCCATGTCACAGAGGCAGATTCAAGGGAAAATTATCGCTATCAATTCTAACATATGGATGACTTCTCGACTTTGGGGAATCAGGCTATAATACTGAGTGACTGCAGAAGACCATTTTGCTTATCTAGTACTCTACTCTGCAAAGTGGTATCATATTCTTACAACATCCTTACAGTCAGTGAGGTGTGAGTATTCCTACTGGATGGGTGAAGGCATGACCAAGATCATCAGTCAGCTGGGGGCATTTTGGGGGAGATCACAGTCCCTGTGAAGGTGATCTGGCTCTCACCCCACTGATGGCTGGCAAGCTGCAGTGGAAAGAACATCACCCTATTCCCCCATCTGCCCCTGCTACCTTAGGTGAGTTGCTCTGTCTTTCTTATTCACAGTCTCCTCATCTGCTAAGTAGAGACAAAAATAACACCAGTCTGTCCAACTGTTGTGAGAATCAAGACAGGAAGTGGAATTAAAGTCTTTAATGAATATAGAGAGTTATCCAAATATTAGTGAGTGCTATTATCTGGCTGTCTAGGTGGGTGGTCACTTTGTACATTGTAAATAAGCCTTTGTAAGGTTTAATGAAGTTAGAAGCTTAGGAGAGATTCAAAAGGCCCCTGCAGAGTAAACGATGATGTGCTCTTCATCCTCAGGTCTTATCCTAACCCATAACCATTGTTACTTAGAATTCAACAGACATAAAAGCTAAGTCTTCTTGAGATATTCCTTACTCTGTAAATATAGCTTAGCTTTTACAGTTCTTTCAGCCTCAGAAAGATGCAGCGTTTACTCATTTCACCTAGCATTTGAAAGGTCAGTCATGAAAATATGAAAATCTTTCTAACATACAAATCCAGTAACAATGCTCTTATTATTAAAAACCTTTTTACTCCCTGTGGCTCACAGGATAAAGTCCAAATGCCACAGCTGCAAATCTTTTTCCTGGCCAAGTAGACTATAAATATGTAAATAAGATTGATAATCAAGCCCTTATCATGAATGTACAAGGCCCAGTATGGTCCAGTCCTGGTCTGTGCATTCTGTCTGACTTCCTGCCTCCAGTTCCCACACACCCACAGGCATAGTCCCTCTCACCTGGAACCGCAAGTGCCCTACCAGGCTTGGCCTCTTCTCTGTTTGCTGGTCCTGCCTCAGCTGTGTGGATGCCCTGCTCCCTCCTCTCTGCCTGCTTGCTGCATTCATAGTTATCCTTGAAGACCCAAACACCACCTCCTTTGTGAAACCATCTCTGACCTCTTCTTCCACATGAGGAGGATTAATCACTCTCTGTCTCTGTGAAAATAAGCATTTCCCACATGATTCTGTCATTTGTTTTGTTCTGTTTTATTTGAACGTTTAGTTTTCAAAGGTTCTGAGGGCTGAGCAAGAATCATACTCTTCTTCGTCTCTCTGCACCCTAATGCTCAGTGGCATGGGTGGAAATGGCAGGTGCTTAATACGTTTGCCACATGAATGCTTGTGGAAGACCACAGGGCAAGATATACTGATAAGAGAAGCAGGAACTTGTTCGTACTGTCATTTAAAACACACTAACAATCCCTGTAACCTAGAACCAAACCCATTATTGCTTTGGGTCTTCATCCCCACCATGCACGACTAAAATGATTCTCTGTTCTCTAGCCATTAATTAGACATGAATGAGACAATAAAACAGACCACACTCTGACCTCTGGTTTAGCCAATCAGTCCGCTAATTGGATATCCACGGGCTGAGACACCAGGTTTCTCTCTCCTTAGAACTCCAACAAGCTGTGTAACTTGAGCGGACTCTGGGCTTCAGGTTTTGGAATCAGGGAGGTAGACTTCATATTCTGAGGTTCCTCATGGTCTTGACTGCTTAGCTTCTATGCAGTTGATCCTGGGAAAGCCGGATAAGGCAAAGGACAGGCAAATATATTTCAGGGTGGGAGCAGAGGGGGCAGAAGTAGGGTGGGACAGGGATCAGCATGAAAGCCCTAGCATCCCTTCAAAACTAGCGTGTCCCGGGACTTCCCTGGCAGTCCAGTAGGTAGGACTCTGTGCTCCCACTACAGAAGGCCTGCGTTCCATCCCTGGATCAGGACTCAAAAGGGACACGACCCGGAAAAAAAAAAAACCCAAGAAAATCCTAGAGTGTCTTGTTGTTGCTGTTTAACATTTCTCTCAGCACAGAGTAGCTGTTTCTAGCTCAAAACCCCTTCTCCAAGATGCCCCCAAGCCTGGAAATTTTTTCCTCCTTTGTCACGTGGTCCTTCAGAGGTCTTGTGGTCTCTGTGCCTGCACGTTTCCAGAATCTCAACATGTTAGCTCCAGTGGGATCAGAATGGGAGACAGCAGAAGGGTCAGATGGAGCCTAGCATATGCTTGGATGAGAGCAGACAAGTCAGCGAAGACTAATAAAAATGGCAGGTCAGTGAGCACTCTGGATGGAAAAAAGGAGTGGAGAAATCAAAGAGGCAGTGTTGGGAGGGAGAGCTAGGGAACAAGGCAAGCTTAGGCATTTTAATACAGGTCTGTGGTACTGCAGATTTTTTTTTTTTTTTTTAAGAGGGAGCTTTCTGAAAGAAAATATGAGGCATAAGGATTACACACCAGCATACAGGGTAAGGTTAATAATTCAAGAGCATAAAGTGAAATATTTAACAAAAGGCCTTGTGTTAATTTTGATATGTCTTTTATTAAGTGAAAAGTAGAGACATTTATTGGGTGGATTGGCTATAAATAAATTTTTAGATAACTTCTAATCTTCATTGCTCCAAGAGGGACAAATTCAATCCCCAACCAACACTGATCCAGCTACTGTCCAAAAAGGGCTAAAAGAAACACTTTATCTTCATTTATTATGATGAAGAAAATAGGAGGCAAAACAGATTAAGGGAAAAGAACAAAAAATGAAAAGAGGACACAAAGTACCCAGTATCAAGGAGGCCATTATTCAGTGACCCTCAGTCCAGCATTGCCTCCCTGACTTCCCATCGCAAGAGCTTCCCCTTACGTAATAAGAACAGGGTAATGCTGGTAGTCAGAAAAATGTTGCTCAAAATTCAACTAAAGATAAGTAACAGCAGAGATATATCCAGTCCCTCGGCAAACTACTTGATGTCGCATAGCAACAACTGCCTAGTTTTATTTCTGTCACAGTATTGCCATAAGGAAGCTTTGAAATTAAGTATTTTTTAAAAATTTAAACAAACAAGGTAGCATATCTCACTGCACCTCACCTGCCTCCCTCTAAAATTAGAAAGGCAGCCTCTTAAAGGAGGAGATCATTAAGATGGTAAAAGGGGAAAGAAAAATTTCCTGGGTCTTTCCTGAGAATCTCCTTCTGATTTATCTCAGTCCTGACAAGAACCTGCTGAGGAAGGTCTTGATCCTGTTTCATAGATAGGGAAACATCCCTAGGAGTGTGGAGTAACTTGGCCAAGTTACCCAGCCAAGAAGGGGCAGAGTTGGGTTTTAAACATTCTGCACCCTTTTTCTGTCTGGTCAGCAACCCTGTGCTTTCCCATCACTGCCCTGCAGTGAGGCCAGCAGTCAATTGTGGCAACAACTCTCCACCCTTTCTGAGTCATTCCTCCAGGACATCTGGCGATGTGGGGACCCACATATGACCCCCCAGGCCAGCTGTTTCATGGTACAGGATAACCTGAGAAAATCGGCATTTGCAATCAGTCTTGTGCAAGAAGTGCAGAGAAAGGCAGAGACTGTGGAAACACAATTTTTCCTCAGGACATTTCTGGTCTCTTTGAGGGGAGTCAGAATTCCTGGTGTTGACATTTACAGACAGATATTTAGGATTTATTCAAGAAATAAATTATCTATGAATCAAGATATTGACTTTAATCCCTTGTCTTTTCTAAGCAGGAATGATAGACCAAATGCAAGGAACCCACACTGTAGATGTTTTTGAAATATCCTCTGCTTACGACTAGGGTGTGTGTCATGGAAAGATAGCATTTCTGATTACTAACCACCCATGTGGTCCTTACATAAAGGAGGAACTTAATTCAACAAATATTCAATGAGTACCCATTGTGCCAAGATATATTTATCATGACCCCTAACCTCAAGAAATTCTTCAGCCTCAAAGAGGAGACAAATATAAAAACAGTTAATACTGTGTGATGGAGGAATGTTCTAACAGATGTAGGCTTCAAGTACAGCAGGGACACAAAAATAGGTGTCTTCAGTCTGGTGCATCAGAAAGTGTTTCTAGAGAAGGAGCCACATGATCATGTTAATGTAGGTCTCAGGAGCACCGAGGCATTCCACGTAGAAGGATAGCATGGAGTCATGAATCCACAGCAGCTCAGGCAACCCAGAGTATAGACTGTTGGGAGGGAGATGACTTCAGAATGGTGAGTAGGAGTCAGTGATGCTGTGATATCTGTGTGCACCGGGCATGGGGTTATGGTGTGAAGTTAGGGAGGTGCGTTCATTCAAAGAATGATGCCAACCATTGACAGATTTAGAAGCATGGGGGTAACCTGCTAAGATCTGTGCTTTAAGAAGACACATCTAGTGGCAGTTAGGAGGAAGTAGAAACAGCTGGGCAAGATCAGATAGAGAAAGACCAGGAAAACAGTGAAACAAATTTGAAGAGATTTCTTTGCCGGATTTCTCTTAAAAATGTCTAATGTGTGAATGGGGTTTTGTAGGTGGCACAGTGCTAAAGAATCTGCCCGCCAGAGCAGGAGACACAAGAGATGTTGGGTTTGACCCCTGGGTGGGGAAGATACCCTGAAGTTGGAAATGGCAACCTACTCTAGTATTCTCGCCTGGAAAACCCCATGGACAGAGGAGCCTAGTGGGCTGCAGTCCTGGGTTACAAAGAGTCAGACATGACCGAGCATGCACATATGCATTGCCAATGTGTGAATGAATACTGCGAGATGGCTTTGTTGCTCCCCTGGTGGCTCAGACAGTAAAGAACCAATGCAGGGGACCTGGGTTCGATCCCTGGGTTGGTAAGAGCCCCTGGAGGAGGGCATGGCAACCCTCTTCAGTATTCTTATCTGGAGAACCTCCATGGACAGAGGAGCCTGGACAGCTACAGTCCATAGGGTTACAAAGACTCAGGCACGACTGAGTGACTAAACACACACACACACATGCTGTCTTTGCCCCTCCAGACCCACACACCACCCTCTCTACCCTTATCCTAGGAAGCTGATGGTCTGAAAACGTCCCCTGCTTTTTGGTATCTCACTGGGTTCAGCCAGTGGGAGGCACTCACAGGAGATTTGACAGTAGATTGGGAAGACTGGATGGGATTCCCTGGTGGCTCAGACGGTAAAACATCTGCCCACAATGCGGGAAACCCGGCTTTGATCCCCGGGTCAGGAAGATCCCCTGGAGAAGAAAATGGCAACCCGCTCCAGTACTCTTGCCTAGAAAATTCCATGGATGGAGGAGCCTGATGGGCGACAGTCCATGGGGTCGCAAAGAGTCGGACACGACTGAGCGACTTCGCTTTTTTTGGGAGACTGGACAGGAAATTTACAACTCCTGCCACGGGGCCTTGATTTGTCAGTACTCTCCCTGGGGTCCCCAATGGCTCAGTGGGTGAAGAATCCATCTACCAGTGCAGGAGACACAGGACACAAAGCTTTGATCCCTGGGTTGGGACAAATCCCTGGAGGAGAAAATGGCAACCCACTCCAATATTCTTGCTGGAAAAATCCCATGGAGAGAGGAGCCTCTTAGGCTATACTCCAAAGAGTTGCAAAGAGTCTGATGTGAATGAGCGACTGAGTGTACTACCTGAGGTCACAGTTCTAGCTGGGTGGTTCCTATCTATAGCCACAGCTTGCTCTGGGTTCTAGAGCTAGAGTTCTCTCCTTCAGACTCAGCAGTGGCAACGCCTTCCTGCTATCGCTAATCTAGGACAGGATCACCATCTCGTAGTAGTTTCCTTAGCCTGCTGGTAAGCAGATAGGGTAGAGGGTCCCCAGAGAAAGAGAACCAGGCATGGCTTTCTTGACATAAGAAAAGTCATTTTTGGCCTAAGCCATTTGTGATCTAAGCCTGGCTATAGTGCTTGCCCTTGAACATGTCTCAGTAATAAGGATTTTAAGGGAACAAAAGAACAATCTGTTATCAAGCAAGAGAAGTAAAAATTTGTTGTTCAGTCACTAACAGTAGCAAAGGTAACAAATTAGTTGCAAAGACTCAGGTTTTGTTTTGGAAGTAAAGACAAACCTGAAGCATTTTCTTGAGCTGTTTCACAGAATTTAAGTCCCCTGGGCACTCAACTCCTAGAACAATTGGGGCCTAAGGGATGTTGACCTTTTCTGACCCTCAGGGACTTCAATCAGCCAAAACTTGAACTCTGTTAGCCAGACTGCCCAGGCCCCTTCATAAATATGCATGTACTCTTAGCATAAAACTTCCCCATTTTGTTGTTCAAGGAGGCACTGCTTTGGGAAAGATCCCTGGTATTCTTCTTACTTGCTGCAAGTAATAATAAGTCCTTCCTTCTCCCTCTCTTTGGCTTGGTTGGTTTTTTTGGCTTGACACCCACCAAGAGGAGAACCCAGTTTTCAGGTAATATCCTGACACCTTTGTGAAAAGTCTCTGCATTCAAGTATCTTACATTACCATGTTGGAATGTGACCCAGCTACTTGCTGGGCCCCTGATTAATGCAATTATGGAAACTTCTTGAGAAACATCTGTAGGTTTCAAGGAGCATGCTCAATCTGGGCAGAGAGGATGAGAGTTTGAATGAAGACTGGCAGCAAATATGAAGAAGAGGACACAGGCTACAGAGATACTCAGGAAGGAGAGCTGACAGTGCAGCTGGGAGGTGAGGGGGAGGGAAGAAGGGCCGAGTGTCTGGGTGGCTCCCCAGCTCTGAGCGGTGTCATTCACCAAATCATAAAGCACAGAGGGAAGGACAGGTACTAAGGAGAATATGAATAATATTTTGGGGAGGATGTATTAAATTCGGGGCTTCTCAGGCGGCACTAGTGATAAAGAACCTGCATGTCAATGCAAGAGACATAAGAGACCTGGGTTTGATCCCTGGGTTGGGAAGATCCCCTGGAAGAGGGCATGGCAACCCACTCCAGTATTCTGCCCGGAGAATCCCATGGACAGAGGAAGTGGGGACAGCCACAGCCCGTAGGGTCACAAAGAGTCGAACACAACTGAAGTGACTTAGCATGCATGCACGCACGCATATTAAATTCAAACTCCTTGGGGGCCTTGAGAGGTAGAGGGACTCTTGCTTATCTACTGACTTGAAGAACACACAGAGCTCAAATATGTTTCTCACTGCTGCTCGAAATGTGCCTTCTTTACTTTTGCAAATCTTTTCTTCATGATTTTGAACATATGCAGATCCTTGGATGTATAAATATGTAGTTTCTGGTATCATTTTTTAAAAAAGACTAAAAAGGAAAATTAAAAGAAATTTATTTTAATTTTAGGAAACTTTTCCCCTTTAATTAAAGGAAATGTAATTTAATAAGAGAAAATTAAAGAAAAAAATTTTTTTCCTGCCTTCTTTTTTTCTTTTGGCCACGCTATGTGGCTTGCAGGATCTTAGTTGCCCAACCAGAGATTGAATCTCTGCCCTTGGCAGTGAAATGTTGGTGCCTTAACCACTAGACCACTAGGGAATTCCCTCTGGTATCTTTATTGTGACAAGAGAGCCAAATAGCTAAAAGTATTGATAACTAGGGTCATATTGATCTTCTTAAAAGGCCCACACTTGTCTCTGTTTTCTCTTTATCAAGCTAGAACAAGGTCTCTTCAAGACAGACATGAAAAAACCTTCAGCTGCCAGCCAGTCAAACACTGCCAAGCTCTCACACTCACCTCTAGCTTCCAGGCTCTCACTTCAGAGGGCACACTGCCCATGCCTATCACCAGGTGGCAGCCCTGCCCAGCTACCTGTGTGAGCCTGTGGTTGTTGACATGACTCCCCCTGCCTCTGACACCAATCAGCTCTCATTCCTGATGCAACCTTAGCTCAAAAAATCTTCAGCAATTATATAAAAGGAGTTTAAATTCCATAGCTTGGCAACCAGCAAGAGTGTTAGTCGCTCAGCTGTGTCTGACTCTGTGACCTCATGGATTGTAACCCACCAGGCTCCTTTGTCCACAGAATACTCCAGGCAAGAATACTGGAGTGGGTTGCCATTCCCTTCTCCAGGGGATCTTCCCAACTTCTCAATCTTCCTAATGAGATTGAATCCCAGTCTCCCTCATTGCAGGCAGATTCTTTACCATCTGAGCCACCAGAGAAGCCCAGCCTGACAACCAGGTCTCACTCACGGCAGTGAAGAAGGAAGAAGAGGCTGCTGATATTTTGAATTATCCTTGGGGAGAAAAGAGCTTTTAGGAAATGATTATGGGGATTTCTAAGTCTAGATTCCTAAGTCTAGATTACCTGAGTGTTGGGTATGACTTTAACTGAGGAATCAGTGGATTTCCTTTATTCTTTCATTTTTTTTGGTCTATGATTTTAAAAAATGCTTATTGCATGTATTGTTCCTACTGTTCATTCAACAGACAGACATATACCAACTTTATTGTAATTTTTCATCACATTTGTGTTTTATCCCTAATTAGATTTTTAAGTCCTAGCATCTAATATATATATATATATATATTTATAACCCATAGATTTTGCTAGGTTTAAAGCAGGTACCAAAAAAATACTTGCTGAATAAACATGACCTTATTGCCAAGCGTAAATCACTAACATGGAGCTCACTTTGAATGTAAAGGCCCAAGGCAAGAGCCCAGTTTACCCTTTTAGGACAGCCCTTGTTTCTTTAATCTTCAATTATCTCAAGGTCAGTGAGGCTTGAGAGCAGGAAAAAGATTATTGTAAAGAAAGGAGTTGTGTTCAGTAGGTTAGTGCAGAGGCTCAGCTACTTGCTTGCTGTAAAATCTTGAGCAAATTACTTAATCCACTTGGACCTTATTTCTTTATCCATGAGATTAACCCATTATGGAGTCTCAGCACGGTACAGCGAAAGGAGTGTTGAACATCAGTCGAAAGACGTTGGTCCTAGCCCCTGCTCTATTGTCAGTCAGTGGTATTACCCTCCTTAAGCCTCAGTTCTAAGATTCTATGTATATAAACTTTTGAATAGCTAAAACTTTGCATGTATATATGTGTACGTGTGTGGATTAGTATCTGTTGCTGTATAATAAATCACTCCCAAATTTAGCAGCTTTAAAGAATGAATGTTTATGATCCCATGCAGTTTCTGACTCAGTCTTTCACAGGGTGTGACCCTGTGTCACACTGTAGATCCAGGGGTACAGTCATCTTGAGGTCACTTTGGGGCTAGAAAAGCTTGAGCTTCCAAGTTCCTTCAAGTGATTATCCTAGGCCTCAGTTCCTCAGTGGCTAAGGACTGGAAACCTCAGTTCTTTACCATAGAGAGGCTCACAGCATAGCGCTGGCTTCCCCCAGAGCAAGAAAACCAAGAAAGGCAGAGCTGGAGAAACACTTGCAGACAGATGAGGGGGAAGAGGAAACCCAAGACTGGGCTCAAATATTTTATTGTCTAGCAAACTTGGAAGTGTGTGTGCAGTGCTAAGTTACTTCAATCAGGTCCTACTTTGCAACCCCATGGACTGTAGCCCACTAAGCTCCTCTTCCATGGAATCCTCCAGGCAAGAATGCTGGAGTGGGCTGCCATGCCCTCCTCCAGAAGATCTTCCCCACCCAGGATCAAACTTGCATCTCTGCTGTCTATTGTATTGGCAGGAGGGTTCTTTACCACTATCGCCACCTGGGAGGTCAGCCATCATTTCTGTTGTGGACTGTTGGTCATGAAACAGGAGGGAAGGGGGCAGGGAATAACTTTTAAAAGAATGACACAGCCATAGGACACAACACAAGCTGGTTAGAACCAACTCGGTCCAAGGGTGGAAGACTCAACTTCCAGTGAACCTTGAGCCTCATCGTATGCTCTTTGTAATACATTAGCATCTTAATGATATGCCCATCAGTGCCATGACGGTTCTGAGGCTGACTATAAAAGGCCAGAGAGTGGGCAGTGGCTCAATTCCTGGAAATCCCCTTTGCTTCCCTGAAATAGTTGGAATAATCGTTCTACTCATTACCCTATGAAATTACCCAGTCCATAAAAACTAACCACACCATATTTCAGGGCCTCCTGCCTTCTACGATAGCCTGCAATCTGTAAGGCGTGTGTTTCCCTCTAAATCAATCCACTTCTTACCAATCAGTTTGTCTCTCACTGAATTCTTTCTGTGATGAGACATTAAGAACCTGAACTCCATTAAGTCCTGAGATCAGGTGTGATCTCCATGAAAAGACCTTGGTTTCAAGTCCCAATCTGAGTTGCACGGTTTCAGTCGAGGAGACCAGACCAGTACAACACGGGAACAAATTTTGCAGAAGTGCAAAGACCCAGAACAGGGATTATTTGGGCCATTTCGAAGTTGGTTACCACAGTGCTCCACAGCAGAATTCACAGTTTTGTCAAGTACTGCTCCTTCCCTTCCTCATCCCAGCTGATGTCTTCCCAAGCACAGTGCAATTCTCTTGTTCTCCACTCTGTCCCTCTGTGCCTGGCACATGTCGCATGCTCACTCTGTTGAAAAGAAATGAATGGATGAGTATTACACTCGATCCATGCCTTTTTTTTTTCCAAGGAGATGAGAGCCTCTACTGCACTTTATTTCTTTAAAAATAGGGAAGCCAAGGTCTAGAAAGGGCTCCTTATTTGCTTGCAGTAGAGTTAAGGCTAGACCCTGGTCTCTAAACTTTCCATTCTCTGTACTTTCCGCTTCAGTCTCTCTTAACTTCAGTCTTTGTAACTTGGAATTATCCCTGACGCAGAATTTAGTAGCTCTGTTAATAAATCATCTACCTCTGCAGCTCTGCCTTTTGTGCCATTGCCTTAGTTCCACTTCTATTGAAATATTCAGCAATGCTTTCGTCTGATTTTCCTTCTATGTTATAATTTTCCCTTTCTGTTCACTTTCCGGTTCCCTTGCTCTAACCCTAAATGTACTTGAATGGCCACGATTTCATGGATATTAAGTTCTAATATTAACTTGCAGTATCATCTTCCATGCTCTGTTTATTTTTTATTCTTGTAATACAGTTCATAATTATGTGTCTGAAATAGTTTCTAGTTTAAAAGGCAAAAGCAAAAATCCTTTTGCAATAGGTCCTATTTAAATCACAGACCTCATTTTTGCTTCATTTCTCCATTTCTTCCCCTTATCTATTACTAGCCTCACTGAAAAAAAAATTTATTTGAGATCTCAGCATTTCTAGAGTGAAGACATCTCTTTCACACTTACTGAGATTTGAAGCAGGCTGCTTCCCTCTCCCCTCTCTCTGGATGGCACTTTTCATGTGAAGCTATTATAGGAGGTACCAACCACATTGCATTATTTACACATCTTCCCTATTGGACTGGGCACCTTGAGGGTAAGTATCATGTCTTATTCATTGTTTGCATACTCCAGTATCTCATGATAGAGTTCCCAAGAGGGTCTTCATACATATTTGTCAAGTTGAATCAACCAACTCTTTATGTCATTTCCAAAATTAGATAAAGCATCCTTTTCCCAATACTGATCATTCTTCCTTAAGATCTTGTACTTCTCTGAGCTAGAGACAGGGATTATTATTTCTTCAGGCTATTGTTTGCTGACCCTGGAATGTTCTGTAGTCCTAAGTCTGACCTGAACAAAGTCATTTGAAAGTGACTCAGATTGTAAAGAATCAATCTGCAGGAGACCTGGGTTCGATCCCTGGTTTGGGAAGATCCCCTGGAGAAGGGAATGACAACCCACTCCAATATTCTTGCCTGGAGAATTCCATGGACAGTGGAGCCTGGCAGGCTACATACAATGGGGTCCTAAAGAATTAGACACGACTGAGCCACTAACACTTTCACTTTTTTTTCACTTTCACCCAAGGCAATCTGTCCATGGTCTGGGATTGATTCCAGGACCCACCAGTGGGTGCCCAAATCCAAGGATGCTTATGTCTCATGGTGGGCTCTTCATATGAGCAGTTCCTCATTAATGGATTCAACCAACTTCAGTTCTATGGCAGTCCACTCCAGTGTTCTTGCCTGGAGAATCCCAGGGACAGTGGAGCCTGGTGGGCTGCCGTCCATGGGGTCGCACAGAGTCGGACACAACTGAAGCGACTTAGCAGCAGCAGCAGTAGTTCTATAGTGCTGTGTTTTTTGTTTCTTAACGTGAGTATAAGTCGATCAACATGATTCAAATCTGCGCTGTTGAAGGGTCAACCTTAATTTGAGGTGTGTGTGGAAAACCTCTCCCCAGGAAGCATGGTCCTTTTTCAGATAAACCCAAACCCCTTCTCACTGGAGACTAAAGATTTATCTTATAAGATGCTCCTTTTGAAATCCAGATGTCTCAGGGAGAAGCTGTAGCTTATCTCTCATCTGCTGGCCCCTTAGCAGGATGAATATTTCAGTAGAAAGAGCTACAAAAGCAGGCAGCTTCCTGTTAGAATGAGGTCCTCGGTCTGGAGTGGAGGTGGGGAGGGAGATGGTGGCAGGGAGGAGGGAAGAGCCAAGGCAAACTGTAGCCTGCCCTCCTCAGTGACCCCGCACTGGGAGCAGCCACCAACAGGAGAAGGAAGCAGAAAAAGCCCTTTGTCCTCTCACATTTGCTCTGGCTTCCTGGTCTTTTCTGTTTTCCACCTGAGTATTTCTTGAGTTCGCGTCCAAAGCTGGAGAACTAGCCACGAGACTGCCACAGTTACTCTACTCTGACCACAGAAGCCCTGAGGGTCACTCGCCTGCCTTCAGCTCCAGCCCCACTAGGCGGGTTGTTAGGGACACCTTTGCCCAGCAAAGGATGGTCTTTTCTCCACCACTCCAAAGTTACTGCTCTGAAGTTAACCACAAAGTTAGTTGTTTTTAGCCCATGGGGTCACAAAGAGTTAGACACGACTGAGCCGCTGAGCACACCCGCAGTGTAACCCACATGAAAAGAGACAAGAAAGAGTGAAAGTCTTAGTCACTCAGTCATGACCGACTCTTTGCGATCCCATCAACTAGAGCCTGCCAGGTTTCTTTGTTCATGGAATTCTCCAGGCAAGAATACTGGAGTGGGTAGCCATTCCCTTTTCCAGGGGATCTTTCCAACCCAGGGATCAAACCTGGGTCTTCTGCATTGCAGGCAGATTGCCGTTTGAGCCAACAGATTATTGGATGACAAATGTTTATTTTTAAAATTAAAAGCTAAAATTATTAAAGTTAATTAAAGATGACTTTTGGGAAGCTAACTCCCTCCCCCTCTAAATTCTCAGATGGTGTGAAGGAGTCAGGTGATGCCGGGAAACAGGATGGGATATCAACTGACCTCCTTTGGTAATGAGAAGAAACATCTGCCCCCCTTTACTATGGCTGCGTCTTCACTCATTCAGGTTGCCCACAGAGCAGGCGCTGATCTAGGGCCTCAGGAAAAGGTTGTATGCCTTTGAGGATTTGTGTGTTCTCTGGCTGAGCACAGTCTTGTGTTCGTTCCTCTGGTCTTCAGGAAGAACTTAGCTCAAGGCAGAGTCTAGGTGAAAGGTGCTGGCCTGGATGTGTTGCCCAAGGAAAGCCTTCCCGGCCCATCTTAGTAGTTCTAGGCTCCTTTTAGGCCTTGCCATGGTGATGAGAGTGTCTGTGTGACTGGCCCATGGCCATCCTGTTACCACTGATGTGTTTTGGGCAAACCCAACAGCCAGCAGCATAGTCCTCAGAGAGTCTTTCAACTGTACATGGAACTTCTGCCCTGTTATTCCAGGGAATTGCCCTGGGACAGACACAAGATCCTTACCTGCTGGCTCCTCAGACACTACTCTCCAGTTGCATTAAGGCCTGTGAAAGAGGAACTGATGGAGCTGCCTAATGCTTCTTAGCATTTCAATGTTGTTACACTTATAATGTTACTCAATTTAAAAATAAATGTATTTTCTACTTTGCAATTCTTATGTTCTCTTTCATTCAGCTGTTTAATAATGTCAAATGCTTAGAACCCAGATTAGAATTTCTCACAATGGTCTCTGATTAAACACCAATAAAAGCACAGTCAGGAAAATTCATAATATAAGGCATGCTAACTAACTCTTGGAAGCTCAATTTACATTTTATAAATTTTAAACAAATTTGAGGATTATGCCTTAAACTAAAAGGTCTGTGGGTATTTTGGCAAAATACTAACAATAACAAATTAACCCCCTCACCAAAACCTGGGTAGTTTTGTTCATTCATTTATTACTTTGCCTACTTTCAAAAAATGATTTGAGACAATGTACCATAATTCTTTAAAACGACTGAAATAAAAATATAAGGATGAAGACAAAGTAATGAAAGTCATTGAATAATTATTCTAGAAAACCTGGACCGAGAGAAATGTCTACTTTTAAGTTCAAGACATAGTCTCAGGTTTTCCCATAGCCAAGGTTATGATTACATCTCTCTTACATCTATTATGAAAAAGCATATTGGACAAACGTCTTCCTGGAACTAAATTGTAAATAAAAAATTATATTGTGAATCCTTGAGAATGTTGATCAAGACATTGATATGAAGTAGGTATATCTTCAACTAAATAAGATGCTCTTTATTTAATTCTGTCTATACAAAGTTTTGATTCATAAAAGAGGGCATGATATTAGATTTTAGTTTGTAAAACTACTTCTATAAAGAGCTAGAGCAGTATTCAGATATTAAGTTTCTGTTGAGATGACATGATATAGCCTAGAAATTCTAAAAGAAATACAAGGACAATAAAAAGTTAAAGTGACCACAGTCTATCTTTTTTGAGCATCAGCAGTCTTCACTGGGTTTTTATTAAGAACTTATAAAAGATACTTCAGAATTGAGGTTACTGGTAGGAATCTGAACCCCGTATATCCTGTGTTATTTGAAATAATATTCATATACATTGGAGATGTGGCAAGTCAATATTTTATTATACTTTCTAAAAACTGACTTATTTTCCTATCTTGATGATAGACCACTCCAACTCTAAATAAATGAAAATGCCTATGAAAATATGAATAGAGCATCAGTAGACTTATTAGGACTTAAAAGACCCTTAGGAAGTGTGAGTGCTCTATTGGTAGAGGCAATCTGCCATGGGCCTTGAATTTTCTAGACATTCTTGCTGAGTGTACCAGCCTGCAAGGCTTATCCGTCTTCTGACATTGGACAGTTTTTGGAGTCAGCTACACAGGAAACTAAATGGGTCTAAGTGACCACAATGTGACTACCTTGCCCTCTGGAGGAAAGGGGACTAACTAACTTCAAAATACCCATAAGTGTTTCCTTCATTTAAATTTCATTTTAAATATCTTTATTTTCTGCTTGCTGTATGATTTGCTTCTTGATCAGAAAGTTCTGGACTTGGGACTTCCCTGGAGGCCCAGTGGTTTGGCTTTTACCTTCCAGTGCAGAGGGGTGTAGATTCCACCCCTGGCTGGGGAGCTAAGACCCTAATGCTTGGTGGCCCCCAAACCAAAAGATAAAACAGGAGCAATACTGTGACAAATTCAATAAAGACTTTTAAAAAATAGTCCAGGTTAAAAGAAAAAAAGTGCTTAGCTGTAGGCCATGGATTTTTCTCCCGTAAAGCAACCCACTGTGTGTGCAGGTGCCTTTGGCTCCATCGTGGCACCCCTGTTGGACTTGACAGCAAGGAGAACCGAGGCAAATCTGCTGATGTTCACATTACTCACTGAGCTGTGAGTGAAAAGTCCTTTGTCGCTGACCCCGAAATCTGTTGTCTTCTGTCCATGAAACTGTGGTAGACTTCATGGTTAGCTGGAAGGTAGGGGAAAATCTCCGACTCTTTACTGCTTTCGACAGCCTTCCTAAAAGTCATCATGCCTTAATCTTCCTTCCTCTTTATCTGCCTTTTTAAGGCAGATTCCTTATGTTCATTACCTCTAAGAGTTTTTGCTCTAACTGGCAAGTTTATTTTTCCTTTACTTTATTTACAACTACCTTGATTGGGAGTTATGTTCTTCAGCTTGAATGAGAATCATGAGAGTAGAAGAGACCATGAATGGGATATACAGTCCTTAAACATACCTGTCAAAATGACAACAGTAATAACAATAATATTGTCATCATTATATGTGAAAAATTGAGATTCAGAGATTGTAGAGCTTTTTTCAGGAGAAGGCAATGGCACCCCACTCCAGTACTCTTGCCTGGAAAACCCCTGGACAGAGGAGCCTCAAGGGCACACAGCCTATGAATAGCAGAAACACAAGTGAAATCTAGACCTGCTTACCCTTACCCATTATTCTGTACTACTTCCCCAACAGAAGTTTCTAGAATTTCCATATTTAACATATATAAATATACACATGCATATATAAATACATATTTCATTAACCTCCTACCCCTCCTTGTTAGGCATTAGTAACCTCTTTTTAATCTTAGCTCAAGTCTTATGACTGTTCCTGTGTCATCTCCTCCTTCCTTCAGTCTTCAGTTCAGTTCAGTTGCTCAGTCGTGTCCAACTCTTTGTGACTCCATGAACTGCAGCACACCAGGCCTCCCTGTCCATCCCCAACTCCCAGAGTCTACCCAAACTCATGTCCATTGAGTCGGTGATGCCATCCAGCCATCTCATCCTCTGTTGTCCCCTTCTCCTCCTGAGGGCCTTCAAACTTTCCCAGCATCAGGGTCTTTTCAAATGAGTCAGCCCTTCCCATCAGGTGGCCAAAGTATTGGAGTTTCAGCCGCAACATCAGTCCTTCCAATGAACACCCAGGACTGATCTCCTTTAGGTTGGATTGGTTGGGTCTCCTTGCAGTCCAAGGGACTCTCAAGAGTCTTCTCCAACACCACAGTTCAAAGGCATCAATTCTTCAGTGCCCAGATTTCTTTATAGTCCAACTCTCACATCCATACATGACTACTGGAAAAACCAGAGCCTTGACTAGATGGACCTTTGTTGACAAAGTAATGTCTCTGCTTCTTAATATGCTGTCTAGGTTGGTCATAACTTTCCTTCCAAGGAGTAAGCATCTTTTAATTTCATGGTTGCAGTCATCTGCAGTGATTTTGGAGCCCCCCTAAAATAAAGTCCCTCACTGTTTCCACTGTTTCCCAATCTATTTCCCATGAAGTGATGGGACCAGATGCCATGATCTTAGTTTTTCTGAATGTTGAGCTTTAAGCCAACTTTTTCACTCTCCTCTTTCACTTTCATCAAGAGGCTCTTTAGTTCCTCTTCACTTTCTGCCATAAGGGTGGTGTCATCTGCATATCTGAAGTTATTGATATTTCTCCAAGCAGTCTTGCTTCCAGCTTGTGCTTCTTTCAGCCCAGTGTTTCTCATGATGTACTCTGCATAGAAGTTAAATAAACATAATGACAATATAGTTTTGATGTACTCCTTTTCCTATTTGGAACCAGTCTGTTGTTCCATGACCTGTTCTAACTGCTGCTTCCTGACCTCCATACAGGTTTCGCAAGAGGTAAGTCAGGTGGTCTGGTATTCCCATCTCTTCTGTCTTATTTTCCCCCAAATTGGCCTAAGTGCACTTCAGTTTGCTTTGGGCTGGCAGTTAAATCAAGTAATGGTAGCAACAAGGAAGTTACAGTGACCCAGGGAATCCTCAGCATTTATTCATAATTACTGGTAAAGTTAAAAAAATACTCTTAATTCTATTTCCAAAATACTCATTGCCACTATTTTTGTTTTTTTTGAATGTCTTTGATTTTTTTGGTCCACTTGTCTTTGTGTCTGCACTGCCTGTGCCGAGCTAAAACTGTTCTTCTGATGGATGAAAGATGAGTCCTTTCATCTGTAGTACTGGGAAAAGTTACTGAGCATCTCTGAGGCAGGTGTGGTGTTTGTGGTAGGAAGGGTAAGTTTCTCACTGCTCTTTTAGAAGAAAACCATCAACTCTGAACAGGAACAGAACTTTCCTGCATTTTCTTTCCTATTTTCCATTTTGAAATAGTAAACAGACACAACTTGACCAAAGACTCATATCTCTAGGGTTGTAAGATCTCTCAGGGAGTTCTCCCTATTGTTATGTTACAGTAACTTATGGTCTGATTGCAAGTTATAAAACCTGAAAAGAAATAATAATGTTGATAATTATAGTTGTTATACTAACACCACTACCTTTTATCAAATATTGACAATTCACAAGGCTCAATATTAAAGTGCACATGCATTATATCATTTAATCCTTTTACCTCTGTATCTAAAGTGAGCATTATTATCAACCATTTTACAGATGAAGAAATTGAGGCTTAGAGAAGTCAAATAGTTTCCCAAGACTGTTCAGCTGGCATATGGCAGAACTCCATCTTAGGTTTTCAGATGTCAAAGCCTCTTTGCAAACTACCGTGTTCTAAAAAGCAGAGGTTCAAAAATCATGGGTCTGAGAACAACAGCATCAGCATCACTGGGTCTCTCGCACTGATAGGTGGTTTCTGTACTACTGTACCACCTGGGAAACCCAGTTTTTAAGTAAGTCCTTATTTTTTTCAGACATAGGTTGTTGTTGTTAGTTACTAAGTCGTGTCTGACTCTTTCATGACCCTATGGAATGTAGCCTGCCAGACCCCCTGTTCATGGGACTTTCCAGCTAAGAATACTGCAGTGGGTTGAGCCACCAGGAAAGCCCCCAGACATACATACTAGAGCATTTCCTGAAGTAGAAGTTCCTGGGGTCAAGCCATGGGATTTGGCAAAGATTATGGTGTCTCTCTAGATTCTCCTGGCACCCACCCAAGTTTTCGTGTGTCCATGCTCCGTGTAGCCCCAGTAACGGGGTATGCAGTGTGCTGCAGTCTTCAGGGTCACAAAGAGTCAGACATGACTGAGCGACTCAGCTGAACTGAGCACAGGCTTAGATTAGCTTAATCCCAAGTCTTAGGTACACTTTCTAGTTTGAGGATGGACCAATTAGGGAGAAAGAAAGTTTTCTGGAGATTTCTGGGAAAGAAGTTTCCTCATCCTTCTGAGCAAACTCTAGGATGCAACTCAGACTCGGTTCTCTAGGACAGAGATGTGGTAACCCGTTCTCAAATGGCCTCCTGAGATCCAGGCCTTACATAGTCTCCTCCCATACTGAATCATGGCTGGACTGTGTGAACAACAGACTAATAGAATACCATGCAAGAAATGGTGCATGAGTTTGGAGGCTAAAACCATTGCAACTTCCTTCCTGCTCTCTTTGACACCTTGCTTCTGGGGAAAGCTAGCCACCATGTCATGAAGATGCTTGTAGTTCTGCATGCAAGTCCACACGGAGAGGAACTAACTCGACAGCATCAGTCTACTGGCCATATGAACAGACCACTTTGGAAGTGGACCCTTCGGCTGTAGGCAGACCTTTGTGTCTGCAACTTTGGCTCACATCTGACATTTCCAGAGAATTGCCTAACCAGAACCCAATAACTAAACCACTTCAGAATTCCGCAGTAACTTTGGGAGATAATGAACGATTATCATTGGTTTAATGTAACTTGTTACACAGATATAAATAATATATAAGAGAAAAAAAATTGTAGTCCAGAGAGTTGTAAGCAGGCTTCTTGCGACCACAGGAAGGAGCCAGTCTGAGGTGAAATTACAGTTTGGAAGGCAAAGCAGGGGAGGCTGGAAAGAATGTGATTCCTCATTATCATCACTGAAGCTCATCTCACTCTGTATTTTACAGATCACAAGCAATAAATATTTTATTTTTAAAACCAATTTGGGTTTCTGTTACTTCTAACTGCTTAATTAGAGTAGGAAATTTGAGAATTTTGGTGGTATGAATGGAATGTAGGAGAATCTGAGATTAAACAAAAGGAGTAATGAGTGAGCGGAAGTGTGGCCAGAACAGACAGGCTGTTGTATTAGTTGCCTAGGGTGGCCATGACAGATGACCACAATCTGGGTGACTTACCACAACAAAAATTTACACTTTCTCAGCTCTGGAGGCCAAAAATCCAAAATCAAGCCGTCAGCAGGGTTGGTTCCTTCTGGAGATCTGGGGAGAGAGTCAGTTCCATGTCCTTCTCCCAGCCATTGCTGGCTGCTGGCAATCCTCAAGACCGCTTAGGGCAGAGACAGCACTCCCATATCTGCCTCTGCATCCGTATGACCCTCTTTTTCTTTTTTTTAAGTTAACCAGTTAATTTTTGGCAGTGCTGTGTCTTCATTGCAGCGCACAGGCTCCTGGTTGCTCTGTGTGGGCAAGCTGGGGCAAGTGGGGGCTACTCTCCAGTGTGGTGCATGGACTTCTCCTTGTGATGGCTTCTCTTGTGGCAGAGCACAAGTTTCAGGGTGGGGCATGGACTCTAGGGCATGCAGCCTTTCACAGTTGTGGCCCACAGGCGTGGCTGCCCCTCGGCAAGGTGAGATCTTCCTTCCCAAAGGAAGGACTGAACCTGCGTCCCCTGCATTGGCAGGCAGATTCTTAACACTGGGCCACTAAGGAAACCCCCATGTGACCTTCTTCTGTGGACACAGTCATTGGATTGAGAACCTGTCCTGACCCAGTAAGGTCACCTTCTGGGGTTCCAAAGCAGTCGTGAATTTGGGAGTGCTTAGTCGCTCAGTAGTTTCCAATTCTTTGTGATGCCATGGACTGTAGCCCACCAGACTCCTCTGTCCATGGGGATTCTCTAGGCAAGAAATACTGGAGTGGTTAGCCATCTCCTCCAGGGGATCTTCCCAACCCTGGGACTGAACCCTGGTCTCCTGCACTGCAGGCAGATTCTTTACCGTCGGAGCCACCAGCAAAGCTCAAGATTTGATGCTGTCGACTTGATGAATTTGGTTGGGGGAACTTCGTTCAACATAGTATGGACATGCTTTATAATGTTTATTCTTTCAACAGATTCTTACTGTTCCTAGGCCTGATACTGTGTGCTAGGCCTGGCATTGGGTCCTCTGGATAGATGGATGAATAAGACAGATGTGGTGCGTGTCCTATATGAAGGTCACAGTCCTCACAGTCCAGTGTAGAAGACAGATGTTAAGCAAACGAGCATGTGCACTTTTAACAAGCACTACAGTAATGCTCATGCATGATGGACTGTACCTCAGTCTCCCCATCAACAACTTGTCGGGTAATCTCTCCTTCTGTTTTCCCCACTCAGCCCTGAACTGGGATGGGGTGGGAGGTGGGGAAGGGAGGCTCTGATTACTGAGCCTTCCCACCCTGTGGACACATGGACCCCTTTCTACCACTGTGAGGAATCAACTAAATCAAGCATGTTGCTTATATCTAGGCTAGATATTCTCCTCCTTCAGTTAGCTCTCTCCACTTTTCCCCTCCTCTCACCCTACTCTATCTTTCGCCACAGACCATGTCTATTGCTTTGCATTTTAGTTGATAAATTAGTGGCCATTGAATTGTAGGAGGCCACTTTTCTTTTGAAAGCATGTTTAAGTGTATGCTGCACTCATTCATGTTTTTAGGAGGAAAAGTCATTTTTCATCTTCCTCAGTGCAAAAAGTTTGTTTGTTTTAAAGTTTCTTTCCAGCAGAATAAAGACAGAGATAGTCCACAATGACATTCCTCAAATATCACAATTGGAATAAAACCAAATATAGGTAACAAGATTTGAGACTGTTGAAAATCTAGTGGACTCTTACAGTTTAGCTCTTTTGCAAGGTTAAGCTCTTTTGCAGCTAATTTAAAAATGATACGATCATTTATGGTAGAGGTTAACAGAATCTTGGAGGTTATTAAGATTCAGAAAGACCACCATTCCCTTTATTTTACATATGGGCTTCCCAGGTGGCGCTAGTGATAAAGAATCCTCCTGCCAATGCAGGAGACACAGGAGATGTGTGTTCGATCCCTGGGTTGGGAAGATCCCTGGATTGGGTTCGATCCCTGGGTTGGGAAGATCCCCTGGAGTAGGAGATGACAGCCCACTCCAGTACTTTCCATATGAGGACAGGTAAATCTAGAGGTGAGGTGAGTTACATAGTCACTCTTAGCCAGATGGTTCAAAACTCCTCTCATTCCTCAAAAACTGTTATTCTATATATTTTTAATGACTCCGTTTCTCTACCTTGCTTTGCATGTGCGGCTATACTCTTAATACTCCTTACAGTCTCTTCAGGTTTCTCCTCCTTATTTGCTGCCCCCTTAACTCCTAGGAAACCCAGCACCCTTCTTCGTCCACGGAGGTGCTCCAGTCTCAGAGAAATGAGGGTCACCTTATATCAGGACTGGAGGACTCACCCCCTACACTGGAGCTCAGCTTTCTGAATCATTTTTTTTTAAAGGTTATGCATGTCTTCAACATACAGAAAAGAAAAAAAAATATTTTAAAGCCGTTTTCATTCGTTGTCTTCAGTCTAAAAATAGGGTGACAGAGGGATCGTGGGATAAGCAGCAGGAGCAGGGAAGAGTCGGTTGCCACAGTAACCAATGAGCCATTTCGCTGCATTTGCCTTGACTGTGTGATTTCTGGGAGTTTTTTTCCCCTTTCCTTCTCCTGTGTGTGGGGGTGGGGGTGGGGGTGGGTGGTGGGGGCATTTTTAGATTATGTAATATGGAATCCGATTCCCTCACTTCCGGACTCTTCGTGAAAATGCTGTTCTTTTTCACTTCCCCACCCCCTTGCCAACAGCCTTGGGTCATTGGCTTTGCTGGGGACTAAGAGACAAGATTATGATCACATCCATCCCCATCTCCGTGTACAGTAGTGCCTTTCTTGAACACTTCTCCAGTTTCTGACAACCTAGTTCCATAGAAATATCTGCCTCCACCCCCTCCATCCCAGTTCCGATCAGGTCCTCAAATGCCCTAGGCTCCAACAACCCACCAGCAGACTACCGCCGGGAGCTCTCTTCTGTTCCAGAGGAGAGACGCAGCCTTGTGTGCAGGTCAGTCAGGGAAGTGGCTCTGAAGCTGACCTGGTTTTGCTGGCATCTCAGCCAGCTTCACTCTCACCCCATCAGCAGATCCTAGGATCCAGGAACCCCTTCCCCTCTTCCCTCCACATCAGAGTGTAAAGAGCACTGGCTCTGGAAGCAAACAGACTCTTGTTTGAATCCTGAACCCACCTTGGGGTAATCATCATTAGACATTTTTGAGGCTGTGTCTGGCACGTATTAGGCACTGGCTAAAATGTTAATCTCTTCTACTTCTTCTCGGGTTTCCCTGTCCATTCTAACCCGCCTCTCCCCTTCCCTGCTGTTGTTGGGCTCTGGTTGACTGTAACCAGCTCAGTCCTGTATAGTGTTTTTGAAGAACCGATGTATACATTTGGGTTTCCTTGGTGGCTCAGTGGTAAAGAATCTGCCTGCCAACACAGGAGATGTAGGTTTGATCCCTGGAGTCTGGAAGATCCCCTAGAGTCGGAAATGGCAGCCACTCCAGTATTCTTCCCTGGGAAATCCCATGGACAGAGAAGCCTGGCAGGCTACAGTCCATGGAGTCGAAAAAGAGCTGGACACAATTTAGCAGCTAAACAGTAACAACTACGTATGCATTTGAGAGGTCACACTCTCTGTTAAGAGACCTTTTCTACCTGACTCTCCACAGTCACTCAGTCTCCTCGTCAGCTGCCTCATGTCCTCACATGACATCCCTCCAGGCTTCAGTCCTTTCCTGACTTCTTTTCATCAGAACACATCTGTTCTCAATCCCATTCATGAAGAAAGAACACAGGAGGTATCTGGATAGCTCATCAGGTTTAAATCAAAATGTCAAAGTGTATTCAATGTATCCAAATAGGGTAAAATGGTGCATGAAAAACTCCAGTCCTTGCTATTTATTAGGGTGATCAGGAATGAATGAGAAGCTAAATGAGAGGTATTAGTTGGAAATCGTTTTTTGTTGCAGTGTTGGAAATCCAGCCTGAGCTCGCCTAAGAAAAAAGAATATATTAGCTAAAGTCATTGGGAAGTCCAGAGCTGTCCACAGGATCCCAGAGATCCTAATGACTGGCGTCAGAACTGGTTATGTTCATTAACTCTGATTGTCTTGAGTGGCTTTATTTTCTGCTTACCACAGGCAGACTTTCTCAAAATTGATAACATTGCTCATATTTACATCTCTCCAGCTTCTATGACCTAAGAGGCAAGACTCCTTCTTTTCCAACTCCAAATTAGATAACTCGAGGGACAAACTTTGGTTAGTTTGGTTTGGGTGTTACACTCACTCTGGCCAGGAGAATGGGGTTCTCTCTGACCATGTTGTGTGTCCCATGTCAAGGAGGTGACAGTCACCAGAATGACAGGATTTGTTTCACCAAAGGAGAGTGGAACAGTGGGGGAAGGCTGGAGCCACCGTGGCTTACCTCAGAAGAGTGACTGAGATGAGTAATGCTGGCCCAGTCAGAAGGGTGGCTGGAGAAAGGGAGAGGCGGGCAGAAGCAAGTGCTTGCTTAGCTCTGAGGAAGAGGACAAAGCTCTTGCCCTCAGGGAGCTCTGAATGCAGAAGGGAGGACTGAGAACCAAAGAGAGAAAGGTGGACGGAAGGCACTAATCAGAACTTACCTCCACAGTCAGAGAGGGTCGGAGAGAGGGCGGAAGGTGAAAATGCAAAGTTGCATCCTGTGCCAAAGGAACCGACTGTTTATAATAGGAGCATGTCTCAAATTGGGTTTTGTGGACCCCTAGTTGATGGTACTAGGTCCTTCTAAGGAAAAATAAAAAGAACAGAGGCACTCCCCTGATGGACCAGTGGCTGAAACCCTGCTGTCCAAGTGCAGGGGGCCAGGGTTCAATCCCTGGTCAGGGAACTAGATCCCACATGCCTCAATTAAGAGTTTGCCTGCTGCAACGAAGATCAAAGGTCCTGAGTGCTGCAACGAAGATCCAGCATAGTCAACTAAATAAAAATAAATATTTAAAAAGTAAAGAAAGAGAAAACAAAAGGAAGGGAAAGGACTCTGGTCATGTTTTGGATTGGAAATTATGACTTAAAGTTATTAAAATGTTTTTGTTCTCATTATTATATTAATGCTCATTCTACACATATTTGACAGTAGAAACAACCCTCTTAACCACTTACTATTTGCTAGCCTCTTGAAGTGGACCCCTGTTCCATAGACTATATTTTGAAAAGTACTTCCAGAGAGGTATCTACACAACTCATGGTGACAATTAGAATGTCAGATTCATAAGGACCTTTAGAAATGTCTGAGCACTCATTTTTTAATTAAAATTTTAATTTTAAGAGAATTTTAGACTCACATGAGTTGTAAGAAATAATAGAGAGAAATTCTGTGTACTCGTTACCTAGTTTAATGGTCATCTTAGGAAACAATACTCTCCTGTGCCTATCGGGTTATTGACAGTGATGCAGTCAAGATACTGAAGGTCTTCATCACAGGGTCCTTCATGTCACCCTTTACAGTCATGCTCACTTGCCTTCTGCTCCACTCCCTCCGTAATCCCTGGAAACCATTCCGGGAATCTGGTATTTGTCACTTCAAGAATATTATGTAGTTAGAATCATACAGTAAGTAACCTTTTGGGATTGGCTTTTTTTTTTTCACTTAGCATAACTCTCTGGAGACTATGTGTACTAATGGTCTGTTCTTTTTCAGTGCTGAATTGTATTCTATGATATGATCGTATGACAGCTGGTTTAACCTTTTTATCCATTGAAAGACATCACGGTTTTTTTCCAGCTTGGGGCCATTATGAGTAAAGCTGCAGTAAACATTCCTGTCCAAAGGTTTTGTGTGAACACGTGTTATTTCTCTGCTGTAAATACCCAGATCACAATTGACTGGGTCAAAGGATACTTGCATGTTGAAGATTTGAGTCATTCTAGATACTGGTCCTCTGTTGGATGTGCAGTTTGCAAATATATTCTTCCAGCTTATAACTTGCTTTTTCATCTTAACAAGGTCTTCAACAGAGCAACATTTTTAATTCTGATAAAGCCAAATTTATCCATTTTCCTTGTGGATTATGCTTTTGGTGTTAAGTATAAGAACTCTTTGCCTAGCCCCAGAACCTGAAGATTTTCTCCTATAAAAGTTTTATAGTTTTATGTTTTACATTTAATTGTGTGATCCATTCTGAATTACTTTTGTATAAGAAGTGAGACTGAGACCAAAGTTTATACTTTTCCCCTGTGCTATGCTGTACTTAGTTGCTCAGTCATGTCCAACTCTTTGTGACCCCATGGACTGTAGCCCACCAGGATCTCTGTCCATGGGAATTCTCCAGGTAAGAATACTGGAATGGGTTGCCATACCCACTTCCTGACCCAGGGATTGAACCCAGGTCTCCCACATTGCTAGTGGATTCTTTATCATCTGAGCCACCAGGAAAGCCCAAGAATACTGGAGCGGGTAGCCTATCTCTTTTCCAGGGGTCCTTCCTGAACCAGGAATCAAACCGGGGTCTCCTGCATTGCAGGCAGATTCTTTACCAGCTACCAGTAACATTTTTCCTCCATGGATACCTAATTGCTCCTGTACCGTTTGTTGAAAAAGGTAACTTTCCTCTACTGCATTGCTTTTGTACCTTCGTCAAAAATCTTTTGGGCATTTTCATGTGGGTCTGTTTCTGCATTCTCTGTTCTGCTCCACTGATCTGTGTGTCTGTCTCTCTGCCAATACTACAGTCTTGATTACTGCTGCTACCTAGTAAATAATGAAATCACATAAACTGACTTCTCCTGATGATTTGGACTGAATGGTTTTCTCCCCACTACTGCCCAAACGTATATGTTGATTACCTCTCTTTAAAGAGGTAATTAAGGTTGAGTGAGATCTTTGTGTAGGGTTTTGATGCAATAGAATTATTGTTCTTATAAGAAGAGACATCAGAGAGTTCTCTTTCTCTACCTTGACACCACGCCATGAGAGGGCCGTGAGAGGTGAAGACATAGCAATCCATATACAAGCCAGAAAGAGGCCTTTCATCAGAAACTGAACCCTGCAGGAATCTTTATCTTGGACTCTTTAGCCTCTAGAATTGTGAGAATATGAATTTCTGTTAAGTTACCCAGTTTGTGCTCTTTTGTTACGGAAGTGCTGCCTGCCTGTATGTGTGCTCAGTCGTGTCCAACTCTTTGCGAGTCCATGGACTGTATCCTGCCAGGTTCCTCTATCTATGGGATTCTCCAGGCAAGAATACTGGGTTGCCATTTCCTTCTCCAGGGGATCTTCCCAACCCAGGGATCGAACCAGCGTCTCCTACATCTCCTGCACTGGCAGGAAGATTTTTTTTTTTTTTTTTTTAACCACTGCACCACCTTAGAAGCCCTACTGACTAATATACTCACTTTAATCTTTTTTTTTCAAACAATTTTTAACTTAGCCCAGTTCCTTTGTCTTTCCATATACATTTTAGAATAATCTTGTCTATATCTAAAAAAACATTGCTGAGATTTTGATAGGAATTACATTAATTTGGGAGAAAATTAACGTCCTTACCATGCGGAGTCTTTCCATCCAGGAACAAAGTACATCTCTTCATTTATTTAGGTCTTGTTTGATTTTTTTCATAAGTGTTTTTAGTTTCAGCATACAAGCCCTGTACACATAAGATCTACACATAAATATTGTTTTTTTGAAAAAAAATTTTAAGTCATTACCATAAGATTATAGTTATTTTTAAAAATTTTTTATTGATGTATAGTTGATTAGGGCTTCCCCATTGATTCAGGGGTAAGGAATCTGCCTGCCAATGCAAGAGACTTGGGTTCAATCCTGGGTCATGAAGATCCCTTGGAGAAGGAAATGGCAACCCACTCCAGTATTCTTGCCTGGAAAATCCCATGGACAGAGAAGCCTGGAGGGCTATAGTCCATGGGGTCACAAAAGAGTAGAACATGACTTAGCAACTAAACAACAACAAAAAAATCATGTTAGTTTCAGATGTATAGCAAAGTGAATCTGTTAATATATATATATACATACATCTACTTTTTTAAGATTCTTTTCCTATATAGGTCATTACAGAGTATGGAATAGAGCTCTCTGTGCTATACAGTAGTTCTTAGTTATTATATATATATTTATTAATAGTGTGTATATGTTTATCCCAATCTTCCAGTTTATCCTTACCCATTTATCACCGGTAACCATAAGTTTGTTTTCTGCCTCTGTAACTCTATTTTTATTAAAGCAATTTTAAATAATATTGTACTTTTAATTTTAAAACATTTTGATCACATTGCATGGCATGTAGGATCTTAGTTCCCCCAACTAAGGGATTGAATCTGTTCCTCCTGCAGTAGAAGCATGGAGTCTTAACTACTGGACCACCAAGGAAGTCCCTGTATTTTTAATTTTTGGTATCTATTTGTTCATTACTAGTATCAGTTCAGTCACTCAGTTACGTCCAACTCTTTGTGATGCCATGAATCGCAGCACACCAGGCCTTCCTGTCCATCGCCAGCTCCCGAAGTTCACCCAAACTCATGTGCATCGAGTCGGTGATGCCATCCAGCCATCTCATCCTCGGTCATCCCCTTCTCTTCCTGCCCCCTATCCCTCCCAACATCAGGGTCTTTTTCAATGAGTCAGCTCTTCTCATGAGGTGGCCAAAGTTTTGGAGTTTCAACCTCAGCATCAGTCCTTCCAATGAACACCCAAGACTGATCTCCATTAGGATGGACTGGTTGGATCTCTTTGCAGTCCAAAGGACTCTCAAGAGTCTTCTCCAATACCACAGTTCAAAAGCATCAATTCTTCAGTGCTCAGCTTTCTTCACAGTCCAACTCTCACATCTGTACATGACCACTGGTATGCTGCTGCTGCTAAGTCGCTTCAGTCGTGTCCGACTCTGTCCAACCCCATTGACGGCAGCCCACCAGGCTCCTCTGTCCATGGGATTTGCCAGGCAGAGTACTAGAGTGAGGTGCCATCGCCATCTCCGGACCTTTCGTATACATACATACAATTGAATTTTGTATGTTTATCTTATGTCTTGTGACCTTACTGGAATCACTTATTAGTTCTAGGTGAAGTTTTTGTAGATTCCTTGGGGTTGTCTATGTACACAATCATGTTATCTGATTATAGGACAGCTTTATTTCTTTCCAATCTGCATGCCTTTTATTTTTTTTTCTTGCCTTATTATACTAGCTAGAACTTAAAATACTACACTGAATAAGAGCAGTGAGAGTGAGCATTCTTGGCTTGTTCTTGATCTTAGGGGTAAAACATTCAGTCTTTCACCATTATTTGTAATTTTGATTTTTTTTTTTTTGGTAGATGTTCTTTATTGAATGAAGGAGATCCCTTCCATTCCATATTTCTGAGGTTTTTTTTTTGTTTATTTTGCTGTTGTTTTCATAGATGATGTTGAACTCTGTCAAATACTTTTCATGCATTGATTATGTCATGTGAGGTTTTTTGGTGTGTAGCATAATTTGATGAATTACCATTATTGATTTTCAAATATTGAACCAGTCTTGCATCCCTGAAATAAACCCTACTTGGTCATGGTGTATGATTGTTTTTAAATATTTCTGGTTGTGAAGCTGAATCTAGTCTCTGTACCCTGACACTGAAATAAATCTCAGAGACAGAGTTTAGGAGAAGTAGAGAGGAATATCTTTCTTTCTTTGCCAGGCAAAAGAGGCCACAGTGGGCTAATGCCCTCAAAACTGTATGCCCTGACACAGAGTGGGTAGTGAGGAATTTTATAGTAATTATTCAAAGAAGGCAGCATCAGCTGGGGACATTTTCTGATTGGTTAGTGGTGAGATAAGTGGGAGTTAGCATCATCATCTTCTGGTTCTAACCAATCTGGGGTCTACAGAGTTTATGGGCAGCATACAATTAACTTTTCCCATGTAGTAGAAGTTTCAATATCTGCAAATCAGCCCAAAGATATGATTATGAGTATCTCTTGGGGGGAACTTGGACCCTGCTCCACTGCTGCACCACTCTGTTCCTCTTTTGTTTCTGCATCCCCTCGCTTCCCAAATGTTTCTGCTTGTTGGAACTCAGGGAAGGTCAAGGAGGCTGAATGAAGCCTATTTCCTCTAATGAAGAAATGGTAGGTAGGGGAACGTCCTTGGGTGTCCAATGGTCAACCCACCGCAAGGGGCATGGGTTGGATCCCTGGTCTGCAAACTAAGATCCTGCATGCCTTGTGGCATGTCCAAAAAGAAAATAAGAGACACAGAAAAGGTTTTGGTGCCCAGAAGTTCCCCAAGGTCCTGTTTAGTTTCAGTTCTATTTGGTAATGAGGATTTTTGTGTCTATGTTCATGACAAACATTGGATTTTAGTGTCTTTTTTTCCTATTGTTTATTTTTCTAGTTTTAGTAATACTGAACACTAGCCTCATAAAATGAATTGAGAAATGTTTCCTTATATTGCATTATCTGGAAGAAATTGGGTGGAATTGGGGGTTGTTTCTCTTTTAAATATTTGGTATAATTCTCAAATGGAACCATCTGGGCCTAGAGATTCCTTTCTTGGAAATTTTTCACAATGTGAACTCTAATTTCTTAATAACTCTAGGACTATTCACACATTTAATTTTGTATAAGCTATGATAGTTTGTGCATTTTTTTAAGGAATTGATTCCTTTCACCTAAGCTGTCAAATGTATGTATAGAGTTGTTTGTAGTATTGCCTGATTATTCTTTTGAAATCTTCTGAATCTGTAGCAGTATAGTCAGTTTCATTCCTGTTCCTGATAATTCAATCTTCTCTTTTTCTTTGTAAATCTTACTAAAGGCTTGTCAATATTATTGACTTTTGAGAAAAAAAAGTCTTTTATAATTGATTTTCTCTATTGTTTTAGTTTTCAATTTTACTGATTTCTGTATTTATCTTTATTATCTCCTTTCTTCTACTTGCTTTGAGTTTATTTTGCTTTTCATCTTCTAAGTTCTTCAGGTGAAAGCTAAAATTATTGATGTGATGCTTTTCACTTTTCTAATATACGCATTTAATGCCATAAATCTCTCTCTCAGCACTGCTTTAGCTGTGTCCCACAAATTTTGGTATGTTCTATTTTCATTTTGCTTCAGTTCAATGTATTTTTAAAATTGTTCCTTGAGATTTCTTTTATGACCCACATATTACCTAAAAGTGTCTTGTTCTGGTTATAAGTATTTGGAAATATTCTTTTTCTCTGTTATTGATTTCTAGTTTGATTCCCTTGTGGTCAGAGAATACACTCTGATTTAGATTCTTTTAAATTTTTTGAGGTTTGTGTTATGGCCCAGGATTTGTTTTATCTTAATATATGTTCCATGAACACTTGAAAAGAATGTATATTGTGTTGTTGTTGAATGGAATGTTCTATAGATGATTACTGACCTTGTTAAGTTCAGTTCAGTTGCTCAGTCGTGTCTGACTCTTTGCGACCCCATGAATCGCAGCATGCCAGGCCTCCCTGTTCATCACCATCTCCCGGAGTTCACTCATATTCACCTCCATCAAGTCCGTGATGCGATCCAGCCATCTCATCCTCTGTTGTCCCCTTCTCCTCCTGCCCACAATCCCTCCCAGCATCAGAGTCTTTACCAGTGAGTCAACTCTTCCCATGAGGTGGCCAAAGTACTGAAGTTTCAGCTTTAGCATCATTCCTTCTAGAGAAATCCCAGGGTTTATCTCCTTCAGAATGGACTGGTTGGATCTCCTTGCAGTCCAAGGGACTCTCGAGAGTCTTCTCCAACACCACAGTTCAAAAGCATCAATTCTTCGGTGCTCAACCTTCTTCACAGTCCATCTCTCACATCCATACATGACCACAGGAAAAACTATAGCCTTAACTAGACGGACCTTAGTCGGCAAGGTAATGTCTCTGCTTTTGAGTATACTATCTAGGTTGGTCATAACTTTTCTTCCAAGGAGTAAGTGTCTTTTAATTTCATGGCTGCAGTCACCATCTGCAGTGATTTTGGAGCCCAGAAAAATAAAGTCTGACACTCTTTCCACTGTTTCCCTATCTATTTCCCATGAAGTGATGGGACCAGATGCCATGATCTTCGTTTTCTGAATGTTGAGCTTTAAGCCAACTTTTTCACTCTCCTCTTTTACCTTCATCAAGAGACCCTTTATCTCCTCTTCACTTTCTGCCATAAGGGTGGTGTCATCTGCATATCTGAGGTTATTGATATTTCTCCCGGCAATCTTGATTCCAGCTTGTGTTTCTTCAAGCCCAGCGTTTCTCATGATGTACTCTGCATATAAGTTAAATAAGCAGGGTGACAATATACAGTCTTGATGTACTCCTTTTCCTATTTGGAACCAGCCTGTTGTTCCATGTCCAGTTTTAACTGTTGCTTCCTGGCCTGCATACAGATTTCTCAAGAGGCAGGTCAGGTGGTCTGGTATTCCCATCTCTTTGAAATGGCAATCCACTCCAGCACTCTTGCCTGGAAAATCCCATGGACGGAGGAACCTGATGGGGTCACAAAGAGTTGGACATGACTGAGTGACATCAGTTCACTTCACTTCAGAATTTTCAACAGTTTCTTGTGATCCACACAGTCAAAGGCTTTGGCATAGTCAATAAAGCAGAAATAGATGTTTTTCTGGAACTCTCTTGCTTTTTCCATGAATCAGTAGATGTTGGCAATTTGATCTCTGGTTCCTCTGCCTTTCTAAATCCAGCTTGAACATCTGGAAGTTCACAGTCCACATATTGCTGAAGCCTGGCTTGGAGAATTTTGAGCATTACTTTACTAGCATGTGAGATGAGTGCAACTGTGTGATAATTGAGCATTCTTTGGCATTGCCTTTCTTTGGGATTGGAATGAAAACTGACCTTTTCCAGTCCTGTGGCCACTGCTGAGTTTTCCAAATTTGCTGGCATATTGAGTGCAGCACTTTCACAACATCATCTTTCAGGATTTGAAACAGCTCAACTGGAATTCCATCACCTCCACCCAGCTCTGTTCGTAGTGATGCTTTCTAATGCCCACTTGACTTCACATTCCAGGATGTCTGGCTCTAGATTCATGATCACATCATCATGATTATCTGGGTCGTGAAGATCTTTTTGTACAGTTCTTCTGTGTATTCTTGCCACTTCTTAATATCTTCTGCTTCTGTTAGGTCCAGACCATTTCTCTCCTTTATTGAGCCCATCTTTGCATGAAATGTTCCCTTGGTATCTCTGATTTTCTTGAAGAGATCTCTATTCTTTCCCATTCTGTTCTTTTCCTCTATTTCTTTGTATTGATCACTGAAGAAGGCTTTCTTATCTCTTCTTGCTATTCTTTGGAACTCTGCATTCAGATGCTTATATCTTTCCTTTTCTCCTTTAGTCAGTGGTATTATTGAGTTCTTCCATATCCTGCTGATTTTGTATTTAATTGTTCTATTAATTATTGAGAGAGGAGTGTTGAAGTCTCTAACTATAATTTGGATTTATCTCTTTATCTTTTCAATTCTGTCAGTTTTTGCTTCACACACTTTCCTGTTCTTTGGTTTTGTGCATATATATTTAGGATTTATATGCCTTCTTAGTCAATTGACCCTTTTATCATTATATAATATCCCTCTTTATATCTTTTAATTGTCTTTGCTTTAACATCCACTTTACCTGATATTTCATACAGGCTTTCCTTTGATTAATGTTGCCATGATACATCTTTATCCATTTATTTTTTTGTACTTACTGCCCATACCATTTTACTTTTTGCCTATACCATTTCATTTGAAGTTTCTTTAAGACAGCATAGAATTATTTAGGTCATATTTTAATAGAATTTGGTAATATCTATCTTTTAATTGGTATATTTAGAGCACTTAAATTTAAAATAATTGTTGATGAATTCAGGAATAAATTTGTCATTTGGTGTTTCTTGTTTCTGTTGGTTCTCTCCATTGTTTTTTGTTTCCCTGCTTTTTTTTCCCCTACCTTTCCATGGTTTACTTGAACATCTTTAGAATTTCAGTTTGATTTACTTATAATGTTTTTAATCTCCTTGGAAAGTTTCTTAAAGTGGTTTTTAAAGTATTACTACATTGCACATCCATACCTTATTGCAGTGTACTTCTATCATCATATTATCATATAGAGTGAAGTGTAGAAACCTTACTTCCTTTTTTTAACCCCTTCTCATTTATAACATAATTTCTTAAATATTTCTTCTATATATATTCAGAACCAAATCAGGCCATGTTATATATTTTTGTTTTGATCATCAGATATAATTTATGAAACTCAAAAGGAGAAAGTCTACTATATTATTTTTTCTTACTGTGTTCTTTATTCCATCTATTTTTATATTTTTAATAATTTTATTCTGTTTAAATAACTTATTTTAGAATAAACCCACTGAAAAAAGAATAGACCTGCTGGCAACAAGCTTTCTTAGTTTCTCTTCATCTGAGAATGTCTTGATTTTCCCTTATTATTAAAAAATATTTTTGCTAGATATAGAATTCTAGATTTACAAATTTATCTTTTGGTACATGAGAAATGCTGTGCCATTGTATTCTAACTGCTGTGATTTTGATGAGGAATCCAGTGTATTTTAAGTGCTTTTACCCTATTGATATGGTGCTACTTTCAAGATTTTTCTTTGTCTTTAGTTTTCACAAGTTTGACCATGATGTATCTTGATATAGATTTCTATGGGAATAATAAAGCCTTTTAAGATTTGGGCATTTTCAAAGTCAGGTTATTCAGGGAGGAAGCAATGTTTTAACTCTTTTTAAGTCAGAGAGAACCCTGATCTATAAGACTGTCTATCCTGTAACTGTAAATGCTGGTGAAAATTTTTTGACACTTGTATTTAGAAGAAAATTTAAGGCTCAGAGTTTCCTATTAGTCCAGTGGTTTAAAAAAAAGAGCAAGGCCCATACTGACTTAAAAATATATATACATTTAAAAATTGTTATTGGTATATAGTTGATTTACAATATTTTGTTAGTTTCAGGTGTACAGCAAAGTGAATCAGTTATGCATACATATATATCTACTCTTTTCTTTTTCTTTTTAGATATCTTTCTCATACAGATCATTACAGAGCACTGAGTAGAGTTCCCTGTACTATATAGCAGATTCTTATTAGTTATGTATTTTGGGTAAAAATCTGCCTCCAGTGCAAGGGACACAGGAGATATGGGTTGGATCCCTGAATCAGGAAGATCCTTTGGATGAAGAAATGGCAACCCATTCCAGTATCCTTGCCTGAAAAGTCCCATGGATGGAGGACCTCATGGGCAGAGGAGCCTAGAAGGCTACAGTCCAAAGAGTTGCAAAGAATTAGACATGACTGAGTGACTAGGAACCTGGAATGTTAGGTTCATGAATCAAGGCAAATTAGAAGAGGTCAAACAGGAGATGGCAAGAGTGAACATCGACATTCTAGTAATTAGTGAACTAAAATGGACTGGAATGTGTGAATTTAACTCAGATGACCATTATATCTACTACTGCAGGCAAGAATCCCTTAGAAGAAATGGAGTAGCCATCATGGTCAACAAACGAGTCCAAAATGCAGTACTTGGATGCAGTCTCAAAAACGACAGAATGATCTCTGTTCATTTCCAAGGCAAACCATTCAATATCACAGTAATCCAATTCTATGCCCCAACTAGTAACACTGAAGAAGCTGAAGTTGAACAGTTCTATGAAGACCTATAAGACCTTTTAGAACTAACACCTAAAAAAGATGTCCTTTTATGATAGGGGACTGGAATGCAAAAGTAGGAAGTCAAGAAACACCTGGAGTAACAGGCAAATTTGGCCTTGGAATAGGGAATGAAGCAGGGCAAAGGCTAATAGAGTTTTGCCAAGAGAACACACTGGTCATAGCAAACACCCTCTTCCAACAACACAAGAGAAGACTCTACACATGGACATCACCAGATGGAAAACACCAAAATCAGATTGATTATATTCTTTGCAGCCAAAGATGGAGAAGCTGTATACAGTCAGCAAAAACAAGACTGGGAGCTGACTGTGGCTCAGATCATGAGCTCCTTATTGCCAAATTCAGACTTAAATTGATAAAGTAGGGAAAACCACTAGACCATTCAGGTATGACCTAAATCAAATTCCTTATGATTTTACAGTAGAAGTGAGAAATAGATTCAAGGGACTAGATCTTATAGATAGAGTGCCTGAGGAACTATGGACAGAGGTTCATGACATTGTATAGGAGACAGGGATCACGATCATCCCCATGGAAAAGAAATGCAAAAAGCAAAATGGCTGTCTGAGGAGGCCTTAGCTGTGAAAAGAAGAGAAGCCAAAATCAAAGGAGAAAAGGAAAGATAGAAGCATCTGAATGCAGAGTTCTAAAGAATAGCAAGGAGAGATAAGAAAGACTTCCTTAGCGATCAGTGCAAAGAAATAGAAGGAAAAAACAGAATGGGAAAGACTAAAGATCTCTTCAAGAAAATTAGAGATATCAAGGGAACATTTCATGCAAAGATGGGCTCGATAAAGGAGAGAAATGGTCTGGACCTAACAGAAGTAGACGATATTAAGAAGAGGTGGCAAGAATACACAGAAGAACTGTACAAAAAGATCTTCACGACCCAGACAATCATGATGATGTGATCATGAATCTAGAGCCAGACATCCTGGAATGTGAAGTCAAGTGGGCCTTAGAAAGCATCACTATGAACAAAGCTAGTGGAGGTGATGGAATTCCAGTTGAGCTATTTCAAATCCTGAAAGATGATGTTGTGAAAGTGCTGCACTCAATATGCCAGCAAATTTGGAAAACTCAGCAGTGGCCACAGGACTGGAAAAGGTCAGTTTTCATTCCAATCCCAAAGAAAGGCAATGCCAAAGAATGCTCAATTATCACACAGTTGCACTCATCTCACATGCTAGTAAAGTAATGCTCAAAATTCTCCAAGCCAGGCTTCAGCAATATGTGGACTGTGAACTTCCAGATGTTCAAGCTGGATTTAGAAAGGCAGAGGAACCAGAGATCAAATTGCCAACATCTGCTGGATCATGGAAAAAACAAGGGAGTTCGAGCAAAACATCTATTTCTGCTTTATTGACTATGCCAAAGCCTTTGACTGTGTGGATCACAAGAAACTGTGGAAAATTCTGAAAGAGATGGGAATACCAGACCACCTGACCTGCCCCTTTGGAAATCTATATGCAGGTCAGATAACAACAGTTAGAACTGGACATGGAACAAAAGATTGGTTCCAAATAGGAAAAGGAGTATGTCAAGGCTGTATATTGTCACCCTGCTTATTTAACTTCTATGCAGAGTACATCATGAGAAACGCTGGGCTTGAAGAAACACAAGCTGGAATCAAGATTGCCAGGAGAAATATCAAGAACCTCAAATATGCAGATGACATCACCCTTATGGCAGAAAGTGAAGAGGATCTAAGGAGTCTTTTGATGGAAGTGAAAGAGGAGAGTGAAAAAGCTGGCTTAAAACTCAACATCAAAAACTAAGATCATGGCATCTGGTCCCATCACTTCATGGCAAATAGATAGGGAAAGAATGGAAACAGTGACAGACTTTCTTTTCTTGGGCTCCAAAATCACTGCAGATGGTGAATGCAGCCATGAAATTAAAAGATACTTATCCTTGGAGGAAAAGTTATGACCAATGTAGACAGCATTTTAAAAACAGAGACATTACTTGCCGACAAAGGTCCATCTAGTGAAAGCAATGGTTTTTCAGTAGTCATGTATGGATATGAGAATTGGACCATAAAGAAAGCTGAGCATGAAAAATTGATGCTTTTGAGCTGTGGTGTTGGAGAAGACTCTTGAGAATTCCTTGGACTGCAAAGAGATCCAACCAGTCAATCCTAAGGGAAATCAGTCCTGAATATTCTTTGAAAGGGCTGATGCTGAAGCTGAAGTTCCAATACTTTGGCCACCTGATGTGAAGAACTGACTCATTTGAAAAGACCCTGATGCTGGAAAAGAAGGCAGGAGGAGAAGGGGACAATAGAGAATGAGATGATTGGATGACATCACTGACTCAATGGACATGAGTTTGAGTAAGCTCTGGGAATTAGTGATGGACAGGGAAGCTTGGTGTGCTGCAGTCCATGGGGTCGCAAATAGTTGGACATGAATGAGTGACTAAACTGAACTGCCTTAGCCCTCTTTAAACAAATATTGACAATAACATTTAACAGTGGCCATCACCAACTTGATTTGTAAGTGAACATGAAGACTGGCCCAACTGGGTGGCCTGGTCAAACTTGTTTTCTTCCTTCAACTTGGATTTCCTTACCTTGCTTATTTGCTTCCTTCTCTCCACAGCAATTCCTTGTTTTTCAACTCTAACTGGAGTAAAAACTGGAATGATCTCAGGCTTCATTCCAGGCTGTTGACTATCCTTTACCTACCCCCTCTTTCTGTGTAATCATATCTAATTTAATTGCTTTAAACAACATATACGTGCGGATGGCTCCCTTATTTATATCTCTTTCCCTGATATATCCTCCTGAACTCCAAATATAGTTGGATTAATCTCTACTGTAATTGTAATTTTTTATGTTTCTCTTTTTTGTTTGTTTTTATTTTTGTCTTCCACTCTTTCCACCTCTTTTGGTTTTAACTGCTTCCTAGGTGGCAGAGTGGTAAAAGAATCCACCTCCCAATACAGGAAACATAGAGATGCAGGTTTGATCCCTGAGTTGGGAAAACATCCTGGAGTAGGAAATGCAACCCACTACATATTCTTGCTTGGAAAACTCCATAGACAGAGGAAACTGGTGGGCTACAGTCTATATGGTCACAAAAGTTTGCAAGATTGAACACGCATGAGCATTTTATATGAATGCTTTTTTTTCCATTCTGTGCATTTCAGCTACCCTTCTTTTCTTCTTCTTCTTTTTAAGAATATATGTGTATATATATATATATATATATATATATATATAAAGTTTTTAATTGAAGGATAATTGCTTTACAGAATTTGTGGCGTCCTGTCATATATCAACAAGAATCAGCTGTAGGTACACCCATTTTCCCTCCCTCTGGACCTTCCTCCCATTTCCTTCCCCACCCCACCCTTCAGCCTGTCACAGAGGCTCTGTTTGAATTCCCTGCATCATACAGCAAATTCCCATTGGCTATCTGTTTTACACATGGTATTGTAAATTTCTATGTTACTCTTTCCATACATCTCCCCTTCTCCCTCCTCTCCTTCCACCTTGTCCATAGGTCTGTTCTCTATGTCTGTCTCTCCACTGCTGCCCTGAAAATAAATTCGTCAGTGCCATCTCCTCAGATTCCATATTATGTGTCAGTATATGATATTTACATTTCTCTTTCTGACTTACTTCACTCTGTATAATGGGTTCTAGTTTTGTCCACCTCATTAGAACTGATTCAAATGCATTCCTTTCCATGGCTGAGTAGTATTCCAATGTACATATATATCACAGCTTCTTTATCCATTCATCTGTTGATGGACATCTAGGTTGCTTCCCTGTTCTAGCTATTGTAAATAGTGCTGCAATGAATATTGGGATACATGTGTCCTTTTCAGTTTTTATTTCCTCAGGGTATATGCCTAGGAGTGAGATTGCTGGGTCATATGGTGGTTTTATCCCTAGGTTTTTAAGGAGTCTTCATACCATCTTCCATAGTGGCTGTATCAGTTTACATTCCCACCAGCAATGCCAAGAGTGTTCCCTTTTCTCCACATC
The DNA here is from genome assembly GCA_917880005.1 of Nanger dama. Lineage (NCBI taxonomy): Eukaryota > Metazoa > Chordata > Mammalia > Artiodactyla > Bovidae > Nanger > Nanger dama. The sequence continues at coordinate 14,642,949 of CAKJTW010000043.1, forward strand.
CTCTCCAGCATTTATTGGGTGCCCTAGAGAAGGAGAATGGCAACCCACTCCAGTGTTCTTGCCTGGAGAATCCCAGGGACGGGGGATACTGATGGGTTGCTGTCTATGGGGTCGCACAGAATTGGACACGACTGAAGCGACTTAGCAGCAGCAGCAGCAGCAGAGTTTATAATACACATTTATGATGAGTCCAAGTCCATTTTCAAATGACACTGTACCTCTACATGGGCAGTGCAAGAGCCTTCCAATAACAGAATAATGCTGCTTCTCCGTCCCAAGCTTTGTGCCATTGCTGCCATTCGCTGCACTTATGCATAAGCGCAGGCACACACATGCCACACACACACTCTCAATATTGGATGCATTATTGCTATTATTTTAAACAAGCTGTCATCTGTTCAGTTAAGAATAAGAAAAATAAAAGGTTTTTTTCCACCTTCATTTATTCCTTCTATGGTGATATTCCTTTCTTTATGTAGATAGAGTTTCTGATGTGTATCATTTTTCTCTTGGAGGAACGTCTTTTAACATATCTTATAAGGCAGTTCTACTGGCCCAAAATTCTCTCAATTATTGCTAGTCTGAGAAAGTATCTTTTCCCTTCACTTTTGAAGGATAATTTTACAGAGTACAGAATGCTGAATTGGTGGTTTTTTCTTTCCACACTCTAAATATTTCACTCCGCTCTCTTCTTGTTTGCCTGGTTTCTGCAGTGACATCATATGTAATTCTTTATTATTTTGGAGGAGTTTATCTCACTTGGTGTTCTGTGAGCTTCCTGGATCTGTGTTTGATTTCTGACATTAATTTGGAGAAATTTCAGTCATTATTACTGCAAATGTTCCTTCTATTCCTGTCTGTCTTTCTTTGGTATTCCCATTAAAAGTATGTTACAGCTTTTGTAGTTGTCCTGCAGCTCTTGGATATTCCATCCTATTCTGTATTTTTCAGGTTGTTGTTTTTTTTTTTCTGTTTACTTTTCCATCTTAGGAGTCTGTATTGATGTATCCACAAGCTCAGAGCTTTTCTCAGCCATGCCTAGTCTACTAATGAGCCCATCAAAGGCTTGCTTCATTTTTGGTATGGTGTTTTGATATCTAACATTTCTTTTTGATTCTTTCTTAGAATTTCCCTCTCTGATTACATTGTCAATCAGTTCTTGCCTGTTGTCTGGTTTACCTGTTTCAGCTCTTACTATATTAGTCATAGATGCTATAAAACCCCTGTCTGATAATTCCAACATCACTGCCATATCAGTCTGGGTCTAATGCTTGCTCTGTTTCTTTGAACTATGTTTTTGCACTTTAGTATGCTTTGTAGTTTTTCTTGATAGCTGGACAAGATGTACCGAGCAAAAGAAACTTCAGTAAACAGATCTAAGCTGTTATGGAAAGAGGAGCATTCTCTAGTCCTATGATTAGGTCTCAGTACCCTGGACTGGGGACTTCCCTGGCCCTCCCCTTCCCCCACAATGGGACAGGTTGATAGAGTGGGTTGGAGTTGGGTATTTTCCTTCTCCTTGGTTACTTAGGCTCTGATAAAACCCCAGCAGATTAGGCTCTGATTAAATAGTTTCTCTTGGAGGCAGGCTCTGTTAAAGACAGAATCTTCTTGAATGTTTCAAAATGGTTATTTCCTCATCCCTTTTCCAGAAGAACAAGGAAAAATTCCCCCTCAGTATTCACCCTGGTCGAACTCCTAGCATTAAAACTCACAAAAGTGTAGGGGCCCCTCATGACTGCCTCCCTTGGTGTTTTTAACTTTCAGACTTGTCCATACTGAGTCTCCTCAATTGATCAATGATAAATAAGATTTTGTACCCCAGTACTGGTTATAGACATTTTTGTTCACGAGATTCTGCTCATGGGTTTCTACTCATGAAAGCTGTGTGATTGTCTTTATACACTTGTCTCTCTTATTTGGGGGAGAGGGCGGTGAGGAAGAGTTTACCCTGTGACATCACTTCCTTGATGGATCTAAGAAGAGCTGTTGATCTTTCAGTTTGTTCAGTTTTTTTCTTGTAGTTAAAATGGAATGACACCTTTGAGACTGGAACCCAGAATGCTAAATTCATGTGCTGCTGCCCAACACAACACTCTTGTGTCCTAACCACCAACACACAGCTGAATCCATCTACTTCTTTCCCAGTTTGACTAATGAAAACAATTTAGCTTTATCTTTTGGCTAAACAACTTCAACAGGCTTCTTAAGCATCATTTGGCTGTCCTGTTCTTGTGTGCATATAATCAGTTCTCCATTAGCAATGTCGATAATCTTTAAAGCAAAACCCAGATATAACTTCCCTTTAGAACTTACCAAGGCTTCCTGGTGTATATAGAAAAAAAAAATGCATTTTCAAGTTATGTTCTACAGGCCCTGCCTGATATAGCCTGCCTGCTTCTCTTAACTTGTATGTACCTCCTCAGTTACTCACTGTACTCTAGTATGGACCTTCCATCTTCTCTCCCCCCCCTCCTTTTTTAAAATTAACTTTTATCAGATTATAATTGATTTACAATCTTGTGTTACTTACTGCTATACAGTGAATCAGTTATATATATATATATATATATATATATATATATATATATCTCCACTCTTTTTCAAATTCTATTCCCATATAGTCCTGATGAACTATGGACGGAGGTTCATGACACAGTACAGAGACAGGGATCAAGATTATACCCCCAATAAAGAAATGTAAAACCTCAAAATGCTGTCTGATGAGGCCTTTCAAATAGCTGTGAAAAGAAGAGAAGTGAAAATCAAAGGAGGAAAGGAAAGATATACCCATTTGAATGTAGAGTTCCAAAGAATATCAAGGAGAGATAAGAAAGCTTTCCTCAGAGATCAATGCAAAGAAATAGAGGAAAACAATAGAATGGAAAAGACTAGAGACCTCGTCAACAAAATTAGAGATACTAAGGGAATATTTCATGCAAAGATGGGCTCAATAAAGGACAGAAATGGTAGGGACCTAACAGAAGCAGAAGATATTAAGAAGAGGTGGCAAGAATACACAGAAGAACTGTACAGAAGATCTTCATGACCCAGATAATCATGATGATGTGATCATTCACCTAGAGTCAAACATCCTAGAATGTGAAGTCAAGTGGGCCTTAGGAAGCATCACTATGAACAAAGCTAGTGGAGGTGATGGAATTCCAGTTGAGCTATTTCAAATCCTGAAAGATGATGCTGTGAAAGTTCTGCACTCAGTATGCCAGCAAATTTGGAAAACTCGGCAGTGCCCACAGGACTGGAAAAGGTCAGTTTTCATTCCAATTCCAAAGAAAGGCAATGCCAAAGAATGCTCAAACTACCACACAATTGCACTCATCTCACACACTAGTAAAGTAATGCTTAAAATTCTTCAAGCCAGGCTTCAGCAATGTGTGAACTGTGAACTTCCAAATGTTCAAGTTGGATTTAGAAAAGGCAGAGGAACCAGAGATCAAATTGCCAACATCCACTGGATCATAGAAAAAAACAAGAGAGTTCCAGAAAAACATCTATTTCTGCTTTATTGACTATGCCAAAGCCTTTGTGTGGATCATAATAAACCGTGGAAAATTCTGAAAGAGATGGAAATACCAGACCTACCTGACCTGCATCTTAAGAAACCTGTTTTCAGGTCAGGAAGCAACAGTTAGAACTGGACATGGAACAACAGACTGGTTCCAAATAGGAAAAAGAGTATGTCAAGGCTGTATATTGTTACCCTGCTAATTTAAATTATATGCAGAGTAAATCATGAGAAACGCTGGGCTGGATGAAGCACAAGCTGGAATCAAGATTGCCCGGAGAAATATCAATAACCTCACATATGAATATGATACCACCTTTGTGGCAGAAAGTGAAGAACTAAAGAGCCTTTTGATGAAAGTGAAGGAGGAGAGTGAAAAAATTAACTTAAAGCTCAATATTCAGAAAACTAAGATCATAGCATCTGGTCACATCACTTCATGGCAAATAGATGGGTAAACAGTAATAGTGACAGATTTTATTTTCTTGGCCTCCAAAATCACTGCAGATGGTGACTGCAGCCGTGAAATTAAAAGACACTTATTCCTTGGAAGGAAAGTTATGACCAACTAAGCCAGCATAGTAAAAAGCAGAGATATTACTTTGTCAACAAAGATCCATCTAGTCAAGACTATGGTTTTTCCTGTGGTCATGTATGGATATGAGAGTTGGACTATAAAGAAATCTGAGAGCTGAAGAATTGATGCTTTTGAACTGTGATGTTGGAGAAGACCCTTGAGAGTCCCTTGGACTGCAAGGAGATCCAACCAGTCCATCCTGAAGGAGATCAACCCTGGGATTTCTTTGGAAGGACTGATGTTGAAGCTGAAACTCCAATACTTTGGCCACCTGATGTGAACAGCTAACTCATTTGAAATGACCCTGATGCTGGGTAAGATTGAGGGCAGGAGGAGAATAGGACGACAGAGGATGAGATGGTTGCATGGCATCACCGACTCAATGAACATGAATTTGGGTAGGCTCCGGGAGTTGGTGATGGACAGGGAGGCCTGGCGTGCTGCAGTTCACAGGGTTGCAAAGAGTTGCACACGACTGAGAGATTGAACTGAACTGAACTGAACTGATATAGATCATTATAGAGTTTCCTGTTCCACACAGTAGATTCTTATTAGTTATCTGTTTTGCATGTTGTAATGTGTATATGTCAATCCCAGTCTCCCAATTTATCCTTCTTCCCAACATTTTTCCCCTTGGAAACCATAAGTTTGGTTTCTATATCTGTAACTCTATTTCTGTTTTATAAATAATTTCATTTGTATACTTTTTTTAGATGCCATTTACAGTGACATGGATGGGCCTAGAGACTGTCATACTGAGTGAAGTAAGTCAGACATAGAAAGACAAATATCTTATGATATCCCTTGTATGTGGAATCCATTTGCCTCTTGATGTTTATCTTATTAGCTTGGGCTGCTGTAACAATGGCAATGGACTGGGTTACTTAAGCAACACATATTTATTCCTCACAGTTATAGTGGGGCTTCCTAGGTAGCATAGTAGTATAAAACCCGCCTGCCAGTGTAGAAGACTCTCTGGGTCAGGAAGATCCCCTCGAGGAGGGTATGGAAACCCACTTTGGTATTCTTGCCTGGAGAATACCACGGACAGAGAAGCCTACAGTAGAGTCAGACATGACTGAAGTGACTCAGCACGCAATCATACACACAGAGGCTGGAAGTCTGAGATCAGGCTGCTGGTATGGCCAGGTTTTGGTGAAGGCCGTCTTTTTGGCTCATAAATGACTATCTTGTCATTTTATCCTCACATGGCAGAGAGAGGGAGAGAGCTAACTGTCTGGCCTCTTACAAGGGCACTAATCCCATTCATTATCTCCACCCACATGATCTAATCACCCATAAAAGCCTCCCACTCTCACCTCTAAATACCATTTATCTTGTGAGTTAAATGTCAATATATGAATTTGGGGAGACAAAAATTTTCAGTCCACAAAAATGTGTTTAGGTCATATCAGCCTTGGGACCTTCATACTAGCTCTTCCTCCAGCCAAAAATGCCCTATCCCCAGGTCTTCTTATAATTGACTCTGCTTTGTCATCCAGATTTCAGTGTGATGGTTAGTTTATACATCAACCTGGTTAAGCTAGAGTGCCCAGTTAATCAATCAAACAGTAATATATGTGTTGCTGTGAAGATCTTTTGTAGCTGCAATTAATACTGAAATTGAAGCTGAAACTCCAATACTTTGGCCACCTGATGTGAACAGCTAACTCATTTGAAATGACCCTGATGCTGGGAAAGATTGAAGGCGGAAGGAGAAGGGGACAACAGAGGGTAAGATGGTTGGATGGCATCACCAATTCAATGGACATGAGTTTGAGTAAATTTTGGGAGTTGGTGATGGACAGGGAGGCCTGGTGTGCTGCAGTCCACGGGGTTGCCAAGAGTCAGACACAACTGAGCAACTGAACTGAACTGAACTGAAAAAGTAGGTTGATAATAGACCTGAAAATAATAGGCCCAAATTATCTCTACATTCTAACATGAAACGAGAGCTCAGCCCCCTAAGTGGGAGTATAAGAACTGGCATTGTACACCTGAACAGTCACCCATTCACCCATCTGTGAGGGGGAAGGAGCAAGGGTGTTTCCCTTTCACTCAGGCCTAGTTAGGGGCTTCAGCAGAAATGCTATGGGCTGTGTCTGCTCTTTGCTTGTGACACAGGAAGACAAATGATGAGGCTAGAGATGCTCTTTGGGTCAGTAGAGCAACACGAGGTGGCTCATGAGAGGCTGGAGGGAGGAGGCAGAGTTGGTCAGAGTAAAAGGATGAGAAAGGGCTTTCCATGAATCATATACAAGATAGATGCTTTGCTTAGAGAGAAAACTGACTGGGTTTTTCTTTTACACCACACAGAGGGTAACTTGCAACGGGCAGGAAATCACAGCAGAAAGTGTAATATCAGGTGTCCAAACCCGGAAGGAGGAAATGTGAATGACCATCTGAGGATGTGCATTTGTTGCTTTAATGGAACTGAGGATAAGCCATTTCCGATGGTGTGTGGAGCCTTTCTGAAGAGCTCATGAAAATGCCATGAGGGGAAATGTCTTCAACACCTGCCAGTCCCGGGAGAAGGGATGCTAACTCACAGCACTGCCAGCCAGGAAGGCCTTCCCTGTTGTCTGCAGCGCAGCTATATGAGCTAACCTTGGGTACAGACCAACTTCTGAATCCCAGCGGCTTAATACAGCTTAACACAGCTTTGATTTTGCTTGTGTTTACATACAGCCCATGTAGGAGAGGTGGCCCTCCATCATCCAGTGGCAGAGGAACACAGGAATGGAAGAGGAGTAATGTCTCTTATCAGCCTTGACCCATAAATGATACATCACTTCCACTGATGTTCACTGGCTAACAGAAGACATATGCAAGGGAGGATGGGAATGAAGGGAGTTGTACATGGAATGTATGATGAGCACAAACTATACCTCACTGTCCTCCTCCCTGTTTCCCCCATTCCCCATTCTTCAGCCTGGACTGAGGACCAGCAATCTGCCTGGATACACTGGTATAGCCGTGTGGTTGTAAAATTGTTTTAAATCTAGGTGATGGATAGAAAGTGGTCATTGTACTCTTCTACTTTTAATATAAGCTTGAAATACAGAATTTTGACAATGACACAGGACTAGTTTTTTTATTTTATTGTTTATTGAGCATTTATTGTGTTCTAGGGCCTTTACAAATATGTATTTTTCGATTTTCACCAGCCTGCTCAGTAGGCATTATTAGTATCCCCATTTTACACATGAGGACAGTAAGGCACAGAGAGATGAAGTACGTGGCCAAAACATAGATATGGTGGATGATTTCTTAACTGCATTGCCTATTAGTTGTTAGTTGGTGAGAATAGGAGTTTTTGAGTGAAGGGATCTTTTCTTATTTAGTTTAGTACCTCTAGCATCCTACCTAAGGCTTAGCACAAGAATAAATATTCAATAAATACAGGAATAGTCATTTTAACGACTGAAATGGGAGTACAGGGTAACTTGAAGTGGCTTAAGAGACTGAAGAAATCTAGTTACTTGGGTGAGATTGGAGAAGTCGTGGATGTGTCCTATGGGCAGGCCATGGGCATATCCCAAGGGGCAGGGGAGAACCAAGCCCCACTAGTCTGAGCAGTGCAGGGGCTTATTTTAAATTGCATCCATCAGGTCCCACCTGTCACCCATCAGGTGACACTCTAGGAGATAATTTTGTGGGACTCACCTTAAATGCCACTTCCTCACAGGGGCCTCCCCTGATCACCAGAGCTCAAACAAACACACACTTTTAGCCTCAGGCCCAGCCCTTGACTAATCTGTTTTGTACCTCTTATGCAACTTTTTGTTTACTTAAAACTTCTCCACTAGAATGTAAGCTCCATGAGGCAGGCATCATGTCCGTTTTATTTACTCTTCTATTTTTAAAATGAAAGTGAATCACATGTATTACATGCTCAAGAATGAATAAATGAGCAAGTGAATGAAACAATGGCTTCATATCACCTTCCTATCCTATACCCCAAGGCCTGTTAAGAGTGGCCTGGATTTAGCAGTCCTGCACTTGGACTGCTTAGTAGGTGGAACTGGGGAGAGAACGAGACAGGGAGGTGTCAGATCCAAATGCTGGCAGAAGGAGATGTCAGTAGTCTACTGAAGAGTTTTCAGAGCTGTTTGTCTAATTCAAGGATATGCTGCTGCTATATTGATGAATTTTTTTGTTTGTATAACAGGGAGATGGGAGGAAGTCTAACCTAGGAAGCTTGCTATCACTGATAGTTGTGTTTCTGTGGGAAAATGCATTCTGAGATTAAACCACAGATTTTAACAGGACCTTTAAAACAGCTAATTTATAAATCAAGGCCTGTTTCTATATAATATTAATCTCTCACTAGAAACTCAAAAATTTCTCATAGGCTAGACATTGTTGCCAACCAGGAAATACAGAGAATACAAGGCATATTTTCCTCCCTGGAGGAAGACACAATCTAGATAAGAGACAGGCTTAGAGCGTAAACTCTCTCCTGAGAAGCTGTAAAGAAATGACTCTTCACCCACAATTTTGTATAACTTCATTGTAGGGACACCCAGACATGAAAATCATAATAATTTAGAGTTATTCCTAATGCTTTATATTTAGAGAAAGCAAAATATACATGATGCGATGAAGAATCAGTGTGTCATTTAAACAAAGTTTGACTTTCTTCTTTAAAAAAATTTAAAATAATTCTTTCTTCCCGCTTGTAATATCTGTTTAAATTTGCTTAAGTGTCCTGTATCTTCCATAGCTTGTAACTTGACAAAATTCTTGCTGCATTTGACCTTGAGTTACAGTTGGCAGCTTACACATCTGTCTTCCCCCACAGACTGTACATCCCTGTAATCCAGAATAATAGCTCACTGATCTCCATGGCCCTCCATCCCACATGCTGTCTTTCTTATGCTTGATTCATGGCAGACTTTCACTCATCCTTCATTAAAACATGCGGACTATGTTTTCTTTTCCCCAGGACACCTTTGGAACCCTTTGTGATTCTTGTCATTATTATTGTGAAAGAGGAAAAGTATGTCCTACGTACCCTCTGGTCGTTATCAAAGGTAGCAATTGTCACCCAAAGAGATGATGCTCCCACCTCTTTTCTTTAAGAAGCTACTGATGATTCTGTAGAGCAGCAGAGGGCAGGCACACTGAAACCATACTCACAGAAAACTAGACAATCTAATCACACTAGGACCACAGCCGTGTCTAACTCAATGAAACTAAGCCATGCCTGCGGGACAACCCAAGAAGGGCGGGTAATGGTGGAGAGAGCTGACAGAATGTGGTCCACTGGAGAAGGGAATGGCAAACCACTTCAGTGTTCTTGCCTTGAGAACCCCATGAACAGTATGAAAAGGCAAAATGATAGGACACTGAAAGAGGAACTCCTCAGGTCAGTAGGTGCCCAATATGCTCCTGGAGATCAGTGGAGAAATAACTCCAGAAAGAATGAAGGGATGGAGCCAAAGCAAAAACAATACCCAGCTACAGATGTGATTGCTGATAGAAGCAAGGTCCGAACTGTGGTACTGGAGAAGACTCTTGAGAGTCCCTTGGACTGCAAGGAGATCCAACCAGTCCATTCTGAAGGAGATCAGCCCTGAGATGTCTTTGGAAGGAATGATGCTGAAGCTGAAACTCCAGTACTTTGGCCACCTCATGCGAAGAGTTGACTCATTGGAAAAGACTCTGATGCTGGGAGGGGTTGGGGGCAGGAGGAGAAGGGGATGACACAGGATGAGATGGCTGGATGGCATCACTGAGTCGATGGACTTGAGTCTGAGTGAACTCTGGGAGATGGTGATGAACAGGGAGGCCTGGCGTGCTGTGATTCATGGGGTCTCAAAGAGTCGGACAAGACTGAGCAACTGAACTGAACTGAGAATTCTGTAATTATGGTTAAAAATGATATAAAAATTTGTGCAAAGGATAATGTCAGTCTCTCAGTATGGGGTGGGTATTTCATCCAAGGGGGCTCATTTTTAGTGACAAGTGGGGACTGGTCCTTACACCCTCCTTGTTACCTGAAGCATTAGAGAGTGGAGAAATGGTATAGTTTATAAATATTTCTCATGAACTTTCTTTGTTTTGCCTTGCTTTCAGTTCAGAGGTTGACATTTTCTGATTCGTTGCCGTTGCGGCTAAGGGTTCATTTTGTGCTCTGAAGGCCTCTGTAGACTCACCAGCCATATATTTCCTCCAGAATTAGTGTCCCTTTCCTCTCATTGTGAGAAGGTATCTGTGTCTGTTAATTACTGCTGGGAAAACAAGCCGCCCCGAAACTCACAGTGGCTGAAAGCAACGGTCATTTACCCACTCACGAGCACAGGCAGGGCGCACGCTGGACAACGCAGTTTTGGAGCGGGCAGGTGACAGCGACTGTTAGCTGGGCAATCCAGACCCCTCACCTGCTTCTGCAGGTGAGCCCAGGCACATCCTCATGCCTGCAGCCAAAGCCTAAGAGCAGAAGCACTTTTTCAGGGTTACACCTGCGTCAGGTCTGCCTTCATCTCATTAGCCAAAGCAAGTGATATGGCAAAACCATGAGAAATGTAGACTTGTCTGGCAAAGTGGCATTAAAACAGAGGAGGCAAATAACTGGGGCCATCAATGCAATTAATCTATCCAGCTTCTTTCAGTCACTAACATATCCCTCACACTGAAGGGGCCCAGAACCTCAGCTGGACTGGACTGTGTGAAATGGGAATCATTCTCCTTGGTCCTCTAGGAAGATCACAGGACTGAAACCACAGGACTGGATTGGCATCCAGACTCTTCCATATCTTTGTGATCTTGGTCAACTCACTTCAGCTCCATAAACCTCATCTATTAAAAGGGTTAATATTATCTCTTGCATAGAGTTGTGAAAATCAAATTTAATGATTAGAGCATGTATAGTGCCTGGTGTGGTATCAGCTCAATACATGTTTTCCTTATGCCAAAGACTGGCTTTTCTCTTATGTATTCAAGTGGTAGAACTTCTCTTTTGCTTTTTACTAGTATGAGGAAGATATTTCTCATTTTAATCAATGTGTGGCATAATCATCTCTAATATTGAAACATACATATATTTGCACTTGAGTGAAGGATGTCTCGGGAGCAGTTGTAAGTTTGTATCCTAAATGAAGTGAAATTTGCTCAGTTGTGTCCAACTCTTTGCAACCTCATGGACTGTACAGTCCATGGAATTCTCCAGGCCAGAATACTGGAGTGGGTAGCCTTTCCCTTCTCCAGGGGATCTTCCCAACTCAGGGATCAAACCCAGGTCTCCTGCATTGCAGGCGGATTCTTTACCAGCTGAGCCACAAGGGAAGCCCACGTTCATATCCTAGAGCATCCAATATATTATAGTTATTTCAACTTCCAAAGAAACACAGCATGTATGAGTTAGAGTTTTTCTAATTAAACATATTTAAAATTTCTTTCTTTGTACTTATCTAGATATAGTTTACTCCAGCTAAATTGATGTGTAGAGCTTCCTATTCATTATTTAAGGTCCCTCTTGAGAACACAGATGTCAGTGTCTTTCTATTTCAAGGGATAGGCAGGGCCCCAGACTAATCATGAGAGAAATTTAAACTCCATTAAATTGCCTAACTATGTAAGAGGCTGCATTAAGAACAAACATGTTGCATAATAAGTAAATACATTTTCCCCATTCATTTGCTTCAAATCCATTTAGGAAAAATAACCAGGGATAGTTTTTGAGTTTTTATTTTAATGTTAGTAAAAGTGTAGTGGGACCATTAAAAATATTTGGTTATAAAGCTTAAAGATGAACATATTTTATCAGCCTCTTGAAAAGGTTCTTTAATGTATTCTTGTCTGTGTAATTTTTGAGTTAAAAGCACTGTCTAAATATAAGTTGGTTTTCACTTGCATTGCAAACTCCATCTGTGACGAGTCTCAATAGCTGTCCTTTTATCCCTCAAATGATGTGTGGTCCATCAGTCAGACAGTAGGGGAACAAAAGGAGGGCTGTGTATTACTAGCATCAATCACAGTTTTCAGTGAAGCATGTTCAGTATTACAGAGAAAGTTTATAACCAAGTGTTTCGTGTTAAATAGTCTGAGAAATAATCAATTCTTTCCATTGTCCCTTTAATTCCATTTAAAAATTACTCCAGTATATAGTACCTCCTCAAGTCTCTCTACCTGTCTTTTTATTGTTGTTGAATTTGTGGAAGGTCCTTATAAAGTCAGGATACAAGTCCTTTCTCACTTATATATGATGTAATACTTTCTTCCACTCTGTACCTTTCTTTTCCAGTTTCTTAATATTTATTTGATGAATATAAGTCCTTAATTTTAATTAACTCAATCTAATGAATTTCTTCTTTAGTAATAATATTATATGTGAAAACATATTATACTATCTGTGCCTGCTAAAGATATCTTTTCTACTCCACAGACACTAAGTGTTCTTATATTATCTTCTAGAAGTTCCATTGTTTTGCCTTCACATTAGGCCTGCAATTCACCTATAATTACTTTTTATGTGGCATCAGGTAGAGGTCAGAATTAATTATTTTTCACAAAGACATTACAGTTCTCAAAGTGCAGTTTTTGAAAGCTGTCAAGTCCTCATTGTTCTGCAGCACTACTTTTGTCATAAAACAAGTATCTAAAATATATGTGTGTGTGTGTCTACATAGAGGGGTCCATTTCTTGCTCCTTTCATCTAATTTTCTATCCCCGCCCTAATATCTATACTATCCTAATTATAGCAGATTTATAAAGCCATGAAATCTAGCAGAGCAAGTCCCACAACCTGATTCTTTTTGAAGTGCATCTGGACTTTGCATTTCCATGTAAGCTGTAGAACTGACTTGTTTATTTGCCAACAACAACTATCGGTTAGGTTTTTACTGATATTTCTTTGAATCTGTAAATCAGTTTTGGGACAGTTAATATCTCCAGTTTTGTGTCTTCAAGTCTATAAACAGGGAATATCTTTTCATTGATTTAGATCTCATTTAATATCTTTTAGAAATGTTTTAGAATTATTTTATTTCCCCAGCTTTATTGATATATAGTTGGCATATAACATTGTGTAATTTTATTTTTTAATTTTTTTAAAAATTTATTTATTTTTTAAATTACAATACTGTATTTGTTTTGCCATACATTGACATGAATCAGCCATAGGTGAACACAATCTCCCAATGCCGAAGCCCCCTCCCACCTCCCCACCCTACATCCTCTACCTGAATCACCCTGTGCATCAGCCCCATGCATCCTGCATCCTACATTGAACATAGATTGGCGCTTCGTTTCTTACAAGAAAGTATACATGTTTCAATGCCATTCTCCCCATACCATCCCACCCTTTCCCTCTCCTTCAGAGTCCAAAAGTCCATTCTATACCTCTGTGTCTCTTTTGTTGTCTCACATATAGGGTCATCATTACTATCTTCTAAATTCCATATATATGTGTCAGTATACTGTATTGGTGTTTTTCTTTCTGGCTTACTTCACTCTGTATAATCGGTTCCAGTTTCATCCATCTCATTAGAACTGAGTCAAATTTATTCTTTTAAAGGCTGAGTAGTACTCCATTGTGTATATGTACCACAGCTTTCTTATCCAATCATCTGCTGATGGACATCTAGGTTGCTTCCATGTCCTGGCTATTATAAACAGCGCTGCAGTGAACATTGGGGTACATGTGTCTCTTTCAATTCTGGTTTCCTCAGTGTGTATGCCCAGCAGTGGGATTGCTGGGTCATAAGGCAGTTCTATTTGCAATTTTTTAAGGAGTCTCCACACTGTTTTCCATAATGGCTGTACTAGTTTGCATTCCCACCAGCAGTGTAAGAGGGTTCCCTTTTCTCCACATTCTCTCCAGCATTTATTGCTTGTAGACTTTTGGATCGCAGGCATTCTGACTGGTGTGAAGACATACGGATGGCTAACAAACACATGAAAAGATGTTCAGCATCACTCATTATCAACATTGTGTAATTTTAAAGCGTATAACATGCTGATTTGATATTTGCACATTGCAAAATGATTATCACTATTGCATTAGCTAGCACATCCATCATATCACATAATTACCATTTCTTTGCGTGTGTGTGTGGTAAGAACATATAAAATCTACTCTCAGCAAATTTCAAGTATGCAATACAGTATTACTGACTATAATCACCATATTGTACATGAAATCCCCAGAATTTATTCTCTTATCACTGGAGTCTTGTACCCGCTTTTAAAAATTTATTTATTTTAACTGGAGGCTAATTGCTTTACAATATTGTAGTGGTTTTGCCATACATTGACATGAATCAGCCATGGGTGTTCATGTGTTCCCCATCTTGAACTTCCCTTCCACTTCCCTCCCCATCTCATCCCTCAGGGTCATCCCAGTGCACCAGCCCTGAGCACCCTGTCTCATGCATTGAACCTAGACTGACGATCTATTTCACATATGATAATACACATGTTTCAATGCCATTCTCTCAAATCATCCCACCCTTGCCTTCTACAGAGTCCAAAAGTCTGTTCTTTACATCTTTGTCTCTTTTGCTGTCTTGCATATAGGGTCATCGTTACCATCTTTCTAAATTTCATATATATGTGTTAATATATTGTATTAGTGTTTTTCTGACTTACTTCACTCTTTATAATAGGTTCCAGTTTCATCTACCTCGTTAGAACTGATTCAAACACATTCTTTTTAATGGCTGAGTAATATTCCATTGTGTATATGTACCACAGCATTCTTATCCATTCATCTGCTGATGGACATCTAGGTTGCTTCCATGTCTTAGCTGTTGTAAACAGTGCTGCAGTGAACATTGGGGTACACATGTCTCTTTCAATTCTGGTTTCCTCGGTGTGTATGCCCAGCAGTGGGATTGCTGGTCACATGGCAGTTCTATTTCCAGTTTTTGAGTCTTGAACCCTTTGACCAACATTTTCCCATTGCCCTCATCTCCTACCCCTGGTAACCATCACTACTGCCTGTTTCTGTGATTTTAGTTGTTTAGATTCCACATGTAAATATGCCACATACAGTATTTGTCTTTCTCAGCTTGACTTATTTCACTTAGCATAAAACCCTTGAGCTCCATCCATGTTGTTGAAAGTTAGAATTTCCTTCCTTCTGATGGCTAATATTTATTTTATATGTATATACCACATCTTCTTTATCTCTTCATCCATTGATGGATACTTAGGTTGTGTTCATATCTTGGTAATTGTGAGTAATGCTGCGATGAACATGAGAGTGCAGATCTCTTTGAGATTCTGTTTTCATTTCACTCGGATATATATCCAGAAATGGGATTGCTGGACATATGGTAGTGCTATTATTAATTTCTTGAGGAAACTTCATACTGTTTTGCACAATGGCTCTCCCAATTTACATTTTCATTAACAGTGTGCAAATGGTTCTTTTTCTTCACATCTTCACCAGCATCTCTCTCTCTCTCTTTTGATGTTAGTCATTCCATAGGTGTGAGGTGGTATAGCTCCTTATTACTTTGATTTTCATTTCCCTGATGACCAGTGATGTCAAGCATTTTTTCATGTACCTATTGGTCATTTGATGTTTTATTTGGGAAAATGTCCCAATGCCCATGTTTTAATTGAATTTTGTATAATATTGATTTGTATAAGTTGCTCAGCTATATCTGACTCTTTGCGACCCCATGGACTGCAGCTCACCTGGTTCCTCTGTCCAGGGGGATTTTCCAGGCAAAAATACTAAAGGGGTTGCCACTTCCTCCTTCAGGGGATCTTCCTGACTCAGGGATCCAGTCCAGGTCTCCTGCATCTCCTGCATTGGCAGTCAGAACCACCTGGAAAACCTTATTTATTTTAGATAGGAACTGCTTATTATATAGATATCTATTAAATATGTATTTTTATATTTTCTCCCATTCTGTAGGTTGCCTTTGCATTTTGCCCATCTTTTCTTTTTCTTTGAAGAAGACTTTAGTTTGATGGAGCCCCACTAGTTCATTTTTGCTTTTGTTGCTTTTTAAAAAAATGTTATCATATCCAAAAAATTGTTGCCAACACTAACATGAGGTTTTCCCCATGATTCATTTTAAGAATTTGATAGTTCAGTTTTTATATTTAAGTCTTTAATCCTTTTCAAGTTAATTTTTTCAAGTGGTGTAATATAAGGGTCCAGTTCTATTTTCCTGCGGGTGGTTATCCAGTTGGCTGACACCATTCACTGAGGAGACTGTCCTTCCTGCACTTGAATGTCCATGGCTTCCTGGTCCAATTACAGGTGCCTTTGTATGCTTGGGCTTGTTTCAGGGCTCTCAGTTCTATTCCATCAGCCTATGTGTCTACTTTTGCAAATATATTATTCTTTTTGATTATAACAGTTTTGTAATATAGTGGGAAATCAGGTGTGACGCCTCCAGCTTTGTTATGTCTAGAATTGCTTTGACTGTTTAGGGTCTTTTGATTCCATATAAATTTTAGGATTTTTTTATCTCTGTAAAAATACCTTTGGAATTTTGATAAGACTATACTGACTCTTAGCTGGCTTTGGGTAGCATAGACATTTAACAATATTAATTTTTCTGATCCATGAACATGGGATGTTTGTATTTTCTTCAGTTCTTTTGGCAAGATCTTATAGTTTTCATTGCACAAATCTTTCATCTCTCTGGGTAAATTTATTCCTAATGTTGTGTGTGTGTGTGAGAGAGAGAGAGAGAGAAGAGAGAGAATAGGAGAGTTTTCTTTATTTTTCAAGTATTTTATTACTTTTATGTAGAAACACAAATGATTTCTGTATGTTGATTTTATATCCTGCAACTTTACTGAATTCATTGATTACTTCCAATAATTTTTTGTGGTATCTTTAGGATTTTCTACATATAAAATCATATCATCCACAAATAATAACAATTTTATATCTTCTTTTCTGATGTCTTCTATTTCTTTGTCTTGCATAATTGCACCAGCTAGAACTTCCATTACTATGTTGAGTAAAAGTAACAAATGTAGGCACCCTTGTCTTATTCTTGATTTTAGAAGAAAAACTTTCATCATTTCACTGTTGAGGATGATGTTGACCCTGGATTTGTTGTATATGGCCTTTATTAAGCTGAAGTTTGTTCCAATTTATTAAATGTTTTTTATCATGAAAGGATGTTTTTTTTTTGTCAAATGCTTTTTCTTCATCTATTGAGGTGATCATATGATTTTTATTTTTCATTCTATTTAATGTGATGTACCACATCAACTGACTTATATACATGGAAACATCTTTGCATTGCAAGATTTTTATTCTCATCATGGTGTGTGACTCTTTTAATGTGCTACTGATTTCAGTTTTCTAATATTTTGTTGAGAATTTTATCTGTGTGCTCTTGTAGCTCTCTGAGAATGTTTAGAACAACTACTTTGAAATCTTTGTCGGGAAATTCCCAAATCTCCATTTATTTAGAACAACTGGAGTTTTACTGTATTCCTTTAATGGAAATGTGTTTCCTGATTCTTTGGGATTCCCTATAACCTCACATAGGTGTCTATGCATTTGAAGAAACAGTCACCTCCTCTGGGTTTTACAGAGTAGTTTTGTTTAACGGAAGACTTTTATCTGTGGGTTGGGGCACCCAGGAGTGTTCTGTGACTCAGGATCTAGAGGTGTAGGGTGCCAAGTGCAGGGGTATGGTGGTGTTGCGCCCAGGGGTACATGGTGTCTCTCCTAGCTCAGGTACAGAGTTCCATAGCACTGACAATTGTGTGGCCTTTGACAGGCACTGTGGCTATAAGGGCTGGTAGGTCCTCAGTGGCATGTCCAGGTGCAGCATTAGGAACCATGGCAGACAGTTGGTAGAGGCCAGAGATGGTGGCATGCACACGCTTGGCTGTTGGAACCAGTTACAGGCATCTCTGCAGTGGTGGGGGCCAAGTGCAGACACACACATAGTGTGTCTGTCAGTGTGCTCTTCCAAGGATGTGCAAATTCCACCCTCTACCCCCTGCCCCCAGCCTGTGCGCTGCGGTGGAGGCTGGTGACAGCTGTTGGGTCAGTGATGTGCAAGCGCAAATCTGCACTATGACAGTGAGAGTCACTCATGTCCAGGCTACTGTCCTGCACTGATGCAGCTGCAGAGGTCTGAGATGGCTACCAGTGGTTCCCAGGAGTCAGCGGGTACTAGGGTTAGAGAGTGGGCTGAGAGTTAGGCAGCTGACTTATCAAACATAAATACTTTGGGGACCAGAGCTGGTATATCTGCAGGGAGCCTGCAGGAGTTCTGCTGGGCATTGGTTGCTTCTTCAGTGGCTAAGGCTGTTGGGTTTGTAGAGCACACCACTGTGAACTGTGATAGCTCCTGCTCCATGACTGCTATTGGCAACCGCGGCTTTTTACCCTGTTCCTAGCAGTCTAGAGACTGCTCAGGTTTGCTGGTTTGGGTGGGGGTAAAACTAAGCTGGGAAATTCATTTGCTGCTGTCTAAGGCTGGAGAAGCTGGTCACTCATGTTGCTCTTCTTTCTTGGTGAGAAAGTTGGGAAAGTTACCTCTTAGCACTACACCGTGCTTTCTAGGGGGACAGGATGATGTAAGCAAAATGAAACTGTTTTTTTGTTCTCTTCTTGAATGGTTATTCTCAGGTTTCTCTGTTCTACTGTGTTGCTAAAATTTCTCAAGTGGACTCTAGAGCTCTCCCAGATGTGTTTTTTGTTTGCTTGTTTGTGGATAACTAACTGCTGATCAAAGATGGGAGACAGAGGCTGGGGTCTCCTATTTTCCATTTTGGTATCTTCACTTCAGAAATGCTTTAGTTTTATGGATCGTGTTCTTTCACAGGCTTTTATAAATTTGTTTCTAGTTTAAAATTTTTTGATGATTTTATACATTTAAGTTATTAAAATTCATTATTTTTAGTGTTTATTGTTGGTGTATATAAATATAATTATGTTTTCTATATTGATCATGTATTCAGGGCATATCTGGTGGCTCAGTGGTAAAGAATCTACCTGCAGTGCAGGGGAAGTGGGTTCAGTCCCTGGGTCTGAAAGATCCCCTGGAGTAGGAAATGTCAACCCATTCTAGTTTCTTGCCTGGGAAATCCCATGGACAGAGGAGCCTGGAGGGCTACCGTCCGTGTGTTGCAAGAGTCAGACACGACTCAGTGACTAAACCACCACCTCCACTATGTATTTAGTAACTTTGCTACACTCACAATTCAATAATCTATCTGTAGCTTATCTGAGTGTTATAAATACACATCATATTATCTGCAAATAATAAATAATAAATTTCCTTTATTTATTTTTGCCTCACTGCATTGTCTAAGACCTAAGCAGAATGTTCATTAGAAGTGATGAGAACAGGAATTATTTTCTTGTTACTAATCTCAGAGGGGAAAGCATTTGGGATTTCATCAGTAAATAAGATATCTGCTGTAACCTACTCCAGTATTATTGCCTGGAGAATTCCAAGGATGGAGGAGCCTGGTGGGCTACAGTCCATGGGGTTGCAAAGAGTCAGACACGACTGAGGGACTAACATTAGATCCTGGCTAGATGACACTAGATAACTCTTTTGGATATACTTTATTACATTAAGAAAACTCCCTTCTATTTTCCATTTACTGGGTCTTCCCTCATAGCTCAGTTGGTAAAGAACTGGCCTGCAATGCAGGAGGCCCTGGTTTGATTCCTGGGTCAGAAAAATCCCCTGCAGAAGGGACAGGCTACCCATTCCAATATTCTTGGGCTTCCCTTGTGGCTCAGCTGGTAAAGAATCCACCTGCAATGTGGGAGACCTGGGTTTGATCCTGGATTGGGAAGATCCCCTGGAGAAGGGAAAAGCTACCCACTCCAGTATTCTGCCCTGGAGAATTCCATGGATCCATGGGGTCGCAGAGAGTCAGACATGACTGAGCCACTTTCACTTTCATTCTCCGTTTACTAAAAGCATACTTCTTATAAATGTTGAAGTAAATACATTGCTTTCTTTGTATCCATTGTAATTATTATATAATATTATTTTCCTTATTAATGATAGTTGGTTTATTTAAACAATTTTGCTTTAGCAACATTAGCCATTAAATTTTGGTGTTATCAATTTTGTATATTGCTTGATTTGTTCTTTTCAGGTTTGTGCGGGTACATTTATGATTTCTCTTTCTTACAAAGTCTTTTCTAAGTTTTGATATCAAGAACATATAGGTCCCAAATATGTTGAAAAGTATTTTCTGGAAAAAGTATGTGTAAATATGGCAACAGTTTTCTTATATAGTAATTTAACTTTACCTGCAAAATATCTGTTTCTAGGAAGGATTTAAGTTATAAACTAAAATTTTTAAAGAGCTATAGGATTTTCTCATATTATTCTGGGTAAGATATTTTTCCCCCTAGGAGGTGATTCATTTCATCAAAAATTTCAATTATTAGTATAAAGTTCTTCATGTCATCCTATTTTACTGTATTTTTAATATTTGGGGATATAAGACAGTGCTCCTGTTTTTATTATTAGTATTGGTTATATATGACTTCTTTTAGTTATATATGACTTCTAACCATATATATGACAACCACATATATGGTTATATATGACTTCTTCTTTTAGACTTTTAGTCTTTAAGCATTTCATTTTTGGTAACAGCTTTATTGAGACAGAATTCAGATACTGTAAAATTCACATACCACAAAATTGAAAAATGTACACTTCAGTGGGTTTTGGTATATTCACAGAGTTGTGCAGCCATCACTGATATCTAATTCAGAATATTTTCATTACTCCAAATTAGTCCCTGCTAATGCACCCATTAACAGAGACTCCATTTCTTCCTACCTAAGCCCTAAGCAATCACTAATCTACTTTGCATCCTTATGAATATGCTTATTCTAGACATTTCATTTAAATGGAATCATGCTGGGTTCTCTCACTTAACATACTGTTTTCAAGGTTTTTTTCATGTTGTGGCATGTATCAGTACTTCATTGATTTTTTACTGCCAAATAATACAGATGGTCCTCAATTTATACTGGTTTGACTTAATGATTTTTCAACTTTATAATGGCACAAAATGGTATGTATTCAGTAGGAACCATACTTTATATTTTGACTTTTAATCTTTTCTCCAGGCTAGTGATACACAGTCAGTTAAGATAGTCCTTCATGGTGCTGGGCAGTGGCAGCAAGCTATAGCCACACAATCACCAGGGTAAACAACTAATAAGAATCATCCTGTACCCTTGCAACCATTCTGGTTTTGACTTTCAGTATGGGGTCAAATAGATCACTCGTGATGGTTAATGCTTTATTATAAAATAGGCTTGTGTTAGATGATTTTACCAACTTTAGGCTAGTGTGTTTTGAGACATGTAATGTAGGCCAGGCTACATTAGTTGCCCTAAATGCATTTTTAACTTACAATGGGTTTATCGGAATGTAATCCCATTTTTAAGCGGAAGAAGATCTGTACTCTGTTGTATAGATACTTCCCATTTTGTTTTCCATTCACCAGTTGACAGATATTTGGGTTTGTTTTCTACTTTTTGTATATTGCAGAGGAAAGTAAACTTCCAAACTCATTCTATGAGGCCACCATCACCCTAATACCAAAACCTGACAAAGACAGCACACAAAAAAGAAAACTACAGGCCAATATCACTGATGAACATAGATGCAAAAATCCTCAACAAAATTCTAGCAATCAGAATCCAACAACACATTAAAAAGATCATACACCATGACCAAGTGGGCTTTATCCCAGGGATGCAAGGATTCTTCAATATCCGCAAATCAATCAATGTAATTCACCACATTAACAAATTGAAAAATAAAAATCATATGATTATCTCAATAGATGCAGAGAAGGCCTTTGACAAAATTCAACATCCATTTATGATAAAAACTCTCCAGAAAGCAGGAATAGAAGGAATGTACCTCAACATAATAAAAGCTATATATGACAAACCCACAGCAAACATTATCCTCAAGGGTGAAAAATTGAAAGCATTTCCTCTAAAGTCAGGAACAAGACAAGGGTGTCCACTTTCACCACTACCATTCAATATAGTTCTGGAAGTTTTGGCCACAGCCATCAGAGCAGAAAAAGAAATAAAAGGAATCGAAATTGGAAAAGAAGAAGTAAAACTCTCACTGTTTGCAGACAACATGATCCTCTACATAGAAAATCCTAAAGACTCGACCAGAAAACTACTAGAGCTAATCAATGAATATAGTAAAGTTGCAGGATATAAAATCAATACCCAGAAATCCCTTGCATTCCTATACACTAATAATGAGAAAGTAGAAAAAGAAGTTAAGGAAACAATTCCATTCACTATTATGCTACTATGAACATTTGTATACAAGATTTGTGTATACACTTGTTTTCAATTCATTGTGTACATATCTAGGAGTGGAATGCCTGGGTCATACGGTAACTCTATGTTTAATACTTTGAAGTACAGTCAAATAGTTTTCCAAAGTGAATGCATAATTTTATAATTTCACCAGCATGTTTAACAGTCCCAATTCCTCTACATCTTCACCAAACTGCTTGTCTATCTTTTTTTGCTTTAGCCATCCTAGTGAGTGGGTATGAAGTAGTATCTCATTGTGGTTTTGCTTTACATTTTTCAAATAACTGGTGATGTCAAGCATCTTTTCATATAGTTATTGGTTATTTTTATATCTTCTTTGTAAAAATGTTTATTCAGAGCATTTTCCATTTTTTAATTTATTTTTTTATTATGGAGTTGTAAGAGTTTGTTAAATACTCTAGGTAGAAAGCTCTTATCAGATATATGATTTGTAAATATTCTCTCCTCATATGTTAATTGTTTTCTCACTTTCTTGATGGTGTACTTTGAAACATAAACCTTTTTAATTATGGTTTCATTTGTCTATATTTTCTTTAATCACTTGTGTTTTTGGTATTTTGTGTAAGAAACCATTATATCATCCAAAGTTACAAAGATTTACTCCTATTTTTTTCTAACAGTTTTACTATTTTAACTGTTACATTTAGATCTATGATCCATTTTAATGTTTTTGTACATGGTGTGAGGGAGGGTTCCAACTGTATTCTTTTACATGTCAATATCCAGTTGTTTACATATTGCTGGCTTCAGCAATACATGGACCGTGAACTTCCAGATGTTCAAGCTGGTTTTAGAAAAGGCAGAGGAACCAGAGATCAAATTGCCAACATCTGCTGGATCATCGAAAAAGCAAGAGAGTTCCAGAAAAACATCTATTTCTGCTTTATTGACTATGCCAAAGCCTTTGACTGTGTGGATCTCAATAAACTGTGGAAAATTCTGAAAGAGATGGGAATACCAGACCACCTGACCTGCCTCTTGAGAAACCTGTATGCAGCTCAGGAAGAAACAGTTAGAACTGGACATGGAACAACAGACTGGTTCCAAATAGGAAAAGGAGTGCGTCAAGGCTGGATATTGTCATTCTGCTTATTTAACTTATATGCAGAGTACATCATGAGAAACGCTGGGCTGGAAGAAGCACAAGCTGGAATCAAGATTGCTGGGAGAAATATCAATAACCTCAGATATGCAGATGACACCACCCTAATGGCAGAAAGTGAAGAAGAACTAAAGAGCCTCTTGATGAAAGTGAAAGAGGAGAGTGAAAAAGTTGGCTTAAAGCTCAACATTCAGAAAACGAAGATAATGGCATCTGGTCACATCACATCATGGCAAATAGTGGAAATAGTGTCAGACTTTATTTTGGGGGCTCCAAAATCACTGCAGATGGTGATTGCAGCCATGAAATTAAAAGACACTTCTTGGAAGGAAAGTTATGATCAACCTAGATAGCATATTCAAAAGCAGAGACATTACTTTGTCAACAAAGGTCCATCTAGTCAAGGCTATGATTTTTCCAGTAGTTATATATGGATGTGAGAATTGGACTGTGAAGAAAGCTGAGTGCTGAAGAATTGATGCTTTTGAACTGTGGTGTTGGAGAAGACTCTTGAGAGTCCCTTGGACTGCAAGGAGATCCAACCAGTCCATTCTGAAGGAGATCAGTCCTGGGTGTTCTTTGGAAGGAATGATGCTAAAGCTGAAACTCCAGTACTTTGGCCACCTCGCGCGAAGAGTTGACTCATTGGAAAAGACTCTGATGCTGGGAGGGATTGAGGGAAGGAAGAAAAGGGGACGACAGAGGATAAGTTGGCTGAATGGCATCATCGACTCAACGGACATTAGTCTGAGTGAACTCTGGGAGTTGATGATGGACAGGGAGGCCTGGCGTGCTACAATTCATGGGGTCGCAAAGAGTTGGACATGACTGAGTGACTGAACTGAACTGAACTGATCCAGTTGTTCCAATATCATTCACTGAAAAGATTATTCCACAAGCTCCATTGAATTCTTAAAAATCAGTGACCACAGTGTATGGGATTATTTCTGTACTCTCAGTTCTATTCCATTGATATCTTATTCTACTACTGCATTGTCTTGGTTACTGTAGCTTTGTAATGAGTTTGAAATGAGACGTATGTATTCTCCAACTTTGTCCTTTTTTTTTAAGATTGTCTTCTCTGGGTTCCTTGCGTGTGAATGGAACTTTGCATATGCATGGAATAGATAAACATTACAATCAGTTTTTGATTTCTGCAAAAAACCAGTTGGGATTGTGATAGCAATTGCATTGAATCTGTACGTCAGTTTGGGTAGTATCAGTACCTTAGTAATAAGGTTTTCCAACCTATGATTATGAATATTTTTCTATTTAATTAAAGCTTTCTTAACTTTTTTCAACATTTTATAGTTTTTGTGTACACATTTTGTAATTTTTTGGTTAAGTTTACTTTAAATTAGTTTACTCTTTTTGATGATATTGTAAGTGGATTTTTTTTTCTTAATTAAATTTCAGAGTGTTCATAGCTCAGTTCCTGATGTTTGTTTTTAGTTTTTTTTTTATCCAAACACCAACTTTTGGCCTTGATTCATTATTGTACATTTTAAATTTATTTCATTAATGTTTTCTTTTCTCCTAATTGTTTCCCCTATTCTACTTTTATTTTAAGATTTAAATTTCAGCTGTTTTTCTGATTCTTGAAATGGATTCTCAGATCATTGATTTTCAGCATTTTTTTCTTTTTATATGCATTTAAAGATATGAATATCCCTTAAAGCATGGCTTAACTGCATCTTACAAGTTTCAAAGTGTAATATCTTAATGATTAGTAAGTTCAGATATTTTCTATTATGATTTTATTTACATATACTCTTAATTTATAAAGATATGATGACCTTTAGATATCTTTCTCTTGTCAGTTTATTGCTTAATTGCACTGTGGTATTAGATGTATCAATCTTTTGAAATTTTTTGATATTTATTTTGTGGCCCAGCTTACAATCAATTTTTTGCAAATGTTTTATGCACAGTAGAAAGTAATATATATTCTATAGTCATTGAATGCAGTGTTTTATATATGTCTAGTATGTCAGATTAATACTGTATGTCAGATTAATATTGTATGTCAAGTTACTATTATTGTTCAAATCTATGTTTTATTCAGTTATTTTATTTTTGCTGGATCCTCAGTGCTCTGGGTGGGCTTTCTCAAGTTCTGGTGAGTGGGAGCCACTCTCTAGTTGTGGTGCTCGGGCTTCCCATTGCAGTGGCTTCTCTTGTTGCTGAGTACAGTCCCTAGGTGTGTGAGCTTAGTAATTGTGGCTCGTGGGCTTAGTTGCTCCACAGCATGTGGAATCTTCCTAGACTAGGAATAGAACCCCTGTCCCTTTCATTGGTAGGCAGATTCTTATTCTCTGCGCCACGAGGGAACTGCCAAATCTTCTACCCTTTGTGATAGTTTTCCTCTGCCTACTCTATGTGCTAATGAGAGAGGTAGTTAAAATTGCCCAGAGTAGCTGTGGATTTATCTATTTCTCTTTAGAATTCTATTTTAACTTTATGTACTTCAAGGATGTGTTATCAGGTGTCCACATATTTAAAATTTTCATCTTCCTAGTGGGTTAAATCTTTTATCATTGCAAAAGTTTCCTGTTAATCTGTAGTAAAGGTTTTTCGCGTTTTATCTACTTTGTCTGGTGTTAATATAGTTATTGCTCTTTTTAAGTGTTTGTGTAGTATATTTATGTTACTTTCCTTTACTTTTACCTCTTTAGTCCTGTTTCAGTTATCTGTTGATGACACCCAGACCTTAGTGGCTTAAAACAACAATGTATTATTATCTTTCACGGTTCTGTGGGTTCATACGTCTCAGCTGAGTAGTTCTCATTCGGAAGGGGGTCCCTCATGTAGTTTCAGTCACGTGGCAGCTGATGCTGGAATCGTGTATGGACTTGATTTGACTGGATGGCCAAAATATCTTGTTTTCTCACTTATTTGACATCTCAGCTGGAATGGTTGAAGTAGCTGAGGGATGATCAATCATCATCCTTTCTTCACAGGACCTCTGTATATGGCTAGCTCAGGTTTTCTCACAGTATGTCAAGCTCAGAGTAGTTGGATTTATTTCAAGGTGACTGGTTTCCTCCAGCAGTCATGATCCAAGAGACTAAGGAAGAAGCTACAGATATTTTATGTCCTAGCTATGGAAGTCAGAGACATTCAATTATTGACAAAGATCCAGCTAGTCAAAGCTATGGTTTTTCCAGTAGTCATGTCTGGATGTGAGAGTTGGACTATAAAGAAAGCTGAGTGCTGAAGAATTGATGCTTTTGAACTGTGGTGTTGGAGAAGACTCTTGAGCGTCTCTTGGACTTCAAGGAGATCCAACCAGTCAATCCTAAAGGAAATCAACCCTGAATATTCATTGGAAGGACTGATGCTGAAGCTGAAGCTCCAATACTTGGGCCACTTGATGCAAAGAACTGACTCATTGGAAAAGACCCTGATTCTGGGAAAGACTGAAGGCAGGAGGAGAAGGGGACAATGTAGGATGAGATGGTTGGATGGCATCACCGACTCAATGGACATGAGTTTGAGCAAGCTCTGGGAGTTGGTGATGGACAGGGAAGCCTGAAGTGCTACAGTCTATGGGGTCGCAAAGAGTCGGACACAACCGAGATACTGAACTGAACTGAACTGAACTGATGGATGTCATGTAGCACCACTCTGCTGTATTCTGTTTGTTCAAACTGAGTTAGAGGGTTGACTCAGATTCAAGGAGGATGAGACTATACAAGAGTGTAAATACTGGGGAGTATGATTCACTAAAGGCTATTTTTGAAAACTTTGTTACCACAATTTGCTCTCTGGCCTGCAATGATTTCTATCTCTTCCACATGAATCTATCCATTGAAGTCCCCGAAGTCTCATTCTACTGTGGCGTTAAGCTCCTTCCTGAAGTCCAGGATCTCATTATATGAATTATGCCCAGGTACAGATGAGGCTTTTGGCTGTATCACTTGGGTACAGTTTCTTTCAATCTATATTTCTCAAAGCATGGTAATTTTAGAATATTTGTACTTCTTGCATGGTGACTATCTTTCCCCAAGGCATATTTTCTAAGAAATTAAGTACATGATACAAGGCTTATTTTGACTTAGACCTGGAAGTCGCAAAGCAGCACTTATATTTTATTAGTGCAAAGCAAGCCATAAATTCATCTCAGATTCAAGGGGAGGAGAGTACAAAAGGGCATGAATATTGGAAGGTGGGCTCACTGGGGAGAGGACACATGTAATCTTATATTTTTCATGTGTTAGTTGTAAGTAGTGTATGCTGCTGCTGCTAAGTCACTTCAGTCATGTCCGACTCTGTGTGACCCCAGAGATGGCAGCCCACCAGGCTCCCCCTACCCTGGGATTCTCCAGGCAAGAACCCTGGAGTGGGTTGCCATTTCCTTCTCCAATGCATGAAAGTGAAAAGTGAAAGTGAAGTTGGTCAGTCGTGTCCAACTCTTAGCGATCCCATGGACTGCAGCCTTTCAGGCTCCTCCATCCATGGGATTTTCCAGGCAAGAGTACTGGAGTAGGGTGCCATTGCCTTCTCCAAAGCAGTGTATGGTTTCTATCTTTAAATCTATCCTAAAAATATATTTTTGAAAAAATTAAAACATTTAGATCATTTACATTTAATCTAAGTGTGGGTATGCATTGAGTTTTATTATTCTATCTCACTACGTTTTTCTATTTATTTCACCTATCCTGTATACTTTTTTCTTGCCTTTCTTGACTCCTTTTGTATTGAATAGCTTTTCTTATTTTGTCTCCCCTCTCCCTATTAGCTTGTTTACATTTTTACTATTTCTGACTAGTTATTAATGTGCTATTAATGAGCATCTGAATTCTTGAAGGGTGATTTTTCTGGCTATAAATCTTTGGTTACTATTTATTTCTTTCAGCACTTTGAAGATGTAATTCCTTCATCTTTTACTTTCTATTATCTCTGTTGGGAAGTCATACACCAAATTGTTACTCCTTTGAAGACAGTCTTATTTCTTTGGCTGCTTTTAAGACTTTATGTTGTCAACAATTTTCTGTTTTTAATCTGTTTTTGTTTTTAATTGCTACCAATATTTCTTCAAATCCAGTTTCTGCTTCATTGTCTTGATCATAAAGACACATGTGTTGGACACAGACATATGTTTTTTTCTAGGACTAACAGTATAGAGATGTGTACTGTGGTGGACATTTTTCTTTATTAGCATCTAGAGAGGAAACCAGTGCAATATTGTCAAGCAATTATCCTTCAATTAAAGATAAATAAACTTTTTTAAAACCTAAAAAAATGTATATAGTAACTATATAGTAATTTAGTTGCATGAGTTATCGTAATTTATTTAAATAGCTCTCTATTGACTAAAATTTATAACCAATATCATATCCCTGTTTCTTTGGATTTATTCTTCCTTTGCCTTTCTTTCTTTGCTTCTCCCTGATAGTTCATGCCCATTCTTTTTTTTTTTTTTTTTTAGGCTGTGCTGGGTCTTCATTGCTGTGAGAGCTTTCCTCTAGCTGGGACTAACAAGGGCTACTCTTCCGTGCAATGCATGGGCCACTTGTTGCAGTGGCTTCTCTTATCACGGAGAACTGGCTTTAGGTGCGCAGACTTCAGTAGTTGTGGCCCTCGAGCTCTAGAGGGCAGGCTCAGTAGCTGTTGTGCTGGGCTTACTTGCCCTGTGGCATGTGGGATCTTCCCAGACCAGGGATGGAACTCCTGTCTTTTGCATTGGCAGGCAGACTCTTTACCACTGAGCCACCAGAGATGCCCTCATGCCTGTTTTTTTGTTTGTTTTTAATGAGTAAACTTAAATATAAGTTGACTCATTGGAAAAGACTCTGATGCTGGGAGGGATTGGAGGCAGGAGAAGGGGACGACAGAGGATGAGATGGCTGGATGGCATCACTGACTCGATGGACGTGAGTCTGAGTGAACTCTGGAAGTTGGTGATGGACAGGGAGGCCTGGCGTGCTGCAGTTCATGGGGCACAAAAAGTTGGACACAACTGAGCGACTGAACTGAACTGAACTGAAACTTAAATATAAAGCCCTAACAAACTCTCTCAGAAAGGAGAGGAAGATCATGGCACCTACAAGAAACATGGTAGGAACTGAAGACCATTGTAACTAAAAGGAAGCCCAAGATTAACCACATATAACTAAGAAATGCCTCCAGGGAGGACTAAGAATACCTTCCCAAGAATCCAATAGATTGTACTGGGGTATGAAGGGAACTGCTGAGGACTCTCATCTTTAATACTCATATGAGTCATCCCTTTCCCTTCGTGCTTCCCAATTCCTATAATAGGACAACTCTACAATCTGAGCAGGTATGGTAAAAATAATGGGCTTCCCAAGTGGTGCTAGTGGTAAGAATCTGCTTTCCAATGCAGGAAACATAAGAGACCCAGGTTCAGTTCCTGGGTCTGGAAGATCCCCTGGAGAATGTCATGGCAATCCACTCCAGTTTTCTTGCCTGGAGAATCCCATGGATAGAAGAGCCTGGAGGGCTACAGTCCATAGGGTTGCAAAGAGTTGAAGACAACTGAAGTGACTTAGCATGCATGCTTGGTAAAATAGTAGTTAAAACATTATGGTTTAATATAATAAAATAATAGTTAAAACAATAATGGTTAAAACATTACTCCTTTGTGGCCACTGTTCACCCTTATGCTCAGATGACTAAAAACATGTATCTGGAAATATATCAAAACAAAACAGATTTCTTCTTGTAGATGAAATAGCTAAAATTTTGACTTCTGATTGCAGGTCATATATTTGGCTTGAAAAAAACCACAATAAACAGTTCCGATTAAAAGTTACAGAAGCTATGGTTTTCTTCTAGATTTCTAAATGTTCATGGAGAGTCAACTTCCATGATGCATAGCACATGGCACGTACTCAAGAGTCATTCCTACAGGAATTATTTATATGAGCAAAACAAGATTGTGTTTCTCATTATACAAACATTACCTGAATTTATCTAATCAACACACTAGTTTAAAAAAATAATCTGTAACTAAAAGCATTGTCTTGTTTATTGGATGCCATTCTCATTGGAATCATATCCAAAACATCTAGAAATAACTCAAAACTAGAAAGTGGCCTATTTGCTAAGGCTGCCTATGATTCTTGCTATAAAATAGTTGCCAGTCTGATTTGAATGTCTAAAAGAATGGGAATTATAGGGTTCTTCTAGATTTCTAAAGAACTTGCCAGAAGGAGGCAGAGGGCCAAGAAATCCACCTGCCTGCTTGATGGCAGTTTGTGAAAGGGCAAGGCTGAGATTTTCTGGATTTTCTGTCCAATGACACAGTGCAGAGAATATACTGGAAGGTGAAGGAACAGCCTATGGTGTCAGCCTCCAACAGACTCCCTTGAGGTAGTCCTCAGATGAAGGAAAGCAGAGTGAGAGGAGACCCTTGGCACCATTCTACCATCAAATATGGAGTTGAACATTCCCACTTGAGCAGTAAAACAAATGCCAATTGCAAACAAGGATTTCATTCAAGCCATCTTTGTGGGACATCTGGGTTCAGTCCCTGGGTTGGGAAGATCCCCTGGTGGAGGGCATGGCAAAACACTCTAGTATTCTTGCCTAGAGAATCCCCATGGACATAGGAGCCTAGCAGGCTACAATCCATGGGGTCGAAAAGAGTCAGACACGACTGAGCAACCAAGCACAGCACAGCACATCTGTTGTTATTCTTCGATTTCTCTTCTTGCCTATTTTCTAGTTTTTGGTGGTCAGCCAGCTGATTCTTACTGTTTTCTTCTTCTTTTTAAGTTTTTACCCCATTTTCCCATTTCCACCCTCAGTCTCTTGTACTTGTCTGTCCTGTAAACCAGAACCCAGGTTACTCTGGCATGTGTGTGGGTGCTAAGTCACTTCAGTCGTGTCCAGTTCTTCATGACCTTATAGACTGTAGCCAGCCAGGCTCCTCTGTCTATAGGATTCTCCAGACAAGAATACTGGAGTGGCTTGCCAAGGCCTCCTCCATGGGATCTTCCTGACCCAGGGATAGAACCCACGTCTCCTGCGGCTCCTGCATTGTAGGTGGATTCTTTACTGCTGAGCCACCAGGGAAACCCGAGAATAAGAGGCACAAGAAGACAAAGATGATAAGCAGTGTGTCCATGAGCTGAGTGCTCATCTGAGACTTCTACCTGTACACTCTCACCCAACCTGGGGAGGAGAGGAAGCTCTTGAGAGCCAGGAAAAGAGAAGCAAATCCGACTTCCAGATTTCAGGTCCACTTAAATGTCAAAGTTGCCTGGCTGCATCAAACCACCAAGTACGAATCTTAAATCCAATTAGTAAACAGTGCTGGTAGACTGGGACATCCTGCTCCCAAACAACCCTTAGACCTACGATTTATCTTTCCTTAACTTATTGCATAGTGTAGGCAAAAGGTTACCATTATGGGCCAGAATGCTCTGGAAATAAGCATCCCAGAAGAGCTGAGATTGTTGCTAAATAACTGATGAGCAGGATATTGTCAGGATGCTTCTCAGTTTTCAGAGCACCAAAGATTCTTTTAAACCCTATACAGGTGAAACATCATTTTTAACTGGGCTGAACATAAGTTTACCTGCAAATAAACCCAGCTAAATTTTGAAACATAATTTTGGGAAGTAACTACTTATTCTGGAAATCACAACTAGTCATTGTCCATCTTTAAACTAAGATGGCTTAATCTCATCTGGCTTCTCTGAAGGCTATTAATGTATTATTAATTATTCTCAAACCCCGTATAA
Organism: Nanger dama; assembly: GCA_917880005.1. NCBI lineage: Eukaryota > Metazoa > Chordata > Mammalia > Artiodactyla > Bovidae > Nanger > Nanger dama. Next base: position 14,675,166 of record CAKJTW010000043.1, read on the forward strand.
TGTTTATAAAGCTCTCAGGCCCTGTAACATCTCTGCATCACCTTATACTAATGCCATATGTATAGTTATATAGTAGATCTAAATAACCTGGAACCTGCCCCTACGCTTATATTCAAGAGTCTCTTAACCAAAATTTTTTTCCCGTTATCTCCGCCTTTTAAATTTTTTCTGTCCTTTAAGTTATGACCCCAAATACCTCTTCCTTAACAGTCTTTCCCAAACCCCAGTCTTCCCTTTCTTTTTTTTTTTTTTTTTTAACCATACAGTGTAGCATGTGAGATCTTAGTTCCCTGACCATGGATCAAACTCAAGCCTCCTGCATTGGAGGGAAAGTCTTAACCACTGGACTACCAGGAAAGTTCACTTTCTTAACTTTCTTTTGAATTCATTATAATTTATTGAAAAGAACATTCGGTTCAGTTCAGTTGCTCAGTCGTGTCCGACTCTTTGCAATCCCATGAATTGCAGCATGCCAGGCCTCCCTGTCCATCACCATCTACCGGAGTTCACTCAAACTCACATCCACAGAATCGGTCATGCCATCCAGCCATCTCATCCTCTGCCATCCCCTTCTCCTCCTGCCCCCAATCCCTCCCAGCATCAGAGTCTTTTCCAATGAGTCAACTCTTCGCATGAGGTACCAAAGTACTGGAGTTTCAGCTTAAGCATCATTCCTTCCAAAGAACACCCAGGGCTGATCTCCTTTAGAATGGTTGGATCTCCTTGCAGTCCAAGGGACTCTCAAGAGTCTTCTCCAACACCACAGTTCAAAAGCATCAATTCTTTGGTGCTCAGCTTTCTTCACAGTCCAACTCTCACATCCATACATGACTACTGGAAAAAACATAGCCTTGACTAGACAGATCTTTGTTGGCAAAGTAATGTCTCTGCTTTTGAATATGCCGTGTAGGTTGGTCATAATTTTCCTTCCAAGGAGTAAGCGTCTTTTAATTTCATGGCTGCAATCACCATCTGCAGTGATTGTGGAGTCCAGAAAAATAAAGTCTGACACTGTTTCCACTGTTTCCCCATCTATTTCCCATGAAGTGATGCGACCAGATGCCATGATCTTTGTTTTCTGTATGTTGAGCTATAAGCCAACTTTTTCACTCTCCTCTTTCACTTTCATCAAGAGGCTCTTTTGTTCCTCTTCACTTTCTGCCATAAGGGTGGTGTCATCAGGCATGTGTAAGAATCCTTTTGATTCTGTCACCGTATTACTTTGAACAAGTTACTTAACTTACCTGAGCCTCAGTTTCTCTCATTGTATGAGTCTTAAACAATATTATAAATTGTAACAAATATTATTTAAAAATTCACTCTATATAAGTAAGATTTTTCACTCCTCATTTCTACTTTTGTTAAGAATTTTCTTCAAACATAGGAAATCTGTGTTTTGGTGGTAGGATTATGAGCCTTTGCACTTACATCCAGTTCTGTGTTATTAATAAAGGTCATCAGTAAGCCTGCATCTTACAGTTTGCCCTTTCTCCATCCTCCCATCACTTGATTTTAGCCATGCAAGTTTTATTTTGTCTTTGTGTGTGTGTGTGTAGGGGGTGGTGGTGGTGGTGGTGTGTTGTTGTTGTTTAGTCTCTCTGTATTTTGCCTCTACTTTTCCTCTACTTCTCTGCACGATCTCCTCAATTCCTCCAGCTTTCCTTAGCTAACTCTTATTCAGCTAAAATGTCATGGCCATAATGGTCTCCTCTGACCACCTGCAAGTTTGGATGCCTTAGATTTACTTACTATTTGTCACACTTGTAATTTAACAAACATTATCTGCCAGAAGAACTCAATAGCTCTGTAGTTGAAGAGCTCAGGCTCTAGGGACAACCAAACCAGGTTTGAATGCTGCCTATTACAGCTAGTATGTGAGTCACTCAGTTGCCTGACACTTTGTGACTGCATGGACTGGGGCCCCCTAGGCTCCTCTGTCCATGGAACTCTCCAGCCAAGAATTACAGCTAAGAAGTCCACTATTCCACTTCTCAGCTGGAATAGCCCAGGCATCTCTCATCACCTCTTTAAGCAAAAAACTGATGTAACTCACTTGGCATGTACACCGGACACATGTCGTATATTTTTAATATTATTAGTCAGCAGTGGTTTTATCACTGACTGTTATGTCCTTGGTTCCTTCCAGAATACTTGCCAAGTTATAAATAGTTATTGAATAAGTGAACACAGTGTATGAAAAGATTAAAACATTTTCTTGTGATAAAAAGTTTGCTTCAGATCCTTAATGATAATTCACTTTTATTAATGTTTTAAAAGATATTTCTTTTTTAAAAAATAATTTTAATTATTTTCTGAATTTATTTATTAGCTGTGCTAGGTCTTCAGCACTTTGAGGGCTTTGCTCTAGTTGCAGCGAGCAGGGCCTACTCTCTAGTTGTGATGCGAGGGCTTCTCTTGCTGCTGAGCTCAGGCTCTAGGGCACTCAGGCTTCAGCAGTTGCGGCGCATGGCCTCAGTAGTTGTGGTTTCTGGGCTCTAGAGCACAGGCTCAATAGCTGTGACACACAGGCTTAGTTGCTCCACAGCATCTGGGATCTCACCAGATCAGGGATCAAACCCATGTCTTATGCATTGGCAGGCAGATTCTTTATAACTGAACCACCAAGGAAACCCTGTCTTATTATGTTTACCAGCTGCCTACTAGTCCTTTGTATGGAGAGACATAATGTATTTAGCCTCTCCACTACTCCTGGCTATTTCTGCAGTTTCTAGTTTTCTTCTCTTTCAAATAATGCCACTGTGTCATTCATTTATATTTATCTTTGTGTGCTCTAAGTCTGTTTCTTTATGCCAGATATGGAAGTGCCACTGCTTATCTCAAAGAGTTGTTGTGAGAATCAAATGATATAATGAGTGTGAATATGCTTGGTAAGCTGCTAAACACTATAGGAATAACTTCTCAGCACTTGCCTTGTATTGGATTGCAGTGGACTTATGAGCATACATGTTAGCTTTTCTATCACTGACTCGATGGATGTGAGTCTGAGTGAATTCCGGGAGTTGGTAATGAACAGGGAGGCCTGGCGTGCTGCAATTCATGGGGTCGCAAAGAGTTGGACACGACTGAGTGACTGAACTGAACTGATCACATTAAAAAATTCTTTGTGCGGATGTAGTTTTCTTACACAGCTTTGTAATCATCTCTATCAAGTTCTATCACCATACTTTGCCATTAAATGACTTTAAATAGATATTAGTTGAATAAGAGAATGAAAATTTGGCCATATCTTCCATCGTTCTCTCCCTCCTCTTTAAGACACAGTTCATTAATTATGTTTATCTTAGTTCTCTTTATCAATTCACTTGAAAAACTAATTTCCTAAAATCATTGATCTTCAAGTTTTCACGCATAGTTAAAGGAAAGATTATTTATTTAATTAAGTTTTGGCTGCACTGAGTGCTCATTGCTGTGCGATGAAGCTGTGGCAAGTGGGGGCTGCTCCAGTTTCAGTGCATGGGCTCCTCGTGGCAGCTTCTCTTGCTGCAGAGCAAGGGGTCTAGGGCGCAGGGGCTCCAGTAGCTCTGTGCGTGGCTCAGCAGCTGTGGCACGTGGGCTTTGTTGCTCCACAGCATTTGAAATCGTCCAGGACCAGGGACCAAACTTGTGTCTCCTGCATTGGCAGGCAGATTCTTAACCACTAGACCCCCAGGAGAGCCCTTGCCATGTATTTTTGCCAAGTTTCCTGGTGACTCAGATGGTTATCCAGACCCAGGAACTCCTGATCTAATGCACTGCCCCAGGCACTGGCACTGGCATTCTGTCTTCCCTATCACAGATTGGAGGTCGTCTGACTTTTGCCTCACTCCTCCAGGATTCTCATGGCTGCAAATGACAGAAAAGTCAACCTAAATTAGCTGAAGCATAAAGGTGGGTTCACATGGCTGAGAAATCAGAGGAAGCACTAGCTTGGTCTAACGGCTTCGGTGATGTCGCCAAGGCAATCACATTGCTCTGCCTTCCTAGGTAAGAGCTGCATGCCTAGAGGGCTCTAACCACGCTGGGTTTTCCATCCAGCTTGCAAAATGGCATCACAGTTCTAGATCTGGCATCTTTAAACTATACATTCTAGAGAAAAACATCTCTTTAAGCAACTCTTGAAGAAGAGAGAGGAATTTTTTTCTTCCCATAAGCTCCAACATAGCATCTTACTGACTCTGATTCCTAGTCAGGTTACAATGGCGAGAGGAACGGGTTAGGCTGATTGGCTTAATCTGACTGGCTTAAGTAATACCAGCTCTTGGTTTGGGAGGATCTAATTCTTCCAAACTCTGGATAAGGATGAGAAATGTGTTTTCAAAACACTCTTAGGAAACGGAAAGGACACTGGGCAGCCAAACAATACCATGTGTTTTACATAGGAGCCTCCTATGTTTCAGTTTTACTTCACATATCTAATGAGAGCATTTATTTCAATTTATTTTTCTGCATCAATACCAAATCCACTTGGTAGAAGCCTGCTCGATGGTAGTTCTGTTTAATGAAACTGTCCTAAGAGTCAAGTAATATCCTTTCAGATACAGGTGAATTGCAATTAATCATTTAAAAAGAAGCAAATCTCTTTAACCATTACCACTGAGAATCTTACCATTATGCAATTTTACTTTAAATACAAAGTGAAAATATCAACTTCCTTAAGGAAAGGCAGATTTAACATATGGTTGCAGGTGGGTTCTCACTTTTAAATTGAATTTAATTATAATGATTTACCTGGGCAACAGTTATCTTAAACTGAATAGGAAGAGGAAAGCACTTGTCCTTAAAATTCAGACTCAGTTGGGCGACTGAAAGCAGCTGCCGTGGATGGGGTCAACAAATTGAAAAACCAAAACAAAACACGGCCTTAAGAAAGGCCAAGGGCCAGTAAGAAAGAGTATGTTCTCTCATTCCTTGGTTCTCTTACCACTGCCTTAAAAAAAAAAATTAAAAACAGAAAATAGACAAGCAGCAGCAGAGATTTGCAGACCAGGGAGAGCATAACCAATTCTACTTTCTAAGTAGTTCCCCTGCCTGAGGCAGAAAGAGAGTGAGCTACCCATAGGAATATTGATACAAATAAAGGCATAGGGGGTTTGAGGATTATAATCTCTGTTTTCCCCTTTCCACTCTATTTTTGTTGTTCATTATATCATCTACAGTAACAGTCCAACTCCTCTTCTTTATAAACAAAAAATGTTTTTTGATGTAGCGAAGAACAGGCAAATATGGGTAAGCTGGCTCTTCTGGAGCGTGCTCATAGACCACACCAGACAGTGGCACTTGCTTCTGATGGGATGCGGCCTAAATGCTTCCAGGTAATTGTTCTCTGGTTACTGAGCAACCGTAAAGTCTTTACCAGTCTTCTCCCCACAAACGAATCCCCTTGCATAATACCTAGTGGAAAAATAGTACAGAAAGTTTACTTGAATTTATCAGGATAACATTTTATGACTCAGAGGTCAATCTGAGATAGAAATGCAAGATTCTTTGGCCTTGATCTTTGGTTTTAATTTTAGACCTGTATAAGCTTTGCAATCATATTCATACAAATGGGCAGCTAAAGTTTAAAATATGTGCCAATATTTTAAGTCCATCTAAGATGCTACGTTTAATCTACTATAAGGAGATCAAACCAATTAATCTTAAAGGAAATCAACTCTGAATATTGATTGGAAGGACTGTTGCTGAAGTTACAGCTCCAATACTTTGGCCACCTGATGTGAAGAGCCGACTCATTGGAAGAAACCCTGATGCTGGGAAAGATTGAGGGCAAAATGAGAAGGGAGCAGCAGAGGATGAGATGTTGGATGGCATCACCGACTCAATGGACATGAATTTGAGCAAACTCTTGGAGATAGCAAAGGACAGGGAGGCCTGGAGTGCTGCAGTCCTTGGGGTCCCAAAGAGTTGGACCTGACTAAGCAACTGAACAACAACAAGATGATATCTGGTGGGGGCGGGCGGGGGTGGGGGGGGACTTAAGTATACTCACAGTTGAGTGTTGTTGACACTGAATACTTTTAATAAAAGAACACAAGGACTTCTGTGTTACGGCTGTAGAGAACATCTATTGATTGTAGGCCTTCTTTCCCCCTTCTTTTGGAAATAATTATTCTTTTGGAAATAATTCTTTGAATTATTTCTGCTTCCTCTTGCAGCCCTTATGGAAGGCACGCATGTGATTCAGCTTGGCCAAAGGATGCACTCAAATTCACGGGGATGTGATCAAGGATGAGTCCTTGAAACAATTCAGGTCAATCAGAGTGGAGCCCAGAACATTTATCCTTCAAACTCTCCTCCAGCTCCACAGAGTGTAAGACAGGAAGTTGCTGGTCGTCCTTTCTGCCACCAAGTGGACAACGACAAGGAAAGCAACGTGAAGGAAGGAGGAACGCAGCGTGGAGAGAGAACAGGCTCTGGTGACGGATTCTGAACACATGGGCTAGTCTGTGCCAGACGCCAGCGCTAGGCCTGTTACTTAGCTAACAAGGGCCCTTTTTACCCAAGCTAGTTTGAGTTGGCTCTTGTCTCATTTGGAACTGAGAACTCTTAAAAGTGAAAGTGGAAGTCACTCAGTCATGTTCAACTCTGTGACCCTATGGACTCTAGCCCACCAGACTCCTCTCTCCATGGGATTCTCCTGGCAAGAATAGTGGAGTGGATGGATAGACATTCATTTCTCCAGGGAATCTTCCTGACCAAGGAATCAAACCTGGGTCTCCTGCACTGCAGGCAAATTCTTTACTGTCTGAGCCACCAGGGAAGCAAAAGCTCTTAAACTGATTCAAATGTATTTTAGTCAAGTTATCTGTATAAGACTCTTCCTTAAAGGTAAAACTATTGTCCCATTAACTCCCACTATAAAGCATTCTCTAAAAAAGCAGATGGTACCACCTTTATGGCGGAAAGTGAAGAAGAACTAAAGAGCCTCTTGATGAAAGTGAAAGTGGAGAGTGAAAAAGTTGGCTTAAAGCTCATTATTCAGAAAATGAAGATCATGGTATCGGGTCCCATCACTTCATGGCAAATAGATGGGGAAACAGTGGTTGATTTTATTTTTCTGGGCTCCAAAATCACTGCAGATGGTGACTGCAGCCATGAAATTAAAAGACGCTTACTTCTTGGAAGGAAAGTTATGACCAACCTACACAGCATATTCAAAAGCAGAGACATTACTTTGCCAACAAAGGTCTATCTAAGTCAAGGGTATGGTTTTCCAGTAGTCACGTATGGATGTAAGAGTTGGACTGTGAGGAAAGCTGCGTGCCAAAGAATTGATGCTTTTGAACTGTGGTGTTGGAGAAGACTCTTGAGAGTCCCTTGGACTGCAAGGAGATCCAACCAGTCCATCCTAAAAGAGATCAGTCCTGGGTGTTCATTGGAAGGACTGATGTTGAAGCTGAAACTAATACTTTGGCCACCTGATGATAAGAGCTGACTCATTTGAAAAGACCCTGATGCTGGGAAAGATTGAAGGCAGGAGGAGAAGGGGGCGACAGAGGATGAGATGGTTGGATGGCATCACTGACTCGATGGACATGGGTTTGGGTGGACTCCAGGAGTTGGTGATGGACAGGGAGGCCTGGTGTGCTGTGGTTCATGGGGTCGCAAAGAGTTAGACATGACTAAGCGACTGAACTGAACTGAAGAAAGATTTCCATAAACTTGGAAATGACATCAGTACCATCACATCGACATCACCAACTCAATGGACATGAGTTTCAACAAGCTCCGGGAGTTGGTGGACAGGGAAGCCTGGCATGCTGCAATCCATGGGGTTGCAAGGATTAAGACATGACTGAGCAACTGAACTAACCACCGTATCTCTGGACCCTGTAGTCAGTCAGCAAACACGCTATGTTTTCCAGCTAATGAGGATTTCTTTTAATCCTATACTTGCAACTTGGTTTGATTTTCATCTTTCTTTAGTCTGAAGACCTGCAGTGTTTAACAATGAGCTCCATCTGTAGATATTGCCGTGCACATGTACACCTAGTACTTTAGCACTCAGAATATCACATAATGTGGGACAAATTTGTTCCTCACTTCACCAATCTTGTAAGCTCAGCATTTGGTACAGCGTATAGGAATGAAAGTTGTTTTCATACACACATTTAGTGAGTATGAACCTGGCTACTTTGTAGCTCCTTGGCAGGAAAAGAAAGGAGACACTGAGTGATGTTGAGTCATGGAAATGACTGCCTTCCGTTCTGCTTCCCTGGATGATGGTAAGAGCGCAGTGATTCAAAGCTGGACCTGAGTGTCTGCTTCTCAGTGTTCTGATCTGGGGAGAGAGAGGAGAGTAGCTTTGTCATGACTTGGACTCAGTGGGGGAGAGGGTCCCCCTATGGAGATCCATGGGAGGAGGTGCTCCAGGTGTGTTGGGAAGGCGTAGCTGCCGTTTTCTTTCTGCATCACTGGGGCAGCAATCATAGGTGCTGTCATTAGTGATGGGTGTGCAAGTCAGGTGGTAGTAGTAAAGAATCCCCCTTCCAATGCAGGAGATATAAAAGATGTGATTTCGATGCATGGGTAGGGAAGATCCCTTAGAGGAGGCCATGGCAACCCACTCCAGTATTCTTGCCTGGAGAATCCCATGGACAGAGGAGCCTGGTGGGCTACAGTCCATAGCGTCACAAAGAGTCAGACAAAACTAAAGCAACCGAGCATGCACACATGTGCAGGTCAGTGCTGTAGTGGGACGTGATTTTTTCTCATCAAAGGACAGAAAGTGGAAGGATGAGTTATCTCCTTTCTTTAAAAAATTTATTTATTTATTTATTTTTGACTGCCTCAAGTCTTAGTCATGGCACACAGACTCTGAAGTTGGGTATGTGAGCTTAATTGCCCCTCAGCAGGTGGAATCTTCCCTGACCAGGGATCAAACCAGTGTCCCCTGCATTGACAGGTGGATTTTTAACCACTGGACCACCAGGAAGTCCCATCTCCTTTCTTAATCTACAGTAGTGCAATGATTTGTCTCTAGAGTCAGAGGACTGGGTTCAAAGTTTAACTCTGTCTTTGCAAGCTGTACGGCTTCTATCTGATGGAAGCAATAACAGTACCCATCACACAAGTTGTTGTAATAATTAAATGAGATAATTCTCATGAGAGCAATTGACACGGTACCTAGCACATTATAAGATTTCAGGAAATGTTAGCATATAAGGGAGAATGGGGTACATGATATGAGATATACTCAACTTTTTTACCCATGAGCCTCCCAGCAGCTACTTAGCCATCTCCAAATTTCCTTGTCACATAGCTGAAAAATGACTGTAGATCACATCGAGTTTCAAATTGTCCAAGAACGATGCAGCAAGCTCAGGATCTGAAATTAACTTTGCCTTTATATTGTTCATGCTAGTTGCTCTTCAAGTACAATTAGAATCAGAATGCTAGCACTAAAAATAGTACCAATTCTCATTTCTCTTCTCAGTGTTATCTGCTGCCATAGTGTTTCCCAGGCATGTTTATTTACTCAGTTCACAACAGGGAATCTTCTCTCTTATTAGCCTGACAGCCATAGCTGGATTCCACAGCAACGTTCCATGCAGCTGGTAAAATCTTTATTATGGGCAAAGCACTGGAGGTCTAAGTGTCTGCTTTCCCCCAGTGAGCTCAGTGGAAGAGTTTGTCATGGCAAGAGTTGCCCAAACAATTTTGTTGTGGAATAAAAAGAGGCCCAGAGTGGGACCTTCCCTTTCACAATTTCAGAACACTTTTGCTTCTGAGTAGAATGACAACATAGCCCTCTGATTTCTCCTTGCTCTCTCTTCACTGCTCATTTGTGCTTTGTGTGAATTTAGTGCCAGTAAGAGGTCAGATTGACAGCTCCCAGCATATCCTGCCCCTTCTTTGGTGTCTCTCACTCACAACTTAGCAGTCAGTGAGGGGGATTCTTATTCAAGATCTCTGTTGAGAGTCTTTTGATTATTATATGCCAAGATTGAGGGCAAGAGCAGAAGGAGGTGACAGAGGATGAGATGGCTGGATGGCATCATTGACTCAATGGATGTGAGTTTGAGCAAACTCCAGAAGATGGTAAAGGACAGGGAAATCTGGTGAGCTGCAGTCCATGGGATCACAAAGAGTTGGACAGAACTTAGCAACTGAACAACAACAAGAAGATGTTGACCAGTCAGCTATCTCAAAATAATGGAAGGATCTAACCCTGGGGGTTTGACCCCTAACTTTGTCCATCATAAACCTGAAGAGTTAGACTGAGATGATTTGGGGTCTCAGTGATGTTGTTAGGTAAGCACCAATCGCTGTTCATTCAGTAATTATTCACTTCTTTCTTCTTCCTCTCTAACACCTTTCCTCCATTAAAAAGTAATCATCTAACCAAAAGAAGGAGCAACAGGCAGCTTGAGGACATGGCTCTGTAATCTGCAGGCTCCAAATGCTGGCTGTGAAGATGGGAGGTTGGCTGGCCAGTGAGGCAGCATCTGAGAGTGTAGGGGTGGTGGGGAGGGGAGAGAGAAGTGAAAGTGGGAAGGAAGGCATAGAAAGTGAACAAAGTCAAAACAGGAATGGAAGCAAAAATAAAACAAAACAAAGCGGAACAAAAGAGCCAAGCCAACCAAATCAAACCAAGAAATTATATTCCAGTTCCTTCAGGGGGAAAGAACAGTGTGCCGAGTTGGGCAGGGCACTGGAGGAAGGGTGAGTGGCACTGAGGGTCTAGCCCTGGTGCTGCCTATCGCCAGCAATGGGCTCTCTGACCAGGCTCTGGGCTGCTGTTACCATGTGTGAACAAAGCAGGGTGCTTACAGCTGCCTGCACCATCTCCTAGGGTTGATGAGAGGCTGAAGCTATATGGAAACTTATGAAACTCCCCTTTAAAAATGGAAAAGGCTAATTATAAACATGCTATCAGTTCTTTCCCAGAGAATGTGCGTCCATCATGTCACAAGCTCTCCCGTTTCTTCTCTTCCCTCGAACATTATGATGCTTACTTGAAGGCATCTGAGGCTCTGCTGAGAATCATCCATTGCCGAGTCAGGTGGCATTTTATCCTTAGCCAAGAAGTGAAGGCATGGACCCTGCTCTGCTACTGATTCCCAAAGGAAATAATGGTATCGAGCAGTCCGTCAGAGGCTGCCTGCAGCCAGACTTTCCCCCTGGAGATAACCATCCAGTTGGCAGTCTCCCTCTGGCTAGCCTCCAGGTACGACACATGGGGTGGTCATCACACCTTGCCATGCCCTGGGTGGGGAGGGGCTCAGTGTGGAAGGACATAGCTGGGGACTGAGGAGGTCTGTGGACGCTCCATGTGGCTTAGATTAGACCAGAATTAAAATAATTTCGTGTGTCTTGAGAAGAGGGTGGGGGTCCTCAGCATCTACACCACTCACTCTTAGCCAGACTACCTTGCTGCCAAATGTTTGGGAAGTTCATCATTTCTACCCTGGAACTTGGCAAGGTTCTGGGACTTAAGTTCCATGTAAATCTTATCCAAATAAAAGATCAGATCGAGGATTTTCAAAATACTTGTTTGTCTGACTACTCAGGCGATATTTGGGGCACTCCTATGATTCCCCTATAACTTCCTGTTCCTTATGGCATGCGGGGGAAAGGGAGAGGCACACTCCAGCATCACCCTCTTCCATCCACCATGGCAAGAGAATGGCATGTGCATTGTTACCGTTCATACTGACAGGCTTCCCTCACTGTTTTACTGTCTAAACTCTTAATTTCTCACACAAACTTCCCTCGTAGCTCAGTTGGTAAAGAATCTGCCTACAGTGTGGGAGACCTGGGTTCAATCCCTGGCTCGGAAATATCCCCTGGAAGAGGGCATGGCAACCCACTCCAGTATTCTTGCCCGGAGAATTCCCCATGAACAGAGGAGCCTGGAGGGTTACAGTCCATGGGGTGGCAAAGAGTTGGACATGACTAAGCTGAGCGACTAAGCACAGCATAGCACCTGAGACATATGAGATATTTCTATAAAATATGATGTGGGACATCTCAGCTAAACGAGTGGTAGAAATACACCCTGTTAGAACTCAGAGGATGAAGAGGTCCATGCAGACTAGCATGCTCTAGGAAGAATTCACTGAGGAGAGGAGATTTAAACTAGGCTTTGAATGACTGTCAGTAGGGCTCAGAAGGCAGGAGAAGGACAGTATCATGTAGGGGATCCAGTGGGAACAAAGGTGCAGAAGCATGTTTGGACAGGGTTGAAACTGACTCAGGAGCAGAATGGCAGTTCAGGGTAATGGTTAAGGGCATGGGATTTGAGGGACTTTCCTGGAGGTCCAGTGGTTAAGACTCCATGTTCTCAATGCAGGGGGCCTGGGTTCAATCCCTCGTTGGGGAACTAGATCCCACATGCCTCAACCAAAAGTTCCCACATGCAGCAATGAATATCTAAGACCCTGGGTGCTACAACTAAGACCTGGCACAGTCAAATAAATAAATTTTAAAAGCAAATATTTAGGGGAGAAAAAGAGTGGGGGCTTTGGAGTTGGTCATCTATGTACTTCCTATGTGACGTTGGGAAAGTTAGTGATCACTTCTTAATACTATTTTTATATTTTATAAAATGAAGATAATAATTCTTGCCTTAAAGGGTTGTCATGCAGAGTAAATGATGTAATACATAGAAAGTCTTTAGCACAGTTCCTGGCACATAGTGAGCCTTCAGTGGAGGTGGTTTAGTTGCTAAATGGTGTCTGACTCTTGCTACCCCATGGACTGTATCCTGCCAAGATTCTCTGTCCATAGCATTTCTCAGGCAAGAATACTGGAGTGGGTTGCCATTTCCTTCTCCAGGGGGTCTTCTTGACCCAGGGAATGAACCCACGTCTCCTGCATGCAGGCAGATTCTTTACCAATTAACCACCAGGGAAGCCCAGTCAGTCAGTTCAGACAGTCAGTTCAGACACTCAGTCATGTTTGACTCTTTGCGGCCCCATGGACTGCAGTACGTCAGGCTTCCCTGTCCATCACCAATTCCCAGAGCTTGCACAAACTCATGTTCATCAAGTTGGTGATGCCATCCAACCATCTCTATCATCCCCTTCTCCTCCTGCCTTCAGTCTTTCCCAGCATCAGGGTCTTTTCCAATGAGTCAGTTCTTTGCATCAGGTGGTCAAAGTATTGGAGTTTCAGCTTCAGCATCAGTCCTTCCAATGAATATTCAGGACTGATTTCTTTTAGGATGGACTGGTTGGATCCCCTTGCTGTCAAGGGACTCTCAAGAGTCTCCTCCAGCATGATAGTTCAAACGCATCCATTCTTTGGTGCTCATCTCTCTTTAAAGTCCAATTCTCACATCCATACATGACTACTGGAAAAACCATAGCTTTGACTAGGCGGACCTTTGTTGACAAAGTAATGTCTCTGCTTTTTAATATGCTGTCTAGGTTGGTCATAGTTTTTCTTCCAAGGAGCAAGCGTCTTTTAATTTCATGGCTGCAGTCAACATCTGCAGTGATTTTGGAGCCCCCCAAACAGTCTGTCACTGTTTCCATTGTTTCCACATCTATTTGCCATGAAGTGATGGGATTGGATGCCATGATCTTAGTTTTCTTGAGTGTTGAGTTTTAAGCCAACTTTTTCACTCTCCTCTTTCACTTCCATCAAGAGACTCTTTAGTTCTTCACTTTCTGCTATAAGGATGGTGTCATCTGCATATCTGAGCTTATTGATATTTCTTCCAGCAATCTCGATTCCAGCTTGATTCATCTGGCTGCCTGCAATGAGGGAGACCTGGGTTCGATCCTTGCATTGGAAAGATCTCTTGGAGAAGGAAGAGCTAACCACTCTAGTATTCTGGTCTGGAGAATTCCATGGATTAGGCAGTGGTAAAAAGAATTTGCAGAAAGAGAAGAGGCTAGAGGTAGGAATTCCAAACAGGAAAAGACTATAACCATTCAGTCATCAAGTAATAATTAATCACTGTGGAGGCAAGGAAGAGAAAAAAAAAAAAGAGGTTCATATTGATTTTCACAGTTGGATGCAAAAATAAGAGAATGGAGAATTTCCAAGATCAGAGTGTAAACTTCTTGAAGCTGGGAGCTGTATTTCATAAACATTCTCCTCCTCTGTAGTGTTTAGCACAGTGCCTACCTAGCACACTACAGTCATCACTGCATTCATACTAGTGAATGAATGAGTGAGCAAAGGAGTGAACGAATGAAGGAGTGAATGAAAGAAAAATGACTCATAGGTCATGAGTGTAGATTGTTCAAAAATGGCAGTTGCCAGTGACCAAATACACTCCTTTCTTGGCATCTTCTTGTATCTATGTACTCTTTGTACTCAAGCACAGATGCTTACTTACTCAGTACACGAGGTCCTACCAGTAGGTAATTACTCCTTTCTAAGGAAGTGGTTCTAACTTTAGTTTAGATTAAACTAATGCTTTATTTTAGATTAAACTAAAGCTTTAGTTTAAGGATTTTTAATTTTTTTAACTTGAATAGAGGTTTTACGTACACAATGTGTTTTCTCTAGGATTACTAAAACTAGAACAACCTAGGCAAGTTTGTATTTATAGAGTGGGATTAAGAGATCATCTCCAATTTTACATTGTATAATTCTGTCCCTTTTCTTCTTTTTTTCAAGTCACAGGAAACTGGAATCAATTAACTTGTTTCTTCAAACCACTAATTTTGCTAAAACCTCAACTCTTTGGTTTCGGAAAATGGAGGAAGAGATTTGAATATGATCAAGAACCAAGGATTTTGCTCTTATCCAAACAGGAATAATCACTATCAGTCTGAAACTGAATCAGTCTGTGGTTTCAGACCACAACCCCAAACTGCCAACCATGTGTGTGTGCGCTCAGTCATACCAATTCTTTGCAGCCCTTTGGACTGTAGCCCACCAGGCTTCTCTGTCCATGGGATTTTTCAGGCAGGAAGACTAGAGTGGGTTGCTATTTCCTTCTCCAGGGGATCCTCCCTGACCCAGGGATTGAATCCATGTCTCCTGCATCTCTTGCACTGCAGCAGGTAAAGAACCTGCTGAGCCATCGGAGAAGACCAAAACTGTTCACTAAAAGATACCAACTTCCTCAGATTTAAATTCACTCGAAGACCTTATTCGTATTTTTCAGAGAATCAAAAGAGACCCAGGTACTAGGACATCTGGCCACAGGTTGCCTAACTTTTCTCCTTGATTTAGCCTTTGCAAAAATTGTCATGATATTGTAGAGTTTGGTAACCCTTATTTGCTGGACATTTACTAAGACCATTTTCCCTTTTCAGTAACAAAACTGAATCAATTCCAAGACTTGTCCTGAATGAAATAGGTGAAATTTAGCCACGTGACTATGTGAGCTCTTACTGAAAACAAGATGCCCTCAGGAGCCGTTTGGCAGCATTCACCTTTCCCTGAACAAATATAATAGAAAATGATGGTGTAACCCGCAATCTTTTTTCTGGGCCCTGAATTGTGGTAATTATGTAAGATCCCTGCTCTTTTAACTAAGATTTCTTAGATAAAATTAGTATATTATAGTAATTTATAGAGGCCACAGGGAACAAGGGAATACAATGGTCTGAGCTGCCCAGGTGGGCAGTGGAGAAAGACCTTGTACCTGGCACCACAGGCTACCAAAAACCCAGTTTCCTGAGAAACTAGTGGCAGGTATCATCTACACTTGCTTCTTCCTACTGCCATCACCAAGGCTGAACTGGACAGCATAGGGTCGATGTCCATGTGATAGGAGCATGCAGTGATTGGGACAGGGAGAGCTTTCATCAGTGAAATCATTATTGACAGAGACTTGCTTGTATCTGATGTCAGCATTGATCTGAGCAGTAGGTAGAACCGGGAAGAAAGGTAAGATACCAGCTCCCCTGATCTCACTATACAATGAGGTTATTTTCCTAGGCAGCTGCTTCCTTCTACCTCCCACACAGTAGATGAGCAGGAAGAGGTGCATGACTCCCTGAGAAACCCACAGGAACCCCAGCCTTGAGCCTCCACTCAGCTAAAGCGGGGATTGGGACTTGCACTTAGACTTACTTGGAACAAAAGCCAACTCAAGGAAGCTTATGTGAGAAAGGGGATTTATTGGATGAATACTAAAATATGTCACAGAGTCTAATGAAGAGTTGAACAGCCACTTCTTTAGGAAGGGTGGGGACTGGTGTGTCTCTGGGAACTTCAGAGCAGTCTGAGCCTTTGTTCCAGAGCCATACTGTTGAAGATACTTAGTTCTCAAAGGTTTCTAGTCTCTAGATTTCCATTCAGTATTTCAGACTCACCACGGAGAGATAAACTTGCCCCGCTTGTAATAGTATCCATTCTTGGATATTCATTCATGGATAAATTAGTTATGGCTGACGGCAAAGAGTCAAGCAACAGAAAGCTGCTACCAGAGATCACTCCTATGGAGAGCTTGAGCAGGTCTGTGAGAACTTAATATAATAGGCATATGCTATTTATCTATTAGGGCTTCCATGGTGGTTCAGTGGTAAAAAATTCATCTGCCAATGCAGGAGACGCAGGTTTGATCCCTGGGTCAGGAAGTTCCCCTGGAGAAGGTAATGGCAACCCACTCCAGGCAATTTTCTAGGCAACCCATTCTTGCCTAGAAAATTATATGGACAGAGGAGCCTGGCAGGCCACAGTCCATGGGGTCACAAAGAGTCAGACACGACTGAGTATGCATGAGCATTACTCTGAAATAAGCCTGGGAAATTGATATAGCAAAAATGGAGGAAACTCATCATTCCCTGAGGCATTAAATGTAGCTCCCTATATTTGGGAAATCTCCACTGACTCCTCAAAATAACAGCCACGAAATCTCTCATCCTTTGTTTATCAGTTATGTATACTCTGCATAAAAAATCACCCCCAAACATAGTGGCTTAAAACAACAACAGTTTTTATTCACTCCTTATTTTCTGGATCAGCAATTTGGGATGAGCTTAGTTATCTACTTCTACTGGTGTCATCTAGAATCACTTGTGTGGTTCAGTCTCCCAGAGGCTTGAATAGGGCTGGATGGTGCAAGGGGGATTCATTCACCTGCCATTCAGCATTGCCATTTAGCTGGAACTCTCTCCCCATGGCCCTTAATTCTTAAGCAAGAGAGCCACGCTCTTTCACATGGCATCACCACGTTCCAAGAGGCATCTTGAGGCCTGGACTTGGAAGTTCCACTATGTCACATTGCTGCATTCTACTGTTCAAAGCAAATCACAAGCTCAGCCCAGACCCAAGAGCAGGGGAATAGATGCTATCTTTCACTAGAAAGAATGGCAAAGTCATGAGCATATAAGGGTAAGAGGCTTTGTAGCCATCTTTGCAAATAATCTACCATGCTTAGTGGAGAAGGAAATGGCAACTCACTCCAGTATTCTTGCCTAGAGAATCCCATGAACAGAGAAGCCTGGTGGGCTACAGTCCATGGGGTCACAGAGAGTTGGACACGACTGAGTGAACACACACCATGCTTAGGACCTATCTGCATTACAACAGAAACAAAAACAAAAATATCTGGACATGGAGAAAGTTGAATGACATGGCATTATAAAGCCTCTGTGAGAAGTTAGTAGCCATAAATAAATAAATAAATAACTTAAAATTTCTGTAATTCACAGGAAAGTTATAAATAATTCCCATCCAAAAGCATACTGAATTGAGATAAAGGGATATTGAATTGTAGACCCAGTCTTGTTACTGATTTTCTGTGTAAAGTTTACAAAGCACTTAACCTCTGAGTCTCATTTTTGCTATAGGTCAAATAAAGAAATGTATAAATTAAATTACACAACTTCAATGAGAAAGAGCTCTGTGAACTGTAAAAATGCTATATAAATGAAAAAGTTGTTAAAAAGAATTCAAATCATGGAATCTTGTTTTCCTCCTCATCTCTAGTTATGTGGTTTAAAACAAGGAATAATCTTCTGCTTATGTTGCTACAAAAGATATGTTTTTACAAGAATTTTCTTTCATCTAAATGTTTTTTGATGATTTACCAGTGAATGTAGTGCAATCTATGGTCTTTCTAAGTGTACAAAAATGTGTGAAATTAAAACACCCAAGAGGAGAATAATTGGATGTATCCATTTGAGGCAAAAAAGGAAAGTGTGTGGAAAAGAAAATGAGCTTAAAAGCATAAAGAGACAGCGTCTTTTAGGCTGCGTAAGCATAATTAGGTGAAACCCCTCTGTGTGGCCAATTTTAAGAGAAAATGATTTGAAATGGTAGAGTGTGTGCTAAGCTAGGTATGAGAGCTGAACACACAGTTAACTTTGAAGAAGTAAAAGAAAAGAACTTTTCTGAAATGCAGCTACTCATTTCCTTAGGGAATGGGTCATACTGAATTTAAAAACACCAAGTCTTATCATTTCCAGAGAAAAAAGTGCTATGGCTGGATACGTTAGGACTTAGGAGAGACTTGTGCAGCCATTTCAGCAAAGACAAGAGTATGGTAATATTTTGTCCAGAACTTTGTGATTGCAGCTGGTTCCCTGCAGCAACTGGGAGGCACTCTATCACATCCCCTGAGTCTGTCTGACTCCAGCACACAAGGATACTCCCATCTATCCTTGCAGGCCAGGGTTCTCCATCAAACACATGGGGTACCCGTTTGTGTTGGTTTCTCACTGTCTATGCCCACTCAGCAATGGAAAGAAGATTATTGCTCTAGTGTGGGTGTGTGCATGCTAAATCACTTCAGCCGTGTCTAACTCTTTGTGACCCTATGAACTGTAGCCTGCCAAGCTCCCCTGTCCATGTGATTCTCCGGGCAAAAATACTGGAGTGGATTGCCATGCCCTCCTCCAGTGTGTCTTCCTGACCCAGGGATCGAACTCGCATCTCCTGCATTGCAGGCGATTCTTTACCTCTGAGCCACCAGGAAAACTATCACTGTAGTGTAGAGGCTGGCAAACTCTGGCCTATGGGCAAAACCCAATTCGCCTATTTTTGTAAATAAAGTTTTCCTGGAATGCTGTCATACTCATTTGTTTACATATTGTCAATGGCTACTTTCATGCTACAGTGGCAAAGTTGAATAGTTACCAGAGACTGAACAGTCTGTGAAGAGGAAAATATTTAATATTGGACTCTTTACAGGAAATCTTTGCCAATCTCTGTCTTAGTGGTTCAGTTCTTGTTTTTTTTTTCCTTTCTTTTTAAATTATAAAATTATGATAACACATTTACAGGAGACTTGTAAAATACAGAACAAAGTTACAAATAGTTCTACTATATATTACAATTTTTAAGCAGATAATGATTTTTAGTTGGAGTTTAAATATCAAACTTTCAAAAACTAACAGAATGAATAGATAGAAAAGTAGAAAAATATAGTAGACCTGGAAAGCACTATGAACCAATTCAACATAATTAAGATTTATACAATTTTCACACAATACAAGATACAAATTCTTTTCAAATTTCCATAGACTATAAGCCAGGAAACATTGGAACATACCTGCTGCTGCTGCTAAGTTGCTTCAGTCATGTCCGACTCTGTGCTGCCCCATAGACGGCAGCCCATCAGGCTCCCCCGTCCCTGGGATTCTCCAGGCAAGAAAGCTGGAGTGGGTTGCCATTTCCTTCTCCAATGCATGAAAGTGCAAATTGAAAGTGAAGTCACTCAGTCGTGTCCAACCCATAGCTACCCCATGGACTGCACCCTACCAGGCTCCTCCGTGGAACATATCTAGGGACATAAAACAAGGTGCAAAAATTTCATGGTCTAATTTGAGATTTGCTCCAATGGGAAAAATTTCCTTCTATGTTGATTTCCAGCAAAATTTCTCCTTCCAGAGTAGAGAGATTGTGGCTATCAGCTCTTCTGGTGGAAGCAGGCATTTCACAATAAGCTGACTTGCTTCATGCTGCATCACATTTGAGGTGCCCTGCTCCCTGGGGGCTCACACTGCTGTTATTGTTCTGCCCACCTGGATTATTAAGGTTAAGAAACCTCAGACATCAAGCCCTGAGCCTTTGGAGCCTTGGGTCTTGACTCCAAGACCCAAGACTACCAGAGAACTAACCCTAGGGAATACCAAATAGTGAGAATTCACACAAAGGAAACCATCTGAATACAAGACTTGATATCACCCAACCACCAGAAGCACCCTGTGCAGGACACCGCATCTAAACAACAAACAAAACAAAAACACAAACCCAATCATCAGCAGACAGAATCACCACCTCTCTCAGCCTTGCCCACCAGAGAAAAAACAAACAAATGAGAACAGCACAAATCTCACCCTACATGAAGCTTACACAAACCAGTGGGCCAATCTTAAGAGGGCAGAAACCAAAAGGAAAAAAGAGTTCAACCTTGAAGCCTGGGAAAAGAACCTCAAGCACAATAAGTTAAAAAAAAATAATGAAAAGGCAGAGAAATACTACAAAAATGAAGGAACAAACTAGAAACACAGAAGTCAAATAAATGAAGAGGAAATAGGCAAACTACCCAAAAAGAATTTAGAATAATGATAGTAAAAATGATCAAAAAGCTTGAAAACAAAATGGAGAAAATGCAAGAATCAATTAACAAAGACCTAGAAGAATCAAAGAATGAACATACAGAGACAAACAACACAATTACTGAAATTAAAAATACTCTAGAAGGAATCAATAGCCAAATATCTGAAGTAGAAGAACGAATCAGTGAGCTAGAAGATAAAATGGTGGAAATAACTTCTGAAGAGCAGAATAAAGTAAAAAGAATGAAAAGAACTGAGGATACTCTCAGAGACCTCTGGGATAATATCAAACGCACCAACATTCAAAGTATAGCAGTCTCAGAAGAAGAGAAAAAGAAAGGATATAAGAAAATTTTTGAAGAGATTATAGTTGAAAATTTCCCCAACTTGGAAATCAATCAAGCCCAAGAGGCACAAAGAGTCCCCTACAAGATAAACCCAAGGAGAAACATGCCAAGACACATACTTACTAATCAAACTAATAAAGGTTAAACACAAAGAAAGAATATTAAAAGCAGCAAGGGAGAAGCAACAAGTAACATACAAGGGAAACCCCATACATTTAATAGGTGATCTTTCAGCAGAAACTCTGCAGGCTGAAAGGGAAAATATACAACCGAGATTACTGTACCCAACAAGGATCTCATTCAAAATTGATGGAGAAATAAAAAGTTTTTCAGACAAGTAAAAGTTAAGAGAATTCAGTACCACCAAACCGGCTTTACAACAAATGTTAAAGGAACTTATATAGTCAAGAAATACAAGAGAAGAAAAAAAAGATCTACAAAGTTAACCCCAAACAATTAAGAAAATGGCAACAAGAACATGTGTATCAATAATTACTTTAAATGTACATGGATTAAATGCTCCAATCAAAAGACACAGACTGAAGGATGTAAAAACAAGACCCGTATATATGCTGTCTATAAGAAACCCACTTCAGACCTAAAGACCCATATAAACTGAAAGTGAGAGGATGGAAAAATATATGCCACACAAATGGGAAGCCAAAGAAATCTGGAGCAGCAGTACTCATGTCAGACAAAATAGACCTTGAAATAAAGATTATTACAAGAGATAAAGAAGGACACTATATAATGATCAAGGGATCAATCCAAGAGGAATACATAATAATCATAAATATCTATGCACCCAACATAGGAGCACCTCAATACATAAGACAAACACTAACAGACATAAAAGGAGAAATGGACAGTAACACAATAATAGTAGGAGGCTTTAACACCCCACTCACACCAATGGACAGATCATCAAAACAGAAAATTAATAAGGAAACACAAGTCTTAAATGATACATTAGATGAGATGGATCTCACTAATATCTTCAGGACATTCCATCCAAATGCAGAAGAATACATCTTCTTCTCAAGTGCACATGGAACATTCTCCAGGATAGACCACATCTTAGGTCACAAACCTCAGTAAATTTAAGAAAATTGAAATCATATCAGGCATCTTCTCTGACCACAATGCTATGAGACTAGACATCAATTACAAGAAAAAACTGTAAGAAACACAAACACATGGAGATTAAACGTCACATTTCTAAATAACCAACAGGTTACTGAAGAAATCAAAAGGGAAATCAAAAAATTTCTAGAAACAAATGCCAATGAAAACATGACAACTCAAAACCTATGGGATGCAGCAAAAGCAGTTCAAAGGGAAGTTTATAGCAATACAATCCTATCTCAAGAAACAAGAAAAACATCGAATAGACAATCTAACTTTACACTTAAATGGAAAAAGAAGAAGGAGAACAACAAAAAATACCCAAAATTAGTAGAAGGAAAGAAATCATAAAGATCGGAGCAGAAATAAATGTAAAAGAAATGAAAGAAACAATAGTAAAGATTAATAAAACTAAAAGCTGGTTCTTTGAGAAGACAGACAAAATTGACAAGCCTTTAGCCAAACTCATCAAGAAAAAAAGAAGAATCAAATCAACAAAATTAGAAATGAAAAAGGAGTAGTTACAACAGACAATGCAGAAATACAAAAGATCATAAGAGACTATTATGAACAATGATATGGCACTAAAATGGATAACCTGGAAGTAATGGATAGATTCTTAGAAAAGTTCAATCTTCCAAGACTGAACCAGGAAGAAAGATAAATTATGAACAACCCAGTTACAAGCATTGAAATTGAAGCTGTGATCAAAAATCTCCCCAAAAACAAAAGCCTAGGACCTGATGACTTCACAGGAGAATTCTATCAAACGTTTAGAGATGAGCTAATGCCTGTCCTTCTAAAACTCTTTCAAAAAATTACAGATAAAGGAACACTTCCAAACTCATTCTATGAGGCCATCATAACTCTGATACCAAAACCAGACAAAGACAACCCCCCAAAAGAAAACTACAGGCCAATATCACTGATGAACATAGATGCAAAAATCTTCAACAAAATTTTAGCAAACAGAATTCACAACACATCAAAAAGCTCATACACCATGGTCAAGTTGGATTTATTCCAGGAATGCAAAGATTCTTCAATATGTGCAAATCAACCAATGTGATACACCATATTAACAAATTGAAAGATGAAAACCATATGATCATCTCAACAGAAGCAGAAAAAGCCTTTGACAAATTTCAGCACCCATTTATGATTAAAACTTAAAAAAAAATGGACATGGAGGGAACCTACCTCAACATAGTAAAGGCCATATATGATAAGCTTACAGCAAACATTATTCTCAGTGGTAAAAAACTGAAAGTATTCCCCCTAAGATCAGGAACAAGACAAGGGTGTCCACTTTCACCACTATTATTCAACATAGTTCTGGAAGTCCTAGCTACAGCAATCAGAGAAGAAAAAAAATAAAAGGAATCTAGATTGGAAAAGAAGAAATAAAGCTCTCACTGTTTGCAGATGACAAGCGTGAAAGTGAAGTCGCTCAGTTATGTCTAACTCTTTGTGTCCCCAAGGACTGCAGCCTACCAGGCTCCTCCATCCATGGGATTTTCCATGCAAGAGTACTGGAGTGGGGTGCCATTGCCTTCTCCAGATACTGTACACAGAAAACCCTAAAGATAGTATCAGAAAATAACTAGAACTAATCAGTGAATTTAGCAAGGTTGCAGGATACAAAATCAATACACAGAAATCACTTGCATTTTTATATACTAACAATCAAAATTCAGAAAGAGAAATTAAGGAATCAATCCCATTCACCAGTGCAATAAAAAAAATTAAATATCTAGGAATAAACTTACTTAAGGAGACAAAAGAACTGTACACAGAAAATTATAAGACACTAATGAAAGAAATCAAAGATGACACAAACACATGGAGAGATATTCCATGTTCCTGGGTGGGAAGAATCAATCCTGTGAAAATGACTATACTACCAAATGCAATCTACAGATTCAGTGAGATCCCTATCAAATTACCAATGGTATTTTTCACAGAACTAGAAAAAAAATTTGCAATTCATATGGAAACACAAAAGACACCAAATAGTTAAAGCAGTCTTGAGAAAGAAGACTGAAGCTGGAGAAATCAACCTTCCTGACTTCAGATTATGGTACAAAGCTACAGTCATCAAGATAGTATGGTACTGGCACACACACACACACACACACACACACACACACACACACACACACACAGATAGAGCAAGATAGAAAGCCCAGAAATTAAGCTATGCACCTATGGATACCTTATTTTTGACAAAGAAGGCAAGAATATACAATGGGGCAAAGACAGTCTCTTCAATAAATGGTGCTGGGAAAACTGGACAACTATAAGAATGAAATTAGAACACTTTCTAACACCATACACAAAGATAAACTCAAAATGGATTAAAGACCTAAATGTAAGACTAGAAAATAAAAAACTCTTAGAAGAAAGCATAGGCAGAAAACTCAGTGACATAAATCAAAGCAAGATCCTCTATGACCCACTTCCTAGAGCAAAAGAAATAAAAACAAAAGTAAACAAATGGGATCTGATTAAACTTAAAAGCTTTTGCACAGCAAAGGAAACTATCAGCATGGTGAAAAGCCAACCCTCAGAATGGGAGAAAATAACAGCAAATGAAACAACTGACAAAGGATTAATTTCCAAAATATACAAGCAGCTCATACAACTCAATGCCAGAAAAACAAACAACCCGGTCAAAAAGTGGGAAAAAAGACCTAAACAGACATTTCTCCAAAGAATACATACAGATGGCTAATGAACACATGAAAAGTTGCTCAACATTGCTCATTATTAGAGAAATGCAAATCAAAACCACAATGAGATATCACCTCACACAGGTCAAAAAGTCTACAAATAATAAATGCTGGAGAGGGTGTGGAGAAAAGGAAATGCTCTTGTTCTATAGAGTCTTGCTCTATTGATGGGAATGTAAATTGATACAACCACTATTGAAGATGGTATGGAGATTCCTTAAAAAACTAGGAATAAAACCACCATATGACACAGCAACTCCACTCCCAGGCATATGCCCTGAGGAAACCAAAATTGAAAGAGACACATGAATCCCATTGTTCATTGCAGCACTATTTACAATAGCTAGAACATGGAAGCAACCTAGAGGTCCACCGACAGATGAATGGATAACGAAGTTCTGGTACATATACACAACAGAATGTTACTTAGTCATGAAAAGGAACACATTTGAGTCAGTTCTGATGAGGTGGGTGAATCTAGAACCTATTATACAGAGTGAAGTGAGTCAGAAAAAGAAAGATAAATATTGTATTCTAACGCATATATATAATATCTAGAAAAACGGTACTGAAGAATTTATTTACAGGGCAGCAGTGGAGAAACAGACATAGAGAATAGACTTATGGACATGGGGAGAGGGGAGGTGAGGCTGAGATGTATGGAAAGAGTAACATGGAAACTTACATTACTATATGTAAAATAGATAGCCAATGGGAATTTGCTTATGGCTCAGGAAACTCAAACAGGGGCTTTATATCAATCTAGAGTGGTGGGATGGGTTGGGAGATGGGACAGAGGTTCAGAAGGGAGAGGATATATGTATACCTATGGCTGACTCATGTTGAGGTTTGACAGAAAACAAAATTCTGTAAAGCAATTATCCTTCAATAAAAAAAAAATAGAAAAAAACCCCCACCTTGATTTAAAAAAAAAATTTCATGGTCTAAAGTTATTGAAATCTTACAGAGTCTGTTCTTTTACAGACTCTGTTAGAAATAAGTATCAAAAACTACTTGAAAATAACCCTCTAAGTGGGTCAGTTCTGAGGCACACAGTTCTGAGACCGATCCTCAGTTGATTACCAGAAAGATGGAGATGGGCTGCCCACAGTGGTAGGCAGCACATTACACACACTTTATGGGCTCTGACCTTCCTTTCCTCTCTTTTCCTTACTTCCTCCCTTTTGTTTTCTAGGATTACTTTCCAAAGAAATTCCCTGCGCCTGGGACCTTGTCTGTAAAGGAGACTAAGACTAAGACAGGACTCAGTTCTCCTTGCTAGCTCTTCTGTCTTACATTTATGAGGCTTTGCTCTGGGCTGTTACTTCGTGACTCTTCACACACACCATGCATGAAGATGAAATACACACATAACCTATCACAAATGTTCCATGGGATAATATTTATCTTCACTACCAGTAACATATGCTTGTGTTTTCCATTCCATTTTACTCTCTTATATTTCATTTAAGAAGCAGTCTGGTCGTGACCAGTTAAACTGATTTCAACACAGCACTAGAAGTCTATTTACAGTTTTTGAACCCATGAGTCTGTGAGTGGCCACATCCAAACTTGGCATGGGCATCATATCCACAAGTCTTTGATTCAGATTTCCTGGCTAAACCAATGCAGATTAGGTATCTGGGAGATATGAACTCATCTGTAAAAGCAGAAATGTATTGGCTTCACCATGAGAAGAAAAAGATCCTTTACCTAAACTACCAGGGAACCTCCATGAGAAAAAAGGGAATGAAATGAGGAGATAAAACAGTGAAGAAAAGGAAAGTTGCCTTTAGGATGGAGGAGGAAAATAGCAGAAGAGACGAAAACCAGTGAAAAGGTGAAGCTGCAAAAAACATCCTTTCCTCTTCTCGTTGTATAAAACCACACCCATGGGGAAAAGCAATAAATAATGACATTTGAATGAATGTGAGTAGCCAGTTGGAACCCTTCTTGTGTTTTTAAATGGATGTCTTCCATCAGTTATCATTCATGTCATCTTCATGTCTTTACCCATGATTTCAGATAACCTCTTCCTGCTCAATACCATACCGCCTGGAGTATTCCGTCTGTTTTGGTTACTTCTTGATCTCTTTTGCCAAATTCTCTTCTAGTATTTCTCTTAATCTTTGATGTTTTCCAGGGATCTTTTTTTTTTTAACTTTCCACTTTTTTCATGCTACACATTTCCCTTAATCAATTTTACCTGCTCTCGCGGTTTAATGACCATTTCAGTGCTCCTAGTCTTCAAAATGAATACCTTCAGCCTCAGACCCCTCACTCTCAGATTTACTAACCCAACTGCCTACTTAATATCCAGACCACAAATTTAACTCAAACTACCACACAATTGCACTCATCTAACATGCTAGTAAAGTAATGCTCAAAATTCTCCAAGCCAGGCTTCAGCAATACGTGAACCGTGAACTCCCTGATGTTCAAGCTGGTTTTAGAAAAGGCAGAGGAACCAGAGGTCAAAATGCCAATATATGCTGGATCATGGAAAAAGCAAGAGAGTTCCAGAAAAACATCTATTTCTGCTTTATTGACTATGTCAAAGCCTTTGACTGTGTGGATCACAATAAACTGGAAAATTCTGAAAGAGATGGGAATATCAGACCACCTAACATGCCTTTTGAGAAATCTGTATGCAGGTTAGGAAGCAACAGTTAGAACTGGACATGGAACAACAGACTGGTTCCAAATAGGAAAAGGAGTACCTCAAGGTTGTATATTGTCATCCTGCTTATTTAACTTATATGCAGAGTACATCATGAGAAACGCTGGACAGAAGAAGTACAAGCTGGAATCAAGATTGCTGGGAGAAATATCAATAACCTCAGATATGCAGATGACACTACCCTTATGGCAGAAAGTGAAGAGGAGCTAAAAAGCCTCTTGATGAAAGTAAAAAGGAGAGTGAAAAAGTTGGCTTAAAGCTCAACATTCAGAAAACGAAGATAATGGCCTCTGGTCCCATCACTTCATGGGAAATAGATGAGGAAACAGTGGAAAGAGTGTCAGACTTTATTTTGGGGGCTCCAAAATCACTGCAGATGGTGACTGCAGCCATGAAATTAAAAGACTCTTACTCCTTGGAAGAAAAGTTATGACCAAACTAGATAGTATATGAAAAAGCAGAGACATTACTTTGCCGACTAAGGTGCGTCTAGTCAAGGCTATGGTTTTTCCTGTGGTCATGTATGGATGTGAGAGTTGGACTGTGAAGAAGGCTGAGCGCCGAAGAATTGATGCTTTTGAACTGTGGTGTTGGAGAAGACTCTTGAGAGTCCCTTGGACTGGAAGGAGATCCAACCAGTCCATTCTGAAGGAGATGAGCCCTGGGATTTCTTTGGAAGGAATGATGCTAAAGCTGAAACTCCAGTACTTCGGCCACCTCGTGCAAAGAGTTGACTCACTGGAAAAGACTCTGATGCTGGGAGGGATTGGGAGCAGGAGGAGAAGGGGACTACCGAGGATGAGATGGCTGGATGGCATCACGGACTCGATGGACGTGAATCTGAGTGAACTCCGGGAGATGGTGATGAACAGGGAGGCCTGGCGTGCTGCGATTCATGGGGTCGCAGAGTCGGACACGACTGAGTGACTGAACTGAACTGAACTGAAACTGAACTCGTCATCTATAATGCTGGCCGAGTATCCCCCTCCCCCTCTTCCCTGTCTTATATTCTGTCTTCTGTATCATTAGTGCAATCACCTACGCCAGAAATCTGCTGCTGCTGCTAAGTCGCTTCAGTCATGTTCAACTCTGTGCGACCCCATAGATGGCAGCCACCAGGCTCCCCCATCCCTGGGATTCTCCAGGCAAGAACACTGGAGTGAGCGCCTCCTTAACTCCTTTTATTTTACTCCTCCATCCAAGTAGTTATATGTCCTGAATATTTTTAAAGTCATTCTCCTCTTCTATACCTATTGACACTGTCCTATTAATAATTTTGAGTTTCATCAACTTTCCTTTGTATTGTTGAAATAATCCATCTGTTGATCTCCCTGGCCCTAGTCCTTTCCTCTTTCAGTTCTTTCTTCACGAAGCCATGAGGGTCATACTGAACTTCAGGGTTTGGATCAGGCAAATAGAAACCACATGAAGTATTTTAAGCACGGGTGGATTTAAGACCAGTAAATGATGCTTGTGAAAGTTGTTAGACTGTAGGTCAGAGAAGGTCGTCGATGGGTCTGCAGTTTACCAGTAGGTCTACAATGTGACAGCAAGCTTTGGGGATGAGGAAACAGCCACTGTCACCTGGGTTAAGGACTTCAGAAAACCACTGCTCAAGTTCAGAGCTGTCTGACGTGCCAAAGTGGGTACTGAACATTCA
This sequence comes from Nanger dama, assembly GCA_917880005.1. Classification (NCBI taxonomy): domain Eukaryota; kingdom Metazoa; phylum Chordata; class Mammalia; order Artiodactyla; family Bovidae; genus Nanger; species Nanger dama. Next base: position 14,704,127 of record CAKJTW010000043.1, read on the forward strand.
GCGGAACATTGACAAAACCTAAAATCTACTGAAGTTCACACATTTGTGCTACTATTGGAGGAGGAATGGTGGCCTTTGATTTAAGCCTGTCTTCTAAATTAGGCAGGATTCTAAATTAGTGGACTTAAAACTGGAATACTGCTGGCAAGAGATTCAGGAAGTGTACTCCCAGATTTCCAACTCCTGAAATACAGGAGAGAGCTTAGCAGGAGTGGGAATGGTTCTGAGGACCACAGGCAACCTGGCACAGTCTCCCCTCAGCCACGACCAAACACAGCCTTCCTGACTCCAGTCACTTCCCTTCACTCCACTGTCTTCTTTGGTGCTGATTTTCTGAGGGTTAAAGAGTCTGCCTGCAATGCAGGAGACCCTGGTTCAATCCCTGGGTTGGGAAGATCCCCTGGAGAAGGAAATGGCAGCCCACTCCAGTATTCTTGCCTGGAGAATCCCATGGACAGAGGAGCCTGGGTTACAGTCCACGGGGTCGCAAAGAGTCGGACACGACTGCGTGACGTCACTTCACTTCACTTACTTAGAGTTCATGTCTCATACCTTCCCAGATCTGCAGGTCTTCCTACCCTCCCGCGCAGTAGATTTCTTGGCAAAATTCTATTTATGCTTAAGACCTTCAATGCAAAGAGCTCTTCTTCTGTGACGTTTCCTAGATTATCCTTAATAGAACTGACCCTCTCTTGTACCAGCACTGTGCTTTGTGCTCGCGTCTTTATTTAGTACTTCTGTGCTTGCCTCGTCTACTACACTTTGAGTTCCTTGCTTTTCTTAACCTTTACCTCCCTAGAACCCTGCCTAGTGTTTCGCTTATAATAGGTGCTCAGTTCACATGGAATGAATGGGTGGATGAAAGCTTCTATAAGGCACTGTGCCTTGAGGCCATAGTGCCACTAAAATTGCTTATGAGAGATATAAGGAACCAGGTCCTTTATAATAGAGATACTACTCACTAACTTCTACCATATGGAAAACAAGGTTATATAGGTAGATTCTAGCTGTGTTCTGATTCAAGGCCTGATTTCCTTGTCGTATCTAAGTGATTATTCAGCACCTGCCTGTGAGTTTATATCCTGAATATCTTTTTAAAATGGATTCTGAATCTGGAAATGATGTTGGAACTTGGCTGTATACAATTCAGCTTTAAATACAGCTGGATACAATTCAGATTTATATATATATAAATCTAGGATGCTTGCTTGCTTTGATAAACTGTGAGCTTTTGAAGAAGGAAATGAGGATGGGATTGGGGAAGGGAAAAGGGAAAGCTGGCCACCTTTCTGAACAGAAAATGAGGAGGAGTGAACTGGTTTCCTAGGAGATAAGTATTTAAAGTTTTTCCACAGAAGGATTTCTGCATTGGTGTCTTCTTCTTAGTCATAAGGGGTTCACCATCATAGATGCAGCTCAGAATTACTTTCAATCAGCGGTTGCCAAAGGTAAGCCTGACCATCAGGTCTTTGGCCCTTATTTCCTCTGCTGGAGCCTAATAAAGGTAACTCCTTAATACTAAATGCAGTAGACATCTTAATTACCTATCGCTGGAACAGGAACAGAAGCTCATTCTCTCCATATAGTCTCACAGTTGCCCCATGTCCTGCCACCTCAGCCACTTGTTCCCAGCCAGGTTTTCTGATTCTCTGAAAGGAAGGGGGCACAATAATCTCTCAGCTCAAGGACTTCAATATCAGTAGTATTTCTCTTCCGAGGCACTTTCTCCAAAAGAGATGGTGACAGTACCTCCCTTGTACTTGCCATCGGGCAAGGCTAGATTTCTCTGGACACAGCTTTTATTTATCCGGTCCTATGTGTGTGCATGTTAAAGCACTTCAGTCTTTGTCCAACTCTTTGCAGCCCTATGGACTGTAGCCTGTCAGGCTCCTCTGTCCCTGGGGGATCAAAACAGCATCTCTCTTACATCTCCTGCATTGGCAGGAGCGTTCTTTACCACTCGATAAACCCAGTTTACCTGGTCAGTTGGAGGTGACTGAGACAGTCTTAGGTAGACCACGCTGCAGTTAGAAGTTACTGCATACTGCATTTCAGAATTTCCTCGCCTCCGGTGATAACAACTTCCTAAGGTTCGAAGACAGTCTAAGATGAACAGCAATGAAGTGCTACACTGTAAGAAACATTGTCTGTCCAGCTCACACGTCTCTTCTGTGGGCGCAGTCAGCCTCTCTCTCCCTCAAATGGGACCTCATTACGTACGTACTTGTGTTCTATAAGTACCCGAGCTTCTGGTATTTATTGATTCAACCAAGGTGGAGTTTTAATTCAAGCAGGTCTAGGTAATTCTTCCTCCCAGTGAGTTTAAATTGAGAACAGAAATCGCTGGTTTCTGTCTGAACTGGCTCTGTGAATGGAGAAGGTGTCAAGAGCTGTACAGTAGTCTTGAGAGAGAGAAAAAGAGAGGGAGGCCGAGCTGAGGTGGGAACGCTGCCTGCAGGTCACATAAAGGCTTCCATGATGGGTTTGCAGTTGTTGCTGGTATTTTGTTTTAGAGTAAACAACTGGCAACTGTGAAGACAGAGAGGGTCCTTGGAGAGAAACGGATGTGGTTGGTACAAGCCTTGCTGAGCTCCTCTGACTCCTTTGTGTTTTTGGCCCTTGGAAAAACAAACCAGTGCTTGACAGCTTCTGCCTTTGAGAAAGCACATGGAGCAGGATGATGTCAGGACCCTTCATGGTTTAGTCACTCACTTGTGTCTGACTCTTTGCGACCCCGTGGACTGTAGTCCACCAGGTTCTTCTGTCCCTGGGCTCTGCTGGGCAAGAATACCAGAACACGTTGCCATTTCCTTCCCCAGGAAATCTTCCTGACCCAGGGGTTGAACCCATTGCAAGCAATCTTCTTACCAACTGAGCCACCAGGAAAGCTGTACCATTTAGCTCCCCTCAAAGCCCTGGCCTCTGCAAAAGCAGGTAGTCTGGAAACCAGACTCCCGGAGAGCAGGTTGTATGCCTGTAGGGCCTGCTAGGGTTGATTTGAGGCATTTATAATCCATGTCCATGCTTTCTATGGACATGACTATTTCCTGTGAATGTGGCAGGATTCCTGCAGGTTTTTCCAGTCATGAAGGAACGCAGTCTCTCTCTTTCCTGGGCTTTGCAACCCCTCTCCTCCCCCATCCTCTCTCTTTCCTACTACCCCTGCACTGCTTCTTATCTTCCACAAAGTCAAGACTGCAGCAATGCTAGTTGTGTTCTTCAGTGTGGAAGCTGTGTCAGAACGAGAATCACTAGGAGCGCATTCCCAGGACTGCTCAGCACCGCATGTGTGCAGAAGACACCTGGAATGCATGTCTTTTGGCTTCTGTTGGATGTGGCTTCAGGACCAGGATGGCATTTGCAAGCACAGGTCCTCTCACCTCACTGCTGCACTGTCTTCTTTCATTCCATGCTCTTCCCCTCCGCCCACCAAACTGCAATCCATCCAGTACCCAGAGTCCACCTCCAGCACTTCCTCTGGCTCCTCCAATAGGCACCTTTGCCCAGGGTCTGACTTCCTTGCTGACTTCTGTTCTTTCCTCTCTTCCTTCCCTGTTCTTCGCTGCATGGTGACCAAATAGAGCTCTCCATCCACAATCTGCCTCAGAGTTTCTGCCACTGGTCCTCCAGGGCGAAAACTTTAAGATGGGAAGGGTGAAAATCACCCTGTTTACCAGTATCTCAAGGGTGGGATGGGGAGAACTTGGCAATAAGGCCAAGAGCACCCAACCCCTCAACTGTGGACTATTTGAGAAGGGGATGAACATGCTGACAGAACATGGAGCAAGAGCTTTGGAGTTGAATGAAATACTGTTCTTTTAGTGATGCTGGGGATGGGCCATCTATGAACATGTATAGTGAATTCAGGAAAGCTGGGGATATTGGTGTAATTTGTTAATACCAGAGAACAAATAGTATAAAGATTATGCTAATTTTAGTAATTTGAGAGTGGCTTACCCTTTATAACTAATTACAGCATGTGCCACAGCTATTATGCACATCACTAATAGGTGTCAGATGAAGGCTGTTGTAAGTTTTATTTGATCACAGTTCCAAGTCCCATGGATGCATGCTGTCTTCTTGTCTGACACTGGCCTCTGCTCACCACCTTCAATAATTAGAAGCACTACTGGAGATTGAATTAGGACAGGGAACGCAACCTGCTCCTCACAAGAGCGCATGAACATGGTGACACCATTACTTGTTTATTTAGCAATGTTTTTATTTTTAAAAATGACAGGGATGTAACTACTACACTTTTTAAACATTTTATTGGAAAGATCAGGCTTGACCTCTGTTCCATTCCTCTAGTAGTGTGCTGTTTACTATCCAAATAAAAGTGTGAGAGTGTTAGTTACTCAGTCATGTCCAACTGTTTGTGAACCCATGCACTGGAGCCCACCAGGTCCCTCCATCCATGGGATTTCCCAGGCAAGAACACTGGAGCAGATTGCTATTTCCTTCTCCGGGAGATCTTTCTGACCCAGGGATCGAGCCTGGGTCTCCTGCATTAATGGAATGTTCTTTACTGTCTGAGCCACCAGAGAAGCCCTATTATCCAAACTGGGCTACTTGAATTGGTTAAGTTAAGGGACTTCCCTGGTGGTCCAGTGGCTAAGACTCGGTGCTCCCAATGCAGGGGCTCCTGCAGGGTTCAGTCCCTGGTCAGGGACCTAGACTGCACATGCTACAATTAGGAGTTCCCATGCTGAAACTAAAGATTCTGCATGTTACAACTAAGACTCAGAGCAGCCAAATAAATACGTATATCTTTTTAACTAAAAAAGTTTATTTAGGTTACTCCTTGAGGATTGCTAATCAAGGGGTCAATGGCCACATGTGACTGGCAGCTGTCTTCTACACAGTAGGTATACAGAAGATTTCCATTACCGCAGAGAGTTCTGTTGGGCAGTGCTGCCAGAATCTCAGGGGGTGCAAAAGTGAGGTTTATCTGTCAGGCTAGTCCACTAGCTCTGAATTTTCTGTATAGAGGTGGAGATCAGGAAGTTCAGGGCTCCAGCTCCCGTGGAGGTGACAGTGAGTGACAGGAGTAGACTCTCCCATGAGATAGCTTCACTCGCTTCAGGGAGCTCCTGGTGGGGGAGGGGGGGGTTGGGACCCTGGTGGTGGAGTGGAGAGGGACCCTCTCCAGCAGCAGGATCCCATCATTGCTCCTAGAAGGGAGTTGCCACTCCTGAGCATTGCCCTGTTCAGTGGGATATACAGAGAGAGAGAGAGAGAGAGAGAGAGAGAGAGAGAGAGAGAGAGTGCTAGCACTCAGTTCAGTCGCTCAGTTGTGTCCCACTCTTTGCTACCCCATGGACTGTAGCCCACCAGGCTCCTCTGTCCATGGGATACAGAGAAGTCACACCCAAATTAGCTCAATTTATTAGTCTTACACTGGCTAGAATATTATTCAATAAAAATTTGCAGAGTGAAAGGATGACACAGCAGGCAGCAGGTTTTTATAATGTCAACAATCTTCATGAACACAGTTTAACAGTTTATAGACTTCTTAAATGCATTCTTTTATTTGATCCTCATAACAATGTAAGGTGAGTAAAAATGCATTATATTTCTCTTGCTGAGAAAATCAGGGCTCAGAGGGTTTAGAACATTTTCTCAAGGTCACCCAGCTAGTAAGTCTCAAAGCTGTGACTCATATCAAAGGTTTAGGGCTATAAGTGACACTTTCCATGCAATGCATGGCCTCTCAGGAGCCTTCCCAGTAAAGGTGTTTCCAGCAGCTGATTGCGGTTGTGGTAGGATTCAAAGATGCCTTAGACACAGAGTTTTCCAGGGACCAGTTGATTCAACCTTGACAGGTTTTCTAAGTTGTCGGCGTGATGCATGATTTTTATATTTCATGTTTGCCTAAATTTATGCTTGCAGGCTTTCAGAGGCACACCGCGTGGCATTCTGGAAGTAGCGGCTTTCAAACTGTGTCCCACCATTGTCAACAGATCTGCGGAGAGGCCATAGAGGCTGGGGATGGGGCCCAGTGGGGGCGGGGCCGCAGAGGCTGCCGTGGGGGCGGGGCCCAGTGGGGAGGCTTTGTGTTTGGGTTCTGCGCTGTTCCGAGCTGATATGCTTTCAACTATTTTTATATATTTAACATCCCACAGAAAAATTTCACTTGAACAAAGGTTGTCTTACTAACCATTAGGAAAAGAATCACCACTGTTCTAAGGCATGTCTGTGGCAGCTTGTTTCCTGTGACAAGAAAGTGGGGCAAGCTGAGCTCTGTGCCCAGGCATCATCTAGGCCTGGGATGCATCTGTAGACCAACGGTTTCCTGCTAGTTAGAAACAAGGCCTAGAAGTTCAGAGTCTCCCACAGCCTACTGAGCCAACCCTAAGGCTGGGCAGGGGGCAAAGGGTCACTGCGCTGGGACCAGAGGGCCCCTGCCTGCTTTACAGAGCTGCTGTACTGTCTTATTCTGCCACTAGCTCTCATTCTGCTCTTAGTCAAGATTTCTCTTAGCTGCTTGAACCCACAGCATCTGCTGAGTCCTCCCGCTACACCTTGACACTTGGTCTTAAGGGCTTGTGGGCCTTAGTCAGAAGCAGCTGCCAGATTGCTTCAACTCAGAGACCCCCATTCTGGCCTCCTCTGGACAGTCAGATTCTGTCATCGTTCACCTATCTGCAGAGTAAAGAACTTACCAGAAGGTCAGAGAATTCTCCGACATCAGCTTTTAGATTCCTTGCTCCTCCTTGGAAAGTGAGTCCACTAAAATTGATTAAATAAACCTGCCTAAGGTTTGCTGTGTAATTAATCTTAAATCTCTTAATTTTTCACTGATAGATTTGAATAAGTGTGATACTATTATCAGCACAAAGAGGGGAAATGAGGGATGTCACATGGGAACTTGAAAATAAGGTTGACTTGTGACAATAAACCTCAGAAAGGCCACATAGAGTGGATGAAGTCAACCATCCTTAAAATGTACACACCTTGAGGAATAATCAAGAACTTGGTGTGCAGAGGGCAATAGCGTGGTATATAGACCAAGACTGGGGTATGGTCTTAGGAAGATGAGTTCAGTTCAGTTCTGTCACTCAGTTGTATCCGACTCTTTGCGATCCCATGAATCACAGCATGCCAGGCCTCCCTGTCCATCACCATCTCCCAAAGTTCACTCAGACTCACGTTCATCGAGTTGGTGATGCCATCCAGCCATCTCATTCTCAGTCGTCCCCTTCTCCTCCTGCCCTCAATCCTTCCCAGCATCAGAGTCTTTTCCAATGAGTCAACTCTTAGCATGAGGTGGCCAAAGTACTGGAATTTCAGCTTTAGCATCATTCCTTCCAAAGAAATCCCAGGGCTCATCTCCTTCAGAATGGACTGGTTGGCTCTCCTTGCAGTCCGAGGGACTCTCAAGAGTCTTCTCCAACACCACAGTTCAAAAGCATCAATTCTTTGGTGTTCAGCCTTCTTCACAGTTCAACTTTCACATCCATACATGACCACAGGAAAAACCATAGCCTTGACTAGACAGACCTTAGTTGGCAAAGTAATATCTCTGCTATTGAATATGCTGTCTAGGTTGGTCATAACTTTTCTTCCAAGGAGTAAGTGATGAGATGGTACCACAATTTTTGAAAGGCTGAGAGAACTAGAAAGTAGTGTGTAAACCAGGACACCTTTCTTGGAAACAGATGAGCAATGAGATCATATTCTGCAGTAATAACAAGGTCAGAGCACTGACCTGACCATACATCAGACATATGCATCTTGTATGCTGTAATATATGTTGAGATGGAGGTCACAAGCCTACAGAGGTTTTAAGTCTCCAACACTATCCAAAGAAACTAAGATCTAGATACCAGACCAGGGCATAGGAATTCTTTGGTCTTTGGGAGAGATGCGATTTCTGGTGAGATAGTAAATGTTTATGGACTTTTCCTGGGGCCCAGGGTGAATGTATTTACTGTTGGGCTTCACGAATGGGGTTTGTTGTAAGATACATGGGAGAACTAGAAAGTGGTGTATAACCAGAGCACCTGAGTAACTCTCACTGGCTGAAGAGCCATGATTCAGCACTTCAGACTCTACTTCTTTTTCTACTTGTACTTGTTTTTTATTTGCCAGACTAACAAGGGGGCAACAGAGGTTGAGATGGTTGGATAGCATCACTGACTCAATGGACATGAGTTTGAGCAAATTCTGGGAGATAGTGAAGGAGAGGGAAGCCTGGCGTGCTGCAGTCCATGGGGTCACAAAGAGCTGGACATGACTTAGCCACTGAACAACAACTCATCTCCATTTTTTTCTATATTGCTTCTACCAAGATGTTGTTTCTTATGTTTTAAGGCTTTTACTTATTCTCTTTCTGTCTCTCTTCATATGTTTCATTACCAAATCTCAAGGAGAAATGAATCTATTAAGTTACATACAATCAATACAAGGCCAGCTCTTAGAACTCTAGATGGTGGTCCTTCTAGATGGTTTTCCATCATGTGGAACAAATGATAGGGATCTATTGACAAGGAAAATTTCAAAAAGCCAAGAACTTGCAGGCTTCTTTGAAGGATGGTAAAATTATAGGAATCGGCCAGAACCTGACCAGTATAGTGAATTATTCCCCACAGCTGTCCTACTAACTTTGTTCTAATTCACACCCAACAAGTAGTTTAGGGCTTAAATTTACTCTGTCAGATGCTTTGACACTAAAGTTGTCTGGTTAGAAGACACAGATACTTTAATCAATGGGAAGAAATGTCCCAAATTTAAATTAATAAATTGACATTTTGGTTTATGTGATGGTTAATTTTGTGTGCCTAAATGTTTGGTTGAACATTATTCAGAATATTTCTGTGTAAATGTTTTTTTTGTGAGATTTAGATTTGAATTGGTGGACTCTGAAGCAGATTGCCCTGATAATGTGTGTGGGCCTCATCTAATAAGCTGATGGCCTGAATAAAACAGAATACTAACCTTTCCCCAAACAAGGAGTTCTGCCAGCAGGTAGCCTTAGGACTTCAACTCAACATTGGCTTTTCCTGGGTCTCTAGCCTGACAGCTCACCCTTCAGATTGCCTCCCTAATCACGTGAGCCAATTCCTTAAAATAAAGCTCTTTCTATTTATGTACACATCCTATTGGATTTGTTTTTCTGGAGAACCCTGACAGTTATTTCAAGTGTCTTGTGAGTTTGTTTAACATGGGTCAGTTCTTCTGAGTTCATTCTACTGTCGGGGCTCTGAAAACACATTTCTCAAGTAGTTGTCATCTTCAGTTAAAAGTTTCAGCTTTTTACTCACTAACTACATTGGTCTCTTTCTGCAGCATTCAATGATTTATTTCATGCTTGTCAAAACTTCTTAAGCACTATGGGATGACATTCACGTGAATAGTTTTAGAGGACAAATAGACACTGTGCTCAGGGTATTAGTTATCACTCGAGGTTGAACACAAAGGGTTACATGTTGCATATGGGTAATTGAGACCAAGTGGACAGGGGACAAGTGACTTCAAAGTGTTGGTTGTTCTGTTCTTTTCCTGTTGTTGCTTTAAATAAATCAGTACAGAATTAGGGGCTTAGAACAAAACAAATTTATTACCTTGTAGTTCTGAAGGTCAGAAATCTGAAATCCATTTCATGGGTTCAAAATCAAGGTGCCCGTGAGACTTCCCTGGTGGTCCAGTGGTTAAGGTTTCACCTTCCAGTGCAGTGGGGTATGGGTTTGATCCCTGGTCAGGGAGCTAAAATCCCATATGCCTTGTGGCCACAAAACCAAAACATAAAGCAGAAACAATATTGCAACAAATTCAGTAAGGAATTTTGTAAAATTAATATAAAATCAAGGTGTCAGCAAGGCACCAGAGTCTCAAGGGAGGAGTTCATGACCTTTTCATGACCTTTCCAACTTCTAGAGGCTGCCCACGTTTCTTGGCTCGTGGCCCCCTTCCAGTTAGCAGCTGTGTCACTCTGACATCTCGTCCATCATCACATCTCCTCCTCTCACTCTCCTGCCTCCCTCTTCCACTTATAAGAACCTCTGTGATTACACTGACCTGCCCAAGTCATCCAGAATAATCTCTCCATCTCAAGATCCCTGACTTAATCACATTTGCAACGTTCCTTCTGTCATACAAGTTAACATATTTGCAGGTTTTACAGGTTGGAAATAGAGTTTTGAGTGGAAGGTATTAATCTATTTCCCATGGTTATATTATTTTCTGGTTATATATATATATTTTTAAGAAAGATTTTTTGTTGTGGACCTTCTTTTTAAAAAGGTCCACAACCTTTTATTGAATTTGTTACAATATTGCTTCTGTTTTATGTTTTGGTCTTTTAGGCCCAAAGCATGTGGGATTTTAATTCCTCAGCCAGGGACTGGGCCCACACCACCTGCATTGGAAAGTGAAGTCTTAATTACTGGAGTGTCAGGGAAGTTACTTCTATAAGCATTTAGGGGTTGTAGTGTGGTGGGACTGTTAAAATTGAAAATAAAAGAAAAGGATTCCTTTAAAGATTATATAATTTACCATAAAGATAGAGAAAAACCATCTGAAGAAGATGAAATTACTGGTGGGCAAGTGTCTTTACTGTAACCTCTTTAATGTCTTAATATCAATGGTAGAATTAAATAAAATTGAAGAAAAAGAACAATAATGTCGATATGCATTGGCAGCACTCACCCAAACACTAAAAAGGAAAAGGGATGGGGCTTACCTGGTGGTTCAGTGGTTAAGACTTTCTTTGCACTTCCGCTGCAGAGGGCATGGGTTTAACCCCTGGCGGAGAAACTAAGACTGCATATGCTGTGCAGTGCTGCCACAAATGTTTTTGGTTTGTTTTGTTGTTGTTTTTAATAAAAATTTAAAAGGAAAAAGAAAAAGGAGACTTAGATATTGGTACTGATTATTTCATTTCTCTTGGTTCTGAGTCTCTCTTTTCTTTTTGTTTATTTTTAAAATTGTTAGTTTAAAAACATTTTTAAATTTTTTACTTAAAAACTTCCTGGTGGCTCAGATGGTAAAGAATGTGTCTGCAATGCGGGAGACCCAGATTCGATCCCTGGGTCAGGAAGATCCCGTAGAGTAGGAAATGGCAACCCACTCCAGTATTCTTGCCTGGACAATTCTGTGGATAGAGGAGCCTGCCGGGCTACAGTCCATGGAGTCACAGAGAGTCAGGCACGACTGAATGACTAATGCATTTTACTTTCATGGTGTGTCCATGAAGGGTGAATGATGCAGAACTTTAGTCCTTGCATTCCAAGTACACTAAGACCACTGAAAATCTGTCCTTATGGCAAGAATTTGGTCAGTTAATCCTAAACTGTATCTGCAAAGTAATATTGTTTTCTGAGATATTCTATCAAGACAGGAGCTAAATTTATTCTAGAAAAGCTGCCTATCTGAGCTCAAAACTCCACAGCGTACATCTGCAGACCAAAGGAAATGTGCAGTTATGAAAGCTGTTTTCCTTGGTTTAATCCAGCGCTTCTCAACCTCACTTGATCACTGAACCTTCTGTTGCTGAAAGATCTATTAAAGTGTCTCCCAGCACACAGCACATTTGGGAAAGGCTGCATTGAAGACTTGGGTTTCTCTACCTCCTGTTGTTTTGAGTCCGTGCTCACGAAACCATCTTTTGATTTTCATGTGGTTGGACCCCAAGAAAAAAAATGCTTTGATCAAGCCAACATGGTATTTCTTTTGCATGTGGTGTTATATTTATCAGTATAAATTAACACATCAGTCTTTGATGTTTACTTTTGTCTCATGTGGCTTTTAGTTAGTTAGTGTGAATTGATCTCTTTGTCACCCAAACTTCCATTTACTTCCATTACTTACTAAATGCCTGTCTACTCACCGACATCTATAAAGGAAAGGGGAGCCAGAACTTTACTACTTGAGTGATGGTGGAAAATAATAATGAATTCTGGACACCATGTACTTGTTCTGGTGGTCGGATATCATGAGAGTCGCCTGGAGGACTTTGAGAGATGAGTGATGAGTGGATCTTGAAGCTAAACCTTAAAGTGAAAGCCTAAGATTACCTCATATATCTGTCCTTAAGCAATCACTTCAGTTTTTTTCCTATTAACTAACTGATGGATAATAGTATCAAATCTATTACACATGGTTACTGTAAAGTGCATTCATCTTCCTTATTGTAAAAGGATCCTCCAAAGCTAGGAGGGAATATGGGATTAAGGAGGGCCAAAGACAGATCAAAAGAGCATGCATTAATAGTCTGATTTTTAAAAATCAACCTGTGATTCAAAGGTCTTTTGTAAGAGCTAGTTAATGTTAGGCCCATGAGTTTTCCACTTCTTGCACTTCAGCTGTAGTTAGACTCTTCATATGCACTGTGAGTTGTATTAAAATCCTCAGCACCTCAGAAGAGAAAAGAAAATGTTGAGAAAATTCATGTAAGAGTAATCAAGTATCAGATGAAAATCGTGAAGAAAGATGAAAAGATGCAAAATCAGTAGACCTTTGTAGAAAATGGTTACATAATTATTGTAGAAAAATATAATAAACTTATAATTCATTCAAAATCAATACACTTAAACCCACAAAGTCCACAGTACATAAAACCTTATAGGCAATAGTCTTATAAGCTTTATTCTTGCCATCCTTCTTCTTATGAGTCCTCAGTTTACTCTAGCATCATTTCCCATACCAATACATTATGCCTCCCCAAACCTCTTCATCTTCCAGTGGTTCTTAATTACCACCTTGTGGGGTAAAGAGTACAGATTTATTCTCCATCTGCTTCTTAGGACCTGACATTTAAAAATTTTCCTTCACACAGGGTTGTCCTAGTGGAAGCCTATAGTCATCTGGCTCTTTGCTAAACTTTGCCCTAGCTCTCATCCAATGAGAAAAAAAGACATTCCCTCCACCTTTTGGTTTGAGAGAGGTGGCTAAGCAAAAAAATTTCACAAGGCATTGTCCTGTGGACCAGGACTTGTAGAAAAATGTGGAATGACACAAGATCTGAAATAGATCACAGAGAAAGCCTACTTTCCTAAGAAACATTTTCTTTGCATTTGTTATCGTTTGATCATTAAAAAGTTTAATTTTAATGTTGCATTAGTAAGATTTTTTAAATTTGTTTTTATTTTAGAAAGTGCAGTGAAACACAAATAAATTTACATGTGATTTTTAATAGCACCGAACTATGCTGCTGCTGCTGCTAAGCTGCTTCAGTCGTGTCCGACTCTGTGCAGCCCCATGGACGGCAGCCCACCAGGCTCCCCTGTCCCTGGGATTCTCTAGGCAAGAACACTGGAGTGGGTTGCCATGTTCTTCTCCAGCACCGAACTATAATATAAACTTATATACAGTCAAATGACCCTATATTGATAGACATGTGAAAAAAAAGACTTACTTAAAATGTTTTTATTAGATGTATTAAATAGAGCCTTTCTTACTGTGATCTAGACATACATTGAAACAATCTTTGAAAGTTCAAAGTTAAAGCTTTGAAGATTGAGTTTATTAATCTCAGAAGTGACTATGTAAATAGCTTTGGGTGTTTACAATTCTCCTTTCTCCTCTCCAGATGCTAGGACTGTGGCATCAAAGATAACACTTCATTTCTGAGTGCTCGAGGAAATCTGAGCAATTTCTTCATAAATCTCATTTTTGAAGAGTCTATGACTCTTTCCTCCCTCTTACTAGGAGTTAGTACTAACCTTTTTTGGCCTTGATAATGGTTATTAGAGACACATATTCAATTCTTCTGACTTTGTTTATGGATCTTTGGAGAAACTGAGAGAACATATGTGGCTTGATATCTGCATTTCTTCTAGCTGTTCTGAATACTGGGTTGGAATACTCTGGTTGCATTTGTATTAATTTCAGTTGTTCTTCAATAAAGCTTCATGTATTGAGAGCTGTGCTGTCTAGTATGGTGGTCATCAGCCAAGTGTGTCCACTGAGTACTTGAAATGTGTCTAGTCTGGGTTGAGACATGCCACAGTGTAACATATACCAGATTTCATAGGCTTAGTACAAATGAAATGTGGCAAAATGTCCTTGATAATTCTTATGTTGTTTGTATATTGAAGTGCTATAATAATGTAGTTTTTGGCTACTTTGGGTTAAATTATATTTATTATTGGAATTAATTTTACTCTTTTGAATACTCTTTTAATATATCTGGTAGAAACTTAAAATTACATAGGTGGCTTCCATTGCTGGCTCAATGTTTTGTTTCTGCTGAGCAGTGGTTATCCAGAGCCACCGTGTGTTGAAGCGATTCACATGTTTATATTTTCCAGATACATTTAAATGTTCACCGTGTCAATTATTTTTGTGAAAGTCTTCTTACACATACTACACCTCTACATCTTCTTAATCTGAAAAAGCAACTTAATATAATGTTTCCTTGATAAGTCAATATCATAATTTATGGAGCTTAATATTTTTTTATCTTGTGTTTTATTGATGCCCTTATGAGTTAATGAAGCTTATAGGGCTATTGCTCTCATGTAAAATGGCCCCTGATTCATGTATGATTATAGTCAGGAATGTTGGCTGTGTTTTCCCCAATGCTTGTTAGTGCTTCATAAGGATACCTTTATGCCCTTTCTAATGCAACCTGTATGTCCCTTATAATTTAAGAAAACCAGATAGCATATTCAAAAGCAGAGATATTACTTTGCCAACAAAGGTCCGTCTAGTCAAGGCTATGGTTTTTCCTGTGGTCATGTATGGATGTGAGAGTTGGACTGTGAAGAAGGTTGAGCACTGAAGAATTGATGCTTTTGAACTGTGCTGTTGGAGAAGACTCTTGAGAGTCCCTTGGACTGCAAGGAGATCCAGCCGATCCATTCTAAAGGAGGTCAGTCCTGGGTGTTCTTTGGAAGGAATGATGCTAAAGCTGAAACTCCAGTTCTTTGCCCACCTCATGTGAAGAGTTGACTCATTGGAAAAGACTCTGATGCTGGGAGGGATTGGGGGCAGGAGGAGAAGGGGACAACAGAGGATGAGATGGCTGGATGGCATCACCAACTTGATGGACGTGAATCTGAGTGAACTTTGGGAGTTGGTGATGGACAGGGAGGCCTGGCATGCTGCAATTCATGGGGTCACAAAGAGTCAGGCATGACTAAATGACTGAACTGAACAGTTTTCTAGAAAAAAGCAGACAAGCAACTTATGAGGTCTGTAAACTTTTATAGAATTGTAGATCTGAGTGCCCATCATAGGTCTGCTTCTTCTATAGATAAAGTCCATGGATTTTATTTTAGCTGGTTTTCTTTCAAGGCACTGATCTTTTTGGCTTCCGGATTAGACGTTCTGGATGAGATATTGGTGGCTGCCAGAAGTCTTCCCACTGATCTATTACCTGCAGTGTGGCATTTTCAGATGACATTAGAATTTATGTATACAATTGTTGAGATAACTATATAAAATATATAAGGGATTGATAGGCAATAGCTAGAATTATTCTGTTGACCTCTGTGTGTATGTGTGTTTTTTTTTAGCAGTGTTGTGGGTCCAAGCCACAACTGCTGTGTTCAAGTGTGGCTAAGCAGAATGAACCACACTCATGTGAAATGTGAACCTGTTAGCAGATGTAGCCTATTGTTGTTTAGCTATTCAGCTGAAGGCTTTCTCTACATTCCTTACAGCTGAGCTCGGGCTGTTTTGTGCGTTGCTGCTGTTTCGCAGCAGTCCAAAGCTCTGTTGCATTGCTTGATGCTGTGTTCTGATGTGTACTTATAGCATTTATCCTGCTTTCCTTGCCTGTGATTTTTCCAGCCTCAGCTATCATACACAATAGGTCCTTGAGCGTCCTGCTGTCTTGCATTCTCTGCATACACACATTCCAGGGCATGTCAATATGAGGATTATTTCAGTGCCAAGACTGACAATATTTCTTAGGATACTGGTGAGAGATCAGATTTTTAAGTTAACATTCTTCGATCTGGAATATAGTGCTGCTCCCTGACACATAGACATCTAATCTTATAACCCATATAACATCTTATTAGAAACCTCTATTTATTGGTAAGATCTACCAGTCAAGTGAAGGATTCTAGGATGCCTTGGGCTGCTCTCAGAGTACTGTAGGTATTCTGCTGTAGATGTTGCTGAACTGAACTGAACCAATGAAACTGCTCAAGAGGCTCTGTAAGGTGATCAAAGAATGCAGAGCTTTCAACAAAGCAGATTTAAATGCATTTTTGCTCATGAACTCTCAGTTCATAATGCAGAATAAGAGACTAATGCTGGGTTACCTTTCAACTTGGTCTATCAGGCTCAAAAAGACCCAATGGCATTTTCATATATTTCTCTACTTCTTTGTCAATAACCCTTAGAAGTAATTGGCTTCTTTAGGCTTACACCAGCTCATTGCTCTTTCTTGACTCTGTAAGGAATTTCATGATAAATCCATACCAATTGCTTCATTATCTCCCCATGGCATCTGATGATGCCTATAACCTAGACATTACCCTTCAGTCTAGGATCCTTTGAAAAGTTTGTACAGAACAAATCATGGCACTACACTCCTTTATTGGTGATATGGAACAGGTTAGATGGGATGCTGTCTGTTATTAGGTGACTGCATAAGTTTGCTGCATAAAAAGTAATGTCAAAACTTTCAGTTGCTCCTAATAACAAATATTTATTTTCTTATTCGTGTGTCTGTGGGTTAGTAGGGTTTCAGCTAGAGTTTGGCTGAACGTGATTGAGCTCAGCTGGGCTTGGCTTCAGGCTTAAGACTGAATGTAGATCTACTACCTGCTTCTTTATTTAAAGGCCAGCACCATCCAAGATGGGGCTTGCCAGGTGACACAGTATATAAAGAATCCACCTGCCAATGTGAATCCTTAGAAGTAAGAGAGACACAAAAGGACTCCATAAGCTTTCCACACATTCCTGGCTGAGTGGGACTGTGAACTATGCTCATGACAGAGGAGCTCAAAAAGAAGGTAGAGGAAACTAAAAGCAAAGGCTTACTTGATAAGTAACTGAATGTCAAATGCATTTCCCAAACTATACACAGGTTGACTGACAGAGGGTGGAAGTACTTTGGGTCTTGAAGTGCTTAAACAAACCTCTCCATAGATCGTTAGCTGCCCACTGCTGTATTAGTGACACAGGGATGAACCCTAATGAGAAAAGCTGAAAAATCATGTTAAAAATATAATTTAAAAACCTAAGTAGAAAGGAGCTACACACAAAAATAGGAACTCTAAATAGAGATAGAATCTACAGAAAAGAAACAAATTATAGATTTGAAAAGTACAGTAACTGAAAAGAAAAGAAGGGTCAGTAGAACACTTGAAAAGATAGAAGAAAACAGCCAGTGTACTTGAAGAGAGATCAAGAGACATTATCTAAAGAATAAAGAGACAATAAGATTGAAAAAAATAGCAACTCAAAGACCTGTAGGACAATGTCAGGCCTATCAATGTACCTGTAATAGCTCCACGAGGAATGGGGAAACACAAAGGGAAAATGTTTATTGAAGAAATAATGACCATAAACTCCCCAATTTGATGAAAAGCTTCAATCTGTAGGTTCAAGAAACTCAATAACCACCAAGTAGACTAAACATGAAGCAATCCACACATAGACTTATGATGCTAAAAGCTCCAGAAAGCCAAGACAGTCTTGAAGTTCAGTTCAGGTCAGTTCAGTCGCTCAGTTGTGTCTGACTCTTTGCGACCCCATGAATCACAGCATGCCAGGCCTCCCTGTCCATCACCAACTCCCGGAGTTCACTCAGATTCATGTCCATCAAGTCCGTGATGCCATCCAGCCATCTCATCCTCTGTTGTCCCCTTCTCCTACTGTGCCCAAACCCTCCCAGCATCAGAGTCTTCTCCTATGAGTCTACTCTTCGCATGAGGTGGCCAAAGTACTGGAGTTTCAGCTTTAGCATCATTCCTTCCAAAGAAATCCCAGGGCTCATCTCCTTCAGAATGGATCAGTTGGAGCTCCTTGCAGCCCAAGGGACTCTCAAGAGTCTTCTCCAACACCACAGTTCAAAAGCATCAATTCTTTGGCGCTCAGCCTTCTTCACAGTCCAACTCTCACATCCATACATGACCACAGGAAAAACCATAGCCTTGACTTGATGGACCTTAGTCGGCAAGGTAATGTCTCTGCTTTTGAATATGCTATCTAGGTTGGTCATAATGTTTCTTCCAAGGAGTAAGTGTCTTTTAATTTCATGGCTGCAGTTACCATCTGCAGTGATTTTGGAGCCCCCCAAAATAAAGTCTGACACTGTTTCCCCATCTATTTCCCATGAAGTGATGGGACCAGATGCCATGATCTTTGTTTTCTGAATGTTGAGCTTTCAGCCAACTTTTTCACTCTCCTCTTTCACTTTCATCAAGAGGCTTTCCTCTTCACTTTCTGCCATAAAGGTGGTGTCATCTGCATATCTGAGGTTCTTGATATTTCTCCTGGCAATCTTGATTGCAGTGTTTCTTCCAGTCCAGTGTTTCTCATGATGTACTTTACATATAAGTTAAATAAGCAGGGTGACAATATCCAGCCTTGATGTACTCCTTTCCCAATTTGGAACCAGTCTGTTGTTCCATATCCTGTTCCAACTGTTGCTTCCTGATCTGCATACAGATTTCTCAAGAGGCAGGTCAGGTGCTCTGGTATTCCCATCTCTTTCAGAATTTTCCACAGTTTGTTGTGATCCACGCAGTCAAAGGCTTTGGCATAGTCAATAAAGCAGAAGTAAATGTTTTTCTGTAACTCTCTTGCTTTTTCCATGATCCAGTGGATGTTGGCAATTTGATGTCTGGTTCCTCTGCCTTTTCTAAAACCAGCTTGAACATCAAGAAGTTCACAGTTCACGTATTGCTGAAGCCTGGCTTGGAGAATTTTGAACATTACTAGCATGTGAGATGAGTGCAATTGTGCGGTAGTTTGAGCATTCTTTGGCATTGCCTTTCTTTGGGATTGGAATGAAGACTGACTTTTTCCAGTCTTGTGGCCACTGCTGAGTTTTCCCAGTTTGCTGGCATATTGAGTGCAGCACTTTCACAGCATCATCTTTCAGGATTTGAAATAGCTCAACTGGAATTCTATCACCTCCACCAGCAAGAGAGAATGATTCATCATGTATGGAGAGCAATACAAGTAAAGGCTGACTTCTCACACAAATACAGAGTCTAGAAGGTAGTGGAAGAACAATCCAAAGTGCTAATGGAAAAAATGACCCCAAAAGCTTGTTAATCAAGAATTTTCTATCTAACAAGACCATCTTTCAAAATGAAGGCAGAATAAAGATCTTCCCAGGTAAACAAAATAGATCACCCTATAGAAATCCTAAAGGCTGTTTCAGGCTGAAAGGAAATGATGATAGCAGATATGACTCAACTCACCTCAACAGGAAGGAATGAAGGGCACTGAAAATGTTAAATATGTGAGTAAACATAAAAGAATGCTTATTGCTTCCTCCTAATTTCTTTAAAAACAAAGACGTTGTGAAGCAAAAATTATAGTGCTTTATTTTTGGGAGTTGTTGCATGGATAGATGTAATATATATAACAATACTAGCATTAAAATGAGAGGGAAAATGAAAATATATCAGAGAAAATTTGCTATACTATTCTATTGTTACTGTGATTGTTATGAAGCAGACTGTAATGAGTTAAAGATATGTATTATAATATTTAGATGAACTATTAAGAAAATAAATTTTAAAATAAAGCTAAATCTTTTGTATTTATATGTTGTCTGTTGTGATTTCTCCATTTTCATTTCTGATTTTATTGATTTGATTCTTCTCCTTTTTTTCTTGATGAGTCTGGCTAATGGTTTGTCTATTTTATTTATCTTATCAAAGAACCAGCTTTTAGTTTGTTGATTTTTGCTATAGTCTCCTTCATTTCTTTTTCATTTATTTCTGCTCT
This sequence comes from Nanger dama, assembly GCA_917880005.1. Classification (NCBI taxonomy): domain Eukaryota; kingdom Metazoa; phylum Chordata; class Mammalia; order Artiodactyla; family Bovidae; genus Nanger; species Nanger dama. Next base: position 14,723,993 of record CAKJTW010000043.1, read on the forward strand.
GACTTTTATGATTTCTTTCCTTCTACTAACTTCAGGGTTCTTCTTTTTCTTATTCTTCTAGTTGCTTTAGCGGTAAAGGTAGGCTGTTTACTTGATGTTTTTCTTGTTTCTTGAGGTTCCGAATGGGAGAAAATAATAGCAAATGAAGAAACTGACAAAGAATTCATCCCCCAAATATACAAGCAGCTCATGGATCTCAATACCAGGAAAATAAATGACACAATCAAAAAATGGGCCAAAGAACTAAACAGACATTTCTCCAAAGAAGACACACAGATGGCTAACGAACACATGAAAAGATGTTCAAAATCACTCATTATCAGAAAAATGCAAATCAAAACCACAATGAAGTACCATCTCATGCCGGTCAGAATGGCTGCCACCACGATGTCTACAAACCATAAATACTGGAGAGGGTGTGGAAAAGAGAGACCCCTCTTACACTGTTGGTGGGAATGTAAACAAGTACAGCCACAATGGAGAACAGTGTAGGGATTCCTTAAAAACCTGGAAATAGAACTGCCATACAACCCAGCAATCCCACTGCTGAGCATGCATACACACTGAGGAAACCAGAATTGAAAGAGACACGTGTACCCCAGTGTTCACTGAAGCACTGTTTACAATAGCCAGGACATGGAAGCAACCTAGATGTCCATTGGCAGATGAATGCATAAGGAAGTTGTGGTACATACACAATGGAACATTACTCAGCTATAAAAATAATGTATTTGAATCAGTTCTAATTATGTAGATGAACTGGAGCCTATTATACAGAGTGAAGTAAGTCAGAATGAGAAATACCAATACAGTATATGAACATATATATATGGAATTTAGAAAGACAGTAACAATGACCCTGTATGCAAGATAGCAAGAGAGATACAGATGTAAAGAACAGACTTTTGGGCTCTGTGGGAGAAGCCAAGGGTGGGACGATGTGAGAGAATAGCATTGAAACATGTATATTACCATATATAAAATGGATGACTGGTGCAGATTTAATGCATTACGCAGGGAACTCAAAGCCGGTGCTCTGGGACCACCCAGAGGGATGGGGTGGGGAGTCAGGTGGGAGGGGTTAGGTGGGACACATATACACCCATGGCTGATCCATGTCAGTGTATGGCAAAAAGCACCACAATATTGTGAAGTAATTAGCCTCCAATTAAAATAAATAAAGTAATATAAAAAACAGGCAAATCATTAACAGAGCTTCCCTGGTGACTCAGATGGTAAAGAATCTGTCTTTAATGCAGGAAACTGGGGTTTGATCCCTGGATTGGGAAGATTCCCTCAAGAAAGGAATACTGGCAACCCACTCCAGTATTCTTGCGTGGAGAATTTCATGGACAGAGAGGAACCTGGCAGGCTACAGTCCATGGCGGGTGGGTCTCAAAGAGTCAGACTAACAGTTGTCACTTTTTTTCTAAACTATTATTAGAGGAAAGAGCAAGATCCAACTAAATACCATCTATAAAAATGTATTTTATATTAAAAAACCCAAATAGTTTCAAAGCAAAAGGATGAAAGAGCAAACAATAATTATTAAAGAACTGGAATGGCTATATTAATATTAAAAAATAGGCTTTAAGACAAGAAATACTACTAGAGACAAATGGAAATATTTCATACTGGTTAAATTTTCAATACATCAGGATGAAGTAACAATTATAAGTGTATACATACCTAACACCAAAGCACCAAAATACTTGTAGCAAAGATGACAGAATTGAAAGATAGGTAGCAATTCAATATTATAGTGGTTGAAAATTTCAATATTCCTCTCTCAGAACTGATAGAGCTAGACAGAATATTCAAGACTTAAAAACACAAGCAAGCAACTCGATATAAATGACGCAGAATGCTCCATCCAACAACAGAATAAACATTCTTTTCAAGTGCACAGGGAAGCCTCTCCATTTTAACTATATTATAGGAAACAAAATGATTCAAACTATTTTGACTGCAGCAAAATTAAATAAGAAATCAGCAACAGAAGGTAATTTGAAATTTCCCAAATATTTTGAATTTCACAATATCCTTTTGAAAAACATGAGTCAAAGGTGAAATCACAGGTAAATTAGAAAATGTGCTGACCTGGATTTAAATGAAAACCTAACATATCAGCTTGAAGGATAGCCTTTAGGTGGTCTTATAGGGTGGTCTATTTTTATCTGGGAAGATCTTTATTCTGCCTTCATTTTGAAAGATGGTCTTGCTAGATAGAAAATTCTTGATTAACAGGCTTTATTGGTCATTTTTTTAATATTAGAACTTTGGATATGTTCTTCCATTACTAACAGACTCCACATTTGTGTGAGAAGTCAGCTCTTACTTTTATTGCTCTCCATACATGATGAGTCATTTTTATCTTGCTGCTTCAAGACTGTCTTGACTTTCTGGAGCTTTTAGCATCATGGGTCTATGTGTGGAGCTCTTCATGTTTAGTCTACTTGGTGGTTATTGAGCTTCTTGAACCTACAGATTAAGGCTTTTCATCAAATTGGGGAGTTTATGGTCATTATTTCTTCAATAAACATTTTCCCTTTGTGTTTCTCCATTCTTCCTGGGACTGCTATTACAAGTACAATTGATAGGCTTGACATTTTTCTACAGATCTTTGAAATAAAAACCTAACATATTAACATATCAAACAATAACATATCAAAATATCAAATGATATGTAGCTAAAGCAGTACTTAGAGGGGTACTTACCACTTTAAATGCTTATATTAGACAGGAAAGAGATCTAAGATCAACAATCTAAGCTCCCACTTCAAGAAGCTAGATAAATATGAGCATTTCAGACCTCAAGTAAATAAAAGGAAAGAAACAATAATGACCAGAGAAGAAACAAGTGAAATAAAAATCAGAAAAACAATACAGAAAATCTGTGAAAACCAAAAGCTGGTTCACATAAATGATCAACAAAATTGGTAAACATTTGCTTGCAATAACAAAAAGAAGAGAAAGAAAAAAACAAACAAAATCAGGAATAAGAGGGAGAAAGTGAAAAGTGAAAGTGAAGTTGCTTAGTCGTGTCTGATTCTTTGTGACCCCATGGACAGAGGAGCCTGCACCATGGGGTTTTCTAGGCAAGAGTACTGTAATGGGTTGCCATTTCCTTCTCCAGGGAATCTTCCCAACCCAGGGATTGAACCTAGGTCTCCCGCATTGTAGACAGACGCTTTACTGTCTGAGCTACCAGGGAAGTCCTTAAGAGGGAGACTATCACTGCAGACCCTACAGAAATCAAAATGATTCTAAGGGAATATTATGAACCATTTTATACAAATTAGACAACTTAGATGAAATGGTTAGTATATTGAAAGCTGCTGCTGCTGCTGGCTAAGTCGCTTCAGTCGTGTCCGACTCTGTGCGACCCCATAGACGGCAGCCCACCAGGCTTCCCCATCCATGGGATTCTCCAGGCAAGAACACTGGAGTGGGTTGCCATTTCCTTTTCCAATGCATGAACGTGAAAAGTGAAAGTGAAGTCACTCAGTCGCGTCCTACTCTTCGCAATCCCGTGGACTGCAGCCCACCAGGCTCCACTGTCCATGGGATTTTCCAGGCAAGAGTACTTAGGTGGGGTGCCACTGCCTTCTACAAGTTACCAAAACTATCTCAAGAAAAAAATAGAAATATCAATATACCTAAGATGCGTAGAGATTAAATTGGAAATTGAAAATCTTTTTCAAAGAAAAGTCCAGGCCCAGATTACATCATTAGTAAATTTTATTAAACAGTGAAGACACAAACCAATCCTATACAAATTTTCAGGAAAAAAAAAAAGAGGGGGAATACCTTCTGGTATCTTCTGTGAGGCCAGTGTTTAGTGTGATACCAAAGTCAGACAAAGATAACACAAGAAAGAAAAGTATAAATACAGTATTGTAATTTAAATAAATAAATTAATTAATTTATTAAAAAAATATTTCTAAAGAACATAAATGCAGGATTCCTCAATAAAATATTAGCTAAGTGGAACCAGTAACATATATAAAAATTATATACCATGACAAAATAGGATTTATCCCTTGAATGCAAGAATGATTTTACATCTGTAAATCAATGAATATAATATTTTATATTAATAGAAGGAAGGAAAAATCTATACAATTTCCTCAATAGGCAGGAATAAATCTTTTGACAAAATCTGGTATCTGTTTATGATAAAAACTCTCATCAAATTAAAATAGGAAGAAATATCTGCTACTTGAAAAACGGTGTGCATGAAAAACGTACAGCTAACATTATCCTTAATTGTGGATAGCTGAAAGTTTTCTCACTGAGATTGGGTGTAAGGCACTCTTACTACTTTTATTCAACATTTTACTGAATGCTCCAGCCAGTGTGATAAAGCAATTAGAGAAAGCCTGCACACAGCAACAAAGACCCAGTGCAGCCAAAAATAAATACGTAAATTTTTTTAAAAGACACCATCAAAAAAATAAAAACACAAGCCACAGACTAGGAGGAAATATTTGTAAATCACATATCAAAAGACATATTCAGAATACATAACTGTTACAACTTAATAATAAAAAGACAAATTCAATAAAAAAATGGGCAGATTTTGAATAGCTGTTTCATCGAAGACATGCAAATGGCTAGTAAGCACATGAAGAGATGAAAACATTTGGGAAAGGTAAATTAAAGCTACAATGAAATATTATGACAGACCCATTAGACTGACTATTATCAAAAAGTCTGACAGCATGAAGGTTGGCAAGAAGATGGACAAACTGAAATCCTTATACAAAGCTCATGAGAATGTAAATTGTTACATCCAGTTTGGAAAAAGGTTGGCAGTTTCTTGACAAGCTATACATATACTTACCATCCTGTCCAGCATTTCCACTCCTCTGTGTCTACTCAGGAGAAATGTTCACAACTACTTGTGAACACTCACAGCAGCATTAGTTTTGATAACCCAAATTTGGAAATCTATATTTGTTGATCTAACCAGCTAGGAAGTGGATAAGCAAAATGTGGAATACGTGATAGCTTATGGTGAACAGTGTCGGATTTGTGATCTCTGAAGAAGATTTAGCTCCAGGACCAGGGACTTAATCACTCAAGAGCTTTTGTGTAGCAGAGTTTTATTAAAGTATGAAAAGGGACAGAGATCGCTTCTGACATGGACATCAGAAGGGGGATGGAGAGTGTCCCCCTTGTGAGTTTAAGCAAGGGAGTTATATACTTTTTTAATTGGTTATTACAATAGATCAAAAGAATGCCTCAAAGTTGTAAAAATTTTACCAGAGCCACTCTCACAAGTTACATTTTAAGGTAACAGGTTAAAATTTAACAGTAGAAAGATTTTACTAGACCCACTCCCATAATATACATTTTAAGATAACAGGATTAGTCAGGTTTCCAGGAAGGAGAAACTGTCTTCAAGCAGGATACATTGTTGTTGTATAATACTTAATACAGAATTTACATTGAGTTGTAATCATCAGTTCAGGGCTTAAAGAATAAAATGATTTGTGTGACTAAGGAATGTAGAGGGGAAAAAAGACATTTGTCCTTTCCTCCTCCTTGAGAATTCCAGACCTCTTTCTCCTCCTTGAGGACCCGGGACTTCTTATCAACCTGCCTACAAATTGACTCTCTCATACCCATAAATGGTATTTTTTGTGTGTACCTGTTCAGTCATGTCTGACTTTTTATGACCCTAGGGACTGTAGATCGGCCGGGCTCCTCTGTCTATAGGATTTTACAGGCAAGAATGCTGGAGTGGGTTGCTGTTTCCTTCTCCAGGATCTTCTCAACCCAGGGATTGAACTAGCGTCTCCAGAACGGCAGGCGGATTCTTTACCACTAGAGGCACCAGGGAACATCCACAACGGTACACCACTTAGCAAGAAAAAGAAATCAAGTTTAGTACAGGACACGATGTGAATGATTCTCAAAACTATTATATTAAGTAGAAGAAACCAGACACAAAAGACTATTTATTGTGTGATTTCATTTATATAAAATTTCTAAAAAAGGGAAAACTATAGAGACGGTTGCCTCGGGCTGGGAGATAGGATTGACTGTGTAGAGCATGAGGGAACCTTTTTGTGGTAAGAGGCATGTTCTAAAACTGCAGTGTGGTGACTATTCCATTATAGTATACATTTACCCAAAAATCACTGAACTGTACACTTAAAATGGGTGAATTTTATGGTATTCAATTTATACTTCAATAAAGCTGTTAAAAGTCACATGGCAAAAATACATAATTATATAATAAGAAGGATAATAATTCAATCTGTCACAGTAAACATACATAGTTTCTTCAAATAAATGAAATTTGCTGGTGAGTTTGTTGGTGCAGTCAAACTTGAATTGCTGGCTTCTACAGCCCGGAAATAATACTGACTTCAACCAAGCTCGACATCCACCTTGCTGCAGTTCCACTGCATTCCCGGCAGTTAGCACAGGACATCGTGCTGCTGTGCAGTCCTTAGTCACTCGGTCATGTCCAACTCTTTGCAACCTCATGGACTGCGTAGCCCGGCAGGCTCCTCTGTTCATGGGGATTCTCTGGGCAAGAATACGAGATTGGGTTACCATGCCCTTCTCCAGGGGATCTTCCCAACCCAGGAATTGAACCAGGGTCTCCTGCATTGCAGGCAGATTCTTTACCAGCTGAGCTACCAGAGAAGCCCAGCACAGGACATATAATAGGTGCTTAATACATATTTTTGAATCATATGTAATAAGGATGTCTTGAAACTCTAATTTTTAGTATCCACTATGCAGCCAAAACCTCACTGCATTTTTTTAATAGTATCAAAAGTTGCTTTGTAATTTTAGAAAATTGTCAAATTTTTTCGGTTTGATGCTTTCATATTGTTGCCAAGGAAAATACATCTGTAACTCAAATCATTCTGGAATGCGAAGTCAAGTGGGCCTTAGGAAGTGTCACTATGAAAAAAGCTAGTGGAGGTGATGGAATTCCAGTTGAGCTATTTCAGATCCTAAAAGATGATGCCGTGAAAGTGATGCGCTCAATATGCCAGCAAATTTGGAATACTCGGCAGTAGCCATAGGACTGGAAAAAAGATCAGTTTTCATTCCAATCCCAAAGAAAGGCAACGCCAAAGAATGCTCAAAATACCACACAATTGCACTCATCTCACACACTAGTAAAGTAATGCTCAAAATTCTCCAAGCCAAGCTTCAGTAACAAGTGAACCATGAAATTCCAGATGTTTAAGCTGGATTTAGAAAAGGCAGAGAAACCAGAGATCAAATTGCCAACATCTGTTGGATCATCAAAAAAAGCTAGAGAGTTCCAGAAAAACATCTACTTTTGCTTTATTGACTATGCCAAAGGTTTTGACTGTGTGGATCACAACAAACTGTGGAAAATTCTGAAAGAGATGGGAATACTAGACCACTTGACTTGCCTCTTGAGAAATCTGTATGCAGGTCAGGAAGCAACAGTTAGAACTGAACATGGAACAACAGACTGGTTCCAAACTGGGAAAGGAGTATGTCAAGGCTGTATATTGTCACCCTGCTTTTTAAACTTATATGCAGAGTACATCATGAGAAATGCTGGGCTGGAAGAAGCACAAGCTGGAATCAAGATTTCTGGGAGAAATATCAATAACCTCAGATATGCAGATGACACCACCTTTATGGCAGAAAATGAAGAAGAACTAAAGCGCCTCTTGATGAAAGTGAAAGAGGAGAGTGAAAAAGTTGGCTTACAACTCAACACTCAGAAAACTAAGATCATGGCATCAGGTCCCATCACTTCATGGCTAATAGATGGGGAAACAGTGGAAACAGTGACAGATTTTATTTTGGGGGGCTCCAAAATCACTGCAACCATGGAATTAAAAGATGCTTGCTCCTTGGAAAAAAGTTATGACCAACCTAGACAGCATATTAAAAGCAGAGACATTACTTTGCTGACAAAGGTCCATCTAGTCAAAGCTATGGTTTTTCCAGTAGTCATGTATGGATATGAGAGTTGTACTTAAAGAAAGCTGAAGGCTGAAGAATTGATGCTTTTGAACAGTGGTGTTGGAGAGAGTCCCTTGGACAGCAAGGAGATCCAACTAGTCCATCCTAAAGGAAATAAATCCTGAATATTCATTGGAAAAGACTGATGATGAAATTGAAGCTCCAAAACTTTGACCACCTGAGGCAAAGAATTGACTTACTTGAAAAGACCTTGACGCTGGGTAAGATTGAAGGTGGGAGGAGAAGGGGATGACAGAGGGTGAGATGGTTGGATGGCATCACCCCCTCAATGGACATGAATGTGGGTAAACTCCGGGAGTTGGTGATGGATAGAGAAGCCTGGTGTGCTGCAGTTCATGGGGGTCGCAAAGAGTTGGACATGACTGAGCAACTGAACTGAACTGATGGACCACTAACTCTTTAGCCGCTTATGAAATCCTGCAGTTTTTCTCAGCAACCCAGGAACTATCTCACGTGTAGACTCAAGTGCCATTTGCCCTCCTGACATTGTCACTGCTCTTCTGAATAGAGTAGTTTCCTTGTTTGTAGCTATTCTTACACTTCCAGGTATGGCAGATAGTTCTTCTCACCTGGCCCTCCGCCGTTTGATACAAAGCTGTATCATCAAACAACTGGCAGAGGACTGTGTCTGTCTGTATGGCTCCAGCACTGGGCCTTGGCCATGCCAGTTGTGTCCAGGAGGCTGCACCCAGATCTCAGTACATCAAAGCTTTGGGGTGCCCCTCCTGTGGAACTGGAGAAGATGCCTTCCTATCTATTGGGTTGCACTGTGTTAGAAGTGTCCTGAGACAGTGCTGCTGAGCCCCCAAAGTGTTAGACAGTTTAGAGATTTTTGTCTTGTGTGTGTGTTTTCAGTCATGTCCAACTTTTTGTGACCCCTGGACTGTAGCCCACCAGGCTCCTCTATCCGTGGAAATTTTCAGGCAAGAATACTGGAGTTGGTTGCCATGCCCTCCTCCAGGGCATCTTCCCAACCCAGGGATCAAACTTGCTTCCCTTTCATCTCCTGCATTGGCGGTGGATTCCTTATCACCGAGCCACGTGGGAAGCCTGAAGAGTTTTAGTTTTACTCATAGTCTTCCTTCTCCTTATGGTTCAGACCTGCACCAAAGGAATGGTGTTGGGAACTGATGTTCTTAGTCTGGATCTGTGGGTCTCAGAATTCCTATTCTCCTCTGACTCAAGGGGTCAGTCTTGTTCTTTAGGACTCCCTGAAAAGGGTACTCCCTCAATCTGACAAACATATGCAGGTATACCTAAAAACATAGTGATGGATGATGGCTTAGTAGTGAGCTTTACAACATTTCAACACTTACCATTATTATTAAGAAGTCCCTGGTACAGCACATTAAATAATGGACATTTTAAAAACTCTTAGGTCTAGTTTTTAACAAATCTTGTTAATATTATCTTTATTTCCATAGCAGAAGCCTAAAATATAAAATTAGTTGATTACATATTATTCACAAATTTGATAGTGGAAGAATTTCTTCTCTTTTTCTGGATTATGGCTGCTTGAGCAAGATGATAAATAGAACATAAATGGTAAATGTCACAGCGAGGAGTAGATTTTGCATAATCACTGTGACTCTAAGCATGATCTCCTTCAGAAATTGGCCTGTGGCATATGTTGAATATCTGCTGTGTTACAGACTGTAAATTGCTTCCCCAAATCTATTATCTGTTTATTTCTTTGTAACCAAATCCTTGCAATGGGCCCAGCTGAAAATATTATCTCCTTCACAGATTGGTGTGGCCAGTGAGATATTAGTGGAAGGAGACCTCTTAAAAGTGAGGGGAAAAACATTCTTTCCTCTCTTTCTTCATGTGGATGTGACAGCTGGAATTAGAAGCCACGTGTTAGGTGTTTTGAGAGGAAAGATGCAATGAACCTGTCCTCTAACGACTTTGAGGAGTCACTGTGGTGGCTCTCATCTGCCCGCATATGTCTTCTTTTAGGTTTAAGGGATAAACAGCATTCTATATTATTTGAGACAGTCTCTGTTTTTTTCTTCTTTTCCTGGAATACACAGCTCAGGGTTGTTCCTACAGAATGCATTTGCTAAGCACAAGAGGAAGATGAACTGTCCCCACTATCAGAAGAATAAAGAACCTGACTATTAGCTATTGATTCAGGAATGGTTCATTATGAAACAACATCTCAGAGGGCAGCTGTTACAGCATCCAGTTTATCTGAAGCATTTCATATATTAGTTAAAAATAAATGATTAAATTTATGAATCATAGAGTCATAAATGGCTCTGAAATGAAGCTGGGCTAAATACCAAACTTCTGAGATTGAAGTTAGAGAGGATAATTGTGTTTCCCATGCTGTGCCTCCTGGGAACTTTGTTATGAACAATGCTAAATAAACCCCATTTCTAATCCATAAAAAGAATCTCATTGCCGTATGTCAATTTCCTTACTTCTGCCTCTTAGTGAGGGCTGTTTATTTGTTAAAAATAATATATGAATAATATAAGAAATTTAGACAGTAATAGGATACAAGGTATCCTTAAACACTAACATGTCCATTTATTCTGTTCCATAGGGCTTCCCTGATAGCTCACTTGGTAAAGAATCTGCCTACATTGCAGGAGACTCTGGTTTGATTCCTGAGTCGGGAAGATCCCCTGGAGAAAGGATAGGCTACCCACTCCAGTATTCTTGGGCTTCCCTTGTGGCTCAGCTGGTAAAGAATCTGCCTGCAATGTAGGAGACCTGGGTCCAATCCCTGGGTTGGGAAGATCCCCTGAAGAAGGAAAAGGCTACCCACTCCAGTATTCTGGCCTGGAGACTTCCATGGAGAGTCCATGGAAACTACTGAGCGACTTTCACTTTCACTTTCATAGATGAAATGGAGGAATTTAAATTCTTAAGTAAGAATTTTTTCACTTGTACTGCGGTAAATCAACAAATGAAATTGTTAGATATTGAAAGTGTACAACATGGTGCTTTGATAAACACATGCATTGTGAAAGGATTTCTTCATGGAGTTAATTAATGTATTTGCCTCACATATTTACATTTTTAATGTTCACTTTTACTTATGTTGTTTTTTTTTTTCCTAAGATGTACTCGATTTACAATGTTATATTAGTTGTGGGGGCTCGACTTCCTGGTACAGGACCTTGGGCCTGGGGAGCCTGATATAGGGCTCAAACTCCTCTTACCTTAGGGATAAACTCTGAAATTATAATTATTCTCCTGCTTGTGGGTCACCTACTTGGGATTTTGGATCTTGACTAAGCTCGTAACATCTTGTGGTGGTTCCTTCTTTGCATCTTTAGTTTAGATCTTTTCTGCTGGATTCTGGTCTTTCTCATCAGTAGTTGTTTTGTAAATAGTTGTAGTTTTGGTGTGGGAAGAGGTTGAACTCAGCATCTTCCTACTCCACCATCTTGGTCAAACTCCACCTATACCCATCTCCCAGGCTTTTTAAAATTTTTCTGGTTTCTACTTTCTTAGCAGATTTCAGTTATAGAACACAGCAGCATCAACTAGTTAGCACATTATATATTAGATCCTCAGATCTTATTCAAAGAAACTTTTGTACCTGCCTAGTATATTTTAGTCTGTTTATTTATTTTTAAATTATTGTTTAAATAATAAACAATTATTATTCCTACCAGATGATTAATCCCCAGAAGATAGGAGTTATATCTTAAATGTGTAGCCCAGGACATTTGCCTTTAATAATTATAATCATAATATGTCAAAAATAAGTTAAAATACAATTGAAATTAAAACCCTCATAGTAATACCACAGGATAGTTTGAGATTCAGATATTGTAGGGGTTGGAATATTGATCCATTTATTTGAGTTCGGGTGCTCTGGCAACTTAAACTGTTCTCATTCTACCCAACAGGTTTCTTTTGCCTCCACAAATATACATAGGAGTGGAGGAGTCTCTTAGGAGAAGATGGGCTGGTACTCTGACCACTTCATCTCCAACTGAGGTTCATATATATCAAATCATACCTGTTGTAAGGGGGTGGCTCCAACTGAAGCTGGTTGTCGAAGAGGACAATGGGACTCCTAAGAATACATTTTATGTGGTGTAAAGGCAGGTCTGCAACAAGAACTGGGTTCAATATCTAGATTTAAATTATTATGAGGGGATGATGGCTCTGGATAAAGAGTATGTACAAACATAAAATTCATCCTTGCCCAGTATATTAGTTTCCTAGGGCTGCTGTGACAAATTCTTGCCTGGAGAATCCCAGGAACGGGGGAGCCTGGTGGGCTGCTGTCTATGGGGTCACACAGAGTCTGGCATGACTGAAGTGACTTAGCAGCAGCAGCAGCTGTGACAAATTACTACAAACTTGGTGGCCTAGAACAACAGAAATTTATTCTTTCACAGCTCAGGAGGCCAGGATTCTGAAATCAAAGTGTTGGCAGGATGCTGCAAGGAGAATCCTCTCTTTCCTCATTCAGCGTCTGATGGCTGTTTAGCTCCAGTCTATACCTCTATCTTCTCATAGTCTTTTTCCTAATGTTTCTGGGCCTGTTTTTCCTTTTTTTTTTTTCAAAGAACCAGTCATTGGCTTTAAGATTCATGAACCCAGGATGATATTGTCTCAAGATCCGTAACTTAAGCAAGTCTCAGACACAGGTTCAAGGTGATTTATCTTTGCGAGGGCTGCTATTCAACTCACCAAGTCCACTCTCTGGCTCCCTTCAATTTATGTATTTTGTATTTTATCACTTACAACATACACTCACTCCATACCAATATCCCCCAAAGTCTCAACAGCACCAATTCTTAGTCCAAAATATCATGTGCTGCTGCTCCTGCTGCTGCTAAGTCACTTCAGTAGTGCCCAACTCTGCGCGACCCCAAAGACAGCAGCCCACCAAGCTCCCCGTCCCTGGGATTCTCCAGGCAAGAACACTGGAGTGGGTCGCTATTTCCCTCTCCAATGCATGAAAGTGAAAAGTGAAAGTGAAGTAGCTCGGTCGTGTCTGACTCTTAGTGACCCCACAGACTGCAGCCCTCCAGGCTCCTCTGTCCATGGGATTTTCCAGGCAAGAGTACTGGAGTGGGGTGCCATTGCCTTCTGCAAAAATCTCATGTAAATATTATCAATTTGAAGGACCCAAATCTCATCTTCTAAATCATCTAAATCAAGGATAGGCAGCACTCTGGATATCATTTATCCTGGGGCAGATGTGGTCTGAAAACCTAGAAAACAAGTTATTTGCTTCCAAAATGGAATAGTGAGACAAGTTTAGTATAGATAGCTACATAACAGAAGGGAGCAATTGGAAAAGATAGAGGTCATAAGTACCAAGCAACTCTGAAATCTGGCAGGGCCAACGGCATTAGGTGTCAAAACTTGAGAAGAGTACTATGAAGCTCAAGGTCTTCCCCCTGTATCTGCACCATTATCCTCTGCACCTTTCATTGCAGCTTTCTGTGCCCTATGCCCTCAGCAATGGCTCCACTGTCTTTGACCTCTGGGTCTGTGGCAGTCCCACCATCTGGGTCTTTCTTCTTTCTTTTAAGAGTAGCTCACGCTTGTAGCTGAGTGGCTCTGTGTTTCCATTTACTTCCTGTAGGAATTTGGGAGCAGATCACCTTCTTTCCTTTTGTCCAGTCCCCACCCTTATCAGTTCAAATTGCCAATGCTTGTCCTAGTATAATATTATCAAAACCCTCACGGGCCTCCTATGTCTGTCAAGAGGGTTCATACCATCAGGCGAGAGAGTTCTTCACAGATTCTTCCTGGATAACCTCATCCTTATTTTTGGCTTCTACTGAGATGGTTGATTGGGAAATGAGTCACAGGCCTAAAATCTTTTCAACAAAAGGCTGTCCAGCTACACTCAGCTTTTTCTCCAGAGCAGACTTCCTTAACAGTGAGTTTCCTAATTTTAGCATCCTTTGCAATATGGATAGTCTGAAAATCTCTCAAATCATCAAGTACTGGTTTCTTTTTACTTAACAGTTCTTCCCTCAGACTATTTTTTTCTTCTTGCATTTTACTATAAGCAGCAGAGACAAACAAACAAAAAACCCCCAAACCAAAAAAGCCAAAAACCTAGCAGTATCTTAAATGCTTTGCTTGGAAATGTTCTTATCTAAATACTCGAGTCCATTTCTTATACATTCTGCTTTTCCAGGATCACCCAAGTTCTGCTACTTTTCAGTTCAGTTCAGTCGCTCAGTCGTGTCCGACTCTGCAACCCCGTGAATCGCAGCACGCCAGGCCTCCCTGTCCATCTCCAACTCCCGGAGTTCACTCAGACTCAATTCCATCGAGTCAGTGATGCCATCCAGCCATCTCATCCTCTGTTGTCCCCTTCTCCTCCTGCTCCCAATCCCTCCCAGCATCAGAGCCTTTTCCAGTGAGTCAACCCTTTGCATGAGATAGCCAAAGTATTGGAGTTTCAGCTTTAACATCATTCCTTCCAAAGAAATCCCAGGGCTATCTCCTTCAGTGTCACCATTCCTTGGACACAGGGTAGCTCCTCCTGGCTGCCGCCCCTGACCTTGAACGTGGGGTAGCTCCTGTCGGCCGTGCTTAGTGCGCAGGTTGCAGCCAGCCGCTGCTCCTTTTAACAAAGGAAAAAAAGTGAAGTTGCTCAGTTATGTCCAACTCTTTGCTACCCCATGGAGTATAGCCCACCAGGCTCCTCTGTCCATGGGATTTTCCAGGCAAGGATACTGGAATGAGTTGCCATTTTCTTCTCCTGGGAATCTTCCCAACCCAGGGATTGAACTCAGACCTCCCTCACTGCAAGCAGATGCTTTAACCTCTGAGCCACCTATGCTTTACAAAGCAAAGGCGTTACTTTGCCAACAAAGGTCTAGTCAAAGCTGTGGTTTTCTAGTAGCCCTGTACGGATATGAGAGTTGAACAATAAAAAGGCTAAATGCTGAAGAATTGATGCCTTCAAACTGTGGTGCTGGGAGAAGACTCTTGAGAGTCCCTTGGACAGCAAGGAGATCAAAGCAGTCAGTCCTAAAGGAAATCAACACTGAATATTCATTGAAAGGGCTGATGTTGAAGCTGACACTCCAAGACTTTGGCAACCTGATACAAAGAGTCAACTCACTGGAAAAGTCCCTGATGGTGGAAAAGACTGAAGGCAGGAGAAGGAGGGGACGACAGAGGATGAATTCATTGGATGGCATCACTGACTCGATGGACATAGAAGTGATGTCGCTCAGTTGTGTCCAACTCTTTGCGACCCCATGGACTATAGCCCACCAGGCTTCTCTAACCATGGATTTTTCCAGGCATGAGTACTGGAATGGGTTGCCATTTCCTTCTCCAGGGTATCTTCCTGACCCAGGGATTGAACCTGGGTCTCCCGCAGTGCAGGCAGACGCTTTACCATCTGAGCCACCAGGGAATCGATGGACATAAGTTTGAGCAAATAGTGAAGGACAGAGAAGCCTGGCATGCTGCAGTTCATGAGGTCACAAAGAGTCAGACATGACTGAGTGACTGAACAACAGCAAAGATGATCTTTCCTCCAGTTCCCAATAATGTTTCCTTCTGAGATCTCACCAGAAATACCTTTAACATTCATATTTCTACCAATTATCTCCATAAAGTAATGTAAGATTTTTCAGTCAAGCACCTCAAAATTATTTCAGACTCTGTGTGAGTGCTAAGTTGCTTTAGTCTTGTCCACTTTGTGACCCTGTGGACTGTAGCTTGCAAGGCTTCTCTGTCCATGGGATTCTCCAGGCAAGAATACTGGAGTGGATTGGCATGCCCTCTTCCAGGGGATCTTCCTGACCCAGGGATCAAACCCATGTCTCTTGTGTCTTCTGCATTGGCAGGTGGGTTCTTTTCCACTAGCCCTACCTGGAAAGCCCATTTCAGCCTCTACTCAAAACCCAAACCAGAGCCACTGCCATATTTTTAAGTATTTGTTATAGCAGCACCTCACTCCTCAGTGCTAAAATTTGTATTAGAGCTCTACCAGAGAAACAGAAACAGCAGGGCATTTTATACTAGGTTCTATACTAGAAATTTTATGCTGTGTGTATATATGTCTAGCTATCCATTCATCCATCCATCCATTCATCATCTGTCATCTGTTCTATATCTGCTATTTAATCTCTCTATTTCAAGGAATTGACAAATCCAGAATCTGCAGGGCATGTCAGCAGACTGGAAGCTCTGATGGGAACTGACATGACTGTGCATGGACAGATTCTCTTCAGAGAAAATCAGTTTCATGCTTTTTAAAAAAATAGCTTTATTGAGGTATAATGCACATTCCATACAATTCACTCACTAACATGTATAATCCAATAGTTTTTAATATATTCACAGGTATGTGTAACTATCACCACAGTCAATTCTACAATATTTTCATCACCTCAAAGAAGAAATTCCATATTCTTTAGCTTTCACTTCCCATTTCCCCATTCCCTAAAGCTATCCTCTTGATGCACTACACTGAAGAAACACTAATCTACTTTCTGGGTGTACAAATGTACCTATTTCAGAATTTTATATACTAGGAATTATATGATATGTGTTACTGGATATATAATAACGTTTGTTATTGGATTCTTTCACTTAGCATAGTATTTCTGAGGTTCTTCTATGTTGTAGCATGTATCTATATTTCACTCCACTTCATTCATTCCATTGAATGGATTGTTAGATTCAGATGAATTATCCATTCCTTTGTTGATGGACATTTGGGTTGTTTTCATCTTTGGGTTAGTATGAACCATGATGCTATAAACACTTGTGTACAATTTTCTGTATGGGCACATGTTTTCATTTCTCTTAGATCTATACATCAGAGTGAAATTGCTGGATCATATGCTAACTCAATTTTAATCATTTGACGAACTGTTGGACTATATCCAAAATAGCAGGATTATTTTATATTTTCACTAATAATGCATGAGACTTCCAGTTTCTGCATATTCTCATCATTTGTTGGCTATCTGCCTTTTTTATTCTAGTCATCTTAGTAGGTGAGAAGTGGTATCTCATTGCGATTTTAATTTAGTAATTATTTTGAGCATCCTTTTGCATGCTTCAGTTCAGTTCAGTTCAGTCGCTCAGTCGTATCTGACTCTTTGTGACCCCATGAATCGCAGCACGCATGGCCTCCCTGTCCATCACCAGCTCCCGGAATTCACTCAGACTCACGTCCACTGAGTCAGTGATGCCATCCAGCCATCTCATCCACTGTCATCCCCTTCTCCTCCTGCCCCCAATTCTTCCCAGCATCAGAGTCTTTAGCATCATACCTCCCAAAGAAATCCCAGGGTTGATCTCCTTCCGAATGGACTGGTTGGATCTCCTTGCAGTCCAAGGGATGCTCAAGAGTCTTCTCCAATACCACAGTTCAAAAGCATCAGTTCTTCGGCACTCAGCCTTCTTCACAGTCCAACTCTCACATCCATACATGACTACTGGAAAAACCATAGCCTTGACTAGACGGACCTTTGTTGGCAAAGTAATGGTCTGCTTTTCAACATGCTGTCTAGGTTGGTCATAACTTTTCTTCCAAGGAGTAAGCGGCTTTTAATTTCATGGCTGCAATCACCATCTGCAGTGATTTTGGAGCCCCCAAAACAAAGTCTGACACTGTTTCCAACTGTTTCTCCATCTATTGGGACCAGATGCCATGATCTTCATTTTCTGAATGTTGAGCTTCAAGCTAACTTTTTCACTCTCCACTTTTACTTTCATCAAGAGGCTTTTTAGTTCCTCTTCACTTTCTGCCATAAGGGTGGTGTCATCTGCATATCTGAGGTTATTGATATTTCTCCCAGCAATCTTGATTCTAGCTTGTGTTTCTTCCAGGCCAGCGTTTCTCATGATGTACTCTGCATAGAAGTTAAATAAGCAGCATGACAATATACAGCCTTGACGGACTCCTTTTCCTATTTGGAACCAGTCTGTTGTTCCATGTCCAGTTCTAACTGTTGCTTCCTGACCTGCATACAGGTTTCTCAAGAGGCAGGTCAGGTGATCTGGTATTCCCATCTCTTCCAGAATTTTCCACAGTTGATTGTGAGCCACACAGTCAAAGGCTTTGGCATAGTCAATAAAGCAGAAATAGATGTTTTTCTGGAACTCTCTTGCTTTTTTGATGATCCAGTGGATGTTGGCAATTTGATCTCTGGTTCGTCTGCCTTTTCCAAAGCCAGCTTGAACATCTGGAAGTTCACAGTTCATGTATTGCTGAAGCCTGGCTTGGAGAATTTTGAACATTACTAGCGTGTGAGATGAGTGCAATCGTGCTGTAGTTTGAGCATTCTTTGGCATTGGAATGAAAACTGACCTTTTCTAGTCCTGTGGCCATTGCCGAGTTTTCCAAATTTGCTGTCATATTGAGTGCAGCACTTTCACAGCATCATCTTTCAGGATTTGAAACAGCTCAACTGGAATTCCATCACCTCCACTAGCTTTGTTTGTGGTGATGCTTTCTAAAGCCCACTTATTAGCTACTATATATCTTCTTTAGAGAAATGATTATTTGGATACTTTGCCCATTTTTTTATTGGTGGGTTCGCTTATTATTGAGCTGTAAGAGTTTTTATGGGCTTCCCTGGTAGCTCAGTAGTAAAGAATCCACCAGTAATGCACAAGAACATGGGTTTGATCCCTCGGTTGGGAAGATCCTCTGGAGAAGGAAATGGCAGCTCAGTATTCCAGTATTCTTGCCTGGGAAACCCCACTGACAGGGTAGCTTAGTGGGCTTCAGTCCAAGGCATTGCAAAAGTCGCTCAGTCGTGTCTGACTCTGCGGCCCCATGGACTGTAGCCCGCCAGGCTCTTCTGTCCATGGGATTCTCCAGGCAAGAATACTGGAGTAGGTTACCATTTCCTTCTCCAGGGGATCTTCCCGATCCAGGGATCGAACCTGCATCTCCCACATTGGAGCAGATGCTTTAACCTCTGAGCCAGCACTGGACTCAGCGATTAAACAATAAGTTTTTTTATATAGCATATAAAATATCTTATCAAATATACAACCTGCAAATATTTGTGAGTTGTCTTTTTGCTTTCTTGATGGTATTCTTTGAATCTCACAAGTCTTAGGTTTTTATTAAGCCTGATTTGTTTTTTTCTTCTCTTGTGTGTGCCTTTGTTGTCATACCTATGAATCCCTTGACAAATACAAGAGCATGAAAATGTTCCCCTATATTTTTTTCTGAGTAATAGTTTTTACCCTTACATTTACAATTTCGGTTCATTTTGAGTAAATTTTTTTGAATTTTTAACAAAAATTATTTTTTTAATTGAAGGAAAATTGCTTTTCAAAATTCTGTTGTTTTCTGTCAAACCTCAACATGAATAATTTTGACTAAATTTTTGTATATTGCTTGAGATGAAATTCGAACTCAATTCTTTTGCACAAGACTTTCCAGTCATCCCTATTTGGAACCAGTCTGTTTCATGTCCAGTTCTAACTGTTGCTTCCTGACATGCATACAGATTTCTCAAGAGGCAGGTCAGGTGGTCTGGTATTCCCATCTCTTTCAGATTTTTTCACAGTTTATTGTGATCCACACAGTCAAAGGCTTTGGAATAGTCAATAAAGCAGAAATAGATGTTTTTCTGGAACTCTCTTGCTTTTTTTGATGATCCAACGGATGTTGGCAATTTGATCTCTGTTCCTCTGCCTTTTCTAAAACCAGCTTGAACATCTGGAAGTTAACAGTTCACGTATTGCTGAAGCCTGGCTTGGAGAATTTTGAGCATTACTTTACTAGTGTGTGAGATGAGTGCAATTGTGCAGTAGTTTGAGCATTCTTTGGCACTGAGTACATCAAGGATGTATCTTGTCACCCTGCTTACTTAACTTATATGCAGAGTACATCATGAGAAATGCTGGACTGGAAGAAACACAAGCTAGAATCAAGATTGCCAGGAGAAATATCAATAACCTCAGATATGCAGATGACACCATCCTTATGGCAGAAAGTGAAGAGGAACTAAAAAGCCTCTTGATAAAAGTGAAAGAGGAAAGTGAAAAAGTTAGCTTAAAGCTCAACATTCAGAAAACGAAGATCATGGCATCCGGTCCCATCACTTCATGGAAATAGATGGGGAAACAGTGGAAACAGTGTCAGACTTTATTTTTGGAAGCTCCAAAATCACTGCAGATGGTGACTGCAGCCATGAAATTAAAAGCCGCTTACTCCTTGGAAGAAAAGTTATGACCAACCTAGATAGCATATTCAAAAGCAGAGACATTACTTTGCCAACTAAGGTCCATCTAGTCAAGGCTATGGTTTTTCCAGTAGTCATGTATGGATGTGAGAGTTGGACTGTGAAGAAGGCTGAGCGCCGAAGAATTGATACTTTTGAACTGTGGTGTTGGAGAAGACTCTTGAGAGTCCCTAGGACTGCAAGGAGATCCAACCAGTCCATTCTGAAGATCAGCCCTGGGATTTCTTTGGAAGGAATGATGCTAAAGCTGAAACTCCAGTACTTTGGCCACCTGATGGGAAGAGTTGACTCATTGGAAAAGACTCTGATGCTGGGAGGGATTGGGGGCAGGAGGAGAAGGGGACGACAGAGGATAAGATGGCTGGATGGCATCACAGACTTGATGAACGTGAGTCTGAATGAACTCCGGGAGATGGTGATGGACAGGGAGGCCTGGCATGCTGCGATTCATGGGGTCGCAGAGTTGGACACGACTGAGCGACTGAACTGAACTGTCCAGTTGTCCCAGCACCTTTGTTTAGAAAACTGTTTTTTCTTATTGAATGGTCATAGCACTCTTGTCAAAAATCAATTGATTATGTATAGACAGATGAGTTTATTTCTGGGCTCTCATTTCTATTTTTTTGTCTATATGTTTATCTTTGTTGACACTGTCTTGTATACCATTGCTTTGTAAATATATTTTATACTCAGGAGGTGTAAGTTCTCCTTTCAGTTTGAATACTGTTTACTTCCTTTTTTGCTTAATTGCCCTAGTAGAAGCTCAAGTAAGATGCTGAGTAGAACTGGTGAGACCAAATACCCTGTTTTGTTCCTGCTCTTAGGAGAAGCCTCTTATCTTTCATCCTTATATGATGATGTTGCTGTGGATTTAGTTTTGCTCTTAAGGCCTTTTAGCTGATTGAATGACCCATCACCCAGATTATTGAGGACAATCTCCTTTACTTAAAGTCAACTGATTATAGATGGTAACTACATAAACAAAATACCTTTACAGCAATACCTAGATTAGTGTTCCACAACTGGGTATGTATAGCTTAGACAAATTGGCATGCTAATGATCACATGCAGGTTCTTTGAAAGGTGAATGTGCTCTGAGAGGAAGTGGCTATGTGTATGAAATAAGAGACATAATAGTAAATTCCACAATGTTTTGGAACCCTTTGGAGTGGAACTCTAAAGAAGATTAAAAAGGAAGCCTCTCCCTTTCTCATTTACAAGGGTGTTGTCAAGGACTTCAGCTCATAAGTGCAGCATCAGAACTTTGCTTTTGCTAACATCAGATTTTTTACGTGGTGTCCTAAAATTCATCTTTTCCCTGAGCCCCAAATTGATGAATATCCTACAAACAACTCAAATATAAAATATAAAAACAGAATTTCTTGTCCTTTCTACCTTCTACCTCCTCTTTTTCTAATTTGCTTCTGTTTGAGTCTATGCCTCAATGCATGGTTCCCCCAGGAGGGCTGAGAGGCTCTACTCCACGTTCGAGGTCAGGAGGGGCGGCCATGAGGAGATACCCCTCGCCCGAGGTAAGGAGCAGCAGCTGCGCTTTGCTGGAGCTGCCGTGAAGAGATACACCACATCCAAGGTAGGGAAACCCAAGTAAGATGGTAGGTGTTGCAAGAGGGCATCAGAGGACAAACACACTGAAATCATACTTGCAGAAAACTAGTCAATCTAATCACACTAGGACCACAGCCTTGTCTGACTCAATGAAACTAAGCCACGCTGTGTGGGGCAACCCAAGACGGGCGGGTCATGGTGGAGAGGTCTGAACAGAATGTGGTCCACTGGAGAAAGGAATGGCAAGCCACTTCAGTATTCTTGCCTTGAGAACCCCATGAACAGTATGAAAAGACAAAATGATAGGATACTGAAAGAGGAACTCCCCAGGTCAGTAGATGCCCAATATGCTACTGGAGATCCTTGGAGAAATAACTCCAGAAAGAATGAAGGGATGGAGCCAAAGCAAACAATACCCAGTTGTGGATGCAACTGGTGATAGAAGCAAGGTCCGATGCTGTAAAGACTGGAATGTCAGGACCATAAATCAAGGCAAATTGGAAGTGGTCAAACAGGAGATGGCAAGAGTGAATGTCGACATTCTAGGAATCAGCGAACTAAAATGGACTGTAATGGGGAAATTTAACTCAGATGACCATTATATCTACTACTGCGGGCAGGAATCCTTTAGAAGAAATGGAGTAGCCATCATGGTCAACAAAAGAGTTTGAAATGCAGTACTTGGTTTCAATCTCAAAAATGACAGAATGATCTCTGTTCCTTTCCAAGGCAAACCATTCAATATCACAGTAATCCAAGTCTATGCCCTGACCAGTAATGCTGAAGAAGCTGAAGTTGAAAGGTTCTATGAAGACCTACAAGACTTTTTAGAACCAACACCCCCAAAAAGATGTCCTTTTCATGATAGGGGACTGGAATGCAAAAGTAGGAAGTCAAGAAACACCTGGAGTAATAGGTAAATTTGGCCTTGGATTACAGAATGAAGCGGAACAAAGGCTAATAGAGTTTTGCCAAGAGAACGCACTGGTCAGAGCAAACACCCTCTTCCAACAACACAAGAGAAGACTCTGCACGTGGACATCACCAGATGGTTAACACCGAAATCAGATTGATGATATTCTTTGCAGCCAAAGATGGAGAAGCTCTATACAGTCAGCAAAAACAAGACTAGGAGCTGACTGTGGCTCAGATCGTGAATTCCTTATTGCCAAATTCAGGCTTAAATTGAAGAAAGTAGGGGAAACCACTAGACCATTCAGGTATGACCTAAATCAAATCTCTTATGATTATACAGTGGAAGTGAGAAATAGATTTAAGGGACTAGATCTGACTAGATAGAATGGTTGATAACTATGGATGGAGGTTCATGACATTGTACAGGAGACAGGAATGAAGACAATCCCCATGGAAAAGAAATGCAAAAAAAGCTTACAAATAGGTGTGAAAAGAAGAGAAGTGAAAAGCAAAGGAGAAATGGAAAGATATACCCATTTGAATGCAGAGTTCCAAAGAATAGCAAGATGAGATAAGAAAGCCTTCCTCAGCAATCAATGAGGAAATAGAGGAAAACAATATAATGGGAAAGACTAGAGATTTCTTCAAGAAAATTAGAGATACCAAGGGAAAATTTCATGCAAAGATGGGCTCGATAAAGGACAGAAATGGTATGGACATAACAGAAGCAGAAGATATTAAGAAGAGGTGGCAAGAATACACAGGAGAACTGTACAAAAAGATCTTCATGATCCAGAAAATCACGATGGTGTGATTACTCACCTAGAGCCAGACATCCTGGAATGTGAAGTCAAGTGGGTCTTAGAAAGCATCACTATGAATAAAACTAGTGGAGGCGATGGAATTCCAGTTGAGCGGTTTCAAATCCTGAAAGTTGATGCTGTGAAAGTGCTGCACTCAATATGACAGCAAATTGGGAAAACTCTGCAGTGGTTACAGGACTGGAAAAGGTCAGTTTTCATTTCAATCCCAAAGAAAGGCAATGCCAAAGAATTCTCAAACTACTGCACAATTGTACTCATCTCACACACTAGTAAAGTAATGCTCAAAATTCTCCAAGCCAGGCTTCAGCAATATGTGAACCATGAACTTCCAAATGTTCAAGCTGGATTTAGAAAAGGCAGAAGAACCAGATCTCAAATTGGTAACATCCGTTGGATCATCAAAAAGCAAGAGAGTTCCAGAAAAACATCTATTTCTGCTTTATTGACTGTCCAAAGCCTTTGACTGTGTGGATCACGATAAACTGGAAAATTCTGAAAGAGATGGGAATACCAGACCACCTAACCTGCCTCTTGAGAAATCTGTGTGCAGGTCAGGAAGCAACTGTTAGAAATGGACATGGAACAATAGCCTGCCTCCATATAGGAAAAGGAGTACCTCAAGGCTGGATATTGTCACCCTGCTTATTTAACTTCTATGCAGAGACATCATGAGAACCGCTGGGCTGGAAGAAGCACAAGCTGGAATCAAGATTTCTGGGAGAAATATCAATAACCTCAGATGTGCAGATGATACCATCCTTATGGCAGAAAGTGAAGAAGAACTAAAAAGCCTCTTGATGAAAGTGAAAGTGGAGAGTGAAAAAGTTGGCTTAAAGCTCAACATTCAGAAAATGAAGATCATGGCATCCGGTCCCATCACTTCTTGGGAAATAGATGGCAAAACAGTGGAAACAGTGTCAGGCCTTATTTTGGGGGTTCCAAAATCACTGCAGATGGTGACTGCAGCCATGAAATTAAAAGATGCTTACTCCTTGGAAGGAAAGTTATGACCAACCTAGATAGCATATTCAAAAGCAGAGACATTACTTTGCCAACTAAGGTCTGTCTAGTTTAGGCTATGGTTTTTCCAGTGGACATGTATGGATGTGAGAGTTGGACTGTGAAGAAGGCTGAGCACCAAAGAATTGATACTTTTGAACTGTGGTGTTGGAGAAGACTCTTGAGAGTCCCTTGGACTGCAAGGAGATCCAACCAGTCCATTCTGAAGGAGATCAGCCGTGGGATTTCTTTGGAAGGAATGATGCTAAAGCTGAAACTCCAGTACTTTGGCCACCTGATGGGAAGAGTTGACTCATTGGAAAAGACTCTGATGCTGGGAGGGATTGGGGGCAGGAGGAGAAGGGGATGACAGAGGATGAGATGGCTGGATGGCATCACCGACTTGATGGACGTGAGTTTGAGTGAACTCCGGGAGTTGGTGATGGACAGGGATGCCTGGCGTGCTGCTATTCATGGGGTCGCAAAGAGTCAGAAACGACTGAGCGACTGAACTGAACTGAACTGAGTCTCTGCCTCAATGCATGCTAGCATCAGACACCTGATGTTTTAAATTCAGAACCCACTGAATCATCCACCATTTATCTCTCTTGCTTTACGAAGTTTTATAAAGTTTTTCCTCTCAATTTCTTTCAGACCAGTTACCTCCATTTCTTTCCCCCATTAGTGCTTTAGGTCAGCATCCATATGGTTCTTTCTGGACCCTCTAGTGAGTCTTCCACACCATTGCAAGAATGTTTTTTCTAAAATCCTAACCTGATAACCCCAATGTTTGCTTAAATCCATCATGAGCTACCCATTGCAGAAACTCTAAACCTCGGAGTGTGGTGAACAAGGTCCCAAAGCCTGTCTACCTACATCCCACCCATAGCCCTATCTGTCATTCAGCATCATGTCCCCGTCTTCACCATCTTCCCCCACCAAACAAGCATCCACGCTCCAGGCACATTCCAGGTACCTGCACTTTCTAAACACGTTACTTTGTTCCATATCCTTGTACTTTTCCTCTGGCTCTTTCCTCTGGGAGAGGAATTCTCTCCTCTCTCATCTGAGTTTTTCTGCCTTCATACATATAGGAAGACACATAGTTATTCACTAAGACTCAATATCTACAGGATATGGAGGAAAAGAAGTGTCTTCAAAGAAAGTTGAGGAAGAACTATATATGAAAAGATATGGGAAAAAATACTGAGTCCTGCATAGTTTTAGGAAATGGTGTTGTTACTCAAAAGAGACTGAAATTACAAAACATTCAAACAAAATATTTCCTTGGGATTCTAAGAAGCTGGCAAACTTTATTTACCTTTAGATTCAATCTTTATATTAGAATTTATTCTATATATATACGGGTGCTTCATAATATCCTGATATAGCTTTTTAACATTTCATAACTTGGGTTATAGGTATGACAGAAATAGCATATGTATATCATGTAAAAGTAAAAAGAAATTTTCTTTCAAAAACTGATATTGACTAATTCAATGGCCAAAATTAACCATTATCTTCTTATATAAGGAAGCAATTTCTATTGACATAGGACATACAGTTAGTATATACTGTTATAACTGCACAATACAGTTGGCCTACAGTTTCATAAATTCACTTCTGCACAGGTTATTTCTATCATAAATCTAAACTATTAAACTGCAAGACACACACGTTAAAGAAAATACAATACACAGGGCTTTATGAAGGCTTTGAATGTATTTATGTCTGTATATGTGCATGTCCATTATCCATGAGTGCATGTAAATATTTTCGCAGGTACAACATATTTTTCTAGGGCAATTTTAAGTTCTTTTTGTCATGCACTCTGTCCTGAGTGGAATGAAGTTAAGCCTGTCATCATCTTTCTTAAACATTTATACCCTTGAATACTGTTACTAAGCCATCTCTTAGGCTATTCACTGTGTAAAAAGTTTCTAGTTCTTTTCATTCACCTTCATCTTTTTTCCAAATGTGAAAGAATTCTGTTCTAGGGGATGCTGCCAAATACATGGCTGGCTTCAGGAGTACAAAAATGGGATTCCCTATTTCAGGAAATAGTACTGAAAGGTAGAATAGAGAAGGAGGATTATTTTTCCCCAGGGTCTTCTAGGAGATGCTTGTATTTATCCAAATATTAAAATGATTATAACAATAACAATACCGTTTTGCATGCCAGGTGTCATTAAAATTTTTTGAACAGAACAATGGGTCTGGTTGCTGTGCACTTCATAAAACTGAAAATTGAAGATTCTTAAAATCCAGGCATTTTTTTCTGAAGTGACAGGTGGTCCCAGGCTTCAACAGTGTACGGGATGTGGCATTTACTGATAAGCGAACCAGAGTAAAGGACCTATTTCCCTGTAAGATTACATTCCAGTTACTGCTCAAGCATATTTTTCATTATACAAGTATACCTGTGTGATTTTATATCTTTGACTAGTTTTAATATTAGGAATACTGTACCCTCTGGAAAGATTTTAGTAATACTTTCTAAAAAGGGGGGGACATTTCAAATAATAAGGTCTCTTTATATCTGCATGGAAATGAACAGACTGGAACTTCAGTTCTACAAGATTACAGCATCTGGAAAGTGGAAAAAAAGGATCAGATATACTGATGAAAACTGTCTAGAATCAGTCCATGACTTATACATTTGAATGTATTTGTTTGAATGTATACATCTCTCTGTGTGTATACAAGAGCAAAGTGGCCTGAAAGAGGAACACCTTAATATCACATTGGCCACGCATCCTGGATCCCAGATCCCATTTGGGAAAGAGGAGAAGGCACTGTCCTTCCCTACTTATGCCCACCAGAGTGCTGAAATGTCTCTGAGCTGGACTGAAGAGTGATGAGGACCAAGAGAGGGAGGAACACATGTGTTTTCCTACTTCCAGAGAAAACTAACCTCTATGAATTTGGTATGGTCCACAGTAAGCGGGTACCTACTCCATGGAGACTTTGCTGGAGAGAAGGATAGGGAAGTGATGTGAGGACTTATGTGTAATAAGCACCTGTAAGGACACCGATGTCCTCTTCCTCCCTAAAAAGATGAGAGGAAGTGGATATAAACGTTAAGTAGGCGGAACTCCATGTTGAAATCTACTTCCCATGACAACGAAATACCTTATTCTCAACCACTTTATGAGTAGTTTTAACCTTTCCATCCCATTTGAATATTTTGCAAGCTTTTTCTTGCTTCTAAAATATCATTAAAACATGTTTGGTACCTTAAAGCTATTGATGCTTCCTTTTGCTCTTAAAACAATGATATTAGAATGAACATGACCTCTCTTCTGCCTCCACCCTTGTTACTGCAAGTGCTTAATCAGAAGCTTGACGCTCGTGCTGGTGAGTTTCCTCTCAATGAGCATTTATTTAATGGCTGAGGGGTAACTTACACACACAGGAGGCTGGTAACAACTCATCAAATCCTCCAACTTCTTGACTCATCATTTTAAATCCATGTGCTTGAGCAAGAGTGGTGTTTCTCCAGTCAAAAGGAAAAAAAAGTCCAATGAATATTTTGTGAAGTGTTTATTTGTAGATCAGAATTTTATATTCCATCGTAATGAACAGGGTGTTTGGGGTAAACATAATACTCGGCAACAATCAATTATTTCAAGGAACTTACCTGACTTACCCTATTCTATGTCTCCTTTGTCTCCCCCAAACCTAATGTGACCTGACTGTTATAAGCAAGACATGGACAAATAAACTATCAAGAAACAAAAGAAAATCTAGCCTGCCTTAAAGCTTTCTGTATTAAATATAATAAAAAAATCTTTATTTCCTCTGCTAAAGGGAGACATAAGATGTTATTATAAGAAAGACTATTTTAGGCAAGATAATATTGAGTTTTATACGTTTTTAACCTGGGAGTTCTTTTAAAAATTGTTATTAATTCCACTTCCCTAAGGAATAGGAAGGAAGCAATCCATAGACATGTTTTCTAGTTTGGATGAATGCCTCGGAGGGTTAGATTGAAGCACAGAGAATCAGAGAACCATTCATTTGGTTGAAAGTAATTCATTTCTTCTTCTGGATCTGACAAATTCTGAATACAAGTGATCCAGTCTTCTTGGGTCTTCGGTTAGGAATACTGGGAAAATTCATGGGCTCGTGAGG
The DNA here is from genome assembly GCA_917880005.1 of Nanger dama. NCBI lineage: Eukaryota > Metazoa > Chordata > Mammalia > Artiodactyla > Bovidae > Nanger > Nanger dama. Next base: position 14,752,602 of record CAKJTW010000043.1, read on the forward strand.
CAGGGCCAGCATTGAGCAGGAATCTGAAGCTACAGGCTCAAAGCTGGAACTGATAATGTGGTAGCTGTTTTTGTACTTTGCTTGGCAGAGCAAGAAGCCCCGAGAGAGAAAGAGTTGTTTCTAGTGGTTAGGTAGAACACCACCATTGCCTCTTTTCTTTCTGGTGTTTCTCTTAGTCACAGTATGGTATGTTTACATCCAGGCCTTTTTTGAAGGTGAAAGGATCAAAGAGAAAGAAATGAGAGGATTTATTAGGATGAACAGAAGTGAAAATCCACAAAAGGAGGAATACCTTTGAGCTGATGGGAGAAAGTCTCTCTTCTTTGTCTTCTTTTCCCTGAGCCTGAATAACTCTGGCGCTCAAGAGAAAGCACAAGAGAGTGGAGGAAAGAATTCTGCCAGTGCTCCGCTTTTCTAAGGGAAAGAGACCCAAGTGGGTTCTGTCCAGTTCTTCATTTGAAAACATTCTAAAAGTAGTCAAAACAGCTTTCCTTGACCCATTAACTAAAACAGTGCCACACCAGGTTTTCTATCGACCCCTTTGGAAAAATTTCATATTCCATTCTATTGTTAGAAGTGATTTTTTTTTTCAAGCTTGACTTTAATAGTTGATCATGATTAACAATCCTAAACCTGTGGCTTCTCTGAATGCCCTGTTGAAACCTTGCAATATAGTTTATAAGCCTAGAGCTGTCCTTCTGGTCAGCTGTTTTATTTTTGTCACTTGTGTGTTTTTCATTAAAAAAAAATCAACTTACTATTTACTCTCAAATGTTGAAATGAAAAAACAGAAATGTTATGATGAGTAGATCTATAAATTCACTGTGTGAATTAATCTTTCTGTTGGACTTGGTTATAATTAAGTTACACTTGCCTTTTGAACTCTGGTATGTCATTAAAGCATGCAGGTTTAACTTCTTACAATAAACTCTTTCATTCAGGAATTATGCTAAAATTATTAAGCATGTGTAGAGTATGCAAAGGCTTCCTTGGTGGCTCAGTGGTAAAGAATCCACCTGCCAAGCAGGAGACCTGGAGGCAACTTCTGGATTGGGAAGATTCCCTGGAGAAGGAAATAGCAACCCACTTCAGTATCCTTGCCTAGGAAATCCCTTGGACAGAGGAGCTTGGAGGACTACAGTCCACAATGTCACAAAGAGTTGTACATGACTTAGTGAAAAGAAACAACATAACATATTAAATAACCACACTATTAAAGCCCAATGTTGATAAATATTGATCCACTTCTTTTTATTTTTCAAGTCACTCAGTTGTGTCTGACTCTTTGTGACCTCATGGATAGTCCATGGAATTCTCCAGGACAGAATACTGGAGTGGGTAGACTTTCCCTTCTCCAGGGGATCTTCCCAACCTAGGGATCGAACTCAGGTATCCTGCATTGTGGGCAGATTCTTTACCAGCTGAGCCACAATGGAAGTCCAAGAATACTGGAGTGAGTAGCCTATCCCTTCCCTTTTCCAGATCTTCCTGACCTAGGAATCAAATTGGGGTCTCCTGCATTGCAGATGGGTTCTTTACCAACTGAGCTATCAGGGAAGCCCCCCACTACTGAGTTAATATAAACCATTATGATACTATAAGCTTCACCTCCAAAAACTATAGAAACTGGATTAAGGAACATAGCCATCTATTTCTAAGATGAAAGTATGAAAAACTAGGGATGCAGTCATTGACTGCATTTCTATTTCCACTTAGTCATATAAGATCTATGTTATTAATTATAAAAATTATTTACTGTATATAATAGTTATATACTAACTATATAAGTTGTTAGTGTAATTTATCACCATTGTAGAGTCATCATTCCAAGTCTTTATCTGTCCTTTGGAGGCATTTTTCAAATAACTAACGTCCTCTTAACATGCTTCCATGCTAAGCAGTTTAGACTTTATCCTGTAAGTGATGAGAGACAGTTAGGAACTTTAAAGCAGGAAGTGTCTTGATCAATGGATATTCTTAAGAGATTCCCCTAATGAAGTGTGCTGGATGCACGGGAGGGAGTTGAGTCTAGAAGTTGGAAGAATGATTATGGGTCTATTACAACAGCTCAGGGGAAAGCTATGGAAAGCTTGGAATGAAATCGTGAGAGTAGAGAAGCTAAGGATAAGATAGATTCAAGAGATATTCATGAGAAAGAATTAGAGTAAGAGGTGTGAGAGAGGGACAAGTTGGATTCATCTTCAGAATTTTGAATTGGACAACTGGGTAAATGCTGATATTATCCCTAGTAGGGAATATAGTAGTGGAGGAGGACTTGACAAGAGAAGAAAGAATATGGATAAGTGTGGACATGTTGAGTGTGCAATGTTTCAGACATCAGTCTCCTGCGCAGCAATCTCCAGTGCATTTGAAAATGTGGCTCTCAAGTCTGGAAGAAAGGTTTGGCCTACGGTACAGGAAATCCCTGGAAATCCCAGTTATACAGTTTGGGTGTTGGAAACCATGGGAGTGGATGAGCTCAATAGGAAGTGATTCTGCAGAGGTCATAGTGCTGCTTCAGTGAGTTTCCTAATGCAGTATTTTTTTCCTTAATGAGTGAAGCTTCAGAAAGCACAGGGAATTTCTTAAGATGAAGCTATTGTTTCTTTAACTTTGAAGTGGTAGCTGACTGTGGCTGTCAGAGCAAAGAGAAATAGTTAACTTGTTGCAAGAAGGAACATGGCCTTTTTCTCAACAGTGCTCCATCACTGTGAATTTTTATTTATTTCTATTACTAGTGAGAGCATCACCAGGATGCTTCTAGCGTAGCTTCTGAAAGTATTGCCCAATAATGTATTATTGGAATAATAGTGTGGATTTAGGTTGCTAGGTAGTACTATACATTTTATGATCACTGCTCCATGGAAAGCTACCACACAGCCTTTTCTATACTATATTTGCTAACCCTATAAAAACATAAACCCAGATCCAACCTTACTCAACTTCTGTAACACAGGTCAGCCTGGATGATTCACAAAGTTAAAATACTAAAGTAACATTGCAAGGAAAATTGAAATTGATCAAAGTTTCACTGAATCAAGACTAACTTAGGGCAATGTGAATTTTCTGGGAGTTTATGATAGGAATTTCTGTCCTTCTGTGATAAATATTTTAAAATAGTTTAATATAAAAATCTTCAAAATTAAAGTTTTATATACTAGGGTAAATGTGCAAAATAAATGTGATGGGTATAATTTGAATATACAAATGTAAAGAAAATAACTATAGATAAAATCAATATTTCTTCTCCATAGAGTGACTGACCAAAGAAGATGAGCAAATCATTTGCACAGAGGAAGAATATTAAATTAACAAGCTTGATAAGAGCTACAGAAAATATATAAAAGGAGATGCTCATAGGAGATACTCCTTGTTATACATTATATAAACAAATGTAAATAAAATAATATAAAGCAAGTTTGCAGGGCAGTGAGAAAGAGGGGCAAATAAGATTTTGCAAACTCATAAAGTATTCCTAGATGGGAATTTCCTGGTGGTCCAGTGGTTAGGAATCAGCACTTTCACTACTGTGGCCTGCACTCGATCCCTGGTTGGGGAACTAAGAGCCCACATGCTGTGCGGCTGGGTGCCCCTCCAAAGAAATCTTCTTAGAGAAAAGTTGGAAATGAAGTCAATAAATGTGATAGTACTCAATGATCAATAATCCCACTTTTGGGTATGCACTCCAAGTAAATATTTCTAAGAGAAAAAATGTATATTTTTATATCTAGCTGTAGCAGTAGCAAATTATTTATTGCAGTAAAAAATTAGAAACAAAATTTAAGGGATGGATTAGCAAATTATGACCTTTATCCTCATCAATATATGACTTATGTAGATTACTTAGAAAATAATATAAAAAGTACATTTAAGTGAAAAAGAATACAAATTATGTAATCACATATATTACAACTACATAAAAATTAAATATATACATAAATATCTATAAAAATAGAAACAACACAAATAGCTAGTGTTTTGAAATTAAGGCATGGGCTAAAGAGTTATTTTGGTGTAAAGGTAATTAGAAATACTAGTACTAAAGAAAATATTTTGAATCTTTAGTAATAATTTTAAATTTAAGCTCCTTTCAAACTAAATGAGATGGTCAGTCTTTTTCAGGGGTCAAGATAAGACATAAAGTAAATGTCCTGCTTAACCAAAATCTAAGAATGTTGGTGTCAAGTGTGACTGTACTCTTTTAAAAACTCAGAAAACCTGTAGCACAATAGCACATGTCTTTTGAAGGCCTTAATTAATCCAATCCATTGTTCCTTCTGCAATCATGCTAGTTAATTGTTCTTTCCTGTTCTTTCTTTAAATGTTGACATTATTAGATAGTTATTAATTTTTAGCTCAAACATCTATCATGCCATCAAATCTGATTTCAAAGTACGGGAAAATCTCATTAATTTTGACCTTACTAAGTTGAAATTTGTGATAATTTAAGCGAAATGTACTTAAATTCTCTTAGAATCTAGTTTTACTAGATCAGGCAAACTTTCCTGTGGCCAGATTCTCTGGGACAGCAGATATTCTGAAGACCACTCCCCAGTCTTCCTTATCTCTTATCTGTCTGAAACTTGTAACAGAGCATGGTGCCTTGGGATGGGGGCAGGCCTTCTCCCTTATCCTCTACCTTTGCTCTTCTCTAAAGCTACTCCACACCCAAGGTCAGGGGCGGCGGCAGAGAGGAGCAATCCCAGGTCCAAGGAGTGGCAGCTGCGCAGGCGCAGGGGGCCGTGAGGGGCTACTCCACGTGAAAGGTCAGAAGGGGCGGCAGTGAGGAGATACCCCTCATCCAAGGTAAGGAGCAGCGGCTGCGCTTTGCTGGAGCTGCCGTGAAGAGATACCCCACATTCAAAGTAAGAGAAACCCAAGTAAGGCGGTAGGTGTTACAAGAGGGCATCAAAGAGCAGACACTGAAACCATAATCACAGAAAACTAGTCAATCTAATCACACGGACCACAGCCTTGTCTAACTCAATGAAACCAAGCCATGCTGTGCAGGGCCACCCATGATGGGTGGGTCATGGTGGAGAGGTCTGGGCAGAATATGGTCCACTGGAGAAGGGAATGGCAAACCACTTCAGTATTTTTGCCTTGACAACCCCATGAACAGTATGAAAGGCAAGATGGTAGGAACACGCCAGGTCAGTAGGTGCCCAATATGCTACTGGAGATCAGTGGAGAAATAACTCTAGAAAGAATGAAGAGATGGAGCCAAAGCAAAAACAATACCCAGTTGTGGACGTGACTGTGATAGAAGCAGTGTCTGATGCTGTAAAGAGCAATGTTGCATAGGAACTTGGAATGTTAGGACCATGAATCAAGGCAAATTGGAAGTGGTCAAACAGGAGATGGCAAGGGTGAATGTTGACATTCTAGGAATCAGCGAACTAAAATGGACTGGAATGGGTGAGCTTAACTTAGATGACCATTGTATCTACTACTGCGGGCAGGAATCCCTTAGAAGAAATGGAGTAGCCATCATGGTCAACGAAAGAGTCTGAAATGGAGTACTTGGATGCAATCTCAAAATTGACAGAATGATCTCTGTTCATTTCCAAGGCAAACCATTCAAAATCATGATAATCCAAGC